>JAWNGG020000013.1:1928189-3422940 GCA_036937485.2 Tetragonisca angustula
GTTCAGGCTGTTTCGTAAAGCCGCGTTCGATGTTTTCCATCTCGTGGATCTTTCGATTCCGATCACGGTGCAATGAACTGCCCAAATACTCACGTCTCTTGGAGACTATAGGAACATGGGGGTGATATTGAGATATAGTCTGGAATGGAATCACGCTTGTTTCGTTTCTGCGTTTCATTCGTTTCTCAATTTTTTTATTCGGTCGTTCGAAAATCTGGTGTTTCTTAGTGGTTCATAATTTTATTCTTCGTTGGAACCTTGATGTTAAATCTGTCGATGATTAAGATACCGTGTAGAACCAAGGGAGAGGAAAAATTGTAGGTAATGCAAGAGAGGACAAAGAATCATTGAAAATCTACAAAAGTGCACCGTGAAATTGTAAATTTGTACAATTTCTGTGGAAAATTGTGAATTGACTATTGGTTTTCTGGCAGTAAATTGAATCAAATTAAATTGATTTTTAATTAATAAGACAAATTAATAAACAAATTTAATTGATCCCAGGAAATATTGCTGATTAAAAAAAATTATTTTATATGAAATTGAATATATAGCAACTAATTAGTCAATCTTGAATTTATCTTCAATCAATAATTAGATTTCTAAATTACAAGTACTACCAAATTTTGCAACTTTTATACTATATTTTGTACTATATTTTCTTATACACGAGCATTTGCATCGTCGAGTTTTTTAATTAACAGTCTCAATCCCAATCCTAAATCTCTGAGCAACCACATGTGATTTAATTTAGAATTTTACTTAACTTTTAACACTTGCAACACATTAATAACTTTAAATTCTCATGTATAATTATAACTAAATACAAACACAAAACTAAAAAAAGGACGACAACAATTAGATTTTTAAATTATAAGTACTACCAAATTTTGCAACGTGTACTATAGTTTGAACGTTTCTTACATACGAGCATTTGCATCGTCGAGTTTTTTAATTAACAGTCTCATTCCCAATCCTAAATCTTTGAGCAACCACATGTGATTTAATTTAGAATTTTACTTAACTTTTAACAACATTAATAACTTTAAATTCTCATTATACCTAAATAAAATTTAATTATAACTTAATTATACCTAAATAAAAATACAAGCACAAAAATAAATAAAAGACGACAACAATTAGATTTCTAAATTATAAGTACTACCAAATTTTGCAACGTGTACTATAGTTTGAACGTTTCTTACATACGAGCATTTGCATCGTCGAGTTTTTTAATTAACAGTCTCATTCCCAATCCTAAATCTTTGAGCAACCACATGTGATTTAATTTAGAATTTTACTTAACTTTTAACAGCATTAATAACTTTAAATTCTCACTATACCGAAATAAAATTTAATTATAACTAAAGTTTAATTACAATTAAAACTAAACTATTATTAAAACTAAAATTTAATTATAACTTAATTATACCTAACTAAAAATACAAGCACAAAAATAAATTCAGAGAGACGACCAACTACGCCAGTTCCAACAAAATTATGCTTCAACAAACTGCGCAAGCTGCTTCATTCTGCGAAGATTACTTCTTCTCCTTCTTCTTCTTCTTCTTCTTCACAGTAAATATTACGTACAATTTCCTTCAGTGAATATTACATGCTCAAAGAGTTACAGATAAAAACAGAAGATCGTTTCTTCAACAGAACTATACTCTAGTTAGAGATATTGCGCAAGTGTTGTACAAGTCGCCGCTTTACGGATTATCGCTTCCAATGAAACGTGTGTGTGTATGTAACATGTGTATTGTATCAGTGACGAGGGACTTTCATCGTCTAGAACGCGCCTCTCCATCGGTTTTCCTTGCCAGCGGCCACGGAAAAGCATATCGATCTCGGATCGTCACGCGTTGGCGAGCAATCGGCGTCGAAAGATTCAGGAAATTAGAATCGAGAGAAGCCGCGGGGGTGGAAAAAGTGTCTGACTAATGCGGTTGATCGGATCGCGAGGGAAATGCTGAACGAAAACATCGATACACTCTTTTGGCAGGCGATTTGTCGATAAATGTCCGCCCGCGGACGAAGAATTTCTCTACTCTGCATCGGTGATCTTTCTGTTTCCAAACGGAGAGAGATAAAGTATCTTGCAACTATTGAGACTATTTGCCATGACGACACGTTACGCGTGAATCCGATTTTACGATCAGAGTCTACAGTCTGCAGTGATATTATTTGTCAGTTGGATAACTCGGGTAAGAGACGTCTCGAAGATATTCTTTCACAATTACTTTGTGTACGAAAATTGTATGTTACTATATTATGTTATATTAGTTACTATATAAAACTATAACATTACTACATTATATTATATTAATTTTATATTACGTATTATGTTGCAATTATTAGTAACAATAGTAACTCGCACAAGTCTCGTTTTACACAAACGATCTTCTATCTTAATCTTGTGATAGAAATTACCTGTATAAACGTATCGCTAGTCGGTATAATAATTTTCACTGAAATCGTTGCTATATTGCGGATTTTCACGCAAACTCACATTTTTGAGAATTTGTTTAAAAAAAGAACCTCGACAGAGAATTGTTTTACTTGATTGATTAAAATATTACAATATTATTAAATATTACTGATACAAATATTACTATATTATTAATTAAATTATTGAAATTTTATAATTTAATTAACAATATTACTATATTATTAGTTAAATTATTAAATTATTATTAAATATTACAAAAACGGTGCTTCGGATATTTAACATACTTTTTTCTCATTATGCGCATTTCGTACAATTTTTGCACTTTCAAATTTCTTAAAGATGCATAAAAATCCGCGGTCTTGGTAGTTGCATATTAACTGATTTCTTCTTATTGGTATTTCCCGCTGCTAAATTAAATTGTGAATCGAAAAATATACAGTGGTACAAACTTCTAGCTAGATATATTAATTAAAGTAAATTATACTGAATCAATATTATATAACAATTGATGTTACTAACTACATGTTACCAACTAATGTTTATTTGTTATATTTGCTTTTGTATTTAACGTCCATTCAAATTCTTCACGAAAATGAAATAAAAATTAACCAAACTAAATAACAATTAAAGTTTAGAACTTATTTGTTCTAAAAACTTTCATGCATCGTGGCAGCGAACTTACAAATTGAAATATTATAAAATTCCTGATTGTAAATATAAAATGATTACCGAATAAATAGAATAAATAGCCGAGATTTATTATACGTAGTGTAACAGAGGCTACTCAAGATAGTCCGATCATTTCTCAGACAAAATGACCTAAGGGGAATTTATTTCAAATTTCGCTCGGATGTATCATTCGTAAACCTGTTACGTTGCAATCGTTCTTGTTGATCTGGTCGATGATTTTAATATGCCGGATGACGTAACGACTCGAGATAGCTCGATCGCTATGCGTTCGACGAACCTCACCTGCGATCGATCCTACGCATTTCCGGAATCAATTTGCCCACGCACGAAAGTCTTTGAATTTTTCCAAACAGATATTTATCCATCTGTTCATCGATCTATTCGCACAACTGGAGAAAAGACACTTCTAAAATTTTGCAACAACACTGGATTTTTAAGTCGAAGCTTCAGCTCTTGCGATTAAATTGAATCAGTTTGAATTCGATTATTGCGCGAATTAGGTTGTTTAATTTACCGTACCGTGTAATTCAATTCAATGGCGTGTCATTAATACACCTGATGAAGGGTTATAAAATTTCCGTGATTTAACTCAAAACTCTCGTCGATCACGCGAGATCCAAGCTATTTATCTATTTTTGGTTTCACTGGTCTAATTCATTGGCAAACTGTATCTTTCGCGATTAGTGATTATTATCTTTGATAATGCTAATCCTTCCCTGAAATACGCTATAAATACTATAATTATATAAACTATATATATTATAACTATAGATTTAGATTTACTATATATATGCTATATATTAACTATAAATATTATAATATAAACTATATATATTACAAGTATAGATTTAGATTTACTATATATTGACTATAAATATCATAATATAAACTATGTATGTTATAAGTATAGATTTGGATTTACTATATATATACTATATATTAACTATAAATATCATAATATATAAGTATAGATATATAAGTATAGATTTAGATTTACTATATATATACTATATATTAACTATAAATATTATAATATATAAGTATAGATATATAAGTATAGATTTAGATTTACTATATATATACTATATATTAACTATAAATATCATAATATATAAGTATAGATATATAAGTATAGATTTAGATTTACTATATATATACTATATATTAACTATAAATATTATAATATATAAGTATAGATTTAGATTTACTATATATATACTATATATTAACTATAAATATTATAATATATAAGTATATATATTATAAGTACAGATTTAGATTTACTATATATATACTATATATTAACTATAAATATTTATAATATAAACTATATATGTTATAAATATAAATTTAGATACAGATATAGAAATATTATATTTTGTACTAAACATATATACTATAAATACTCTCCGATAATAGCGATCGAAATTGAAACTCACGTTTTCAATAGAAAACACGACGAACAAAGTCTCTCCGGTCGAAAATCCTTAAAAAAGAACCACGATCTGAATGAAACTTGTTGTAGACAAGAACGTAAGAGGGAACATCAAAAGTAAAAGTATAAAGTCACTCTAAAAATCTCAAAAATTCCAAAACGAAGGACACCTGTCCAACAAGCGTCGAACGCGAGTAGTTCGTCAGACTACGACAAAAAAGAAAAAAGAAAGAAAGAAAGAAGAAACGTAAGAAATATCGAGCATGGCCTGACCTCTGAGCATTCTAATTCTCTCGACATCGGTGTCTTCGTTCGCGTGCCAATTCATTGCGATCAATCCTCCGCGTCGAACATCGGTGCTACTACCAAGACCGATAATCCCACGCGAACAAGTTTCGCAGTTCATTGATACTGCCCCGTTAAAGACCTCGGCCCACGCCCAGACAGCTTTTCTCTTTCTTTTCCTTTCTAACACCTCCTCTTTCTATCCATCCGCGTCCACGGATTTCCCCCTCCCCCCCCCCCGTTTCTGTTCCTTTTTCCATGCCATTTTCAGTCGGCGCAACACGACAGCAGTGACGGTTTTAAGATCTCGTCACCCCGGGCGACGAATCGGTTTTCTGCACGCAGCTTCCTTCGTTAGAATCTCGTCGCCGTCAGACACCGTGATCGTCAAAACCTGTGTGTCTTCGTCCTGACGACACGTTCCCACTTCCGGCAATCGAGACGCGCTGCCAGTCCTCCTCTTCTCCCGCAATCAGTGTTTCTTCCTCCCCTCTCGTTCGCCGGATCTTAGCTTCGGGAGAGAGCGCAGGATTTCCTCCGAGCGACGAGTCTTTTCTTCTTCTTTTTTTTCTTTTTTTCTTTTTTTTTTTTTTTGTTTTCTCCCTTCCTTTCTCTTTCTCTCGGGAATTTTTTCGTCCAGATATTCCACCCGGGAGGAGGGACGGAATAATTACGCGGGTAAGGGCGAGGGTTTCGAGGATGGATGAGACGCAGCATCTCACGCGCGTGTTTGCCGGATGAGATGGTTGGAAAATGGTGTGTGTGCGTGCGTGGAGATAAAGTTTTACGAGTGGAGAGGAGGTGGAAGATTTATGGGGAAGGAGCGCGTTGGAATATTTTGTAAAATTTCAGATGAATGAACCGTAAGATGTACCAGAAGGGAATACAAAATGAATGTAATATAAATTGATAAACTATTAAACTAAGTATAATATAAATACAAAATACATTCATTCTATACATTTTGTTATACTACGTTCATTTTGTATTATATTATATTTATGTATTATACGTATTATATTTATATTATATTATGTAATAATAATATGTGATATAATATAATACAAATCAATAAACAATTAAATTAAATATAATATAAATACAAGATACACATACATTCATTTTGTATTATATTATACGAAATATAATATATATAATATATATATAAATATAGTATATATAATATATAAATATAAATATAATATAATACAAAATGAATGTAACATAAATTAATAAACTATTAAATTAAATATAATATAAATTAACAAACTATAAGATATACGAGAAAGAAAGTGACACGTTTTTTTCACATGTGTGAATTTAGCAAAATTTGGTAAGAACATTATGTTAGTGATACACATTTACCATCTGACTACGGGACAATATAATTTTATATATTGAGAATTGTTGTATATTATAAACGCAAGTTTGTGAGAGAAGCAAACGTATAATGTTCGGTCAATATTCGTAAAATCGAGAATCAACTTTTTGCTACAATTATTTAGAAATAATGCAATACGTCCATATTTATCTGGAGTACTCGAATGCATGCAAATTTCTCTATTGAAATTTACGATCCGAGTAGAATTAACGATACTCGAGGATCTTTGTATTCGCGTAATATCCTCATTAGCAATTTATTTCATCCGTCGCTTCCATGCAGCAACGTGATTCCCATTGTTAATCGTTGGACAATTTCATAAATGAATGTTACGAGGCGCGCAGACTTTTCTACTGAAATTCAACATTGTTCGCAACTCTGTCACGTTGAAAATTTGGTCACGTCTGTTAATTTTCCTCCCTGAGTTTCATCAAAACATTACTCACTGAAATAAAAATTAAATAACATTATTTGGCTTTCTATTCAATCCCGAAAGAATTATACTAATTAAAAAATTGTAACCACCGTTTCGGAATAATATCGCAACGAGGAATCTAATGTTCTTTATACAATTTTTAATTAAAATTTAACACGAATCTCGTTGGATTGACAAAAGAAAGTTTTGCCATTTCCACAAAATTAAATAATTTGCATTCGTATAATATTCTCTATTCAACTCCAATTTAACCTTTTATTTATACATATTTATCATATATATTTTATTTTAACTTTTATCAACTTCAATAATACTGAGATACAAGTATTATTTATTCTAACCAAGATTTTGACACAAATTCTTATTAACGCCATGAGTTTTTGAATAAATGTATCGAAGCATTAAAATTCGACCCAAGTTTTCTTACGTTATAAATCATACTTGTTCTTTTTACCCTAATTATTCCTAAGATAATCCAAGAAATCTAAAAAAATAAATGCTCTGACTGTTTCTCAGAAAAAAAAAAATTTCTATCCTTTTTTAAACAAGCACTCAATATTATGGTTAATTTATCCATGATATTAATGTTAATATAGAATATAGAATAATTTTTATATTACTTTTATATTATAAGATTAAATGTCTATCCAATTTCGATGAGTTTCAATAAATAATTATTCAATATCAGGAATAATACGTTTAATTTCTCAAATAATTTCACTTGAAGTTTTAACATTTTCAATTATATAATATTATATAATAATAACAATTGAGAATTATCTCAAATCCACCTCTCACCAACAGTCTGTATTACAATCACACGCTAAATCGTAAACACGCCATTTCATTGCTCAGACGAGAATCAACGACGACAAAGTATTCTTCCATTCGGTTGAACATTCCCATTAGCAATTTATCCCGGCCTGCTATTTCCACGTGGCAACGTGATCCCGTACAATCTTGCGAAGCTTCTGGCCCCTTTTGGCTCGCAGAAGCTGCGCAGCTCGCGACGGAAACCGCCCAACACGGAGCAACGTCAACGGCCGCTCGGTTGTTGTTCGAAAGTGAATTTAATGCGCGAAGTTAGCGTACGTTACTGGTCGTTTACTGACCGAGGGAGCCGAACCAGCCACGATCTGGTTATTCTATTTAACGTCGCCGGAGCACGAAGCCACTTTCGCCTACGTCGTGAGTACTCCCGTTTCCCCCCACCCTTTGCCACTCCGCCCCACCCCTCCCGCCCCGCCGCCAGGTCGCACTCAACCGGCCACGACATCTCACCGACACAGACAGATCTCTCCTCGATTGTTTCTCTTCTCGTTTGCCGCCCGATTTTTGCCACTGCCAGCCGTATTCGCTCTCGACCGTTTCGAAAAAAGGTTCGATTCGCTCGGTTTTTGATTTGGATTTCGCTTGATTGTTTTGTCTCCTTTTCGTTTTAATATTGTTTTAATATTGGACAACGATTCAGAATTCAGAATTCAGCGTCGAAACGAGAAACGAAGGTGCGAAGAATCGAACAAATTTTGGAGTGCAGAATGCACGAGGTTTTAAAAGTTACTCAAATTTCAGACGTGCTTGTTCAAATGAAGTTTCAATGAAAAATTACTATCGATTGGTTAATTTCCACTGTCCTGACACTTTCAGTTAACGACACTGTGCGACTAAAATATATAAATATATATTTATATATATTTATATATAAATATATACATCGGCTAAAAATGGAAAGAATTGGAAGATACGATTGACGAATTCTTCTAGAAATTAACTCTAATCTGTCAATCGTGAAAGACGAGTTAATTGGATCCCCAATCACTGAAATATTTATATAACAAGCTGTATTCTACTGATCTTTAAATTTGATAAATGAAATATAATCTAGAAAGACGAAGAGAGGTGAGTCACAAATGATTTGTAATTTTGTTAACACAGGTTACTAAATTTAAAAACTACTCTTTAAAGAAAAAGAACAGTCTCTCTCAATAGTAATGATAATTCAGATAATGATTTCTCTTCTTTTTCCTTACTCGGAATATTGGGTAAACAGAATTTCCATTGCATTCGTGCAAGTATATTTAAAATTGTCGCACGACAGTTATTTCGTATACACGGCCGCTTGTCGTACACACGATTACTAATTTTCGTCCTTTGGCTACCCGCCACAGCACGAGTTACAACCCCTTTAATTGTGCAATTAATGCACCCTTTAATTCCACCTAATTGAAGCACTTTAAGCTCTAAATGTTGTCCTTTCGTTTTACCTCGTCACAGAGAGGGCAGAAGGGGGATGAACCATAGGGGACACGCAGAAGAATCAACAGGCAGAGTGGAATAAAGAAAAAAAGGAAAAAAAAGGAAAAGAAAGAAAGAAAAACGAAGAGAAGAGAAAGAGGAACTGAGGAGAAAAATAGAGGGGAAGGAAAAAATCGAGCGAAAGTGAAAAGGAAAGTGCTGGGAATAAAAGAAACAAGAGACCGTGAAATAGGAGAGAAAGAATACGGAAGACGGCCAGACGGATACGCGCGCTGGTTCTACTTCTATTTTCGTCAGGGTACAAAGAGAAGAAACGCAAGAAGGGGAAAAAATGCGAAGGGAAAAAAAAAACTCGATACCTAAAATGAAAGATTGAAGAGAATAATATCAATATACGCTTTTCTGATTATACAGATGAAATATTTCGTGTGTTCTCGTTTGTCGAGAATTTTTTTGCATTCCATTTTCAAAAAAAAAAGAAACAAAAATTGATGATAATTCATTTAATAATTCTGGATTGTTGGTATAATTTATTGATCTTAAGTGATTTATCCTGTATATTTAGGACTTGAGAATCTTCTATGAGAAAGTGTTACATAGCTATTAATTAATACAGTATTAAATATAAATAATTTATATGAATATATATATTAAATATATAAATATTTATCGTTTGTTGGAGCCTTATTAAAAGCAGTGAAATAAAATTAAAGGAATTACGCAAAGATAAAACAGTTTGAAGAGGAAGGTGCAAGCAGATAAAAATGAATTATGTATAAAAATACTGTACACGATTCAAAAATACGAAAATCGAATATTTCAATCCCATTGCTTTCCAAACATCTGGTAAACACCAGAAAATCTCTCTTATCGCCGACTTACTCGTCCATCTTCACTGATTAATTTCACCAACAATTCTTCCTCAATTTAAAAATGACGCTACACGAACTCGTCGCAGTGAAACTAACCGCGTACTGGTATCCGCTTAACACGCCATTCCGAATCACCTTCGCACAGTTTGTTCACCCAAGACTAACAAAGAAAAAAGAGAGTTTCAAAATCTCAGTGTTTGACCAGATGAGCCGACTTTCGAATGATTCGTTGCGATTGTGCATGGAAAGTCACGAACGAGGGAAAGAAGAGGACGATTGCGCTGGCAACCGACTGCGGACCATAACGAGTGACCAAACCGTATACAATATTCGTCGCTTTCTTTTTGAACTCGTCGGTATCGTATCACTGGATAGAAATTATGGAAGAGAAGTAATAAATTTATCATTTGTTTTGCCTGGGTCGTACTTAAATATTAAACATTGAATATTAAATATTACTTAAATATTAAACATTAAATATTGAATATTAAATATACTTAAAACTGAGAGAATGTCGCAATTTTGGAACAAAAAATTCCCGACACGTCATTTCAGCGCAAGAGGTTAAGAGAAGAGGTGAAAAAAGGAAGGAGGACGTCGTTCGAAAGACGCCTAATGGAAAACGAAATGCTGCCAAGATGAGAAGAGAGCGAGAAACGGAGGAAAGTGTAGACAGAGTTTTCAGACGGTGATAAAAAGAGAGAGACATCATGGTTTTCCAAGAAGGAAGGAAGGAAGTCAATGAAGATAGATATATATATATATATATATATATATATATATATACATATATGAAGAGGGGCATAGGGTGGGAGAAAAAGCGCGAGATGGGTACACTGAGCCTGACCATGGATATATGTACACGTGATGAAACGCGTCCGCCCTTCTTTGAGCTAAACCGCCCCGCGCATTCCATCGAGATGACTCCAGAGACTCCACTTTCTGTTCCCTTGCATCGTGCGAACGTGCGCGGGTGTTCCCTCCACGCGATCATCAACCAAAAGTCACTTCACAGAGCAGAGTTTGCCACGTATTGTAGGTAATAAACGAACATCGAACGACCAACATCGGTACTGGTAATTGCAGTTTTTTTTTTTTTCTCTAACAAGCAAAAGCTTCTCTCTTTCATTGAGATCGATTCAAGAGTTAATGGAGGTATTCTTTGGATCAACGAGACACGACGGAGTGAAATTTGGTGCAATTGTGGAACAGTTAATTAATTTCTATGATCTTGTGTACGGTAGAATTCGGATTTTTGAAGAGATTTGAAATTTATAAACGTGAGAAAATTACAGGTCTGAGAAGTTTAGGTAGTGAAAGTTGGAGCTTTTGGAAAGGGAATTTTTGGAGTCGAGACGTTAGTTTACAATTTCGAACGTGGAAGAATTCGCAATTCTGTTAGTTCGGAATTTGCAAATTTCGCGACTTGAAGATTTCACAGAATCTGGAGAAAATCTTATAAAATTGTTATCTTGCAATTTCGAAACGTTGTCGCTTAAACAATTTCAGAACTTGCGATCTCGCTGGTTCAAAATTTTGCAGTTCCAAAGATTGCAAACTATTGAAACTCTACGACACCAAGATGTCGCTCTCTTACTTTTAAAAGTTTACTTTTACATTGCTTCGATTCGTTCCCCCCTCGAATACAGAGTGAGCCAAAAATTTCTTCCGAATAAAACACCAAAGTGCACGAGAAAAAACTAACTTTATTAATTCAAGTTCACACATCATTTTCCCATTACGTATTAAAAATTATTTCTCTCAACTGTTAAAAAGGGTCGCGGATTTATTTCAGTGGAAAGTGACTTTTGGCACACCCTGTACCATCGACCCCAAACGGTCTATGAACCGAACGGCCAACGTTTGAGCCTTGAATCGACGTACAAATTAGAATCGCTTGCCGGTTGAACAGTTTATTTCTAATCGAGCGTCGGATCGAACACAGAACCGCTCTTTTCGAACGGGGCACGAGAAACGAGGGGGAAAGAGAAATGAAAAGAAAGAGGAGGTATACAAGTGGCGTCGGCAGAGTGGATATTGTCTGGACTTACGGACATATAAGGATACCGGTGGTCTCTCTGCCCGCTGACCGAGACAAGGGAAGCTCCATGTAGGGTATCCTGCAGGATCGCTTTGTCGTAAATCCGAGGGTGCAACGGTATGCTACCGTGAAAAAAGAAACGAAAACAAAAAAAAAATCAACTACTGGAAAAATATTTGGTTTCTACTTTTTCTTTTTCTGCGCGCGGGCATCTTTAAACGTGTCCTTCGAGTATTCAATATAGAGAAAGAATTATATATATATATATATTACATTACTATGGATCTTAGTTGACTTGTGGCAACAGCACGTGAATGTAAATTGTTTCATTTTAATTAAATGATAAATCAAACAAATTTGTCTCTCTCTTGATTTCAATGTTTCAATGCCTATTTTGTTTCGAGTCGATTTAAAATAAATCAATTGAAACGATGAAGATCTTAGTACTTGGACCATGGATGTTTATACATGTGGAGATTTAGAAATTTATCAATTTGCGTGTAATAATCAAACGATAAAATAAAATATTCAAAATGGACTGTTTCTCATAATATCCAATAAATTAAACAAATTTCCATGCGAGTACCAAAACTTTCATAAAACATATACAGAAAGACGCATAAATATCAATCATCAAGCACAAATGATCAGAACAAATATACGCAAAATATACATATATATAAACTACATAAATATCAATCATCAAGCAGAAATGGTCGAAACAAGTGCCGAGAACCAGTCACAGAAATCGCAAGCCAGCCAAGGAAAAATTTTTCTACCAAATTCGCAGCATCGTGCTCTCATCGATCGATCCACGCTGGTTTCTTCTACTTTCTCAAAAAAAAAAAAAAAAAAAAAAACCGCGACGGAAGAGAGTAAAGAGTACGACAGAGAGGAACTTTCTCGCGTCCCTCTCACCCCCATGTTGCCTTCGCCGACACGCAAGAACCGGACGACAAAGATATAGATTCGCGAATGCCGAGTTTCTTGCCGAGGAAGCTGGCGTTTCCTCGACTCTTCCTTTCGCCCCTTCTTCCACACCAATCCTCTCTTTCCTCTTCGTTCCTGTCTCTCTCTATCTCTTTCTCTGTTTCACCGTTTGGTCGGGCTTTTTGCCGGCAAAGGCGCGTACGAACGCGTTCGGCGAGCCCGCATGTGCGTCGACAGAAATACGAGCGGCCTAAAGGGTCAACGTTACGACCAGCTTCC
The DNA here is from genome assembly GCA_036937485.2 of Tetragonisca angustula. Lineage (NCBI taxonomy): Eukaryota > Metazoa > Arthropoda > Insecta > Hymenoptera > Apidae > Tetragonisca > Tetragonisca angustula. The sequence goes on from JAWNGG020000013.1 coordinate 1,941,247, forward strand.
TCGAAATTGCCTTGTCACGACGGAATTACCGGTCAGGTACTGGTGAAGGCAGGTGCCCGGGGTCGTGCCACGTGAAACACCGCTAGTAGTATTCATTTCTTTCTTTTTTTCCTTCTTTTCTTTTTTCTCACTTTTTGATTATTCGGAGGACCACGCACATGCGCCTCCTCTCTCTCGCAATCGCTAGCTAGAACTGCCAAAGTGGTCAACACCAATGACCAGTTTGTAATTTTTGTTACAAATTTCGTAGATATAGAATAGTGTATTCTTGGAGATTTAAATTCTTGTTCATTCTTCGTAAAATGTATGTTTTTTTTTTCTTTTCTGTTTAATGTTTTGATTATTTTTTCTTTCTCACTTTTTAATTATTCAGAGGGCCGCGTGCGCATGCGCCTCCCCTCTCTCGCAATCGCTAGCTAGAACTGCCAAAGTGGTCAACACCAATGACCAGTTTGTAATTTTTGTTACAAATTTCGTAGATATAGAATAGTGTAGTCTTGGAGATTTAAATTCTTCTTCATTCTTCGTAAAATGTATGTTTTTTTTTTCTTTTCTGTTTAATGTTTTGATTATTTTTTCTTTCTCACTTTTTAATTATTCAGAGGGCCGCGTGCGCATGCGCTCCCCTCTCTCGCAATCGCTAGCTAGAACTGCCAAAGTGGTCAACACCAATGACCAGTTTGTAATTTTTGTTACAAATTTCGTAGATATAGAATAGTGTATTCTTGGAGATTTAAATTCTTGTTCATTCTTCGTAAAATGTATGTTTTTTTTCTTTTCTGTTTAATGTTTTGATTATTTTTTCTTTCTCACTTTTTAATTATTCAGAGGGCCGCGTGCGCATGCGCTCCCCTCTCTCGCAATCGCTAGCTAGAACTGCCAAAGTGGTCAACACCAATGACCAGTTTGTAATTTTTGTTACAAATTTCGTAGATATAGAATAGTGTAGTCTTGGAGATTTAAATTCTTCTTCATTCTTCGTAAAATGTATGTTTTTTTTCTTTTCTGTTTAATGTTTTGATTATTTTTTCTTTCTCACTTTTTAATTATTCAGAGGGCCGCGTGCGCATGCGCTCCCCTCTCTTGCAATCGCTAGCTAGAACTGCCAAAGTGGTCAACACCAATGACCAGTTTGTAATTTTTGTTACAAATTTCGTAGATATAGAATAGTGTAGTCTTGGAGATTTAAATTCTTCTTCATTCTTCGTAAAATGTATGTTTTTTTTTTCTTTTCTGTTTAATGTTTTGATTATTTTTTTCTTTCTCACTTTTTAATTATTCAGAGGGCCGCGTGCGCATGCGCTCCCCTCTCTCGCAATCGCTAGCTAGAACTGCCAAAGTGGTCAACACCAATGACCAGTTTGTAATTTTTGTTACAAATTTCGTAGATATAGAATAGTGTATTCTTGGAGATTTAAATTCTTGTTCATTCTTCGTAAAATGTATGTTTTTTTTCTTTTCTGTTTAATGTTTTTCTTTCTCACTTTTTAATTATTCAGAGGGCCGCGTGCGCATGCGCCTCCCCTCTCTCGCAATCGCTAGCTAGAACTGCCAAAGTGGTCAACACCAATGACCAGTTTGTAATTTTTGTTACAAATTTCGTAGATATAGAATAGTGTAGTCTTGGAGATTTAAATTCTTCTTCATTCTTCGTAAAATGTATGTTCTTTTTTTCTTTTCTGTTTAATGTTTTGATTATTTTTTTCTTTCTCACTTTTTAATTATTCAGAGGGCCACGTGGCTACTCTACGTGCGCATGCGCTCCCCTCTCTCGCTATCACTAGCTAGAACTACCAAAGTGATCAACACAATGATCAATTTATAAGTTTTGCTAGAAGTTTCGTAGATATAGAACTGAGGTGTATGTTTTTTAAATTCTTCTTAATTGTTCGTAAAATATATATTAGGGATACCTACAAGTAATGTCGTTTTCTTCAAATTTAATAAACATTGCCATCTAGTGACAATAATTTAACTTATTATAACATGAACAACATTCTAGTTAAATGTATTGACTTTTAGCGTGTTTATTGTTCAATTATATTATGGATTAGCTTTCAAACAAAGTGAAATTTTGTACAGTATTAAAAAACAACGTTGCTTGTAGGTACCTCTAATATAAGTATAAGCTTGTGTTTTTTATTGTACGTTAATGTCTCTAATGGAAAATTTTACGCTCTAATCGTCGGTAATTCCAATTTTTAAGCGATCTATTGGATAAAAAATCTGTTAGATTACCGTACCGGAACTATGCAAGCGTTAACACGAGATTTAAATAATTCTTCGTAAAATATATAAATAGAAGCATGTGTTCTTTATTGTATTATAAAGCTTTTCTGTTCCTTTCACTTTAATGTCTTTGATGGAAATTTTACGCTCTAATCGTCATTAAAGAGGCCAATTTTTAAGCGATTTATTGGATAAAAAATTATTAGATCATTAGCCCGGAACCATGCGAGCGTTGAATCGACGTCCGTTGCAGAAATAAATTGTTGTGTATTAGAATGCATACGCCAAGAATACGTGCGTCACTTTTTAATATCCTCGTTAATTTTTCTTCAACGTATTTACACTAAAAGTGGACGTTTTTATAGAACTTTTACAGAAAAAAGAAAATCATATCTAATTTTCTGCAAAATGTCGACAATTGGTCGTCGCGTTGTTGACGCGGTACAATAACAAGAAGAACAAGGAAATTGGATGGTTACGTCTCTGCGTACCGGTCGACCCTTTTACTCGGAGAAACGCGCGAATCATCTAAATTGAACCAGGAATAGCAAGCCACGTGAATCCCTTTCGCCTTTCAACGATTTCAAACATCGATGCGGCACGGCAACTTTTGACATTCGTCGTGCAGCTATTTGTATCGGTATTTGAATAACAAATGTTTGTCCGCGGAGGCGTCTCTTTTGTTTCATCCCTCCTCCCTTCCCACTCCCTCTCCTACCGAAATATATATACGCCGCCACAAAAGAACAGGGCTGAGCTCTACGACTGTCAGCCCCGAGGATTACAATCGAAAATTCAAGCCGCTTGGAAAACGCGAATAAATGTTAGACGACGATGTAACCGCGATAACATGAAGAGAAAAGTGGGGGGTGGGAAATGAAGAAAAGAACAATCGTTCTTCTGTATTCGAATGAAATGTCAAAGATACGCTTTACTCGAAGCTTGCCTTTGGAATCGAGAGAAGCAAGTATCTTTGTTGATCTCGCGAGACCGTGAAATTGTTTCACGTTGCGAAATGATTTCCGACTGTTTCGTGTTGAATAAAATTTTAATCCCTGAGTCGCTGTTATAGGTACTGGATTACGACAGGTATAAACACGCGAACATGAGTGGCTTGCTCTCTTAACTCTGCTACGATGCTCGAATTTTTATGTCGCAATTTTGCCGCCGTTTCGGCGTAATCGAGAAGTGTTTTCACGTTTCAACGAAACATTTTACACGTAGAATTAAACTTTGACCATGGGATTTCAAGATGAGACAGAATCTTTCAGTTTGTCTTTCTCGTCTTTTTCGAGCGTGTTTTCTTGAACGTTCTCTTGAAACACTGAAGAAATTTTCCGACTACCATCAATATCCAACCTTTACAAATTTAACAAATTTAAATCTGACATAGTGAAAAACGAGTGTTGTGAAAATTTCTTGAAAAACTGAAGAAATTTTCCGACTACCATCAATATCCAACCTTTACAAATTTAACAAATTTAAATCTGACATAGTGAAAAACGAGTGTTGTGAAAATTTCTTGAAAAACTGAAGAAATTTTCCGACTATCATCAATATCCAACTTTTACAAATTTAAAAAATTTAAATCTGACATAGTGAAAATTTCTTGAACGTTCTCTTTAAAAACTGAAGAAATTTTCCGACTACCATCAATATCCAACTTTTACAAATTTAACAAATTTAAATCTGACATAGTGAAGAATGTAGTAAAAGAATGGATTAAAAATTAATCGTTTCAACTGCTTTGGAAATTTGTACGAGTACCGTACTTTCCCAATTGCTTTTTGCGTCGACGCGTGCGACAAGTTAGGAAGCATACGAATTTTAATAACAAATGATTAAAAAGGCTAAGAGTTGGCGACCGTCGCTCGTTTCTAAATACATCTGGTGGACGAGAGGATAAAGTGAATTATGGCTAATGGTAGGATGAATACTCGGCCGGAAATTCAATAGCCAGAAAAAAAAAACAACGACGACAATGGTATAACTGTAAACAGTTCAGAATATACTGAATTAATAACCGGGGATACAGCGGTAAAATACGCCGACGAAACGGATAAACAGTCTGTTAAAAAAAATGAACGAGATAGTGATAGAGTCGAGAATAAATTGCAGGGAAAACAGAGATAAATATTTCGAATATTTCTAATAAATTGAAATATATATTTCGTTTTATCGTAAATCTGCGAAACAACTGGAAAAATGAAGTCAGTTGGTTTTCATTTTTTCATCGAGTTTATTAAGTTTATTCATCTATTAGAAGCAAGTCATACCGAAATTCAAAAAGCATCTGAACAACTGAAATATCGCAATTTATCCTAATTAATATTTATTAGTTGAAATAAATGATCTTTAATCTCTCTGTATCTGTTTTCTTATTTATGTTATTCCTCTCCCACGCAGGACCACGTTTTCAATTTTTTATTAACACTCGATAACTTGTCAAAAAATAATAAGCGTAAGAAATAAAAGTAACAAACATAAAATTCGTTCGGAATCAAAATCAATATATTTCAAATTGCGGAAACAATTCATCAGAGGGGCGAGAACATTATCGTCGCGAGCAGAAAACGAATAACAAGTGAAAATCACCGAACAGTGATAGTGATCAATTCAGAATCCGAGCACGTCCAGTTCAAACCAGCCGACGATTTGCTTTCAACGATCATTTCCGAGATCTTTATTACGTAACAACCGGTAGATGTTAACTAGCAAGTGTGTAAAACGAAAATATGGAACGTTAATCGCGAGAATTGTTGCATATTTAGCACGCCGTGTCCCCGGTTCAACGAATTACACTAAACTGTGAATTTATGTTCGGCGACGGTAATCCTCGGCCAAGATTTTCATGCATTACGCGAACAGTATGTTATAATAAACGTTGACCACCGAAATTATTCCAGAATAATAAAGGACAGTTTTCCTCCTAATTGTAATTTCTACTCACTGCAGCTAACTGACCCGTTAATGTATGATTTACTTAATTGATTTTTGATCAACAATCGCGACTGTTGAGAATTTTAAGGATCATTTTCGAAGATTTACTTAGACGAAGGTTTAGGTCTAAAATTTGAGTTATTGGCAATTACCACTTTGAACTCCCACATTATCAAAATGGAAATATATTTATACATTTCTACATTATATACGAAGAGAAAAAATCTTTCTACTTTATTTTCGCAAATATAGTGAAACTGCGACAATGCATCTCCAACGGAAGTGGCATTCGTTAAAACCTGTCGAGTGTCTACTAGGACAAATTGCAAAAATACTAGGAATCAAAAAGAAAGAAATTTATTTTCAATTCCCGGTCAACTGCCGAATCAGGTAACAAAAAAATAAATGCACATAATAGAGACAATGATAGGAAAGAAAAAAATAATAAAAAAGTAAATCGTCAATTATTACTCTCACTGAAGAACAAAGAACGAAACAAAGCAACGGACAACGATCGAAGCCAAACCGCCTAAAAACCAAACGTACAACATCCGCGGGAGAGAGCTTGCTCTGTGTCAAACTGACGCGAACAATCGAGAAATTTCTTTCCGTTCTCATTTCATTTACCAGCCCCGCCCCGACCGCATCTGTCTCTCGTCCGTCCATAAACCGTCGCGCGACCCTCGACCGAGAGTCAATCGAGATCGAGCTTCAAACCTGTACATCCACTCGCGCCTATGCCTACTTGAAACCGCACCCCTCCCTCTCTGACACCGGTGTATCGAGGGGGAAAAAAGAGAAGAAAAAAAAAAAAAAACAAAGAATTCGTTCTCTGCGCTCTTTGCCAGAGGCGAATCGCGACGATTTCGACAAGGCCGATCGATGAATACGGCTCTGTATTCACGGCTGGGCAAATTGGCGCCGCGTGACAGATGCTAAGCGACGCCAATGGCAGACATCGGAGCAAACGAATCCGGGGTAGTCAGCTGATTTTGACAGATCCCCCGTCTCTGGCGTATGTACCGACGAGCACAAGGAGGATGGAGAGGGTGGAAAAGGAGGGCGAGGGGTTGCTCTGCAGGCAAAGCACAATGGAACCGCCGCACGGCCGCCATTGTGCCACGTTCCGCGTGTGAGATCGATCGATGGGACAAGGGCGGTGTGCAGGGGTGGACTTTATGAATTTCCACGTCTTTTCAAATCGCGAATAAATTAATAGGGGCAAGACGGCAGCTGCGCGCGCGAGGGAGGGCTTGAATCGACGACGATGGTTGACGAGACGTCTCGATCGAGAGACGTTTAAGTGAACGAGTCGAGAAAATTGCCTGGACGAGCTTGAGTTGACTTTTAAAAGCTTCGAGCAAGATTTCTGGGACTCGATTGTTTGGTTCCTCTTTCTCTGAACGAAGTTGAACGAGACTGAGTTACTTTGTTTCTTGACAAATAATAAAGTAATAAATAGTATACATTTTTATGATAATAATTAATAAATAACATGTATTATAATAGATAAATAATATGATACATGTTATAATATATAAATTATATATATTTTTATAATAATAATTAATAAATAACATATATTATAATAGATAAATAATATGATACATGTTGTAATATATATTTTTATGCTAATAATTAATAAATAACATGTACTATAATAGATAAATATGATACATGTTATAATATATAAACAATATATATTTTTATAATAATAATTAATAAATAACATGTATTATAATAGATAAATAATATGATACATGTTGTAATATATAAACAATATATATTTTTATAATAATAATTAATAAATAACATGTATTATAATAGATAAATAATATGATACATGTTGTAATATATAAACAATATATATTTTTATAATAATAATTAATAAATAACATATATTATAATAGATAAATAATATGATACATGTTGTAATACATAAATAATATGTATTTTTATAATAATAATTAACAAATAACATATATTATAATATATAAATAATACATATTTTTATAAAAATAATTTATGTATAGCGTCTGCGGGGAGGAAACAAATATATGAAACGTCTCTCGCCATTTATTTTATCCCAGCAGAATTTCATGCGTTTACATGTTAATTTCTTCGATGAGAAAAAAATGACTCGCTCTTTTGTTTAAAAATGTAATCAACGTAATTCAAAATGTAATTCCTCGAGAGGGCGATTGCAATTTGACTTTGACGCAGTAAAAAAATTCGTAGCTTGACACGGGTAACGCGTACCGAAGGAGAGTGGCAAATAAAAATTGCCACATTATTATTTACAACAATAAACTGCATAATAATCACGATCGAGCCCCCTCAACGTCGTAAATCACCGCTCAAGTATTTACTCGAATATTTACCGCCATCAGTTTCGTTGCAACAAAACTCTTGCAATCTCGCGTAATTATTTCCCAATTAATCAACGTTCCTCGTGCTTTTATCCTCTTATCGTACAACTCGTCGCGCGACGCTGGAAATCCTTTCGCAAACGAGGATTTTCACAGAGCCTCGAATTCGCCGGTTTCGCGAGGCAAACGAGCACGTGAGCCACCATAGAAATTGTCGGCGCTGCCCCGTGAATTTAATAATGGTATCGTATAGCACAAATAACTCACCCTGTTCGGCTGTACGTGCCAGCTACGCCGTTTTCCATGCCTCTGTATACCGTCTTCGGATATGGTTAGGTCAGGCCTGCTGCCAACCAAACAACCCCCTGTATCATATTGGCCGACCAGGAGTCTCAATCGATTTCCTGGACAGATGCCCTGGACAATAAAAAGAAAAAGAAAAAAAGAAGGAAAGAAGACATGTATAGCAATAATGCGAGGTACAACCGACCGACGAATAACAACGGCTTAAAGTAATATCGCCTAATATGGACATCGTTGCGGCGTGGATAACCTAAACCCTGTCTTGCGCTGGGACGAGAAACTGCAACATTTCCTCAGTTTCATGGTTTATATTTAAATACAACAAAACAAATGACGAGTTGGAAAGAAAAAGAGAGCGACTGTATACGGCTCGGTCACTCGTTATGGTCCGCGCGACCGGTTGCCAGCGCAAGGGGGATTTATCGTTTCTGCGGAACGTTCGGTTAAATTTTTATGCTTGAGACGCACGAGATGTCATGAATCGTGAACCATTATTCAGGTGACAGATGTATTTAGAACTTTCTTGTGACAACTCTTTCATTTTAAATAAAATGAATATTTCGAATCTCTTTCTGGGAATCAAACCGATCAACACTCCGCTCTTTGTCGTAACATCCAATGCAGATTTAATTTTCGAGTTCTGAGAAAGCGAGTGAATTACTTCCAACGACTCATTTGCTACAGAAATATTCACACGAACGATGACAGATTCCAAAATAAATTGAGAAAATAATGTCTGCAATGTCATCGCCTTTCTCTGCTGTTTTAAATTTATGTTTAGTTGTTTAGTATCTAGCTTCCGAGCGACTCGTCGTCTCGTCGTGTCTATTGTTGCTTTCTCTTCACATTTATACGAAATTAAACTATGCTAAATTAAACTCGCGCTTCTAAATCTTCAAATGAATTGAATAAAGACAGAACGAAAACGAAAATTCTGCAATACGCAGCCATTCAATCGATTACTATCGACGATTCGATCAGAAATGGTCGCGATAATTTACCGATTATTTCTGATTTTGATTGTACTTCTCACTGACCCGAAGACACAGAACTCGAATATCCGTAAATTCAGTAGCCAACTATTCGTTGGTTCACTCTGACAAACGATTCTAAACACTCCCGGTGGCGACCAACTACGAAAATTACGAGCCCGCCGAATTACATTTTCCGTCATTCCGCGGCGATTCCATTATCTTTCGCAAAAGCGCATTCACGCAATAAAGCAGCGGCCCGTGAAATCGATTGCGCGTATTTGCCAACGATGGTTGTTCCGCGAGCCCAGCTCAAACACGAAACAGGAGGGAACGTCGCCCCGTTGTCGACAATTTCAGCCACTATACTCGCTCAACGTTCGCGTCGTTCCATACCAGGGAATACTTGCTCCGAAATGGCGGAGAGAATGAAAAGGGGGCTCCAATTAGCCGTGTCTACCAATGTTTCCGCGAGATCGAAACGAAAATAAACCTTGTGCCACGACTTTCCGTTTTACTCCGGAAGGATCTCTCCCTCGTCGCCTCGAAGCTGCTGCATTTCAACCTCGACTGTGAGGTCGTGTCTGATTTAGACAGAGGGGACTCTGTGGTTGGTTGGAATTAATCGTAGAATCTTAGATATCCTTGGGAAGAATCTTTTCTTTTAAGGACCAATCGTCTATGTCGTTTCGACTCTTATTGCAACTTCTCGAACTCTGGAAACCTTGAGCAGGAACTTTTACAATTTTCCACCGTTAATAAGAGGGAAAATAAATGAAAGTAAATCTGCCGAGAAAAATTGAGAGATCGACTAAAGTGTCTTTTTATCTTCAATTACATAATAATTAAATAATAATAATTCTATAAATATTCTATATTATATATATAATATAGAATAATATTATATATTACATATAATAATAATATAATATTCTATATTATCTATATAATTCTATACAATATAGAATAATATATATTATATATTGCGTATAATAATAATATAATATATATTCTATATTATCTATATAACTCTACATAATGTAGAATAATATTATATATAATAATATATATTATGTATTACGTATAATAATAATATAATATATATTCTACATTATCTATATAACTCTACATAATATAGAATAATATTATATATAACATATAATAATAATAATATAATAATATTTCATATTATTATACATAATTCTATATAAGATATATTCTATATTATCTACATAAATATTGTATGATATAATAATAATTCTCTAAAATGTTTTCTTACAACTTCAATTATAACAATTAATTTACAAGCAGTTGCGTGCAATTTTTTTTCTACAGGTTACGCAATTTGTTACTGCTGTTAAGCAATTATAACGAAAAATATTCTAAAAATAAATTAAACGCAAAAAGAAACTAACTGAGAGAATGGGACGTCACTAATTCCTCAACTTCTGCGGAATTCACTCCGAAAAGTCGAGATTCCCCGTTGTTTCCGCGTTCCACGACGAATCTACACAGCCTGGTGTACATGGTATCTTATGCGTGTACCCACCGAATAACAATATTCGTGACACGCGAAATCATAATCGCACGACTGTGCTCCCAGATACAACAGAGGGGCGACGAAAACCACCGCCGACCCGAACGAGTAAATATCCCTATAACAATTAAGCAAATCCGCAAACCTAACTCCGCCAAACCACCGAACTAACCCATTAACCATAAACTAAACCAGTAAACAGCATTCGTTTGCCCAGCTAATTCCTCCGTTTTCATTTTGAATCTCAAGTATTTCCACGGTGGAACACCTTCATTCACTTGCAACGATACTCCTCGTTACCAGAGGAGGAAAATCCTCCCTCACACACCCCTCAGATTTCACGATCACATTTTCCACTGTGCAGCGTCGCCAGCCTGGCGATCATGCTACGTCTCACCGTTCTACGTAGGTATACGTACACAATTCGAATATGAAACTCTCTCGGATAGGGAGACATTCGACAGCTGCGATCGTCTGGCAGCCAAAAACCTTGGAAACGGTGTCGTTTGCTGAAATTTCTGCCGTTCGATTCGGTTTGAAACACGCTGTGGAAATGGAACTAATATATTGGATTATTGTCGTCGTTGCTTTCACACAGCGAAAGTGATTGCTGGTTGTTAAATTCTTTTCAGAATGGTTAGAACGATTCGAGTGGTTGAAATTTAATAAAAATAAAATTCGTCTTCAAACGTGTACCTTTTGACATACTGTGTATATGTTATCCTCTTTGAACTTCCATTAAGTAAACTAATTATTTTAAACGTTTCAGACTTGCGCGACTTGCTATAGCAATGCTAGATAATTATAACATTGTTAGATAATATGAATTTTGCAAGAATTAAATACAGTGTAACATATAGTGTAGTATACTTTTATAACGTAGCATTCGTATATCAATCAACGTATCAATCTTCAACGATGGCGATACGTAACTGTGATTAATATTAATCAAAATGTTTCTCATTTTAATATTTTAGTAATCGAATTTCAATGCGTAAATATGTTTTCCCCTTCATTTGTCATACACTTGTTTAAAGTGTTATCTTGAAATTAAAAAGAAATAATGAAATGAAGTGATATGATAAAGTTTTGAAACATGCGAAAGAGAAGTGAAATGCAGATATAAATATAAAATAATTTCAATGGACGTTTTTTCTGTAATACATCGATCATTTAAATTGTTATGAAATAAAATAAAGGCACCTGACCTAACGTAAATTATATATATGTAATTATATATTATATATAAATTAAATTTATTTAAAAAAAAACTAGATATTAATAAATACGACAAACATTTAATTTCTAAATACATATCAATGTTTTTTATTTAACAAAAAAATAAATATATATTTACTTTCGAGATAATTAAAATTATTAAAATAAATTAATTGACCCTCGTACAAAAGGTACAAAATAAATTTTACTTATTTCATTCTCATTACTTTAAACTATCAATAATATTATCAATTCAAAACTATTACTAAAATATATTATTATTATTATAAAACTTTATTTAATTATATTTAATACAAAATCATTTACGTATATACATAATAAAATTCATATTACCTAATCTAAACCTAAATTCAAAATACAATTTAATGCTCGTCTTAAGAAGGTAAGAAATGCAAAAAATTTCACTTATAATCAATCAACTCATTCTCGAATTGCTCTCCTAAAGGTTCCACCACGGATTTAACTAACCCTTTGCACTCCAAACGATCTTCCAATTATTTTCCTCTTCTTCTGGCAAATTCAAAAATATCGAGTGCGGCTCGATAGAAACAGAAACAGTTACGCCCGGCAAAGGGTTGCAAAGGGGTTAAACGATTCGAATCTGAGATTCCCGCGAACGCAGCAAGTTCACGCATGTACATTTTCGAAACACGAAAGGCAGACCGACGTGTACTGTGTACCGAGCTCTACAAAACTGTTCATTTGCCGTGGCCGAAAACGACAATGCGCTGAAAACGACACACGGGGCCGCTCCATTACGGTTTCCATTGACTCGGAGCCGATTTGGAGAAAAAGAGAGGACAGGATCGGGAACTGGTTGCGTCGCACGATCGCATCTGCCGTTAATTTTCGCGCGGGCGTGCGAGACAAATCGATTGCGAAGCCAACGACGTGTCCTGGCGATCCGAGAGACCGCGTTTATGGTCAACTTTCAATAAAAATCACCCCTCGACTCGTCTCGTTGAGCAGAACTTGGAGGATCGATCCGGTCGTGCGGTGAAAATCGTGTCGATCGAAGCGAAATCGAACAGATATTTCGTTTAGGTTGATGTTGTTGGAATTTTACGCGCTTCGCGACAGATTGCAGATTTTTTTCGATCTGCAACTTTTTCGTTCTTTTAATTTCGATTTATGTAATATGTAATAATGTACAGTAGAGATTAAGCGAAGACACAAGGGTATAGATAGAGCGAGTAATTTCGTCGCGATCATTCTAAAATTGTTCGACGAGCCGGAAAGCAAATCGATGTGCACAGTGATATATTCTAGATATATTCTGGTAATCGAATCAGACAGTTTTAGATCATTTTTGAAAAATTTTTTTGTATTTAATGTAATATATAATACACAATTTTATGCAATATATATAATATATAATTTTATATAATTATATATATTATATAATTATGCAATATAATTAAATATAAGTTTAATATAAACATAACTAGGAACATTTATGTAAATTTGTGTCATTTTGAATATTTTATACACTTTCATGAATATATTGTACGAATTTTCTACTAAACAATTTTGGTAGTAAATAATCATCGATGGACGCATAATTTATTTCTTTATTTTGGAGAGTGTTATTCATTTGGTCGTGTCTTGTTAAGACGTCGTTAGAGTTAACAGTATCGCTGTTTCAAATTAAAGACAACAGTCTTAATTGGCTCGCAGTTTCTTGTGCTAACTGTCATAGAAAGTCTGCAGAGTGAGTGATCAACAAAAACTTATTATAAAATTAAAACAGTTAAAGACAAGTTAATTGAAATAAAAAGAAAAGAGAAAATGTTAGAACCAACGATCTCACGTTTGAGTGGCATTTAAAAATTTAATACGTCGAGACTTAAACTAGATATATATTTAAAGTGCGCTACAACCACTGCATTTATAATTATTAAAACTTTCGAGAACCTCTCTTCGAGATGATTAAAACTTTTATCAATAGAAGTAAAAAAAAAACGTTTGTATTTAATTGCATCAACGTTATCGACCTATTGAAACCAGCAGCCTCGCAATCAAATAATCAATATTTAATTTAATCTTCATTTATAAAGAAACCAATATAATAATAATAAGCTAATATAATAATAATATAACAATAAGCCAATTATAAAGAAACTTCACATTAGCAAACATAAAATTTACTGTCATATAAATTTTACATTGACTAACATGTAAATTTTATTTCTTAGCCAATTGCCGAGACAACATAAAATTAACGTAAGTAATATCAAAAACAAATTGCTACGACATAAATTTTGTAATTTCGTCAATCAACTGACTTCATGAACGAGGAAGCTTCGTATTGTCAAGTGAAGAAGTTACGTGTTGCTACAGCAAAAACCACGTTGTCGTACAACATTGGGGCTAAACGCACGCGAGGGATTAATAATTGACAGGCGAGCGAAAGCTGACATTTTTACAACTGGTCCAGGCTGATGCATTTATCGCGTAACGCAGCGATAAATAAAGGATGAGGCAACGGCGGCATCGAGCCGCAGCTGCAGCAACTCATAACGCGAGTAATTTCCCCGTAAACTTGTGGTACACCAGGGCACCCACCCTGTTTTCCAATTTCCAGTTCGAACCACCCCCCAAGTTCCTTTTCAACCGAGAGCCATATGCGCGTTGTATCCTTGTGTCTACGTTGAAGCGGCCGATATGGCGAATGACAGGCTCTCCACACTCTACAGGGTAAGGATCATCTCAAATTGAAGAGATACGATAGGAGAAGTGTGATTGTGACAACTAGACTAGATTAGGGTTTTTATGTAAGTTTCGACAGTTTAACCATAGTTTAAAAAACAGAATCTCGGTAGAAAATTGGTAGAAGAGAATTTGGTGAGAGAATTTCTAGTTCAGCGGTTTCTCTCAGTCTTGACTATTTCTCTATCTCTAAGTCTCTCTTTCTTTTCTTTCTACTTTGATCTTCCATATCGAGGAACATGGGATTTTATTTACGTTTTAAATTAAAAGAATTTGTAGTTAGAAATATACCAATTGTTTTACGTGTTGAATATTGTAAAAAGTTACGTTATATATAAATTATATCAATTGTATTATAAATTATAAAAAGTTGTATTATATGTAAATTATATCAATTGCATTATAAATTATAAAAGGTTGTATTATATGTAAATTATATCAATTGCATTATAAATTATAAAAAGTTGTATTATATGTAAATTATATAAATTATATTACAAATTATAAAAAGTTATATCATATAAAATATTATATAAATATAATATAATATAAAATATATAAATATATAATATAATATATAAATATAATATATATCATATAAAAATAAATACTTTGAATATTTTATATGCTTGTTAGTTTCGCTTATAGTTATATGCTTATAGTTTCGCGTGCAATCTTGTACTTGCAAACTTTCCCACGAATTTCCTAAAAATCCGCAGTCTAGTGACAACATAATTAAAAATTGTTGACATTTTAAATTGTTGCAACGTCAACAATTGGTACCTTTTTAAACAGAGCTTCTACTTTGATGGAGTAGTGAAGAGTCTCGATGTGCTTCATGAAGTTAGAGGTGTATTAAATGAGGCGAAAAAACTCAAATACATACGTCGCACTTTGCAATAATTTCCACTTATCTATCCTTTCATTTGCCATTGTAATAAATTTTTGAAATTGTAAAGAGACTTTACGGACATCCTGTACAAGAACCGACCTCGCTTAACAGTATAATCGTCACAAACCTCCGCATTCCAAGAGCATCCAACGCCAGTTGCATGACGTGGACGGGCTGTTACTATGTTGGACAGGTTTCAGAATATCGTAGATAAAAGCCTAGTCGGATCGAGGGTGCCGTAGATCGCGGAGAGCCAGTAGACGTCGGCGTCGTTTCGAAATATTGTCGAACAGATGTCGAACGCGGAAACGATCCAAGTCGGATCGCACTTTCGAACTCGTTCCTACGGGCTTTCCCCTCTTCGGTTCAGTTGGCCATAGATGAAGATCTTAGATCGAAGGCCGTAACGGTGCGGCCCTAACGTCCCATTTCCGCGATAATAATGCCGCGTCATGCGCCAAGCGAAGAGGAGAGAAAGAGAGGAGCAAAGTCTCTGTAGATGTATAGGGTACAGTTGCATCTCGAACAGCTGGATTCTTTCGCAATTACGGAATTAAGATATGCGTCTCGCGAATGTAGATAGTTTTTAAACTTTAGATCCGTCATTCCCAATTTTCCCTCTATCTATGTTGATATGTAATTAACTGGCCAACTGGAATACCTAGTATTCTAATTAGTAATATTCTAACGGATGTCTAATTGAAATATATAAACACGTAAATATATACGATAATATCTGATTGACGGCTAAAATAAATAATAATGATAAAATTAGATAAATATAAATATTAATAAATAATATGTATATAATGATAAAGTAATAAAATTAGATAAACATAAATATTAATAAATAATAAGTATATAATGATAAAATGATAAAATTAGATAAATATAGATATTAGTTAATGACTAAAATAAATAACAATGACAAAATTAGATAAATATAAATATTAATAAATAATATGTATGTAATGATAAAATAATAAAATTAGATAAACATAAATATTAATAAATGATATGTATGTAATGATAAAATAATAAAATTAGATAAACATAAATATTAATAAATAATATGTATACAATGATAAAATGATAAAATTATATAAATATAATTAATGACTAAAATAAATGACAATGATAAAATTAGATAAATATAAATATAAAAGAATTAGATAAAAATTAATTTCAAAAATCTTCAAAGTTTATAAGGGAACGTATCGAAGTGTATCGATCACCGATTTTGGTGAAATTTGGCAAAAATGTAATTTTCGGAAAAATATTTCTTTTCTAGCAATCGCCGATGTCGAAGGGGTGAAAACTACCCTTAAACTACCCTTGGGGATCTGGGACATACGAACGTGTGTGAAAAGCCTCAAATCAAAAATCTAATTTTCAATTAGTTAATAAAAAGTTGATAAAAGTTTGTTGAAAGATTTGAAATATATGTAGTAATTAAATCAATAGATATATGTAACAATTAAATCGATATTTCACACCGTAACATATCAAATAATTCGTGACAACAATCCTCGAGTTATTCAGAGTCGAGTTATTCAGAGTCGAGTTATTCAGAGTCATTCTTCGAAATTATTTCAACATTTATATCTTCCAATAATTACAAGGGACGTACACGTTGAAAATTGAACACGGAAGACATTTCGTCCACAATATATCACGAATGACGTCGCGTTCGCGAGATATCTCGTCCGTGAATGCCGACAGGATAAATAATATTCTGACGCACGTCTATGCAGACGTTGGCTGGTGTGTTTCTTGTCTAGAACAGCTGATAAAGTCTGCGTTGATAGAGCGAGACTTTTGCGATCTCGATGAACGCGGACGTTTACGTAAGTGGCTGTTCGATCGTCTCAACTAGGGCAATTGCGAAATCTTTGAGGATCCAGAGGTTGGTTAAAGAGGACTACGAATGATGGACGATGCTTGAAATTCTCTATTCGACTATCTACGAAGTTCATTGTACGGTATCAGTGACTGAGAAAAAATGGGAAACTTTAATACTATGTTAATTTATATTTCACGAATGACTTTGGAAGGAACATTGAATTTTCCGAGAAATTAATTTATTTGCCAATTAATTAATCAGAATAAAATTCGTCAGATTCATGTCATTCGCTCATCTACGGGCCTTTGGTTTTCAACCACGTTGCGCTGGCAACTGATTGCGGACCATAACGAGCGACCGAACCGTGCAATTCGACGCTTTCATTTTCTTTTCCAACTCGTCGGCACGATATCACTGGATAGAAATTATTGAGAACTAACAAATTTATTATTTGTTTCGCCTGTGTATTTGATTATACCTGAATATACTTAAAACTGAGAAAATACTGCAATTATTGGGCCAAATATTTTCCCAGTTTCAAGTACATTGAAATATAATCCAGGCGATAGACAAATGACAAATTTATTACTTCTCAGTAATTTCTGTCCAATGATACACCGATATGAATTCAAAAAAAGAAAAGGAATCATTGTATACAGTTTCGGTCACTCGTTATGGTCCGCGCAACCAGTTACCAGCGCAAGAAGCTTGAGTAGCTACTCAGATCAGAACGTTAGACATTCCGGTATCAAACCAGTCTAGATATTCCTCCAACTGCATCTTCGCACTAACCTAATCGTTTTTAACGTGTAAAAGGAGTTACTTCGCACAGCCTCAGAGATTCCACGCTGACTTAATTAAACATTTATTTGGAACGCTAATGAACCAGCAACTTTCTCTCAAAAAGTTTCCCGGCTGCACCGAGTGGTTACACGGTAATTAATTAATAACGTTAACTCGTTTATGCGACGACTAAAGGAGACAAGCCCCGTCGCGTTCGAATTTTCTGTTCTAACCTTTATAAAAAAAAAAAAAAATAAAAAATAAAAAAAAGGAGAAGAAGAAAGAAGAAATACTCTCACCGAGTGGAACATAATCAGCTTCTTGTTGGAAAAAGTACGGCGAAAAGTTCCGTTAAAAGGAAGTAATTACCTGTCTACCTCGCAGAGCGCAGAGCCACCAACCCTCGAGGCCAGCGGTGTTCTGTTCCAGAACAGTGAGAACATCGCCCTTTCGGAAAGCCAGCTCGTCCGGAGCCTCCGCGATATTGTCGTACAGGGCGCGCGCTTTCACACATTTCTGCTGCAACAAAATTAAAAAAAAAAAAATTCGTTACTGCTAAGTCTCCATTGTGGGGGAACGACTCTCATGCTTTTCCAGACACTTTGAGTTCAAAGCCGAACCTTGAAGGATCTTCGGGAAGTCTAGATTTTCATCTAAAAAAAAAAAAATTTTGAAACACGACTCTGACGAAGTAGTTTCAGTATTTGATCTTTTGCTAGTTGATAAAGTAAAGAGCTAAGAGTCTGTTCGAAAGTCGTCACTGTCGTGAAAGTGAAAACTTCGACTTTGTAAATATTTTATATCGTTTGATATTTTATACTTTATATTTGCGTTCATCCTGATGGAGATTGGTGATAAAATTGAATCAAACTGAAAGTTCCAAAATTAAGTAACGTGAAATATTTAAAATATTTAACTTAAAATAGTTAAAATAAATATTTAAAATATTTAACTTAATATAGTTAAAATAAACATTTAAAATATTTAACTTGAAATAGTTAAAATAAATATTTAAAATATTTAACTTAAAATAGTTAAAATAAATATTTAAAATATTTAACTCACTATAAAATATTTTTAACTTCAAAATGTAAAATAACCTTCCACAAGAAGCTTTATTCAAGTTCAAATATTTTGCTAGAAAAAAAGAGAGAAGAAATCCAACGCAATTTCTCCGAAAGAACGGGAGACGCCCGAGCTTCCCGATCAAGATTCACGGAATTAGCGAGCAACGAGCCACGTTCCTTTCCCTTCAGAGATTGCAAGCACGTACCGAGCGGGCTCGTCCTTCTAATCAATTGAATCCCATAAAATCCTAGTCGTTTCTACAACTCGAGCGGCTATTTCGGGAAGCAAAACGCCGCCAACGAGATAGAACGAACGAACGTTTCAAATGAAACGAAGGCCAACAATGAACGTGCCGCGCTTACGAAGAAAACCGCCTTATGTTTCAGTCGGCTTCAAGTGAGTTCAATTAAAGTGCCACCGCGTTATGACAACGGGATCCTTGCCGTCCGTTTTTCGGAGCAAACAATGATGTCATCTACCGGACGAGTTTGACGAATATCGTCGAGGAAACGCGGCGCCTTCGTGATGTTAGCCTAAATTAACGTGCGCGTCACTATCATCGATGTGAGCGAACCGTGAACGACCTCGTCTTTTTGGACGAAAGCAGTGTGAAACGCGAGAATATTAGAATAGAGAAGCCGAAAATATTCCATTCGGGGACTCGATGCTCGGGAGCATCCCGAAGGTATCGCAGGAATCGAGAATTTCAGGAGAAAGTCTCTGAGAATTCTCGAGAAATTCGGTATTCGAAATTTCTGGGAACTCTTGAGAATTAAAGAAAAATTGTGGGGGTAGAATACAGAGGAAATAACTATGTATATGTGTGTATGCAAAATATTAAAATATTATTTACTATATTATGCAAAATATTAAAATATTATTTACTATACTATGCAAAATATTAATATATTATTTACTATACTATAGAAAATATTGAAGTATTATTTACTGTACTTATCAAAATATTAAAATATTATTTACTATACTATAGAAAACATTGAAGTATTATTTACTATATTATGCAAAATATTAAAATATTATTTACTATATTATGCAAAATATTAAAATATTATTTACTATACTATAGAAAATATTGAAGTATTATTTACTATATTATGCAAAATATTAAAATATTATTTACTATACTATGCAAAATATTAATATATTATTTACTATACTATAGAAAATATTGAAGTATTATTTACTGTACTTATCAAAATATTAAAATATTATTTACTATACTATAGAAAACACTGAAGTATTATTTACTATATTATGCAAAATATTAAAATATTATTTACTATATTATGCAAAATATTAAAATATTATTTACTATACTATAGAAAATATTGAAGTATTATTTACTGTACTTATCAAAATATTAAAATATTATTTACTATACTATAGAAAACACTGAAGTATTATTTACTATATTATGCAAAATATTAAAATATTATTTACTATACTATGCAAAATATTAATATATTATTTACTATACTATAGAAAATATTGAAGTATTATTTACTGTACTTATCAAAATATTAAAATATTATTTACTATACTATAGAAAACACTGAAGTATTATTTACTATATTATGCAAAATATTAAAATATTATTTACTATACTATAGAAAATATTGAAGTATTATTTACTGTACTTATCAAAATATTAAAATATTATTTACTATACTATAGAAAACACTGAAGTATTATTTACTATATTATGCAAAATATTAAAATATTATTTACTATACTATGCAAAATATTAATATATTATTTACTATACTATAGAAAATATTGAAGTATTATTTACTGTACTTATCAAAATATTAAAATATTATTTACTATACTATAGAAAACACTGAAGTATTATTTACTATATTATGCAAAATATTAAAATATTATTTACTATATTATGCAAAATATTAAAATATTATTTACTATACTATAGAAAATATTGAAGTATTATTTACTGTACTATGCGAAATATTAAAATATTATTTTCCATACTATAGAAAATATTAAAATATTATTTACTATATTATGCAAAATATTAAAATATTATTTACTATACTATAGAAAACATTGAAGTATTATTTACTGTACTATGCGAAATATTAAAATATTATTTACTATACTATAGAAAACATTGAAGTATTATTTACTGTACTATGCGAAATATTAAAATATTATTTACTATACTATAGAAAATATTAAAATATCATTTACTATACTATAGAAAATATTAAAACATTATTTACTATACTATACAAAATATTGTTACTATAGAAGAAAAAGTAACGATTCAACTTCATCTTCTCTCCTCTATATATTATCAATATCAAGCGCAACAAGTGACATTTAATACCGAAATAATTGAAATTCCACTTTCATACCCCCTAAAACTTTCTCTTTCATCTCTGCTGCTCTGATATCATTCTACATGGCCGATTATTATACATATAAATGTTACTAGTACATAGATACTAGTATATAGATTTCAAATTTTATAACATTTAAACTCTAAATGTCATTAATTGAATTAAACATAAACTCTATTAAACTATTAAACTGTAATTTGTAAAATTGGAGGTCCATTTAAGGGTTAAGAAAGATCGAGGAGAAAAATCTAAACACTCTTTGCGAAAGGGGGAGATATCTGAAGAAATACAAATCCAAGGAAAATAATTCAATCATTTTAAAAAGGAAGGAAAATCGCGCAATTTTATAATACTTGGAAACTCCTCGAAAAAGAAGAAATCTTGAAGAAATACAAATCAAAGGAAATAATTAAACAACAAATATTTTAAATTCACTATAGCCGGTGATCCATGATCGATGATATTAAAAATGATCAGGAAGGAAAATCGCATAATTTTATAATACTTATAATGCACTTCTTCGAAAAAGAAAAAATCTTGAAGAGATACAAATCGAAGGAAACAATTAAATAACAAATATTTTAAATTCACTCTAGCCACTGATCCATGATCGATGATAGTTTAAAAATGGTCAAGAAGAAAAATCGCGTGATTTTATAATATTCAGAAAAAAATTGCTCGAAAAAAGAAGACACCTCGAAGAGATACAAATCGAAGGAAATAATTAAGTGACAAATATTTCAAATTCACTCTAGCCAGTGCGTGATCCATGATCCATGACCGACGATAGTTGAAAAATGACCAAGAAGAAAAATCGCGCAATTTTATAACACTTATAAATTTCTCTGAAAAGAAGAAAGTATCTGAAGAGATAGAAATTAGGGTGGAATAGCAGGATTAGTCGACATCGTGGTAAACATTTCAAGTTCATTCTGGCGTATCGATCCGTGTGTCGATCCTATTTTAAGAAGGATGAGCCGTCGATGAACTCGACGTACATAAGTCGTCGAAGAATGCAGTTCAACCCCATAAAAGGATGCTGGGACTTGGAACGAACGTCAGGCCAGTCTGGCAGGTACACGCAGGTACCCACGACCTTTCTGACTGATAGCTTATGGTTCTCAACGTTTAAAGCGATACGAACCCTGGCCAACGAGCGACTTCCGCGATACGAATAATTATATTCGACGAGCAATTAGGTATTCTGTATCCTTCTGTTACCAACTGATAATAATAATATCCAATCGCGTAATATCTTGCCGACTAATGATAGTATTCAATTTAATAATATCGTTAATAATATAATATTAATAATATTAATAATATTAATAACAATTGATAATTTAATAACAGAGTATTCAATTTAATAATACAAAGTCGAAAAATTTGCCGAGATTCAGAAGAGAAATCAAACCTCACTTTTGCGTAATTTCAGTGAACGAATTAAAAGTCAGAAAGCCAGTCAAACTTTGTTTTAAATTTATGGTTGACCAATATTCGTTTCTCCGACTTTTCTATTTTAATTTGAATCTCGTTTTAGAAAACAGAAGAAACTACAGAAGACTGAGAGATCAAAAAAGCATACTGATGAGAATGTTAAAGGAAAAAAGAAAAAAAAAAATGGCAGCAAACGAAAGATGACGTTCTTTTCAAAAAAACAGGATGCCTAACAAAAAAATGTGTAAGAATGTGTGCGTCCTCATTTCTTGCTGTAAATCTTTGAATTTTAATCATTTATTTTAATTTATAATTTAATTTAATTTAATTCATTCATAATACATTATATCACTTACAATATATAATATATTATTTAATTCAATTTAATTTAAAATTAATTTCCTTCAATTATTTATTGAATCTCAATTATTATTTAATTACACTTGATATCTTTTAATTAGAAATGCCTTCGAACAATTGTTTTCACTTCTGAGAGTTCTCCCTGGCTTTCCAGCGTTCTCAATTTTAATAAACGTCTTTCCCAACAGATTAGAACGACAAATACGACGCGTTATCGTTTATTATGTAAATCTCTCGGCGTTTCGCAATTGAACGGCAAAGCTAACGAATTAGAAGGGTGAAATTAATTCACCTCGCTAATTCGAGATTAATTTCCAATCGCGTTTGATCGCTCGAGCACTCGGCTCGTTGCTCGCGCAGGCGGTTTCTGCTAATTACACCATGATTAAAACCTCTACGCTTTCGATCGTCTTCGGGGGATCGCACGATCTACGTTGCGGAAATGTCATCGTTGAATGCATGATTAATTGAGGTGACGAAACTGCCGGCTAATTATTGGCGTCCCTCTAAGAACGCGCGATAATTAAGAGCGGACAATTATTAATGGATTTGGATTTCACTTCTCCCGTGCCGGGGAGGGAAAGAAAGAAAGGCGGATCACAGGCGAGAAGAAAGATTACACTGTTATCTCGCAACGAAATTCTTTGTATCGAAAATCCCTCCGTGCAAAATGTTCGTCGACAATTTAACGAAGAAACAATTTAGAACAACGGGGCAATAGGAAAGGAGTAGAGAGCAATTTTTGAACGATAGAAACTATCGTTTGAAATTTGGTCGATCTCTTTTTAATTTTAAATTGAAAGAAGAAAGTAGAAAGCAACTTTTAAATGACAAAAATTTAGTCAATTTCGTTTTAATTTTAACTTGGAAAGAAATAGAAAGCAATGTTTGAACGATAGAAATTATCGTTTGAAATTTGGTCGATTTCTTTTTAATACGATAGAAATTATCGTTTGAAATTTGGTCGATTTCTTTTTAATTTTAACTTAAAACAAAAAAGTAGAAAGCAACTTTTAAATGACAAAAATTGTCGTTCAAAATTTAGTCAATTTCGTTTCAACTTTAAGGAATAGAAAGCAATTTTTGACGATAGAAATTATCGTTTGAAATTTGGTCGATTTCTTTTTAATTTTAACTTAAAACAAAAAAGTAGAAAGCAACTTTTAAATGACAAAAATTGTCGTTTAAAATTTAGTCAATTTCTTTTTAATTTTAACTTGAAAGAAAAAAGTAGAAAGACACTTTTAAATGACAAAAATTTGGTCAATTTCATTTTAACTTTAACTTGGAAAGAAATAGAAAGCAATGTTTGAACGATAGAAACTATCGTTTGAAATTTGGTCAATTTTTTTGTTTTTAATTTCAACTCAGAAAGAAATAGAAAGCAACTTCTAAATGACAGTTTAAATTTTCGTTTAAAATTTCATCAATTTCGTTTTAATTTCAACTTTCACTTTGCTTTCAATTTGCTCGATTTCGCTTTCAAATTACTGTCGAGCGTTTTAAATTGCACTAAATTTGCTACTCGAACGATAGCAAATGACGAAACTTTCTTCGATTTCACGCACAGTCGCGGGGTGAGATTTTTCGCAAGGCTGAAACGTCATAAGTTGCTTGTCAAAGTTAAATCGCGAATATTTCAAGTTACGGCTGTGAAAACGTTTCAGCGGCGTTTCATCGTTAATTCAGTTGAAGAGAACTTTGATCGCTACCGACAAACTTTTATTGAACTACCGTTATCCGATTCCTCGTTCGAAAGTTGTTCAAAGGCAGACAGTGTATATAATGCAATCGTCAAAAATTCGATGATTCAACGCTCGTTTCTCTCTTACGTACATCGTAACGTATTGTCAATTACGTACGTACATATATCTACGATAATATCCAGTTACTTGTAGAAACGGCGGATCGAAGACTCCGGCTTTTACCGTGTAATTAACAGTTTATTAAATCCGTCGTTGAATCGTAATAGCGATTCTCGCTGTTTCCCATAATGGCAATTACTCGCGAGACGCGTTATTGGCTATAAATCACTTGGTTGAAAAGAAAAAAAAACCGTGGTTGTCAGCAGTCAGCAGAGCGTGAAGAAATTTTAATGCGGAAAGTTGCAACAATATGCACGTGATACGAAGAAAATTTAGAAACCAATCAAAGTGTAGCACTTTAATTAAAATTTAGCACGTGAAAAAATTTTCTACCTAAAAGACTTTTATTTTTCTTAAGTTACATCCTCGAAAATAGAAAAATATTAACGACCATTCAACTAGATGAAAAGAATATAGAATGAAATTTAAATACGGAAAGTTGCACAATGTGCGCGTAATACGAAGAAAATTTACAAACAAAATTAGTATACGAATGAATTTTGAATAAAATTTAGTATACGAAAAAATTTTCTACCTAAAAGAGTTTTATTCTTTTTTCGAATTACGTCCTCGAAAATACAAAAATATCCGCAGCCTGGTAATTATCATTCAACTAGATAAAAAGAATTTAGAACAGTTGTATCTAAACTATGAATGTTCATGCATTTCTATATTCATACCAGAGATAATTAAAATAATGTACACCACGTGGTACAAGGAGTACTACTGCTTTAAAAATATTTTGTACATTATTTTTGCATCGTGCGCACGTTTCGTATCTTCGCGCGTTTTTCATGCAAACGTTTTTCGTAAAAATTCGCGGCACCCAGCTGTTACGTTGTTTGGACAGTAGCGTGAAATTAATGGTTCCGCGTAATCACAATCTGAGATCTTTACGCGGCGGATCATAGTGTAATGTACCTGATGCCATAAAATATTCTTTATGGGGGAGGGGGGAGGTTCGCGTTAAACCCGTTGGAAAGTGGAACGAAGATAAGTGTAATTGGCGTAATTTAAGGTGCACGCTTAAAGCACGTTTTTTTCTCCTTTGTTACGCCGGGTCAGTTTGTCAGGGGGCTGTGCCTCCACCGTTGTTACGTTTACGTTAATTAAAAACTACGTATTATTTCTGACGATCCCTTTGGTGGCTCGTTGACACGATTTTAAAATTGCGGCGAGAAATAACAGGGAACAACGGAGAGAAAGTCTGGCGAGAAGAAACTGAAGACTTAAGAAAAGAACATTTAAGACTTAAGAGATTCGAACAGTTGAAGAAGAAATGCGTTTTATAAAAATTCGTAACATTTGGAGGTGAAAACGAATCTATGTATTTCTTCAGTTATGTTTCTAAATATATGATACGTAATATGATATATATATATATAAATACATATAAATCGATAATGATAATAAATAAATATAAATTAATAACAGCAGAAAATAATAGTATAACGAACAAATTTTTGACCTTATGTATTTCGATTATGACTATTGTTAAATACTGGGTGTCGGCAATTGATTGCGGACCATAACGAGTGACCAAACCGTGTGCAATATAATTCGTCGCTTTCCTTTTGGAAAACTTATATCTGTTGGTGTAATATCACTGGATAGAAATTATCGAGAAGTGACAATAAATTTATTATTTGTTTCGCCTGAGTTATATACTTGAAATACTTAAAACATACTTAAAACTGAGAAAATGTTGCAATTTTGGGATGTGCATGGCACGTGATTCATTTCAATCTTGGATGTTTCAAAAAGGAAAAAAAACTCTCAAGAAATCACGCGAAATTACTCTCAAAAAATACATTACCATCGTCGAAAAAATGATACGTCCAAAGAACGTAAAGCGAATGATGAAATAAACTGACGATGAAATGAACGTGGCGCGAATGAATACGTTGCTTTCACGTCATAATGAAAAAGAGTGATAAAAAAAAAACGTCACACTTTTCCGCGTAACGGGATTACAATCAGAAAATGCAAACTTCAATCAATTTCGGGGGGTGCTGGGCAAACTGGACGATGGCAGCGACGCGACGAACGGAAGTTGGCCAGTTCCATCAACGGCGCGTGTTCCGGCGTCGACGGAGCATTAACCCGAAATAATTCCGGCGAATCACGCCGATCGGCCGATGTAATTCGATTAAAATCCGCCGTACAGCGAGGCGGACCCCCAACCCGTGCAGCGTCATTCTATCTTCATAATGCTCCCTTTGTTGCCGGGCTTGCATACCTGCTTGCCGATATGGCCCGCACCTGCGTAAACATTTTCGAATTCGTGGATACAGCAGCTATTATATCCACGGCGAAATTCGTGGCCCTCGTGTTTCCAGCGCACGGCGTCTATCGACGTTCGTGAAAATTTTACTCTGCACAGTTCTGCAGTAATAACCGGTGGACGCCGCTGATTGCAACGTTTGTTCCGTACAGCGAAGAACGTAACTGTGTCAATGGGAAAAAACTGTCAAATTGTATCTATGTCAATCAATTTTCGTAACTTTTGACAGTCGTTTCTCTTCGAGAATGATTTCCTCGAAATTCAAGCTTCTGTAAAAAAAATTTGTTCCGTAACTAGATTCACCATTATAACGATTTCTTACGACTTGTTTTCGTTTTCGTCGTTTTATTGAACTTTGTTGAATATTATACGGGACAAACTAGGATCGAAAGAAATCGTACAGCGAGTTTCAAGGGCTCGTTGTAAAGAGAGAATGTCAATCTTCCAAATCGTTGTGACTTAGTCAGGAGAAAGATTGTTCAATGTTGTGAATTTTTATAATTTTTATAAAGGTAGTAAAAGATATTCTCCCTTGTCCACTCATTGCGCGATGTCAAATTCATTTTCGAAAGGAACAAACTCACGACTGTCAAAGTAGAAGCTCCACACTTTAAAAAGTAAGTCAATTTTCTTTACGAGATTATATCGTAAGTTATGCTCTCTGCTGTAAGTAACAAGTCATCTTGTCGAAATAATTGATTAATGATTGATCAACGTTGTATGAAAGTAATAGAGTCAAATACTTCGTTGAAAGTATGAAACTGATCAATATCGCGAGTCCATTTGCTGGGAATATTTATAAGATATTGGATCAAATAGTAATATAATAATCACTTCCAGAAAAAAAAAAAAAAAGAATCTCCGCCAGTCTTAACAGTTTTAAAATTCCTCAAACAACGAAGCTCTCCCACAGGTCTTTAAAAATAAATCCCATCACGTCCGGTGAGATCTAACGATAGCTAGAAAGCAAAATAATCGCCGCTAATACCGCAGTGGAATTACGCGCTATCAAAAATAAGCAAATCGTTCGTACACGTTCTATAAACGTTGCTCCACGTACAGGGTGGAAAGAAAAGTTTGGCTATCGTAAATGAATTCTATATCAAGAATTCAGAGTCAAAAAAAATTTTTTTTCTTTTGCATTGTGTTCTACTCCCAAGAAACCACAGGTCGCAACCTAATAGTTCTTTTGAAAAATGACAAAGAAGTTTCTTTAACGCGTGCTAACAGCGACTTTATGGTTCCGGACACGTGGATGTCCATTTTACGTAATTTTCACGTTTCGCTAATATTTGATTTGATCGTAGTTGCAGCATCAGCGCGAGTCTCAATAATCAAATGATAAAACTAACTGTTAACGTTACTCGACATACAAACATTACGTGACACAGTCACATGTCCAGAATCATAAAGTCGCTGTTAGAACTCACGCGTCCGCGGTGTCAACATTTTTCCAGAGAACCATTCGGTTGCGACCGTAGGTAGTTTCTGGATGGAATGCAATGTAAAAAAAAATTTTGATCTTGAAATTCAACATCAAGGTTAATTTCGCGACAGATTCTTTACATGGATTTTCATCGAATCGAAGGTGTAGAATTCTAGACGAACTTTTCTTTCCACCCTGTAC
This sequence comes from Tetragonisca angustula, assembly GCA_036937485.2. NCBI lineage: Eukaryota > Metazoa > Arthropoda > Insecta > Hymenoptera > Apidae > Tetragonisca > Tetragonisca angustula. Next base: position 1,970,084 of record JAWNGG020000013.1, read on the forward strand.
AATGCGTACAACGACGCATCCATCCACCATCGTATTATTGTTACATCGTTGCAGGTAGCAACGGCGTTATTCCAAACACGGGCTCGTCTTCCCGTAACATTCCCATTAGAGTGGCCACGACCTCCCAACGACCATTGTGCGACGATCGAAGGATGAAACTGTTCGCCGCGGGTGGTTCGTCCTCGCGAGCAAACACACGCGACGATTCGAAAGAAAAAAAAAAGAAAAAAAATCTCTCCCCGCTACGTGGCTGTAAATTTTCCGCGTTGGCTTCGTCGCGGGTGGATCGTCGCTAATCCTGCTTGATAAAATGAAATTTTAATGGAGTCGTTTAATCCGCCGGGAAATTAATTGGATTTGATGGACGAGGAATTTAATGGCGAAAATGGGTAATGATATTTTCCTTTTTTCGTTTGCCGAGGATTGTACGATTGTATTTAGCGGATTTCTGTTCCACGTTGCGTGGAATGTTCGATTATCGCCCTTTTCGAGCATTAATGAAACGCCCCGACGAGCGTTTTAATTGATTCCTTGGAAATTTAGTGCGTGACATTAGGAATTTGAAATTGGTGTTTACGCGTTGGAAAATTAATTTAGGAATACGGCGAGGAGATTGTTGCGACTTGGGCGATGCTATGTTGCACTTCTCGAGAAATGCCAGTGTGTTAGTTTATATATTTGTATTATTTTATATTAAATATAATATTATTTTACATTAAATGTCATAATATTAATATGAAACATATGATATTATTTTATATTAAAAAAATGCTATTTCTGGAAAATAAATTACTGAATTTAAATGTATAACGCGCGATTGTTCGTATCTCCAATATAGCAATAACATACCTCAATGAACTAAATTCCTCGACAACGAACACGTGAGAATTAAAATTTTGTCTGAAAGTCAAACAGTATAGAGGAAACAGAGCAATTTGTAACGAATCAAAGAATATTCTAGTAGCAATTAACAATTCGCGCACGATTTGTTTCATTCTACGTTTTCGTTGAAATTAGCACGACGTCTGCAGTTGGAGTCGTGAGTTATAGTTACGAGGCTGTTTGAACCGCGCGGGAATTTAATCGGGGAGATTTAATTAAACGTCGAAGCGAAAGTAAATGGAAAAAAAGGAACGGTAGATTTTTTTTTACAATAGGAGAAATTTTATAACATTTGGCGAAATATTTGACTGTTTCTCGTTGATCTTGAACATTGCTACGAGTATAAATTATCCGGATGATGGAATTAAAAATGGAAATATCGATGGATTAAGAAGAAAAATAAGGAAAATTTTTACATGTTGCATATAAAATTTTTTAAAATTGAGATCATTGTTTCAATCATGCTTGGAAAGCATTCTTTCTAAATTTAATAACTTGACAGAATTACACGAGAAAGTAGAAAATTTTATATTTAATCACACATGCCTTGTACCTGATTATTACTCCGATATAATATGTATAATTTTGAAAAAATATATATATAATTTTGAAAATGAACACTCTCGTATCTAAGAATTAATTTAACACGCTCTCATCGAAAGAGCTAACATCAGCAATTTACAGAACTCTGTAAAATTAGGGATCGTCTGTGCAATTCGAAACGAATACTCCAAACAACCCCATTTTATTCATACTAGAGCAATTACATTAAAACCAACAGCGTTCTACATTATTCTTTATTTAGCTTTTGATTAATGCCTAACAGAAACGTAGACGTCTTATATATTCTTTTAACTCGAGTTTCATTCAGATGCTCGTTATTCATGGCCAATGTAAACTCGTGTGTCTAAATAGAGAATACGAAATTGTAAAATTGAACAGGCAAACGGAGGAACAAACTTTCACAATTTTAAACAGAACATTCGAAATTCTCGCTATTAATACCAACCACATCGATAATTACTACTAATGAAATTTCTTGGAATAACGTGAACAAAATGGAACGTTCTCGTATTCTATTTTATATTTAAACAATGCTCAAAGTGTAAATTTTTCATTTAAATTTTTCTATTTATACAAGGTGAACTTTATAGAGTCTGATTATTTTCGTTATTTTGTGGAGGTATGGAACTATATTAAAAAGAATTATTTAGTACAGAGGAGGTCATAACGATGATCTTTTTGTAGATGGAGAGGTTTCGAAGATTTCGAGGTCATCTCTATTCTTTTAAATGGAATATGTTTTTTCATCCACTGATACATACAGTTCGAAATTTTTTATAAAAAAAAAAAGAACTATTAAACGTCGAAAAAACTATTAGTTTAGGCAAGATTTTAATGCCATAATTGTAAAATGTATCGATATGAGAAACAAGGAAACGCAGAGATTTTTCTCTTCATTCTGTCCTTTTTTGACAAAGAAAAAAAAGACAGAGAATAGATTGGATAAAATTCAAAATGGAGAGAATTATATTGATCCACCTTGTATATTCTTCGACTGGTTTCAAAGATCGATACAATCTCATTACAATGCTAATGAAATCTCCAAATGTTTTATTTAACACGTACGACACAGCCTACACACGGCTAAAAAAGTTTTCTTTGAGCCGGTCTATAATCCACTGATGGAAGGAAGTTGAACAAAGCTGCAAAATGAAGAGAAGCGAAATGAACCACTCTGTACTTGCCTTTATGACAATCATGGCGAACCTATGACCCGCGTGTCAGACACTGATCCACGCAGGCTTTTTAAATGACCCACGCTCTTAATTTTTATAAACTTATCATCGTATATATATATATATATATATATATATATATATATATATATATAAGAATTTTAATTATTTTTCGAACCCCTCTTTTCAAAAAATGTTAAGAAAATTACAAGTGTTTGGTTAGAGCTTAAAAGTGAGAAATAAATGCATAATTGTGTTTTACGGAGGATTCACGACTTGGTTATGTATACATATAGGTATTTCAAGTTGCTCGTGTCCAAAAAATCTTATATAGCGTTTACGATTAAACTGATGTAATAAACACTAAAAGAACACACTAGATCCCACTCTCAGAATGAGTAGTTTTGCTACTTTTCTCTATAATAAAAGAGAGAACAGACAATAAAAAAATATTAAGAAATAAAGTATATATATCTAATGTATAGTGTCACCTCTTTCATATCAATTTTCTGACGTCGACATTTATTTCCTGCTCTTCACTTTGCAAAAGCAAAAGTTGTAAAACAAAAAGGAAACGTACGCTTTTCAGAGGGTTGTAAAAGTGAGAACCAAAAAAAAAAAAAAAAAAAAAAAAGAAAAAAGTAGTTTTTAACCATCCTCCCCTCCCACTTTCCAAGTGACGCCACTTAGTGACCCACGAGCTAATACTAAAAAATATAATGAACAAAATTTGGCCTACTTCTCAAAAAGGTTCGCCGTCACTGCTTTATGACATTGTCGAGTCTGTTGCAAATTATATTGGACTTTTTGTACACTCGAAGCGATTCAAAGCGTTTTGCTATCCACAGAGAGAGAGAGAGAAAGAGAGGGCGTTTCGCGGATAGCGGATTGCCAGTGTCGCGAACGAAGGGGTTAATAAACCAGCCTGTTCAATTGGCCAAGCAGCTGACCAAGGTGACGCGAAATGTCCCAACGCAACGACAGAATTCGATATCCGCCGCGAGGCAGCCGTTGAAATTTCCGCTTCGAAATTTTCGACTCGATCTTCGAACATTCCGATCGTTTCTCTGAGCAAACAAACATTCACGCGATACGGGTATAAACCGTACAATGGGCGGTTTACCGGTGAAAAAAGGTGTTTTTCGGCGGGTGTTAAGTCGGATCGTAAAACGTGGAGAATCCTAAGCCAATATTTTGACGCGAAGTAGCCATCATCTTTTCGACGAGCTTGTACAGCAGCTAGATCTCTCAGTTACCACGCGATTTATAGCGCATTCAGTTAATGGTTTATGGTGCCTTGTACTGAAAGGCTGAACGAGAAACAGACATAACTTTTACAAACACATTGTTTTAAAAATTTTTTTATTATTTTATTTGGAAATATAATCGATGAGAAATATAATAAAATATATATATATACATAAATATAGTAAAAAAATATAACAATTTCTTTCAGTATTTTTTTCTATAACCTACAAAAAAAAAAAAAAAAGGAAATAAAAAAGTTTGAAACTGAAAAGCTGAAGGATTTGAAAAAGTCATAACTTGTCCATTTTCAAACTCTTTTATGCAGAAAAAACTACTGAAAGAAATTATTATATTTTTTAATTATATTTATATGTATATATATATATATATTATTATATTTTTCATCGATTATATTTCCAAATAAAATAATAAAAAATTTTTGAAACAATGTGTTTGCAAAAGTTATTTTTGTTTTGTATCATTCAGTCTTTCAACGACCACCGTACGTATATCGAATGGCGTCGTGAGATCGAAAGGGAATAATAAAATAGATAATAATATTAGAATATAATTATAATGTTAATAATATTAGAATATAATTATCTACCAATTAGTTACTATTTTAATATAATTTGGTGGATAGTAATATTGTTTAGACGTTCATTATTTGGTAGATGACTAATTTAAATCTATAATTAACCTAAGATGGCGTCCATGCGAGAATATTAAAAAAGGATAACAATGTAATTAACGTTGGGAGATAATAATGTTGTTTAGATGTTTTATTAGAAGTACAGTATTCACAAGATGATTAATTAAATTTAGAATCAGAATTATTCAGAATTAATTAGATTGATATATCTGGACGTATTATAGATACGTTGCAACATCTATAATATCATTATTATTGATATTTGATACGAACATGACAGATACACATTATTGATAATGTATGACAGGATAATATCTTAGAACTGACGGAGGAAGGAAGAAGGAGGTGAGAGTATTGGAGACGATACGTGACATGATACATAGTAAAATTGTGAACGTGGAATATAGAGCGCAATTAGTTTTCAAGAAAGTCAGCTTTCGGTTGTCTGATTTTAATCACTCTCGTTTTTTATAACAAAAGACATCTTATTCTACCGTGTGTATATTCTACCTGTTTCATCGGATGTAACGAACATAAGTAAAGAAATTAGCCTTTATCTTTCACTTCTGGACAAGAATATTGCAAATCTCTGTCTATTTGTCCATAGAGAATGTACACAAGTATGAAAATTATGAAAAGAACTATATGAAATATTCGAAACTCGATTTTACCATTTGCAAGACGTTTCATGCACTGACAACGAAGTTACTGTCATTTCTTCGTTTCTTTCTATCTCGTTGCCGCTGGTTATCTGGTTTTTGTCTCTGTTTCGCGGGACTCATCGGCGAAATTATTTAGCGGCTGTCTGGCGTATGCAAATGCGTCTCTGGTATAGCGGCCATATAACAGCGCGGCCGTCAGATTTTTTTATTTTCTTCTTCGTGGAGAGAAATAAACCCCCTTTACGAGGATAGAGAGACATAAATACGAGGCGGAAACTCAGCTAAAAACTAGACCAAATAACCGGCCGGTTTTATATGGTAAATCACGGGAGGCCTCGCGCGTTGTCCCTCGCTTTATGGATCATTTTCTCTCTCTATATTGTCAACGACAGATCTATTCGAAGATCTTTGTTCGTCAAAGAAACGGGGACGTTCATTGCGGTATGTGTGTTGTCAGCCTTTTATGGAAAAATAATTTAAATAATAAAATAATAATGAGAGTAATAATTTAAATAATATAATAATAATAGGATAATAATTTAAATAATAGAATGATAATAATAGAATAATTTAAATAATATAATAATAATAGAATAATAATTTAAATAATAAAATAATAATAACAGAATAGTAATTTAAATAATATAATAATAATAATAGAATAATAATTTAAATAATAAAATAATAATGATAGAGTAATAATTTAAATAATATAATAATAATAGGATAATAATTTAAATAATAAAATGATAATAATAGAATAATTTAAATAATATAATAATAATTTAAATAATAAAATAATAATAACAGAATAGTAATTTAAATAATATAATAATAATAGAATAATGATTTAAATAATAAAATAATAATAACAGAATAGTAATTTAAATAATTTAATAATAATAATAGAATAATAATTTAAATAATATAATCTTTTAAATTCCTTGAACTATACTATACTTTTGACTTGCCATAAACTTTCGCAACTCCATATAAAAGGAAAGATATTTTCATCGACGAATTCTATAATAATTCTCACTCTTTAGTCACGAAAAATTTATTTGAACGAAGCATTGTCTCAGACGTTGTTCAAATCTTTTTCCTAAAATACTACAAAATCTGGCGCTCTGTCCGATAAGTATATAAACTGAGATTTATATTTATTTCGCAAGTAAAAATGCGAAACCTAAACTTTAACCTCGTAATATACCAAAAACAAAATCCTGCTGGCATTTCAAAGAAGCATTCGTTTCCAGATCTATTTCATTATCTCGCAAATTTATGAGACATTCTAACATTGTTAAACAAAATTTACCAAAGTACTCCGAAAACAAAGAGCTTTGACTAAAACAAGAACATATCCCTGGGAAAGAAATCACTCAATCAAATTCAATCACGTCGGCGAGAGAAAAAGTGCCGCCTAAAAATAATTTCTAAAAAATCGTCAAACTCTTCACTCAAATCCCAGGTTGCGGGAACTTCACTTTCTTTCGAATAAACACCGAACGAATCGACGAAACGATGAACAAAGGCAGAACAACCGCGAGCTACAATTATTTTTACAGTGTCTCAGCGAAAAGCGCATCGCGCCGGCGATAAGCGCGCGCGGATTACACGCCAGCCGGGATATTACGCGACGAATATTTTACTCGGTGCTTTCTCGCTCGATTTCGTATGCAAAACGTCGATTGCCTCTCTCCATCCCCCTCCCGCTGTTAGAGCAAGCTCGTAGCCGAGGGCTCGTCGTGACTCAGTTTTCGAAGCGTGTTTTGATCGAGAGGGCACACGTGCCGGATTCAGGGCCGCACAATGCACCCCCTCCCCCCTCCCCCCGGCGTCGACTCTCAAAGCTGTTTCGCGGCGAACACGCGTGTTACTTCACCCTCCATGTAATAGGCACAATTTCCTGTTGTACAAAGTACACGTGCACGGTTTCGTAGGGTGTTGCGAGAGATTTCGCCACGAGACGAGTCTGAATAAATTCGAGGGATGTAAATATTGACGTGCTCCCTGCTGCTGTCTCAGCCACTTTCGACATGCGTCGATTTTTGACGTGAAATTTTTAGGGTTACTTTACGGGTGAGACGAGTGAGATACGAAGAGATGTATTGTACATTTGTTTTTTTTTTTTTTCAATGTATCGAGAAAAGAATAATTTGCTTCGTTCCTGTTGTCGTCGTGATTTATCTAAAATGTGATTAAATTTGAAGGATGTAAATATTGCTAACTGTGACTGTTTCAGCCACACTCGACGTGTGTCGATTATGTGAAATTTTAATAGGTTATTTTTGTAAGTGAGATACGACGATGTACATAGTCTTTTGTATTTTTTAATACTTTTTAATGTATCGACACCGAAGAAGATAATTTGCTTCATCCTGTTGTCGTTGTTATATATCTAAAATATAATTAAGGAATATATATTATTAAATATATATACACACACACATATAATATTATTAATATAATAATATTTAAGAAATGTTGCATAATATGTGCACACGTGATCATGGTATCTTTGATGCGTCGGTATGTTTCAAAACAAACTATCTCAAATACACCAACAATGTGCCAATTTTGATCGCTCAGTAAATTGACAATTACTTTCCTTTCTTAAATATAACAATTTCCTAATTAAAACCCAATACTAATCCAACACCGATGTAACCTAGAAAACCTAACCCCTAAAGTCATGTCATCGAGAATCCCTAAAAAGAATTAAATTCACACCTGTCACAGAAAATGATGAAACATACATCCATCATATCAAAAGTCACTAATAATTTCTTCAACCCTCCGCTATCTTAATCACGTATACGCGCGTAAACTGCTTCTACTCTCGTCATGCTTGAACGCTGGTGTTAATACGAAACGAGGCAATGCCCGAAGATCACTCCACCGTAACCAATCCCAGATGCTAATCATGCTATCTTTAAACGACATCCCATCCCATCCTACCACCTTCGTGCTCGCTAGGGTAGCAACAAGGGGGTGAGAACTCTCCCGGTAGCCAAGCGTGAGCTCGTGAAAATCTCCTCTTTTAATCTCTCCTCTTTTCGGTGCACGGTATCGACAAAGGTGGTCCAATGACGAAAAGAGAGATCACGACCACAAAGGCCACGCAGTCAGCTCGCGATAAGTAGCCTCGTACCGATACACGATCGTCGAGGCGTGTTTAACTACAGGGAGGGTTAAAATCGCTTTGCGACACGTGGCCACGTTCACCGTCGCGAAACATACTCTCTCTTTCTCTCTCTCTCTCATTTTCGTCTTCGGTCAGGCTCTTTCTGTTGTCATCGTGCGTCGCGTCGTCTGAACGATCGGTACCTCCCCCGTAATTAACGTCTCTCCCCCTCCCCCCTCGCAGCAACCTCTAATTACGCTGTCCCGCGATGAGAGAGTGCCTTGGATAGAAGTCTGATTAGAAATTGAGCCTGGAGAGCCTTCTCCTTCACCCTTCGCCGACGAAAGCCAGCCGAAAAGCACCATCGACCGTGCCTCACGATGGTAACTCTTAGGCATTTACTCCTCCAGCGATTATTACACTTTGTGGTTTCCTTTTTCTCCGAGGGTTCAGTGGGAGGACGGAAGGTGGTTGCCGGAGATAATTAGAGGGAGGATCGACGTTAATTTCGGTGGGCGTTTTGTCCTTTGAAGTCGCTGGGCTTAGTTTTTCTGAGAGTGTTTCATATTTCTCTTCTTTGATTTAATCTATCTCGACTACTACGGTTTTTGTACCTTTCTCGCGAGAAATTATTATTCTTGAAACGTCAATCTTGCCAAAATTGTGAAGCGTTTTCACGAATTTCGTGGAATATAAAATTTTAATAATTTTTGAATAAATTTGAATGGAAATATAATTTTATGGAATGTAAAAGCACGACTCACGAAATAAAAAACAACATCCGTAAACCTGAAGACTTCAACGATGTTACGAGTGTGCTATCCAGTCGAACGCTAAATAGAGAAAGAAAATCCGCGTGTCCAATGAACCGTGCAAACACATATTACCGCTTGAAACAACACTTTCTAACAACTCATCCTACACACTCGGAACACGCTTGTACAACGTTATTTGCAAGTGTCACTGTGTCACTATTACTTTTGCATCCGCTACTCTCAAACCTTCAATGTAAAAGGTGTCTCGAGCACGAGAGGATCATCACCTGACAATTTTCTACCGGCTGTGAGAACGAAACAAATTTTCACAAACGAAAATGAATAATCCTAATCTAATAAAAACGTATTAATACGAACTTTAAATATTAATACACGAGCTACTGTTTTAATAAAGTTTAATGTCAATTTTGCCAAAAGCACACTGCATATTTTTACAGTAATTAGAAAAGTGGAAGCTCTGATCTTCCAACATTTCTGTTGCCTCCGTCTCGTTTGTTGTTTAAAGTTCGATCGCTTGAATTTTGAGACTCGGTATGCTAACGTTAGTTCAACTATTACGTCAAACGGAAAATTTATCTCCGATATATCTTCAAACGAAAAATTTAAAGTCCGCGATTCGTTCATGCGGGTGGGCCAAAAGTTTTTCTTTTTCGCGAGACCAAATGAAAATATAAATATAAAATTAATATATTTTATTAATTTGAAATCAAATTAAATTTTAGTAGGAAGTGTCCTGTATAATGAAATTCGAATTCAAATTGATAGCCTCGCAAAATCCAAGAAATCAATAAATAAGCGGATTCATTTCTCTCTAATCGGATATTAACACTTTGCTATCGACAAACTTTTTTTTTTGTACCAGCAGTTTATTTACGAAGCATCATCACTTCAAATAAAATGACACAGCATTGAAAATAATCATACTCAAATTTGTTGATTGTGTCTTTCCAACTTTTAAATTTAAAACGATTATCAACGTGCATTGCAGATTCACTGGAGCAAGTATGAACATACAAGAGTTAATGATACCTAAACAGTTTCAATCTCTGGAAAAAGACAATATCCTCTGCCGCTTTTCAATCTTTCCTAAGAAGCAACAAGAAGTCTAATTTATATGAATTACCAAGTCCCAATTGCGGACTGTCTTCAGAAATTTTCTCCTTCTGAAATTCTTTGGTCTTTCTTACGTCGTTGTCACAACTATCACTATAGGCGTCTGTTCACATTCGCATCGTACAACACCAAACGTATACTTATTCGTTACAAATTATCAAAGCAAATTATAAAAAGAGCAAGTCCTAGCTGTTGGCTAGGTTTAACCACGTTGCGCTGGCAACTGAATTGCGGACCATAACGAGCGACCGAATACAAATAATTCGTCGCTTTCTTTTCCTTTTGTACTCGTCTGTATGATAACCTATCACTGGATAGAAATTATTGAGAATAAGTTTATTATTTGTTATTACTATTATTATTATTATTACTATTTATTTGTCATTTGTTATTATTTATTATTTGGTTATACTTAAATATATTTAAAACTGAATACTTATATGAAAATATTTATTATATTATTATTATTTATCAATATATTATTATTATTTATTAATATATTATTATTATTTATTATTTGGTTATACTTGAATATATTTAAAACTGAATATTTATATACTTATATGAAAATACTTATTATTATATTATTATTATTTATTATTATTTATTGTCTGGTTATACTTAAATATACTTAAAACTGAATACCTATATATTTAAATATAACCTATATACTTAAATACACTTAAATGAAAATATACTTAAATATACCTAAAAGCTTAAATACTCAAAGACTGTGAAAATATTGCAATTTGGGACGAAAATTTATCGACGTGCGCGGCACGTCATTCCTGCGCAAGAGGTTACGTACGATGTCCCCTCGGTAGGGGATTCCTTTGTCGAGTGCAAAAGGTCAATCTCGCATTTCGTACGAAACGAGAACAGATATCCAGACACCCTGCATATGCACGTATAAATTTACTCCTTCGTCTTCGAGCATCCGTCTTCGAGTCCCGTTACGACGATAGTTTCAAGTGGACTCTCGCGCAAGAGTGTACACGAGTGTCTGCAAGCCTGTAATCCAATTACAAGAAGGCTTGTAAAGCTGCTCCGCGCAGTCCGAGAATCGTATAAGTGTTGTTTGCACGTAGCGTTGGGCTTAACGCAGCGACGAAGAGAGAGAGAGAGAGAGAGAGAGAACGAGAGAATAATAGGATCGAACTGATCACTTGTAAAGTCGCTGGAAGCGGATTTGTCGGCGCGTGCCATCCAGCGAAAGTCAATCGAACGCGTCGATTACCGTGTACGGCCGATTAATTTAAATTTACCGCGAAAACGATCCCCTTTTTTCTTTCCTTCATGATTTCGAACGCACGCAAGCAAACGAGGAAGCTGAATTTCCACAAACCTGCTTCCAGACGGATCATTTTCTCACGGATGACCGAATGTTTCTGTTCCGTTTTGTTAATCGCGTGGTCAGAAGCATGATCACATTCTGGCTATTATTTATAATAAATCTTTACACCTTGACTAATTTTTTTTAAATGTTAAATCGTTGGTAATTTATGAAAAATTATTTACACAAATGATGAATATTGTTGTAACACTGCGATTACAGCAGGTATATAATGTTGCTATAATATTTATCATTCGATGCTAACAATTCCATAAAATTAACTATTAATTAACTATTAATTTGTTATAAATTGGTTAATTGGTTAATTAGTCAGTTAATTAGTTAATTAATTCATTAACTATTAATTTTTATTATAGTATCGGGCAAGTGAAAATTTCTATTTTCTGCTGAAAGTAAAAATATTAAAAATATCCTGAATATTCTTTAATCTCAATATTTTTAATATTTCTTTTGCTCGATTAACACTGGAACTCACCAAAATGGTCAAAATTGACCAATTGGTAATGTTTGTAGACAGAAAACGGTGTCTTAGATTTTTAGGGACTTAAAATACATAAACAAACGCTCGTGTGTCCGTTTTCCGTTTTCTTTTACTTTAATATCCCCGATGGATATTTCATTCTTTACTTGTCCGGAATTCTGGTATACTTTAAAAACAATGCACATCACACAAGATGCAAATACATTTGACGAACAATTAATATAGAAATAATAGAAACATCAACAACGAGAGGATCTCTTTGTTCGCCCTCAATAGTCCCCCCCCCACCCAATTAATTTAAAACTTTTTATCTTAAACGCATTCGAACGGAACTCCCTATACACAACACATACACCGAACGCGAATTACCCTCCTCTCCTTGATTCCCATAAATTCCACAGGCAACGAGCATCGAACACGCGATAATTCACTCGCACAGGAATCGAACAACGATTCAGTCGGACAATTAGAAACGTTGTTGCGAAAAAGAGAGCGCGCGTCTCGAGCAAGTCGACAGCCCGTACCGCCAGAAGGGGCAAAGCTATATTTCACATAACGATGCGTCCATGACAGAATTAATTAGAGCGGCGTACGCCTGTGAGAAAAAGGAAAAGGAATAAAAAACGAAAATGGAAGAAATAGAGATAGAGATAGAGAGAGAGAGAGAGGAGGAAGAATTGGAATCTCTGGTTCGAGAAGGGGTGGCGAACGTTCAAGCGACCACGCGGGGGGTTGCTTTTCAGTCGCAGCACGACGAAACAAAAGCCGAAGCCATCGGAGAGGACTGATTAATGAGAGACGTGCGTGCAGAGAACGACGACAATTATTATGCGACTCGGGATACAAACTGCCCACGCGCCGTCTCATTGTCAACGTACGAGCGTGTGTATTTCCCCTCGTCCCTCTTTCTCCGTGTCTTTTCACTTTATTTCCATCTGTCTCTCTCTCTCTCTCTATATATATATATATATATATATATCTTCCTCTTTTTGTCTCTCTGTCTCTCTCTGTCCGTTCTTCAAGGAGAAAATAATCGTGAGACCCGCGTTCATCGACGGTGGCCCGTCATTCATGAACACGCGTGACGAAACGAGGCTTCCTCTCCTCGCTGCGATTTGTCAAACCTCTTTCGCGATGACGCACGGGGTTTTCAGATGGATTTTACGATCCATAAAATTTGTTCCTTGTTGCGACGTCGTCTCTCTTTAACCACTTGCGCTGGAATGACGTGCACGTCGAGAATTTTTTTTCCTCTCCCAAATTGCGACATTTTCTCAGTTTTAACCCGGGATTACCCACGTGGAGGTCTAGTGCAGGTACACTGGGTTAAGTATAGTGAAATGTAACCCAAAATGACAAGTTCGTTGCTTCTTGGTCATTTCTATCCGGCCACGTCGTACCGACGAGTTCGAAAGAAAAAGAAAACTACGAATTACTGTATACGGTTCGGTCACTCGTTATGGTCCGCGCGAGGGGGTTAAGATCACGTTGGATTTCGCAACGTTGCTACGAATTCTTTCAATCAGGGGGCAGAAAATGAAGATTAACCGTGAGCATGAACAACAGTCACAACGTTCGAACGATTTTGAAAGGATCGTAATTCAACAACTGTTGTCAAGTTAGTACACTGAAAAAATAAAAATTTATTTGAGAAATTATATTTTATAATAATATTTTATTATATTATATATAATAAAATTATATAAATATGTATATAGATTTATAAAATAAATCACATTACGTTTGATATTTTACAGTCGATTATATCATATAATAAAAAATCTTCGTAGAAAAGATAAAAAATTCACTTTAGAAAAACCCAATGTCCTTTCATCACTAATGACTTCCCTTTTTACCAATTTGAGACACCTGTTACCTTCAGTGGAAAAATTCATAAATATAAACGTTTTAACAATTTAAATATCTCGTTCACTGCGAATTAATTAATTTAATTACACGTATTTAACTTATATATTTATTCAACATGTTTAATTTATTACAAAATTGAAAATACAAAAGTAAAAGCATATCCGCGTTTCTTGTTTGAAACCAACGAAAATAGAAAATTAACCTCTGAGAAAACAAACAAATCGAAATTAAAAAATTCTCCTTTCTACAGAGAAAGAAAGAGAGAGAAGATCGATCGAAGTTAAAAATTCAATTCTCTTTTCGAGAAAGAAAGAATTAAAAAATTCTCTTTCCAAGAGAGAAGGAGAGAGAGAAAGGTGATTTAGTTTAAAACACTCGAAATTTTCCTTTTTCCTTTCCGACACATGTCCACCGCGTTAGAGTAATGTGTACTTCAAAAGTTTTCTTATAATCCAGACGCGACGCAGCGAAGCCCAGGGCGCAGGACAATGGCGTGTCTGGTATATAATACCAGACAGAGAATAATTTAAATACGTGAACCGGCATTCAGATGGGGACTAGCGGGACTAGTTGCACCTCCTGCTCACGGAAAGAGGAGAATCCGAGATTATACACGGTATAGAGGGATATATATATATACATACTATCACGGAGAATTTCGGCCGACGCGCAATGGACGGAGCTCACGAGAATTTACATAATTCAATTCCCATCCGACGGAAGCTCGAATTGACGATCTTATCGCGTAGCTTCTCTCTCGCTTCCGAAGCTCGCCTTAAAGTGGCTGTCTAAGTATTATCTCACAGCTGCCTGATTCCTCCCGTGTGAATCTAACCCTCTGGCACATTTTCAGTAAACATCGGATTACGCATATCTGGCTAAACGTTTGTACAATTTTATCATCGTATGATAACCTGTTCAACAAATAATAGTAACAAATAATAAATAAATAATAAATAACACTGACAATAGTAACGATAAATTGGTAATTCATTCACGTCGTTTTATTCTTTCACCTTGAATTTGTATTTTCCAATTGCAACTTTTACATTAGGCAAGAAATCTTCCATGAAAAATAAAAGCTTCTGTGCGTGAAAAGTTTGCGACGAAATTCAAGGAAATTTTTCCGAGGAATTAGCATTTTATTGAATGATGTAACGTATGAAAATATATTTTAGTAATAATCGGAAATTAATAATATTGTTAATAGTTTAAAGTAATGAAAATGTACTTAGAAAAAAATGGGTGAAATTTATTCTGTACCTTCTCTATCAGGGCTAATTAATTAATTTTAATAATTTTAATTAAACAAACGAGATTCGTGTACATATATATACTATTAGTTGCAATACCATTATTTTAAATACTATTCCGTGAAATATTACTGTTCGATGAAATATTATTTTCCTACATTTTAATTTCCTACATTTCACAATACCATTTCCGTATGTAACTGCACACGTGAGAGAATAAAAATATTTACACTCTATTTATTATTTCTCCCCAGCCCTGATAATTAGTAACCACCAGAAAAGAATCCCGCAGAAATTATCACAAGCTTTCCCCGAGCGATTAATAAATCCAGGCGATTCAAATGATTTATTTAGGCGAGAAACAAAATGGTTTAACAATTTCCCAGAGAAACGACGAAACGATACAGGAAAATTAAACTGCGTGATATGCACGGGGGAGGGAAAAATACATAACGTTACGCGGCTGTGCACACAGTCAAGTGTTCAGCGGCAGAAAAGAAAGGAGGAAACAAAAAAGAAGGGAGGAACAATGAGATAAAAATGAACCACTGGTGGAATTAAAATGGCTGTATAAAATACAAGGAAAATACCAGCCAGCTGGTATGGGAGTGAAAATTCTATACTTTTATCCGCTGTACCAAGCACGACCCTTTCTAAGGGTTTCAACCCTTATCTAATCCATGTTACATTCATGTAATCAGCAATAATATAATTGATTCACCTGTTAGAGATTCAAAGATGTTGAGCATAGTAAATAAATATATCTACATGTTCAAAGATTATTGCATTCTTCAATTTGTTACATGCTCCCCATTTTTGGTAGTTCTAAACACCTAAAGAATTAACCAATTGTGGATCAAAGACTAATCTTAATATTCCAACTACTGAGTGAATGAATAATGATGTATCAAAAGGTATCAAAATGCATTCTTAATTTATTGTATGTTGCTCATTCAGCAAACTTTCAGACTGTTGGCAATTCTAAACACCTAAATTTTAATTAACCAATTAAAGGCCAAGGAACAATTTTAGTATTCAATATATATGTGTATATATTCTATTATTTTAATTAAATTAACAATATGATGCAACGTGTAATGGAAATTTAATAAAATATAATGATGTAACAAATATGAATGCTTCAGTTTCTTCAAAAATCCAATACAAGTGTTGGAACCCACATCAGTTGTTCATTCGCCTATGCTTCACTCGAGCATCAAGCATATCTTTGGAATTTTAGAACTTTCACTTCAAAAAAAAAAAAAAAAACAGAATTTAATAACACTGTGTAAACTGAATTAAAAAGAAATGAAATGCTACGTCAGACAGAACACTGCTGCTGATCCTTAACGGATTAAGGTATATCTCGTGTTTCGTTCTGGATACATCGCATGCTCACACACGTGCACGAGAAGTATTACGTAGAGGCAAGCCAGTAGTACACCGAGTACCGTTCATCTTCTTGTCACTCTTCCAGCACCGTGCAACAAGGTTAACGACTGCCTCGAGATATCAAGCATGGAATATTTCCTAGCCTCCGCGTTCGCAAAAATTCCCTCGATAACGAAACACTATTTATACCAGTGACAATTGCAGTGTGTCTTTGCTACGAGAGAAGTGACATGGTTTAAAAAAACGTGCGTACAACACATGTATCTAGAGGAGAGAAAGTTATTTATGTTACTGAAGGAATTTTTAAGAGAAAGAGAGAGAGAGAGAAATCATAAAGAAGGGATAAAAGTAGAATCAAATAAAATGAAAGTTTGTAAAATGGAATGAAATAAAATGAAAATTTATACCTGTTTCTGTGCAATAAATGAAACAGATATAAATTTTATGTATCGTGTTATTATTTATAATATTTTATAAATATATTTATATATATTTTATTATGTTGCGTTATTCGTTATGTATCGTATATTATTTATTTGTGAATCATGTACCTTAAATATCACGAATCGCAATAATACTTCGAACAACTCTTTGAATAAGCTTCGAATGCTTCAGAAATTACGAGATAAATCTCTTATTGACTGATGTACACATTTCCATTTTGAATTTCGTACAATTAATTAAAGATTTGCTGTCATTTTAATTCGAATGACGAACCGAGAAACGTTTGTTGACAAAGAAGATCAAATTCTGTCGATCTTCTACGTAAAGGGAGTAAAATGTATTTTCGAGGATGTGAAAAGTTTTGTATGAATTTAAATGAAGTTTTATAACATTCAACGCGTCTATGAATTGCGTGGAAATTCACTTTCTATAAATAGCCTCTACAATGCTAACTAATTGTGAGCAACCTCCAGTATGAATAGAGATTATTAACCCTTTAACCCTAACGTCCGTGTCTGTCGCGGGCTAAGCCAGATATACACGACGTTAATCGCACGATCACTCCAACTAAGTCCAAAATTCATAGTCTATACTCGGTATCTTATCGAGAAATATTTTATAGTTTATATTATCACTTGTTACGACATACTACACAGTTGTTCCTATCCAACTGATTTAATTCATGAATGAACGGGGAAACAAAATTTCTTCTCGAATGATTTATCTTATCGACCATATAATGTGAAATTATATTTGGTCATAAACGAACATTACACGAGAAGAACACGATAATTCTATGTTTCTGTGATTTTTTTTTTTCTTTTTTCTTTTCGATGTTATTCGATGAATGAAACAGAGTACTTTAATATTACGTGTGTAATATATAATGAAGAATTTTCCCTTTTCTTGAAAAGAAAGTCATATTGTCCTTACTTAAAACAAAAAGTCGTCTAAGAAATTTAAGTCATTGAAGAAATTATAAGCCAAAATTGGAAGGAGCAGCTAAATTAGAAATTTACCAAAAAGGAGAGCAACTCGATAAATGTAAAAATATGAGTTTCTTAAAAAAATACAGACGAGAATACAGCAATTCCTTTTGTAGCAAAGCCTGAGAGCACAATCATGGCATAATTACGACATAATGATTAATATTATCCAAATATTCAAAGGAACATACTAGAATCAAACAGAAGCGGAAATTAGTAAGTAACTTAGTTAAAAAATATAATAAAGTAAAGAAATTAATAATATAAAGTTACTTTCATAACATTCCAAATTTCTAAATTACGATATACAAGACCAAAACAGATGATTCATATTTTTCTTTCCATAACACAAAAAGAAAAAAAAAAAAAAAAAAAAAAGAAAGAAAGGAAGTAGTGATTAACGAAGGTTAAAATAGCAGCTCGTTAAAAATGAATATAAAATTTCAATACCCAAACTTTCTCTGGTATCCTGCAGGCTTTCTCATCTATTTATCATGCAATTCCCATAAAAACATCGCTCTAGGCTGATGTCGAGTCCAAATAGCTACGACCTAGTGCGTTCTAATATCGTTTCTCCCTACCAAGCTCGTTTCGTTCAGGATCCTCTAATTTTATGTAAATCGGAAAACTAGACGAGCATCTAACCCCGTAGGAGCTGGAAAGCCATTGGTGAGTCATCATGAATGTTAAGAACGTTGTTCGTAAAAGTCGGCATCGTGACGCGGCAACAAGGATGCGAGATCTTAATTGACGTTTCCGGTCCTTCCATTTCCGCGTAAGATATTACCATTACAGTTAAGGCACCGCGTCATCGATACTAATCGCTCCAATTAAATGCAAATTAAAGTTCACTCGCCCTTTTGTAACGATGGCCCATCCCACGGTGAAACGGGATTCTCAGTTGAAAATCAGCGTCTTCTTTTTATCTTCAATTGGACTGGCCAGTGTTGGATAGTTCTCGACGAGTAATTAACTTCGAATTGAAACGTCGATCATCGCAAAGAATTTTTCATTTAATCAAGACGCGGAATTTTAGCTCCAATTTGAGCTAGAATCAGATCTTTTTAGTTTTTTTGATTGAATTTTGACCTGTGTAAGATAATTCGTTTCGATTTGAAAATGTCACTTCAATTTATCTTGTACGTAATCAAGACGTTGAATTCGACGTTCAAAGCTTCTAAATTAATAATCAAGTGCAAATCTAAAAATTCATCGCTGTTCGATAATTACGATCGGGTATTTCGACAACGATCAACCGAGCGATTTAAAATACAAGAAATACTTCGAAACAACCTGAGATTGAATTGAAATGTTACAGAACAAAATTATGGAATTTTTACAAAATTTGAAATGGTTATTAATTACTCGAATCGACGATAATATATCGATAATATGGTTGTAGACGTCGTTAGGAAGAAACGAGATCGGGGGTCGTAACGAATCCAGATGAAAAGAGAAGGAATTATTCGATTAACCTTGGCCAATAACGAAAGAATGGTTCCGTTATTGCCAGTAACAGAGAATAATTAAAGGCTCGCCAGTTGCCTGCTGAAACGAGGCATCGAAGCTCGAATCAATACCTCAATAGCCAACTGCGTCACGCATAAATCGCCGCTTAATTTGAATTTATGACATCGGTGGGATTGAACAAGCGACCCCCGTAATAATGCTTTCACGCCTTATGCTCGTGGGTGCATCATCGTCTCATTCACGAGCCTTGCGTTTCTTCTTCTCGAAACACGTTAAAAATCCAAGCTTCCAATTAACATGGTCAAAAGATTTTTTAACATTAAATTTCGGGGTGTATGTACGTAGAAAATTGCGAATTATTTATACACGTTTAGCGAGAACGAATTAAAAATAACCGATTTATCGGATAAATTTGATTTATACGAAGGAGTATCGTGCTCTTCACAATTTTCTTTGACGACAGATAATTCTATTTTAGAACGAAAGAATTTAGAAACGATGCGCCTTGATTGGCAAACGAAAAATTCTGATTTAATAATAGGGATGATTGTCGCGTCTTCATTTTAATTATCAACGCTGGTTCGTTACGTTTATCTAGCAATAAACTAAAATAATTACTCGTTGCATGGAACGTTCTCTCCCTCCCCCAGGCTTGCTGTTAATTAAAACCACTTGTTTACTCCAAAACAAGATAATTAATTGGACAAATCTGATTCATTAACGTCACTTCGACATGTCAAAAAGACAATCGATTGATAATAACCGTATCTGATATTAAACAGAATAAACCAAAATCATTGCTCGTTAATTATAACATTCTCCTTTTCTTCGTATAAGACGATTTAATAAAATTTCACGTTCAGAAATATATATAATTGTAGGTAATATTTACTTCGCAGTAATTAAACATTAAATGAAGCTACAATTTATCAACATCATTTCAAAATATATCAATTTCTGATATTAAAGATATCGATTCTTCGCTATTTGCTTCGTTCGTCATTGCATATTTACACCGTACCAAAAAAGTAATCGAATTCCAAAGCACGGAGGAAATAAAACTCAACTCGGCGCGTAGAACTTTCTTCGTCCACTAGAGCAGAGAAATTCCGAGCGATTTAAAACATCTCTGGCGATTTTCTGAAATCGTACCAACTTTACTATTTTAAGATAAACTTTAATAAAACTTTAAGACACTTTAAAATAGAAATGTATCTTTACACTTTAAACACTTTAAGATAAAAATGTATGTTCACTTTTACTCCAAGATAGAAAAAAGGTACCATTTTTATCTTAAAAATTTCCTTCGTTCGTCACTGCATATTTACTCAGCACCAAAAGTAATCGAATTCATCGACATCGTTCCAAATCACGTGAAAATAAAACTCAATTCGACGCGTGGAACTTTTTTCATCCACTAGAGGAGAGAGATTCCGAGCGATTTAAAACATCTCTGGCGATTTTCTAAAATCGTACCATCTTTACTATATTAAGACACTATAAGACACTTTTAGGATGAAAATGTATCTTTACGTTTACTCCAAGATAGAAAAAAAAGTGCCATTTTTATCTTAGAGTTTCCTTCGTTCGTTGCACACTGTGCCCCGTGCAAAATAATCGAAACGTCGCTGCAAGGCACGTGAAAGAAATAAAACTCGACCAGCGCGTAGAACTTTCTTCATCCACGCGAACGAAGAGAGAGAGAGAATTTAAATATCTACCGCGAATATTAGCGCAGTAGCTAATTTCTCTGGCGCGCACATCAAAGAAACGTGAGTTCATCTCTCTCTCTCTCCCTCTCTCTGGCAATTTCTCCGGGGATAAATTGATTTAGTCAAAGCGTCACGAGATGCTGAAAGCGGTCCAAGCGCAGCCTGGTAATTGAATATGCGGCGATTAGATCTCGAGGCATTACGTTTCTAAACACGGTTTACAGAGTTCACGGAGCATCGATATTGAAATTATCGTGCTCGTTACACGGCCACGACGATATCGTGTCATTAAATTATTAATGGCAGCGGGGCTGCCGCGTCAGAATTGGCTTTCAACGCGAGCATCGGCATTCCCTCGCTGGGAAGAAGCTGCGATTTTCCATTTTCCGATTCTATTGTCGACGACAAATGCGCGATAAATTAAATCATCTTAAATTATCTTGCGCTGAAATGACGTGCCACGTCGAGAATTTTTCGTTCGAAAATGGTAACATTCTCTCAGTTTTAAGTGTACTTAGAGTAAAGACAAAATAGGCAACGCAAATGGTAAATTTATTAAATATCAATCATTTCTGTCCCGCGAAATCATCAGCGACACGTTCAAAAAGAGAATGCGACGAATTATCGTGTACGGTTTGGTCACTCGTTATGGTCCGCGATCAGTTAACCAGCGAATAGTGGTTAAGAATAGGCATACATTTAAAGATCAAAAATTTTTTCGTTCTCTATTATTTTCTATTGTTATTAATTTATATTTATATTTATTCTAATTTTGATATCTATTTATTATCATTATCAATGTGTATTAATATATATATTCAATAGAAAAAGAAAGCAACGAATTATTGTATACGGTTTGGTCACTCGTTATGGTCCGCAATCAGTTGCCAACGCAAGTGGTTAATGACGGATATCTTCTGCCAGAAATGACAGATAAAAGATCGAGAGTTGGATCGAGAGTTCACTGCGGCCAGTGAAAAAAATTTGAATTTCATATTCTCTATGATGAGTTACAAATTTTTATGTTTCCTAAAGATACTTTGCTGATAGAGCAGCTTATCAATAAGGAAGTATTTTGAATTCTTTAAAAATGTACATTTTCTACGAATCGCTTTATCGAAAGTATTTTTAGAAAATATTATCTAAACGAACTGTGCGGTAATTTTGTCGAAAATAAATTTTACTAAAGTAATAGCACGAAAACTGAAGGTATGAAGTAATAATATGAATTGAAAGAATAACGATGAAATCATAAATTCTGTAGGTATACTATGAATATATAAAATTTAAAAGAAGAAGAGCTACAGAGTGAAGTTTTTAATTTCTAAATATTATACGTAGTTTGCTTCCAATATTTTGTAGAATTTTAATCCTGTTGTCCTTCGATCTATATGATCCGAAACAGATATATTTTACGTATTTTATGCATTAATTGTATTGTGTATTGTGAATCGGTATGTTCATGTATTTTAAAAGTCATTATTCAGACATGTATATATATTTAATTTTTAATAAATACAAAAAAATAAATATAAAAATTAATTTAAATAAATAATTTAAATAATTAATTTAAAATATAAATATAAAACTTTTTTTTATTAATTTTAATAAAAATTAAATACAATTCCGTTAAAATATACATCTCTTGTATATATGTATATACATACCTAGTTTTCAAACGTATCTTATTCGTATCGAGTGTATAATTTTACACTTTCTACCAACAAACTGCTGCAAAAAGAAGAAGATAAACGAAAAGGTAAACAACGTGATAAACCTATCCTAAAATTCTCCACAAATACATAAAAATAAAAGTACAATTAAACACGCTACTTTTTAGTACTTTCTCATCTCAGCAAGCGCAAGTTTACTAGAGTAGCAACATAATAATAGTAGAAATTAACGAAAACGATAAATTTTCGAGACAAAGGCGAGTAATCCCATCTACTTAAAAGCGTTCGAGTGTGGAGCGCGCCATAGTGAAATCTTTAAGTAATTCCACTCGCAATCTAGAACCGCGAAGTTCTTGAAACCTCCGGGAACGACGATTCGTTTCTTCCCCGGTGGGAATCGTACATCACGCGGAATCTAGAAAATCGCAATCTCACTTTGCTCTCACTTTTGCTTTTCATTCTAATTAAAATGTAGAAAAACGAAGAAAATGTTTTTTTCCCCCTAGATTTAAAGAGAATTCTGAATTTTCGTAAGAATAAATAAAAAATTCCCAATCCAAATAGAATGATACTCGTTCTTTCTAATTTTCTTCTAATTACAGTAAAAAATTTATTTTGCCTAGACCTAAGAAAATTCTTTAATTTCCACAGAAATCTCTAATTCTAGAAAAAAAATTGCCAGCCTGAAATAATATTCGTTCCCTTGTCTCGTCTATCTTTTCACTCCAATTATAAAACAAGAAGAATGTCTTTTTCTCAGATTTAAAATTTCTCAATTTGCATAAAATTTAGACAGAAAATTGCCAGTCCAAATAGAACGATACTCATTCCTCCTAATTTCTTTCCAATTAAAACAAGAAGAATATCTCTTTCTCAGATTTAAAATTTCTCAATTTGCACAAAATTTAGACAGAAAATTGCCAGTCCAAATAGAACGATATTCATTCTTCCTAATTTCTTACCAATTACAGAAAACAAATTCTTCTTGCTTAGACTTAAGAAGATTCGCCAATTTCCACAGATGGAAGAAGAGGGAAAAAGGTCTTCATTTTCTCGAAATTCGTTCGACGAAACGAAATATCGTCTCGCCACTGTGACCGAAAGGACTATGAATACGAATATCTCCGAGTGGCGATATCTCGCTCGGCGGGATAATCGAGCGACGGAATTGCAAATGTCCCGGCAACGAAATAAATCTGGCTAGTAAAATGAAGTGGAGGAGTTGAACCTACGCCTCGGAAGGACCTCTCTCTCTCTCTCTATCTATCTATCTATCTCTATCTCGTTGGAACAAAAATGTTCGCCAGAGAACGAGAAGGAGTTTCTGAAATAGACACGACCCGAAAGTCGACCGATTTATTCACGCTCTTTGACATTACAAGCGAGCAACCCAGTTTCCCGTGTCACTGTGTCGGCCACAGTTGAACTCGCGGGCTCGTCGTAGGATATTTCTTACTGCATACACACGTGATCACGTACGATTCTCAACGCCTCGAGGAGAAAAAAACGCCTAACGCGTCGTCGTTAACCGCAATTACAACCGCGCGGCTCGCTATCTCTCGCGATAAACGAGAATTTATACGTTAGGTTAACGCAACGAGGATAGGCGGTGGCGGTTTCTTTTTACGCGTGCAACGACGTTCCACTTTCGTTTGAATCCGCGTCGCGAATTAATCGCTGTTGTACCTTATTAACCCTTCACGCTGGCAACTGGTTCACGGATATACACGTGACCAAACGGTATACGGTAATTCGACGCGAGTCGTGAAGACGAAGAATTCTTGCTGTGCATATTTTAGGTACAATACTTCTGTACAATTAGTACGATAAGTCTGTTTATAGACGTATGTTATACAGATATATATATATATAATATATATATATATATATATTTTTTTTTCAGTTTTAAACATATTAAGAATTATTATATATATAATTCTTATTATTATATATTATTATTACTATATAATATAATTATTATATATATATATACATACAATAATAATTCTGTTTATAGACGTATGTTATACAGATGTATATATATATATATATATATATATATATATATTTTTTCAGTTTTAAATATATTAAGAATTATTATACATAACTTTTTATTATTATATATAATTATATATAGTCTTATATTATTATATAATATATTATATATTTATTATATATTATTATTATATAATATAATTATTATATATATACAAGAATAATTCTGTTTATAGACGTATGTTATACAGATATATATATATATATATTTTTTTTTTCAGTTTTAAATATATTAAGAATTATTATACATAACTTTTTATTATTATATATAATTATATATAGTCTTATATTATTATATAATATAATATTATATATTTATTATATATTATTATTATATAATATAATTATTATATATATACAAGAATAATTCTGTTTATAGACGTATGTTATACAGATATATATATATATATTTTTTTTCAGTTTTAAACATATTAAGAATTACTATATATAATTATATATAATCTTATATTATTATATACTATAATATCATATATTTATCATATTATTATTATTATATAATACAATTATTTTATATATATATATATATATATATATATATATACAGAATAATAATTCTGTTTATAGACGGATGTTATACAGATATATATATATATATTTTCAGTTTTAAATATATTAAAAATTATTATTATATATATATATGTACAATAATTCTTATATATAATAATGATTAAATTATAATATACATATATATTATAATAATACACAATATATAGTAACCCTCCGACTTATTTAATAATAGAAATAATTAAGAAACAATTCCCTTTAATATTTCCCGGGACAATACATCAAAATGTTTATTTTGTGTAATTGCTGTTTGAAACGAAGTTCATTACATTTTAAGGCACAAATACGTCAAATTCATGGGTCAGGGGAAAAATACAGCAATTACATTTTGGTCAACCGAATATTCTCAAACTGATCGACCTGTACCTACGTCATAAAAATGGCCTCGCACGCGCATCTTGCAAGGACCCTCGTGAAACAGGAAAGGGGTTGTCGAGAACGTGAAGGCTTTCAGGACGAATGGATAATCGGGAGTCCTTCCGCGTGCCATCCCCTCGCTACCACGAGTAATAAAAGAGACCAAGGTCCTCCCTGTTAAGAGTACCTTTTCGTGCCCACTTTTTAAACGAGGGTGCAACGCGCCATCGAGCAAGAATGGGGGGGAACAAGAAAAAAAAAAAGGAAGAAGAAAAGCAGGAAGAACACTGATCTCCCTCAATGGAATATTTAACAGTTTCGATGGCTCGCGGAATACGTACGCACGCACGTTCTCGTGATTTGTCCAGCAAATTTTAATTTCGGATATTCTAAAGAATATATTATACAAATTATGCAGTTTATACGATTGTACGAATTCGATGTTTGTTGTAAAGCGCGACACTTGGTCTAGCTCGCGTAGAATCTAATTGACTTGCGTCTTTACTTCCGAGTGTTCATGTACCTGGCGTGATAAACCAGTAGCATTTGCATACTTAGTTTTAAATTCATGGTGACAATGGTTGTTCTTTCCCCTGAAAATGTTCCCAAAACGGAGCTTCTCTTTACCTTCTTCCTTTGCACGATATCTTCTGCACTACTTCCCGCCACCGCAACTTTACTCTCACTATCAGTCGACATTTTCTTTAAAGATTCTTAATCGTTATTGAATTCACGCGGATTTTGAAATATACGTCTGAACTGCCCGAATTTCTCAGCGATACTGCTCAACAGCGTACACAATGTCCAAGTACTTCGTTTACATCGGGTCACACGATTCTCAAAATCCGTGTTTCCAGTAACTTCGCTGGCAGAAGAAATCGAACTGTGTATTTACATATTTTGTAGGCTGCTGTACAGCATTGTAGACTAGTTCGAGAAACGGTAGCCGAGTTTTCGAAATTTTCGGGAATCCGACTCGTCCTGTTATTATGTTATATTTTCGGGTTCTGGCACACCCCTAAAATTACAGTATTTATTGTTGCCTAAGACTAATGGAGGCTGTAAAACAATAAAACTGTAGAATTGAAAAATTTTAACCAAATAAAACATAAAAACTGTACAACTATTGATTACTGTAACAGAAATGAAGTTTTTGGAAGTATTGACAAAGACTACCATCTGTTGTGCATTGCTGAACTTACCTTTTTTTATCTGATGGTTGAGCAGCGAAAGAGGTCATTATAAGTTGAACCTTCGTCGTGTGAACATCGATTAAACATTCGAAGTGAATTTTTAAATAATATTTCTGAATATTCCAATTGTTCAAACATTATCTAATATTTCCAATAATTTATTTGCAACAATTAAACAATAAATTCCCTTCTGTAATATTTCTAAATCTTATTTAAAATATTAAACTAATAATTTATAAGAATCTCGAACAATATACTTAAGAGAAATGACGTTGACTTACTGAATGAAATGATTAATTCAACTGTTCAATCGTAATATAAAAATTGTGAAAATTATAAAATAGTGGCTAGAAATATTGTAGAAATAAAATAATTTAATTGCTTCAAATGAATTATTCAAATTGTGAAATAATGCATTTCGATGATACTTTTGTATATTATTTAACAAATTTAACTATTTATTTACAGCAATTCAAGCAGTGACTGAACTTTCAAGCATTATTTCATAGTTTGAACAATTCATTTATAACAATTGAATTATATTATTTACAATAACGGAAAAGATAGTTACATAATACATATATTCGTTGCAATTTGAAACAATAGACGAGTGAAAATTTTTATATGTTGCGCGATTACTCTGAAGGAACGATCACTTCTTAACTCGATGTTTGACTACATAACTTTTCTCTACATAAATTTCTATTTAATATACATCAATGCTGTTATCACTTAGAAATTAATATCATGAAAGTGTAAATTTATTTTTATTGATCAAAAAATTAATAAATTATTACATTTGACATTGTAACGTATTCATGAAAGTGTAACCTTGCGATAGAAATCTAGAAACTATTGATTAGTACGATAGAAAAATTCTGTTTCGAAAAACTAAAAAAAATTATCAACAGTTCCGAGTCACTGACGATCGGAACAATTGATTAACCTTCAGCGGCGAAGGCTCATTATCAATTGAACTTCCGTCGTGTGCACATCGACCAAAATTTAGGAGTGAGTTTTAAATAATATTTCTAAATATTCTAATTGTTTAAATATTGTCTAATATTTCTAATAATGTATTTGTAACAATTAAACAACAAACTCTCTTCTATAACATTTCTAAGTTCTATTCAAAATTTTTAATTAATCATTTGTAGCAATCGAGTCACTGATACATTTCTAAGAAATTTTCATTATCTGTATCGCATCATTGACGACCGAAAGATCAGATTAATGCCAATCGATACGGAGACAAGAGCTCATTACGAATTGAATTTTTATCGTGGGCACATCGACCAAATTCAGAAGTTTTTGAAAAAAAATTGTCAACTGTTCTGAATCACTGACGATGGAAATATATATTAACCTTGAGTGGAGACTCGTTACCAATTAAACTTTCGTTGTATACACATCGACAAAATTTTACAAGTTTGAAAAAAATTATCAGTTATTCTTGATCACTGAGACATAAAAGTAACCTTGACGACTGAGACATAAAAGTAACCTTGAGTGGTAATAAGGCTCATTATCAATTAAACTCTCGTCGTGTGCACATCGACCAAATTCAGAAGTTTTTGAAAAAAAATTGTCAACTGTTCTGAATCACTGACGACGGAAATATATATTAACCTTGAGTGGAGACTCGTTACCAATTAAACTTCCGTTGTATACACATCGACAAAATTTTACAAGTTTGAAAAAAATTATCAATTATTCTTGATCACTGAGACATAAAAGTAACCTTGACGACTGAGACATAAAAGTAACCTTGAGTGGTAATAAGGCTCATTATCAATTAAACTCTCGTCGTGTGCACATCGACCAAAATTTAGAAGCGAGTTTTAAATAATACGTCTGCAACCAAACTTTAATCTACAATTCTGACATCAACGATTGGTAAGTTACATGGTTTGGTTTCTTTGGCGATGGATTAATACTTGACCGTGATTATTTGAACCTGAATACGAGTTCAATTTCTATGATTTGTATCGTAGTCGTACAATCTATACTTTATTAGTTACCATTCATTAACAATTACCGTAATATACGTTATATTTCTGCATATACACAGATAATATTAGTCTAACAATACCATCGCTATTTATATATTATTTGATACTTTCAGAATTTCTCTTTGAATCTATAATTTGGAAAATAATTTAGTCTTTTACCATTAATTACTCGAACAAGAATATTTCTTCAATATCTTAAATTAGTCATTAGATCGATCAAACAATTATGCCTTATTTTACGAATAGCCATTCCTCTTTCTAACAAATTACTTAAATTCAATACAAGTTGAGACCTACATGAGAAATATACGAAACAGTACTGATTTACAATACATTATAATGAGACCCGTGCGTAGTCACCTCCACGTGGTGGGTCTTGGTAATTGATATCGTTTCACAAACATTAAAGTTCGTCAAACGTTATCAAGCTAGATTGTAAAACGATAAACTTTAATGTTTGTGAAACGACATCAAGCTGAGAACTACGCAACCTACAGTTCAGTTTCGATCGCGAAAATTTCTGTTCATTCTTTAGTTCACGATCTAAACTGAACTGTAGGTACAATTAGTTGATAAGTAAACTATTGGGCCACCGATGGACGACGAGGGATATCGCGTGAGTCTTCAGTTTCAAGTTGCGTCAATTTCTTCAGTTTTAAGTTGCGTGCGTTTAGTTTTAGTTAATTATAAGATAGTTAATACGTGGGACGACGAGGGACAACGTGGGATGCGTGCGTCTTAGCTTTAAGTTGCGTGCGTTTAGTTTTAGTTAATTTTAAGGTAGTTAATATCTGTAAATTCACTGTGAGCGCATTCTGTACAAAGACACGTTTATTTAACTTGAACCGAAATTAGGAATCTCCCCTCTGCTCTCTTCTTTCGATCGTTTCTATCGTCATTGCACTAAAGTTTCCACATATCATGGTCAGTGTGTCAAATCGGGGAACTGCAGCCTCGTTCGCACGGACGAGGTTAGGTTCTTGTAGTCTAGTTCCTTTGTAATCCGACTCAGCGGTTCTTCGGAACCCCACTGTGTCGTTGGGGGTTGCGCTAGACTACTTGCCTCTAAATGCTCGAACCTCGATTTGGTACACTGACAAATCGCGGCTGCATTTCGCGTTATATCCCCTGTACGGCACGATATTGAAGCGTATTAATAGTTTCATTCTCCTGATTTCGTTCAAAGTTCGATAAACATGTCTTTGGTACAGAATGCGCTGTTAGGGCTGCGAATTATTGTGTAACTTTCATGTTAGACGAGTGTGTGGTTAGTATGAAAGGCTACGAATGATTGTGACATATTGTATGACCTGCAATCGTATGTAATGCATGTAATGTATGATTGTGTGCAATGTATGTAACGTATGATCTTATGTAATGTATGTAATGTATGACTGTACGCAATGTATGTAACGTATGATCGTATGTAATGTATGTAATGTATGATTGTATGTATTGTATGATTGTTAACGCGATCGTTGTTCGCGAGACAGAGTTCCATAGTTCAATATATGCGCTTTAGAGTTAAGATTTAGACTTAAGTTTGAGATTCAACTATGGAACGTTTGTCTCCTTTGTTCGTAACCACGGGCCATGTAGAATAAAATCTGTGCATTCATTAAGAATGCAGAGTTGTTTGCATGTAATGGAGGGTGGTTGGGACTAGGGCCCGGGTGGGTCTCGTGCGTAGTCACCTCCTCGTGGTGAGACCTGGTAATTGATATAGTTTCAGAAACTTTAATGTTTGTGAAACGATATCAAGCTGAGAACTACGCAACCTACAGTTCAGTTTAGATCGTGAAAATTTGTTTGCATTCCTTATTTCACGATCTGAACTGAACTGTAGGGACAATTAGTTGATAAGTAAATTATTGGGCCCCCAGCGGGCCACCGATGGACGACGAGGGACATCGTGGGATGCGTGCGTCTTAGCTTTAAGTTGCGTGCGTTTAGTTTTAGATAATTATAAGATAGTTGTTATTTGTAAATTCACTGTGAACGCATTCTGTACAAAGACACGGTTATTTAACTTGAGACGAAATTAGGGACACCTCCTCCATTCTCGTTTTTCGTCCGATGTTACTATAGATACTGCCATTACACTAGAGTAGAGATACATTTGTTACTGTCATTGCACTAGAATAGAGTTACTTTGGTTACTGTCATTGCACTAGAGTAGAGTTACATTTGTTACTGTCATTGCACTAGAGTAGAATTACTTTTGTTACTGTCATTGCACTAGAGTAAAGTTTCCAACTTTCGTTGGCAGTGTGTCAAGTTGGGGAACTGCAACCCCGTCCGAAAGGACGAGGTAGGTTCTTGTAGTCTAGCGTACCCTAGAATTCAGCTCCAGTGGTTCTTCGGACCCTAATTGTGCCAGTTGGGGGTTGCGTTAGACTACTTGCCGCTAAGTGCTCGAACCTCGACTTGTCACCGTGACACACTGCGATGTCAGTGTATCAATTCGGGGAACTGCAGCCTCGTCCGAAAGGACGAGGTAGGTTCTTGTAGTCTAGTATCCTTTGTAATTCGGCTCCAGTGGTTCTTCGGAACCCCACTGTGTCGTTGGGGGTAGCGCTACACTACTTGCCTCTAAGTGCTCGAACCTTGATTTGCCACACTGACAAACCGCGATGTCACGGTGACAAGTCGGGGAACTGCAGCTTCATGTCTGTAGAGGCAAAGTTCGGTTCTTGTAGTCTACGCAGCTCTTCGTAATACTGCTCCAGCCTGGGTTCCGAATGAACCCCACTGTGCCGATGGGGGTGCGCTAGTTACATGCCTCTAAGTGCTCGAACCCCGATTTGGGGACACTGACAGCGAAAGTTGGAAACTTTACTCTAGTGCAATGACAGTAACAAAAGTAATTCTACTCTAGTGCAATGACACTAACGAATCGCGGTTTCATTTCGCGTTGTATCCCTTGCAAAACACGATACTGAAGCGTGTTAATAGTTTCGTTCTCCTAATTTCGTTCAAAGTTCGATAAACGTGTCTCTGATACAGAATGCTCTGTTAGGGCTGCGAATTATTGTACAATTGTTGTGTAACTATCATGTTAGACGAGTGTGTGGTTAGTATGGAGGGTTGCGAGAGATTGCGACATATTGTATGATTTGCATTTGTGTGTAATGTATGATTCTATATAATGTATGTAATTTACGATTGTATGTAATGGATGTAATGTATGATTGTATGTAATGTATGTAATGTATGAATTTACGCAATGTATGTAACGTAATACGATCGTATGTAATGTGTGTAATGTATGATTGTATGTACTGTATGATTGTTAACGCGATCGTTGTCGATAGACAGAGTTCCGAAGTTCAATCTCATACATGCGCTTTAGAGTTAAGATTTAGATTTAAGTTTGAGATTGAACTATGGAACGTTTGTCTCCTTTGTTCGTAACCCCGGGCCACGTAGAATAAAATCTCAGCATTCCTTAAGAATGCCGAGTAATTTGCATGTAATGGAGGGTGGTTGGGATTAGGGCCCGGGCGGGTCTCATGCGTAGTCACCTCCTCGTGGTGAGACCTGGTAATTGATATCTTTTTACAAACATTACAGTTTTACAAAATTTAATGTCTGTAAAACGATATCAAGCTAAGAACTACGCAACCTACAGTTCATTTTAGATCGTAAAAATTTCTTTCCTTTCTTCGTTTCACGATCTAAACTGAACTGTAGAAAAAATTAGTTGATAAGTAAACTATTGGGCCACCGATGGACGACGAGGGATATCGCGCGAGTCTTCAGTTTCAAGTTGCGTCAATTTAGTTTTAAGTTGCGTGCGTTTAGTTTTAGTTAATTATAAGATAGTTAATATGTGGGACGACGAGGGACAACGTGGGATGCGTGCGTCATAGCTTTAAGTTGCGTGCGTTTAATTTCAATTAATTATAAGATAGTTAGTGTCTGTAAATTCACTGTGAATGCATTCTGTACAAAGACACGTTTATTTAACTTGAGGCGAAATTAGGGACACCTCCTCTTTTCTCCTTTTTCGTTCGTTGTTACTATTGTTACTTTCATTGAACTAGAGTGGAGATACATTTGTTAGTGTCATTGCACCAGAGTAGAATTACTTTTGTTACTGTCATTGCACTAGAGTAAAGTTTCCAACTTTCGTTGTCAGTGTGTCAAATTGGGGAACTGCAACCCCCGTCCGAAAGGACGAAATAGATTCTTGTAGTCCTTTGTAATCCGGCTCCAATGGTTCTTGGTGGCTCTCTGATAGCTCTGAAGTGCTCGAACTCCGATTTGATAGACTGACAATGAAATTTGGAAACTCTACTCTAGTACATTGACAGTAACAAACCACGGTTTCATTTCGCGTTGTATCCCTTGCAAAACACGATTCTGAATTGTGTTAATAGTCTCGTTCTCCTTATTTCGTTCAAAGTTCGATAAACGTGTCTTTGGCACAGAATGCGCTGTTAGGGCTGCGAATTATTGTACGATTATTGTTTAACGTTCATGGTACACGAGTGTGTGGCTAGTATGAAAGACTGCGAGTGATTGAGACATATTGTATGACTTGCATTCGAATGTAATGTATGTAATGTATGACTGTACGCAATGTATGTAACGTATGATCGTATGTAATGTATGTAATGTATGATTGTTAACGCGAGACAGAGTTCCATAATTCAATCTCATATACGCGCTTTAGAATTAAGATTTGGATTTAAGTTTGAGATTGAACTATTGAACGTCTGTCTCCTTTGTCAAGTAGAACAAAATTCTCTGTATTCATTAAGAATGCCGAATTGTTTGCATGTAATGGCGTAGTCACCTCCTCGTGGTGAGACCTGGTAATTGATAAAGTTTTACAAACTTTAATGTTTGTAAAATGATATCAAGCTAAGAACTATGGCAACCTACAGTTCAGTCTAGATCGCGAAAATTTCTATTCATTCTTTATTTCACGATTTAAACTGAATCTGTAGGTACAATTAATTGCATTGTCTAGTTATTATGTTTAAAATATTTCAACGAGTTAAGTAGTAAGTTAGTCTCTCACAGTTAAATAAACTTAATTATTACGTTTGCATAGAGTTTGAAAAATTTTTCATTCTTTTTTTATTCTTCAAATTCGTCGGTTCGAAATTATCTTGATTACTCAAGTGTACCTATACTTATAATTTTTTTTCGTCGTCTCAAAAATAGAACAACGAAGTATAAATATACTTAGGAAATCAAGATAATTTCGAACCGACGAATCCATCTATCAGTCGACTGGACAAGACTAAAAAAATTATTAACTCTGTAGAAACGTATACTACCGAAATTAAAATGCATCTCATTGAGGAGTGACCGAACGTCAGAACCAAAAAAAAAAAAAAAAAAAAAAAAAGAAGAAAGAAGAAAGAAGAATGAATCGTATTTACAAGAGAAAGTGGTTAATTATGCAAATTTTTAAAAGCACACGAAAAATGATTATTCCTTCTCACACGGTTATTAAAAACTTGCCGCGACACTGTTAATTAACTGTCGACTCGAAACATTTTCGGCCTCCTTTCTCATTCAACTCAACGCGCCATTAATTTTCCCTTAATTGCCAGCCGGTGGCTCATAATTATCATACAAATTCGGGGGATTTAATCGCGGAAAAGATATACCATCGCAGCGATTTTCTGACGGCGACGCGAGGAAAGGGAAAAGAGAGACAGAGAGGAAAAAGAGAAAAATGAAGAAAGGTGCAGAGAAAGAAGAGAAAGGGAAGGAGGAAGATTCACCACGCGTCGAAACTCGGCTCGTCGCGTATCGCGGTGCTGAAATTGCCGATCATTAAGAGCATCCGGTTGTTGAAGCGTCGGCTCCAGTTTTACCAGACCAGTTTCTGAGGCCCAAATCAATTTGCAGAAGCTGCCGGGTGTCGCTCTTTCTTTACCGAGCGACCGATCGCCAACTGCCGATCAGAGACGCACGCACATCCGTCGATAAAGACCAACAAATGACATTCTTGGCAAATTATTTTCATCCGTTGTCCAGCTCTCGTCGTCCCTCCCTTTCACATCAATCAGAGGGAATCAAGGATTTATCGAGTGTTTTTATTCTGGACAATCGCCGAAACACGAGAACATTTTCTTGTGCGACTAAATCTACCACGATCTTGAAGATCGACGATCTTTACAACGGTCCCTTGTAACGTATCGCGCGATTTTTGTCTTCAACATTTTATCAAACTTCGAGCTGGACTGACGCACGTTGAGAAGTTTCTGTTCTAAAATTGCAATACCATCTCAGTTTTAAGTATATTTAAGTAAAACGAACAATAAATTTATTATTCTTTAATAATTTCTATCCAGTGATATACCGACGAGTTCAATGGGGAAAAGAGAGCGACGAATTATCGTGTACGGTTTGGTCACTCGTTATGGTCCGCAATCAGTTGCCAGCGCAACGTGGTTAAATTAAACGTATCAGAAATACGTATGCTTAACGTATTAAAAAAAAGTTCGAATTTTTACAATTTTTGAGAATAAAAAAGTATCCCTCGCTCCCTCGCCCATTATGTAAAAAGAACTCTGTGAACCATCAAAGAAACCTTGCGTTTTTGAAACGAGACAAAGTGGATTTAAAATACGAGACCAAGTGGCTTAAAACATCGACCGTTTTTCATTATTGGTTCGACCAATGCTCTTTGCAGTATCTTGAAATTATGCAGACAGTCAGACCCCGTTCTTCGAGTGATCCTTTCCAAACACCCACACAGTCATTCTGGTTTGTTCATCCTCGTGTCTCTGCTGCAACTGAATTTTTCCCTCAAATCGATTCCAGATGTTACCGTCAAATTCGACTGGCTGGCAAAAAAAAAAAAAAAAAAAAAAAAGAAGAGAAAAAAAGAAACAAAAGGAACGAGAAATTCCAGGACGTCCAGCACGTGTTGTTGCGAGGTGGACGAAGAATAATTCAGGGAAAGCTGTTCGTAGAGCTTTTAATATACACGGGTACGTGGCCGGCGTGAATGGAGCCGAGTTCTCGAAAGTTTTTGCAACCGGTGCCACGTGCAGCCCAAATGTTGCCTTCGTGCTTTACCTTCTAACGCCACTGTTCCCATTTTTCTATGCGTTCATCAGGCACCATCCTGAGTTTCTCTGCAGATTTTGGATCAACGCTATGACGTTCGAAGATCAATGTAAAAAAAAATCATTCGTTTGATCTTGCGAATTTTCTTCGTAAAAATATGGTAAAATGAATGTTCACTTTTGTGTCGTAGATAGACAGTCTTCTCGTTGCTGCAGAAAGTTATTACTTTCGCGCTACTTTGTGTACTGTAGTATTTACATTAGGTACAAGCGTATTTTTTATTTTTCGTATCATTTAACGACAGTTCCATGGTAACGATAAGAAAATTTGGTATTACGAGCATGAGATATAAAGTTTAACAAAAATTTGATTTCTCGTCGTTCGAAAGTTCATCGACACGTGCACGTATCTACCTTTATTGCATTTCTTTTTAATGGCGAGTGGTCAATTTATCTGTTTGAGCATTCAACTGAAAATTCACGATGAATCCATAGTTGATTATTTTACTTCGTCCTATTCAATACAAAATTACTTGTACAACGAAAGTTACAATCACGTGTGACATAATTATAATATTATTAACGACTAGCAAATTATAACAATATCACAAATTATAACGGTAATATAAATTATAATCAAATCACATGTTAATTCTTCTCCAATTCTCCTATGTGAAATGGATCATAACTCGAATGTCTACCTGAACAATGATTCTATCCATCGTGAAAACAATCACCTACAAACTGCAAATACCACACCATAAGCTATTTACAGTTTTTTCCTTTTTCTTTTTTTCCTTTTCTTTTCAAACAGACACGAGTCCCGAGCTGTTACCTTGATAGATCGAATCAAGCAATTACGTCCAGAGAACCCCAGTTACTTCGTACAAAGAGGACGACCACCACCAATACTCAGATTCCGTTCATTCGTGCCCCATTCACGACCAATTTCACTTCGTCTACGCGAAATCAAGCGAAAATACGCAATCGAGTTCGCGAACGCATTCACCTCTCCTCTCATCAGCCAGAGAGCTCTCGACCACGCGACCCAAGCAGTCGGCGGACGACAGCAAAGGGCCTAACAAGTTAGAGCCTCTCGTGGGAAGCAATTTCCCAGTAATTGTGCACGATTCGTTGTTATTCTTTCGAGGAAGGCCGCCGAGCGTTTAAGGGGCCGCGTTCAAGGGACTTCTGTGCGAGCTGGAGACCACGATTCGGGAGACCACCTACGCGCGTCTCGTGTTACGTGGCACATTGTCGCGTAGGACGACGATTCCGGGGGACTTATCCTGGTCTGTGGCCGTGTGACTCGCCCCCCTGGGGCCCTCGGGGTGAAAAAAAGAAAAATCTGCCGGCACAGATGAAATACCTGCGGGGACCAAGGACAATACGCCAGCGAATTTCTCTAAGGCCTCCGCCCTTTTAGTCACGCCGTGAAACTGGACACTCTTCTCTTTCTTTTTTCTTTTCTTTCCTGGTTTTCGTCGACTCGAAAAAGTCACGCAAATGGAATTTTTAACGAAGAAGAAGGAAAAAGAAGAACGAAAAAATGATTAGTCAGTATTTACACATGAATATTAATTAGTATTAAATTACTAATTTAACAGAAAATTTAATGGTAAATTTAATACATTAATTAGTATTAAATTACTAGCACTAAAATACTAATTAATATAATAAAATACTAAAATAATATTAATATAATATAATATTAATATAGTAATAAAATAAAATGAATATAATATAATAAAATACTAAAATAATAAAATAGTATTAATAATACTAATATTAATTAATTAAATATAATAATATTCATTAATATTCGTTAGTATTTATATATGAATATTATTTAGTATTAAATTACTAATTTAATAGAAAATTTAGTATATTAATTCGTATTAAATTGCTAATTTAATAATAAATTTAGTATATTTATTAGCACTAAATTACTAAATTTATTAGCACTAAATTATTTTAATAGGAAATTTAGTATATTAATTACTATTAAATTACTAATTTAATAGTAAATTTAGTATATTAAATTACTAATATTAAAATACTAATTAATATAACAAAATACTAAAATAGTATCAATAATACTAATATTAATTCATTAAATATAATAATATTCATTCCAGTACATTTGAGTTAATACTAAAGTATCTCCAATTTTTTTACAAAATTTGAGTCTGCACAAAAAACGCATATAAATAGAAATTTACGTTTCTTTTCCTTTTTCTTCTAAGTTAAATCCAATATTAAAGTAATTCAAGCATACCACATTACTCGAACACGAGATTGACAAAAAAACAAATTGGCTAAAAAAGAAGTTTCGTGGAATAAATTTTTCAAGAGGAAATCTGTCGAGAAGAGAAGGACGGCCATAAGTCACGCATGAATACGAAGCATGGACCATTCGACCGATAGTCGAACAGCGAATCGAGGATTTCGCCAATCGACATTTTCAACCGATTTTACGTCGATCCAGCTAGAAATCTTCCGTTTTATCGCGGCAAATATACGACCAGCGGTGCTTTTTCCGTCGTCAACGTCTCGATAGCGCGCCAAAGTTCGAAAATATTTCTTAAAAACGTCTCGTCGCTCGCCGAGAGTTGTCGATATCGCGGTTTCTCTTCGTTGACAAAAACGAGCGAATAAAAATTTCAATCTGTTATTCCGAGACGAGAGCACATACGTAATATATACATGAAACGATAGAAAAAGTTGAGAACGAGCTTAAGAACTCTGGTTTATCTTCTTCGTACTTCAAACATGACTAAATCTACAACGTCAAACATAATTCTAAATCTAACAAATCATCTTTCAAACGTAACTAGATTCAAGGAATTCATATAAATGTTAAGAATATAATTGTCTATGTTCCAATTTTCCGAAAAGAAGTTTAACTTATTATCCTCGGCTGAAAGCTCAAAAAAGCTATGAATATTCGAACGAAATCCTTCTAAATAAAATTCTAATCCTATCTCGAGTATACACATATTACCATCGATATACAAAAAAAAAAAGAAAATTCAAGCACCTCATGCCATTTACGTTACAAAATTTTGCGCGTAAATTTGTGCAACATTGAGCCAAATCACAATCCACGCGACAATACCGGCCAATCAATTTTTAATTATCCTTGGCGAATCCTGGCCTGCATACGCGCCAGGCCGTTCCGCGTTTTACTCGCTACTCCGTATTCATCGCTCTCTCCCTCAAATTACCCGGGCAAACATTCGTCTGCATGAACATTACGCCAGTCGTTAAAATGCATATGAAATCCTTGGCGGGGCCCGTAATGCCATAGGTGGTAACGCGTCAAGCCCCGTAACAGATCGTGACAATGGACCAGCCGCGAGTGAACACGCCGTCATTTCACCGCGAAAATCATACACCATTATCGAGTATCACGAGTTCGACACGGGGCCGCGCCGTTTCAATAATATCAATTTGCAACGCGTTACGGGCACAGGCGTGTGATCAATTCAGGATACGTTGATTTATAAAGGGTTCTAATCGCGGCTGAGACTTCAACCCTTTTGTTTGGGGCCAGAGAGACACAGGGCGGCGCCTCTCCGCGCCTTAACCCCCCCCCCTTGCGGACCATAACGAGCGAATCCATTTTTATCACTGGATAAAAATTACTGAGAGAATTCTCGAAGCTTTTCACCATACACAAAACAACAACACTCAATCGTCCATCATTTTAGTAAAACAAAACATGAAACCATTCTGAACATTCGACATATTTTTACGCACCAAGAACGATAACAAAGACATGATCATCGTCTGGGTTCCATCCCATCAGGGAATCAAAGGTAACGAGGAAGCTGACATAGCAGCCAAAGAAGCAACGACGAATTCCTTATCAAGTATTCCTTGTTGTAACATTACACAATGCAGAAAAACAATCGTGGAACAAAATATGGAACACGTCCAAAAAAAAAAAAAAAAAAAAAAAAAACAAAAACTCATAATATGACCCAAGATTTCTATCGAACAATGCCTACCCACAGCATGAAAAGAAAAGACAGAATAGTCATGACAAGGCTTAGAACAGGACGCTGCAAACTCGCACATGAGTATCTATTGAAAAAAAAAAAACAGAAATCCCAATGTGTATCCAATGCAACCGAATTTTATCAACCCATCACCTTCTATTTGAATGCAGCAAGTACCAAAAAAACACTCAAAGGCAAAAATACAAAATAACTTCACAGCCCTGACACGTAGGAAATATCCTGAATTATCTAAAGGAAACTAACATCCACCATAAGAAATAATCGTCTTGAAAAGAAGGAAACAGTACCTAGCCGTCGCTAATGACAGGAAGGTTAGTCATAAATTTAAAAACAGAAGAAAAAAATTACTAAGAAGTAATAAATTTATTATCTGCTTTGACTGAGCTGTATTTCAATATAATTAAAACTGAGACGAAGGCGCTTTTTAACGATTGATAATTTTTACTGACGATCTATCACTCTTCATTTATCTCGAGGTCTCTTCCCTTTCCATGTGCTTCTATACTAAATTACTACAGAACATGTAATACAATGCCATGTTCTAGAATAGACGAATATTTACTATGACAAACAAATTTCATTTATATACGTATAAAACATCAATTTTCAACTTTTAACAATCCACGTTCTTTACCAGAGAGTTCATTTGACATTTGTTCATTACTTTTTGTCGAATATGCTATATTTTCTGGGCACTTGTGTTTTAAACTCTTTTTTTCATTCATGAGTATACATGACCAGTGGCAGAAAGACTTGGTTTAATGTTTCAGAACTGTGTATGCGTACTCTTTCATGCCTGCGGTTTTTATTTCGTGGTGAAGTGAATTTGAAGTGGTTCGAGTGATGAGAGAAAAAAAAATCGAACGAAATATAGTTTGTTTGGACACCATCTGCAGAAATAATATAAATATAATATATTATATTACATGATAAATATATAAATGTAATAATTATAATAAATATAATATACATAATAATATAAATATAATGTATTATATTATATAATATGTATATAAATAAAATAATTGTAATAAATATAATATACATAATAATATAAATATAATGTATTATATTATATAATATATATACAAATATAATAATTATAATAGATATAATATACACAATAATATAAATACAATATAAATAAAATCTCTTAAACGCTTCCAGAGACAAGAAAATAAAGAAATCAATTTATAAACCAAAGATTGCAAAAAGTATTCACGTTTGCCTGAAATGATCTATTTCACACTATAACAAACCCTTCAAACCGTATACATTAACCCGTGAGAGAAAGAAAATTTGATCAATATTAAAGAAGATACAAAACTGTTAGCAAAGAGTGATGCGAAATTAATCCGAAAGAGACAACTGCGTGAGCAAAGATGTCTGAGCGGACTGTTATGCTCGCGTGCATATTTATTGGCGTTTTCCTGTTTTTCGAACGATCCGACAACCACTTAGGCGGTATTAAAAGGGTTGCATTCTGACAGCATACTTGATGCGCGTAGCAAAGTATTACGTTACAAGGAGGAATGCACCGGGACGGAACAAGAGAAAAACAGCGATGAAAGGAGAGAAGATGTACGCGATGATAAAAAGTCGATGGTAACCGCTCGGAATCAATACTCGATATCGCCGTGTAGATTCGAACGATTCTGTCACGACAGTGATTCGATATCAATCAGGAATTTACACTTCTTTCCGCTTGATAATCGCTCTATTAGTTGGACAATTTTTCTTTTTCCAAACAAAACCGCGTTTGTTATCGTTTGTTAAACGCAATGTTGTGAGTATGTTGAAATTTGTTCCTTTCGACATTTGACGGTGGAAACAGAAATTAAATTAAATCAAATTATTTTAAATTATCCTATTTTTTGAAAAATTTGGAAACTTAGAAAGAAAAATATGGAAGAAATAAATTTATAGAGAGAAAAGAGAATATAAATCTTTAAAGTAGTTGAGAGAATTTAGCCAATTATAAAAGTTAATTTAAAATTAAATTGTATATTTTTTGGAAGGTTCTTTTGAAGAAATTTAGATAGAAAATATGGAAGAAATAAATTCGTAGAAAGAAAAAGGGAATACAAATCTTTAAAATAGTTAAAAGAATTTAGTCGTCTCGATTGAAAGAATATCATCTTCCAAATAGTTAATATGATAATGTTGGGTATTTGTTTAATAACTTAAGTCGAACCTGTAACAGTCCCTATTATAAATAGAAGTGAAATTTAACTCCGATTGTTATCAGAGAAAACAATATTCAAATTAACTTGAAAATTCAATGAAGTAACAGAGTAGAAATTATTGCAAGATAATCCTCTCAAACCTAAGGTAACGTTTGCAACAAACTCCGACGGATTAACAAAATGAATACCTTTGATTAACAAGAAACAATTTGTTACAAAGAGTCGAAATTAAACCTTTCTATAAATTTCTGATTATATCAACCGAATCAAGTATAAATGTCGCAAGTAATGAGATATTAAAATACACATTCCCATTCGTCTTCAAACAGGATAAAGCCTCGAATTTCATCCAGTTATTAGAGAAAACAATATTCACATTAACTTGGAAATTCAATGAAGTAACAGAGTAGAAATTATTGCAAGATAATCCTCTCAAACCTAAGGTAACGTTTGCAACAAACTCCGACGGATTAACAAAATGAATATCTTTAA
Source organism: Tetragonisca angustula (assembly GCA_036937485.2). Classification (NCBI taxonomy): domain Eukaryota; kingdom Metazoa; phylum Arthropoda; class Insecta; order Hymenoptera; family Apidae; genus Tetragonisca; species Tetragonisca angustula. The sequence goes on from JAWNGG020000013.1 coordinate 2,012,856, forward strand.
TTAACAAGAAACAATTTATTAAAAAGAGTCGAAATTAACCCTCTCTATAAATTTCTAATTATATCAACCGATGAGATCAAGTAATGAGATATTAAAATACACATTCCCATTCGTCTTCAAACAGGATAAAGCCTCGAATTTCATCCAGTTATTAGAGAAAACAATATTCACATTAACTTGGAAATTCAATGAAGTAACAGAGTAGAAATTATTGCAAGATAATCCTCTCAAACCTAAGGTAACGACGTTTGCAACAAACTCCGACGGATTAACAAAATGAATATCTTTAATTAACAAGAAACAATTTATTAAAAAGAGTCGAAATTAACCCTCTCTATAAATTTCTAATTATATCAACCGATGAGGTCAAGTAATGAGATATTAAAATACACATTCCCATTCGTCTTCAAACAGGATAAAGCCTCGAATTTCATCCAGTTAATTGGAAAACGCGTCGCCTTATCGGAGGAAAGCGAGAGCAAGGAGTGGGAATGATTAAGCGTTTGGAAGTGAGAGAAGCCTGCCAAGCAACTTCGTGAAAGCAACTTCATTTATCCAGCGCTGTAAGACTTCCAAACTCGCCCATTGAATGTACTTCGTATACTTGAAATCAGTGGCAAACCGTAGCGGCAATTCTAAAACGTTAGCTTCGTTCGATGGACTGACGTGATTAATAACCCTCCCCAATAAATAATCGCGTCACTCGAACGAAATTTCGGTTGTTGAGCTTCTGCGGCCCTCGAGATATTTATTTATTTTGCATCAGGCGCGAATGTTCCCAATAAAGATTTTGTATATCTCAAATAAAAATAAAGGGAAGAAGGGAACGCTATACTTACCGTCAGAAGTGGACCCTTCAAAATTTTCCGAGAAATACCCCCTTACACTGACGCTCGTAAGCAAAGAAACAGGGCACAGTTGCTCGTTCCATGACCAAATGTATCTTAACCTCTTGCGCTGGAGAGTTTTCTGTCCAAAGTTGCAACATTTTCTCGGTTTTCAGTATATTGAAATGTAAAACAAACGAAGAGTTTATTACCTCTTAATAATTTTCTATCCAGTGACATCTATACCGACGGGTTCGAAAGAAGAAGAGAGCGACGAATTATCGTATACGGTTCGGTCACTCGTTATGGTCCGCGCAACGGGTTAATTACAAAACTACCAACAACTTGTCTTTATTTTATCTTTATTGTATAATTTAATTTTTTTTTCTTTTCTTTCTCAAATTCCCCAGAATTTAGAAATATTTCGAAGAATGCTCGAGAATGCGCTGAAATCCAGGAGATAAAATATAAATGTATTAAATATAAAAGCTCGTAAATCAATCACGTACGTAAAATAGAATATCACTGCAACGTAATGATAATAGAATATTGGTTTCTAAAGAAAGTCAAATATTTATACAAATTCTTCGGATCATATTATCAGTTAAATTTCTAAATTAAATCAAATATCTAATTGTATCTAATTTATACCTAAGTAATATCTAAATTTATGAATTAAATTAATAACACATTTCTAAACAAAGAGAGAACGTTTCGACACTATTTAGAAGGTACAAATAAACATATTATTACTGCGTGTTTTACCACAAGTAACCTAAATGATCATTGAAACTGACAAATTATCAACTGCTGTCTCTGTTATTTTCATCAGTTGTTAATTTCTTCAACGCTCTTGCTACAAAATGTCCACGTTATTTTCGAGCGAAGGATCTCTTTTGATCTCTCGAGACCGAAAAAACCGAAACGAGCAACTTGATTTCTGTCGCGGCGTTTCCAAGCGTGTGTCGTAAAACGAAGCACGACGTGGTTTTCCAACGTCGTTAAACCGAGGTAATGCGCCCTCTAAGCCTAGACACCTCCGATTTCAAAGCGAAACCAAAGAGTCTCACTCACGAGTCGCTGTTTTCTTCTGTGATTTTCAAGCAGCGCCATAATCGTGTGTAAACACAAGGGGGCTGCGCTACTGGGTTTCATTCATGCACTTGCCGTGACTCTCCCTTTTTTCTTGCCTCGGCGGGCAAGTGCTCGTGGGAATCGAAGTAGGGGGTTGGCTACCTTCGTTTCTTCCTTGGAAAAAGAAAAGAAGAGAAAAAAATAACGACGAGGTCGCAGATAGCCGAGCGACGAAAAAAAAAAAACTGAAACGCTGCGTGGCATTTTCATACGCGTGCACGGGTGCGTGCATGCGTGAGCAGGTTTGAAGTTAATTGGGCTTGGCTTGACGGTGAATTACAGAACGATTTAGATTTTTAGATGGTGATTTCTCTAATTGGTTTAAAACAGTAACCTGTTGGTGGATATTTGCAATAATAATAATAATAATAATAATAATGATAATGATAATTTGAGGTATTTGTAATACTAACGATTTCGATCTTGAATTTTTTGACGTTCAGATTTCTCTATCACGAACTTTCCAATTATCGAGTTTTCAAACGTTCAGATTTTTAAATTCTCGAGTTTCCAAGCTTCTAATCGTTCGAACTTTCAAATTTCCAAATTTTCAAGCTCTCGAGACTTCGAACTTCCACGTTTGCAAACCTCCGAGTCTCCAAATTTCCAAATTGTCAAGCGTTCGAACATCCAAGTTTCTCGAATCTCCAAGTCCCCAAATTTCTAAATTTCAAAACTTTTCAAATTTGAAAACTTTCAAATTTCCAAATTTTCAAGCTTCCGAACATCCAAGTTTCTCAAATCTCCAAGTCCCTAAATTTCCAAATTTTCGTATTTTGAAACATTCAAACATCCAAATTTCCAAATTTTCAAGCATTTGAAATTCCAAAGTTTCTCAAATCTCCAAGTCCCCAAATTTCCAAATTGTCAAATTTTGAAACTTCAAAATTCTCAAGCTCTCGAGCTTTCGAACTTCCAAGTTCGCAAATCTCCAAGTCCCTAAATTTCCAAATTTTCATATTTTGAAACTTTCAAACTTCCAAATTTTCAAGCATTTGAACTTCCAAAGTTTCTCAAATCTTCAAATCCCCAAATTTCCAAAGTTTCAAACTTTGAAAAAAACTTTCAAACTCTTAAATTTTCAAACGTTTTCGAACTGTCAGATTCTCAAAAAATTTCCCAATTCTCGAACTCTGAAGCGTCGAAATTTTGGAACCTCTTCGAACCTCTCAAACTTTCCCATCGTCAATTTCTGAAATTTTCAAACCTGCGTATCCTGAATGCGATCAGGTTCACTTGGAATTTTAATTCCGCTTTGCATTTACAACGAAGTATCGTCTGAATATCCGATGCCTAATCAATTATCCTGCGACGCAACGCCATCGCGTTAATGATGTTCCGCGGTGTGTAATAATGTTTGAACGAGAACTGGCTCTCACGTAAAACGTTCGGTGGTTTCCAATTGCGGTCGCGTCGGTATTAATATCATTATTGGAAAATTTCACGATGCCATCGAAGAGCCAGGGTTAAGCGAACCACAGGCATTTCTGGTATACGCAGAAACAGGTATGTATCCACTGTGTGACGAACCGGATCTCCCTCGATAGGACTTCCGGTTAACCGAGCCCTCTAGCTTCCGGCGAGGAGACCGATGACTCGTGAAATCGAAGGGTACCACCGGGTAATTCGATAGAATCCGTTTCCCTCGAAAGCGAGAATAATCGACAACTTTTTCCCTCCGAGCATACACACACCCTTCTACCGTTCACTTTCTTTTACGACGTCCTCGATTTATAATACTCGACTTTCTCATGTGAGTACATTTAACATCGCAGATATCATGTATACTGTGAATATAAATTTTTAAAAAAACATTTTTATCAAGTTTCGTGAAAGACACTGACTTTTAATTAAACTAGCTAAATGTTTCATTTATGTTTATAGTTTAATAATAGAATTTTATAATTTAAAATAAATTTGTGAAATAATTTTTTAATAAAGCTTTACAATTTAAAATAAATTGAGAAAATAATTTTTTAATAAAGCTTTGTAATTTAAAATAAATTTGGAAAATAATTTTTTAATAAAACTTTATGATTTAAAATAAATTTAGAAAGTAGTTTCTCTACAAAAATTATTTAAAAGAAAAATTAAATACACTAAATAGAAACACAAATATAATTATAAAAATGAAAATAAACAAATTTATATCTTTGTTAATTTTTCAAATAAATATAAATATCATTTGCATATGTAAATTTTTTTAAAACAATTGCATACGCATCACGAGACGATTACGTATTTACGAGGCTAGGCTCGTGATTACTTTCTTCTCGTCTATTCGCGAATATTTGTATTCCTGAGTCGACTGGCAAATTAGAATCGATACGATTGACACGTGTAAACTCGGATCAACGTCATTGGCATTGATCCGTTTGATCGTGCCCGTGTGAAAGTGTGTCGATCCCAGTTTTCTTTCGCACGCTCTTCTCTGAGTAAGGATGCTCACTGGACACTCTGAGTGAAATGGTTATTACAATGGTTAATAGAATGATTCTTTTTTTTTTTTTTTTTTTTGTTAATTCTGTTGCATGTTCGTTCAATTTAACAGCGACATCTTGGCTTCCCAAATTTCTCAAATAAGTATTAATTGCCGTAATTAATTCTCTTCTCAAACTTCCTAAATAAGCATATTAATTACTGTAATTGTAACATCGTGTTAAATGTAAAACATTGGAGCGTTATAAATAATATTTACTTTTTAATTTTCAATTTGTTGAAAGGATTTGAATTTAAAATTCTAGTGCGGGACTATGATTTATTGTTTTCTTTCAAATCAAAATTATAATTCGTACCACGAGCTTGATTTCGTATTTATAAGATAAGGAGTTGTATAATATGTATATAGGTATTAAAAGAAATGTTATCCACTGACAGATTGAAATTTTATAGTCTTCGATATGTAACGACGAAGTTCTGTGAGAAGCAAACCAAATGAAACATATTAATACCTGATTGTAATGCCAATTATAAATAAATAAAGATATTACTGAATGAAAAATTGAAGAAAATTTTCAAGATAGAACGCAGCTTGAATATTCGATCATTTTCAGCGTAATCACATTTTAATCTCCAGTGATTTACCTGCGATTTATTTCATGTTTCAGATAGTTAAAGAAAATATGATATTGTGACATGATAATTTAATAATCTGGTAATATGCATTCTTTGCAAAGTATATATATATATATATATATATATATATTAATTACATATATAACATATATATGCATATTATATACTTGCATGTAATGTAATACATCACGTAATACGTCATAGATTATATTTCTAAATACATATTAATTTCGTCCAGAAAGCCAGGTTGATGATAACGTGTTTCCAGAAGTTAGGATAATTAATTTCTGCCGGTAATATCTGTAAAGCGGAATCGTCTGCAGAGTATTTACCTCCTTCTAAGTGAGATGTAACTGGCGGTGAAATTAAATTTAACTTAATTTAACTAAATTCAATTAGTGAAATTAAGCTGAAACGTTATGGCGGCGCTCACTCTGTCTCTCATGTCATCGCGTTACACCGTGACTAATTCACGTTCGGATTCGCACGAATGCAATTTTCACCTCAATTTCTACTTTCACGATATTTCGGCCAAGAATGATTTTCACGAATCTCGAAAAGCCTTGAAAAAATTCACAGACACGTTAGATAAGAAAAGTGTCAAATCAGAATATTACGCTGTGGATGAAAAGTGTTGGAACAGGTAAAAATTTTGCTTCAGAATTGGAGAAATTAAACACTTGTACAACATCTTTAAACTGTTATATTAATAATTTTTGCAACTTATAAATGTTATCACGAATTCTATTTCGGGACAAAAGGTGTGAAATGTTTGACCGGGGGATCCCAAAAATATTAATTGGTCTGGTCAAATATTTCCCTATTAGAAAATAGAAACTTATTAAACGCAAAATACTCGTAACGTTTAATCGATCGAATTCAGATACGAAAGCCAAAGATTACGAAATTCACGAGTTTATTAAAAGGTGAACATTCACCTACCAGCTTTCTGCCCTAAAGAGAAACCGATACGAGGAGTTGTACGATCGAGTGAGTCACCTACATCCGAGTGCCTTAATTTACTATCGTTTTGTTTTTCGTTGCTCAACTCTCTCGTTTACGATAAATCACTCGGCTAAAAATAAATTCGACGATCGACGAGCGCGTTGTACAATCGCGGGTTTCCCATCCGCGATGAAATCAATTCCGCAAAAAAAAAGAAAAATTCTATCCAGTCTAGACGACCTTTCCCCCACCGCTCGGCTAGCCGCTTATTAATATTCATCTCACTCGCGGCGTTCACGCGGACGCGCGATCCAATCGATCGAATTCTTCTCCTTCGGCAACCAACGTCGAATATCAATGAGATTTGCATCGATATAAGCAAGGGAACGCGACGCCGCGGTGAAATCGACCGCGTAATCTTCCCACCGGAATTATGCTGCGAAACGTGGTGCCTGCTACCACTGGTTCTAACGAGGAGTGCCTTCGAAGAATATGGTTAAGCGTCGAGGGTATGGCAGCCACGTGAACTTGAAAAATCGTATGCTTCCTTCTGTGCAACGTGGCTCGTCTGACAGCTTTTGGAAAAGTGATTTGAATATTTTACACGTGGATATATCGCGACAGTTTTTGAAAAGTTTACCGATGTTATTTCAGTACAAGATGTATGATAATATTGAAAGTATATAGAATTTAATGTGCTACGTTATTTCATGCAAGTTAATTGTAAGTTATTATTTATATATTGTTATTTACGTGTTAAATTGTAAATTTCTGCACACCTACACGCGACTCGGGTACCTACTGAAATTTAGGTTATAATTGTAAATTATAAACTAAATTATATATATTAGTAATTGTAAGTAAATAGAATAGTGAAATATTAATAACTGTAAGTAATAGAATGTTAACAATCCTAACATGTTTCGTGTCACAGTACATGCATCGTTATGTTTTAAATTATTCCTCATTAATAATTTCAATATTAAATCATGACAATTAAATACCAATGAAATAATGACTGTTTCAAAGTACAATTAAACAGAGAAAAGAAACTGAACAAATTTTCGTCACTGGGAATTTTATCACAATTTTTTGATACTGTTATATGCCATAACATTGGCACGTAATAGTCACAAAACGAGACGTTAGTTCACAATAAAAACTTCGTTTCAATGTTTCTCATTACACGTAATTTTCATAAATTTTACAGAATTTTATCTATAACCATTTTATCCATCTAGATTTTTTTAGAAATATCGAAGACTCTAAATATTGAAGTCAATATAATTTTTGAAGGGATAGGTACAGGATGGAAAGAAATGAAAAACTTTGCCCGTGTCTATCGTAGATGAATTTTACATCTTCGATCTCATTTGACTGACTTTGACCTTGAAGTTGACCTTGAAAAGTCAAGAAAAAAATTTTCTTTTTTGCATTGTGTTTTACTCATCACGAAGATGAAACTTTTCCAAGAAACCATAGGTCACAACCTAGTAGTTCTTTTGAAAAATGACAAAGAAGTTTCTTTAACGCGTGCTAACAGCGACTTTATGGTTTCGGACACGTGGATGTCCATTTTACGTAATTTTCACGTGGGTTTCGCTAATATTTGATTTGATCGTAGTTGTAGCATCAGCGCGAGTCTCGAATAATCAGATGATAAAACTAACTGTTAACGTTACTCGACATATAAACATTACGTAACACAGGCACATGTCCAGAACCATAAAGTCGCTGTTAGAACTCACGCGTCCGCTGTGTCAACATTTTTCCAGAGAACCATTAGGTTGCGACCGTAGGTAGTTTCTGAGTGGAATGCAATGTAAAAAAAATTTTGATCTTGAAATTCAACATCAAGGTCAATTTCGCGGCAGATTCTTTACGCGGCGAATTTTCATCGAATCGAAGGCGTAGAATTCATCTGTGACAGCCCACGGTCCAACTTTTCTTTCCAGCCTGTACAATCGGAAATCTAGTCGCCGATAAGATGTCTCGGTAATCTTATATCCTACGACTGCATCGTGGAGAACCGGAGCGCGACAGTCAAAGTTTAGAAATGGGGATTGGAGTTAAGTGCATTTCTGGATATCACGCTTCCTCGCCGGCATCGGGCGTAACCGTTGTAAGAGATTTACTGGAAACTTCCGAACAGTAGGTTCAATCCTCTCAAATCTCAGAGAACGTTACACATCCCTTCGTCTTCGAGTTATTCAACTTAGTGGATTTTCGCGTTTATGCCGCTGGTTCTACAAGCGATCGTCGAGAAACTCGGCTCGTGCCTCAGTCAGGGCAATCATTAACGTACAAACTATGTATTAGTATAGTATAGTATAGTATAGTATTGCATAGTATAGTGTAGTATAGTATAGTATAGTATAACTTGCAATTAACTTACATAAAATAATGTAACACACTAAATTCTATATACGTTCAATATTATTATACATCTTGTAATGAAATCTGTAAACTTTTCTAAAGATGAAAGAACGAGGGTTGAATATCTAAATTAATGTACAATTCTATTTTGTTTTAACTAAAAGTGTCAAGCAATTTAATAATTTCAGTTATCTAATTCGAGGATCGATATTGTATCGAAGCAGTCATGAAAATTTCATTTCAACCTCGTCTCGTCTCAGTGACGTTAACTTTTGTGAATCATATATTTTTTCAATTCGACCAATTATCGATTAATTTTACATTTAATAATTATCCTCGCCCATGTAATAATCCCATAATCCCAATTTATTATTAATTCTCGTTTTACAACGTTTCTCAGATCTGTTCATTACTGAAAGATCTGGGGATTTTATAAAATTCAAAAGCTCAGTTTCCTTCATTTAACTAAATTCCAACAACATGTCTAAAATTCAACTTTTTCCATCTCTGTCATAATTCTCAAAAAATACTCTCTCTGAAGATCATTTAAACCTTCTTTGAATATCTTCTAATCGTTCTTCATCGATCGAACTAGAAATTCTACAAAATGCAAAATTGCTCACGTCTCCTTAATCTGACTGAATTCCAACAACCATCTGTCTAAAAATCAACTTCTTTCGTAGTCGAAACATCTTTTCAATAATTCTCAAAAAAATACCCTCTCCTAAGATCGTTTAAACCACCTTCTTTGAATATCTTCTCCTCATTCTTCATCGATCGAACTAGAAATTTTACAAAATCCAAAATTGCTCACATCTCCTTAATCTGACAGTTCCAACAACCATCTGTCTAAAAATCAACTTCTTTCGTAGTCGAAACATCTCTTTAATAATTCTCAAAAAATACTCTCTCTTAAGATCATTTGAACCACCTTCTTTGAATATCTTCTAATCGCTCTTCATCGATCGAACTAGAAATTTTACAAAATCCAAAACTGCTTACATCCAAAACTCCTTAATCTGACTGACAATAAGTTCCAACAACCATCTGTCTAAAAATCAACTTTTTCCATCTCTGTCCATAATTCTCAAAAAATACTCTCTCTGAAGATCGTTTAACCATCTTCAGATACCATTAACCATCTCAAATACCTTCCCCTCGTCCTTCGTTGATCAAACTTTTCCTTTCCGTAGGAAAACTTGGACGCGATTATCGAAGATGTCGAGGGCGCGGAAAACTTTCGAAAGGGAAGAAGAAGTAACGGTGAGTAACGGAGGGAGCTCAGACACGAGGATCGATAAGTTTGTTCCTACCGACGACGTTTGAAACAGCCTCTCAACCCTTTCTTCAACCGGGCTTCATCGTCTCCTCGTCTTTCTTAATCTCTGCTCAGCAACCGCTTCTTGCCGTTGCCTCTTTCGCCGCGACCACAATGGAACAAGCTAACGACACGGTCTCGTGAAAAAAAAAGAAAAAAAAGAAGAAAAAAGAGGGAAAAGTGAGGAACTAATCCGTCAGTCGTAAAATCGATATCGACGTCGTTTCGTGTTCGCCGTTCCACAGCGTGGAACGACTGCTCTAGGAGACCAGGCTGAATCAACAGAGAACGAATCTGGACTTGTGTACGTGTACGTGCACACACACACACACACATACACACCGGTTGATCCGCCCCTTCGATTTTCCAGTTCCACCATTTCTCCAGTTACTCTCTGCCTTTCGATTTTTTGTCCCTTTTCTCCCCACTCGTTTGACTTTTTTTTTTTGACAATTTTTTTAACTTTCCCCAATACTCGAGCGTTTAAATTTCTTTCACGTTCGATTTTTTCTCGTTTTCTTTCTTTTTTTTTTTTTTTTTTTTGGTAGATTTGGTAGGTTTGACTTTGTGAATAACTTTGTGAGAGTGAGAATGGTTAATTTGTTGGAAAAATTTCGAGACTTGTGCGTATAGTTAATGACATAATTGATCTTAATACTTAGATCTTGCTATTATTCTCTGACACGAAATATTTATGCGTTACATTTGAACAGATATTATTACAGATATTATTGTAATTTTTAGATACTTTATCGTTCAAAATAACTTTACAATTTTGGTATATTCTTCATCCTTTTTTTTTTTTTTTTTTTTTTTAATAAATAAAGTACTACAGAAACGAAAGTTATTTGAAAAGACGATGAAGAAGCAAGGATCAAAAACGTACACCAACTGATTAAACTGTTAATTTAATTGAAACGATCACTGAACGTGAATAAATTCACGCTCACCTAAAACTAAAAGTAGAAAGGAAAGAGGAACAAAAAATGTTCCTCCAGTATTTAATAGAAATGAAGAACAAAAGGCATGAGATCGCAACAAGCCACATCTCGTGTTTTCATGTTACCCTAAAGAGGAAAGGAAAGAAAAAAAAGAATGAACAAATACTCGCTCATCGAACCCTATATCTTCTCTCTTTTCGTTCTCTTGTTTTCTGCTTCCTCGAGTGTTCCACCCTTCTTTTATTTTCTTTTTTTTTTTTTTCTCACGAACGCACGGCTCATTGTTTCAAGCCGACAGAATTATTCCCATCCATTTTGCCGTTCGCGTCGATCAGTGATAGCTTCCTGTTAAACAAACGCTCGCCTACCGATCGAACTGATCGAACATGATTGGCGAACACACGGAACAAATCCCTTCCCTCGATATTTGCTCACTCACGGTCCGACGTTTCGATTTGTAGTTACAGCGAGTTGGTAATCGCGTTGTTAATCGCGGCAACAGCATCGGGTACGGATAGTTCTTTCCTCGACACGAGATTTCGAATAGAGTTCTATCGATTCGACGGTGTTTCCGAGATCTCTTGGTCAGAAGGTATCAATATTTCCTTTGGATGAAAACAGAGGAACATGCAGAATGTTACTCGATATTTTTGAAAAAGTCAAGTGATTAATTTCAAAGATGCAAATATTTAAAAATAAATAAAAATGTAACAATACGTTGAATTTCTTTTTTTCACGCTCTACGAGTATCCAAGAATAAGTATAAGTTAATTGCAAAAGAAATAACAATGACTTTGAGATTCCGTAAACAAATGATCGTTGAAAAGGAATAAAGCATTAAATTATGTCTCTTAAAATAGTGCAACTTTGTCGTCAGAAGTTTCTTTGTATAACGAAAAATGGCAGAAATATTTAGCTGGTTCAGCTCGGTGCACAGCATGATTCAGAACACGTGGGAGAGAGTCTGTATAAATAAGAGAAAAAGTTTAGACAAACGTATATAATGTAACTTTATTTTTGAGTCACAGCTTAGTTTACGTTTGCCTGCGTATGTATCTTCAGAGAAGTTGCTTGAAACGATCGCTTCCAACTTGGATTGTCGAGGTGATGACATTTTATAAACTGGAGACTTTGATTGCCCCCATAAATATGTAATAGTCGAGAGGATTGACGGAGATTGAGTTGGCCAGGAAAATGTCGCAATGAACAGTTCAGAACAATCTTGCTCTTCACCGAACGTAACTCGTATACCAATTACTCTATTCGCAACACTAATATTTACATGATACTAAAACCATGCAAAGAAACAGTAAACGTCCAGTTCTGAACAATTTTAACTCGAAAAACAAGTCGTATATATATAAAATTGTCATATTATTATTATAATTATTATTATAAATATATATATATTTATTTATATATATATTTGTATGATAAGTATTTATATAATATATATATATATTTATATGATAAATATTTATATTTATATAATATATATACTAAATTATTATTATTATAAATATATTTATATATATAATAAATATTTATATTTATACAATATATATACTAAATTATTATTATTACAAATATATTTATATTTATATAATATATGCATATATATATATGTTTATATATTTTCTTTTTACTTTAGTACTTTCCACATATTTTGAATCACCCTATACATATCCAGTAAAATCTCACGTATCGTGCATCAATTTCGTGAGATTCAGATTTATTAAAATATCACACGCGTAATCGAAACGATTTCAACCAGGGGAAGAAAGCGAACAAATAGCCAATAGAAGGACGAACCGTGCGTCGCACGCGGAATTTATGTGTTTAAATTGCGTTTAATTGAACGTCATTCAAGCTTCAATAAGGTGAATTATTTATCGGTATCCTGCAGCAATTCCCAGGAATACCGTTTGTAATTTATTCTCCTTTCCTGTCGTGGCTTAATTGGACGAGCAATGGCGTCCAGTTGGAACGAAAGGTCGAGGCTGGCTATCGATCTAATGACGAGCGATAAGTGCGCGCTCGCTACTCGTCCCAAACTGAATTGCATCGCATTGCACGGCGAGCATTCTCGGAATTATGACCTTTCGCGGATGAGAACAGCTACGCGCGTGATTCTTTTTTTTTTTTTTTATTATTATTTCTGTTTCATCCATTTTTCGACGAATTTTGTATATATTGCATAGCCGCGATAAGAACACGACACAACACTTTATTCATTTATGTACCTTTTGTCTGATAATATTATACAAGTCGTTCGAAAATTGTTGACAAAATTTACCCTCGTTTGACCAGTTTAAAAATTTTAGGGAAAACGATTATTCTTGACGATTTGTTAACAGATTAATTTGAGCGATTTTAAATCCTTCTGATATGGAGATTTCGTGCAAATTTTGAGTATTGTGTTTTAATAAGATTCGTGTCAGTTAGACATAGTTTCTACATTTTGAATCTGATGTTTAAATACTATAAAATCTAGCGAGGATTGATCAAACAAAACATTAATCTTTGAAGGCGTTTCACCATGAGTAACAATAATTTTTTCTTTAATATCTTAGAAACACCACGATAGTCAAGATTATACCAAAAGCACAATAAAAATCGTTTCTTCGACATTTTTAACCTAAATGAACCTAAATTCATTTCTAACCTAAATAAACGTAACGCAAAAAACATTATTCAAACATGCAAGCGTGAACTTTCCGCAAAACGAAAATATCAATCTCAACATTTCTAAATACCCATATCTTAAATAGCCATTAAAATTCTTTGGCACGCTTTACGCAAATGTCACGAATTCGTAATTACATTTAACGCAGCGCATCTACGTGACCAACTTACACGATTCTCTCTTATTAAATCTGTCAGAGTTAATGAAACGAGAAGAGCTAGACTAGACGATCCCTGACATTAGTGAATGAAATTTCTTAATGAGTTATCGTCCCACGACTGCGCGAGACCCTCGTGACAACGATTGTTCGTGATGCTCGATCCCGAAATACTCGTCAGTGAAATTGTGGGTGAGACGAATTTGACCTTCGTTGGCCATCACGAGAGATCAATGCGCCTTAACCCTTGTCGACCGACTGATCCTCCGTGAAAATCCCATGAAATTCGTGTTTTCTTCCAACGTCTTCGTTCGTCTCGGTTGTTACTCGATGTGATAAAGTGTCAAGTATGAGCAATCAATTTGAAGAATTTTTAACACCATCAATTTGACACTGATCAATTTTTAATTTATCTCCCGATTTGTGACTATCTTAGAAATTTTTTTAGCTTCGATATTATCAACTTTTAATTATCTCCCGACTTGTATCTATCTGGAAAATCTTCTCTGTAATATTCTTGTATAAACAAATGATTTTCAAACTATAAATTTAAATATTAACGAAATCTTTTTCTATGTAAGTTTTTATGGAATTTCTATGGAAAATGGCTGTGTTTGGATTTATCAATGATTTTGATTTTGCGTAAGCAGTAATTGTACGCTTTTACGTTTTACTGAGCAAAATGAAAAGTGAAAATTTTTAAGTTACGCGTAGATAAAGAACAAACAAAACGCTTTCGTCTTTCTTGGAAAAGTACAGATTTGTAAAGAAATGTAGGTAGAGACAGAAAGGCTTATTCGGAAGGAGGTTATATTAACACCTTTCGAGTTAACGTTCATTATCATACTAAAACAAAGGTTTCATGTTTTTCTACATTATTTTCATTTCCTCACCCAAAACTAACAGATTCGAAAAACTCGTGAGAAAATTCCTTCCCTTTCACGTAATGAAAATGGAAATATTATCACGTGACTCTTATTTAGGCGTTTATAATGAACATTTACAATGAATTCCAAAATTTGAAATATACAAACTTTCCGTATCTACAATTATATTTACAAAATTTAAATTTCTATCCATAGTTGCGAAAATTTAAATTTTCATCTATAATTATACTTATAAAAATTCAAATTACATCCACAAAAAATCTGCAATTATATTTAAAAAAATATAAACTTCTATCCATAATTGTAGTTGCGAAAATTTAAAATTTCCATCTACAATCATATTTATAAAAATTTAAATTACATTCACAAAAAATCTACAATTATATTTACAAAAATTTAAACTTCTATCCACAATTATAGTTGCGAAAATTTAAAATTTGCATCTATAATCATATTTGTAAAAATTCAAATTACATCCACAAGAGAATCTAATTTTGCACAAATGTGTTTACAAAAATCTAAATGTGCATAAACATCCGCACTTTTACTCCCCGATCTTATTCCTTAAAAAAAAAATTCTCAGCCCTTTCTACGCCCAAAATAAACAACCACACGGAGGAAATGACGCAAGAAACACCACCAGATGTTCCTAACCACTGTTTAAGGGCTGGTTCCCCGTGTCCTCTCCCCTCGATCGACGACTCGAATAATTTCGCGAGCTCACAGAGAGACGAGAGATGGTTAAACGACGACAGAGCGTGTCGAAATGTTTCGAAACGCTGGCAAGATTGTCGCAAAGGGAAAACGATATTTTCTCTTTGCATTGTGTGTGTGTGTGTGTGTGTGTGTGTGTGTATGTGTGTGGAAGGAAGGCAATATTTCTTGGGTCGTGCACCAGCAGAAGGGGCCAACGTCGAACCCATCGGTGAACACCTCACCCTCCTGGGGTGAATCTAATCTTACGAAGACGGAGGGAGGACAGTCACGCCAGACGTGGAAGTATGGGGGTGAACGTCTCTCCAACCCCCATCCTCCTTATGGACTTTTAAACTACGTTGAAAAGGAAAACAGAGACACGAGGAACTCGCGTACAAACAACGCGTCGGTTTATTTGACTGCTCTTCCGGCAAATTTCGCCAGCCAACTATGATTTCGCCCCGCTATGCGCCACTTCTTTTTTTTTTTTTTTTTTTTTAATCGTGTTCTCTTATGGTCGAGGAATTTTTCAAGTTCGAGGGGAGGTTTCTCGGTTTAATTCTATAATAATGTTTCAGTCGTTAAATTATCGAAAATGTTTGTTCGTTGAAGTAAAACTGTGAAATATTTACATTACACGGAATTGGTTTCCGACTGAAGAAAATTACTGTCACGACCAGTTTTATTTGTGATAATCGTAATTGAGCTGGATTCAGTTACACTAGTCGCAATACGCGTTTATATAAAAATTCGAATTTGAAAAGATGTTTGCTCCCGCAAGATATATAATTTGATAACATGTCAGCCATAATTTTCATCTACAATGGTGATCGAATATAAAAATGGATATAATAAATCGATTCGACAAACGATATATATGTTCAAACAATTGATTCATATAATACGTTGATTCATCCAGTGAAAGGAAACTGAGAAATAATCCAAAACTTTATTTTCTAATTTTATTTGCCTGTAAAAATACTGTGCCATTTAAAACCTAAAACTACTAAAGACTACTAAAACCTAAAGAGTACAGTCAGAGTAGATATTTCAATAACTCAAACAGATTCAAACTTTTAGCGTTCTTAACCTCTTGCGCTGGAATGACGTGTCACGCACGTCGAGAATTTTTTAACCCAAAATTGCAATATTTTCTCAGTTTTCAGTACCAGCGAAATAAATAATAAATTTATTACTTCTTGGTAATTTCTATCCAGTGATATACCGATGAATTCGAATAGAAGACGAATTGTCGTATACGGTTTGGGTCACTCGTTATGGTCCGCAAAGTGGTTAACCTCTTGCGCTGGAACGACGTGCCGCGCACGTCGAGAATTTTTTAACCCAAAATTGCAATACTTCCTCAATTTTAAGTATATTTAAGCATAACCCAGCAAAATAAATAATAAATTTATTACTTCTTAGTAATTTCTATCCAATGATATGCCGATAAATTCGAATAGAAGACGAATTATCGTATACGGTTTGGGTCACTCGTTATGGTCCGCAAAGTGGTTAACCTCTTGCGCTGGAACGACGTGCCGCGCACGTCGAGAATTTTTTAACCCAAAATTGCAATACTTCCTCAATTTTAAGTATATTTAAGCATAACCCAGCAAAATAAATAATAAATTTATTACTTCTTAGTAATTTCTATCCAATGATATGCCGATAAATTCGAATAGAAGACGAATTATCGTATACGGTTTGGGTCACTCGTTATGGTCCGCAAAGTGGTTAACCTCTTGCGCTGGAACGACGTGCCGCGCACGTCGAGAATTTTTTAACCCAAAATTGCAATACTTCCTCAATTTTAAGTATATTTAAGCATAACCCAGCAAAATAAATAATAAATTTATTACTTCTTAGTAATTTCTATCCAGTGATATGCCGATAAATTCGAATAGAAGACGAATTATCGTATACGGTTTGGGTCACTCGTTATGGTCCGCAAAGTGGTTAACCTCTTGCGCTGGAACGACGTGCCGCGCACGTCGAGAATTTTTTAACCCAAAATTGCAATACTTCCTCAATTTTAAGTATATTTAAGCATAACCCAGCAAAATAAATAATAAATTTATTACTTCTTAGTAATTTCTATCCAGTGATATGCCGATAAATTCGAATAGAAGACGAATTATCGCATACGGTTTGGGTCACTCGTTATGGTCCGCAATCAGTTGCCAGCGCAACGTGGAATTACCCCAAATTTCGAAGAGAATGGCGGCAAACCTTTTGAAAATTTATTTCCAGACGAAAAATAACTGCTCGACCGGAATCACCAAAAATCGAGACGTGCAAGCAAGAGACGAGCGTTTCGGCTTTTGTTTCGCGTTTCGCGGGAAGAATTAACGAGAGACAGGCGTGAACGAATGGCGAAGACCCGGGGGGGAGGAAAATTCTTCGCGTTGCCTGAGAAAATAGTCGGATCACAGGGATAAATAAATGCGTTTTTTGCCTTGTGTGTCGTGAAGATACGGGATTTGAAATTCGAGCCGGCTTACTCGCGCTCTCGCGTGTTTTCTCGCGCGTAAATACGCACTCGGGAATTATTCAGAAATTCCCTTGGTATCATCTCTGACGCACGGGAGTTTTCTCGCATGGGATTACACGTCGAAAATTTTATGCGCGTTCCTCGTTTCGCGTGCGATACGATGAAATTCAATTTCGTACAAGCTGCTCCGTTCGCAGAGATGTTTGAAATCCGTTCACGGTTGAGAGACCCTGTGCATTTCGTGGTTAATTTTTCTCCTAAGCGCGAGTAATTTCATGCACATGCATTGTAACGACCAATAACGAAGCATCAGATTCTTTCGCTTTTTTTGGTCGAATTCGAAATTCAAGACAAAGCTCGACTTAAAAAGAACCTGGAACGCAGCGTAAGAACGATCTTTTTCATTCCTTTCAGTTCCAAGTTCCAAGTTCAAAATGCAGAATTCAAATTCGCGTTCAAACCGCGATAGCGAGGCAGCTCTTATTTATAGACGAAGAACTGGAAAAACCTGTTGGACTTCGACAAGAAGATTCAGTATCACTCACTTGTATACTCTGTTATTTATTCTGGCTTTCTGCAGCTTTGTTTCAGTAGTATGATAAATATGAAACGTTCCAGAGGATTTGAAAAATCTACGTGAAAGAACTCATTGCTGAGAGAAACGAGACTTTATTTTTTTTTTTTTTTTAGAAAAGGATTCGCGAAGCTACATGATACGTATTAACTTTTCGAGCGATCTAACATTCAATCTTAACTTAAATAACTCTATCGAACAAAATTTTCAACAAAGAAAGAAAGAAAGAGAGGAGGGAATTTAAGGAATCTAGGAAACTAGATTATCGAGTATTTTAGAATTTAAAGTCCAAGTAAGAATTAACAGTTTTACGGCGAACGTCGCGTATATACTTGACTTTGATAACAAAAATATTAACGTAAATAATGTTAACGCCAGAACAACCGTGTCAAAATATCCTACACATTATATAAATTATTATAATTTAAATGACAACTGAAATAAATAGATTTATACAGTTCTGTTAACTAATTTCATTCAAACAGAAATTAATATTAATTTTGGCATATCCAACATAAAATATTAACGTAAATACATAAATGAAAATATCTGTTAACGCTGGAACAACCGTGTCAAAATATCCTACACATTATATAAATTATTATAATTTAAATGACAACTAAAATAAATAGATTTATACTGTCTATTGATTAATTCCATTCAAACAGAAATTAATATTAATTCTGGCACATCCAACAAAAATTTAGAGTCGGCCATACTGACATATTGTCAAGATAAGAAAATTATACGACTATTTATAAAACTTGAGTAACGTATTTCTTACAATTGTCACTTCGAACGTCGCTCCAGAAAAGTGTCAACAATAAAAATCCCTTAAAAAACAGTATTTCTCGAAAAAACGTTTGAAACGCACGTTTGATCCAACAGTTCGCGTTTCTCATCCAAGTTCTCTCAGTTTGACAAACGTTATCCAATAGCGCGATACAAGTAGCCAAATTAGCTTGGCGTAAATTGGTCAAAGTCGTGCGTCTCGTTCGAAAGCGCTCATTCATCTCTTTCTCTCTCTCGCTGGCAGCGGCGGATGCTGGCTTAATTTTCTCAGCCGGAGCTGACCGTGGCAGTGCGACTAATTCCAAAAACGAGGCAACTAAGGAACCGTGTTTTCAACCGCTGCTGCCGTTAGCTCGTGCACTTGGCTGAAAAGGTGGGCCTCTACCCCGCGTGTTTCACCGATCCGGCAAGTCCATCGAGGCTAACTGCACTTCCCGACACGACCTCGTTTTCCTCTCCGTCTCGCGGTCTTTCCCCCGCTGCTAGATATCCTCGTCACTCCCCTTTTTCTACCGCCACATCCACCATCCACCATGCTTTTCCTTTCTTCTCTTTCTCGTTTCTTTTTTTTTAATTCGCAGCACGGTTCTGCCTTGCTGTTACACTTTCGAGCATCGTCGAGGAAGCCAGTTTATTACGTACGAAGAGGAGCAGCATCTCGCGGTGCTTTTTTCCCCCTCGCGACTTTTCCACGATCGGGGTTATTTCTCGCTGGAGTGTGTCTGAGTCACCTGTATCTAGATCTTGAAGTTCAATTTTTTAAAAGGGACGATCATAGGACTTGCATAGGTACAATGGGACACGAAAGAACGAGAAATATCACGTGCATTCCACGCTAGAACTAAGAAAGAAAGAGAATGGTCAAAATGGACCAATTCATAATTTTCGTTCAGGAATTTTCTGTGGGCATAAAGTAACTGTGTATTTTTAAAATGATTTAAATAATAAATAAATAATAAATAAGATAATTTTAAAAAATTTTAATGTGTAGATAAAAACTTGTGTAATTTATTGTATTGTACAAAGCTTTTCCGATTTTTCAATTTAACGTTCCTAATGGAAATTTTATGAGCGACCTTTTTTTTTTTCTTCTATACATGTTGGAATATAACAAAGTATAGGAATATAGGAGACAACTTGAAATTCAATCCTAAATTTTACACGGGAAATTATACACTACGAGACGTGTGCGTGATCATTTTTATTAGAATAAATAAATATGTGATCTACAAATCACTTCTAAGCTTCGAGATCTTGAAATTCAATTCTCAAGTCTCAACTTTGCACGAGATGACCGATTTATTACACATGTATGAGACACCTTTTATTTCAGTAACTGAAGAATGACAAGATATCGCGTTAATGAATCTGTATCACAAAATATGACTACCACCTAAGTACCGAGTCTCTAACGATCTCGATGTCGACTTTAAACACAACTACACGAGAAAAAGAAAAGATATCGTGTCCCGCTTTCTCAGCAAGAAAAAAAATCAACAGAGTTATCGACGAAGTTCGAGTTATGATAAAATACAATTAAACCAATCAAGCAAAATTAAACAAACGAAACAACTGAATAAAATTCAATACGGAACGCAAGAATTAAACGAATTACGAATTCTTTTGATCCAATCTAGTATTTCACCAGTGTTTCACGAGTTGAGAAAAATCCAACAATTTTTATGATCTCGCGTTTCGCTCCCGCCTTTTATGTGCCATATGTCTGATTTTCTCTTTTTCACCCTTTTTCTCCCCACCTTGTATATACATATGTGAGTCAAAAAAAAGAAGAAGAAAAAGCGACTGACGAGAGAGAGAGAGAGAGAGATTCAGAGCGTGCAGAGAGGACATCAAACGGATGAAAAGGGAGGAAGTACAGGGATGAAAAACCGGGAGGAAACAGTGCACGTTAACCTCTTGCGCTGGAACGACGTGACACACACGTCGAGCATTTTTTGTTCCAAAATTATAATGTTTCCTCTTTTGTTCTAAAACTGAAAAATTTCCCAAAATTGTTGCGTTTTAAGCACATTTAGGTAAAAACAGAATAACAAATTTATTCATAATCGACGAGTTTCAATCATACCGACGAGTTCGAAAGAAAAAGAAAGCGACGAATTTTCTTGTACACGGTTTGGTCACTCGTTATGGTCCGCAATCAGTTGTCAGCGCAACGTGGTTAAATGCGAAACATCGTAGGGTTAATGGTTCCAGGGATGCTGGTGAAACTGCAACGATTGTCCACTCTTTCTCTCTCTCTCTCTCTCTTCTATCTATTTCTATCACTCTTTCTCTCTAAAGCTCGTTGGCTTTCGGTCGACGACCGTGAGACAGACACATTCGTCGAGCTTGAGAACGAGCTAATCCGGGAAACGAGGAATTGAACTGTCCGACGAAAAAAATAGGGCGATATTTGACCCGTTTCTTTTCGTCGTTCCATCCCCCTCCTTCTCACGCAGGAAAAACACGGGCACGAGGATTTTCTGCTCGAGGAAATACTCGAGTGGTATTTAGAATCGAAAGGATTCTTCGGTCTGGTGGTTGAAGAAGAATTGAACTCCAATTTAAAGAAATACCACGAACTTTTGTTTTATATATATATATATCAAGCTCGAGTGAAATTTTCGTAATATCGATTCGAAGCTGAAATAAATGTTTCTTGTTCGTTTATCTAATCTTATCGTTGATGCTTGCGTGGATACCATCGTATCGAGTTTATTCGAGCAATCCTCTGGATCTATAACGTTAATCCGTTACACGATTCAGAAAACAAATGTTTCTGACGAATATATTTATATTATAAATAATGTTACTAAGGTAGTTTGCGGTGAGTGTACAATGACAGATGCGACAAATGAGATTATGGTATAAATTAATTATAGAATTAATACTCTAAATATGCGTGAGAACATTCATTGAAATAATTCGTACGAATACATTCATCAAAATACATAGATCAACACGATCAAAACGACCAACCTGTAATTTTTTAATTTTGCCGATCGACAAGGATGTATTTTCGGAAAAGAAAATTTTAAAGACAAAATGATCGGATGAGAAAATATATCGCAATTGTAGAGAAAAAACAGAATTATATCTGATAAAAGCAGTGAAGAAATGTAAAGTATATTTCAGAAGTAGATCATTGTTACTAATATAATAAAGAATAAAATATTTAGTAGATTATTAACATATAATGCTCCTACGAACTTTCTTTTTCGTTCATTGCTGTATACGAATAAAAGCTTATAAAATTTTTCCTATTTTATACTTATGAAATTTTTCCTATTTTATACTTATGAAATATTTCCTATTTTATACTTATGAAATATTTCCTATTTTATACTTATGAAATTTTTTCTATTTTATACTTATGAAATTTTTCCTATTTATACTTATGAAATTTTTCCTATTTTATATCTATGTTTCCTATTTTATGTTATTATTGTTCTCTAGATCACCAACTTCAGAGTACCTTCTCAATAAAACAATTCTTCGAAACAAATTCGACTTAGTCGTAGCCATTTTAAAATACCGAGCGCATAAAGAAAGAACGAGTAGGGCAAGAGACAATTTTCCACTTCGTATTTTCGACCTAATGTTCTCGCGAAGTGGCTGGAAAAAGGGGGGAGGGGCAAAAGAAGTTGCTGGCCAGTTGCCTGACCTGCTTGGACGGCATATCGAATGCCGGTAAAAGGATGAGAAATTGAAATGTCCCCGAGATAGGATCCTCTCGAAAAAAGAAAGTAGAAAAGACACATAAAAGAAAGATAAAGTAAAAAAGAAAATTCGCCACAGAGGGAAACTTGGCTCTCATTAACGCTCGCTTGGCTACATCTCACGATGTTCTTCGAATTCGAGTTTCCTCATCGCGATTCCGTCGATCGACTAAAGCAACTTAATTGTTGTCGTTTGAATTGAAACTGAAATCCCTCGAGAAAACAAACAAAAAAAAAAAAAAAAAACTCTCATTATCGCTCATTTTTCACGAGTATTTTCTCATTTCTGCGATCGTCGATCGATTAAATGCGAGTATTTATACGTGAATTTCATTATCGTTTGAATTGAAATTAAAATGTCACCGAAACACCATCCTTTGTAAGAAAATTCGCAAAAATAAAAAAAAAGAAATCGGAAAAAATATTTAAAAAAAAAAAGGGAAACTTGGCTCACTTCTCACGAGTTTAGTTCGAATTCGCGATCGATCAGACAGGCTGGTTCGTTCGTTTCAACGTTCACGGCCGCGAGTGTCATTTGAAGGTCTCTGAAAGCCATCGAATACGATATCGCAGCTCGCAGATTTATCTTACGATCGGCGGTGCGCGCCACGTTATTGAAAGCGCTTGTCAGGGAAGCTCTCTCGAGTTCAATTAGTCGAACGTTTTTGAAACGCCGGGGCCGTGGGACGGGTTTTCCCCGGGCGTTCGATACGATAGACGCGATTAAAAATCGTATTTTCTGATGAGAAAGTTGCGGATGAAAAAATTGATTGGCCAGTTACCAGGGAGATGACGGCGGGAGATAGCATTTAGAGAAAAAAATTGGATCTTCGATAGAGAGGGAGGAATTTATTTTAAATTGGAGTATTTCGCAAATTCTTAAATTTTTTAAATTCGAGTATTTTGCACGAGAACTACGATATACGTTCGTCGTCTTTTCAATTATTTCACCATGTTCTACGTTAATTATTATTTAATATTTTCTCTATGATTCTTATCAATCGTCGATGTAAATTCTTAAATTTCTTAAATTCGAGTATTTTGCACGAGAACTACGATATACGTTCGTCGTCTTTTCAATTATTTCACCATGTTCTACGTTAATTATTATTTAATATTTTCTCTATGATTCTTATCAATCGTCGATGTAAATTCTTAAATTTCTTAAATTCGAGTATTTTGCACAGAACTACGATATACGTTCGTCGTCTTTTCAATTATTTCACCATGTTCTACGTTAATTATTATTTAATATTTTCTCTATGATTCTTATCAATCGTCGATGTAAATTCTTAAATTTCTTAAATTCGAGTATTTTGCACAGAACTACGATATACGTTCGTCGTCTTTTCAATTATTTCACCATGTTCTACGTTAATTATTATTTAATATTTTCTCTATGATTCTTATCAATCGTCGATGTAAATTCTTAAATTTCTTAAATTCGAGTATTTTGCACAGAACTACGATATACGTTCGTCGTCTTTTCAATTATTTCACCATGTTCTACGTTAATTATTATTTAATATTTTCTCTATGATTCTTATCAATCGTCGATGTAAATTCTTAAATCTCTTCAATTCGAGTATTTTGCACAGAACTACGATACACGTTCGTCGTCTTTTCAATTATTTTCACATATCATGTTATTTACCAATACGTTAATTGTTATTCAATTTCCCCCTGATCCTTGTCAATCGTCGATGTAAATTCTTGAATCTCCTTCGTCTACGGATCCAAACAGCAAGAGCGAATTTTATCAACATTCTATCGATTAATTAGAGCCGAAACAGCAAAACACGCAAAATTCGTTCGAAAGCAATTAAAGCCGAATTACTCAACGCGGCAATTATTTAACTGCCTGACAAATTCCACTTACCAGCAAATAAAATCCTCAATTATCCCCAATTATCCTCAATTCTTCCTTTCGTTCTACTAATTCCATCAACGTGCGTGGTACTTTCTCCGTTCAGACGCGATGAACGCAAAATTTTCTTCCCCCTTCCCCACCGTCGCGCCTCCCTTCGTTAACATAAACCACGGTAGCGTAAATTTCACCCGTTTCGTGAAGACGAAAAATCAAACGTTCGACTTACTCACTCACTTACGTTCTCCTCGTTCGGGAGAAGAAAAGAAAAAAAAAATTATATCAGCTTTTTCGTTTCAGAGGCTTTAGAAACCGCGGACCTAAGAATAACAGAGGCTACCCGCGGCTAAGGCATAGATATGAGTTACGCGTACGAGGCGTCCATAATTTATTTCTTCCGACCGCGTACAGACCTGCAAGAAAGATGTTCCTTCTCGACGAGGCAGCCACGCTATTGGTGGTCCGGAATCGAGAATAAATTCGGATTCTCTCGAATACGGTGCATATACTGTTTCATCCGAGAGTGTCAGGTGGGAGAGAGAGAGAGAGAGAGAGATAGAGCGTCGTCTGGCTTCAACGAGTTCAAAAACATCGAAAACAGGAAACTCATTTTTCTCGAGAGCGCGCGAGAGTCGCCGAATTTTGTAGAGCGAGTATCTTTTTTCTAGTTGTTCGTAGAAATCGTAGAAATAGATCGACGATTTACTGAGTCTGCTTTTTACAAGTTTCTACTAGACTTCGCTTGAAAGTCGTGTGCAAAAGTTTTATAAGACGAAGTTTTAGCGTATTGAAATTAGTGTGGTAAGACGATGAATAAATAAATAATAAATAATAAATAGATAAAATAAATAATAAATAATAAATAGATAAAGTAAATAATAAATAATAAATAAATAAAAAGGTAAACATTTTTTAGACTCGATTCGAGTTGTATCGACGGAAATATAATTGTCGTGTCTCGCGCGATTTTATTACAGTGTTAATAAAATTCTGAAATATTTTATACCTCATATGTATGTACATGATACAAGTGTTCATTTTCATGAGAAGACTGTGGATACTTATGCAAATTCATATTCTTACAAATGTATTTTGAAAATGTCAGAACTCAAACAGATATCATTATGATAAATTTATATTTTTATATTATATAGATAATTTATAGATAATTTATATAATTTATATATATAATTTTTAATTTATATTATTGTAATAAACATCTACAACATCAACGATTTATATACAGTTTATATATATAAACGTACAAATAATAGTTTATTTATTAAACATCTGTCAATAATTTATATCGTTATAAAAAACATAATAATTCTGATAATATAATACAATATAATTATAATAATTATAATTGTAAAAAATATTATAATTATATCATTTTAAAAAAATATAATAAATATTTGTACTTGCATTCGACGAACAAAAGAAAGTTGAAACTATAAGAAAACATTCAACACTTTTCAAAACACGTGGATAAATATAATATAAAATAGACACGAAACTACGCTACTATCGCTAATACTTAATGAATTAGCAAACGATTATAACTCTCATGCTGTAAATTACCAACACATTCCTGTATTATAGTACGTATTCTATGCATTTTTGCAAATTTAAAAAAAAAAGAAATCTTTGGAATTCAATGACCGCGCCAGCTGACGGATCCATCCGAGAAAAAGTTTGTGTATCCCAGGCAGGGCTTGAATTTAACTAAATATAAGTAAACTTTTAACTTTTAAATTATTTCTTCCTCTGCTTTAAATTAACTTTTGCATTTAAAATTTTAATTCTGTTATGAAAGTTCAATTTTAACAATTATTCCGTATTTGATTAATAAAGGTTCTAAAGCAACCGGAAGAATACAACAGATATTTTAAAGTAAAGTATAAAAGTTTATACTCTTTTTCACTTACGATTAGCATTATTTGAGGAAAACTGAAAACAGGACAAATATAGATGAGTAACTAAGTCGGGATTTTTATGCAATTACACGATTCAATGTTTCAACCCCCTCAAACCTACGTGACACTCGACCTATGTAAATTTGTTTGAAAGAAATTTAACTTTTTCAAAGCAGAATAACTGTCTCTGTTCAACTAGAAACACTTCTTCTCACTTCCGAAAAAAATAAAAGCTCTCTGTCTATGCACGTATATACGGAATATAAATTTCAGCGTATACAAAACTGTTCTCCTAGAGCAGAAAAAACCTTGAAAGCAAGGAAATATCTGTGTATATCAGAACTAATTGAAAATCTTAACAGTTCCATTCGAGCCCTGATGCCGCAGCTGTAACGAAACTCGTATCGCAATCGCGATGCTTCACGACATCGCGTGTAAACGTTCTATTTATATGCGCCACTAATTCGCGTCGAACGAATTGAGAAGAGAAAGAGAGTATGTGCGTGTGTATGTGTGTGTGTGTGTGTGTGTGTGTGGCGGCAGAAAACGAAAGAAAGAAGACGAGGAGGATGATGGCGGAGGCAGCAAAGTGAAGAAGAATGAAGAAGTAGGACCGCCTACGGCAGGTAACCGGTGCACCTGCTCCATATACGCAGGCTGCGTCAACATCCAGATGAAATCTCCACGTTTGAGAGTGCTGGCCACGCGAAACAGATTTGGATCTAGCAGCATGGTAACGCGCGAAATCGCTGATCCCTACCCTACCAATGAAAAAGCTCGTATATTCGGGTATCGTATCGGTTACGTATCGCGTTCTCGTACGATTGCACGCAGACGGGCGTATCCTGTTTGAACGTTTGAGGGAGTTTGAACGTGAATGAAAAGTCATGACTTGATTTTCCTTGTTGCTGGCTCGAGATAAGAGCGAGCGTGTTTTTGCTCGTGTTCCGTGTATCTTCACGGAAAGCACGACACGCACACGATTCATGTCGTTAGCGTGTAGGAACGTTTGAAGAAAATCGATCGTCGAAGTTATATTCAGAAACTTCACTGTCTCTGCACGAAGTTATAATTAACTTATCTCTTCTGAAAGAAAATTTTTTTAAAAAATTCTATGTCCATTTACTATGTCCTAGTTTAACATTTAACGTGCTGTGATTATTCGACGATTTATTATTGTAAACAATACGCCAAGTATACTGGAATAAGTTTCCAAACGCTTCGAAATTTTAAGTATGTAATTCCACGACGAAATAATTCAAATATTTCGAAACCCTAAATATTCTACGATAAACTAATTTTAAAAAAAAGAGAAAGAAAGAAAGAAAGAAAACATTCCGCGAAATATGTTTGTGAAAGTCGGCAGACAGATCTAATTATTCCATTGCCGTGAAAACGCCGTTTGTTTCGGGGAAGAATCGCGGTATGAAATAAAATCAAACGGAATGGAGGAAGCATTTGGGGTTCCCCGGTCGATTTTTAATTTGATGTTTAATTGGACACGCAGATATACTACGTCGCGAAAATGTCTTTTTCACAGTGCTCGTCGAATAATCCCACTGTCCCACGAGCCGTACACATACACCGACAGCTGTCAGGCTTTTATCAGAGCTGAATGTTTGCGCCTCCTGGAATATTTTATCGTAATTTAAATTTACCGTAAGCCCCGTGTATCCAGCGTCAACCGTCTGCTGCCAACATCCGGCGACATTCGCACATCGTTGAAAATATTTATGAAACGGAAAAAAAAAAAACCTCCGGGATTTCTATTCGGGATTGTTGAGAAGCCGTGAACGTTCGAACGAAAACAGAAATTGTGAAAAAGAAAAAAAAAAAAGAAAAAGTGATGTTTCAAATCGAAAACCACAGGAGTGAAACGTATCCCGTCAAAAAAGTTCGTGAACATTATTAGTGGAATCGGAAATTGCAAAAGAAGAAAACAAATGGTGCTCCAAGAGATTAAAAATCGGGGAAAAATGTGTGTTGATGATTGAAAATTCACGCACAGCCGAGATTAAACACTGCGAAAAGTGCGGAAGACCGACGCGAATTAACGACACAATGTTTAAATTTTGATATTCGAAAAGAAAATATCAAAAGTTACGAATAGAATGCGAGTGAAAGCGAAAGTCAAATTTGACCAATTGTACGAGCCACTATATATATTCTAGCATTAATAACGTGAGAACATTTTTTGAGAAAAAATTTTTAATTTTAAAAACTCGTATAATATATATGATATATCTCGTCTCAGTTTTATAATATACATTAAAATATAAAATATATAAAAAATATATATATATATATTATAAAACTGAGATGAGATATGTTATATATATTATACGAGTTTTTAAAATTAAAATTTTTTTCTCAAAAAAATATTCTCACGTGGAAAATTAAAAAGAAATTGAAGAAGAGAAGGAATGTCTCTGGAGGATCTGAGAATCGAAGGATAAACTGCAGAGAGATAATTTTAAAGTGAGAAAGATAATTTTAAAGTCTGGTCTTTCGAAGATGCGATTTTAAGGATTACCCTGTATATGCACTGACAAGCCCTGAACACCTTGAAATCGTAGCGTGTCAGCCGAAGGTAGAGAGAAACACTCGCGTGTACGAAGTATCTTGAAGATCGTGGGAACATCGCCGGAGATTACATCGTGTATCCTATGTCCTCGATCTTCTAAATTACAAGTTCTCGATCACCACGTCCCTACCGCTCGCGAAAGCAACTTCGAGTGGAGAGAATCTTAATAATTGTTCATTCAAAATGATTTCTTTCAATCTGTGTTTTATCCTATTTTAATTACAATTGAATTGAATTCAGCAAATACAATTTTAATTGAATTGTTCGACTTTTTTAGACCAAGTGTAGCAATGCTTGGATACTGGCATATTTCAATCAAAATTTTCTTTCAACGTTATTTTGGTAAGTTTAAATATATATATTTGTAGTCAGTGTTGAAAAACGAAGCTCTAGAATTTTGTTATTATTGTATTGCAAATCGTTTAACCAAAAGTTGAAATTCAATAGATATAAAAATAGATAGAAATAGGTAGAGATATTAAATATTTACGAAGTTTCTACGAATAAGTTTCTTATTACGAATCTTTTCTGTATCATGCCAAAGGTATTCTAACTTCTTCTCTGATACAAGACACAATAAAAGCCAGTCGTTCAAACTGCATAAAGTATCTAGGTACTCCAGAATTCGTTTGGCAAGCGAACCAACTGTAAGATAAAACCTTCGGAACTTTCAATCGCAGTATTCCCCGCACAAATTCCCAAAAATCACCAACGTATTCATTCTGAAAACTCACCCAAAAGCATAATTATACCAATGACACTTTAAACTGATATAATTTTGTAAAGACAGATCGTACAGCAATCTATTTGATCTCATTTTAAAATGTTAAAGCCACTTGGTCTCATTTCAAAATGCTTCTACTTTCATAGTTATGAGTTTTGTTTTCTAAAGATGATTTTATAGATCATCTAATGAATAGGAAAGCGAGGATACTTTTCCCTTGAAAGTTGTGAAAATTTAAACGTATGTGAGAATAACAAAAAAAATTTTTTCGTGACTAGAGCTATCATTATTTTGAAGATTGAAATCTATGCAACGATCCCTTGTTGCATTCTATCGAATCATTGTTGAACATTAGGATTAAACAACAAAAATTGAAGAAGTCCCAAGAGTCCGAACACTAATGTTCCAAATTCAATAAAATGGCGGAGAAACAATCGAGCGAGAAAAAGAACAAGTTTTAAGAGAGAAAATTTCGATCTTCAAAACCACGTTGTGAATTTAATCGCGAGAAAAATAATTTGTAATATCCCTACACACGTTTGACAATTTTTCCAATTGAAAGAAACGAAAATCGAAGAGAAACGGACCTGACGATTGCCAAGGCAGAGGCTTCAAGCTTTGATATAAGTAAATCGTTACACGATCTTTTGCAAAGTTACGTCCAGCTTAAATTATCGACAATTTTTCGTTGGCACAATTGCGCTCACCGCTGTGCGTACACGTTCGATTATATCGACGAACTCGCAAGAAATACACATGTTCTCGTCACACTGTCGCGACTTCTCTCTGCGAAAGCTACAAGCTAGCAATTGGAAACTATCGGCAGATCGAGAAACTTTCGGCCGTCGTCGAGAAACTCGGGAGGAAGATACAAGACCGTGGGTCAAGGAGGGTAGAAAAGCAAGCTCAAGAAATCGTGATCAAAACGGGGGATGGAGAAACGAGGGAGGAATTCTCTTCTTGGCAGCGACGTGTCTCGGGCCGGAAGTTCTGTCCAAATATTTTATATGGGGGTGCCAAGGGTGGTACAATGGACAGGTCAGTGTCCTTTCGATTTAAGAAGATTCCGTCGTGCAGGATCCTTGCCACAATGGGAGAGCGAAGCTCTTTTGTCAACCGAGAAACGCGACGGAGATTCACGGTTAACTTTCTTCTCACTGAATCGCGCCTATTTCTACGTGTCGCCCGCTTCAAACGCTTGGGAACCGGCGACTCAAGCGTGTAACACTCGATAACGTGTATACCTACATATATTGTAGCGATTCTATCGCTGTTTGGGGATTTGAGGAAAAATTTGTACTTTCGACGACAGATTTGCCACGTCTCTGCTTAGGTTTTAAGAGTGGCAGCAAATAGATTGCGAAACTTTATACATTTTTTTTTTTTTTTTTTTTTTTTGGAAAGAATATAAAAATACTTTACGTTATACAAACATACATTGTGTATACTTATATAAATATACGTAATGCATTAAGTAAAATAAGCAGAATATTTATTTAATAAAGAAACGAAATTTCTATTTAGCAATGTTTATAAAGATATAAAATTGGATGACAAAAGCAATGAGTAATGGCAATAAGTAACCGAAGGTATTTTCAAATATATAATTGTAATACGTCCTTTGCTTAAGCAGAAACTTTTGTCAAATCACCAAATCAAAAGTCGAAAGCAAAGAATCAATTTTAAATTCAGCTTTAAACTTTCTAGATATAAATATGACATGATTCGTTCTCGGTTAAAAAACCAAGGATTCGTAAGCATATGAGTAGAGAAATTTTAATGAAATATGACTATTTTGACCCACACAGGCAGGAAAGACATACGTATGGTTTATTGGAGTTGACATACGCATAAGTAATGTCGTCTTTTGATACTGTACGAAATTTTATTTTCTTTAAGAGCCAGTACAGTTTTAATCTATTTTTTAATTTAACAATAAAGACACTAAATGTCAATATATTTAATTAGACTATAGATTATGTTAAATTATCATTACTAGGCAATGTTTTTTTAGATTTAATTTCTTAAATTTGGAGAAAACGACATTACTTATGGGTACCCCTAGTATGTATAATATATAATATATAGATATATATAGACACACACACGAACTATTAAAGTATAAAATTGTACGAATTATTACAACTTGTCTGTTGTATCGAATGAAATTAGCGAAAGATTATTCAATCTTTTCAAACAAATCAATTGAGGCAGAGGTGGCTAACTGGCGGCCCTTGCCCCCATTTTCCTGATCGCTATCCCCTCCACTGCGTTGAGAATATCGCGACCACAGATTACATATATATATGTTTTCTTTACTGTGGCTGCTAACGTTGAAGAAATATAGGGAAAGTACATAGTTCGACCAACATCAAACTTGAATTTTTTTTCAAATTTCCAAAAAATGTACAACTTGACGCATTAAATATTTCGTTGAAATACATTCGCTCGCGACGAGGTAGCAAGCGAAGCGAGCAATTTATCGCGATGGTTGTTATCTGAGCAACGAGAGTGCACGCGTTTACGCGGCTATAAACGGAAAAGCGAAAAAGTGTGAAAATTTTCTAACTACGTTGCTAGTTGTGTATTCGTCAAATACGCAGCACGATCGATATATATATATATATATATATCTCGACGATGACAGATAATATATCTCTCAATGCCAGTAATCGTTCGTTTCACGCGTTTGATACAACAGGGCTCAAAGTGTCGAGCACAAGCGAGCTCAGAGCTCTTATCGATAACGGCGCAATAAAAAAAAAAAAAATTGATAGACGTCCTTGTGATCCCACTCGCACCTTCCTGTTCTACAGTTTCGTGTACTTTGCCCGGTTTCGTGGAAAGAAACGTCGGTACTTCTACTGTTGACGGTTAAATCGAGTCAATACCTCTTTCAACCCTTCCACGAATCGTTTCCAGGTTACTTTTTTTTTTTTTTTTTTTTTTTTAATACTGGTTCTATATTAGATCTATTCTTACAAATTGATCGCTCGAGTCACGTTTCGAAGTTTCACGAGAGGCTTTGTGTTTTTAAGAATTTGTCCCGCCTACGCGATCCCTTCAGATTTAAATTTATCCTTTATACTCACTGTATACACACGGTGATTTATGTGAAATTTAACGTACAAGAATTATTATTACTCGTTGTTGAATACGACACGAAAATTTTAATACGTCAGTCAGTACTCGATATTCAATAATCAGTTTAAGTAAGTAAAAGTGAGTGAAAAATGTCACGTAGCTGGAAAGTCAACAGATTCTTACGATCACGAACTGTTTTATCGTCGCTATACTATCGAGTTACCTAATTATTTATGTACCTACACGAGTCATCAATTCCAATTATTTCTGCCTGCAATTGCGAGTATAATTAGTCATAAATCGAAGAAATATTAAATTTCAAGTAAAAAAAAAAGTATTAAGCCGCATTGGTCCTAAACCTAATGGTTAAAGAGGTATTTCACGATTATTCACGGTATTTAATTTGTCTCGAGGATAACTGTATAGTTTTACCACCTTAGTCGGGTTTAAAGTCAGTCACATCTGGACAAATATTATAAAAATGAAATATAAAAGATCGTAAATTATATAAATAGTAGCAATAGTAAATCAATAGTAAAATAATAATAAATTAGTAGTGAATTATAAAAGAGTCACTTCGTACTTCCAATTTACGAAATACGGCAAACTGATTGACCGCCAGGCATTCCGTGTTTTTGGGCTACGAGGAACAGGCACCGCTTACGTCCGTGCGTGGAATATTACACGTGTAATAACAGGAAGCAAGGCGAATTATCGGAATCGTCGTGTGTACATATGCGTGACTGCGTTCGGCTCTCATTTGTAATAACGATCGCTCGTTGCGTTAAATTCCGCGGCACCACTCTATCTGCTTTTCGTCGTGCTCCTTTGTGACCAGACAAAGAGGGTGCTCCTGTTCATGCATCATTCATTTATTCACCTACACTCGTACCGCGCGATACGGTAATACTGTCGACAAAGCGAAGGGCAGTGATAATGACAAACGCAGCGAGAGATAATAACTTTTACCAGGTGCTCGCTTATTATCGCGATATTTTTTTAAAAAAATTTAATTTTCCAATCGGGGACAGAATCTAGCGAGCCGAGCGATTTTACGTGGATGAAGGCAGAGATTCTCTGGAAAAGAAAAGGATAACATCGTGTTCAAATGTAGCAGATCAGTGGCTCCCAATCTCTTTTTACGTGTGTCATTTTTCTCCTTTCAAAGATTTTTTCAAAGAGATATTTTTCGTTCCGAATAAAATGTAAGAATCTTCTATCTTAACTCTCGTTTACTCGACTCGTGTCCCTTGGTGTCAAATTTACAATGGGAAAATAAATTTAGTTAAAGAATTAATGATTGTAAAAAAATTAATAATAACTATTTGACAGTAAATAGACTAAATTTCTATTCAACTCTGTATAACCTATCCTCGTGTTATTTTTTCTTTATGTGTACCAAGGGATAAGAAGCGAAGTGGCAAACGTCGATTTTGATGAAGTTTGGCATAAGTTTTCAAAAAAATATTTTTCATGTATTTTGTTTTTTCGATGTTGAAGGTGAAAACTAACCTGAAAGTTGAGGGTCCAAAATATATTTTGTCAAATATCTCGGAAATTACTGAGAGTACTCGCGTAAATTGATGAAATTAGTGTTTTCTAACGTCAAATTTAATTGTGTATTTTGCAAAAAAAAAAAAAAATATATGTTTGAACAATATGCTCAAAAACTGTGTTTTTCATAATTTTTTGATGGTTTCTCCAAGTAAATCTCAATACATTTTCTCGGTACATTCCCTATACTCGATCGATTAGTAATAAATCATTTATAGTAGACATAAAGTCGTGTTTCCTCTCGTGAAATCTTTTCCTGGTTGAGAACTCCTGTGATAGGTGAATTTCCTCCAGGAAATGTTATCACGTTTGCGAGTTAAAAACGAGATTTCTTGGAAGACAGCGAAAGGTAAGAATTGCCGTATCATCCTGCTTTTGAAGAGTGCATTTATCTTGTCACATCGTCTCGATTGCGCGATTAATTAGTTTCTGTATTATATTGTTCCACGACTGATACAATCAAAATCACCAATGTTTTCATTAAGAAAGTTTAACACTCAAATACTTGGCGGTTATTGTATTGTAATTAAAAGACATCAATTATCACGAATGAAACAACCACGTGCAAACATAAAATGATTACACCCGAGAAGATATCTACGTCCTGAGAAATTTTCTCGTTTTTCTTCTATTTTTCCACTATAGCTTCCACATTCGAGGAATTTCTTTCGCAACTTCTGTAACCTCGGAGAAAGTAATTGACAATTCATGCACGAAATGAACTAAATTTTGCACGCACGAGCTTCATTCGTTCATTTCTTGGATTTATTAGCTAGCATGGTTCCAGCATCCTCGATATCGACCATGCTACGCGATAACAAACTTACGTCACGTCGGTGTGCCTGCGAGCAAGTAGCGCGTCCCGATGCTTGGCTATGCGCTGTTTGAAATTTCATTCCACGAATGACTTTTGCTTTCGCAACAGATTGCATTAAACGTATATACGTTCCATAATTGGCGCGTTACTCACGTTCCTCAACCTTTCCGCGTGTCTAATTTGAATCGAGTACTGAGAAGAGAGAAAATATTATGAAAAAACCGGCCGTTTCGACAGAATTTTTCCTGGAGACAAAGTTTCAAAAATTGTCGCAAGCGTTGAAATTATAAAATTGTCCTGATACGTTTATTGCGACGATCGAGTGATCTTTCGACCTCGACGCTGTACCTTTTAAATAATTACAATTATAATTATTTGGTAGAATTCGACCTCTTTATTTTTGCAATTTTGTCATATTTCCTTTTTTCATAAAATATTGAAATATTACTACTCTGCGTCTATACTGTTATTTTATATATTCTTTACGAATAAATAATCTTTATTCTCTGCAAAATATTTTCTAAACAGTATCTTCGTACTTCCTATAACTATGTCGATGGCACGTCTCTCTGTTTTTCTAATTCTGTCTTTCTTTTCCCCATTTAAAATACCAAAATACTACTATTCTATTATGTCAGTTTTATTATACACGTCATATAATATTTTATTCAACATAATTTCTGCAAAGAAATCTCGTTGCAGTTAATTAAGTAAATACCGGACGATAAAATTTACAAGATCTCAAAGAGAAAGTGACGCGATGCTTTTTGATATTCTTTAATCAAAAATCTAAAATATTTTTGATTCTACGTTTCGATCGTAACGTTGGAAAATTTTATGGAACTAAATCCACTTGGAAAATACAGCTCGCTGACGTTTACGATTGAACAACGCACGAAGAAGACGCGCGCTTGTGTTGGCGCGGATCGTAATGCTGAAAGCACGCAGGAAATTGTTGCAGAGGTTAAATGTCAATAAATAAAGCGAGCCGTCACGAGGCAATCAGGCGAAACTTTACGTCCTATTCTTCTTGACGATTGTTTGCCTTTCTAGATGCCGAAATCAATTGTCACGATGCTTGGGATTCTTCTTCGGTTTCTCAAGTATCGACGATGCAAACGGAGCGCGAGAGTAAATTGTTCGATCGTCTTGGTAATTAAAATTACTTGAACAACGCGCAACAAACTTCGAAAAGTTTACGTAACTTTGGAGAAAAAAATCGTAGAACAGTCTGACTTGACTCGTTTCGAAACATAAAGCTTCCTAACATTCACGGTTCGTTCGCTGAGTTCGTTTCTCTCAAAGATGTTTTTAAACCACTTTGGGAAAACGATACTTTTTCTCTCAAACATTTTGTAGATTCAGACGTCTTTATGAGAGACTTTGTTTGCTGGACGAGCAGGTCACACGCAATTAGCTGCTCTTTAAAATTAACTTAGCACTCGATGCAAAATGTCAGTGTGGCAGTTTAGTTCAAGATCTCAACCATATAATTTGGCAGTGGCCCAATCTCAACGGCAATAGGAATGTCTTAATTAATAAACTATGTGGAATGGGTTATTTCCCTCCCCGCACAATGGACTTCTTTTTAAGCAAAACCATACACATTGATATAACCATCCTCTGTTGATTATTCACAAATTTCTCAAAAGCCATGGTTGGCATCTGTAACGGATTTGTGTCGAGTGCTTGGCTGTGTTTCTCAGTGACTTAACAGTTCTTTTAGTTTTAGTTGTAAGCTCTAGTTACATGTATGTAAATAGCAAACATGCATCTTAGTTGCATATCGGTGTAATCCTTGTACAAAAGTTTGCGAAATTGTTTCTGTACTGTTAGTATGCACAGCAATGTAGAGGGTTCTATAGCGCAAATTAAAAAAAAAAAAAAAAAGAAACGTCTTTATGGACACTGGAAAAATTTGTTTCATAACCAAATCCACCATAATCTGCTGTGTGACTTTTTCTCACAAAGTTACAGGAGTTTAAATTACCGACAATTTTTCATCGAATGTACAAATACTTGTGCACGTTCAAACGTCTCTGTGAACACTGAAGAAATTTTCTTCGTAATCAGAGCCGTCACGGTCTTGAAGATCAAAGTCTCGCCTTTGCAACGATCCCTTGAAATCTGCTGTGCGATTTTTTTTCACAACGTTATCAAGAGTATAAAATGCAGGCAATTTTTCATCGAGGCATTTTTGCAGCCACTTTTCAAATGATCCTGTCACTCAAGATTGATCAATTACGATTAAGCTTTGCCATCCGTTTCAAGCGATAGGATCATACGATCTGTTGGAACACGGTGTTACTACCTGGCAAAGTATAAAGTTACCCGATCGATCAATCGTTCTTTAGAGTGTATCGTTACTCGTGTTACGCTTCGTAACGTAAAAGTCTGCTCGGCTATGAGACTTGGAACGCCGTGAAATTACGATACTCGCGTTTATTTAGATCGTGGAATTTTTTTTACCCTATAAAGTACTATGACATATTGATATTATTTTATCGTTTAGAGCGCCGATATATGAACACTGAAAAGACGACAGATTATTTCACACAACGTAGATACGTGTCAGATTTTACAATAAAAATTGTAATGCTTTCTGACAACTAAATTTAAATCTTAACTGATATCAGTTACTTCAAAGTTTTAGAATTTTTAATTCAATCCAATTTGATCGATAGAGTTAAATATTTGTACAAAATTTGTACTTAATCTCAATCTTCGAAACATAAGTTTTACTAGAAATTGTAAAAATTGAAAATAATTGATACTGAAAGACTATTAATTGGAGTGTGACAAGCAAATTAGACGTGATTTAATCCTATCACGTACCATTCTCATGTCAAATTTCAAGTGGGCACCCGCAGAATCACATTGACAATTACCAAGCATCTCGAATTTCCTGCCAAACCCCCATGAACCCGAACTTTATATATGAGAAATTGATTTCGATATACGTACAAACGACAGATATTGATCGATATACAATAGATCGTATATAGGAACATAAAACTTTCTAAACTCTCTCTTGCGTGTTACATCTACCACAGGTATCAATTTCCACGAGTATAAAATATAAAATATATAAAATATGAAAATATATAAAATATAAAATATGAAAATATATAAAATATGAAAATATATAAATATAAAATGTAAAATATATAAAATATGTAAAATAATGAAATATACAAAATATATAAAATATGTAAAATATGAAAAATATGTAAAATATGAAAATATATAAAATATGTAAAATAATGAAATATACAAAATATATAAAATATGTAAAATATGAAAATATATAAAATATAAAATGTAAAATATACAAAATATAAAATATAAAAAATGAAAATATATAAATATAAAATGTAAAATATATAAAATATAAAATATATAAAATATGAAAATATATAAATATAAAATGTAAAATATATAAAATATATAAAATATGTAAAATATGAAAATATATAAATATAAAATATATAAAATATGTAAAATATGAAAATATATAAATATAAAATATATAAAATATGTAAAATATGAAAATATATAAATATAAAATATATAAAATATAAAATGTAAAATACATAAAATATGAAAATAAATAAAATATAAAAATTATGAGGATAGAAAAGTACGATCACAGGAGAACGCCGCGAATATTCGACGGTTCGCGGCAAGATGCAAATCGATCTCGCGTGCTCCACGGCACCGCTCTTAGCATTTTTCTGCTTCCTGCTTCCGCACGTGTTACACGCGCGTACAGTGGAAACGGAGCACGTACGTCGTCTGACTACTTGTTGCTAACTAAACGCTCGGCCGAGAGAGCGAGAACAATCGGTGCCGGCTATAAAGATCTCTCTCGCGGTAGCAATATGGCGCAACAAGCCTTCTCTCCTGCCTCTGTTCGCGATACCCGGCGCGCACCTTTGTTCTCTTATCACCGCGACACGGCGAATGCACGCCGGTGATAAATAAAAAGAGCTTAAAGCTTAAAGCGCGCGTCTGCGTGCAGAGAGAGAGAGAGAGAGAGAGAGAGATTCTAATTGCCAGCAAGCTTTCGGTGGATTCTCTTCGCGCGGAATTAATTACAGGCTTTGGTGAATGCCTCCTTTTCCTAAACAGTGGTTAACGGCCGTTGCTAGGACGTTGCTTTTTACCGGTGTTAATTTATCGCCTGGATTTGCTGTTCTTCTTTGCTCTCTCTCTTTCTTTCTTTTTTGTAGATATCTGTTGTAGTTCGCGGCGAAAGGTGGATTCAAAACACGTGCGAATTATTCTTCGTGGAAGAATGGAATTTTGGATATGGATGTAAGAAACTTGGGTTTACGCTTTAAGCGTAAAAATTTCATCTTCGAACGAAACTGATCGTCTGAAATTATATTGGGGACATTTCGTAAAGGGAGGAATTTTTTAATTCTAAATTGCCGATTCGATAAAAAAGTGAATTTTCTACTGAAAACCTGATAAAGACTTTGACCACGTTGCCCTGGCAACTGGTTCGCGGACCATAACGAGTGACCGAACCGTATACAACAAGTCGTCGCTTTCTTCTTCTTTTGAACTCGTCGATAGTGACTGTCACTGGATAGAAATTATTAAGAAGTATGATAATAGACTTATCATTTGTTTTGCCCGGGTTACATTTAAATATACTTAAAACTGAGGAAATACTACAATGTTAGAAGAGGTTAATAAACGAGTGTATGATAAAACAGGTAAATTAGGTATATACATATGTTCGCGTACGAAGCATTTAAAAAAATGACCGTCAGACACAGTAGCGCACGAAATACAATTAAAACTGTGTTTATAATTCTATTTGATTTTTACAACTTTGAAATTATAACGGATTAGCACCGTTATAATCTCATTTTTCGCACAGCAAGTAAAGAATGTTTCGGGCAAAATTTTTCTGTTTTTTTCGTTCGAATTTAATACGCTCGTGCGCGTTATTATGCAGCAACGCGTAAACATTTGCCGGTTCAGTGCGTTTCCCAGAAAGTATGAAATATGATTGGGAATTAAAAAAAAGAGGGTGAAAACGGAGGGTGCGTTCGAAAGATGTCTATAGCGGTGGCATATAGGGGTTGCCCGCCCCGAGGCCGATCGATTCCGAGCTTCTCCAGACCACCCCAACCTGGGGTGGTCCTCTCCACCCTGGTCAATGTCACGTTAGATTAGAAATCCACCCGCGTTTCTCCTTCCGATACCGAGGATATACTGTTTCACAAATATCCATCCGAAATATTCACCGTTCCTAAATCATCGCGCGCCTCTTTTACCATGAGTTTTGTCATTAATTTTATTTCCAATGAAACTGGAATCAGTCCTCGAGCGAAAGTTTTGGAATTTCCTTTCGTTTAAGAATAAAAATAAAATCTACGAGAATGTGATGCATAGTGTTATCAGAATGTATTTTAGACATATGTGTGTATGGTATTTTTACCATGTGTCCATAGACCTATAGTATTTACCATATACGCAGTATTTTAGAACGTATTACGTTCAACGTATAGTATTTTTACCAAATTTATTGAGTATTTTCACCAACGTGTGTATGGTATTTTTACCATATGTCCATAGACTTATAGTATTTACCATATATACAGTATTTTAGAACGTATTACGTTCAACGTATAGTATTTTTACCAAATTTATTGAATATTTTCACCAATGTGTGTATGGTATTTTTACCATATGTCCATAGACTTATAGTATTTACCATATACACAGTATTTTAGAACGTATTACGTTCAACGTATAGTATTTTTACCAAATTTATTGAATATTTTCACTAATGTGTGTATGGTATTTTTACCATATGTCCATAGACTTATAGTATTTACCATATACACAGTATTTTGGAACGTATTACGTTCAACGTATAGTATTTTTACCAAATTTATTGAATATTTTCACTAATGTGTGTATGGTATTTTTACCATATGTCCATAGACTTATAGTATTTACCATATACACAGTATTTTAGAACGTATTACGTTCAACGTATAGTATTTTTACCAAATTTATTGAGTATTTTCACCAACGTGTGTATGGTATTTTTACCATATGTCCATAGACTTATAGTATTTACCATATACACAGTATTTTAGAACGTATTACGTTCAACGTATAGTATTTTTACCAAATTTATTGAGTATTTTCACCAACGTGTGTATGGTATTTTTACCATATGTCCATAGACTTATAGTATTTACCATATACACAGTATTTTAGAACGTATTACGTTCAACGTATAGTATTTTTACCAAATTTATTGAGTATTTTCACCAACGTGTGTATGGTATTTTTACCATATGTCCATAGACTTATAGTATTTACCATATACACAGTATTTTAGAACGTATTACGTTCAACGTATAGTATTTTTACCAAATTTATTGAGTATTTTCACCAACGTGTGTATGGTATTTTTACCATATGTCCGTAGACCTATAGTATTTTCCATATACACAGTATTTTAGAACGTATTACGTTCAACGTATAGTATTTTTACCAAATTTATTGAATATTTTCACCAATGTGTGTATGGTATTTTTACCATGTGTCCATAGACTTATAGTATTTACCACATATACAGTATTTTAGAATGTATTACATTCAACGCATTTTTATCAAATTCGTTTAAGTATTCTCACCAATACTTACTATTTTTTACCAAAATAGTATTTTCAAATGCCTAGGAGTTTAATACCGAACGAGGAGCATACGCGTATTAAGAAAGTCTGATTCGCCAATCTTTCAATTCAATTCAATTCGTAATTTCGAATCAATTAACGATAAAATTAATTTGTACCTATTATTTTTTTTCTAGAGATCGGTCTCCCATCGTCCAGAGTTCAATCAACAATGTCAAATCGTCACGGTAGGTCACAAGTACAGTTTAGAATTGAAAGTCGTTGCAGAGCACGACACACCGTCCCTAATTATGTTCAGCGATCGTTGGCGAAATCTCGTCAGGACATCTCGCGAAACTTGCTTTTGAGAAGTTGAATCTCGGTTGGTTTTCGCTCGAAACGTTACAACATCTCTCTCTTTCTCTCTGTGCAATGTAATATTCTCCGTTAATGAGAACGTAATGAGATTCTTTCGATGAAACGGTCGGATAATGATAACCGCTTCGGCCGAAGAGAAGGATTTCGCCTGGTGGCGAAATAAAACATCGGGTGCGATAAAGGCGATAATGCGTGATTAAGGCGAGGCAAGACCGTGGATGATGGTAAAAAGAAAAAGCATTTCACGACTTGGACGACGTTATATGGGTCAGTTAAAAGTGGTTGTTGAGAGAGGAGAAGAGTACCGTAGCGTCGGTGCTGCTACTACCCCGTCGAGCAAAGCAAAAATGTCATAGAGACGGGAGAGAACTCTCAACGAGAAAGAATTCCTTTTACGCGAAACGTAATTTCCCGTTCTTATCGCGTATGCAAATTACTTTCCT
The DNA here is from genome assembly GCA_036937485.2 of Tetragonisca angustula. Taxonomy (NCBI): domain Eukaryota; kingdom Metazoa; phylum Arthropoda; class Insecta; order Hymenoptera; family Apidae; genus Tetragonisca; species Tetragonisca angustula. The sequence continues at coordinate 2,055,491 of JAWNGG020000013.1, forward strand.
AGCACGTTTTCTTCTTTGATGCCATGCGAAACTAAGTCCGGCGATATAATATTTTACGATCGTAGATGTAATAAAGTTAAACGAAACGAAGTTTAGAAAGGTTTCGTTTTTCTTATTTTTTTTTTTTTTTTTTTGATAAACAGAGATCGTAATATTACGTAGTGGGTAATATTTTTAACGAAGATCGTAATATATGATACGAACGAAATATATATGAACGTTTTATAACGAAAATCGGAATTGTGAAAGAATATCGTGAAAGAGTTTGAAAGAACGTGAAAGAATATTTATCCTTGAAGAGGAATTAATAAAACTGCAAACGAGACTTTACCTCGCTTGAGAAAAATAATATTTCTGAAACATGTACGTGTAATATGTGTTTTTGAAGTGGGTGCTTTACGTGTCGATTGAACGACAAATTTCAATTGAAATTGAGAAACCTGTTACAGCGTGTGTACGTCAAACGTGAAAGAAAAAAACATGATAAAACCATTAATGACAATTATTATTACTGCATTGCGAATTGTCCACGTACAGAAATCAATTAACCAATCGTTAAAGTGCACACGCTGAAATATGTATCAGAAATTAAAATAAAAATTAAAGTAGAAAAAAAAATAATGTATCAGAGATTCCTCTACAAAGATGTTGATTATCAATCAACTATTAATATCTATCAACATCTGAACTCCAAGACATTGTGCTAACACAATGACAGAGAATAACCTACCATTATGTACCATTCATTCGCTTCCCATTACTTTCTCCTGCCATTCTATCACGCAATTCAAAGATCTTCCTAAGAAGTAAGAATTCAAACCTAAAAAAACAATAATTCGAGCATGCTTTCACCAATTCCTGGTCGAACAATCTTTGACAATCCGCGAACATCCTAGTAAAAATTTCAATTCAAACATTTGAATGTTTGAACATCTTTCGAGGATGATCGATCTTTTTAATTGAATAACCCTTAATTACGGTAATCTACGGAGTTGCTCGTTTTAATCTACCCTCAATCTATCTTCATTTAAAGCAGATCTATATATTCTATCTAGATAATAGATCTTCTGCCTGTCGCTCAGTTAAAAAACCATCTCTCAACTGTGACGGAGAAGAATGCTGAATTGATTATCACGTAATGTGGAACTAATGAATTTCTTAATTACCGCCGTCAATTCGATCGTCGACTCGTCGTCCGGAAACGAATTTTACGAACAAAGGGTCCTTTCTCGAATTAAAAAAAGCAAACGTGAGTGACGAACGATACCACGGATTATTTCTCGCGTTTTTCCCGCAAGAATGTCGTTCGTAATTTCTTCTCACATCGAGAGAAGGAGGAATCCGTGGCGCGCGTGAGGATTTCCAATTTTTTCGGATTACGTCGCGTAAAAATCCCGTTGTATCGGCTTCTTCACGAAAATTACTCGGGACAACCGGGACGAATGGACGAAATATTAATACCGAGCTGAAAGTGGGTCGATCTGCTTCGATACGCGTCGAATTACAATATCGAAATTAATCGGAGGAATTTCACGACACGCAAAAAGATTTTTCAGAACGATGGGCAAAAAGACTTTTTTCTAGTAAAATTAGGGGGAAAAATACGACTCGTTGATTCTCTCTAAAAGAATAAGACCTACTCTTACTTTCCCACTCGCTAAAAACATGAAACTTAGGACAGTCAAGAGTAGAAACTTTTAACCTATAAAATTATATTATGTGATTTCTTTTTACGAAGTTACAAGTTTGAAGACAATTTTTCATTTAAATAAATTGAAACTGACTCCACGAAAGAAACAATTTATGTTTGACGAGAATAGCGATAACAACATAGAATTTTCTTACGAAAGCCAAATATCCTACAAACTATTACGTACTTTGCTTTGTTTGTATTCTACGTGCAAATGCTCGGTAAAATATTATTTACGTTAAAATTCCACGTGTGCGTTTAGTTTTGCCCGTCGCTGTGTATACTCATCTACTAGAAAAAAAAATGCAACTACTTTTTGGCCAATCTAAACTCCTCCAAAAAAAAAAAAAAAAAATCTGATGAAACAACTACGTGCTCCAAAATACTAAAATGTATATTATACATTATATAAAATATATATTTCATAAATTATAATTATAATAATCTTAATAATTAAATCAACTATTTATTTTAATAACTATTTTACAATAAAATATTTATTTACTTTAACAAATAATATATTTTATAAATGAAATTTGAACGTGTGCTCGAATATAGTCTAGTAAAATACGCACGACACGCTCCGAAATCCTGCTCGCGAGAATTATTTCGACAAATCGGCCGAAACGTCTGGAATTCCATAATTCCTCTTGCTTTGGTTGACAAGCCAACAATTAGAAGTATTCCTGCCGGGACAAACGCGGAAGAAACGAGGAATTTAAATCAAAGTGTACACACGCAGCCGGCTGGTAGCAAGTTTTCGTCGTCAAAGAACGCAAGGGCCGGCAGATAAAAGCGCGACACCACAGAAGTCACGATATTCGTGACGAGAGGTCGAGAGCATCATCGTTAACACACATAACGCGATCGTTAACAGAAAGCACGCGCTCGAAGAGCAGCAAATCTACATCGTTAAAGTCCCTCTTTCCCATCGTCGAAACAATCGCACAGAAGAACTTTTCTTATTAAATTTTGCAAATTTCTTTAATTCTTCCACGACGCGAGCCACGATTGAAAAATTTCCTATTCTCCTCTGACACATGCTCCCGCTTTGAAGTATACGAAAAGAGATCGAGCAAGGAGGCATGCATTTTTCCAAACCGTTTTTAAAAAAAAAAAAATAACTCTGTGCTCGCGTTGCGAAAATAACAAAGAGCTCCTTGTGTGTTCGACTACGACAACGTGGAGTCGAAACATTTGTTTGCTCGGTTGCAACGAACGAATAGAATCCTTTAATACCGAGATGATACTATTCGCTACTCACGTACGATTATGCTTCGTTTAGATAAGGCAGACAGACGATATTTTTCGATTCTAAGTGAAACTTTCCAGTTTGAACGAAATTCCGAGTCTTATAATACAAAACAATGAACAGTGTAGACTCAAAATAAAAGAGAAGATTCTATTTGAAATACTAATGAAATTTACTGATGACGAAGACAAGGAATTGTTCGACGCTCGTAATAGAACTGTGCTTCAACTTTCACAGCAGGCTCGTTGTTAATTTTAACCTAATTTTACTTTCTACGAAACTGTCGTTCGAATATAATACATAATGATTTTGTAGAAAGTAAAATTAAGCTATATATATATATATATATATATATATATATATATATTTCACTATTGATCGATTACGTTCGAGTTTCCTGAAAATCACCAGACTGACCCCGTTTGCCATTTAAAGCGATCTCATGGCCCTTTAACGTGCCTCGGACATGCAACATTAATCTCTTTACGTTGCAAATACTTTCGTCCATTTATCATACCATCGACTTTCCAACTTAATCTTCCTTTTCTGCCCAGCGATCACGTCATTTCCGTGCCTGCAAAATCTGGCGTGATGGTTTTACACGGTATTTGCATGAAACACGCGTGATAGGATGATGGAAACGAAATCGTAATTCGACAACACGCACAACTAATCTTCCTCGTAAAATATGTATGTATTTCTTTTCTCTTCGAGAAATAAAATCGTATCAATTTACAATGGGTGTAAAAAGTATTGGTGCAGTGACTAATCACGACCGAAATGCTGAATAATAGTATTTATTAAACAATATTTTTCAAATAAACATGGTACATCCATTCTCCAAAGTCTGTAGAACAACGATATCAAATGAAAAAGTACATATATATTCATATTGTTTATATAAATAGATGTACCATGTTTGTTTAAAGAATATTGCACAATAAATATTATTATTCAGCATTTTAGCCACTGTATATTTCGAATACTTTTTACACCCACCGTATATTTCGAAAAATTTATAGATCTTAAAAATTGCCTCAAACCTTTAACTACCGTCGCAAACAAGACACAACTCGTGTGAACTGTATTTCGAAATTTATAAATTTCAGGAATTACCTCAAGCCTCCAACTACCGTCACAAACATAACACTTTATGCCTACGTATGTATGTAGTTGAATTTTTAAAATCCGCTTTAGTGAATTAATATCAAAAATCCATACGTGCGTTTAGTTTTGCTTATCATTGTACGTATCAAGTTCTAAAAAAAAAGAGAGAATGCGCGTTCATATATAAAAAATTAGTTACTTGTATACGCTGTAAAAATTAATCATCTGTTACGCGTTTTCATACTGTTATCACTGTAATTGGAAAAAATTACAAACAAAAAGAAACTAACTCGGGCATTTTCTATTCCGTGTCTTCGTTTCTATTTCCATCGTGTTCGCATACAATTGTAATTAATCTTCTATTACACGTTGCGGAACCACCACGATAATACAACATAACCACTCTGTATATGTATATCGTGTCAGATGGCCTGAGTAGTTGTGCAAACGCGTTCAATCGATACGCAAATAAACACACGCGGAACGATTAAGAAACTTCTGCGAATGATTTCAACGTATTTATTATACTGCCGGTCGTTGAGCAACCAGGCGTACACATTATACGTACGTTTCCGTAAATGGTAACGAATGTGTGTCAATGTGTATCTCTCTTACGAACCCTTTCGCCGTTATCGTAGACAGTAATTAATATCAAGACTAAAAATAGTTCGTTACTTTGATCGTAAACTGGACCAGGATTCCAGCGAAAAGAGACGAGATTTTCTCATTGTCCTCCGCGATCGATAAAAGAGAAAGGGAAAAAGATGAGGAAGAAACGATTTGGAACGGTTATTTAAATATCAAGGACTAATAATAGTTTTACTGAATGGAATTTCGAGGTTCAAGGTTCACGCTGTTAATAAAAGATGACTGAATAAGTAAGTTCCTCCGACTACTCGGAGAAGCTTGCAACTATCACGAAGTTAAATCTGTCGCGTTTTATTTTTTCGAGCTGTCCGACTCGAAAATAAAATATTCCGAATTGTTGTTTAAATATTAATATTCGCGCTCGATGTTACAGAGAAAAGTAAAGAAAAGGTAAAGAATAATTTAGGGAAATTATTTTTTTAATTACACAACTGCCACACACAGAGAAAAGAATGAAAAGTTCTTCCTAACAAGTTTTCGTGAGGAAGTTTCAATGGAACCTCCATCGTTTCAAGTCTGAAAAGCATCTCGTTAAATTTAACTATCGTTGATGTGAAACTTCATGAATTAAAATTCGACTGATCGGTGCCAATATTTATCCGGAGCGATTCTCAACGAGCGAAACTGTTTGTCAAATTTGTCAAAAAATGATATTTCTCAGATTTGTCGTCTCAATTTCAGTTCGATCAAAATTAAAATTTTCGATTAAGCTAGAATTCTCAACAGGAAATTAGCCTGACGAAATCACAATAGGGAAGAAAATTCACGTTCATGATCAATCATGCTGCACGAAATTTGTAGCTTCGTGGTTAGAACCGCTGAAGCGTGTCCAATTATTAATAATTGAAGCTTATAGAATCGATCACGGCGATCGACATACAAGATTACAACATTAATTCGAAGCTACTACTTCGCGTGAATATCTGTTAGGAAAATCACGATCGTGTTCAACACGAACCGCAGTGTCATCATTCTTATTCGCGTTTCTGAGAAAACAGGTCATCCGAATGTTTCTCCAACAGGTAAAGGCCACGAGGCAGACGTGTTTAGACGATTTCAATGGGCGAATATGACTCGACGAAAACCACGTTTCATTCTCTCTCGAAGCTGCTGAATCATTAACATTTTCACGAGCGAATAGCACAGTTTAAAGTAGCTTTGTGGTTTCTGTCGTGTATTCTAAACACGCTCCAGTCTCTTCGGAGAAGTTAATTACCTTTCAAATCTTGTTAATTGCGACTATTGGCTAATTTCTTAGATAAAATTCATTTCTAGGATTACGGGAGATGAAATACGATTTTCGTCGACACAGTTACATATAAATTATAATATAAGAATTTATTCGTAAAATAAATTCTCATTCACTGATGGCTAAGAACGGGAAGCCTAAATTTTTGTAATCGACGTTTATTTTATTTTCTGATGAATCAATTTACTTTCACGATTTATTTCCCAACTGTGGAGAGCTTATCAAAATGGTAACTAATTTAATAAAAATTAATTTTTTTAAACACTGCGAAATGGAATTTTTCTTAGTAAACAAATACAAAAAGTTCCAAATAAATTTTCATCGAACCAATGTCAAACACGCGGGATAAATGTATTTGTATTTAAAAAATCGTACTGTCAACTTTACTCCGAAAACTACGGATTCCTTTCGTCGACGTGCAGAGCGAGGAACGCGGCATCGACTTTCGAAACAATCGATAAGAGAGTCCGCCTCAAGAATTCTCTGGCCACGTACATCACGCACCTTTCCACGAACGATAAACCTGAAGCGAGCGTGCCGTTTCAAGTTCGACGAAATCCGCGACAGTGAAACCTGTCGTGGAGAGAGGAGATAGTAAGGTGTGTTTCCAGTCATCCAGAATACCCAGAAAATCGGATGATATCAGCGAACGGAACCACTTCCGCTCCGTTTCAGCAAACGAGTCAATATTTATTTACGAAAACGTTGGCACAGGATCTTTTTAGTCAGAGTATACACTCACGTTGGCAATAAGTTGTTGAGAATTACTATCAAAAAATTAACACTCCAGATTCGTAAGAATTATTTTAATCCAGAAACTTCAACGAATTATTTTGTATTCTGTGTTCTTCGATAATAATAAACTAAGGGGTCGACATTTCAAATCAATTTTTATTATTCTGTCTCCTTCCATATTGTATTCTAACGACTGAATTCTTTAAAAGAGCTAATCAATATTTGGAATTCGAGCGAATTTGATAATTTCGAATTATTAACTGATTTTAATAAATTATATCGTTTCCATCCTGTCGAAAACCAATGGATCGGATGTATCGATAATTTTAGAGAAAATTTTTCGTATTGAATTCTTTTTCTCAAAGAGAAGATTACGATCATTGGAGAATCACAAATATATATTGTTATTTCATTGTTTTCATCAAGGATCGCGAAACAGCGAATCCATATGGAACGATCGATCGCAGCCTGCAGTAATTTCGCTCTTGCAATTGGAGCGAAATCGAACGTTTGCTAACAAGCTCTCAGCGATTCTGTTGATGAAATTAATGGCAACAGTGTATCTGGTTGCGGTTGGACCAAAGTACACCTGCATTATTTTCGATTGATTAAGAATATTCGATTGTCTCGATAACACAGAATTAACAGCAGCCGTTGTTTGTTAGATAGTACTGTAGATTATCTAGAGATGATCGCGTAATATCGGTGAAACAACTACCGTCGAAGGCGAATTTGATGAACATTTTCTACGTTATTTAGAAATCTTTTAATCGACGATTGGAAACGATCGACTTCGAACATGATAGGTAGATAATCATACTTCCATTGTGTACAACAGACGCAGCCATTGTGCGTTTTATCTTGGCATTTGATAAAAGAGAAAAATACGCGTGGCGTGTGCTAATGCCAGTGTAAATTGCAACGATAACATCGATAATTGTATCACGATTGTAATGTTCATACGGTTATTACGCTAATAGACCGGAGGTCGATTATTTGGCACAACGAAACATAGCAGCGAGCAAACAATAGCATGGTCCGCTAAAATACCATAAAATTAACGCTGCAACTCTCTCCCTCTCTCTCTCTCTCTCTCTCTCTCAGGCAAGTCAGGCCCTTTATGTTTCAAAAATGAAATTAAAAATACTTATATATTTTACAGTGCTTATCAACGTCTTATATTACATTATATAATTCTATAGTTACATAATCAACTACAATGATGCGCGATTACTTTCTCAATAAAGATAAAAACTTGGAAAGCAGGCAACGTGTGAAGTGTCGCCTAAGGAAAGTTATTGCTACTGATAAGTTAATAAATAAAAAAAGATCCATGACAAAATATAATCGAGTTTTCTACGTGATAAGTGCCATAGTCGATCGTGAAATACAAAAATGAATAATTTCTGATAGAAAAAAAAAAAGATTTAAATAATTTTATTACGATTAGAAGGTAAGATAAGTTTCCTTTCCCTCGTTTAATGTTCTTCAACCGAGAGTTTTTTTTTTTTTTTTCGTTGCATATTTAACACCATAGCATCACGCTACAAAGTCGAAGCCATTCGTGCGCTCGATGCCATTCTCTATCTTTTCATCTTTTTCCTATTATTGCAAGAAATGACGTGTACTCGTCTTGAAACGCTTGTTTGCTTTTATAACCAATGCTTTTAGATATTACTAAAAACTAAAAACCATAATAACACGTTGTTCGAGTAATCACGATCGTATTGTATTTTCTTGATAATGTACATATATATATCTACATATGTAATATTATACTTGTACATATATATATATATATTAATATTATATATGTACATATGTAGATATAATATTATACATAATATGTGCACCTGTATATAATAATATATACGTAATATATATATAAACACAGACTAACTTCATTATATTATATATATAATAATATATAATAATATATACATGTACATGCATACAATAATATATACGTAATATATATATATATATATATATATATATATATACACAGACTAACTTCATTACATACACACACACACACATATATATATATATCGCATCGAATTTTTTGACGAATTTTGTTTGTCCAAAAATTATTTTAAAAAAGGACCAGAGAACTTTCGATCGTCAATAAAAACCAATAACAGAAATCGATCAATTAATTAATCGATAGATTCTAACCTCAACTGCACATAACGTGTGGGACCTGTATGAAAAATAAAGAACAGCAAAGAGCGTAAACAGCTTAAAAAGAACGTTCTGAAAAAACACATTCTCGAAATTATTGTTAAATCAATATCACTACATAGTTTCCTACGAAAATTAAGCGGTATAATACATATATATATATATGTATGTATGTATATATATATATATATGTATATATATATATATATATATGTATATATATATATATATGTATATATATATATATATATGTATGTATGTATGCATGTACCTGGTTGCAGCTTTCAAGGTCGGTGCTCGTTTTAATGAAATATCCACTGGTATCACATAACCTCTACTTAAATTGCAACCACTCGCAGGAAACGGAATTCTACGTGTATTTTATGAAATGAAACGACGACTCGCGAATGGCAAGGAATTCGAAACCCGTTTACGATACGTCGGTTAAGCATATTACGCGTAAACGTAAGCGACGCACGACGTACGAAATAATCCGGCAGAGTTCGATTAATCGATTGCCCGTGACACTATCGATGAGCTAACCTGTCGGCCGGCGCTAATTAACACTGACGTTTATTATATCGGGTATAGGCACGGAAACGAGCGTGAAACATCGACAGAACTTTAAGCGACATAAGGAACTTTCTGTTCCCACAAACGACGGTGTTCTTTAACCGGCATCGGCGGACCGCAAATATTTGTCTTTTCCACGCCATCTTGACAGGAGTGGCGCGCTGCTCCAACACTCTAATACAGTACTGTTATAACGATACACCACTAATACCAATCATTTCGAACATTCCTCGTTCAATCAAGGAAAATCGAATTCCTCGAATAATCGCGAAACTTGTACCGTGTAAACCGTGAAACAGCAACCACTAATATCGATTTCTAACAGTTTTCACTCACGACTAATCGATATTGCGAACTTTATCTCGAATAATGGACGTTCACGCAAGAATGTTCACACGCTGATTTTACATAATCAAGAAATTGTACAATTGCGTGTAAATTTTGTTCTACTAATATCGATAATTTTTTAGCAATTTGTATTTCGATTAAATATCGATGCTCTAAAGTACACTTCGAATAATCGTGATTTTTTTTTTTTTGTTCATACATACTATTATCACATATTCACGATTTATTATCACATTCGAAGGATACGCAACGAAGAATCGCGCAATCGATATGTATTTGGCGGTCACCACTACTCTCGACTACTGTCACGTTAGCAAATCGATATAATCGAACGATTGGTTACGACGTTCACGTATTACCCACTACGCGCATCTACGTTAAACTTCCGACGAAAAAACCGGCGTGCCACTTCGAAAGTGTGTTCCACGAATTTCCGCCACTGCTGACGAGACGAATTTACGGAAGTTACGAAACGAAAAACACGAGGGAAAAAACAGAGAGAGAAGTACGTACGTACACGCAAGAGACGAAATGGAAATTCTCGGAAGGGGCATAAACAAAACGCTTTCGCGTGTCGAGGTGAAACGGAACGCTCGTATTTCGCCGCGCCGGTACAAACACACCCTACGCCTGGGTATTGAAAGAGGCGAGACTTTCAGGTTGAAGGTCGCAACGCGGGACAAATTGAAATAATCCGAGAGCGATACTCGGCTCGGATCGTTTTCGCTTACCTGGTTCAAAGTGGTGGGAATAATGTCAGGTGTTTGCGGTAGCATTTTGCACGGTGATCTGTGGTCGACTGCCCCACGAGTCAAAACGATCTCGCAGCACGCGCGATCGGTAGCATAATATCCTGACCAGCGAACGGCAGAGAGAACACCTTGACAGGATACACACAAGGATCGATCACGAGACGACTCGACACCAACCGTTTTATCACTGGCCGATCGTCTTGACGCACCAACTTTTACGTTTATCGCCCGACGGTCGTTACGGTTCCTTCGTTAACAGCGAACCGATCGTTCTTACGTTGGTCGTTTATGAAAATAACGATCGATTTTTTTCTTTTTTTTTTTTTTTTCTTTTTTGCCGCGGCGACAAGACGAAGGAACACTACCTCTTAGTACGAAGTCATGCGCGAGACTGACGAGTCCGGGCGGTGTAGCTAAAGCCGAGCGTAACCGAACGACGGCGGAAACAGCCGAACGCCTATCATCCCCCCCCCCCCGCCGCCGTCGTGCCGTCGAATGACACACACACATGCACGCGCGCGCATACACACGTATACAGTAGAGCATTTCTGAAATTTAATCGCTATCGACTACCGATGAGGGGAATTGTCATGGGACTGATCGCTCCAATTCGCATTAGAATATCAGTATTAATAAACTTTCTCGCGAATAGGAAAATCTTCTTGTCGATTCGGGTTTGTTTGTACTTTGGGATTATTTAAAATGTGCCTCGGCAGTTTTGAGGGTTCACATCGATGGGGTGCTCCGTTTCAATTTAACCAGAATCAGGTTAGTAGAATTAAGAAGGAAAGTTGGAAAATAAACATGAAATAAAATGAAAGAATTAGGTTAAGATATTCAGGCAGACAAAAGAATAGCATAGTTAAGATAAATATAAGTATAGGATAAAGCAAAATAGGATACAAAGTATTATGTAAATATTATAACATGTAAAAGGTAGGATAAAAGAAATGTAAAATGTGCAATGTAAAACCAAAGTCAATTTCAAGGCCAAAGAGGCTGAAATAAATGTACATACATTCCGAAGAAGGAAAGTTGGAGAATTTGATAGTAATTTGGAAACAGAAAATTTCTTTTCAAATCTTAACGAGTTAATACGAGTTTTCGGTTCAACGTAAACGATTATTGTTGATATTAATGTCGTCTTGAATAAAATTACATGCAACGTACATTAACTCTTATCGCCGATGAAAGATTATTCGATTAATTGTTTAATACGAAAGGCAATGATGATTTCATACTTGCTTATATAACTTACGTAACTTGCTTATGTTACTATAATGTATGATTCATATTATCAGATTATAAGGTAATAAGTCCAAATGTTCTTCAAAAGTCGTTAGATAAACGAAATTCATTCATATCTAATTTACAAATGCACGAAATTCATTTATTTCTAATTTACAAATGTATGAAATTCATTTATATCTAAATCCAAATGTTCCCTCAAGTCGTTAGATAAACGAAAATTCATTTGTATCTAATTTACAAAGCCGTGTCAACATTGAAGGAGAAAACTCTAAATTACAAATGCACGATCCAATAATTAAGCGGAATTACAGCCATCGTAATATTCTCCATTTTCTTTTTTTTTCCTTTAATCCCGACTATTTTATTCTATTCATTTTGCCATGATACTCTACTAGCTCACAAGCTGTAGGACACGCTGTCGCATAATTCTTCGTCTCTGTAGCCTCCATTATTTTTCCTGTTCCTCCATTATTCCATTGTTCTCTAACATTCCGCTCGGGTTAAGGACGAGAAAACTGTGTCACACGTGGTTATTACATTACGGCCTCGTACGTTTCGTACATCGTCGCGCGACGAAAATACAGGAAGGTCCGCGAATTAAAAACCTGCCCGATACGGCACTAGCTCACTGTACGCGTACAAGGACAGTTCGTTCTACGAAATACGACTTCATTTCGAAAAGGGGGGAAAAGACTTGTCCGCCATCAGGAGCTCGTTTGTATTCACTCTGTAATGGTTGCCTCGCAGGACGCATAATAGTCGTATCTAAAGAGTCGCCTTGCTGACGACAAATTCCTTTCCCCCGGCCGCCTCGGCCATACATGGAATTTAAACGCCGCCTCCGCGAGACACAACCTTTGAAATTCGCGGAAACCTCGTTGAAAGATCAAACAATCTCGTCGCTGACATTACGAGGGGTCGACGTGAAAGCGGCGGACGGGGCAAAGTGGAAGAAACCAGGCGGTGAAACAGGACGACGAATCGGTGAAACAAAAGGGCTCGGGTTAAAAATATCGGTTACGTCAACTCGGCTCTTCCAACGGGAGGACCATTTAAGTGGCATCTTCTACCGAATTGCGTTCGAGCAAGCGTGTAGTTATAATTATCACCATACAGTGAAGATATTGTAGTTTCTGACTTCTGAATGAATTTAATACAAATTAATAATCGATTGCAGCGGAAATGATTTATCAGTCGTTTAAAGTACTCCAATTGGGAATTGGTCAATTGTTTAATTTGTAAGATATTGAAAATTTGGAAAAAGAAGGGAAACTTTAGGAAAAGGGGACATCCTCTTTCCCTTTGTTGCAAGGAGATACGAAAATGTGAAATTTAATTAAAATTAAAAAAATCTCTCTTGTTACGAAACAATCTGTCATAGTAAAAGCACCTGATGTTATTTCGCGTTATACTTTACATAAGTCCGTGAATCTCTTTAAATCCTGGCACACCTGTTTAAAGTACGATAAGAACGAAGGTTATGTTACGAGGTACGAGTCGGACAAAATTCGTGGACCGTTGTCGCTAAAATGAATCTTCCACCACGGTTAATGCGTCGGAAATGAGCATAGCTTTTACCAAATATGCTCTGCCCAAATTTTACCTCAGATTCCATTCAATTGCCGTAAAACGTTTGAAATTAATTCTTGTATCCACGTGCGACAAAGTCCCAATAAGAATTAGAAAGAACTTTATTACTTTATAAAGTGTTAAATATCCGAGTGATCGTTAATAAATAATAACTAGTGATGTACTACTGTATTTTAATTGTAACTCAACCTTCGAAATTATTTCAAAATTATAACGAGCAATGGCTTCAGTAAAATGTAATTCCCAATTTTGCAAATTTTACATTGCGTGCATATCCTTCTTTTATTCACTAAATTTCAATTGGCAATATTAACAATTTCATCAGCTGCCTCCATCTTTCAACTTATAGAATCAATCGGTGTGGCTGCGGAACTGTTCCAGTTGGATTCTAATTCTAATAAATCTTGCAGTACAAAAATTCGTTAAAAGTTCGCTTCCATCTACGCGTTCTCCACGATCAATCAAAGTTCCGAAGCTTCAACTTTTATCACCCGATAGATCCTTCTCCCCATTAACAGACAGCCGTTCGCCTTGCGCAACCGAGACAAAAGATAAATTAATTATAGAATCAGCCCGATACAAATTCGCCTCCAACTTACTTTCTACGGCCTACATTTTACGCCGCGAGAGAGAGAACGGTATTATCCGGAATAATTCATCGTCGAATTCCACGAATTCGCCGAATTAGTGCTCACCTCCCTAATCCCGACGTCTCATTTGCGTTTACGTTCCCGGCGCCGTTCATAATAGAGGCAGCGCACAATGAAGCGTCCGATGTATCTGCGGAAGAGCTGGCGCCGCGAAAGCGCTGGAAGACTATCCATAAAACATGCCCGCTCGAACGGAGGAGAAAGGAGCGGACGAGCGAGCGAGCAAGATGAAAAGGGTAGCCCTGACGAGAGGAAAGAGAACGAACGAACGTCTTGCCTTCAGCGGCCACCAAGAAACGTTTAACCAAAGGGAGCTCGTTTACACGGAGGGTGTAACAGGAGGGACGTTGAGACAGAAAGAAAGACGAGAGAAGAAGCTGTTGAATAGCAACGGTCCATCGTCGAGAGATAATACCCACTTGATCGATCGATCATGTGTCACAATGTAGTTTAACGTGTCCCTTTCGAACGTTCCGTTCTCCGAAAGTTTAAAGCGAAACTTTATAAATTAGGTATGCCTAAATTAGGTGGAAATATGGCACAACAGGATGGTGTGTTTGAAGTTAAATTGAAAGACGCAAGTGAAAAGTATTTAGAACATTGTCTGCTCATTCAATTGGAAGCTAGAACGTTTTCAATTTTAATAACGTAGCAAAACATGGAATATCAGAGAATGTTTTATGTATAAAATGGCACTGTTCGTTCAGGAAGTGATTAGAACGTCGTTAGAATTGAAAACATTAAACATGTATCTTCCTGCGGAGCAAGAAGTTTGTTTGAATACTTAAATGAGCTTTGCTTGAACTATTAAAACAGTTGATGAGAGTACCACTGACGAAAGCAGCAACTTTGAAAAATATCAACCGTCCACATTCCGCCAATTATACCAATTATACCATATGAATCCATAAATAATCAAATTTATAAAACTGCGTGAAGTAAACAGGCATCGATGTGATCGCAGCAATTTATGTATATTGGGCAATTTTCCGCAGGGAGGCTCATCGGCTTTCGCATCATTAAGGAAATACGAAATATTTCCATAGT
The DNA here is from genome assembly GCA_036937485.2 of Tetragonisca angustula. Taxonomy (NCBI): domain Eukaryota; kingdom Metazoa; phylum Arthropoda; class Insecta; order Hymenoptera; family Apidae; genus Tetragonisca; species Tetragonisca angustula. The sequence goes on from JAWNGG020000013.1 coordinate 2,070,567, forward strand.
ATTTTAAATGTTAATAATTCAACTTTAAATCGATCTTTTTCATTTCATTTTATTTTACCATTAATTATTATAATAATAGTATTTATACATTTAATAGTTTTGCATATTTCTGGTTCTAGTAATCCTATACATTCAAAAAATAGTATTTATAAAATTATTTTTTATCCTTATTTTGTAATTAAAGATTTAATTACAATTATTTTAATTTTATTGATTTATATATATATATATATATATATATATATTAATTTACAATATCCTTATATATTAGGAGATCCTGATAATTTTAAAATAGCAAATCCTACAATTACTCCTTTACACATTAAACCAGAATGATCCAGTATTTTTTATTTGCTTATTCTATTTTACGTTCAATTCCTAATAAATTAGGAGGAGTAATTATATTATTTATATCAATTTTTATTTTATTTTTTTTACCTTTAATAAATAATAATAAAATAAAAAATTTAAAATTTTATCCTATTAATAAATTTTTTTATTGAATATTTATTAATGTTTTTATTATATTAACATGATTAGGAATACAAGTAATTGAATATCCATATATTAATTTAAATAATATATTTACTATTTTATATTTTAGTTATTATATTTTTTCATTTATAATAAATAATTTATTTGATTGTATTATAAATAAATAATTAATGAACTTGATAAAGTATATGATTTGAATTCATAATATAGAAATAAAATTTTCTATTAATTTTTTTATATATATATATAATAATTTATTATTGTAATTAAATAATATATATATATATAAATATTATATATATATATATATATATATATATATATGTCCCCCCCCCCTCCCCGTTAACGAGAAGCGATCAAAGGGACGCCTTTGCAGGAAACAAACGCCAGTCGAACACAAAGACACAAACGGAAACAAATTACGCGGTGCTATACGCCAGCTACGGCAATTTCAGCTTGCTTCCTCTTGGCGAGTCCCTCGCTCGACAGCTTTTTGCGCGCGGTCTGCGCCGCGGAATATATCCGCGAGCCGAGACCGATCATCGTAATCCGCCTCATTCATAGCCACTTAAACGAGAACGAAGGGCAGGCAAAAAAAAAAAAGAACGAACGAAATAGAAAACCAACGGAAATGCGGTTCCTTGATGACAAGGGAGACGTTTTGCGTGAAGATCGAGGAACGTCGAGAGGTTAATTTTATTCAGTTGAGACAGAAAGCGAATAAGAAAAGATGGAAAAAGAGAAAGCGAAGGGAAAGAAAGAGAGAGAGAGAGAGCACGAGAGAGGAATGAACAGCGAAAAAAAGAACAGTGAGAAATATACGGCGCGAATTGAAAGTTCGGATATACGCGAGTTATTCGAGCGTTGAATACGATGTCAGGGGTCGTTAGTCGATGAAAATTATTCGATCGCGGTGGATCGTTAAAACGAGCATGGCGATGCACTACTTTGGATCCAAGGGGAATTAAGTACGAAAGGACGCGGCAAAAAGGAGTCGAAACGGTTCCACTCCTTTTCTTTTCTTCGCTCGCAGTGTCTTCAGGCACGCATTAATTCGTACCACGTTTCTTTGGTATAATTGATCCACATACCGGACCAAGTGCTTTTAGGCACGAGTGGCCTCTGCGTTTTCGAGTGGACGTCTCCTCTTTTTATCTTCGGCCCTCCGTACAGAAACGGGCCCTGTGCTTCGACTCTACGCTCTTCGCTGGCGAAAAATATTTCTAGCCAGACAAACGGACTGCCACGTCCACGGACGCTTTCAGATCCTCACACAGGTTGAAACGTTGCACTTTGATTAATGAACTAGATAGTTCGAGTTTAAGTCTGACTTCGATGTTGAGAAATGCTTCGTTAGTAGAACCTCGTTCTTGACGCAAGATTATGGATAGAAGGGATCGCACGCAATGCACGATCTGTGTGCACGAGAGTTGTACAGTGTACAGTGACAGTGATAAAACACACGAATACTTTCATATTCAAATAATAAGTCAGGCACGTAAGTGAAACGTATTTAATCACAGATGCAAATTAAATAGCAAGAGTTCTTCGATGATTTATTCAACACAATTTCAGGCAAAATTGATAAGCAACTCCATTTGTAGCACAAGTACAAGTGTTGTGTGAACTAATTTGATGTTTGACCAATTTTAAATATCTTTAACGTATGAAAAATGCCTCTGGGGAGTAGAGCTGCCCGAAAGCTTCAAGCTGACAGGAACTGGAACACTTGTTACTATAATTTCAAGCTCGTGGCGCGGTGGCGAAAAGAGAGTGGAAGATAAACTTTAATTCCGGGCTACTTGGCTGGCACGCGAGGTAAAACCAGACGCTGGAATCTTGGTAGTGCGAATCAATCTTATTGCTAGTTTGCTCGTCTAGTTTGCTTCTGGCAAAAGGAATTCCTGGAATTTTATCAGTGGCGTATTCAGCGGGCACGTTCGCCTGTAACAGCGTCCCGGAAATTTTGTAGCAGAGGAATATCCGTTTACGTCTATCCTTAACGTTCCCTTTCCCGTACCGTTGTACAAATCAATGAAATTCAACGTGTAACCAAAGAACACGAACTATGATATTTCAAGTTCCACTCGATTCCAACAATTACAATAATTTCACAAGTTCGAATGCGAAGATTGTGGCTCCAATAATTTTTTAACGTCGTGGAACGTGAAGTTTCTTTTTCCTCGCGTGTTACATTTCAGGGTAACGAAATAAAGTAGATACGTTGTAAAATTGTTCTGGAAAAGCAAGATGAGCAAAGGAAATCTGGAAACTATACGACGAATCGCGCAGAAATATTATATCAAAAGAAAACGTATTGATAAGGAAAAAAATAAATAAATAAAAATATTATGAGAAAATAAACTTGTATTACAAAAATATCAAGAAAACCGTCTGCTGCCTAACTGCGTGTGTACGTCACTGAATTTTACTCGCAGGCTCGTGAGAAAAGAAAATCTTCTAAACCGGAGTGAATTCCTGATGGCGAGAGAGGAACGACGATGAAAATAGATCTGGTTTTGCCTTGCAGATTCCTTCAGGTGCACCGAAATTGCATTTACCGAGGGAAACGGTTTCGAACGGAGATGGCATTGATTATCCTTCGTTTGTCGCGTTGCAGCCTCTGTTCACTTGACGAGGAAAAAAAAGAGGGCCACGTACTTCCAATTATGTAAATTAACAACGGGCATATAACGAAGTCATCTTTTGCATATGTATGACGGAATGCAGAAATAAGAAAAATTGAAGCTTTCGCTGGAGAAAGGTTCGACTAATTGCGGGTGTCACGTTTGTCTCTTCTTTGCTTCTAACGAACGAGTAAAACTAGTACGTCTGTTTGATCATTGAGAGTTTTGATCGTTTCACTCGATCATCGGAAATATATTTGAAGATCGTGCGACTGATTACAAAAGATCTGGAGCAAAACATCGTATCAAAGAAAAAGATATCACGTGTCTCAAAAATTCAGGAAAAACAGAGTTGAAATACACATTGTACATATTTAACAGAGCAACTGGTAAGTGTCAAATATTCCAATCGGCAACACAGAAAATTATCTCGTTATCTCGACGATTAATTATCAGAATAAAAGTTTCCTTTAATTCGCGAATTGAAAATTCTAGTTCTTAATCTATAACTCTTATAATTGCGATTACACTCGTGTTCGTCGTGCGCGAACGTCAAACCTACGGACTGTAACGCCTACAATTCTTCCGATGATCCATCAGTCTTCTCTCTCTTTCTCCTTCGCGAGAAGAGGTCAACGCGAGGAGAGTTGCCCGGAGCCGGAACCGAAAATTAAACGGCCCTAACAAGACACGCAAGAACCGTCTTTTCACCTCTACGCATTTATTACGATCCCTTCGCTGAATGCAACGTCCCGGCCTTTTACACGAAATAACAGCTTTTCCCGCGATTCAGCTTACGCTCTCAGATCATCCGCATAATGAACGGGCGAGTTACTTTCGACTCGCCGCCAGCGAGGTTTTATTAGTAGGATCCCTTTGTAATTTGTTGTTCGATAAAACACGGGATTGGGGGAGGGGGGGAGGGTCGTTTTCTTTTTCTTCGTCGTTCGTTCGCCGCAATGGAAATCTCCCTCCCCCTCCCCCTCCCCCCATTTGCCCTTTGTAATTGTCATCCGTGAAATCCGGGCACAAAGTCCTGTTTCCTAGTCGAAGGAACGCAAACACGGTTCTCACAATGCGGCTGGCGTTATAAAACGAGCGCGTTACAGTTTGCCCAATAAAGAGCACAAAGAATATCCTTTCACGCGGATCCATTATGGCGCTCGTGAACGCATTGACGCTCGCAGGCGTTTCGCGACGCTCGAGTGTAGACGGTAATGGTCTTTACCGCGGCAAATCTGGCCGGCCCTTAATTATTAACACTTGGAAACAATGCTCGTGACGAAGCACGTTCGCGTTGTAAATACGCACGCGTGTTCGCCGCGTAGAGCGCGTATGCCTTCGACGAAGTATCCTGGGAAAAAACTGTTAGGGAGCTGTTTAAATTTAAACGTAGACGCTTGGGTTTTCGCAACGTCGAATTCCGTCAGGAGAACTATTGTTAGTTTTGGTCTGAACTGACGATAGTATCGGGAACGCTCTGGAGGATTTCTTTTCTTCAGTGTTGTCTACAGAGTTGGAAGTAAATACCTATCTATTATAGTAGAATGATCTAGGTAATTAAACACTGTCGTCATACAACACACGGTAAGTATAACTGACAATTTCTAAATCGATATAGACAATCTATACACCGCGAAGTAAAAGTCTATTTTATCACGGTGAATAACAACTTTAATAGTCTGCTATCTTCTTCAAATATGAATTATCAATTAGTTCAACGATCGTGCCAATCTTGTATGCACGTGCATCGACGAACGAAAGATGAGAAAGGGAAGAATAAAAATATAAACAAATAACATGTGGAAGATCGTAAAGAATATTACAAAAAATTATAGGGAAGACTATTTCACCGATATTGTATTAAGGAAAAAATTCTTTTCCTTTATAAATTATGGGGGATGCCATTTCACCTGTATTATATTGAGAAATTATATTTTTATGTTATATTATATTTTATTATTATAGTTTTTTTATTATATTTTTATATTATATACATATATATAATATATATATATATATTTTTATATTATATTATATTGTTTCTTTATTATATTTTTATATTATATTATATTATGTTTTTTTATTATATTTTTACATTATATATATTTCTCAATATGAATGAAATGGTCTCTTAACTTTTTGTAATATTTTCACACACACATATATATCTACATGTATCTCATATTTAAGAATGACAACTTCTTCTGTAGCGCCCTGTATACATCAAGCACTACTCCATTTAAAGACGAAATTTCTCCAGATTTAGCAGCGGAGTAACGGAACCTACGGCAACTTAATTCTACGATCGAAACTAATCTCGCCTGTGTACGCACGTGGTGGATCGTCTCGTCGGGCAATCGGGGAAAGTAACGAGCGCACTCACAGCGCGCTCCGCGCGAGAGACGAGAGGCTCTCCCGCGTTCTGAAACGAATGCCTGTTGCCGAAGGAACGTTCGAAGCGATATTCCGGTTCGTGAATAAACTGCCGATGGCAAGGCCACAACTAACAGCCGCCAGTCTGGCGTCGATAATCCTGCTGCCGTTTTGCACACACGTTCCACGCACGGTTCACGAGGCGGCTTCCTCTTTTGCCCTCCTCCTTTATCTTCATCGCACCGCCGATTCTGCAATGGATCGTAATTCGGCTTTACAACGTCCGCGACACCTTCGCGGATTGCCATCCACTTAGGGACGGAGGGAGAGAGAAGAAAAAAACGAAGAAGAAGAAGAAGAAGAAGGAAAAAGAAGCGACACGGCTGCTCCGCGGGGTACATAAAAATTTCAGTCTCGTGTTTCCACGTGCATCTTCATTCGCAAGCGATTACCAACTCGTCGTGTTGCCGGTTAATTAATTCGACCGGCAGCCAGTGTTTAGCCGGTTCTTGCCGCGACTGCCCATCGTGATAAGTCATAAAGTGGACTTTAATTCGATTTTACGACACTGTCAGCGACGTTTTCACACGAGTCGCGTTTAAAAGGCGCCGATAAAACGAGGCCTTTTTTGGAGAAGAGCGAACGAGTTCCCTCTTGTGTTCCTTCAGTTCTACCTTCTTTCATTCGCTTTCCCCCCCCCCTTTTTTTTTCTTTTTTTTTTTTTTTGTTCTCGAGAGATATTTCTCACAGATTGAAACAACTTCATTTTGTTAGTATTCCTGTTCCACTGCTTAACTTGGATAGGATAAACTCCTGGTTTTCTGGAAAGAAAATATACAAAGTCCTTTCTCCGATTGATTTGCAGAATTAACAAAAAGATGATAAAATTGCTCACGGTGTTAATAAGCTTGCCGCTTAAAATCGATATCGAAATTCGGAAAAAATCAGCTACCAGTGATTGCAGCAATTTTTCGATCATTCGGTGCTACAATGTTTCTCGTTGCACGATATTACAGAGCAGATATTTGATCGATCGGTTAATGTTGAAACGACGCGAGATAATCGTGCCGGCAGATCGCACAAATGTATCACGTGAATGAGATACGATCGAGCCCCTCGCTTTCGCGATAATTGAACTCGAAACGTTGAAAAATACTCTCGGCGAGATCACCTGTCAGAGCAACATGTAAAATCAATAGGTTACATGGAATCTACATTTAAAAATTTTTTAAACCAAAAAGCAAAAAAGAAGAAAGAGATGATAAATTATAACGACGGGAAGTTACCACTGGCAATGATTGCTAATAATTATTAAAATGAATGAATGGTTTCGAGAAAATGTACGATACAGTAAGAAACGAAGAAAACGTTCAGTCCTCCGTGAAATCGGCAGGTTAACGAAAAGCGATCGTTTGAAATACGATTTTTTTTAGCAAAGAAATATACATATAAATAATAGTGAAACATGAAACCGATCTAAATATTCACCAGATTAGATAGAAATTTAACAGCAAATAAGGGAAAATGAAGAGAAAAAGATGCAAGGATCCAATCTGTCCAGCAAATCAATCCCCCCCGAGGTATTTAAAAGATCATCATAAAAACGACACGAACATTCTTCGTACAAAATTTAATTGTCGTTTTGTCGATATTGCAAGGGCAAAGAGGGAGGAAAAATCAAAGAAGCGAGCAACTGTAGCAAGAGGACGCAGTCGCACAACGGATTGTAGAAAGTACATTAAACAATTTTTACGTCGCAATTCTTGTAAATCGTTCTATAACTTTGATTGTGTTTTGTGATCAAGTAGACGATTTGGATAAAAATAAATATACACGTGAACAAAGATTTTCATTCAATTCCCAGCAAAATGTGCCAAGCTTCAAGATCTACCGCAGAAAGTTCAACATCGACGTCGAGGCCACGGTGAGAGGGTGATAAATAAATTATAGTCTTTGTTGCATCCACCTGCAACATTTTGCAAGAGGCATCGAGGCAACAAATCTTTCAGAATCTTGCATTCTTTAAGATCCTTATTCCCATGCCATTTCAATGATTCAGAGAATAGCTACTGCACACGCTAAGATTATCGCATTGACTGGTACAAAGAACATGCGTGGATTTCGAAATATATTATTCACGCTCGTTCATAATTATTCGACAATATTTATACGTCGAACAGTATTATATTTATCATATTTTCTTAGTAATATCGTGACACATTTTGCGCGATCAAAGTTTCATTGAACTTGCAGTAAATAGATTTTTGAAACGCAAGAGAATGACCAAGTAAAGTTATGCCTGTATTAAAAAATATTACGTACGCGTTGAATCTGACAATTCAAAAATTCGAGTCTGACTTTTCGGATCACAGCGCAAGAAGCAGAGAATCGGTGAGATGGTGCAGATCGGTGAGTAAATCGCGCAGAAGGAGAGCCTGCCACTGTCGTAGAATACGGGAAGCCCGCAAACGTTCAGCCTCGCCGAGACAGAAAAAGACGAAACGATCTCGATGCAAAACATTCTCAAAAAAAAGGAAAAAGCAACCGGCACTCTGTGTTTGCGTCAGAGGATCCAGTTCGCAAGATCTAGGAAGAAAACGTCCATCGGCATGCCCTATCCTTTCCAAATACGACGAATGTTGCTGTACACAAAAGAGAGTACGCTAAACAACTTTAATCAACAGAGAGAGAGAGAGAGATGCATTATAGTTATCCATTGTTTCTTACAAAGACGATAACTTTACATTGCAATTTAAGAAAAAAAAGGATATTCTTCGTAGACGCAAAGATTTGAGGAAATTAAATTTCTATTCTAGAAAAGCAAGAGCAAAAGGAAGGACAAGTCGAATTCCGGAAGAGGGAAACCGACCCGACAATGCCACTGCGAACCACCTGCATCAAAGTTAGGATCAATCAGATAATAAATGTTCCGTTTATAATGTAAATAGAATAACGCTTTTGTAATTGGCATTCAGTTCTATGAGAAGTGTGATTGAAAGGGGACTGTCCAATTTAAGTAAGAAGCTAGAGAAATTGAAATTTTCTTTTCCAAGGTATGAGAAACTAAAACACAAGTGAACGACAGCGTGAATATCGCTGTAATGTATTTTTATTTCGAATCTGGGAACAATAGGAGGCGAACGAGCAAAGCATGCCCGGCCCAACGATACTGCTCGAGAGATCGCCAGGGAAAACCCCGGAGGAGTCGTAAACGAGATCGAAACAAGTCAGTAAGCATTTGCAAAAACGAACAGACAACACTGAACTATTGAAGCAAACTCGTATATATTTCTTTTTGTTTTTATTTCAGGAGAGGAGGAAAGTGAAATTTTGCAAATGAAGGTAATAACGAATCGATATTTTCTGATAATTCGTTTGTATTTGATTACAAAATCAATGTAAATGGTCGAAGGCTCGATGCATATGTACGAACGGGTTCTGTCGTGCTGAGTATCTCTCGTTTTTTTCTTTATTTAGCAGCACACTGAACTATACGAGAAACCGTAGACAAGGTATAACTCGTAGGCTCGAGGCGAGAGAGAATTGACTACTACAAATCTGTGGCATGTCGTCAGAAACATTCACCAGCATTGTCCGACACAGAGTTGCAGACGTAATAAGCTAATAGCGACTGAAAAATATCTGTGTAGTATCGCGCGACAAAATCCACTCGTTTGCATCAGGACAAAGAGACATCGTCGGCTTAATAATTAACTAATGCAAATGTAAATTATAAGTATGAAGTTACAGAAGAATAAATTATAAGGTATGAAGATATTGAAATCAGTGTCCAATGAGGATCGTTTCTTCATAGAATGTTTAACAAACTAAAAAGAAAGAAATCTACTTTGTGCTAAGAAAAAGAAAAGAAAGTACATTGCCAAGAGGAGGACGCAGCATAAACAAAAACAATAAACAATTTATTCGATATTCTACTGAAGTCAAAGATACAATACGTAAAGAAAAAAAGAAAAATGAATGTTTAAATATCAACGTATATCTTTATTTTTACGATATTAAATAGTCCATATGCATAAAGAAGTCTTGTACACGTCTCGTAAGATATCTTACATGTATTCTAAAAACTGTAAACCTGAGCTCTGAAAATTTGGAGACATATTTTTTTTCAGATGCATGTTTCTCTATCGATTAATCTAAAACTCTGACACGCTATACAGATATGTAATGTCATACCGTAATTTTGCAAATAAATAACAGGTACAGCTGAAAAAATATAAAACGATTACTGTAATCTGCCATCTGTTACAAAAATCTGCGTTTTTCTACATCGTATGTATCTCGTCTATAAATATAATAAAATGTTCGACATGACTCGCCCAAGGCAGTGATCGTAAATGAAGGAGAAAAATATCATGATTACTTTTAAGCCATACATACTCGAATACTTATACGTATTCGTCATTCAAACGACAGTTTATTAAATACCTACACTATTTATACTGCATCAATTACTCCTTTCTCCATTGAAACGGAATAAAAACATCTCTGGAGCTTGTTTATTGTTAGAATATTCGGTCTCCGAAGCACCAAGCTTCAAACATCCTGCTTCGATGCGAAGTTCTGTGATATAACGGATCGAGGCGAAGCTCGCAGATGGTAAATTAAACTATTACGTAACACATTATATTATCTTCAATACATTGGAATGATCAGTCTCTTCTCACAGAATTGGCTCTCAACCGCTTCTTGAACAGATCCAGCCGATTGTCAAGCCAACCGAGGCAATCACATTTTTACATATGGCATGAGATAAGAGTTTGAAGAATTTGATTAAATATGTGCTATAAGCGCCGACAACTGGCAAGTCTAATAATATATTCATCTCAATACCTTTCCCGGTTCTGGTTATTAAGGAAGAAATACGTGTACATATGAAAATATAAATTCACCGTGTACTGCGTCTATTTGCATTACGCAACTGCTTTTCAATTTCAAATTGTCGCAAATCTGCTCTTTGTAGGAAATCTTGACGTTCTAAGTATCCATCTTTCCCTTTGTTATGAGTGCTAATTTCTTCCTCCAAATTCTCTTGTTTCTTATAATTGTCCCAGTCTAATTTGGACTTTTCTAACGTACTAATTTTTGCCTTTTTTCCCAATTGACCAAGGGCAGAAGAAATACCTCCTAAACCAGCCCTTTTAAAACCTCTGCCTCTTCCAGATCCTCTCCCGGCAGGAGGACCAGAATTTCCCATTTTCTCAGAGTTCTCAGCAGAGGACAGCGATAGTCTTGCTTCTACTGAATCAACCGAGACTTCCTTCTCTATTTTTACCTCCTCGCCAGCAAATTCAAATACCTTGGTTATCTTTACTTTCTCTTCTACTTTTGGCTTTTCTATGGGCGGTGATTTCTCTTTTGATTTATTTGTTGTGCTTTGCGGGTGGGATTTAGGTGCCGTTGCTTTAAAAGAATGAGAAATAATTTAAAATTATAGCAATGTGTGTGTAATTCATGAATATTAACCTATTTCTATTTTCAATTATTTACCTGTATCCTTCATAAAATCAGCCCAGAGAGAATCAGCTCTTTCTTTCTCCTCTTCTTCGGTCAATTGTTTCTTCCCTTTGGGCTCTTCTTCCTCTTCCTCTTCCTCTTCTACCTTCTCATCAATCTCCACTCTCCTTTTTGTTCTTCTATGCTTCTTAATTTTAGACTTTATAGCTTTATTCTTTTTTCTCCCCTTTTTCTTTGTAACTTCTCTTTTGTTTTCATCATTTTCGTCCTCAGGACCACTCTCTGCATCACCTTCAGACTCTACTTCAGACACAGGCTCGCTGTCTGCGCCATCAGGAACATAATCTTCATCATCTTCGTCGGAGTCAGAAGGCAACTGATGTTCCTCAGTCATAATTAATTTTACTTTTACTTTTACAATAACTATAAAAGAATAATATTACGCATTTATTAAAAACCAATTTACACTATCAGACACAGCGTCACTGTTTCATTATATGTAGGAAAGAGTTCTTGAAAAACTTGAATCTTCACATTATGCACGAAATAAAATTTTAAATGTACACTTACTTTGAAAACTTTCATAAGAACTCGCGCGACATTTGTTAACAAAAACAAACGACATTTCTCATTCGGGTAATTACTGTTTTTGAAATATTGAAATTTATCACGTATACAAATAACCTAACCTCTTTGAAGTACGCGATCCCATAAATAATCGGGAGTCAATATCTTAGTTACTGGTTATTGGTGTTTCGATACTTACGTACTTTGTCAAAAAGCAGGACCTTCTGTGCCGAAAGTTTAGTTACGCGTTGAACGTTCCGGAACGTTCGTTAAAACATTCGAAATGTTATCTTTGTTTCGTCGCTCGTCGCTCAATCGTCGTACATTGACAAGCGTCGAATGAGGATTATTATTCGTTTACTAATATGAAAAAACAAACGCTGCTGACGCGTGAGAAAATCACGGAGAACTAACGACCAAAGTGTACGAATCGAAGATCACGATTCGCAAATGCGTTCAATGTACATTGCCAGATTGTCAGCCATATTTACTTGCTCATCGACCGCTTTCTTTTGTGAAATTCTAAATCATAATGTGAAATTCTAAATCCTGTATGAATTTGCAATGTGTTATCGTGCTAATAACGGAGAAAATAATATAATTTAACCAAAAATAAAGATTTTTATTCTCTTACAAATGGATAGCCTTTTACGAATTTTTTTTCAATCAGACAAGGGCAGTGTCGACATCTATGTGCAATTACGTACATGACTGTAGGATAGAAAATAGAATAATTTCGGTTTATCTGTCTACATATATCTCTTTTCTTCATTCCTACATACCCTATAAATGTTTCTTGATTTAAGGTTGTGTAAACAAGTATTGGACTAAAGAAAAATATTCAGTAGATTTTATAAAATTTCTACTACAGGCAGTACAGTTTCAAAGTCCAACGTTATTCGTTTATTTACGAACATTCTCCAAAAAAATAATTCAGTAATCTTGGTAATATTTATGCTTAATTATATAAACGCGACAAATATTCATCGATATCGCATAACAGTTGCGTATAATCTTCCACAACATATTTTAAAAGTATTTCCAGTTGTTAATACTTGTAATATATTTTTTCAGTTATTTGTCAACTAATTATGTATCATTTATTTGATAAATATTTATACCCGATAAAAAGAAGCAATTTAACAAGTAATTTTATATAATAATACTCTAATAAATAAAAGTGTACCAATAAATCAATATGTCTTCATAAAATTCGAAATCACATTAATTTTTACTTCTCTTTCTCAGAATTCCAACCTACATGGATCTCTAGTTACAAATATCTTGAGAGGAGAACACGGCCAATTACATAGAAAGGAGTCGAATTGCGAAGGAACTTTCACGAATTTGTCGAACAAGAAGTCAACCCCTACTTTAGGATGTTAAGTAGGATTAACAGGGTCACCGCAAACCTCATATTACAGGATCCATTTCGAATCCTCCTTTCAACGAAATGGTCGACAGCTCATTCACGAGGATTTAAACCGGATTAATAGATCAATCGGCCCCTTTCCTCCTACGAAAGCTTTGAATGGAAAGAAATAATAATAGTGTATAAAAAAAAAAAAAAAACAAAAATAGAAAATCAATTTGAGATAAGTCATCTCTCAACACTTGATAAAATAAGTAAACTTCATATCTTCACAGCTATTTATAGTATAGAAAAGACTTCAAGGAAAATTAAGTTTATGGTAATAAAAAAAATTAAACATACGGTAATTGAGAATTCTCTATTGCGAGGAATTAATAAGGAAGTGGCTTCCATTAATATTAATAAAATATTTGTTATTAAAACTAAATTCTTTTTTAAATATTCGCTTCTGGAATACGTGTCAATTACGTGTGACTTTCGCATTTAATTTTATCAAAGAAGGATTTTAGGGAAGAGTAATTAATTGAGGAGACGCGACGGATATCCGGAAGCAAAGGTCAATTCCAAGTGAAAAAAAAAAGCGTTATTTGTGGATGTACGCTCCGAAAGAGGATGGAAGAGGAAAGGATGGACCAGGTGGCTGCAGATGACGCAGAACTGAACGATTGGACGAGAATCTTGAGGAAAAGCCAAAGAGGAGGACGTGGCCAAGTCGGAGGAAGACGCTTTTACCGTTTAGAAAGCTCCGCCCGATTTTCAGAGGCGTCTCAAATCTCCCTCTTCTCTACCAATGTTCGTTCTCTCGTCTCTTTCTCGCGTCTCCTCTTCGGCATCCTCCTCTTCTTGGCTAACAATTTTGACGTACGATTAGTTTCGCGCGAGCATCGCGACTTATCGTGACATTCCAGTAATACCGATCGAGGGAAAAAAGATCAAGCTCCTCGAGAGGAGGATCTAGGTGTATCTTCAACCCTTGCGAAGTTTTCCATTCGAACGCGGTGCTCCGAAATTCTGACTCGCTCTCTCGATAACGTTTCACGAAGTAGTGAGGAAGATCGTGCACACATTCTTTCCTGAAGAGGATATTTTTAAGCTCTGTGCATTAGGTAAATTGGAATTTATTTCTTTTCTTCCTTGCAACGTTTCGTACCTGAAGAGAGATCGGTGCTCCGAAATTATCTTTCGATCTCGTCGCTGAAGGAAATTCGTTTCTAACTCTAAGCATCGAATAAATTAAGCCGTTCTTCTTATCATAAAAGAAACTTGTTTTGCCGAGAAACTCGTTCCCTGCCGACTGCCAAAGCTACTAAATGACTAAAATAGCACGTTACGACATTGTAACTAAGAGGTTTGGTACGGAAATTGATGTACAACGATGTGTATAGCAAAAAACGATGCAATTGAAACAGTTGCAGAAGATGCCGCGTAAACGACGTGCCTCGACGCCGACGTTGGATGCCGATGATGAGGAATTCGTCTCGGAGGAGAAGTACAGCAAGGATGATTTGGACAGCCGTGCGCCAAGAAACGCGGCGAACGCCAGGGAACGGGCTCGGATGAGAGTATTGAGCAAGGCATTTTGCAGATTGAAGACAACGTTGCCCTGGGTACCAGCCGACACGAAGCTCAGCAAGTTGGATACACTTCGTTTAGCGGCTACTTACATCGCTCACCTTCGTGCGGTCCTCAGAGATGACGGGGATGCTCATTCGGAAACAACGAGATCTCTATCTTTAGCGCTGGTAAGTTTTCATCGGTTGTTCGAATAAAAGAGTTTATGATAAAAGAGTTTCACTCGTAAAGAAAGAGCGGGATACAAGCGGACAGATTTATTTTTACTTTGCTTTGTATTAATACGTGCATTAATTAAAATTTGAATGTTATTTACTGTGAAACATTATTATCAAATTTCGGAGCTATGTATATCAGCCAAGCTAGAAATAAATGTCGAGTTTTTTGCATAATTGCAATTTTCGGTGTCACGATTACGAGTTTGTAAAATAACAGAGTATCCAGGTGGATCCACTCGGCGTCACAACGTCGCCTTCGCAGACACGTTCTCTGTTTACGTCTGTCCAGGTGGATCGAATCACCCTTAGAACTTCTGCCCATCCTTTTTTCACCGTTAATCCCAAGTTAGTTCCATTATTCGAGGAACGATCGTTTATTCGTTCAGCGTTGCAAGACAATTGTAATATCATTCCTTTCAACGTTCGTTTCATTAAAAAGTCAAGAAAAAGTTTCATTAAAAAGTTTTCGTGATGCAATTCCAAGCTTCTCAAATCCGCTTTGATGTCTCTTCATTTGAACAACCGAGCTCATTTTCAAAGGAGACTTTGTCTAAATTTTTTCTCATATTTTTTTGTAGTCTTGGCCGTTTGCTCTTCAAGGTGGAAACGCTTCCATGTTGATGAACAACAGTTGCAACGTATCATCGTCAACGTCGTCTAGTTCTAATCAGTATCGTGGCCAGCAGGGAGCCCATGATATTCAGAATTTCCATCATTCTGGACATCAAAGCATGTCACTGCGTCATAATCACGAGCCACAGCTTTCCTATTTTTAATGTGTCTGTCAAGTGAAGGCATTGCAGCTCCTCGATTGAGGAACAATGGAAGAACGTTTTTGTTCGCAAAAGAAAGATTAATAATCGGAGAGAGATCTATTTATTGCAGAGTGCCTTATTACTCTATTTATTTATCTGCCCATTTTAAGAACGATTATTAAAATACCCGTACATATCGTAATTATTATTGTAACCAAAGCATAAGTACTAGTCCAATAAAGTATTTCTACAGTTACGAATTACGTATTTTCAGAGCTTTTCCCATAACTGATTTGTTTGACTTGAAAATAAACACTGAAATGGAATCTGATCTTAGCTTTCACTAACAAACACTTGCGTGACAATTTTTAATTAATATTTGAAATAATAAAACTTAAAAAAAATGTCGAAATTGAAATTAAATCAAATTAACGAGATAATCTACTTGGAAGGATATTTTATAAAAAGTAACTCTAGATATCAATAATTCAATGTTGAAAAGTCAGTATCGCGTATAATTTCAGAAAGTCAAGAAAATGTCACTCGAGCAGGGTTCCGTATAATTTCGAAAAATATAAATCCCGCGGAAACGAAAATGCGATTCGAAAGAAATTTATGCGGCTTCCGAAATGGAATCGCAGGAAGGACGTGGTAAGAAAAGAAAGAGAACGTCAAGTTAAATAAACAGCACGAAGGGCCTTTTGTGTAAACTCGAAACTAAAATAATATATCTCGTTCCATCTACAAATCGGTCGAGGCAGGGCGTATCGTTTAAAACCCTCATATGTCAATACAAACCACCTTCCCAACTTTATGAATCATATGTTCCTCCACATTTGCTGACCGTTCTTAAAAATGTTTTACACGTATTATTATTAATGTTCATGAAAAATGAATAAACTTCTTCGCTTCGCGCGAGTATTTGTTTCATTGTAAACATAAATCAAACAAAGTTTATGAGTTATGGTTCTACGAAGTTTTACTTGCCTCTTTGAAGAAAAGATTAGCAAACGCTGCGAAGAATATTCTGCAATTAAAAATAATTATTGTCGATAAAAATATTAATGAAATTTTAACAAAAATGTCTATTATGACAGTCATGTTCATGTTATTTTAAATTTTCAAGACGAATGACTTATAATTTACGTAATTTTAATTTTATTTACTAGTGGCGTTGTAATATTATTCTGTGCCAAATTAATAATGTTTGCCACAAGGAAATGATGAGAGAATTTAATACGAAATTGCATTGAATATTACTATATTACATCTTATTTATATTAATATTCTCTCAATTCTTAATACATGTATTTGCTTAATATATAATTAAGATTCCTCTATAATTCAATATTCACAGCAATTATTGTATTGTATGTATACATATTTATTTTAATTAAATTTGAATTATATAATCCCTACGGGAAAAAATGAGAAGTTAGTGTTTTAGCATGGATCTGAGATAAACCTCATAAAATTTCGTGTCTCTTCTTTTAAAACATCGATCGTGAAAAATGTTATATTATATTTTAAAACGCGTTGAGTTTGTTTACTATGTACAATGCGTTTTTTAAATCATAGAACCCCTAATTAGAGATGACCCTCTTAGATTTTTACGTTTCATACGACATTACCAACGAGGTGAAAAATAAATGGTAACATCTAATGCATTTTCATATTGTGCGCTCGAGGAATTTCAAAGCACAGATGAGATCACAAACGAGGTATATGAATAGACTTAGCATACAATGCATTTTTTTATCCTACGATTTCGGGATCTTAGGGGGGACCCCCTTACCATTTTCGTATCACATTCTGTCATACTAATCCAGGCAGACTTTGCACCGCAGCACTACTAGCGATGAGAATTACAATCAAAAAATATGGACAGTGGTGCCACAGACGAGACATTAAGTGCACTAAAAAACCACTGATTGTAGCGACTTTTACTTCGAGGAATTTGGATCAGCGACATCTGTGTTCGTTGAACCGTTCCATCGAAATGTCTATAAACAATAGAATATTTAAAAATTGTTTAACAAAAATTATTTACAGAAACTTATATATACTGCAATCATCATGTGAATTATTCATTCGTTATTTAACTTTCATTATTTAATCTTCGTTATTTGATATTTATCATTAGTAATTATATATTTTGTTACATCGATAATATTTTTATATGAACTACTAAAATTAATTACGGAGTTATTATTTATTTGTAGTATTGTGATGTTAATTTATTTATCATCATAATTATTACATGACTTTTCTTTTTTTTCTGAGTATGTTGAGTCGGTATTTCAGAGCACAGGATATAAAATTCCATGAAATGTCACATCTATTCTGTACCTCGTCTGTGGTTTTACAGATAATATCACGTTCTTCTCTTTCGACGTTTCTACCCTTTCAATGTAGGTAGCGCTAGTCTACGACGGAAATGAGACTTTTTCTAAAAAGTCGCGAAAGATGGCGTTCGCGAGCAGTTTTCCGTTTGAAATTTTAAACTCTTGTCGAACGTTAACAGAAACAATTATAAACAATCGTAAGTAACAAACGTAACGCCTTTACTCATTCGTTTTTGAACATTTTACCTTCCTTGGCAATGATTAACGACATGAATATTTAACGAATTGATTTTTGATCAGGTAATATTCGCAATATACAGTGAGTGGCGCTATGTCCTTCGAGCGTCTGGTCGATTATCCGGCTACGAAAACAGTAATTGAGGAAAGAAAAGGAAAAAAGCTCCGCGTCCTTCTGTCACCGTACGGAAATCGCAATTCAAATCGTCAAGGTAAGCTGCAAACATTGTGACACGATGCGCATGTGAATCCTAGGTGGATTCCTATCGATGATTGGAAAAAAAACAAAAAAGAATGCGTATACGCATGTTTCTCGATTGAAATCAAGGCTTCGAAAAGTCCTCGTCGATCGTTTCTCGGGAATTCTAATATCGAATGTTTTCGAAATGCCGTTTTGCTCGAGTTCCTTGTATCAGTGGCAGATAATATTACCTTATAAATGGTTTAGAATTAACCTAACATGCACAGTAATATTGTTCATTAAAAACAATCTTAATAACTCAACACTAAGTTACTAGATAGTTACTAGATAATAGAATAGTTACTAGATGATATAAATATAAGTTTAAGCTCTTATAATTAAGTAAATAACTAATTACAAGAGTTTAAATTAAGAGTTTTTAAAATTAAAATAAGCAAACTAATTGTAAAAATTATAAAAATAAATGATTTCTCATTTAAAACGCGATTAAACGAGTCGATTTCGCTCTTCGTAATTATCGTCGCGTCTTGTCTCTCTCATAGAAATTCAAACGAACATGAAATCATTTCACATAAGTGGTTTATAAAATCCACGTTCCGAATTATTTAAATAATACGACTCGTTTGTCAATAATAATCGCTCGAACATATTCCCCAAAATATTAACCATCTTTAACCAACGAAAATTATTTCAAATCAATTCAGTCAGTGAATTTCCTACGTCTTTTCTCTCCTTTTTTGTCATGACACTAATTTAAACATCATGCATAAAAGCGTGCGTGCTAGCTGTCAAAAAGACTAATTATGTTCGTCTTTTCTCTCTCTCTCTCTCTCTCTCTCTCTCTCTCTCTCTCTCTCTCTCTCTCTCTCTCTCTCTCTCTTATAAAAAACTGAAACAGAAAGGAAATGCGATATTAGCAAATGAAAAGATCACGGTGAAGAGATGATAAATCACATTTTACACTTTTACAAGCAATTTTAAAATTCAACGCGTTATCAATCAGTTCTGTATTATCAAATGATTGGCGTTGAATTTCTCAAAGTTATTGAATTACTTAGTTCTACAAATTGAAGAGGAAATGACGCAAACAGGCATAAATTCCTATCTTTCAACACATCTTTCTTTGTATTCTAATCTATTAATGGTGGCTGAGTTTACTCGATATATAAATATAACAGTATTATAATATTGTAATATTGTAATATATATTATACTGTGTATAATGTGATTATTGTAGATAATAATTATATTATAAAAATTTGTGATATTTATAATAATAATATAATATAAATTTATTTTATAATAAATTAATACTATGTTATCATTATAAATATTATAAATTTTTATAATATAATTGTAAACTACAATAATCGCATTATACACAGTATAATATATATTACAATATTATAATATTTATTGTATAATAAATTAATATTATGTTATCATTATAAATATTATAAATTTTTATAATATAATTATAATCTACAATAATCACATTATACACAGTATAATATATAGTAGAATAGTACTATTACACAGTACAATATTATAATATTTATTGTATAATAAATTAATATTATGTTATTATTTTAAATATTATAAATGTTTATAATATAATTTATGTATAATATATTATGTAAACTATATTACATTAAATATATTTAAATATATATTATAAATGTATTATATATAATAATTATGTAAAATATATTATATATAACATGATATAATTTATTTTATAATAAATATAATTGGATTATATTACATATATTATTATTACATTATATATATATATTATATCATGCATAATACATTTAATACGTCAAAGCTTCAGGTATTAAAAATTAAGTCGACACTAAGAAAACACTAAGAGAACAACAATAAGCTTAACTTCGTTCAAATATCAACCTGACTGAACATTTTTTCATTCAAATTGCGCGTGACTGCGAAAGAAATTATGCCATGAATAATTCAATTTTCTTCGAACTTTTCCCATTACTGCGCCCATCGTCACAACGCAAACATAAAAGACACGTTGTTTAAACGATCTTGCGCGCCGGATGGTTAATAGCCATTTAGACAAGGAATACGTTTGCGCAGTTCTTAGGCGCGTTTAAATTCAAACCGTTCAATGGTCAATAAAAGTTTATTCCTACGCGCGTGGCAATGAAAATTTATCGCATGGCTGTGATGTCATGCGAAACGAAACGCAGGTGCGCATTGGATCACTGCCGCGAATTCGCTCGCGGTTTCTATAAAAAGAAAAAAGAAGAAAAAAAAAAGAAAAAAGCGTAGAAACGAAACCCTTTCACGCCGGCCACGCCGATCTTCGTTCCGTTTCAGTTTCGCCAAACGCCACGTTTTCAACAGTTATTACGTAACCATTTGATCTTCACTCGTACGATCTCTGTTCGTTCGAACCGCGCTGTTGTCGAAAACGTTCGAGCAGTCGATTTCACATCGCGGCAGCAGCAGGATAAGAGAGAAATTTTCGTACGGTTTACGACCGTTCTCTATCCCCGTTTCGCTCATAGTCGAATCGTAATTCTACGGAGGGTTTTACTGTTCTCTCGTACTTTCAACGCTGTATTTGCCAGCGTCGCGAAGAGAGAATGAAATTATACGAGGGACATTTTATTTCTGGTCGTTCTGAAAATGAACGATCTTTTTGCGAAAGCGAAGATTTCCAATATTTCCTTTAGAAATCGCACTCGACGATAATTGGATTACGGATGAAAAACAGTGGAGCCTAGAGGAGTTGCCGAATGTACAAGGCGAAAGAAATTCTGTCGTGACGAAACTGAGAGAAATTGCAGTTTTCCACTGTGAAAGTAACGCCGCCGCGAATAATGTGATTTCGCAACGCGAAGTTTCCTCGAAAAGCCGCGAACGGAAATTACGCTTTGCAAGTACGCTGTTATCGTGTCCTAAGAAAAAAAAAGAAAAAAAAAATGACCACCGATAAGAACACACGTGTTCGAAAGACGAAACGATCGCTCCCTCGAGTCGCATTAACTCCACGCAATCGAGGAATGTCGCCTCCGTGAGTGCAGAAGCACCTAAAGCCGCGAGCGCGTTTCAAAACTTGCGAAAAATAACGTGTACACAAGTTTCGTAGACAGAAATCATAAAATTCTTATCGTATCGATAAAGTGGTAAATGATAACCTCGCGGTACTATGGTCGTTTGAGGTAACAGTTATTTAAAAAAAAAATATATATATATATATGCTATATGCACATGTATATCTGAAAATTGAAAAATTCACAAAACAACGAGAAAAGGAAATTTAATTCATACTAATTGGAAGTTAGAAAGGGCCGAAAATCACTTCCTACTGGAATAAACTAATTTTTTTATTACACATTAGAAAAACATTTTTCAAGTACACTGAATTTAATCTTGATCTAAATTCAAATTTAACGGGATCAGTGTTTTTCTTGTATTCTGACGTTTTATTAAAAATACGGAAACGCAATTCTTTTGAAATGTAATTATAGCAAATTGATATCGATAGCAGGGAAAATTTATTTTCGTAGCTCTCGTCATTTTTGCCCCCGTTGGAAAATGAATTTTTCTGCAACAGATCGTAAATAAGCTGGGGCTCGTTACGTAGAGTTCCGACGTAGCTTTACGAGAAACACATGCAATTGCATTCGATTAAATCGAAAATCAATTCTCCCGTATCGTTGTCGTTTTATCTGCGAGTCACGTCCCAATGCTTTACGACGCTTCCAATCGATTCCTTGCAATTTAATTACCAATAAAACTAAAGGATTAACGATTCTGAACAACAAATTAAACGGCAGTTTAATTGCAAAACGAATCTGTCTATACACGAAATGAATCTTTACGAATAATTAATTCGACGATGAATAATTGAATCCGCATTTAGAAATTTAATTCAAATTGAATAAATAGTTGTAGCACATATTTATAATTACAATGTGAAGTATATCCTAGTTGAAAATTGAAGGTCAAGTATTTGTTAATACTTTGAGAATTTAGTACGATTTTAATACATTATTGCAGGTGATCATTGTCAGAATGACAAATTAAAAAGTTTGATTTTCAATTCTTTTGTGTACTACTAATCTAATGAAATCACGCCAAATGCAGACCATGAACGATATAAATATTTGTAGAAAACTTGTAGGATACGGTAATTTCAGGTGCGTTAGTACTTAAATTGTTCAATCTTATCGAGCTTGTACGCGATTATCGTGGCCTGATCTTTCAATTTCTTCTTTGTTTAAACATGAGTCGTGTGTTATCCATGCCGCATTTGAACAACGAAACGATATTGATGTTCAAACAGAACCTAAAACACTCTCGGGGATATATCGACTGAGCACACGTGAACAGAAATCAATGACGTTATTAAAAATTATTTCGAAATTCTAGTCGCGATAAAAATCTGTCGAGAATATTTAACGCGAGTGAAAGAAATCAGACTGTATTACGTAAAAAAGAAAAAAAAAAGAAAAAAAGACGAAACGTATTAATTACAATTAGAAGTTATTGGATAACTTGTAAAACGGGACTGGAATTTTGCGAAAGTTTTCAAAGATTATCACTTGGGAAATCGGCGTTTCGTAATTGTATCGACAATGACGCAACAAGTATAATCTAGAAATATCATTTCTTACGTTTTGTATTTGAAGAGAAAAGATAAAAGCAGATATGAGACCGGCACGAAACGCGTTACAAGATTTACATTGGGTGCTCGTTCGACTAGTACGCAATAATCATCATTAAGCATCGAAGTTTATTAATTCTTTTTTATGGTACCTAACGATCGTTATCAGTGATAAGTAGATGATAATCGAAAACGGCCAGTTTATTTTTGCACAACAACGCCCACGTGCCGATAAATGATAAATTGAAACTTGCTTCGGTGCCACGTACACTTTGATTTAAAAAAAAAAAAAAAAAAAAAAACAAGCCATTCTGTTAGGAAAAAAAAATGAAATTACCATTACTGTCATAACTTTTCAACTACATAGAATGCGAAACAACTGGACACTGAA
Source organism: Tetragonisca angustula (assembly GCA_036937485.2). NCBI lineage: Eukaryota > Metazoa > Arthropoda > Insecta > Hymenoptera > Apidae > Tetragonisca > Tetragonisca angustula. The sequence goes on from JAWNGG020000013.1 coordinate 2,093,838, forward strand.
ACATCTGTCGATAGAAAAATTGAAAATATCAAGATCACGCAATTTTTAGATCACAACAATTACGGAAGTTTTAATCAGCACTATAAAATGTACGTAGACACTGACAATCAAAAATTTTTCAATTCAAACGATGCGATTGAACATCGAGCTAAAAATTTGTCGCGAAGAAAAATTGTTAATCTGTACAGAAGATTAAATTGTTAATCTGTACAGAAGATTCCCCAAAAAATTTATGACAAGCGAAAGATAGGAATTTTCATCTCCAATTTGAAAAAAAAAAAAAGAGAATTACCAGCTAAGAACATTTGTCTTCCAAGTTTATTTATAGTTATCGCAAGTTGGCACAGAATTGTGCATCAAAACGTCCAGCGAATTTCGACCGCAACTTTTAATTATATTTTATTGTAATGCACGATTAAGATATCAGGTCGACCCAGTATGCAAATCCGCCCCACAAATCTTGTAAGCGCACTGTTATCGTTCTTGTTGAACAATTCCTCGCCAATAATAAATTAAATCGACCGAGTGGCCTTGTATCGTTCGACCATCAAAAAATTCGTCGAATATTGGTACGTTTCGACACGCTAAGCGACATAATAATACCTCTCTACGTCCGTTTAATGACGTTTCGAAAAAAAATTCGAAACGATCGTTCCCCTTAGCTGATTTCTACTCGCGGACAAATCACAAATGTAATCAAACAGATTAATGTGTCTTATTATTATAATTAGAACTTAATATCGAAATGAAATTAACGTTGCGTCCGCTGATCACAAGTTGCCAGTTCTAGGTAAAAACAGGAATATGAAAGTAGATTCAGATGCATTACGTAAAGTTGTGGAAATCATTTGATACGACAACTATTTTTAAATTCGCGTTGACGTATTGGTGTTTGTGTTCGTGTAATTTAACAATTTCAATACAACTGTCCAGCATTTAATTACGTAACGTAATGAATTATGATTATACTATTAAATAAGTTTAAAAATGTTTGCTGAAGCAAAAAAAGAAGAAAAATTAGAACTTGTTTAAACATTCCTCTCTTTTTTCTTGTGAAAGAATACGATTATTTTAAAATGTAAAATTGCTACGGATGTTTTAACTTATGAATTAATTATAATAATAATTACGAATGATCACTCGAATGTCCATATTGAGAAATATTTCTCAAAGTAAGGACTGCGCAGTCAGTTCTCTCTTTTTTTTTTTTTTTTTTTGTTAAATAACTTTCACATAATAAAGGCAAGAATGTAAGACAGACGTGTCAAACATTCGCTTGCATTTCAGAGCTCAGTTTTTCCTATCGCAGTTAGAAACACGACCACATCCTTCCTGTTTGTCTAAAAACTTTCCTGCTAACGTGATAAAAATTTCAGCCGCTTGGTTGATTGCATGCGTCACTATTTTGCATTTAACCAGCTATAACCATCGAGAAATGTCACCCACTTGAAAGTCTGTTCAAGGAATTTCATTTAAATTGAATCGAGGATAGAATTTTTGGCAATAATAATTTAATAATGAGTCAGTCAGTGATTTGTAAATTTGTATTAGTTTCTTTCAATCTGTCATCAAGTTCAGAGTCAGCTGACATCTCCCGCAGCTTCTCTGCGCAAAATTTATTCGATACGACAAACTATAGTTCGAACATACTTGCAAAATTATTTGTCTCTCAAATAACTCGAATAGTTTATTCTTTAGAGTAAAATCCTATTAAAACTAAGTTTCTTGAATCTGTAAGCTGCTTAAATCGCTTGTCAAACATCATTTTATGTTACGATTCAAGAATTTTTCAAGTATCTTTCAAATAAAATTTTATTCGAAATACTCTTTGATACATTGTGGTTTTCTTCTTTCTCGTCGAAATGATCGTTATCTTGAGTAACACGAAATACTTACTTCAGTGCACAAGTTTCGTTAAATCTGCCTCTCGTCGGAATATATAAATTTCGAAAGGCAGCGACTACAAAATTTCAATGAAATTAAGATAATCGAGATTGGTAATGGGCGGGGCAATAATAGAAAGCTGATAAGCTACAGCTAAAGCATCGAGAGAATCGATAATTCCCGTCGTCAAATAATTCTCACTCTGATCTAAAAATACATTCAGACATTCAGGGCACGTTATAAAAAAAACATTCAAAACACATTATAAACTACTCAATTTGTCAAGAACAAAGCACCGTGAAACAACGTAACTCACGATGCGTAAATGTTGAGAAAATTGACTCCTTAGAATTTCCTTCTCGAACATTCGTATGCAAATGACACGTCGTGGTTTAATTGTAATTTAATTTAAATATAATATAATTGTATTATAATATATAAAATATAAAATATAATATACAAATTTAGATATAATATAATTATATTATAATATATAAAATATTATATAAAAATTTAAATATAATATAATTATATTATGATATATAAAATATATAAAAATTTAAATACAATATAATTATATTATAATATATAAAATATATAATCTCTCGCGGTTTAATTGTAATTTAATTTAAATATAATTACGTTACAATATATAAAATAGATAATCTCTCGCGGTTTAATTTAATTTAAATATAATATAATATAATATTTTAATATTATAATATAATTAAAATATATAAAATATAAAATATAATATAATTGCACTGTAATGTATGAAATATATATAGAGTATAAAATACAATTTAAATATAATGTAAATGACGTTGGCCTTCAATACGTACGAACTACCTGCACGAAAATCGTTCCTCAAACGACCCAGCGATACCATTTTCAGAAGCTCGATTCGACACACAGCCACTTACCTAACAGGGATAATAAACGTAAGGACGTGCGATTTGCATAACGACCTCACCTAAAGTCACGGTCGTCTCGTGCTGCAAATCTTATAAATATCACGCGGAAAAGGTCAGGCATCGGGAGAGCGGTGGAACAACAATTGTGTTTGCATTGCACGACAATGGCGCGGACAATAGGTGGTAAAGCTAGAAAGTGAATGCGATTTCGTTCGCTCGCAATCTCCTCGCCGAATCATTACGCCTGTATAAACCGCTTACATCATAATCAGCCACTCATTATACCTCCCCTGTTACTCATTTCGCTTCTTCGGCTCTCGCCATGCATATTTATGAACCGACCTTTCGTACAACTGGCACCCGCCAACTGTTTTGTTTTCCTCTTTTCAAGGTTCGAGAACCGACGCCGGTTGTTGCCAACATTCCCGCTCCCGTGTTCGTTTGCCTTTCTGAAAATGATAAATTGCAACAGCCTTGCCTTCGTCGATTGGTTGATCGTTGGTTGCCTCGGGATTTGATTCGCTTAGGAAGAAAGAAATTGTGACTGATTGCAGAAATTTGAAAAAAGGGAAACTAACGATTACGGGCGAAGTATCGGTGTAATGATAGAATATAGTAACGCACAGTTGGATAATAAAATGTAGACGCGTGATCTACGTTAGTCACGCGAAATTACAGACGATCGGTAATGGAATTAGAATGTTACCATTATAAGCGGGGGGGAAAAAAGAAAGATGGAAAGATCGTCGATGCAATTTCGAAATTGCAGCGTTTCGTCGGACACGTGGCAAAAAAATTTAATGATCCAGAGATGTATGTAATAACACGTGAACCTACAAGATATCTCTATTCGTTACGTCGTTACGTGCGAAGTGAACTTTGAATTCGAAACGGAGGAGCATTCGAAACATTTGAATTTTAAAACCAAAGACGTGGGTCAACAAATCGCCCTCGGATTACAATTGCAAATTGACTTCACCGCGTTCGCAAAAAATTATACATTGTACACGAATTGCATTCGAGTGCCTTATGAAATATTTACGCAGACAGTTTCATTATGCATGTAGGCTTTCGATAACGACGAATTTTTCTTTCAAAAGTTCCTTAACCACGCCACGTTTTATTTCGCATAAATAAATAACGTAGTTTACGATCGGGCGATCAAACGAGAAACACGAGATCACGCTGTCGCGCTTCGAAAGAAACTCGAAGTAAAGTCGAATCGTAAAGTGTAAGAAAAAACTGCTCGTCGATGCAGGCAGCAATTAATGTCCATTTACCACGGTGTTTACTACGACTGGTTTCCATTCGATTTTAATTATAAACGGTAGCAAATGTTCTTAAAGGCTGGATCCGCCACTCTTCCGGAGATGAGAAAAAAAAAAATACCATTTACCATTTCATCTTGAAGTATACACATCGTGAAATTCATCTTTCATGTCACTGTCGTCGTAAGGAATTGGCCGGAAGTTGTATCGTGCCATTAATTACAATCTCAATGACTTTACAAATTTATTTCGTGTATTTCATTTTATTATAGGTTATATTATAGGTTATGTTATAAGTTATATTATAGATTATATTATAGGTTATGTTATAAGTTATATTATAGATTATATTATAGGTTATATTATAGGTTATGTTATTTAGTTATATTATAGATTATATTATAGAGGTACCTATAAGTAATGCTGTTTTTTTCAAATTTAATAAACATTGCCATCTAGTGGCAATAATTTAACTTGTTATAACATATATTATAGATATATTGACATTTAATGCTCATTGTTAAATTATATTATAAATTAAAACTGTATTTACTCTTAAATAAAATAAAACAAAATCTCTTAAATAAAAATTCTTAAAATAAAATCTCTTAATAAAATAAAATAAAATAGAAAGAGGAAAAATAAAATAAAATAAAATTTCGTACGATATCCAAAAACGATATTATTTATGGGTACTACTAATATATATATAATATATCACAAACGCTAGTAAATTAAACGTGAAATACGTTGTGCCATATTAATAATCTGTTTCAAAATACAATCACGACGACGGTCGAGTCTTCGTTCTACTAATTATTTTCCATTAATAAATATATGTATACAGCGTTTGCTAATTAACGTTGTTAGCTTCGAGCGTTCTTCTCGTAAGTGGTGAGTTTGCGAAAGGAGAAATTTCTACTATCTACCTTTTTATACACCTACGTGATACGGTGACGTAAAATGATGATTAAATTCTAAATTAATATTCCACTAGTGGAATACTTGAGCGTCTTAATTTAGTGGGGGCCACAATTTTTTTGATATCGTACGAATATTATTTTGTTACATTCTGAGAAAGAAATTGAAATTAAAATCACACTCGCCAAGTGTCGAGAATTTTCACAATTTTCCCAAACGTTAATGAACAAAAGCTCGATCAATATTTTGAAGAAAATGTTGATTTGAAGCATGAAATGGCATACATTTAATGATTCTCCCGAGAAACGCTGCAACAATGGAGAAACACTCGAGTATCATAAATAACGCAAACGACACGAACAATTCGTAGCTTTGTTATTAAAATCATAATCCTTTTCTCGCGCTTCTTTCCTTCACAAATGTGAAACACATACGAAGAAAGACAAACGTTAGGAATTAGTGGCGCGAACACCCTAGTACGTTCCGAATCCCCATAACGATTAACAGACTTCTTGCGATCGCATAGGTAATTAAACAGACCGCGAGCGATGCTCGTAATAAATTCCCATTAACGAACTTCGGATTCCGGTTTCGTAGCAACGGCGGAGAGTTACGACCATGCTGTTGCTACCATGATCGGCATGGGAAAGTACGTACGTACGTACACGCGCGTATGGCGTTTTCAGGAATCCGTGGCCGCGTGAATTAGAGACAGATCCAGCCAGCTTGCGTGGAAATGCAACGCTCGCGAAAGAGCGTTGGGAAAATGTCGCCGCCGGGGAAAAATTATGTTACAGAGGCGATCGCGGAGACAGAAAATCGACAGGCTGGGTAGACTGCGGGCGAGCGCCGGCACTCTGTATCTTGCAATTACGGCAAATGCAAATTATCGTCTACGCGTCGTGCCCCGGCATGAACTGGTTCAACGTGTCATTATTGTTTATTAGCGCGAACATTCGCCGTTTTTATCCGCGAACGAGATGCAACGCCGTTAAGAACAACCGCGAGGCCGTATAAGTACGTCCACTCGAACAATAATCCCACGCTGCTGGCCTGGTACGGTTTCCTTCCAGCCGATAACCAGGGAAAATCGTTCGACAAACTTTCGTGAACGTGGCGAAATTTTCTCGGGCAGCGTTTGAACAATTCTTGGCGAGACAGATGGAGATTTTGTAGATTCTGGAATTAAGAATGTTTTTTTTTTTTTTTTGCAATTTGAGATAAAAATGAAGTTATTACGACAGGATGGACAATCATTGGGGATGGAATTGGTTTGGATTAGGTTCGTGATTTTGGAATTGTCAAGTTTGAGAATATTTTAGAATATTTTTGATCCGATTTTCACTTACAGATTTGAGTTTCGTAGATTTTTGCTTGGTCACGATCGCTTTCTCAAAGTGACTCTTTTAAGTATATTCTTGAAGTGAATCAACCTCAGAGAATTGACTTTAAATTGCGTATGCTACTTTCTAAGTCGATCAGTTCGATTATTTCGTTTAGTTTGTTTTCCATCTGGGAAATTTTAGAAAAAGATCGATAATATTCAATTATCACGCAGCATACAACGTGTCATGTTATTCGATAACTGTTTCATCGCAAACTCGTTAAGAAAAAAAAGATAATTGTATGATTCAATTACAGATTTAAAGTATTAGAAGATTTTGAAAATCTTCTGATTTAAAACTAAACACAAATTACTGATCAATCTCATTTTTCTATATATATATTATTCTATATTACTCTATATATATATATATTATTTCAACAACAATTTTTATTTGAGCCACGCAAAGGCCAAGCTCGTTGATTTCGTCGAGGTTAATCGCGTATTAACGTTAACCTAAATCTGCCTGTCATATTTAACTTTACATCGCAATTTCTCAACAGCGTTCATTATTCAACACCATTTCGAACAGACAGTCGTCATTCAAAAATCATAAAAAGTTAATCACGATCGAAAATTTAATCAGTACGTTCAATCTACAACTCGATATAAGAGAAAATCTGCACTATTTAACGAACGTGTGAATAAGAAATATATAATCGTATTTATTCTATTATCATATAAATTATAGTTTGTATGTAGGATATATTTTTTTACGTATTAAGAACCCATTGTATCATTATTAAAATTCAAGAAAATTTCAAGAAAATCGAACGATATTCGAAAATCGCACGTCGAGAATTTTCCGTCCCGAAATTGCAACATTTCCTCAGTTTTATCTCTAAGTATATTTAAATACATAACCCAGCAAAATAAATAATAAATTTATTAGTTCTTGGTAATTTCCTATCCAGCGATGTACCGATGAACTGAAAAAGAGGACGATTTATTGTACACGGTCACTCGTTACGGTCCGCGCTCCAAGTGGAAACGTCACCTCGTTACAAAGCGAACAGTTAAACAGTCAGGGGCATTTGCGAATTTAGCGAAGAAACATAATTCGACGCGTGTTAGGGACGTGAATCCACGAGTTGGCCGACACCGACCAAAACTCGTTCACAGTCGCCGGAGTTTGCCCCCCTCCCGCGGTGGTGGATAGAAACGGCGCTCCTGCAATCGGATCGAAAGAAACGCGAGACTGAAAGTCAACAACAGCTTGTAATCGCGCGAATTAACGCGCGTGAGTGCCGGCTGAATGCGACACGCGAGTGTCTATTCTTAAGAACTGCCCATTGATATGCAAACTCAGCCACGGCGTGGCGCGCGCTAGATAACGCCTTATCAGCCTTGCCTATCTACACGCGTAGGAGCTGCTGATTCGTGTGTTCGTGGCGATTCGAACAACTTCGTAAAGCGTAGCCCGATCACATTAATTAAACGTCCAACTAATTAACCGGTCTCGGTCCCTCCAACTGGCGGCGACCTGGTGCTGCCCCCTATGTCGAAGATCCAAGTTTCCACGGGCGAATCTTGTGCGTTCGTGTATGCAGAGATACAGTATAAACAATGTTTATTTAACGAAAGCAATGACAACGGAACAAACGAATAATCAAACGAGACAAATAACATTCGAACAACTCAAACAACACAGTCGACACTTTTTAACAGTTCTCTCACGAGGTTTTTGAAAAGAGAAGTGCCTACGTTGTGCTTCTCGCGTCACATTCATATTTTATGATTAATAAACAGGCCATCTGTTATATTTGAACGTAACTAAAATTATACTACAGATCAATTGTAATGACTGATAGTACATATATGTATGTGCTATCATGCTGCAAAATTTTGGGAAATGGCTCGAGTGTATAACACAGTTTCGTGTTTGAACGTCTGATAACAGATCGGAAAAAAGTTGTTTCAATACACGACACGTTCCAGACAAAAGTATAATTAATAGCAATTGAACGTTTGATGATCTTTCGTGCGAGTCTTATTTTCTGATATGTCTAAATCGGGGGGAAAAATTTTAGAAGAAGATCGTGTTTGAGTTGTAGGACACGTCCACGATACAATACACGCTAATTATATTTGTATGTTTGATAAATACATGTTCTACGTTACACGGCTTGTGATAGCCATATCCAAGATAGCCAAGTTATTATAGGAACAAAGATATCAGTTATAAAGAAGTATGTATATAAACAAAGGTTCCAGAAAAAAAATATGCTATCTTCAGCGTTCTACGACAAACCGATTCTACGCAGTATAATATAAAAGACGATGACACCTGTCGACGCTTATTTTCGCTTTTACGCTGCATTAATTTTGAAATAAAATTCCATATATATGTATATATTTTTTCTTTTTCTGTAGTGTTCGAGATAGATTAAAATTTTTTTATTTTATCAAAATACTCATTTTTTTTTTTTTTTTTTTTTTAATAACTATAAAATGATAGTATTACCACATATGAATTCATATATCTCGTCTGTGGCATTGCAGAAAAACAATGTGACGATGTTGCATTCTTAACACATATTTAAGAAAGTCGCGAACATTTTTGCTATCTCTTAGATAACTAGATAACAATGAAACTATTATTTTCTAAAAATATTATTCATTCATTGCGTATTTTATTGCGTTTATTGCTAAAAAAAAAAGAAAAAAATTGCTTTTACAAGAGCTTTTGATCTCGACGCTAGCTCTCTCTCTCTCTCTCTAAAATATGAAAGAAGCTTCCAACAAACGAACGCTATTATCAAAATGCACGCGGATACCAGCGATCCAGATAAATATCGCTGATTGGCCAGCAGAGTTTGCTGAACGCGCGAAATTCGTCCGTCTGGCCGTGATTTTTCACGCGCCAGTTGCCAAATGGGAACGGAAACGGGGGACATAATCCGCGATTAGCAATTACTTTAACGGCACTTTCTCGTCCGGTTGTCCTCTCTCGTTCCGTCTCGCGACAGAAGAAGCCCCGTCCGACTAGAAATCCAAGCTGTCGGCGAGCGAAAGAAGGGAACAAAACCACCGGTGGCCGAGGGAGAAAACGAGATATACGTGGATACCAGGTGACGCGAAATCAAACGGAGAGCCAGGTTGCGAGTTTCGTGGCGTTCCGGCTTGTAAACTAGCGGAAGAAACCGGGGAATTCGACCGATTTCTTCGCTCGTCAACCGGGACCAGACCAGGAACGGTAGTGCGTTGCACGTGCGCCGAGTGGCAATTTGCAAAAGAAATATTTATCAATCGCCGTGGAGCGCGAACGTTTCGATATTTATGTGAAACGTCTGTTGACTTCTCGCCGAGTTTTGCTAGTCTTTTTTTTACGTCGCTGGTTGTTTGTTTCAGTCGTGGGTTTCTTCAAAATTATCGTTTCGTCATTGCACTGAGAAGAATGAATCGTGTCGCATTTGTATGTAAAATTTGTATTGTTCCAATGAATTAGCTTTACGAATTTTTATTTATTAATAATAAATTTTACTTTATTGCTTAGCTTTGTTAATTTTTAATTGTTTGTCAGTTTGCTAATGTATAATAATAAAATAATGATTAATTATCATTGCATTATTAGTTTGTATAATTGTTAGTTAATGTAATAATTTCTTTGTTTAGGAATCTCTTATTTTATCTTCATTTTTGTTAAAATGTTAAATATTTAAATGTTAATTTATTTTTGTTAAAAATAAATTACACAGTCATTACATATGCAGGGACTAAACATTAGAATTATCAGCCAATAAAGTATAAAAAACTTGTCATCAGAAAAATTTAAGTGCAAAAAATTACAGAGTTTTTCCATTTGCGTATTTTACAATAAATCATTTGAATTTACACAAATTGGCTGTTGCAGAAAATTTGACCGAGTGTAGAAAATTTCTGTGAAGAATCACAAATTGGTCATTTTGACTATCCTAGAGTAATTCTGGTGTTAATTAAAATTTATTTTTATTCGTATTTTTACTCAACGAAAATAGATTGAACTTCAAAAAAAGAAAAAAGAAACTAACTAAATCTAACTAGACTAAATTTTCTTTCCTTCGCGAAAGATTTGTTTTTTTTATTTTTTTTTTTTTTTTTATTTATAGTACAAGCAAAGTCGATTGATGTGTTGTTGCGCTTACGAGCGAGATTTATTTCACCGTCGCTTCGGAATACTTTATTCAACTAGAAAATGATAGTATCGGCGATTAAACTCGACATAATACCGGATGTTTTCAAGATAGCGCGCTTTGAACATGTGGAACAACTAATAGCCTGAAAACAAATCGTTCGACAATGGCGTTTTTCTTTTTTCTTTTTTAAAGCTGATATCGATGCACGATTGCACTCAATGACGTTTTAAATACCAATCAAATAGCTCGTACTAATTCATGGAATTGAAAATAGAATGGCTCGTATTGAATCGCAAGAGAAATTCACTTTTTTAAAAATCTTTCCTCAATGTACGATACGATCTTATTGTCAGTCACAATATGTGCAATTTGACAAAGTATAAATATTCAAGCTAGAATAAAAATATTAAATTTAAATAAAAAGAAATGTTCAATCTATCATTTTAGTGCATTGTATCTCGCTTGGTCAGAACATTTTAGAATGATTAACGTTATCACAATCGTGTATCACAAGTTGACGAAATCTATTCTCGTTTCTATATTTCTTTCTCCCTTTTATTTCATACCCATTTGTAATCGAATTAAGTTTATCCCGTTATTTGTGTAACAAGTGTGTCACCCCATCGCTCGAAGCACTGGTACTTTTCAGAATTATTGTAATTTCTTAATCGTCTTACAATCTCGCAGCGTCGTTCGATCGCTTAATTTGTAAAAAAAAACCGAGTAGTGAAAGATTCGTAAAAGTAACGAAATTATACTCATCTTCAGCCCATTTTCATTAAAGAGCGCGATCATCGCAGCACAAAGTAACAAGGTGAAAAACCTTCGAAAAAAGAAAAAAAGAAATAACAATCTTCTACAGAAATAACTTTCAAAAATTATTATAGGTAAAATTATCCTTGCCTTGGCATCGTATATAATCACGGTACATACTCATTAAAATTACAGAGGAATAATTTTGCGAGAACGAGAACAGCTTGAAACACGTATTTTCGAAAGTAAATTATAAAAATCATCGTACTTTAATCACAGCTCTTCTGTATAGGTACCCTTTACTTTTTTTATCTATTTCTTTTCTTTTTTTACAATTAAATATTCCATTCTTTTTCGCAAAATCACTTAAAAATCTTATTAATACTCGTTGAGAGATTGTTACTTTTGTATTTTTACTCTCAATTAATATTATTCTGGTTATTAGAGACACAAATTTTCGTTATCTCTCTGCACAATTGATGTGCTTCGTCCTGATTTCATTAATCTTCTTGCATCTGTTTTCACAAACACTTTGTATTTTTTCAGTAGAGTTTAAAAAACTTGCAAACATTTATTACACGTTATTATATAGAGCATTTTAATTATTATGTATCATATATTTATTGTATAAAACAACCCTATCAATCTTGTTGGCTTTTTCTTCCATCCTCGCGTTATGTCTCTATACTCTATAATCTGTGGTCTATAATAGCATCGCTATCTCCATGGTTAGCTAACAATAAGGTGCATCCAGCCATGACTCGAACGTCTGCGAATGTTTCCTCTTTACGGGATTTGCTTGAGCACTTGCTTCGCAAGAAATTTCTTCTATCTTTCTATCGGAATCCGTTCAATCTTCAGGATACGTCGGAATCTTCCTAGCCAACAACCCGCGTATTACAAATGAATTCGAGTTCTCATTTTCATTCTCGTCTATTCCTCTCAACTCAAACATACAAACATACAATGTCTGACGTACAATAGTACGTGCGATACAAATTCATTTGGCACTCCCGAATTCTTCCACATTTGTTTGCATTTCAGATCCCGCCGTCGCAATCTGCACGTTTAACCACGTTGCGCTGGCAAACTGACTGCGGACCGTAACGAGCGACCGAACCGTACACAATAACTCGTCGGTATGATATCGCCGGATAGAAATTATTGAGAAGTGATAAATTTATTATTTTGCTTTGCCTTGGGTCGTACTTAGATATATTAACTTAAAACTGAGAGGATATTGCAATTTTGCGACAAAAAGAAGTCGTCTAGTGTCCTCAGATTTTCCACGATCCTTTACTCTCGGTCCTGATTTCTGGCTAGTGGGTAAGGTGACGCTCCGAGAGAGTCCTCCTCACGGTGTTGCCATCGCCGTAATCCAGTTCTCGATTTCCTTAACAAATTCAGAGTTGTCCTCTGCTGATGGCCGGGTCTCAAACATTTCCTAATGCGGACCTCGAGAGAAACTCGAGTCCCAACTTCGTGGTACTGCTTCCCACCAGCGATGTCCGCTCCTCGAACTTCCCCGCGAATTGCGTCATCTAGGGATAATAAACCTCGTCGACGTTTAACCTTCGTACGCCACATCTTCTCGTCAATTGTCTACGCCCCGTGTCGACCTTGGCGCGTCACATTTTCTCCTCGACATTTAAATTAGCAGCTGTTTCTACGGCGTTGTGGCTGTTATCCTTCAACAAGCCATTTCTCTTTTTTTTTTCTTTCTTTCTTTCTTTTTGGTCTCACATTTTTGGTCCGTGGACGTAACTACCAGTCGAGCAGACTTGCTCCAGTCTTTGTAACGTTTGCGTGTGCATTCGTCACGAAGAGGCTTGAGGACTGGTCCACTTTCGGTGCCATCACTGGGAGATAAGTCGCTCGAAGAAGTTGAGAGCCTTCCCACTTAGTTCTCCTAATCTGAGGTCTATGAGGTTTATTTAAAAAGGTGGTGGACGCGAGTGTAGCTCAATTTTTGCCAGACGTCTATTGAAACTTGACCTGGGTCCGAAGAGATCAACCCTTCAACGTCAACGATCCCTCTCGGTTTCAATGGCCCGTGTAAAAGTCCATCCCTCTTAGCTGATTTCTCGTAGAATTTGTTTATAATTACATTACAGGGAACTTTTTGTAGTGCTTCTAAGTAAAGAGAAAATAGACAAAACGAGTAATAAACTTATTGCTCCTCAATAATTTCTAATCCAGTGACATCACACCGACATACGAGTTCGAGAAAAGAAAGCGGCGAATTATCGTATGCGATATTTCGGTCACTCGTTATGGTCCGCAATCAGTTCAGCCTCAGAACAAAATAACGCAACGGGCATGGAAAAATAGCGACAAAGTGAAAAGTGGGGAGGAGAGAATGAAAATTCGTATCCGTACGAACCGGTGAGATCGGACGTGTGACCTTTTCGACGGCGCGGCCACCGTCGAGGAGATAAGGGTACGAAGAATGCACTCGGTGGATTTGTATGTCTCGGGGGGCGGAAGAAGGGGAGCTGGGTCTTGGTAGGTGCGGCCCTGACTGTCGGCTCTCTCAGCGAGTGCAGGTGCGCGGCCGCCAGTCTGTCGCCAGGGCCCCCTCCACGTCTCTCCGTGGACCCTTCTTTGGCCCCACTGCTCTCCTTGCCCCCGCTGCAGGACCCAGAGATCGCGGACCCTTCCGACTGCCCCCCCGTCGTGCTGCTCTCCAGCCGAGGAAAGAACGAACCGGGGGACCCCGCGGCACCTTCTCCCTCCCTCTCTCTCTCTCTCTCGCTTTTTTTACGAGTCAGGCCCCGTTTCTCTCTGTCCGTTGTTCGTCCGCGTTCACAACAGGTAGTGCGTACGTACGCGAGGGCCGCCTGTGAAACGAAACCGCTCACGCCTCGCGCATTTACTTCTTTCCTCTTTTTCCTTTCTTTTTCAATGGAAAATTCGGACTTGATTAACCGCACCTTCTCCCTCTCCCTCTCTCTCTCTCTGTATCTGTCTCTCTGTGGCGAGGTCGCATCTTAATGCGTCCGATCGTTAAGCTGGAGTTCAGGTGGTGCGACGCGATGTGACCTTTTTTTTCAATGAAAATTCCCAGCTTCACTGACTCACTCGTGCTTGACTCTGTGTCTTCTGTAACTGCAATTGAATCTTCACCAGACGGAATGTCGATGGTAGCTAATCATTAAGATGGAGTTTAGGTTGTGAGGCGATGTGGACTTTTTTTTTTGCAATGAAAATTGGAGTTTTACTGACTCACTCTATATCTTCTGTAACTGCAATTGAATCTTTACTAGACAGAATATCAATGGTGGCTGATCGCTAAGATGGAGTTTAGGTTGTGAGGCGATGTGGACTTTTTTTTTGCAATGAAAATTCGAGCTTCACTGACTCACTCGTGCTTGACTCTGTGTCTTCTGTAACTGCAATTGAATCTTCACCAGACGGAATGTCGATGGTAGCTAATCATTAAGATGGAGTTTAGGTTGTGAGGCGATGTGGACTTTTTTTTTTGCAATGAAAATTGGAGTTTTACTGACTCACTCTATATCTTCTGTAACTGCAATTGAATCTTTACTAGACAGAATATCAATGGTGGCTGATCGCTAAGATGGAGTTTAGGTTGTGAGGCGATGTGGACTTTTTTTTTTGCAATGAAAATTGGAGTTTTACTGACTCACTCTATATCTTCTGTAACTGCAATTGAATCTTTACTAGACAGAATATCAATGGTGGCTGATCGCTAAGATGGAGTTTAGGTTGTGAGGCGATGTGGACTTTTTTTTGCAATGAAAATTCGAGCTTCACTGTCTCCTGTACTGCAATTGAATCTTTACCAGACGGAAGGTCGATGGTAGCTAATCATTAGAATAGAATTTAGGTTATGAGGTGATGTGGACTTTTTTTTGCAATGAAAATTCGAGCTTCACTGACTCACTCTGTGTCTCCTGTAACTGCAATTGAATCTTTACTAGACGGTATGTCAATGGTGGCTGATCGCTAAGATGGAGTTTAGGTCGCGGAGCGTAGAGCCTGGTAATGGCTTCAGGAAGGTATTCTCGAGCTTGATGGATTTATGGGCGAAAGTTGGCTCGGTGCCGCGTTTTTGGAGAGGCGTATAATGTGCAGTTGAGACGTTTTTTTTCTTTTTTCTTTTTTTTTGGAGGATGATGGCAATAGAGGTAATAAAAAGTATCGGGCGAGACGACGCGCTGTGTTGGACTATCGGTTCATGAATATTCTCCCCGTTGAATATATTTGGAGGGAAACACGTGGCAATTTGTAGACGGTGTTTCCTTCACTTTTCGTTTCACCGAGTAGGCTACTGGGATTTCGTAAGCCGTTTGTATATATGTAAATGTAAATGGGCGTATCACACGTGAAATTAATTTGGTAAAAATAGCGTTAATAACGTAAATGATGTTTGTCTGATCTGAATTATAGTACTTATCATTTTGCAATAAATTTTCATATGAAAAGGTCATCAGTTTATCAAATTCATTTTTATTAATTTGTTGATTATGTTACTTCGTGACTAGAAGAGAGTATTCAAATTCAAGAACCTTTTAAAGCAAATGATAAATTTTTATGAAGATCGTTAAAAATCAACAACATAGTTCTGTGACAATCAATTTCTTAACCTCAGAACCAAAATAGGGAATAGCTGTAGGGATTAATTCAGATTCATTTGAGCTGAACGTAGGATTAATCAACAGTGCTGTTGATCGTTGTTAATTAGGATAGGATCAAACGACACGGGACTAATTAACACGAAATTATTATTATCTATCTCCCTCTGTGAAATAAGAAAATCACGACCTAATGATGATTTTTTCTTGTATATTTTTGTTTATAACAAAACTAGATGAACTAGACTTTAGATGAACATCCAATGCGTCTTTGCTGACGAAACAAGGAGGTCTCTAGACTAAAACCGAATATTGGAGAAACAAAAGGCTACGTGACAACGTACATAGTGTATACTCGTGCAACGCACATGACCAATAGCTCGATTATTATAGCAACCACTACTTCGAAGAATTTAAATCAACGACATCTATGTTCGTTAAATCGTTCCGTCGAGATGTGTATTTAATATAAACAACAGAATATTTAAGAATTGTTAGTAATTTTATTATCGCCATGGGAATATTTACAGAAACTTATAATATACTGCAATCATCGCAGTATATTAATCATTCATTCGTTACTTAACTTTCACTGTTTAATCTTCGTTGTTTGATACTTATTATTCGTAATTATATATATTTCGTTATACTGATAATATAATTTATATAAACTACATATAAAATTAATCACGGAGTTATTATTTATTCGTAGCGTCGTGATATTAATTTGTTTATCATCGTAATTACTACATTGTGACATTTTCGAATTGCTCTCCAGCAAAGAAGTTACTTTCGCGGTAGCGTTCCTCTGGCTCCAGCACTCCATCTATCTTAACGCGGATGTTAGATATTAGAGCGGACGAGTAACATCGTAGCCACGTCGTTATCAACAGGTAGCGAGGCCACGATCTCTGCAGCAAGTAATAACACTTCCAACAGGTGGTGGAGGCTTGATTAAAACTGCGACTAAACCGAATAGATTAATGGCGTGACGGTTCGCGCACCGGCAACGATAAATCGTGGAGTATACTTCTCGTAAAGGTGGAACGCAGGATGGTTGGGTGGCCATGTGGCGAGAGGTGAAAGAGGCGCAGGACTGACACGCAGACCTAAACTCGTCATGAGCTTCGACACCTGTGTGTGTCTCCTCTGTGTGTGTATGTATGTGTGTGCGCGCGCGAAGCCAAAAGAAAGGAAAGAAAGCAAAGAAAACAGTGGATTCTCCTACGCTTGAAAGCCGGGGCCAGAGTTTCGGCCATTCGAAATTCCTGGGGTAGCTTAAGCCGCTACCTTATATTACCTGGCGCTCGTCCCAGGCCAGATTTCACGGATAAGGAGAACAAAACTCCGCCGCTGTGTTTCAACGTTCCCAGACGCCAGTACGAAATATATTCGCGCGTATTGTGTCGCGATGGGTATCTAGCGGAGAGTGTAAACGATTCTCGTTCCTTGCAAGACACAGAGGCTTGACCTTACTTAATTATTTTTAATTTCGAACGGAACGATTTTCGAAGCAGGCAGGTTGTTTCGAACGTAATGGAATTTTCTTACGAAAATGAATTTATTGTCGATGGATTGTCCATTCGCGTTGCTTAGAAAATATAAAGATCGTCATTCATCATTTTTAATTTTTGAGCGAAACAATCGAATGATTGTCTTACAATTGTGGATTATAACTCTATTTTAATCTGGTCGACGGAGTATCTAGCAGTGAGAGAAGTGATTTTGCTTCACTTTTGAAAATTGATGACTTTATTACCTTTTATTTTCAACGAAACAATAAAATGGTTATAGTAACTTGTAAATATGGAGTAAAACATTGTGGATTATAATTCAAAGGAATGACAATATTAAAAGTATTCAATTTTAATAGTATTCAATTTATGACTTACAAATTATGTTCAAGTGGAAGAAAGTATAATTCAAATGAAAAAAAAAGCCACATTTTACTTCGAAAAGTTTCAGGCTTAATAGCTTCTCTATTGAACAAGAATCTATACTTGAACGTGCAATTAAGTTCTACAATGATGTACAACAAACATAACAGAAGATTCGTGCAATGTAACGCAATCGTTCAAATGCAAACAAAAGCCACAAACCAACAGTTCAACAGTTTAGAATGATACCGTTGGATGACCAACCCAATATCGGATCTATGCTAATAATGACAACGAGCTAGCAACACATAAAAGTGGACTGTGAATAGTTAGTCATAAGGGCAAGATCCAATACTTGGTCATCCATGCTCCTTCCCCTTCCACTTGAGGATGATAACCAAATATATATAAGGACATGTTTTATAGTAGAGAGTTAGAATACTACAGAATACTACAGAATACTACAGAATACTACAGAATACTACAGAATACTACAGAATACTACAGACTATTACAGAATACTACAGAATACTACAGAATACTACAGAATACTACAGAATACTACAGACTATTACAGAATACTACAGAATACTACAGAATACTACAGTAAAGTTAAACAGAATAGAGTATTACAGTAGATAGAGACAAACTAGAAGATCACAGAACATTCTATATCATTCTATATCATCCTACATCATACACGACCACGAACAAGGAATAAACTCTTCAAAATTGTAAGCGTGTTGACTCCATTACACGGAATCCAACAACACCACTATCTAAAACATACACACAATTTCTAGTATCTCTAATACGTACTTCAAACATCCTCAAACTTCAGTCTACCAACGAACAAACGAGAAACCTTTCAAATTGTCCACCAATAATTCTCTCGACCAATAAATAAAATTCAAACCAGCCTTTTTAAAATTCAGCACCTGTACAACGCCACTCTCCTCTCCTGAACTTTCTCAAGGAACCGTAAAGCCCTAATTGTTCTCGAACAGCCTGTCTTCTCGCGTTCGGCTCAACGGTATCCCGTTTCTCCCGTGTCAAATCGATGATTTTCGCGTCGTTTTTTTTCTTTCCTCTCTTCTTCCCCGCGGCATCGAGGCTCGAAACAGGATGTCCTTCGGGAATGCAACAAAAGCGCCACGCGATGAAACTCACGTGGACGCGAGCTTGCTTCCCTTTTTTCCACGACATCTGTGTCCCGGAGCGTCGCGGGCAGGTGTCGGTCGTCAACTCTTTTTACCCCCGCTGGTCCAGCTGCCGGCGATCATTTTCTTCTCCCAAGGAAGGAGGAGGCGGAGAGGGGGGGGGGAGAATTTCCCTGACGCCTGACGTCACGGTCAGTAGGTAAAACGCGATTGTGCCACAAAAACGCGCGAGGACGACGCTGAACCGGTGACTCAACGTCAGACACAGCTGGTTTTGTCATTTCGGTCGGTGAAACGGGTCGTCCTTCGAGGCCATCTCGATGTCGTGGAAAAAGGAAAAGGAAACGCTTTGGCCAGCTCTACGCAGCGTCAGAAACACTGGCGGTATTCACGACGGAGAAAGATATCGGCCGATCCTCCAGACACAATGTCATTGTCGTGAAGTAAACCGGGCCGAGGTGAAGTCCCGTGAAAATTATTTGGCCCACGGTACGTACGCTAGGTACAACACGTCGAGCGTATCAACGTTGCTTCGCTACCTGAGACTTTCGACTACCTGTGGATCGCGTCAGCCCGCTGAAATTAACTCCCGTGCAATCGTAAATAACTTTCCCGAAATTCCCTTTCGTAAATCATTCGCCTCGAGTTTCCGTCACTGCGAGGGGATTACTTACACGCGAGAAGCAACGTGTTCGAACATATTGGAGGCATGTTTGATTTTACGACACGGGTACACGTGGCCTGTCGAAAAGCGCAGGAACAGGCTTTCCCCGAGGAAAGCTGGAAATCTGCAGTTGGCACGCACATGTGGCGTTTAATGGGAATTAGAGGGACGTTTCTCCGGGGATTCCCGGTCATAAAAGGTACGAGACGGACAGTGGCCGAAAGGAACGTGCACGCTGAACGTTTTAATTTCACGCGGCTGTGCGTTGCACGTGTGTGTGTGTGAAAACCATTCGAGCAAATCGATCCTGCCTAATTGCACTGTAGGTATTTGTGTTGCGTGAGGCTTGTTCAAGCAGCGGTTTGTTATGGCAAACGTAAGGAAACCAAATTGTCCGTTACGGCGCGCGAGGCAAATATTTGTCGAGGTAGAGACAGCTCAGACGTTATGTTAATAACGATTTCAAGAACAAACTCCGTCTCCCGATAAAAATTTAACAGGCTCGTAATAATCGGGACGATAAATAAATTGCACTCGCGCAAACGGTGCACGAACGTCTTTCAATTTGAGGAGGCCGATATCTCGTCGATCCTCAGAGAGGCCCGACCGTGGTTTCAACCGTTGAACTGCCTGAATAAATTTACTTTCATGTCCTTCGCTCGATGCGAAGCGAGTGAACGTTGTTTGCAACGAGTCTCCTTCCATTTGGCGTTTAAATAATAATTGGTAAACGTCGAGCCCTCTAATTAATCGAATTTAAACGTTCCCCAGTTTCGTTCGTCCATCTGCAAGTCTATAAATATCGAATATTAGAAATTTGCAAAATCTGACCTTTGTCTCACAAATATTTCTCCCGAACAACGCTTTCACTTTTCGAACTGAAAAAAATACGTCAATAAAATGAAATTTCATCGTGTCACGTTTCGTCAGAAAGTTTTCAGATTAAATGAAATCGCGATTCCCCCTACACAGTCACGCAAACGCACGCGAAAAGATCAGATCCGCTCGTTGGAGCAAGATATCCTGAGCCACGAATTGTTTCCAACTGCCGGCCTTCTGCCACCGTTTAATTAAAAAGCATCGCCGCCGTCTTTTTCAGCAGCCTGGTCGCGAAAGCGATGGCTGCTGCCCGTATAATCTTTAACGAGCGATAAGTCCCGACTGTGGATGCCGCGTAATCACCAAAACGGTCATCGCTTGTCGCCTGTGACGGGGTTTCACCGTGGCGCGCACCGGTGCCAGTTCCCGATTCAGAGTGCTGGCGCACCTGTACAAGCCCAGCTTTATCGCCGTATAACCAGCCTGCCACCTGTGCGGCAGCAGAGATGGTCGCACAGGTGTCTTTTGAAGCATTTCATTAATTACAAATAGGAAAGTCGCGCCGATCACCTCCTCTCCCCCCTCCCCTCCCCTCGCGCGAGAGATGGAGAGAGGTCAAGCCTGGACGATTTTGCGAGACACCTGGGCGTGGAACGTTTTTGATTTTTCTACCGACGACCTCGACGTCCCCGTGGAACCTGCTCGTTTCCTGGTGGAATTGATCGAAAGGACGGTCGATAAATTGGGAGCGTGGTGTTTAAGCGGACAGGACAGTTTGACGGGGCTAAATAACTTGCGAATACTTTGGAGGGCTGGTAAAACAAGAGTGTATATGTTTTTGCGGTTCATTTTGACACATTATGAACTATAAATAAAGGAAGAAAGAGTTAATTAAGATTTCAACGGCATCCTTTTGCATTGCCTATCGGTGTGCAAAGATTCCAGTTAAACAGGATTAGCTGCAACAAAAGGGCAAAAATAGTTCAAAAGTGAACAATATTCTCTACATTTTCATTTCTGTAAGAATTGTGAAAATAGCAGCTATTCGTTTTCGACGAATTTATGGCAAAAATTTCCAAGTTTTTTGTTCTTTTCGAAATTGTAAAAAATTAAAGAACGTTCGATCGTCAATCCCTAGTAAATGTTACACTAAAGATACGTACCAAGTTTCGCAGTAATTTGGTTAGATTCCGAGATATCTTGCACACCGTTTCTAAAAACCGAGTTTCGAGAGAAACGCGTTTAAAGTTTCAGAACGTCATTTTTCATACGTATCCTTTACTTACTATTTTTACATGTATACGTCGCGGCTCACAGTTCTTACAATTCACAACTAAATTGAATCCAAGTCCCCTAATATTCGATTCACCAAAAGTAATATTTCAGTCGCACGATTTACACTTTGTGATGCTGCTTAAAATTGTAAACAGTGATGTAAATTCAATTACTCTGTATCCGCGGAGAATATTATTATACCCCAAAATAAATCGTTTTAAAGGCTAGAACCTTTTGTATCTTATTTCTAAGACTTCAAACTACTGTTTGAGACAAAAGAAAAAAAAGAAACGACTTTTTGAAAATTTCAAACTGTCCTGACCCCTTAACTGCTGACGAGCCGGTGAAATTACCTTGAAACGTTGTCAACAAAAAAAAAAAAAAAAGAAGAAAACAAGAAAGGAAAGAAGGAAGATAGAAATTGACAACGCCTCGGTTCCAGTCGCACGTCGACAATTTTTTGTCCCAAAATTGCAATATTTTCTCAGTTTTAAATATATTCAAGTATAGCCAAGCAAAACAATAAATTTATTGCTTCTCAATCATTTCTCGACATGAGTTCAAGAGGAGAAGAAAGCGACGAGTTATTGTGTGTACGGTTCGGCCGCTCGTTATGGTCCGCAATCAGTTGCGAGAAAGGAACGAAGGATGTTTCGTGAGAGTTTCGACAGTCAGAGTGATCCCATCGTGGACGTCAATGTTTTACGTGGCGATTTACGCGACGCAATAAGAAAAAAAGAAAAAAAAAAAAAAACGGAAAAGGGCGATCCATAGAAATATATAACGGTAAAACTCGAGAATCCCCAGGTGTTGCGAGAGGTCTAACACCTGGACGAATAATGCTCGAATTTTCTCAGGGGGCCGTGCCCGAACCGAAAGAAGTTCAAGGTATCCAGGACCCCACCGAGCGCAGATGTAGATCGGGAATACGTACTCCCCTAGAATTCGCGTAAGAACAACGATGTTGCAAGAACATCTGCGAAACGAGCGCGGATCCTGGACTTTGGAACGTTTCGTTTGCTTTATGTAACAGAGAGAAGAGGACTGCGTGCCCGTCACATTATCGCGACGTGTACCGTAAATCTGTGTACGTCGTAACACGCGTAAATGGGCACGTGACTGTCGAACGATGTACGTACAAACCTGATCGTCTTATTGATCCGGCCCTCCAAGAACGAGCGAAGCATCACTTGTCACGTCTTTCTTTCACCGGAACGTATTTAACGCAGCTGCGCCACCGAGTGGAGAAAGCTGAACGCGTCAACTTTGCACGGGAATCTCTCCGTTCGAAACAATTCAGATTGCTCGCTCTCGTGTAGAATCTCTTCCTTCTGCGTTGCAACTGCTGCCGGGCAACATTTGTCCCAGTGCTTTTCAATCGGTGGAAAGTTAATTAAGGACCAGGCATTTTCTATCTGGGTTTGTTCCGCGTCAGACGTTTATAAACTATCTTCTCTCTTAAAAATTTTCAAATCGGACGCTCAACTTGAACATCTATTAATTATCGTTGATGTCGCTTGAAATATTTTCTTCTTAAATTTCACTTATAATAAATTGTCACTGTTTCAGAGTGTTTAGAGAACCTTGCAACTTGTTGCATCTCGTTCTTCACTCACGGTGAGTTGCAGTTGCTCTCGATTGACAATATAAAATCTATTTAGCCGTCTTTCACCAATGTATTTAATATGTGCACAGTACACATTTGAAACATAAACATTTTCGATTCACGCTTAATCTGCCAAACGTTGAAACACGCAGCTAGAAACGCAGTAAGAAACGAACGTGAAACGACACGAGCTAATATGTATGTCGAATTAATCGATACCGATCGCTTTCTCACTTGCAGAAAAACCCCAGTACAAATTGATACTTGTAATACTATAATTAGCGGGATCGTGCAAATTTTCCCAACGTCGTGCAACGTATTTCTCTCTCCATACGTATATAATTCTCTAATAATGGTGAAAACGAAACAAAACAGAGCGCCTCGTAACAAATTTGCCAAAGCTTTGCCATGCACCACGTGTCGTTGTTGAATTTTCCTCGAAATCTTTCGCCAACGGTGGAAAAGAGACGAGAAGGGGGAGAGAAAAAAATTGCTCGTAGATATTTTCCGAGAACGTTACGAGGCCTGTGGCACACCTGAGAGAGGAGGACCTACGAAGGCGTGTTCTCCAATCTTAGCAGAAATTCGAGCTCTCCCTCGCGGTCGTCCGACAATAAAACAACGGCGTGGAGTCCGTGGTCGCGATGGAACAAGGCAGGAACGGAAAACAGGCTCCCACGAATCCCTCGACGCTCGTTTTGAGCTGTGAAGGAAAGGCTGCGGGTGTCCTGAGCCGTGCGAGTGACGGCGTCGAGTCGTCGTCGCGCGCGATCAAATATTCAGGATGGAAGATCAACTCGAATCGAAGTAATCGTGATCAGTGGACCTTTGTGCAAATTTTCAACGAACATTTATCAATCTTAATGAAAGAAATGGAATCTAAATTGGAAATTTGTTATTTACGCTAAATGTCATAACAAGCGTCTTTCTTGTATTTTGTATATTTTGATATTATATATTTAGGTATATTTTGATGTTACTGTTTAGGTGTTTCATATATTTTTGCTGCTTCATATTTTCCACAAATCAGTGAAAATCTGAAATATACCTAAATGTTATATGTTTAGATATATTTTATTGTTAGTATTTGGTATTTTATATGTTTTTGCACCTCCAGATTTTCCATAAATCAGTGAAACTCTAAAATATACCTAAATATTATATATTTACGTACTTAGGTATATATTTAGGTTTATATTGGGTTATATATTTAGGTATATTTTAATGTTACTATTAAGTATTTTATATATTTTTGCACCTCCAGATTTTCCATAAATCAGTGAAACTTTAAAATATACCTAAATATTATATATTTACGTACTTAGGTATATATTTAGGTTTATATTACATATTTAGATATATTTTAATTACTATTGGGTATTTTATATATTTTTGCACCTTCAGATTTTCCATAAATCAGTGAAACTCTAAAATATATCTAAATATTATATATTTACGTACTTAGGTATATTTTTAGGTCTATATTATATATTTAGATATATTTTAATTACTATTGGGTATTTTATATATTTTTGCATCTCCAGATTTTCCATAAATCAGTGAAACTCTAAAATATACCTAAATATTATACATTTACGTACTTGGGTATATATTTAGATCTATATTGGGTTATATATTTAGGTATTAATATTACATATTCAGACATATTTTAATGTAACTATTAGGTATTTCATATATTTTTGCATCTTCAGATTTTCCATAAATCAATAAAAATCCACAATCTTGTAATAAATGACGGAAATATAAATTAGCGTACAACAATAGTTTATTGTCCAATGGAAGAGAATGTGAGCTGTGCCATTTTGCAAGACTAGTGCAATTTGTTCCAGTTAACCATGATATTGTAATTTCTAATTGGAACAATATTGAATGTGGGTAGATTTATGACCACCACCTGTTCTTCACACGTGTGGAATGATGATGATGGCAATTCGTCAAACTTTTACCGTTATCGTAACAATTATTCTCGCAATAATTTCCACCGTTCAGTTTTAAAACTCGGACAGTTTGTTGACAATATGTTAATTAACATTATCTGTAAACTGATTGTTCCAAGTTATTGGGAATTACTTTTGGAATATACAATATTAAATTAAGATAAAATCATTGATTTTATAGGATTTGTTCTATGTCTGATAGGTAATATACCTATTTCTTTGATTAATTAATCAACCTTTCCTCTTGTTGCAGTCCAAAAAATGGAAAAATTTGTTTTGCACGGTTGAACGATCGAAAATTCGCATTTAAAATATTTCAAATTCATAAAGAAGATAACCTACAGTTTTCGATAATCTTATTTACTTTCTCGAAATTACACGCTTTCCAAGAAGAACCATTTTTCGCGGCCAGACAGTTATTTTAGTACACTATGAAGCATCGTGAAACTGCAACGCGACGCGCCATTATTAATTATCAGCGGACTGCGGGTATTTATACATTTATGACGAAATTCAAAGATGAAAACGTTGTGAGTGCATAGAGTACAATATGCCGAATGTAAAAACAAAGTGTCCGCTCGTACAACATACCTTCGATGCGCGCATAAAACGTTTAGTTTTACGTAATAAAGTTTCACGTAAATAGATCGTAATGATTCTCACGCTGCAACCAGACTTCCCGTGTTAAATTTCAAGATGTAATAAATTTATATAAATTGTGTAAAAATATTTATAAATTAAAAATTATACAAAATATTTATAAATTAAAAATTATACAAAATATTTATAAATTAAAAATTATATAAAAATATTTATAAACTGAAAATTATACAAAATATTTATAAATTAAAAATTGTATAAAAATATTTACAGATTGAAAACTATACAAAATATTTATAAATTGAAAATTATACAAAATATTTATAAACTAAAAATTATACAAAATATTTATAAACTAAAAATTACACAAAATATTTATGTAATTTATATAAATTTTAGTCCCCTCTTGAATTTTACAATATCAATCAATGACGAATAAAATTAAAAGAAAAAATTTAAAAAAATGTCTTCGTCTCTTCCGTGAAACCGGCAACATGGAGAATTGAGACAAGCAAGTTGGAGTGCTCCGTGCGCTCGTGTGCGCTCTTCTATGGCTTCTAGATCGTACGCACACACATCGTGGCCCCCGTCTGTCTCACGTACACACGGGGCCGGCCGACTTATGAATGGTATCTGCACACGTTCCCACGTCACTGAATGAGTCTCAGGTCTCTCACGTCCGGCAGGATTATCGTGCCCGGTCGCGTTCTTCGCGTAAACCGTGCGAGTCTCCTTTCACGTTTCCTCCCTGTTTCACGTCTCACCCTCTCTCGTGCCTCTCTGCTCTAGTTCTGCTTCGCTAGGAAGAAAAAAAGAGATCTCGAGACGGTGGGACGAAGGGGAGAGAGCACAGAGAGAGAAAGAGAGAGAGAGAGAGAGAGAAAGAAAAAAAAAGAAAAAGAGGAATCTTTGGATTTCTGCGTTCTTCTCGACGACTCTCTTTCTCGCTGGGGTATCATGGCGCACGGTGGCAAGTCTAGTTGCATAACAAGTTTGTCGCATTCCGCGGCTTGAGACAATGCTTGCTCGCTTCCGGGAAGTTGCCGCTACGCGTCAAGGGACCTGAGAAAAAAAATTATCTTACGTCTTTATTCACCCCTGGTTTTTTTCTTTTTTTTTTTTTTTTTTTTTTTAATACTCCAATTAGAGTGGCGCGTAACGCCTTGAGGTTAATTGGACCCGGCTCGTTGGAAAGCTTGGAAAGTTCGCCGCGAGATTTTAGGTGAATATTGCTTGAAAATGTACACACAGTTCAGCCTCCGTAGCGAATTTTAATTCTTTCTGGAGGAGATCTGACTTTTCAAAAGGGAGTCGAAAATTTAAACCGAAAACTTAAAAACAGAAAAGTCGAAGATTTATCTGAAAGTTAATTGTACAATGTAACAAGGACTTCGTGAAACGATAAAAAATTTTTGTTTTTCTCTATCTTTCGAAAGCGTAGAACAGCGGAGAAATCAGATTATGTGGTTCTCTTGGCGTCAGATTAATATTTAAATTAATATTGAACATTCGAGAGTCAAGATCAGCACTTTGTTTCATGATTGATACCAAACGACAGCATTGTTCTTATAAAAAAGATACGCTCGTAGAAGCTAGTATTCATTCCAAGCCAATATTGATTCGACCTTAACTCGCGAGGAAACTTTGTTTGCTCTAAACTTTGTTCTACAATTTTATAATAGAACGAATATCGATCTGGCAGCTGTGTTATGTTGCAAATATGTGTTCGCGGTGATTTGCACTTTCATCCTATAATTAATTTCCGTGCAAGCCATGCTAGCTTACTTGAATTAACAACTTGAGGTTATGGAAGAGCCTTTAGAAACTTGGTTTAGAAGTTTGTTTTATCACACCGGAGTGCCAAATAGGTGCGTGTATTAATTTACAAAGGTGAGAAAATGCGTGCGTGTGTATTTGAACTCGTAATTAATTCGACGCGAGGCGCCGGGTCTTGGAAACATGGCAAGTTTGTTTTGCGATGCATTAATGTAATAAATTGATGTACTAAAACATACCTCAACTTGACAACGCTGAGAAGAAATAACTTTTCAAGTATTGTTTCATCTTGTAATTAATCCGACATACGCGGAGTCAGTGTTGTTTGCATTAATTCCTGATTGGGTTAAAATTCTGAAAACACACGGAGCTTGTTACCATAGTACGTAACTAGAGAAAACTGATTGTAGTATATTAGTCTAGAAGATGAGGTACTCGCGATAATGTATCAAAGGTGAAAGAATAATTGTTTCAAGCGTGAGAGAATAATTAAATCAAAAGACACTCGATTAAACTATTAAGATGAAGCTGGATTTATCGAGTGATAATTATAGTACAGAAAC
Organism: Tetragonisca angustula; assembly: GCA_036937485.2. Taxonomy (NCBI): domain Eukaryota; kingdom Metazoa; phylum Arthropoda; class Insecta; order Hymenoptera; family Apidae; genus Tetragonisca; species Tetragonisca angustula. The sequence goes on from JAWNGG020000013.1 coordinate 2,121,973, forward strand.
AAACTCAGCAATTTTCTTTGAACCTTTATTTGTAAAAATTCACTCCACGGTCGTGTAAAACGAACAATCGTTTTTTAAAGAACGTAGTCATTTTCCCTTTCCTGTCATCGTCATTTCGCAAACACGATCGGGAGGATGTAAAAGTATTTCAGGTAGCATCGAAAAATGATACGTAAGCAAAGTATTATCCCCTACTTTGGAAAGGATTTATTCTACGATCTGCAATGATCGATCTTTCCGAACTTTTCTTCTTGCTTATCGCCTCAACGATAATTCGCAAAAATGACGAAAAAACACAGACGAAATAACTACAGTGTAAAGTGGCCTAAGTCGAGGAATTAAAAAAAAAAAAAAAAGAGTTTGTCAGTTATTTCGCGTCACATTCTTTCAAAATAAATTTCCAAGAAGCGGCGAAAACTTGGAATCGTTAAATTCAGTTAATATTCGCTGATATTGTAAGTCAGTTGCACTCTCGTGAACTCTTTCTGTTACTTATGGAAAATTATTTTACCATCAGCTACTCGGATAAGTTAAAAGTTGCCAATTTTTATTGGTCGTAATAATCGCTCTAGGGATTTTTCTGATTAACAATTATTGATTATTGTGTATACGATACATGATAAAATACCACATGTAAGATATTGAAATTTTTCAATTTATTCAGAATGCAAACAACTTTTTAAAACATCTCGAAACGAGAAATATGTTAGTGGATCGAATGACAGACACACTGATTATTGATAGATTTAATATAAATTATGTGTTTAACTCTCATCAATTCAGTCTCTCATGCTTCTCTCCAACCTTCGCCTCCTAGAGGTTCTTCCCAATCACAACTGTTTTTTCGTCAATTGTTCTCGCATACATCTCTCTCTCATTCGTTCCTTCTTCTTCCATGAAATATATCAAACACTCGGGTCACACCACAATTATATGCACACTCATCCTTCCATACAAACATTATGTATATTCACTCCACAATATATAATTATCTGTGGTAACCATTGCCACAAAATATACGAAATTAGGCCGTTTTCGCGCGAACGGTAACTTTTCGCACGACGCCTTATTACGAGCTCGGGCCAAAGCCTAATCCTGCAGATTCGCCGGACGACCACGCGTCCCCGTCCAATGCAAACGCATTATCGATTATACCGTAAGCCCATGGAGAAACGTTGCGGGAAGAAAATACGGATTCCCGTCACGTTCCTCCGGCGTTCGCCGAAAAAAAAAAAAAAAGAGTAGAGTCCGCGCAGTGCCGTAGCACAAAACAGGTGCTTCCAAGAAAAACAGGTGTCCGCTCGTAGCCGTCGCTACGTAGCCGTGGCCTGGCGCGGCGGCAGAGGCTTAGATTGCGGCCACTGACAGACGTGCCGACCGTCGGACGAACGACGGACACCTGCACGCCTCCGATTGTACGTAAGATCGGTGCTTCTCTCTCTCTCTCTCTCTCTCTCTCTCTCTCTCGCGAGCAACACGAGCAACATTTATTTCGTCCTTTCACAGCCTCTCTCTGGTATCGTCCCTTTCTCAGGGGCCTCGTCGGTCCTTCCGTAGCTATTCGAGGTGGCCCACGGTAGGGACCGTGCGATTGTAGAGAGAAGAACGAGGCACAGAGAGAAATCGTAGGAAAATCTCCTGCGGGTAGAGAGACGTGAAAGAAGATGAAGAAGAAGAGGAAGAGGGACGAAGCTCTCGAGAGAAGTCAACGAGACTCGAACGTGGCGACCGGGAGGAAGGAGAGTGCGACGATGTGAGAGAGAGAGAGAGAGAGAGAGAGAGAGAGAGAGAGAGGTGAATTCGTTGAACGGAGAAGGGCGCTTGGTGGGACACGGGACAGAAGGAGCCAGGAGGACGAGCGAGCGCGAGGGAAACGAGCCGGCTAGCTGAAGAAGGACGAAGAGATTGGGTTATGTCGGAGGCGCCGTGATTCAACCGAACGCGCAGGTGTGCCGCAGACTGGCCGGCGCCTCTCTGGAATGCGCGGCCCCTCACCCCCTCGCCTCGCCTCGCCGCGCCTCGCTTCGCTTCGCTCGCCTCGTCGAGCCTCCCCACCACGCCGCCTCGCTCCAACCACCACTATCAACCCTCGCGGGGGCTCACCCTGCTCCGCGACCCTCCGCGCGCCGCCCGACAACACACCGCTTCACCACTACCAGTCGCGATGCACACGATCGCGAGACCGCGAATTGCCAGCGATGGAGACGACACTCTCGCGAGCAACGCCAATTCGTTCGGAGTAGATCAACCGGAGAGAGAGAGAGGGAGAGTTTCGACGAACCTGAACTGGGTGGAAAGGTAAACACGTTTCGTCTAGCCTCGAGAAGAGTTGAATCATTTGTCGCATCCTGTGATGTAATTCCTTTTTTTAAACTTTTAACCACGTCGCGGTGGCAACCGACTCGCGGACCATAACGAGCGACCGAACCGTATACGATAACTCGTCGCTTTCTTTTTTTTTCTTTTGAGCTCATGTCAAATTATCACTCGTTTCACTTAAATATACTTAAAACTAGAGGAACCATTGCAATTCTCGACGCGCGTGGCAAGAGGTTGTGAGACGTAATATTTTAGTAACATCTCTCGTCGATTACAAACGCACATTCGACGCGCACACACTGAAAATAGAGGAGACTTTATACGGCGCGAGCTGGAAAAGAAAACGACAGAATTAGAACGAGCGTTTGAGACAATGGGCGTTGCAATAGCTGAATTGAATATAATGCCCGATGATCAACAGCTCGTTGGCGTTCGACTGGGTAATTAGGGTAATGACGCGATCTATGCAAATTTTTTTCGTTGCTCGAATTCTCACTTGTAATAATAGCGAGATGAGAATTTCTGAACGCACGTCTTGGTGAGTCATGGTTTTGAGTCACAGTTCCGAGATGCACTCCAAAACCATAAACGCTTAGTCAATCTTCGCGCCACTGACAAACAATTACGTATATTAAGATCGTGTGCCAGAAATGAAATTAGCCTGCCAATGACAAAATTTTTCAGAGAGTCAAAAGGTCTCGAAAATTTTGGTTTAACCATCTCGGTTTGTTAACCTCTCGCACGTCGAGAATTTTTCATCAGTCTTAAGTATATTTAAGTATAATTCATGCAAAACAAATAATAAATTCATTCAATAATTAATAATTAATATTATTACACTTTTATCTGGTGATATCATACCAACGAGTTCAAAAAGAAAGCGACGAATCGTCGTATACGGTTTGGTCGCTCGTTATGGTCCGCAATCAGTTGCCAGCGCAAGAGGTCAAAACTGTAATTAACACAAACAGTGACATTCTTCGTAGTAATTTTCGTCGAAACATTTCTACGCTTTATATTTTTTACTGTGTAATCCCTCTCGTATCAACTCTGTCCGCTTCAGTCTGTTCGTTCGTTTGGTTAAACGATGCAAATTACAGTAATAACGTTCTTACCGAAAAGCTGCAATAAAATCTCGCCACGAAACAACGAGCGTATTTCATGTTGTATCTACAGAGTAGAGGACCACTCCAGAAATCTGAAACTCAAACACCTCTGGTACGCGTCAATTTTCGTTGAAATGGAAGTCTCGTCGAGCACTCGGCTCGGCCCCATCGCTAGAGCTGCGGGTCCACACACAAGAGTAAAAGACACGTTCGTGTTGCATGCGCGGCTGTGTGGCTTCGACGACGACTACGTCACGTCCTCTCATGGCAATCAGTGCAGCTGGCCACCAACGCGTTCCCACGGGGCCAAACCGACCAGGCCGGCCAGCTTCGGTCGCCTTTGCGAACGCGCCTTTTACCTCTTTCTCCTTTCCCCCTTTCGCCCCTTCGACCATCCATCTCCCTTCCACCCGCCGACTATCGCGCTCGTCTCGTCTCTTCTCTTCTCTCTCTCTCTCTCTTTTCTCCCCGTGTTCTCTCTCTCTGCTCCTTCTCCGTTCCTTTTCACCTCCGCTTCATACCTTTCCACGTTGTTTCGCGAAGATTACTCACGCTGGTGCAACGTTTTTACGCGGCGCACTTGCCGTGTAATTCCAACGGTTCTACCGGTTGGATAGAAACGAAGCCCACCGCGCGAATCCGACTCGACGGCTTTTTGCGTGACACGGGAGATTCGTTTTCGAAACGCGCGAATCCCCTGCCCCCCCCCTCCCTCCACCTCCCGATGATGATTTACGAAAGGATCGTTAAGATTTTACTGCCACTCGCGCGGGACGAGACGCCCGCGTAGCATGAGGCTTAATGGACTAGCCGCGCGCGCGTTCCTCCTCCGGCAGATGGGTCGTTAATTAAATATCTATCGTAAACGATAGGCCGCCGATTAACAGATTTCTGAACACCTGACTTCCCGTTCGAATTTCATTTCATCTCATCGTCAACCGTGTCGTTTAATTAATCTGATTACGAGAATTGAAAGCTCAGCGGAAGCGAGTTGAGTTTTGGAAATTCCTCGTTTGAGGAGAAACGAAACGAAAGATAGAGAAAACGCGCTCTTGCGCTGGAATGACGCGCCACGCACGTCGAGAACTTTTTGTTCCAAAATTGTAATATTTTCTCCGTTTTAACTGTATTTAAGTAAATTTAAATAAAACAAGCAAAATAAACAATGCATTTATTACTTCTCAATAACTTCTATCCAGTGACATCATACCGACGAGCTGAAAAAGAAAGCGACGAATTATTGTGTACGATTTGGTCACTCGTTATGGTCCGCAAGTGGTTAACCTTTTGCGCTGGAATGACGTGCCACGCACGTCGAGAACTTTTTGGTCCAAAATTGTAATATTTTCTCCGTTTTAAGTATATTTAAGTAAAACAGAGTAGGCAAAACAAATAGTACATTTGTTACTTTTCAATAACTTCTATCAAGTGACGTCGTACCGACGAATTCAGAAAGAAATCGACGAATTATTGTGTACGATTCGGTCACTCGTTATGGTCCGCAATCAATTGCCAGCGCAACGTGGTTAACCTCTTGCGCTGGAATGACGTGCCACGCACGTCGACAATTGTTTGTTCCAAAATTGTAATATCTTTTTAATTTTAAATAGACAGAACAAATAATAAATTTATTACTGAATATTAGTGAATTTACTAAATAAATTTATTAAATATTTTTTCAATTTTAAATAGGCATAACAAATAATAAATTTATTGCTAAATAAATTTATTAAATATTTTTTCAGTCTTAAATAGGCAAAACAAACAATAAATTACTTCTCAATAACTTCTATCCAGTGACGTCGTACCGACGAGTTCAGAAAGAAATCGACAAATTATTGTATACGATTTGGTCACTCGTTATGGTCCGCAATCAGTTGCCAGCGCGAGTGATTAAAACAAGGAATATTACATCCAGAAGGAGACTGCGAGTCCGAGAAACGAGTTACACGGTCTTTTCTGACGAGCAGGTTATAATGAAATCATTGAACAATACCATTATCACGTACTCGCCAGCGAACTAGGAATTAATTGCATTCTTTTATTCATTCGAAAGAAAAAAAGAAGAAACTCGTTTGTATGTACGCTCATTAGTCAAACAATTTTCCAGATAAGATACGAAGGCAGTGTACAGGATATCCTGCAACTGGCAGTAAAACAGGTGAAGGGGTGGTTCCGCGTAATAAAATAAATCGAGAATCCAAAGAGGAAATTTTTAACGTAGACGCGCGTATTTCTAATTAATTAACACGTAACAAATTTATTTTTTCTTTGACAAAGCTTTCTCCTCTGTTGAACCTACTTAAAATTAACGTTTCTGTTCCTACTTCATCACAGTCTATATTATTATTATTATTATTATTATTATTATTGCAATAATTATAATAAACAGCATAACGTGTTTGTAATTCGAAATTGCAGTTTGTTCTTTTATAACTGCGATCATCGCAACTGTCTAGCTACGTTTCCCATTTATAACACGACGGACGGTTAAATTTAGTTCTCAATCAGAGCTTCATACAGTGCACGTGTCTCGATTCCCGCGAACGGCTATTTCAATTTGAAAGGAGTTTCGTTGAAAATATTGTTTTTCCGTCGTTTCTTCGCAGCTCGAACAAGCGCGTTCAAAGAGCCGCGCACGGCTCGTTTCAATGGTACGCGTACACTGCATTTTAAATTTAAACTCGGTAAAGTCTTCAGCGGGCACGCGTATCATTAAAATGTTCCGCATGCGCTAATCACCAGACACACGGACGATTGACGTTTCATTAAAAATATCCGCACGCACGACTCCTCTCTTTGCCTCGTTGCAACTCTATTCCCCCCGTTCCGCCGCATAGAAATGTACGTACGTTCAGCGTGAACTTTCATTTCCATAAAGGTTACACGATTCCGCGGAAAAAAAAGTTTTTCAACGTAGGTGCACAATGCAGCATAGGCAACGTGCCCGCTACGTTTCCGGATATTACGTAAAATTCATTTCCAATTTATGTTTGAAGTTTGGAAATCTTCGTATCACGGTTAGATTCGTATTACGCTGTACTATCATTTTTTTTTTTTTTTTTTTTTATTTAAATTTGAGAATGTCTAGAACGTAGGAAACTTGTCTAATCGACATGTTGAATGTAATTTACCTGCTAAAGGTTTGTGAGAAAAATTATCATGCACTTGACAATGATTTGATAATTAGAGTAGTGGTTCGATTGGTACCATTGTACAACTACTGTCGTGTAATTTCATTTTAGAATTTCTAATTTGATTCAATTCTATTATCTACTAATCTCTGTAAGAGAGGGGGACAAAAATACGGAGCAAAGTCGAACGCTGAATTAAAATTTTCATAATCATAACATAAATTAACACAAACATCTGCGACAATACCATTCGAGAATCAACTAAAGGTAGAAAATTATCGAAAATGTAGAGTCGCCCACGTTTTTTTAAAGTTTGAACTTGCTTTGTTTCAAAAAATGTGCCAACACCATCGAAAATAAATATCACGAAGTATATGTCGAGAGTTTAATGTCTTAAAGAATATGGAATAACAAAAGGCAGAATTAAATTATCTTCATCGCGTACATCTACGCTTCGTCTCAAACGCTATAATCACTTTTCATGTGAAAAAAGCTGTTTTATTTCGCAAGTTTATTCCCGCGTACACGGAGGTCCTTCCTCGTTTCCTTTTTCCTTTCTTTCTTAACGTCTTTCTCGCCTTCTTACCTTCTCCCACTCTTTTCCTTTTTTCTTTTTCCACTTTCTTTTTGTTCTTGTCTCTCTCTCTCTCTCTCTGTCTCTCACATTTCGACTGATGTTCTACCTAACCGGACCAACGCACGAACATGCTGCATACGTATGCGTGGAACCGCTTTCGAGGCCTTCTTCTTACAAAATTCGTCGCCACGGGCGTGATCGTGGGAGGCTTTGTGCTCGCGACGCGGCCGATCAAGTGAATTTATCGTTGTTGTTACATATTGTTCTGTGTAGCATCGCGAGACCGTTATAGTTGGCAGTTGACAACCATACTGAATGAAAAGCATTCGTTTTTGGAATGTAATTGAGATGATTTCTGTGAGAATTTTGTTGGAACTGCAATTTTGCTTTTGCAGACTTGGTAGTCTGTTCTTAGTCTTGTACCATTTAAATAAAATCTTGCATCTGTAATCGATGTTTCGATCAAGGTGATTTCTATGAAAATTTTGTTAGAATTTTGCAATTTTGCATTTGGTAGTTTGTTGATTTAGAATCAACTCAAAGTGGTTTCCATGAAAATTTTTTTTTAAATCATTTACGAAAATTTTGCACTAGGTAGTCTGTTGATTTGATCCTGAGCTATTTAAATAAAATCTTGGGTCTATAATCGATGTTTCAATCAAGGTGGTTTCTATGAAAATTTTGTTAGAATTTTGCAATTTTGCATTTGGTAGTTTGTTGATTTAGTCTTGACCTATTTAAACGAAACCTTGGATCTTGTAATTGACGTATCAATCAACTCAAAGTGGTTTCCATGAAAAATTTTTTTTAAATCATTTACGAAGATTTTGCACTAGGTAGTCTGTTAATTTGATCCTGAGCTATTTAAATAAAATCTTGGATCTGTAATCGATGTTTCGATCAAGGTGGTTTCTATGAAAATTTTGTTAGAATTTTGCAATTTTGCACTTGGTAACCTCAATCTTGTGTTATTATAATAAAATGGAACCTTAGGTCCTTAAAACACGAAGATCTACGTAGGTTATTTTCAAGAGAATGATAACTTGGAGTAATAACAAAATAATTTTAATTTAACTTTTCAATTTAATTCAATTTAATTTTTTGAAAAATATCGCGAGTAATATACACGCTCTTATAGGACAATATCAGATCTTCCGAGACTCATGTCGCGTACAGAGAAATTTTTCCAAAGAAAAGAGTTTATTGTCAAAACAGAAGACTGCAAGAGTTCTATGTAAATCTAACAATTATCTACAATGATTCGTCCAGAAAATTGTTACACGTCATATGCAGAAAATTGTTACGCACAGCCGAGGAAAAAATGCCGAGTCGAGAACAGAGGTGGTTCTTGTAATGTACACCGTTATCGATCCGAAGTGAAGTAACATTGAGTGATGCGTTACGAGAATGGCTGACGCCATTTTGGGCTTTTCACGACTCGTATTGAAATTTCGATAGCGGACCTATTTTCAAGAAATACGATGACAAGGGTTACAAGGGTTACCGTAGCCAATGAAAATCTATTCTTGGTTTGTACTCGTCCCGTTTTATCTTGTTTTTCCTCTCGCTTGAGAATCGCGCGAGATAAGCGTCAAAAAAGTGACAAAACGAGCTTTGGTAACACGGTGAAGAAACTGATAATTTTAACAGTTGCAGAAAAAAGATTTACCCTGAAATGAAATTATTTTTTTTATTTTCTTGTCACGCTTCACGTGCCTACAGAATCACGTTTACGTATCTTTAGAAAGTTCTAGATGATATTAATACAAATAACAATTACGTTCATAACGAGATAATAAGACGAGATGCAATGAAAAAAGTAAGAACTATGGTAATCGGTAACTCCCGCGGGAGAAAAAGGCTGACCAATTTACTGAAACGCAACGACTAACTAGTATGTACATAGTCGTTCTTCCTTTTCCACAACCTCTTGCCACGCCCGTCGAGAATTTTTTGTAAACTGCAAAACTGCAATATTTCCTCAGTTTTAAATAAAAACAAAATAAGCAAAACAAATAATTCTCAATAACTTCTGATCCAGTGACATCATGACCGACGAGTTCAAAACGAAAACGATGAATTATTCGGTCGCTCGTTATGGTCCGCGAATCAGTTGCCAGTGCAAGTGGCGAATTTTCAAAGTTCCAAATCATGGTCGCTGTAAACGGTCATTGCGATCAGCCACGTGTATTCGAGTCGAAGCCACACGGCGTGCACAATTGCGCATTGTGCGCCACCGAAAAGCAACGAGACATCGTCGTTGGTGGCAATGGAGGGAAACGAGGGAATCGACGGTGCATTCGGCACACCTGAGCGTTACCTGGATGTCCGATGGACAGCGGAATTGCAAAAGCCTCCGTATGGATTTCACGTTAAATGGTCCCTCGTCGACGCCGAGTGAATTTCACGTTTTCCAGGAGACAACGGCGACCGTGAAAACGGCCCGAGTAAGCAAACGGCGTGCAGTATTGCCGCGCAGGTAGCTGAGAAGCTGGCACAGCACGAGCATTCATCTTCAGCGAAGAACGAAAGGGGGGAATAAGAAACAATTGTCTCGGTCTTAATGGGATTCGACTGGTTTTCTGGCTCGGGCGTCGCGCAGCTGCGCGCTGGAAATAATAAAATTCAATGTCTAGCCGTACAATGAGCGGCTCTGTTCCTCTCTGGCCTCGGAGGAGGCCGCCACGTAGGTGAAGAAGAAGCTTGGAGCACCGAGTGCCCACCTAGTGCTCTGGATCTTCGTTAAAACCGGAGGACTGAAAACTGAGGACCCTGCTACTACCGGTGAAACGAAAAAACGGGAGAGCGTGTATTTCCACGGACGCTCGCGCGCGCTCGCCACTTGACGGATATTTTAAAAACCGGCGGACCGTGGTGTAGTATTTTCGCGGTACGGCCCGTTTGAACAGCTGCGCAAATAGCGGATCCTCGCGGCGGCGCGACGTGCGATGTGCCGCGATTTTTGTCGCCCGTTTCGGAGCCCGAGTGTATTTTTATTGCCCCGGCCGATTGCAAGCCGCACTTTCCACGACCGAAATAATCGCTCGTGTAAATTAACCGGTGTCGTTACTCTCGCGTCCGGTTGCCTTCGAACTGCGAAAGGAACCACGTGAACGGACGCATTATTGTCGGCTATCGGAAGATTATGTCGTTAACGCTTCGCAACAGCTCGGTATATATTCCGTCGACAACGTGGTTATCTTCTTCGTTAGCGACTCGAGACGATTTTCAATGTCCTTTGGAAAAAGTTTTTTGTGGGTATTATTTAACCCGTTGCGCTGGCAACTGGTTCGCGGACCGTAACGAGTGACCAAACCGTATAGAATAATTCGTTTTCTTTTCGAATTCATTGGTTCTGTCTCTGGATAGAAATTACCAAGAAAAAATGACTAAGGATAAATTTATTATTTGCTTTGACTGTGTTTTATTTCAAATATACTTGGAACTGAGAAAATATTGCAATTTTGGGCCAAATATTCTCGAGGTTAACCCGTTGCGCTGGCAACTGATTCGCGGACCGTAACGAGTGACCAAACCGTATAGAATAATTCGTCTTCTTTTCGAATTCATTGGTTCTGTCTCTGGATAGAAATTACCAAGAAAAAATGACTAAGGATAAATTTATTATTTGCTTTGACTGTGTTTTATTTCAAATATACTTGGAACTGAGAAAATATTGCAATTTTGGGCCAAATATTCTCGAGGTTAACCCGTTGCGCTGGCAACTGATTCGCGGACCATAACGAGTGACCAAACCGTATAGAATAGTTCGTCTCCTTTTCGAATTCATTGGTTCTGTCACTGGATAGAAATTACCAAGAAAAAATGACTAAGGATAAATTTATTATTTGCTTTGACTGGGTTATATTCCAAATATACTTGGAACTGAGAAAATATTGCAATTTTGGGCCAAATATTCTCGAGGTTAACCCGTTGCGCTGGCAACTGATTCGCGGACCATAACGAGTGACCAAACCGTATAGAATAGTTCGTCTCCTTTTCGAATTCATTGGTTCTGTCACTGGATAGAAATTACCAAGAAAAAATGACTAAGGATAAATTTATTATTTGCTTTGACTGTGTTTTATTTCAAATATACTTGGAACTGAGAAAATATTGCAATTTTGGGCCAAATATTCTCGAGGTTAACCCGTTGCGCTGGCAACTGATTCGCGGACCGTAACGAGTGACCAAACCGTATAGAATAATTCGTCTTCTTTTCGAATTCATTGGTTCTGTCACTGGATAGAAATTACCAAGAAAAAATGACTAAGGATAAATTTATTATTTGCTTTGACTGTGTTTTATTTCAAATATACTTGGAACTGAGAAAATATTGCAATTTTGGGCCAAATATTCTCGAGGTTAACCCGTTGCGCTGGCAACTGATTCGCGGACCGTAACGAGTGACCAAACCGTATAGAATAATTCGTCTTCTTTTCGAATTCGTCGGTTCTATCACTGGATAGAAATTACTAAGAAGTAATAAATTTATTATTTTCTTTGACTGGGTTATATTTCAATATACTTGAAACTGAGAAAATGTTGCAATTTGGGACAGAAAATTGTCGACATGCGTGGCAGGTCATTTCAATGCAAGTGGTTAACAACATTCTCTCAAGAGATTGTTCAAAATTATTTTCAAACGTCAATCAAAGTTTAAACGAAACGTTCAAAAGTGAAATTTCCTTTCTCACTCCAAACGTAATTATAATAAAGTTCTATAAATTGTGTGATTTATCAAATGCTCTCACAATTTAAAGTAACAAATATACACGGATACACCAGATAATACAATCACACTTAAACTGATCATCCTCTTCGATATACTGATTATATCGTTAAAAGTCGATCAAACAATTGTGATAAATCGATGAATTCATTCAGAGTTGCCCGTCTCCCTCACCAAAATATCAGGTCAGATGTTGGAGCTAATGGAGATTATTAGAAGAAAGGGGAGGCGCTGTTCGAATTTGTCCCCATAATTCGAACCGTCAACGTCCGTATTCCGTGACAGTGACGCACAACTTGATTCCTATTTATCTGTTCCCTAATTAGCGGCCTATTGGTGCGTCACTGTGGGAGCAAACTTGTAAATGATATTCTCTTCCTGATATATACGCATGTTTCGAACCGGTTGCCACGAAGTCGACCGTGTAAAACCGAATATCGGAGGATTTTTTTTTCTTTTTTTTTTTTTTTTTTCTTTTGAAAAGGGAAAGAAGTGAAGCGAATGATAGGTGTACCTAATTCGTGCGTATCGAGGCCCCGCGTGTGTATGAATTTGAAATTAGTTTATAATTTACCGTCCTATTATCTATTGTTGCTGCATGCTAATTGCTTCCTTATGGCAATAAGTAATTTATTTTGGCTTCCGAGACGCTTGTATTATGATATAAATAATTTCACTTTCCTGTCATTTTTATCATTTGTTGTCCAATTATCTTAATTGATGTATTCTAAAAAAAAAAAAAGAAAAGAACGATTAATTGTGACGCAATTTCAACATCTGACAACACTTGAATGTAGGAAAGGATTATGCAATTACAAAATTAAGATAAATACGTTTTCTCTTGACTAACTTAAAGTATAGAAATATTCAACGCAAATTAATTAACATAAACTTCTTTATTTTCCATGTAGAAAAAGAAATCTATTGTCGAAATTGCTCGTTGAAATTGTGAATGTTAGTGCGTTTCGAAGAAACTTAAGGACGCAAACGTCTACAGGCTGTAACATGTAAAAATGTATAAAATATCTTAGAAAAATATGAAAAATATGAAACATATGAAACATAAAAATATGTAAAATACATTACCTATTACAACACTTGTAATAAAATACATTACTAAAACACGTTGATAAAAATAAAAATTGAAAATATATAAAATATGTTACCTATCGTAACACTAATTAATAAAAATAAAAATTAAAGATATGAAAAATATATTACCTATTATAACACTTGTAATAAAATACATTACTAAAACACGTTGATAAAAATAAAAATTGAAAATATATAAAATATGTTACCTATCGTAACACTAATTAATAAAAATAAAAATTAAAGATATGAAAAATATATTACCTATTATAACACTTGTAATAAAATACATTACTAAAACACGTTGATAAAAATAAAAATTGAAAATATATAAAATATGTTACCTATCGTAACACTAATTAATAAAAATAAAAATTAAAGATTTGAAAAATGTATTATCTATTATAACACTTGTAATAAAATACATTACTAAAACACGTTGATAAAAATTGAAAATGTGTAAAATATATTACCCGTTATAACACTTGTAATAAAATACATTACTAAAACACATTAATAAAAATAAAAATAAAAGAAATATGTAGAACATATTACCTGTTACAACACTGATTAATAAAAATGAAAATCAAAAGCATGTGTAAAATACGTTGCCTGTTGCCACACAAATTTCGTAAAAACGCGTTTGAAAGTAGAAGATAAAAAAAGGTACGAGACGAGGAACAATCGAACAACCCCAACAGTTGCGAAGACCCCCGGCGTATCGAATCGCGTTGCATGCGAAACGCGTTTGTAGATGGCGAAGGAAGATAGTATTGGATCGTGTCGTTCCCGATTCCACGATTTCCCTGCGTATTCCCGCGATCGTGACGGCTGAGAAGCTCTGCGCTTACAATTAGCACCGCGTCAGAATAGAAGAGGACAGAGAGCGGGTAAAGTGGAATTGCCGGCGAGGAGGAAACGAGAAAGAGACAGACAGAGAGAGAGAGAGTACGACGAGGCAAGTGTGGGTATATAGTTATAGCTGGCGTGGCCCTGATACGATGTTACAGTCTGTAGGCAGTCAGGAATCGGGAGGGTCGCCCCACAGCTAACACGTGCAAGGCGCACGTGCACTCCGAGAGACCACTCTAGCCTCTGGCGCACAATCATCGGATGCCAAGATACACTCCACGGAATAATTTTCGTGGGGGCACTCCCATGCCTTCCTCCTCTCTTCGGCTCTCGACCGCGCGTCGCGAAAAAAGAATTTCACCCCGAACCACCCAGAAAACGGGTTTCGACGACCATTCCGGCGTGTAACTGCTTCTCGTCTTCTGCAACGTTCCCAAACTGCTCCATCTCGCGAACCTTTACAAATTTGGAATTTCAATCGATCATTTTGGAAACAATTCGAAACCATTGAAAATCGCCAGGAAATTGTATAATATCGTTCGTATGCTGTAAGTGAAACGAGTTTTGGATAAATTTGATTTTGTTAAGATCGACGATTTTTTTTTTTTTTTTTTTTTTAAATAAAATTAATACGAAATTGCGCAAAATGAAAATTGTACCTTCTGTGAGTTGTCAGTGCAACGAGTCTTGGACAAGTTTGACTTTGTTGAGATCGACGAACTTTTTTTTAACGAATTAAATAAATAGAGTTAACATGAAATTAGAGAAAATGAAAACATTGTTCTTCGAGTCGATAAATGAATAGGTACAGTGATTTTGTCGTCGATACGAAATTAACTGGACTTCATAGTGGGCATGTCACAAAGTATGTTTCGAATTAATGATAATGAATTTGAATGTGTTTCTCCAACGTATTTAATCGCGTTTCTAAACGCATTCTAAAGTTTACTTTTGTTGATTTTTGTCAGACTGTACCGAGTGTTTTCGATATTCTTCGACATTCTAACTATTTTTTCACGTTGCCACCAATAAGTTCACCATTCAATTGTCCACTGCAGCCAGATCAATTACTATCACTTAACACAATACGAAGCTTTCGAATTGATCTAGTACTTTTCATCGGTTCATTGATAACAAAGAGCATTTCAAACCAATTTCATTCCGAAATGCTTTATTTTCTCGCGGCTCTTCCTCATTCGTTTAATAAAAATCACAGCAAATTAAATTGAAATACCAACATCGATCAAGCCTATATCTTTTACACAATACTCGCTAGTATTCGACGATTCATCTTTCTGTTTAATTTGGCAATATTTTCATTAACGAAATAAATTTCAAGCCTTAGATTTGCACAATCTCAAGTTTCTAGGTAATCTTCTCAGGATTTTAGGCAATCTCATCAACGTAAATTTCATCGTCTGAAATGTTTCAACGCTAGAACTTACCACAGTGATCAAAACGATCGATTTATAATTTTCTATGGAATTTTTTTATATTTAGAATAGTATATTCTTGATCTCTACTGAAATAGATTAATAGAAGCCTGTGGTCTTTATCGTGTTATTAACTTTTTTCTTGCACTTTAATTTCCTTGCTACGAATATTACACTTTTGATAATTCTAGTGTCAAGTAACACTAGAGTTATCGATTCTACGTGACAGTGTTTCACAAAAGTCAGATATTATTTCTAAAAAAATATATATAAATCGTCCTTGGTGATGTATCAAAATTCCATCGAAGCTATAAAAATAGAAGCTTGTGTTCTTAATCATGTCGCGTCTTGTACTTTAATTTCTTTCCTACGAATATTACACTTTTGATAATTCTAGTGTCAAGTAACACTAGAGTTATCGATTCTACGTGACAGTGTTTCACAAAAGTCAGATATTATTTCTAAAAAAATATATATAAATCCTTGGTGATGTATCAAAATTCCATCGAAGCTATAAAAATAGAAGCTTGTGTTCTTGATCATGTCGCGTCTCGTACTTTAATTTCTTTCCTACGAATATTACACTTTTGATAATTCTAGTGCCAAGTAACACTAGAGTTATCGATTCTACGTGACAGTGTTTCACAAAAGTCAGATATTATTTCTAAAAAATATATATATAAATCGTCCTTGGTGATGTATCAAAATTCCATCGAAGCTATAAAAATAGAAGCTTGTGTTCTTAATCATGTCGCGTCTCGTACTTTAATTTCTTTCCTACGAATATTACACTTTTGATAATTCTAGTGTTAAGTAACGATACTGTGCGACAGTGTTTCACAAAAGTCAGATATTATTCCCAAAAAAAAAAAAAAAAAAAAATACATTAATCGTTCTTCGTGATGTATCAAAATTCCATCGAACCATTTCATCAGCGATGATAAAGCCTCCTCTCGTTTCCTCGGTCTCTTCTGAAACGAACGAATCGCAGAACGGCGGAAATTTATTCGCGCGAGTGTACACGAGCGAGCGTGCGTACGAGGTGAGTAAGCTACGCAGGCTATCGCGACGAACGACGGACGCGATGCGGCAGGAAGCACACGATTACCGGCTCGCTTTGGGGTCGTTCGCGGCCGGTGCGTCCGCGCGCCAGCTGCAACAGACGCGAGAGAGCTGTCCGCAATCGCGACGCGTCCCGATTTCCAAAGGGGCGAAGTAACACGCGAGTACACGCGCTAATTATAGGTGTGGATAGCGCAAGTAGCGTCTCGAGCCATTTTTCTTTTTTTTTTTTTTTTCTCACCGCGACAAATCGTGCTTGAACTCTCGAGGAGGAAGAGAAGGATTCTTTGGACACCGATTCTTGCCGATTTTTACGATCGTTGCGATCCGATGAAAGAATTATCGTGACTTTCGTCCGAGTTTCGCGTGATAAGGGAGTATTCTGGTAATCCGGTTTAAAACAATCTTTTTTTTTTTCTGTACATTTTCGCAAAGTTTATGCTTTCGAAAATGTCGGTGCAAAAGGATTTGTTCGAATTCGTAAAGTTGGCAAAGTTATAGACGTTTAAAGGAAAACGGTGTACTGCTCGCGACGTAAAATGTTTCTCTCGAAAAATATTTTATTTTATAATGATGTTATTATTTATTTTTGTATTATTATTATTTCGTAATATTTTATTCTTTGCGCTGCTCGATTGATTGCAAGTATGAATATCTTTGTACGTGAACGTGGTTTTCTCAAATCCATATCTTTTAAACTGGCTGACGGGATGTCACACGCTTTAGTTGACCGATTGACTTGAAATTTGCAGGAGATCTTCCACTTATTGCATGAACCACGAATTTCAAGATTTGATGTTTTTTTCTTTTTTTACCACCCAAACGACGAAAAGCACAAGGAAAATCGATATTTTAACTTTAGAATACTGCCATTTTTTTTTAATTTTCGAAATTTCGCCGTTTCCGTGGCTCATGCGATAGGCATGTTTATACTAATTAAGATGCATTTTGGTTTCTGAGTTTCAAATGGTCAAGTGGACCGGAATCACGTCAGCCATTCCAACTCGTTTTTAAAAAACATGCTTTATCCAAGGCAATTCACATTAAAAACAGAAAACTGTAAATACTCTTTAAGTATGAATAAATCTGCGTGCGAAATGTACCATGGTTTCCTTAGAAAAAAATCCCCAAAAATCGATTTTTACAAGCCGGATTACCAGAATACCCCCATAATAGACTTCGTCGTTGATCCTCCACAAGACTGCCGCGTAATTAGGTGAAATATCGAGCTATCTCGAGAATTTTAATGGCCGGTACGGTTGCGTTCGAGAGGCAACTCGCACTGACTCGTGTTTTAGCAAGGACGTTCCGCGACGCTGACGAAGGAGATTTGAAAGAAATATCTCATTTACATACATCGTGGAAACGTGTGTAGATATTTCGTCTCGGAGTTGCGTGCATGATGATTTGTTAAACGTATCGGGGAATTTCGGTATTCGATGAATCACTGCACAATGTAATTGTATTATTCATATCGCGGAAAGACGTTCGCTTAATTGGAAAGATAACGTGAGAAATTTTTCTTGAGATTTACGTTTTAATCTCAAGAAAAGAAAAAAAAATTGGGAGCCTCGCAGGATTTATTTTCGATAAATTGCAACTTGATGATTTATTAATCAAGCCCAGATTTTCAGTCACGTGGATGAAGCAGTACCTGTACTAAATGTTACAAAAACATCGTATTTTAATAGGACGAAATCATAAATAAAATAAATCGTGTTGTAATATTTGTAATATTTATTGTAATACGAAGTCTCTTACAATTTATTCGTATTATTATAATATGAATATTTATTAAAATTTAAAATATTTGTAGTATTATTTAAAATATTTATCTTAAAATATTTATAATATTATTTATAATTTAAAATATTTATTTTAAAATATTTATAATATTATTTATAATTTAAAATGTTTATTTTAAGATATTTATAATATTATTTATAATTTAAAATATTTATCTTAAAATATTTATAATATTATTTATAATTTAAAATATTTATCTTAAAATATTTATAATATTATTTATAATTTAAAATGTTTATTTTAAGATATTTATAATATTATTTA
The DNA here is from genome assembly GCA_036937485.2 of Tetragonisca angustula. Classification (NCBI taxonomy): domain Eukaryota; kingdom Metazoa; phylum Arthropoda; class Insecta; order Hymenoptera; family Apidae; genus Tetragonisca; species Tetragonisca angustula. The sequence continues at coordinate 2,140,350 of JAWNGG020000013.1, forward strand.
TAATTTAAAATATTTATCTTAAAATATTTATAATATTATTTATCTTAAAATATTTATAATATTATTTACAATTTAAAATATTTATCTTAAAATATTTATAATATTATTTACGATTTAAAATATTTATTATAATAGCGAGGACACTTTACCTCGATCTCGACAGTTCCACGCGAAAGCGAATTTCTGGACGAATGGCGACCCAATTACCCAAGCGGTGTAGGAAACTTCGATTAACCAAATCGAAATCCTCGAGCAGCGAGCTGATGAACCACCGTATAAAGGCATGGGCAATCTCTCTGAACGTCATACCGATCGCTCCATTTTTGAACGCGCCAACTCGACACGCTCGTTCCGTTATTGTTCGCGAGTAGGTTACGTGACTCGGAGCAATCTCTTCGTTCGCGCGATAAATTCGTAGACGAAAAAAAAAAAGAAAAAAAAAGAAAAAGAAAATGAAGAGGCAGCTGCGACCAACAAGTGGATATAAGACCGCCTTTGGTATGCGGAAAATCGGTATGGATCGCAGCGCGTACGGATCGATCGATCGATGCGCGTGTCTTTCACATCGAGATAATGGAAAACGAAACTGCACCGTCATACGCCTAATTACGTAACCGACCTTTCAGCCTTTCGTTTACGATAAAGCGTTACGAAATGTTATTGTGCAGACTCGACCTTCGCGTCGAGGAGAAACGAGCGAGTATCGTGCGCCAAAGATCGTGCTTCTGCTTTTTTCTTCTTCTCGCTTCGACGTGCGTGTATTCGTGTCGATTCGTACGTGTGTCGTTTCAATTCATTCCTACGTCGTGCATTATCATTATATAAATAATTATTCCATTTGAAAAAAATCTGTGTCGTCTATCGTATTGGATGTAAGTGCAATAATGATTTAATCTGTATATATATACACTTATATCTAATACGATAGACGACACAAATTTACACACACACACACACACACACACACACACATACACATATGTAGATTGCCATTCGTTCATTTGTTTGGAAGAAAAAATAAAAATCGAAGGACAGTTTAATTTTTCCTTTTTTTTTTGATTTCAGATAAAATTGTGAGTGAATTGTAACAAAATTTGATTACCATTAATTATTAATAAGATGCTGGTTCGTTTAAAATAGTTAGAGAGAATTAGAATTGAAAGAGAAAGACTTAGAAATTGGTAAATAAAAAATATAATTAAACAAATCAGTCCCGATTAATTCACAAATAATTCCCGATTATTAGATACTATTTCAAATCTATCACTAATGATACATTTTACATATTTAATACTCTCTCTCTCTCTCTCTCTCTCTCTCTCTCTCTCTCTCTCTCTCTCTCGCGTGATGTTTGAAACGTCACTGGCAAATCCTTGCGGGATCGCCGCGCCATTCAAATGCCCACAAAGAAAATAATCGAACAAAGGATGAAACGAACGGAGTTCTCTTTCTTCTTTTTTCTTTATTCGGCGCTTATTTGGATTAGATGGTTATCGCGATAGGTCGCGTTGTAACACCTGACGGCTTAATTAAAAGAAGTGAAATAACTCGATAAAATCGCACCGCGACGCACCTGTTTATCGAAAAGCACTGTCTAGCCGGATCTATTTCGATATTTATCCAGGTTCAACATTCACGCCAGATTGCGTGAACTTGCGTCAGCGAAGTGCTGAGTTCATTCATTTGCTCGGAGATTGGAGTAAAGTGCAACGTTTTATCGAGCATCTTTTTTTCCTCCTCCCGGCTTTTTCTCTCTTAGTTTTGTAAGCTTGGTCGTCTTGGCGTTGCGAGACGGAGGGAGATTACGCGACGCATTCCCAATGTTTTGTCTATAAAGGGAAAATAACACCGTCGAAAAGATTTGTGCTGTCTATCGTATTAGATAAGTGTACTTAATCTAGGCTAATTAATACGATGCATGTATATACTTTACGCGTATATTTGCACGTGTATTTTCTGGTCAGTTGGACTCGGATTTTTTTTGGCGTTTCATGTTAAAAATTCAGACTTTACATAATGACTTTTATACAAAGCAAATAAAAATTCAGAGTACCTGTATGCCGTGAAAAAATTGTAAAGTCTCTGATTAAATTACTGACAAAATCTATCTTTATTAAAATTTGACTATATTTGAGAATATCGTCTATGTAATATTTTAGTTGGTTGTGTTGGACTCGGATTTTTTTCATCATTTCATGTTAAAAATTCAGACTTTATATATATAGTAACTTTTATATAAAGTAAATAAAAATTCAGATTACCTGTATGCCGTGAAAAAATTGTAAAGTCTCTGATTAAATTACTGACAAAATCTATCTTTATTAAAATTTGACTATGTTTGAGAATATTGTCTATGTAATATTTTAGTTGGTGATGTTGGACTCGGATTTTTTTCATCATTTCATGTTAAAAATTCAGACTTTATATAGTAACTTTTATATAAAGCAAATAAAAATTCAGAGTACTTGTATGCCGTGAAAAAATTGTAAAATCTCTGATTAAATTACTGACAAAATCTATCTTTATTAAAATTTGACTATGTTTGAGAATATCGTGTAATATTTTAGTTGGTGATGTTGGACTCGGATTTTTTTCATTATTTCATGTTAAAAATTCAGACTTTATATAGTAACTTTTATATAAAGCAAATAAAAATTCAGAGTACCTGTATGCCGTGAAAAAATTGTAAAATCTCTGATTAAATTACTGACAAAATCTCTCTTTATTAAAATTTGACTATGTTTGAGAATATCTATGTAACATTTCAAAGTACTTGTGAAAGTTTGTCTCTATCTCGCGTACGCTCAAATCTTACAAGTTTCGAATATTCATGAAACCTCAGAAACTTTTAAACTTGAAAACAATTGCAAACCAAAATGAACTGTCCAGTCGAATTTAACTTCGTCAAATTCCTCCAAGTATCTAAATCCTGTTGATTGTCATTCACCGAGGATAATATAAAGATACATAAAAATCGTCCACTGTAGACAAGCGGCGCAAGTTCGCCGAGATAGTCAGAGAAAGAAAAGTGGAAGAAGAAAAAGGAAAAAAAAAATGAAATGATATCGAGTGGTTTATCGAGATCCGACAAAGATATCTCAATTCGGCGAAACTTCATAGAATTTCGGTTCACCTGCACGAAACGTGTACTCACAGGTACGTAATCGCGATTCCTTATCGCGTTACTCAGATAAGCTGATTCCTTCGACGACGAGCGGAACTCCTCCAAGTGCGTGGCCGGTACAGCTGACCGAAACAGCTGGATGAATCGTGCCGATCGATTCGATGCCAGATGAATCACGAGTCGAAGTCGCCTGTGATTTGTGATCTTTTCCTGTTTTTTTTTGTTTTTTTTTTTTTTGTTTCGTAGTGACGATCAGTTTTGCATTCTGACGTACACGTGGCTTGTCCACGTAAATTTCAACGATCACATTTCACCCGCGGTGAAATTTCGAAAGCTATTTCGCGCCATTTCGAGGATCGTTCGTTGATAATCGCTGGAGCAAGGGACGCGACATTCACTGAGAAAATGTTTTTCATTTGTCAAACATCGATATGTCGAGAATTTGCACATTCTTCTCTGTGTGATTCGCGTCGTTGAAAGATACAGAAGGGATTTGGATAATTATGATCCAATGGGTTAGAGTTAGATTTTTAATCAGAGGTGTTTTCATCAGTACTAATTGTAAGCGAAATATACAAGATTTAAGAAAGATATTGAAAAACTTGAACGACGTAATGACAATTTTGAAAACGTGAACAGAATGAATTGAATTGCAACAGGTATGTTGTTATTAATATCTTTTTTTTCACAAATTATTTATCCTGACAATCGTGCATTATATAGTAGTGTAACAAATAAATTTTACATTTCGAAAAGAAACGGCACGCACAAGACTAAATCGTTACAAGTCAACGTATGTATAACAAAAAGCTACGTCGATGTGAGGCCATGGATAATTTTATATACAGTTGGTAATCTTCTCGGAATACGTTACTATCGCGTTAACGTGACTCTCGTAACAGTTCATGGAAAGATGAATTTTCAGAATTACGAATTATCAGCCACTCAATTTTACACTTTACAACCTTGATTATATTGCATGTACATGTATTTGTTTCAATTGATCTGTATTTTATTCAATGAAAATATTAGCTTCATTGTGTAATATTCCACCGTAGGATAAACGTAATTAGAGACAACCTCGTACAGTCGAGCTACACACAAAGAAGCCTCTATCGAAAACCGACACAAACGTCCTCTCATCGTTCGCGAGAATTCACGTCAAACTTTTTCTTTTTACATATATAAAGAAACTCGATCGTACGTTCCGTTCATTTTTAATATCTCTTCAATGTTCGTCGCAAGTATTTTTATCGTTATATCTCGGTCCTTTCCTTGGTCGCGTTTATCTCGATGGAGCTCGCCTCTGATAAAGTGCATGCATCGTGTACTCACGCACACACGTTCACACGCAACCCGACCGCGTGGTAACATAATGAAAAATTACATAATAACTTTGTTGTTCTCGTAAAAATCGGCTTTATCGCTTACGCAAACCGATTCTCGTGTAATTAGTTCAGGTGTTTCTCTCGACAAGCAAATAATTCGCTTGCTCGAGATACGACGCTCTGTTTACGTATTTACACGTTCCCTACCTTGCGTGATTTTTCTTTGCGTGCTACACGCACGAACGAAGGCCCGTTAATTAATACATCCGACAGTTAATAATTGACTAATTTATTGGGGGCGTTTTTTCTTTTATCTTTTTTTTTTTTCTTTTCGAGAACAAAATACTGTTCTTAATAGTCGAAATTTCACGAGAGAGATTAAATTGTTGAATTATAGAAATTATTGGGTGTATGGGGAAGTTTTTGTGCAATATCGACTCTCGCTGAGTTTTTTTACTGAGATAGCTATTGAAACAACACTCGGGTCAGTTTTGAAAGGTATTTGAACGATACAGTATACAGAACGGCGACCAGTAAAAAAGTAGTTGATATATATTTAATTTAAGAGGAGATATAACGACGAAAAAATTTATCCCTTTAACTGTTATTATACTCGAGTTATTACTCCGGAATTAAATGTGAATGCGGTTTATTTTAGTACAAACGCAATGTTATCTGAGACTTGTCAGAAATGTTTCAAAGAAATATAATAAATAAAGATAATAACAAAAGTTATTTCCGAATAAACGCTCGATACTCGTTAGATAAAGAATCAATTAAAATGTTCATGAAGTCAGTACTATTTTAACGCGGCAATTGAATATTGATATTCAAATCAACAAACCTAATGTAACGTGACCAAACTTAAACCTAACCCAACGTACAAACTTAAACCTAACCTAACGTGCAAACTTAAACCTAACCCAACCTAACGTACAAACTTAAACCTAATCTAACGTAAAAACTTAAACCTAATGTAATGTACAAACTTAAACCTAACCTAACGTACAAACTTGAACTTAACTTAGCGTACAAACTTAAACCTAACGCAACATACAAACTTAAACCTAACCTAACGTACAAATTTAAACCTAACCTAGCGTACAAACTTAAACCTAACCTAATGTAAAAACTTAAACCTAATGTAACGTGCAAACTTAAACCTAACCTAATGTAAAAACTTAAACCTAATGTAACGTGCAAACTTAAACCTAACCTAACGTATAAACTTGAACCTAACCTAGCATACAAACTTAAACCTAACGCAACGTACAAACTGAAACCTAATGTAACGTACAAACTTAAACCTAACCTAACGTGTAAACTTAAACCTAACCTAACCTAACGTGCAAACTGAAACCTAATGTAACGTACAAACTTAAACCTAACCTAACGCAACGTACAAACTTAAACCTAACCTAACGTGTAAACTTAAACCTAACCTAACCTAACGTGCAAACTTAAACCTAACCTAACGTACAAACTTAAATCTAACCTAACGTACAGACTTAAACCTAACCTAACCTAACGTGCAAACTTAAACCTAACTTAACGTACAAACTTAAACCTAACCTAGCGTACAAACTTAAACCTAACCTAACGTACAGACTTAAACCTAACCTAATGTAAAGACTTAAACCTAATGTAACGTACAAACTTAAACCTAACTTAACGTACAAACTTAAACCTAACCTAAACCGAACGTGTCGTGAATGTGGATGGCGGGAACGGCACGCCGTGAGAGGAAAATCTACGATTTTTTAGAAAAACAGGCCACGTAGCCGACGCCGTGATCGTTGTGTACATGAATCATTCATAACGCATGAGATAATAGCCGACGAGCAGTTTGAAGTCACCGAGTTGACGAATAGCGTCCGCAGCCGAGGCTCGCTGTGTGTTTTCCACGCGCGAGAAAGACCGACAAAGGACGGATGCGTCTCCCGTTTCGTCGTCCCATTCAAAAGGCCTACGGATTCCTGGTGAAATCGGTAAATCACGAAGGGAACGTGACTTTTTTTGTACCACGGGCCGGCGGTTACTCCTTTCTTTCTCCCGGCTTGTAGAAAATGATTCTCCCGCCGCCGAGAGACAATTTGCGTACCGATAGAAACAACGATTTATTAATTGTAAAAATATGTTGGGAATAACTGTAAATCATGTGTAATACGTGCACATGTGGATGGACGCGCGACAACTATTGTCTTGGTATTAAACTACCTGTGTATGTGTGTATATTGACCTTACACTAGACTATCACACCAATCAAAATGACTGGTTGGACAACTTTATCTTGAAATTCTTGCGTCATGTTACATTTTTTATCCGCAACGATGTGATTGATTTTTGCAGCAATAACTAAAGGAATGATGTAATGAATTTTTTTTTATTTTTATTTATTCAAAATCAGAATAACTTTGTATCATGGGTACTTATACCAATACCAGTTAAAATGACTGGTACTTGTCCAAGTGCAAAATGGTAAAGATAAATTATTAATGCAAAATAATTGATACCAAAAATATACTACATAACATGGAATTTCTTTGTAAAAACGTAATAGATGAATAAATATGAAAATATTCCATTATTACGTTATTTTTTAAAGGCCATTTTAACTGGCCCTGGTAGAAATAGCTTTGTCAAAAACGTCGGTAGTTCTAATGTTAAGAAGAAGGTCTAGAAAAACAGTTGAAAGAAGTTGTGTCGTACAAATCTCAGGAAAAAAAGAGATTGTTAAACTATAAAACCATAAAAAACTATATATCTGATCTAAAACTATATATAAAACTATATATCTGACCTAAAACTATATATAAAACCATATATCTGTGTTTAATAGAACAAATACCTAATACCAAATTACAACGAAAGGAATTAATTGTGATGAAGAAAATTGAAGGGATTTACGTAGTGAAGAGACAGTTCCATTTTGTATATTATTCTGCAAAGGAAAATACAAAGGGAAGGCGTTACCAGTTAGAAAATTGCAAAGCTCGTTGATAAACAAATTTCTGTCACGAAAAGAGGAGAGCGTAGGAAACAACGTATAATATAATTGTAAATTTAAAGATGATCTCACCTAGCGAATATGGTACCAATTATTACTTTTCAGACATATACAGGATGTCCCGGAATTTTCCCGCCAAACAGCTTATTCTAGAGGCCAAAAGAAGAAAAAGATGTTGTATGATACATAATGAACAGAGCAAACTCTAGTAAGCTAGCTTTACCAGGGATGGTGCATTCAATTCTCATAATAATCATAATTGGGATGAAGGAAACCCACGTGTTATTGTGCATTCAAGACATCAACGCCAGTTTAGTTTAAACGTACGGGCAGGAATAATTGATAAATTTTTCATTGGACCTTTTTCTCTTGATGGGAAACTAACAGGCACAAAGTACGTTGATTTTTTGAGCACGCGTTTACACGAAATATCAGAGGAAGTTCCAGTCGATGTTAGACTTCGTACGCGGTTTATGCATGATGGAGCTCCGCCGCATTTTAGCCGAGTGGCTAGGCAATTTTTAAATCAACACTTTGCAAATAAATGGATTGGTCGTGGAGGACCTATTGCACGGCCTGCTCGTTCTCCGGATTCGAATCCATTAGATTTTCATTTGTGGGGACATTTAAAATCTATCGTACACGCAACATCGATTGAAAATGCTGAAATACTACGAAATAGAATAGAGCAAGGCTTCCGACAAATTCGAGAAACACCAGGAATGATGAAGAGAGAGTAACCAGATGAATGACAAGACGCGTGCAGGCTTGTCTTCAAATGCAAGGTGGTCGTTTCTTTGCATCTTTTGTAAAAGTAATTGAAACAGGAGAATTCATCGTATCTCATAAACGAAGACAGATACGACATATATTTCTATGACTTTTTCTATTAACTTTTAAGCGTAACAATCAGCTCCCGAAGTGGGTTACAGGAACAAGTTACGAAACACCCTGTATATTCGTTTTCATAGTGCCAAATGAACTCGCGTTCGACACCGATGCAACACGACATGAATTTAGACAGATTGGTTAAATCTACTCGGCGAGATTCTTCGCTAGTGGGACACGATGACAGTATACACCTCTAACAAAACGGATATAATTGACGATGAGTCACGTTCATTCTATATTTCACGTCGTAACAACCGTCTACTAAAACTTGCACGAGGCCGATCGTAATTTCGCTGGGCTTCGGTGTCGTGATTTATGTTAATTACACGAAGACAGGCAAAGGATGGTGGATGCGTGCGTATAAATTTCCTCTGTCCCATTTTCCCAGTGGTACCGCAAGTGCCACCGGCTGTCAACGACAGCAGATACGCGAGACCGGGCCTGCTTTTTTTTTTTTTTTTTCTTTTTATCACGGGATCCCCCCGTGAAATGACGGATTTCTTCCTTTTCAGCTAATCGAGGACGAATCGCCGAGCAAATAAAAAAGAGGGGGGGGAGGGAGGGAGGCAGGGAGGGGGAAGGTGCGAGACACGATCGATGAATTCACGCTCTGATTGACGCGCTGTTCCAAAGCGTACAACGAAACTGCATTTCGAGTGTTCGTGCTGGATCGTGTTTGCATGTCACAAACGATCCTCTTCCCGATTTCATTCGCGATTTCACGTTCGAAACGGTACCACGATTTTCCTTCGCTTTCTCTTTTTGTTACTTCTATCTTTGTCTGACTTGTCTCTCTATTTATTCGTATATTTATCCCTACCCTTTCTATTCTCGTACTCTGCCTGATCTTTAACGACCAGAGTTTATAGTTATCCTTATTTTGCATTCACTGTTGTACCGTGTGTCGTTCGAACGCACAGCTCTCGATCGGTCTTGCTAACCAGATCGCGTTTTACGAGAGATCGGCCACGATCGTTATACACGTATACACGAGCGAGTGTATACATCTGTCTCTGTTGGCAGTTCGATGCTACCATCGAACGACACGCATTCACGTTCCCTCGGAAAAGTCGTCGGGATAGGCAATTACTCGATAATTTATGCGGCTCGTCGGTGCAGCTCCTCGGCATCGAGGTAAAATGGCCGATTAACTTGTCCAGGCACGAAAAAGATTTATGCAATGCGTACGCTCGATTATGGTTTATTTAAAACGTCGGCGGGTCGCGCGTTCTATTGCATCCGGCCACGGGTTAAAAACATCGAGGCACCGATATCAGGGCACAGCATCGGAGGAATGCCGCCAGTTATTTTCGATCGAAAATTCCAGTTTCAGTTCCTCGTTACGTCCACGTACGAAAGAAAGCGATTCCATTACAAATTGTATCGCAATCGATGGGAACGTCACCACGGTGATTTACATAATCTGATTTATCGTTTAAGTGCCCAGCCGATCTTGCCGATCTTGTTCCAAATCTAGTCATTCTTCCACTTTTTCCTTTTTCTTCCTTTTTTTCTTGCTTTCTTTCGTTTTTTTTTTTTTTTTTTAACCTAGAAACCTTGGAGTCTTGTTCTTTTCATTCGCGTCGCTTCAGCGATTCTTTTCATACAACGACGATAGAAATATCGTTTGAGGAAAAGTCGCGCTAAGTTCGAGTTTCGCGAACTGTTAATCTAATCTGGCGTCAGCGTTGGAATGAATCGAGGAGATATAATTGGGTCGTTAAACTGTGAAGAAGGACAAATGGTAAAGGTCTTCGGCAACTAATGTATAAATTATTTTGGAAAGCTTTGCGAAAAGTATTTACTGTGATAGACGATTACAATCGTGGCAAAAATGATCAATTCGTAATTTCTCGGCAGCAGCATCATTTAAAGAATCGGATTTAGAATGATTCATTCTCGAGAAATTTAAACGATATTAAAATGCACCTTTCACTTTGATTTCTTAATTTTATTTCGATGACACTGAATTGCGCATCAGAAATTTGGAACCACTACGTGTTTCATCGAAATAAATAATTTGCGAAAATTATTAAAATACTACTATCCTTTCTAAAATTGAATAAAATTAACAGTTTGAAAATTCAATATAAATACAACAGACTCGAGATTTTTCGTCATATCAATTCTATCTATGTTTTTAATATTCGTTCTCGAGAAATTAAAAAAATTTTGAAACATCTTTCACTTTGATTTTAATTTTATTTCGATGGCACATTAGAATGCACTGCACATTGGAACCACTGCGTTACTACTATCTTCTCAATAAAATCGAATGATAATAAAATTTGCAGCTTCAAGATTCGATACAAATACAAGGAGGCAGACTCGAAATTTTTCGTCATGTCAGTCCTATCTGTGTTTTTAATATTCGTTCTCGAGAAATTAAAAAAATTTTGAAACATATCTTTCACTTTGATTTTAATTTTATTTCGATGGCACATTAGAATGCACTGCACATTGGAACCACTGCGTTACTACTATCTTCTCAATAAAATCGAATGATAATAAAATTTGCAGCTTCAAGATTCGATACAAACACAACGAGGCAGACTCGAAATTTTTCGTCATGTCAGTTCTATCTGTGTTTTTAATATTCGTTCTCGAGAAATTAAAAAAATTTTGAAACATATCTTTCACTTTGATTTTAATTTTATTTCGATGGCACATTAGAATGCACTGCACATTGGAATCACTGCGTTACTACTATCTTCTCAATAAAATCGAATGATAATAAAATTTGCAGCTTCAAGATTCGATACAAATACAATTGGGTAACTCGAAATCTTTCGTCATATCAGTCCTATCTGTGTTTTTAATATTCACGTAACAAGTATGTCAGAGGTTAATATCGAGTGACACTCGAGGCATCCGGAGTCAATGAGGATCCGGTGCTCGTGAGACGTGCTACGTGTCCTGCATTCGAGTCAGTTCCTCGTGTCGCCTTAGTATTCCGTTGAATTTTCACGCAACGCGTTACTATTCCGCTTTTTCTAACGGCATTGAGGCTTTTTCTCGTACAAATTTCGCTTGGTTCAAATTGTAAATCGGCCGATCATCCGAGAAACGACGGCCTAAACGCCTGTAAGTGAGAACCACTAGCTGAAAATAGGAGCACGGGAATAATTATCTCGCGGCGTTCGGTGGAGAACGAACGGTTTTCGAGGATAATTATACGATCGTCCGTGCATTACCGTTCAAATTGGTCAAATTACTCGGATTCAAATCGCTCGGATTCATTTCAACTTTGCGCTAACGATCGGTTATTCGATTGTTCGACTTGAAACGCCTGGCTCTTCACCAGTGGAAAATAGGATACTCGAAACAGTATTGAACGAGGAAAGTTTCTTACGTGAAAAGGGAAAAATACACGAAATTAACAACTATTGTTCGCTCGACGGTTGGAAGAACAGAGGATCAGGCTGTTTCAACATTTCAACCGACGTAAAGTGACAGAGGGAATTAGTGGAAGTGGTTTCAAGCTACTCAGTTACCACGATCGCGATTTCCAATCGACCGTTGTCCCAACCGGCAGAGAACTGAGAGCTGGAAATCGAGAAATATATATCCAAGTCGAATGTATAAATAGGCGGTAACGATCGGACGAAGTAATTCGAGTCAATCGAACAAGCGATAACAAACAAACGAGATAATTCGTATAATCGTAAAGTAAGGCTCTTTCATTTCCTTTTTTCGCGCAGTTCGAGATAACGAACGGTGCGCCATTGGACTCGTTAGAAGGCGTCGGTGAATATAGCAATTTACTTATCTACGCGCGAACCTAACGCGAAGCCCGCGTGTGTTTCTCATGCTAATTAAGCTCGCTAACGTGGCGCGCTGATAATACCGAACGCTCGCGGTTTTTCGCTGAGAGATCGCCGATGGCGATCGATCATGACAATTAATTAACGAAATTAAACGGAGGGTTAAACGCTAGCTGGCCGCGGTCGTTACCGGTTACGGACTCGTAATGACAGATAAAGGGGGAACACCGTGCACCGGGTATCCAGTTTCAATTACCGAGTAGCACTTAATACTTTGCTTACGCGTAATAGAGCCACGATATACATACCAGGAGGTGGAGGAGGAGGGGACAAAAGTATAAATATGCTCAGGCCGAAGTGATATCGCCGAGAGCAGCGGTTTCGTCAGTTTATTCATTCCCAGGTCAAGGGAACTCCATTTCTTAAACGCGAAGGTCAAGAAGTCAATGAGATCCGGTTGCTCAGGTATGTAACCGCGCAAGTGCCCGCAGAGTCTCTCACGGGCGTTTCGTTCGATTTTATTCCACTGTGATTTTCCACGGGATCCTCCACGCGTCGCGTTCGCCAACGTCGACGAGATATCGTTCGTCAAACGTCGACGACGGACTCGCACGCGATCGTTTTTCGTTCGATGCTCGTCCGTGCGTCACCTAAGTAGGTACTTACGCACTGTGACTGCGCGTTAGGGAGGTGGGATTGCCGCATTGTCGAGTTATGCGTTATTGTTTCGCGTTATTGCAAAAGAAACGATAAGCATCGGGAATGCGACGATTTTAGTACGCCGCGGCGTTTATGCAGATCGTATACTTGCGTAAAATCGCCGATGATATCTGGACCGGGATATGGGTTAGGTTTGATTCGTGTGGAATAAAATATGATTTATCGGCAGGTTTCCACAGGTGGTAAAAAAAAGTTGCCACTGCTCAAATTCGCGTCACGTTTTCTTGTTCTTGGGAATGTTAGTTTTACGCTTGGCATTGTTTCGTCTATCAGTCGTCATTTGCAATCGCGGTTAGCTTCGATTCCTAAGGAAATCAACGTTCATCTTGCGAGAGTATCTACGCGCTCGTAGGAATTGCGAGGAAAAAAGAAAAAGAAGAAAAAAGAAAAAGAAGAGAGAGAACGTCGTTTCGAGAGTCGTCACTTTGACAGGTTCCGGTGTGTTAAAGATGTGTGTACCTAGAGAACCTTTATCTTGCCGTTCCATCGCGTTAACTTGTCAGAACGTCACGGGCGTTCTTACATGTTACTTAGCGCTTTAATTGCATCCAGAATTTTCATTGCCACGTCATTTCCTATTTCGCCTCGTTATTGTTTTTTTTCTCTTTTTTTTTCTTCTTGCTCGTTTTGCATTCGACCGACGACTAAACGGAACATCCGGCGCGATTAACAAAAGCTCGCGAATTATGTATTTCTCCCACGTTTCCCGTTAACCTAACTCCCCTTCCCCCCCCCCCCCCACCCTTTCGATCGAGCTCGAACCCACGTCGTCGCTTTTAACCGAATGGAAAATCACGGTTTCCAACTCGGCCAACTATCCCGCGGTATATATTTGAAATCTTTATCGCGACCGGGGATTTCACGCGCAATGAGGCGCGCTTCGTTGCGCTTCGCGTTTTTGATTATCACGCTCGCATCTCCTCGCGTTCACCGCGTTTATGCACGCTGGCCCGCATACTTCTCCCCGGTATAAATTAGTTGATCTCCCGCAACGGTACGCTCGCGAATTTTTTCAGTCTGCGTTTATTACGAAGATCTCGTCTATTATAATAATACCTTCTGCAGAGTTTTACGTTTTCTTGACTGCCTGTGTTTATCACGCCTCAAGTGAGAAATTTTGAGAAAGTGAGAAAATGTTCGCAAGCTTGGATAAGATTATGCATGCAAATTTTGAATGTTTGGTAAATATTGATAAAAATCTCGTCGCGAAATGTTATTGTTCTTGTCTATCATTTCTGTCTGATTGAATCTTTCATCTATTTGATTTAAATACAGCTACTGTTACCTGTGCGCGAGCAAAGTATTGGAAATGTTAACTAACAAGGACTCGAACGTACAAAACTACCTAGTTCTAGATTTTACGAACATCTGTAGTTGACCAAATGGCAGATCCGTTTCCCTCGATCCTTCTTCGTCGTGGACTTTACACGGACGATCGTTGAAGTTCATAAACATAACCACGAGACCAGTTGACCCACGGCGAATGTATTCGAGTGCACGTGCACTCAAGCTTGATGAATCTAGTCAACGAAAATTCCCACTCGCACGATCTGAAACATTCTCGATTTTCAACACCGTGATCTTGTCGAGCATCGCGTTGTAACGAGACAATAATTTTACACGACCGTAAAAGAAATTAAAATTCTAAAATCTGAAAACAACGAAGTAAACGAAGAAACTAAGAAACAGTAAACAAAAAAAAAAAAAATAAAGTTTCCTCTATTACCCAATTTTCTTTTCTCACAATCTCGCAGCAATCAACGTCCCAGAGCCATCCCACGAATCAAAGATGTATCCCTCGCCTCCTCCAACTCAATTTCACCGGAACGTCTCGCGGGACGCTCGTATTCGAAGCGTAGCGCATAATAAAGGACTCCCCCCCCCTCCCCTCGTCGACTGTGTGTTCGTAGCGCCGGACATCGGGTGGGTTCTTGTCCCGACCGGTAACGAGACGCCCGGGAGTAACCAGAGAATCGCAGCCAGCGTGAGCGAGATCGACGAACCGAGCAATACGAAAGCGTGGAGTCGTGTGTATAACGCGCGAGCACGCAAAAGTCAAGAAGGAGGAAAGGAGTTTCGACGCTGGGCATCTCGCACGTATATCTATCTATGTGTATATATATATATATACATATATGCGCGTACATACATAGAAAATCGTAGCCGGAATCATGGTGTACAGGTTGTGGCGGCGATGCACGATGCCGCGAGAGCTCGTGAACCATGAGCATGCACGAGGACGGTGGTTGTCGGTTTGCGGCAGTGGTAGTAAGACGTCGTGGCGAGTTGGTGGTAGTAGTGGTGGTGGTGGTGGTGGTGGTGGTGGTGGTGGTGGTGGTGGTGGTGGTGGTGGTGGTAGTAGTAGTAGTAGTAGTAGTCGTGATGGCTAGTGGCTGGCGCCGCCGGACGCTCAACAATGGTCGTGTTTCCCTTCTCCCTCCCGGCGAGATCGCGTACAGCCGTACGTGGCTCTCCTCCGCTCCCCCCTCCCCGCCGGGAACCCTTAGCGCGCGCACCCTCCCCCTACCGCGCCGCTGTGCCTTTTACTCCCTCCCCTCGAGCGCCGTCGCCGCCACCCGTGTCCCTCTCGCCGTGGGCAGCTTTAGCTTTAGCGGCGTCGCCCTTCTCTTCCACGCCCGGCTTGTCCCGCCGACGCCTCTGATCCCATGGTCGTCAAACACCCCCGACTACGGTCGGCTTCGAACCGAACGATCTTCGCTGGAACAAGCCACCGCTGCCTTACGGGGTGGAGGCGATGGCGAGCAGGCGTCCAAGCGGGAATTCCTGGCGGCGTTCCTGCTCACGCCTTTCCGCGAATTATTCCTCGGGGGTCTCGCGATAATACGTATACGTTCAACCACTTCTGTCAGATTTCCTTCCCTCCTTTTTTTTTTCTTTCTCTTTCTCCTTGCCTCTCTTTGTCTTGTCTCGTCCTTTTTCACTGCTTCTTCGGTTAGCCGGCCAGCGCTTATGAATGGAGGAAAGGGGATGCCCCGAGGGGGGTTTGAGAGAACGTCGTTTGAAAGAATGACGAGATCGATGGTTTGGGAAGATGTTTTTGTACGTTGCGCGTACGTGCATGGAGGTCGGTTGCGATGCAGGATTTTCGGTGATGTAGTTGCACAGCTGGTATGGTTGAGGAAGTACGGTTGAAGTTCTTGCGAACTCGTACGCATTCTGCGGGATGTTAATTCACGGTGAGAATATATTAATAAAATAATTACTAACAAATTGTACATCGCTATTTCCGGTTTTGTATACATTTGTGACATAAATCTGTAAAAACATGTGGCAAAAACTATTATGATAAATTATGTGATAAACGGTTAATGTAATTTCGAAAAAAAATTGTTTTAGAAAAATTGTTGCAAAATCTAAGGTTCGAAACGAAGAGAATAAAACAAGCGATAATAAATACAAACGTCACTTGATCCAGTCAATCCGATCAACATTAACAACAAAACACTCACGAGACAAGAATTTCAGTTGATGCGCATTTGCTCTCAGCAGCGTGATTTTTCGAAACAAATCGACGGTTCGGTTCACGTGTACCGGCAAATAGCCCGCGCAATCGAGCACAGTGCAAACAAGATTACCGCCGATTACATTATCTCCGACCGCAAATATCGGCCATTTTTCTCAGCTCAGTGAAAAAAAGAAACAAAAAGAAGAAGAAGAAAAAAAGAAGAAGGAGGAATTGCCCGTACACAAATATTTACCAAGGTGAGCATATAAATAGGTCAGATGACAATCCGTTTCGTGAGCGTTTCGAATCCAACGCTATTTTATTCGGGCAGCGATTGCGCTGTATGGATAGTGGAGGCGTCGCGGGTAGAGCAGCGCGGAGTGGGGGTAAGCTATATAAGCGCGCAGGTGAGGGGCGGAGGCCAGTTGACTTCGATCCGTCGAGCGGGCACGTTTGCATCGCACGGAGCACAGTGTTGTACGTTCTTTTCTTGCTCGCTCGTTTGCGACCGGAATAGTCGTCAGGAAATTTCTCTCCTCGAGCTGGCAAAACAGTTTTCGTTGAGCGTGATGGTTTCACGCGAGTAGTGTGACCGTTGCTGCGACAACAAACACACGGACGCTCGTTGAAAATAGTGCGTGACCTCGTCGTGTCCCGAAATCGACGAAAACGTCGCCGAAAAACAGAGGAGAAACACGGTATACGCAAAGTGGACGGAATTAGAAAGAAGAAAACGGGCAAACATCGACGATCGTGCGAGTCCTATGCTTCTATCTGGCGCGCTCGCTTTGGTGGGTTGGTTCGATCGATAAATACACGGGGTGCGTGCACTGGCGTTCGGCAGATAAGCAGCCGTACATTTCGGAAGGTGTGCTGCCTGATCGAATTAATCGACGACCCACATACTCGCCGCTTGCCTGCTGTCCGATCGGCGCTGTTCAGTGGTACGAACTATCGTACGAGGCGACCGAGGAGAACGAAAAGAAAAGAGAAAAAGAAAAGAAAAACAACACCAACATACGCGTACGACGATGAAGGCGATGGTGGTGAGTCCAGTGGGCGGCAGAGTGCCGCCAAGTCGTGGTGTCTTGCACAGCAGCCTCGGGATCAATGGAACTCGTCGTGACCTGGAAGCAGAGGAGGTGGCCGCTTACCTAACGAAGTTGAGATCCCTGGTGCCGGACATGCCGAGGAAACGGAAATTGTCCAAGCTCGAGGTTATCCAGAGGGTGATCGAGTACATCTGCGATCTGCAGACGACGCTGGAGGAGACGAACGTTCATCACGAGTCGGCGGCCGTGGCGAAAACGACACCGAGGCAGCCGTTGCAACCGTTGTTGAACGCCGCGACCACCGTGCCGACGACGACGACGACCGCGTCGACGACGGCCGCCACGATCACCGGCATGGTCGCAGAACGGTGACCTGTATCGGTGAACGAGCTCCAGTGAGGTTCAGGCCGCTGCGGGCTTCTCATCCTCGTGGGCTGACGGCTTGACCTCTCCATGTTACGACGTCGTGGAATTGGCTCGAGTCATCTTCGGGGAGTTGGATCGAGACACTCGGCTCGTTTGTGGCAGCGTTTCGTCGCGTGGAACGTGTTTGCCGCGACCGTGTTTCGTGCCCGTCCTCGGCTGTATAGAGATTTCTTGATGGTTCGAGGGGATCCGCAGGGGAAACAGGAGGGGGGGGGGAGGGGGACATATATATATATACACAAAAAGGAATGTTTCCGACGTTCAGGTATCCGGGAGAAGAATGGAATTTCATCGAGCGTTTGGAGAAAGAAAGAAGGAAAAGAAAAAAAAGAAAGAAAAAGAGCGAGGACATCGAGCAGGATGCGTGCCTCGACGTCCCTCGAGGCGGCGCCTGAAGAGAAGAACGAAGAACGACGTGAAAAGAAGGACGACGAAGCGGGCCGATTACGGCCGATCTTAACTTCTTTCTTCGAGGAAAGATGTAAATACTTGTACATACTCACACCGCGTTCCTCGCACCGACAGGACCTTCTCTTCTCATCTTTTAATCGATTTCACTTCTTTTTCGATCCACTTCAAACCTCTATCTCTCTCTCCGTTTTCCGATCGCCCTCGAATTCTCGCAGTCCCTCTCCCAATCCGAGCTGTGTTACGCCTGTATATCGTTTTTCACTCGATATCTCGAACAACGATCGCGTTGTTCTTTCTTTTCTGCGACGATATATAGCGCCGTCTTGTTACTTTCCTTCGCATCCGAATTGCAAACGTACGAACCGATTGCCCCTTCATTTCGATTCACTCTGTAATATCGCGACTGTTCGTTTCGCGGTGAAAAAAGTTCCGATCGGTTCGAACTTGGAATCTGTTAAAGAAGGAAATTCGTTTTCGTTCTAGAGGATTACAAGGTATCGGCGAAGATCGAATTCGAATCACCTGCGTTTACAACCGGTCGTGAATGAATCGTCTCTCCTTTTTCTTTCGTAGTTTTCGCGCGGAGGAGAAAATTGTTCATCGTCGTCGTTGATCAAAACCTGTATCATTTCGAACTCCCCCTTGTAGATAATAAAACGAATTTATTTGTATTACGACTTACTATTACATTAATCGCAATAGTCGATTCTATAATATTATTATATTATTATTATATGATTATTATTATTATTATTATTATTGTTATTGCTTTTCATATTATAATTTAGAGATTTCCTCCGTAACTAATGTATATTCGCGAAGACTGAAAAGCTGTAAAGTGTAAGTATACCTGATGCGCGCGAGCCTGTTACGCTCGCTCGCGCGCGAAATAAAATACAAACTGTGTCCATAAGATTGACTCCTCTGTGTGTACTGTATTCTCATCTACGAAGCTCCTCACCTTTCGTCAGTTCAGTCGATTAAAACTTTACGAATAAAACCAGCAGACGTACAAACAGGGGGGATAAAGTTATTCAAAGATACAGTTCTTACCGTGAACATAGAACGATCTTCGAATCTTTATTTCGAGTAATAATCGCAAACTAAATGAGGCACGAGCTATTTATGCTCGCGTTGGAAGAAATTGAAGAAAAGAATGATACATTAAAGCCGCGATGCTTCCACTGTAAAATCGTAATATCTTCTACTCGTAAATGCAAGTTTCTAAAGCGCGTATGACGTTATCGATAAATTCACACGTGCATCCTACACTTTTGCACCATTCCCCCTTTCCCCCGAAAAGTTTACGGCAATTACGCCAGAGATCCATCCGACACCGTAATCCTTTCCACCCTCGGACTTGACGCACATACGTATCGCGCTAAATTGCCCATGGCACTCGGCTGATAAAGTCTTAATCTTCGAATAGGTGATGCGTGTTTCGTCCCACCGAGAGGCGGGTGGCCATTATTAACCAGGAATCAAACGTTGCCAATAAAGGTGGCATTCTTCGCGAAACGGCGACCAAGGAATCCCCGGGGACATTAGGTGGAGAAAGGGGACTGTTTCTCAGCAACGACCCCCATCGGCAGTTTCTTCTCGTTAGGTCGTTTCTCACTCCTCCCCTCCTCCCACAGATCGCCGCGTCGTTGCTTTCAGCGATAAATCCGCGATCGTCCCGTCAAACACGCGCGGGGTGGGCTTAAAACAGGGCACACGTGTACGTAATAATCCGTGCACACGTGCGAGGGAAGAGGCTGTTGGAGCGTTCGTCCTCGTCGTGGCAAGGAGAAAGGACCGACGGGGGCCGGCGGTGGTCGCCAAACGATGTATCGTTGTAGGAGTTTCGCCAAGTTACCCCGTATTGATCGTGTGTCCCCTGTCCCGGGTCGCGTGCGCGGGTTCCTGGGAACCTCGAGACCACGGAATACCCACGGGAACTGATTCCGTCCGAGCGCGTGTGTCCCCGGCCCGACTGGCTCTCTCTCTCTCTCTCTCTCTCTCTATCTTTCGTCCCTTCGACCACTCGAGCTTGCTTCGTATTCATATGGAGAGATGGGGAGAAAGCACCACCGAAGGGAATGACAGAGAGAGAGATACTGAGGGAGGGTAGCGGACAAACCACTCGACGCGAACCACCAAGCTGGATACATGCGTGTGCACGCGCTAATAAACGAAAGTGGAGGCTGACTCACGGCAGCGCACCCTCCTACGCTGAAAGAGCCGTGAGCTGATCGATGCTGGGGATAAGGAGCGCGAGCCCCGTGCTCCGCAACCTTGCGAGCGTGTAACGACGCTTAAGTGACCGATGTGACTTCTGCTTGCCCGCGCGTACCTCGATCGCGAGATACGTGCCGCGGAGGCGGTCGAGCTTCATGGGTCGGTCGTAGCCCGATGGGTTGATCTCGGTCGAGCTACGAAGAACGGCTACTAGAACATATATTATGGGGTTGGTCGAGTGAGACTTTTAATATTACCACGGGCGACGGGGATGGAGGGTGGTGTTTTCTTCAATACATAATAGCAGAGGTACAAGCGTAAAAGTATTTATTTCAATTTCCTCGATTATAGTATGTGATATAAATGGGTTCCTGCAACTACACGCTTGTTTTCTTCTATTTTTTTTTTTTCCTTTTTTCTTTAGTCTTCTTGCTTCGCTGACTTTTTTTACTCGTTACGATATAAAAGTGGTAAACGCTAGTGCGCGGATTCGACACATCGCACTTCGTCGGGGGTTGGGGGGGAGGGAAGAATTTTCACGTACGTGAAAAAGAAAGATCACGAAACTGAGCAAGTAAATGCCAAATGATACAATGCAGCAGTTTAAAAAAAAGAAATGCCATCCTTGCACGATGATATTCGATATCTGTAACATCAGCTTGTTGTAGCTCCTCTACGTTCATTCGAATTGTATCGCAACGAAATTTGCGGTGGAACAGCTACGTGTGTACGCGATCGAAGTTCTTTCAAGCAACTGTCGTATACGTGTGCCTGTCTGTTATCTGTATGTATGTGTGTGTGTGTGTGTGTATGTGTGTATGTATCTGTAAATGCAAATTCTACGATGTCGTGTGTTACAAGAGGATCTTTGTAGTAATCTTTTCTTTTTCTCTAAACTGACTCTCGAAGCGACTCTTGTTCCGCAAAACGACATGACTTTCCGATTTCCTATTGTATCAGAAATTGTAACAAGATAGGGACAAGAACTCAAAACGAGAAGCGACTCGTGACGACGACTACTAAACGTGAGTGACCAGGTATTCCTTGATAGAGTCTTTGTCTCTGGCAAGCCATGCCGCGTTCAATCGGATGGACTCGACGCTCTGTTGGACCGTTCTTTCGGTGCCCGGTGTCGGGTGGCTCTTGAAAAACTCCTCGACGTCTTTGGCCCGTTCTTCGGTGACGAAATTCTCCGTGGTGAATTTCACCAGTCTGGAGATCAAGAAACCGCCGCCGTAACGATCCAGCAACGTTTTCCAATTTTCCTTGAAAAAGTCCCAGGCCATCACCCGGCCTTTGTAAGTCATTGCCACCGACATGATAGCGAACACCGTGTCCTGCGCTCTCACTTCGTCGCTCATGGCGAAATCCAAGACCTTCGCCAGCAACGTTTCGTCCTTAATCGCGCCGAGGGCTCTCAATATTCTGTCTTTCTCTTCGTGCAGGTCCGCCTCTCGATAAAGCCTCAACATGGTTTCGTAAGTTTCGGCATCGCCAACGGAAAGTACAGCCCGGTAAACGGGACTGCGTAGATCGGCAGCGAGCAGCGTAGCGCCGGAAACGTGCAACTCGAATCTCTTCTTCGCCTCTTGTATAGTATCCTCGTCGTTCAATGCTGCCATGCGACCTAGAACAAGGGATCGCAGAAGGGTGTCCAGGTGGCATTCGTTCGGTTTCGGATCCCAGCCCAGTTTGTCGGTGACATCATGCATCAAGCTACGTCCGAACGCTTTGAACGAATCCTCGAAATCCAAGTGAGAAACGAGCACGCCGATTTTCCCTAGGCTATTGACTATACTAGACCATACGGTGAAATTGTCTTCGTGTTGAAACGCTTGCATAAGCTGAAGTACCTCGACGGTGGAGGCATGACCGGCTTGCACCATAGCGAACAGATCGTCCAGCAGACCCAATCTGTCCAAGGGAGGTAATGCATGGTCTTTGACAGCCGGTAACAAGAGAGACAGTGCCTCCGGACTGTAGTGAGTCCTGTAGAAGCCGATCGTTCCAGGATTGATCTTTACCCAATGATCCTCGGGAACGTCTTTCACTCGAAATTCTTTCGTCTTCTCGTCGAACAAAGCCTTAAGTACACACTCCTCTGGATTCTTCGACGTACTTATGCTAATTGGTATGATCCACAAACTGTTTCCAGTATCCGCGGAACCGTCGGCTAGAAATCTTTCTTGAGACAGAGACAGAATCCGATCGCTGCCCTCTTGACGGTGTTGAACTCTGACAACGGGGAATCCTTGTTGCTCGGTCCATGTGGACATCACGCTACGCACATCCTTGTTACTGGCTTCTTCCAGAGCGTCCCAAAGATCTCCCGTTTCGGCGTTGGCGTAGCTGTGCTTTTTCAAATAGAGATTCATACCCTTTCGAAAGTCGTCGTCCCCGATGTACGAGTGTAACATTCGAATAACGCACGCCCCCTTGTTGTAAGAAATATCGTCGAAGATCTCATCGATTTCGGATGGATGACCGACCGGTACTTCAATTGGATGACTATTCTTTAAAGCGTCGAGCTCTAGCGCTCTGATGTACGTATCCGTCACGAACTGCGTCCAAATATCGTATTCGGGGAACAAGTGAGCAACGCATAAGAATTCCACGAACGAGGCGTACCCTTCGTTCAACCATAAGTGCGTCCACCATTCCATGGTCACGAGGTTGCCGAACCACTGATGCGCCAATTCGTGCGCTACGACTAAAGCGATCCACTGTTTTCGCACAGCGGATGTATTTTGTGGATCTACTAGGAGACAAGTCTCACGGTACGTAACTAGACCCCAATTTTCCATAGCTCCGGATGAGAAATCCGCGATCGCGATAAGATCAATTTTTGGAAGTGGATAAGCAATTCCAAAATAAGTCTTGTAATACGGCAGTACTTTTGTTGCTACTTCTAGGGCGAACTGTCCTTGTTCCTTCTTCGATTTCGGCGTGTATACGCGTACTAGTACACCATCGCTTGATCTGTCTTCGATGTAATCAAATTCACCAACTACCACTGCTACTAAATACGTCGACATGATTGGTGTTCTCTCGAATATTAGAGTCTCGACCGATTCGTTCGTCACCTTACTTTTGATAGGCTGCAACAAATAAACAAATATATCTTCAAAAATTGCGATATTAATTTGATGATGTTAATATTTATTAGAAAAGAAAACAAGAGAAAATAAAATAAAACCACATGTGCTAGGCGCTGCTTACCATATTGGAAAGTGCTGTAAGACCTGATGGTACATTTAGAGTAATATCAAACGTGGCTTTGTGTGCTGGTTCATCCCAGCATGGGAAGCAACGTCTAGCATCTGTTGGCTCGAATTGAGTTACAGCTGCGTGTTCAACAGTTCCATTGGTCCTGCAAACAGATAGAAAATTTTTGTTACTTTAAAGACGCCAATCATTGCTTACCATATTTGATAAACCAACAAGTGACATATCAGTAGGAAGCGCAAGTTGTATAGTGAAAGTAGCTTTCAAAGATGGTTCATCCCAACAGGGAAAAAATCTACGAGCTGATGTAGGACATAAATAAGTTACAGCATAGTACTTATTTTGTCTACAAAATGTCAAATTCTTGTAAAAAAACAATAAAATAAACCTACAGCTTTTATAATAAAATAAATATTTAGTACATGATCATATTATTGTAATTCTATAGAAATTAAAGTACCCAATATATTTGCTTCTATAGAAACCCTTCATTTTGTCATTAATTTCTCCTACAAATTCTAAGCTCAAGTATCCACTTCTGCCCAGTGGCAGCTCTTCCTCAAACACCAAAGTGGCTGTTTCTTCTGGCGAGCAAACATCAATCTGCTTTGTCTGGATAGCTTTTCCATTATTGTCATTGAAAATTACACTTTTTATGTCAATGTCCAACGAATTTAAGACAATGGTATCTGTAGATGTCTTTACCTGCAAAATATTGAAAAATCCCAATGAATAAAAGGGTAATAAAATTGAAAGAGTGTAACACTTAATAAGGCATGTTTAGGCACGAAACATCAGATCGATTATCTTATCATGTTTCACTTTCAGTCATTATTTGGAACTTTGAAAATAGATAAAGCAAGATAAGACAAACGTTTTCAAATGTACTGCCAAGGTTACATTGGAATATGTTTCATATATATATATATAGCATATGAATTTTGTGGTTATGTTTGCCATATGGTCAACATTTCTTGTTTCACTGTGGAAATTACAAATATACAAAGAGCCATGTGAACAATTAACATTCCAATGGGTGAACTAGATTGATTGAGCTTACGTCAATGTGCACATCCTCCTTGCCGTCGAAGACAAAAGTTTTCAGATTCGGTGACAAAACGATATTGTAATGGTAAGGCTGAACATCTGTGGGCAGCCGGCGAAATGGTTTTTTTTCGGTGCTTGACATCGCTCGATGTTGGATCGCGATTCGAAAAACCCTCAAATATCGAAATGTCTTGAAACCCGTTTTGAGCTTTTCCTTTTTGCCGACTCACAATGCGAAAGTATGCACTAACATGAAACGCCTCAAACCATTGCAGACGCATGCGCAACATGCATTCTGTCTACAAAGATGCGAATGAAAATGGAACTGTATCTGCAAAAAAGAATAAATCACGTGCTTTCGTATTACATGAATATAACGCGTAAATTTTAATTTCAAGCTGTATACTAGAACTAAAAACTTTAATGCTACTGTTTCATTAAGATTAGCTAGATTAATTTTTAATTTTAACATTATAATTCTCTTGTTCTTTTTCCCCTTTGGAAAAAATTATTGTTTCGCTCTTCAATTTCACGTCTTCAATTTTTTGTAAAATATTTTGAGTTTCGAGTACGTGTGAATTGATAAGTAACCGAAGTAAATTGTATTAGTGAAAAAATAGACATATATATGTATATATATAAATTACACACAATTAGAATAGGCGGCTAATACTTGCCTATGATTATATAATATACAGTGTTACCGTTGCAATTTTATGGCTCTCTGTAGTGTTCGCTTTAGAAACGTGCCGTTACAATCTTGTCACTTTTCGTAACACAAACATTGGCACGAAAAATATAAATTACACAACAGCTTAACTGAATTAACAAACAAAGTATGTAATTACGTACTAAAGTATATTTCGCGTAGGTTATGACAAATGAGGACTCAAAATTTATAAAGTATTTGACATTTCTATCGTTTAATAACATGCGATTGATAACTCTGTTCATCTTGCAAGATAAATACAAAAGCTCGATGCGATGAACCAAATCTAACCTAAAAAAATGCAACGAAATGTAACGTGACTTTAGTAATAAAAGATCGCGATAACGACGTCGAGATGGCAGCAATCGACCGTGCATGAAAACTCTAGACGAGTTGTCGTTCTAGTTGCACGCTGTATACACGTAGACCAATTGTAGATCGGACAGTTTCAGACTTTTGTCTGTGGCGCGAGGCAGTGGGGCTGTGGGAACAGAGAACTTTGTGGGAGAAGTTTGTTCTCGCGGATGAGCTGTTCAAGGTAGTGGTGGCGTGCGCGAGCACCCGCCATATAGCCAGGAAATCGTGATAGAGAAACCCGGTTGCAAAAGTTACTCAGAATATCTCGCTTAGGAGATCAAGAAACGTGTAAGGCGTTCAGCGGGTTTCAACCGGGGATAAAATATCGGCGGAGCGTAGCACACACGGCAAGAGCGCACGGCGCGAGATCTTGAAGCGGTGAACGGGTTAGACGGGTGGTGTGTTTTTCATGGCGATCAGTTTGTTAGGGAAATATCGTACGCTGCCAGCGATGTACGAGACACGGGAAAGGTGAAGGAGGTGCTCACCGGACCTGACCTGCCCGAGAGGAACACCGTGAAACGTAGCTTCTCCCGTATACACACACACAGTGCGTCACCGCCCATATGTGATGTGTTTCGTGCGTCCGAGCGAATGAGTAATCATGTACTGTCAAGACAAGGGCTCGACCGCCTCCAAGAGCAAAGAGGGTAAGTTGACGCCCGCGAGATTCGACTATCGCAGAACAAATTCCCCCGGCTGTCCCCCTCCCCTCCCTCCCTCCCTCCCTCCTACCCCGCCTCCGCATTTTCAATTTTTCCGCAGCCGTAGACTGTGTCCTCGACTCGGCTCGTGTAAACCGCTTTTCGTTTTATATCCTCTTCGTTCGTCGCGGATTAAAACAAATCGCTTTGGCCTGCCACATGTGGACTCGGTAGAACACGATCAAGTAGGTTGGACAGAGTGTCAAAAGTTGCGCGATTGTGGGGGTGTATGTTAGCCCGACGAAGAGAGAGACAAAGTGACAGGCGAAGAGAGTGCAGTAAAGAGAGAGGCAAGGAGAGTGTGTCGTTTACAAACGAGAGGGGTGGGGGACGAACAGTATGTACATATTTCGAAGAGAGAAACGGATCATGTACATTCTTGGCGAACCTTTTTATCGAACTTCGGCCGCGTAGACGAGTTTATCAGATGTGAGATTGCATCGAAGCTGTGCGTCGTCACCTCGAGTGCTGCGGACATACGTATATTGTTAGTGCCTTTCCGTTGCCGCGAAAACGTCACTCTCGTAGAACGCGACAGATGCGTGAATGGAGAAAAGTGCTTTTGTGTACGGGGAAGCATGCGGAACACCGTGAAACGAGATGTGGAGTCAGTAGCCACTCTAAAGATTATCAACGTAATTTATCTATCGTTCTTTCACACGTTATAACTAAAACTTTTCTTTAGTTCATTGACCTGTAGTAACAACACATGTGCGTATGTACACGTATGTACATTATACGGTATATACGTTATACATGAGATACACATAACCATACATAACCATGTACGTACATATGTATACGTACGTTTATCGAACTTCCATTTGTTGCTTCCTAACGGAGTTCACATTTACAAATGTATAAGCTACGAGACACTTGCTCTTTACGTACAAATTATAGGTTTTTTTTTTTTCAAAGAAAGATCTCTCCGATAGTTCGAAGAAATGTTTATTCAATTTCAAACGCTCATGTTGTTGTTATGCATTAACGTATCATTGTTTCAATACCGTAATCTACGAACAATTGTTCGCGTTGTATATTGTTCTTTTGAATTTAATTAGTTACGAATTTTCTTCAATAGAATAACTTTGCCAATGCAGTTGAACAACTGGCACTATTATCTTTTCTAATTGAGCATACATGTTTATATGGTACGTAAATTAAGAAGGAATGTCATTTGCATTTGTGCAAGCGATTATGAACTCTTCTGCTCTACTATGTCATTATTTAAACAAACGTACTGTTACATGGTGTAATCTTCACTTTATTTAACAAATGAAGAAAATATCATTATCTATATAGATATAGATAGGCCATTTTTACGTTCTTCTTTCTGAAAGAAGTATCCATTGATAATATTGTTATCCAAGACAAATATGTCTTACACATCCGTGCCACTATTAATCATAAGATTGAGGAACACTGGCATTGCACACTGCATGATGTCATCACACATGTAATAGTCCATAGTGTTTGAATTATTCTGAGTTTCTTGGTCATATATTACAGTATGTCAATATCTGAGTTGATATATATATATTTGTTTTGATTTACAGTTGCTAAAGATTGCGCTTATTATGCACAGGGTCTGTGACAATGCGGGAGAAGAAGGGTGGTGCTCTTAGCAGAGTACAAAAACTGAAAAAAAGGCTTAGCCACAGCTTTGGAAGACTTTGTAAGTATAATTAAAGTTATCTAATGTTATGTAAAAGCAATAAATTATGTGAAGTATCTTGTAAAATGAAATGACAAGAATAGTTTAATGCTTGTTATTCAATAGAATTATATAAAGATATATCATAAAAGGATCAATGTCTTTTTAAACTTTTAAATGGTTTCACAAACTTAATTTCATTATTATTGATACTAGTTCTATGAGTGAAATAATAGTTTTTTGCGTTTTTTGTATTTTTATTATTTATTACGTATTTTCTGTTAAATTTTATTTCAAAGAAAGATTTTATAGATTGGTAAGAAGATTGTTTTCAATAATATTGTTTTTTTTTTCTTCATTTTAGCAATATCAAAAGAAGAGGCTGATGATGCTGCAAACAGGGGTCAACTGCCATATAATGGCTATTCTGAGGAGTTCCTAGACCGTTTAGAACCAAACGGCAATATACCCGCGGATAAGGATCGCCGTTATGGTAAGTTATATAATTTATTTACTGTCAAAGAAATTAGTATATTTTCATAATGCATAGTATAATCATAAATAGAGTATACTTCTTTTTTTTTCCAAAATGTTACACGAATAACTGTTGTTTATATTAGTATTTTATATCTGTGGTAAATATTTGTTACTTCAGTAATTAGTAGAAACTGGTGATGTAATTTAATTGACCTAGTATTAGGTTGTATTATACATTAAATATGTATTGCACATAAACTAAAATTTTTATGTATTAATAAAATATTGAGGAATTATGATTCTACGTGGATTCCTATTGCTGTTATTTTAAAGAAAGTTTTAAGGACGAAATTGGATGTCATAGAATGGACAGGTGTGGGCGACCATGAGAGAGTGCATCGGCAGCTTTCCGTTTCTAGTGATTCCAAGCTTCTTGACGAGGATATACGTGAAGAAGCGAGAGTAATCTTAAGACCTCGGCGTCCACCGCGACCCAAGTCAGAGGTCTTCCTTGGGCCGGATCCACCTCCTAGAAGAACCAAGAGATTTTCAGCATTTGGGGTAATGCTACATTCCTATTTATTTATTTTTCTCCGTTTATTTCTTTTTTTCGAACATTCTTATGTTAACAATTGTGTATGCGTGTGCTTGCAGGGAGATTCTCCTTTTGGTAAATCTGAAGCTTATATAAAATTGGAACAATTAGGTGAAGGATCATATGCCACAGTGTTCAAAGGCTATAGTCATCTTACAAATCAAATGGTGGCACTTAAAGAAATTAGACTACAAGAGGAAGAAGGTGCTCCATTTACTGCCATTCGCGAGGCAAGCCTTCTCAAAGAATTGAAGCATAGCAATATCGTTACTTTACACGATATAATTCATACGCGCGAGACTCTTACTTTTGTTTTTGAATATGTTCATACTGATCTGTCGCAATACATGGAGAGGTATGGAAGTGGTAATGGTGGTTTAGATCCACGAAATGTTAAACTGTTTTTATTTCAATTATTAAGAGGACTGGCATACTGTCACCGCAGGTAAAAGCACATACATCGATTTAAGATATTCAGGTTTAACATTGATAATTAATTTATCGTACATTAATTTAGGAGAGTATTACATAGAGATGTGAAACCGCAAAACTTGTTAATCAGTGAAATAGGGGAACTCAAACTAGCAGACTTTGGTTTAGCGAGAGCTAAATCTGTACCGTCACACACGTACTCACACGAAGTTGTGACATTATGGTACAGGCCACCTGATGTTCTTTTGGGATCCACAGAGTATTCTACCTCGCTTGACATGTGGGGAGTAGGTTGCATATTTATGGAGATGTTGACTGGTGAACCAACATTCCCAGGTGTACGCTGTACGTACGACCAACTTGATAAAATATTCAAAGTATTGGGTACTCCTACTGAAGAAACTTGGCCTGGTGTCACGCACCTGCCAGGATATAAACCACATAGACTGGGATTCTATCCTCCACGAAAATTGGGTCTTTCATTTCCTAGACTCTATGATATTGCTGAAGGTGATAGTATGGCATCGTCGCTTCTACAATTAAATCCTGATCAACGGATAGGAGCTGAAGAAGCGTTAAGGCATCCTTATTTTGCCTCTCTTCCTAGAAAACTATACGAATTGCCTGACGGTAAGTTTATACTTGGCATAGTAACTAATAATTATAATGCATTTCACTAGAACTGTAATTTATCATTGATCGATTTCTATTTCTTTACAGAAGTATCGATATTTAGTGTTGAAGGTTGTCATTTGTATACAAATTCGAGGCACGGGTGTGCAGATTCGCGTCACACAGCTCTTAAGACTTGAGGTTAAAAGTAAACGTAAAAAAAAAAAAGAAAAAAAAAAGAATAAAAAGTAAATAAGTAATTCCCAAATTTACATGTTCAATGAAACGGTCATTCTCATACAGATCAGATTCACACTGGCAGTTTTGCCTTAACTTATTTACGCATTATTTCCACGCGCGTCAATCGCTCTTTCTCAGGGCTGCTCTACAAATTCCAGTCATCCTTCACAACACGTACACACATGTACACAGACACGAATACACACGTACACATAATTACACATCCGTATTTTTATTTCTTTTTCTTCTTTCTTTTCAAAACTAGTACACATGTATCAAACGAATTAACGAAGATAAATTATTAACTGGCAAAGAAAATACGAAAGTAAGCTATCTGTGGCTAAATGAAGTAAAACGATTTTATGAGATTCGCACGCTCGATTTAGAAAGCAAAAGCACGCACGACCCATCCTCGCACTTCGTCCAAATACTAGATTTAGATTGATACCAATCAAAAAAAAAAAAGTACTACACCGCCTTGTTGTCTCTTGATTCTAGCCTGAGTGAAGTCTGGAGACGGCGGTTGCTGGTTAGAAAAAAATATAATAAAATAATTAAAACTTAGAAAAATTCTGGAAGATCTGTAATACTTTATATAAATTTTATGCTGTTTTTGACTCTACCGTTGGTTGCTGAGACAATTGAATATATTGGTATATATCGAAAAAACTCATTGTTCGAATTAAAACTAGTTGTTAATTATATGACGTGATGATAGAAAATAAATAGAAATCTAAGAGAATAAGATATCAGTACGAAGTGTCGTAGCTACAATAACACCAAGAAACACGGCGAGATTAACGAAAAAAAAAAAAAACTCATCGTTGATGATATCGACGGTAGTGATCTAGTTGTAAGAATTAATATTAGCATGCTAGTGTCGATCATTATCGACATTTACAAAGTAGTATCTATCAATGATAGTAAATCAAGAACGAAGTAATAATATAGACGTAATCAAATCCAATTTGTTCAATCGCTCATATACTAAACAGCCAATGGTGCTTGAACGAATTGTAGGAATAAAATGTTAATAATTTCGTATTAGTTATTTAGAATGGATTGTTCGGCCAATCTTGTTTCTAAATGGTTTTTAATGACCATATATTTAAACGAACCAACTTTAATAATGTTGCAATAGTAATATAGGATAACGTAAAACGGTGTTACAGTCCTTCCGAGTTTTTTCTAAGCTACGATGATTATTACGGTAAAATATTACTCCTGTAGTAGTTACATTTATACCGATTTTTCAGCACACTTATAAAAATATCAACGAGGCGAAAGCAAAAAAAAAAAAAATTTTAAAACTATTTCGAAAAAAATTTGAGACACGTTATTATTATTATTATTATTATTATTATTATTACTTATTAAAAATTATTATTTGAAAAAAGACGCGAAGAAGGTAGATTGTATATAGAACAAGGTTCGTATTATTGATGACACTGAGATAGCTGAGCTGAGACTAATAAATGTGACTTTGTAATAAATTAAATCGTAGTTCGGTACACTTGAGACCCTATTCTTTGTTAGGTTTTTTTCCATGTGCAACAAGCCACAGGATCGTTTAGACTTTTAAGTGTAACATAATGCAAAACCACTTGTATCTGTAATACTTGTTCTGCTTAAGTATTGATTTTATACACATTTATTTCCTTATAATTATGTTTTATTTGTAATTTTTCTAAGAAATCATTGATATTCAAATTGCTTCAAACTTGTACTGAGAAAGATAAAGAACTATGTTTTTGAAGTACATGTGTATGTTGGAAGATTTATACCTTTTCAATGCACCACGAAGTTAGATCCCTTGTTCAATTATTTTCGAGAAGTGGCATTTGAAGTTTTACAATGCTGAAGACAATGGAAAATTTTTTGCAAAAAACAACCGAGTTTAATATTAGCTTGTTAATTATATTAATTATATTAGGCGTTATCCATTGATTCTTAAACAACTTAATTTAATTAAATCAATGTAATGCAACGTTAATTATACAAGTTCGTCCAAATCTGGTTTACAAACAGTAGCGCACTTTATTGCAAGCGATTTTTTTTTTTTTAAATTCATTAGCCGCCAGTTTAAAGGCGCTAGTTTACTGACATTGCGGAAAGTAACATGGCTTTGTTGTCCTAGTAAATGATGTGCTGTATTGCGTAGAGTCAAGTGATTTCTATTAATATACTTAATTAAGTTAATGAAAGCATGGCACGCGCTTGAGTGGGTTACTATTTTATTCATCAACCTAGATGGACATGTCATTCTCTGTTAACGTTCGAACAAAGTGAAAGCTATGGCTGGTGTTATGCAGGAGGTTAGGGATCCTCTGTCTCCGGACAGTAAAGGTAATAAATGTTTATTTAATAATCGATTCTACGAAGACAAAAATTCACACTTTTTATCTTTCGGATAATGTCAGTTCAATGCGTAAAATCGAAATTTGAAATCAAAAAGTGTGTTTTTAACGAGTAAAAACTGTCATTGGTACCATACAGAATGTATACACGTCATCGGTAGTTAAGAGCAAACAAATTATCCTATGTAATACAATATAATTTTTATCTTCGTCACGAGAATATTATACCATTGAATTTATTGTTTTAGGATGTGTGAAACCAACGATATCTTACGAGGAAATCGCTACCAAGCTTTTGAACGAGAAACTTTTATTAACGGCCTTGGAATTACACGCAGAACTGTGCGAAGCTGGAAAAGAATTACCCATTTTAAAAGAGTTTTTCTCGAATCCCAATCATTTTGAGAATCAAAGCATTAAGCCAGAGCCGTATAGTCCTATGCGTATGTCTAATATATATGTTACGGAAGTTATTTATAAGCTTTTCATATAAAAGAAATTTAAATAATCAAAATGAAACAAAATGGAAACTAATGCAAAAATTTATATTATGATAAATTCTCGTCACTGCATTTATATTATTATAATTTATTTTATTATATAATTAGCTAGGTCTTCTAGTCAAGCTACTTTAGACTCACTCGATATGACAAGGTATTCTGAAGACGGTGCAGGCATCGATGAAAGAGTAGCAATTTTAGAATTTGAATTAAGAAAGGCCAGAGAAAGCATTTCTGCTCTTCGTGCAAACCTCACTGTAGTAACAGGTTCCTTTTAGTTTGACTATTGCATTTTAGTGACGTCAATTGTAATATGTAAACTGATATTTATTCAAACGTTTCAGAATCAGAAGGAACTACACCTGACAAATGCTCTGATAAGCACATAATTAATGAAACTCCTATAAAACCTCATGAACAAAGAGCTATAAATTTTCTTGTTAATGAGTATCTGTTGACGAGCTCATATAAATTAACATCAATTACATTTAGTGATGAAAATGAAAATCAGGATTTTGAAGATTGGCAAGATGTGGGATTGAATATCCCAAAACCAGCAGAATTATTACAAATCTACAGAGAATATATGAGAGCGAATGGATATGATAGATCACCTTCTGTAAGTGTTGGTGTACAAACAGATTTTTGTGAACTGGAACCAGAAACAGAAGCAGAGAAAGATGAATTCAAAGAAATGGTTTGTAATTTATATCTAGAACATTCTCGTTCTAATTCGTGTGATTTGTTAAAAAATAATAATATTAATAGGTAAAGAAGGTGGAAGAACTTCAACAACAGACTGCATTATTAGAACAAGAAAGACTGGATTTGCAACAGTTCATTGCCACTTCCGAAAATCTATCTCAAAATCCAGTTAAGGTATAAACCGAATTCGGGTACAAAAATATTTAAAAGATTTATTTTCTAAGATTTTGAACCGGTGATATGTTCTTTATATAGAAAGGTAGCAGCGGAACGATACAAACGATAAATTCGAATTCTACTACTCCAGATAAGTTCGAACTTCTGGAAACTCCAGCTCGTGACACATCGACAGTGACTCAAGAAGTCGAGGAAGACGACAGTGTTTCTGTTGTTGTTAGTCTTGGCGAAACAGATCCTGGAGATAAAGAATGGACTAGAATTCAATTACCTAGGGTGGACGTCACTGAAGGATCCTCTATCCTTCCAAATCCACCATCTAGGTATTGTATTTTTTTCTAACATATGTATGCTTTTTTTAAATAGAAATATTTTATAGAGAATAAATATTTTCAGACATTTACCATTGAAATTTAAAATGGAAGTGATATCACATTGTTTAGTAAATATTCCGAATTCTATAATATCTGCAGTGGAAGAAATTTTCAAAAACGGAGTTACACGCGATACTCTTGTTCAAATTTTAGCACAAACGTTACCTCGTATCGTACCCAACGTTATCTTAAATAAACGCGAAGAAGTAATACCATTAGTGTTAAGTGCGATTCGACTTCATAATGATTCTGCAGAAAGGGAAAAATTGTTACAACTACTATTCAATCTAAAGAAAAGGCCGCAAGAAGATGAAAGACAATTAATTTTAGCCGGTTGATACAAATTATCACAAATAATTGAATTATTTTAAATAAAATCTTTTTCTGATTTATTCCTTTTAATGTTAGGTTTTGTTGCTATGGCTAAACTCGAAGATGAACCAATGGAAGGGGAAGAAATATTGACCATTTGTTGGGAACAAAGTCAGCATAAGTATCCTGAAAAGAGATTGTTAGCTGTTGAGTGCTGTTCTGTATTAGCTCCATACATGTCAGTTGGAATAAGGAACTCTTTAATGCTCTCTATGCTTCAACAAATGTTACTTGAAGATAAAGACCCAACGGTTAGAGCTAGTGTGGTGAGAAGTCTTGCGCTATTGATAGCTTTAATGGATGATCCTGATAAATATTTTCAGGTATTATATAAACAAAGAAGTTATCTATCATATAACAGAGATGTAAATGTTTTATATTCATGATATTTCTTTTATAGTGTGAAGAATTAGCATTAACGGCACTTCATGATACATCACCTATCGTCGTTGAAGTTGCATCTTCTTTACTTTTACCAATTTTAGCTCAGTGGGCACTTTCTCTTAAAAGATTACAAACACATTTATTACCACGTATAATATCAAAAGTTAAAAGTCATTTAAAATCTGGATATACTCAACATTCGCCTAACAAAGATCACATAGACGAAGGGAAAATAGTATCATCAATCGCTGTATTACAGTATTTACTTCCACATATGGTTATCTGCGTAGCAGATACTGATGTGGTTAGAACTTATATAGAGCATGGAGTATCATCTGATTTGCGTAAGTATATTGTAGATATGCACGCATTGGCGAATTTGACAGGAAATATTTAAATAATTGTAACATTTTAAATTCTATATATGTTTTATCATACAGCTGATGTGTTCCTGAATTTGTGTCATTCCAATATCGTTAATCCAAAACTATTTTATAATGGCGATGTAGATATAGGATCTCTTCTAAATGCATTTTTTGCTAATACATGGGAGAATGATTCATGGCCAGAATTAGAATGGTTTACAAACAAATTGTACTTGTTCCATTTCTTTTTTTTCTCTTTTCTCTTCAAGTCTTCGATTGATACTTTCATATACACAATCAATATTTTCAGAGTGTTGGACATTTTGGAAATGGTAAAATCTATTGAAATTACACAGGAGACTATTTTAAATGCTCTTTTAACATATATTCATTCTCTGTGTCTGGGTTTTGGGCGATATGTCACGCAAACCCGGGTAAATTTGATATTTTAATGAAATTTAATTATTACGTTATATCGCGAATATAATTAACAACGTTCTACCCTTTAGATTCAACCGATAATTGCGTCCGAAGTAACTGAACTTGAGCAACAATTAACAACTCTTGCAACAGATAAAAAAAAAATGAGTTTGACGTTGATCCCGACATATTTAATTATATTGTCCACTTTAAATGGTATAGATGTTTCTAAGTCTTTAAAACAGTTCCTTGTTGCTTTATCAATGAGTGGCACCAGTATTACTAGTTTACAGATCGCAATCATTATGTTATGTACTCAAGAACATATGCAAGAATATGTCCTTAGTGGTTTGTGGGATGGTTAGTTTTATCAGATAGTTTTAATAGAATCTTGTTTCTCTTCTTTTTACATTAGAAATTTAGTAATCCTCCCCTCCTTTTTTTGTAGGGGTAGTACACCAAAGACCCATCGTAAGACATGCAACCGCAACATTGTTTGGTTGCGTAATAGCCCACGTTTGTGATCGGTTAGCAAGTGCTAAGGTAGTTCCTGCAATTGTAACACTTGTTAGTGATCCTGATATGTAAGACATTTTGTTTATTTCGAATGAGCAACATTATTTATAAGATCTGCGAATTCAATCATCTATTTTCGAACATTATATGGATATTTAACACAATTAACATACTTTTAGAACTGTTCGGTCTGCTGCAATTCCTTCTCTCGGTCGTTTAATAACGGAATGCAAAGTAAGAGAGATGCGTGATAAAGCACGTTTGACTTTAGAAACCATTGCTAAAGAACCTCAAGGTGTTCCGCCTACTTTAGCACTCCCTTTGGTCTCAACATTAGCATTTATTGCTCCCAATTGTCCCCAAAATTATATAGAAGACGGTAAGTTTCCATAAAATTTTATATTTTCAATGTTTAACATACGAAATTAAAGTCTTTGACTTTATGCAGTCATAGCTACGCAATTAATGGGAATAACCTCGTCGGCGTTACAACAAGGCCGTAAAATCGATCTCATCAGTGCTTTGGTCGAAGCATATTCTGTTTTAGTTTATTGTCCATTGAGTAATCAATGTGTTTCTGGTGTATTACTACCGGGATTGAAACATCTTGAACAGTTAGTTAATCAACATTTACCTCAACAGAAAGAAGCTGTTCGATCACTTCTGCGAGAAGCTGAATCGCGGCAAGACCTTTCAAAACCAATGGAGAGGTAAATGCATAATCTGTCTGTTTTGGAAGTAATTTTGCTATGGATTATTTATTGTCTATTCAGATCATTATCGATGAGTTCTGGCCTTTCATTGTCAATGGCTACAGTAAACGTGGGACAAGGTGTAGAAGATATGAGACAAAGAGTGAGCAAAATATTTCAACAAAAAACTAGTTCACCAAGTATGTCCAGTATATTTCGAAAGAAGTAAAATATTGTTTTGTTACTCATGTTTATAGGTAAATATTGTTTTTTCAAATTTTATATTTTCTTTCCGTTACGTTCAAATTTTATTCGTTTATAACGCCGTACTTAACTAATGTTATATGTATTATACACAATTAACAGTACAAGTAGTGCACAAAATTTACACTAATCAAAATGTAACATTGTGTAAATATTACTCGTTGCAATCGAAATGTAAGTTTGAAGACAAATACTATTATTGAATATCGCTGTGTGTGCCTTTTAAAAGTGTAATTTTAAATCACATGAATTGCAGCAAAATTTAACTGCTTTGGAGATTAATCTATGGGTAATATAGAACAAAAGTCAATAGTATATTAATTCTAATTTTAATTTTAATTTTTAACTGCACAATTAATTATAACATTAAGTGCTAAGATAATGGCAACGTTTTATATAGCTACTTTTTTTAAAAATAGTGAATGAAATGTTATTATAATTTGTTATTCTATATTTTATGAAGTCATAATATATTTATTAAAACGAATCTCATCACTTACCAATGTAGATAATTTATGTATGGTATAACGTTATCGTGCTCTTATTAAAACAAAAATTTCTAATATATCCTGCCATAACACGACTACGAATTTAAAAATAAAGTTTTAAGAATACTTGCTATATTTTAAATTATAGAAAGGTAATTACAGATAAATTAACTGTTCGAAAAATTGGTTGTGATTATTAAGCATTGAATGTCTAAAGGGACGATTTCATTTTGTATTACTGTTTGATATTACGAAGGAAAATAGTCTTTATTTTTATCACGTTTAAGGATTCGGTGTGATACCATAAGATCTATTGCAATTAACGTTCGTGTATATTTGTACTTAAACTGATTATATATAGATTAGATGATATTAGAGTTTCTCTGCTGCAAATGAATGAAAAAAAAAAAAGAAAATTAATCAAATTTATTTAAAATAGATCATATCTTGTAAGAATATTTTATTGTATCTATATATATACAATTACATTTCCCGTATATACATATATATTGATACACATTACATGTATATAGTCCATGTATACG
Organism: Tetragonisca angustula; assembly: GCA_036937485.2. Taxonomy (NCBI): domain Eukaryota; kingdom Metazoa; phylum Arthropoda; class Insecta; order Hymenoptera; family Apidae; genus Tetragonisca; species Tetragonisca angustula. The sequence goes on from JAWNGG020000013.1 coordinate 2,178,970, forward strand.
TATATATGTATATATGTGTGTATATACAATGATCAATAATTTACTTCGTATCTCATGATCAATGTATTATCGTTATTTTACATACATATATGTATATACACGTGTATACATGCATATGTATTTACGTTTTATTAAATATTAAATACTGTAGCATGTATTATTACTGTGCAAAGAATAAATTTTATAATATATTTATTCTAAATGCATTGTCCTAGACATATTCGGTTTTCTTAGACATATTAGAAACTCTGGTTATGTTTGTATGATCCGGTGACTCACCATCTGTTGGTCATAGTACGCTTTATTATAATAAAACGCGCGAAACATTCAATAGCCCCTCAAATTAATTAGTCGATACCCTGAGCAATCTAGATAATAATTCTAAAACTAATTTTACTTTGCATGGACAATTTGCCTGCCGCGATTTCGTAATTTTTACATGGGATGGGGAGCCTGCGTATGCTCACGTCTAAGAAACCCTCGGTGTAATACTATTTACATGACTTTGAATTTCAACGTGACGAGTTCGAAAGGGAGGAAAATTTTGCAATAAGCTCTACGCGAGTAACAACAAGTGTATATCCGTGAATGAAAATACATAGTAGTTCTCTTTATTATGCCTTGTTATTCGAACGAAACAGAAAATCTATATCACAACTATCATCGTATGTGTATGAATCGCACAATAAATTAAAAGAAATGTCAACCCTTGCCTCTTTCTCTCATTCTCATTCTCTCTCTCTCTCTTTCTCTCTTTCTCGCATTTCTACAAACTACGTGTACGTTTGCATTATGAAATCTTATTATTGAAAAAATATGATATAAAAATTTGAATTCTCATAAATTAAAGCTTGGTAAAATAAAAATACAAATCATTGAAACGTGAGTTAAATAATAAATAAGTCTTCCTTGTTTCCATTTTTTTTCTCGGACCCTTGGACTTCAACGTTCCTCTCGAAAATTGACTTCGTTCCTTACGAGAAAAGTATTCTCCTATTTAACGAAAGAGTAAAAAAGTCTGGGCGCAAACGCCAGACTCGTTTTAACACGACAATCTAATAATTGCTATACAATCTTCTCGTTCCGCGTACTTCGCTGTTTTATCTCTCATGAAGATGACATTTCTTGCTTCGTCAACGATATAACAATATTAAATAAAAATGGCTATCTATTCGTTGAGAGGGTAATGATATCAGCAAGAATGGAACAAATTTATACAGGACTGGCGCATGTTTGATTGAGAAGCGGCCTGCCACAGACACGATGCGTTCTGTATCTTCGATGAGCATGGAACGAGTTGGTGAAATATTCTCAAATATTTTTTTTCCTCGTCTCGGGGTTACCAGCAAATATATGCGAGTACTCCGCCCTTGCTGCTAATGCCGCTAATACGAATTCTATCCAAACATAACAGAGAGAGATAGTGCAACGTAATTATTGTTATAGAATCGAGGTAACTCTTTCTTTCAACATGGTAATTTGGTTTAACGAAAACTCACCAAAGTTTACTGTCGTATCAGCAAAGTCGATCTTTGCATTCTCGAAAATTTTATCAGACTCCTCCACTGGCATATTCAACGAGAGTTTTAAAGCCTTTCTTAATTCCACTTTATTGATATAAGATAACGACTTTGTCCCACATACCTGTCAATTGTAATATAAAACACGTGTAGCAGGTAAATAATTTAGAATATTTAGGTTATTTTCAAGTAATTTAACTTTGTAATTGCAGAGTATCGTTAACAATGAAATCTAATTAAGATCGATATTTACTTCGAACGATGTTTCAACTTTGTCCAGCTCCGAGTTTGCGTTCGCTGTAGCTATCACCGTGAATATATATTCTTCGAAATCTATTTTACCATTTCCTTGCTGCAAATAATCATAGGAATAATAAGTAATGTGTGTGACAGAAATTAAAAATACATTCGACTTACATCTATGATATATGTATAAAATTTAATTTTAAAATAACACGAGGACGTAACATGAATGGTACAGACCCTATCGTGTATTCGAAAGAGTTGTTGAGTAGCTGGTTCTTTTTCGTCTATTCTGAGGATTTGCGCAAACTCGTGCAAATTAACTTCTTCGCTGAATCTCTCTGTTTTCTTCTGGACTAACTCTTCCTCCGTCTTGGCTGACACCAAACTAGTAAAAAAATCAAATTGCATATATTGCAATAGCTGTTATTGTAATTGTTATTACCGCAGGCAACGTACCCGAGTTTGTTACGAAGTTTATGGGCTTCCACTATGGTGGATGCTCGCGGTATATTCAACTGATGAGCTCTGCTAATTATTCGACAATCGTCGTACGTGTAATCCGACACGGGGATTTGCAATGCCCTGAAAAACGAGTGAAACTTCATTTAAAAGAAAAAAAGAAACAGAGGTTTCGTTTTTATCTTTCTATCTAGATATAAATTATAAATTATCTAGATACATTATAAATTATATAAAATTCAGAAGTTCAGGAGTCTGTACTCTGCTAACAATAAGATGTACTCACTCCGCCATAAGTCGTCGCACGTTACTTGCGTAAAGCTTGGGATCTGTTTTCTCCGCTTCGCTTGGCTTGTAAACAGGGAGGAACTCTATTTCGCAGCTGCTGTTCAGCTGCGTTAACGTGAGCCACAGCAACTTCAATCTGAAATCGTAATTTCTGTAACTTAGCATCACGACGGATAGGCAGCTGCGAGAAATTCAATTTAGAAGAAGAGACGCTTGAAAGTGAAACGCTTACGCCCCAGGACCCTCCCACGTCCACGTTACGGTGTCCAATTTGTTAGGGTATCTGATGCAGACAGGCTGAACAGGAACACCAGGATAAAATGCACCTGATTTGAAAGTAATGAGGCACGATCGATTTGTACAAGTACCTTCCGGGAAAATCATCACCTGCAAAAGAGGAGGAGAGTTTGCTAGTTTTAAACTGAAATATTTCCTAGATTGGAGGAGATTGAAGATGAGATTTCATTAGGAGACGTTTTTCAAAGGAGGCATTTCTTAAGAAATAAAATTTGCTACATTCAATTACAAGTGGAGTTGGTATTAGCTCTGTCAATTTCTATGAACTGACTTCGAAGGACTGCAGATTACAAGATTAAGAAAAGAAGAAACGTGATAAAAAGTATTTTCTCATTTTCAGTAACGACAGATGCATACCTGTGGCCAGTCCTCTTTCGAAGTAGCCCTTTCGATAATTTCCTTGATCGTATTTTGCCGCGAGTTTGGATCCTCCCTCCAAACGTAGACTGGTTGTGTATAGTTGATAAGCTCTGTGAGTACGTCATAGAAAAGTGTACAGTATAACGAAATATTTAAAACTCTTTACATGCAGAGAACTCTAATTCTCATGTTCTATCTAGATATAACGTATAAAATATATTCTTAATATTCTTCAACTCTTTTAACGTTTGTTAACATATGTCATATTTTCCTGGCGTCGAAAAATATCCTTGTTGTTAGTAGAGAGAAAAATTAAATTCTTGGATAATACTTGTATCGTGGTGAATGGGACAGTTCTTTAAAATATCGATCGTTATCAAATTTATCTTTTTGGGAAATTCCCTTCAACTGATAAAAGTAATTTAATATGGCAAGTAATGGACGTAAAAACTTTTGTTAAAGATATAAAATTTTTACATTTACTTTATCAAATCACTACTACTGAGATATTTTTTTTATTAAAAAAATAAATGGGCATCCTTTCGATCAAAGTCGGAGGATCTCATAATTTTCCAACTAAACTGACAGAGGTTTTCAAGCGAGAATAGATAGTTTTTTTTTTTTTAAAGAAATAATGAGCTTAAATCTTCATCGAAAACATGTTACGTTGATTCGATTCATCAATATAATCACAGTGACAAATAAAAATTTTATTACTAAAAGTAATCGATGGAGTGAATTGGGATACTTAAACTGTAAAACTGTAGAACGTCGAGACTTTTGCAGAGTATTGAAAAAAAAGGGGAGGAAGACTTTGAGGAAGAGGAGTGAAGAATGTTTAATCGATGCAGATTCTAAAATTAATACCTTCGGCGTAAAGTGTAATTTTATAGGTTCTTGTAGGAATGCTTAATGAGCTATATTTACTCCACGACAATGTAGCTGAGTTATAACAATGAATGGGGAACTGTGCGTACACCGTGAGATGAAAGAAAACTAAACTGAATAGAAACTTCTCACACCTACGAATATTAGTCTCCGAAACAAATATAAACACATTACTGCTATGAACTTTTTTTTTATACACTGAAGGTGATCTTTCTCTTCGATTAGAAGATTCTTTATCTGCCTAATGCATAATATTCCCATGTCGCTTCTCAGCAAATCACACGACACACAAAAAAAATTATACTTCATTTTTCGTTTCATCCTCACTTCTCTTCTCAGTGAGTACCAAAAGTCATTCAAGTCTTCCACTTTCTTTCTTTCAACACTCTAGCATAACAATTACCTGAATCGAACCCTTTGCACTCCAAACTATTTTTCCAATTATTATTTTTAGTTTAACTAGCAATTTAAAAATATCATGAGCATGACTCAAGGCAAGAGTTTCCTGTTTCCTTCAAAAACTGGCAAAGGAGTGGAAAGGGTCGAGTCCAATTTACAAAAACCTCTAATAATCCAAAAGCTGTGTAATTCTGTTTTATACAGTGTTAGGTTAGTACAACTGCTCTCGTTAGATCAATCTAAACAGATCGATCTGTCGTTGACGGAAACGTTGCGACAGCCGATGGCTCGAGAAGAGGGTTGGTTGGTTAATCGCGTTAAAAGCGAGCGTGAAATCGTTTCAATAATTGACACGTACTTCCGATGAACGGGTTCAATCCTGATTCCCGTCTTACGATGATCGAAGGGAACCCGGTTATGTAGACGATCCCTCCGTCCATGAACGTCGAATGGGGTGCAACCACTAAAATCGGCGCCTCCGCCCTCGTCGCCTGTCTTCCACGCACAACGATTCTCATCCCTCCTGCTTGGTACGTCAGCCGGCCCATAAAGCACAGCCAGGGCACTATTTTGCTGCAGGTTTCAATTCGTGTATGGTTAACGCAACCGCTTTGTTTCTCACTTTCTTCCAACATTCGGTATAAAAGAATTTCGGGCATCCGACGTTAACCACTTGCGCTGGGCAACTGATTGCGGACCATAACGAGTGACCGAACCGTGTACAAATAATTCGTCGCTTTCCGTTTTAAACTCATCGGTATGATATCACTGGATAGAAATCATTGAGAAGTGATAAATTTGTCATTTGTTTTGCCATATATTTAAAACTGAAGAAGAGATATTTAACAAATTTATTTAGTAAATTTACTTAGTAATAAATTTATCATTCGTTTTGCCTTATATTTAAAACTGAAGAAATACTTAACAAATTTATTTAGTAATAAATTTATTATTTATTTTGCCTTATATTTAAAACTGAAGAAATACTTAACAAATTTATTTAGTAAATTTACTTAGTAATAAATTTATTATTCGTTTTGCCTTATATTTAAAACTGAAGAAATATTTAACAAATTTACTTAGTAATAAATTTATTATTTATTTTGCCTTATATTTAAAACTGAAGAAATACTTAACAAATTTATTTAGTAAATTTACTTAGTAATAAATTTATTATTTGTTTTTCCTATTTAAAACTGAAAGAATATTGCAATTTTGGGACAAAAGATTCTCGATGTGCGTGGCACGTCGTTCCAGCGCAAGAGGTTAATTATCGATTTGAACTTTCCGGAGAGAGATTTTTTTCTTTTCGTTCGTCTTTTGCTTGTCGCAATGTATCTTTGAACAAAGAAGCTTTGTTGATGGTTGAAAGTGTGGAACTTAGGGTGGGATTCATGGATTTCAATTTAATCCTTTGTGAACTGTTTCTTACAGCGTTTGTAAAATATTACAGAATACACAGAGAGCCACTGCTGTATGAATAGATTCAATAGATATTTAAAATATTCTTCCTTCTCGGCACGAAAATTTGGTTTCAGAAAGTTGCGTAAATGCTTAAATTTCGAAATTACATTTAAATTTTTAATCGTGCGATAGACACTCGATACTCGTTGAAAATCGGATCGTAAAAGTTCCCCAAGTGTGAAAGAGCATCGAAGGATCAATGGCTGAAAGATTGAGAAAATATTGCAGCTTTTGAAAATCTTGCGGTCCGGGTTTTTTTACACAGGCCAGACTGTGCTCGAGACAGACGTTCCTTTGATCTTTTCCGTGAGAACGTGACTTATACCGAAAAACTCGAGCGTTAGCGTTAGAGAATCAAGTTGAAAATTCTTCGTCTCTCTTTTATCTATTGATGTTTGAAGAAACGCAGAGGTACGTTATATAATGTACGTTCGCGATTGTCGTATGCACGAGCTCGCGATTGTGGTTTACAAGTTTGTCGACGTAGATAATTATACCGCCAATTACCATTATCTTGAATATTTTTCATTCGCGTGAACGTTGTTTTTCTGTCAACATCTAAATAACGATAACCGAAAATTGAGAGTGATAATTTCAGAAAATAGACAAAAGTTCTCTCTCTTTGTTTCCTTCTTGATAAATACCGTGACGGTACTTTCTAATTTTTTTTTTTTTTCTATCAAAGTGGACAAGGTTGTTTGCAAATTTGTCCGCAAAACGAGAAAGATACACGGTAACATTTATTTCTCACCTCTCAAACACGTAGACCATATTAGCCTATATAAGAGAAAATACCGTGATCAGGTTTATTTGCACAACAGTGAAACTTTATGACTTCAGAGCCACGTGACGAGAAAGTTTACAGAACCGCGAATTCGTTACTCTACCCGACAATTTTCATGTATTACATTACAGTCTGGAAGATGCACTTCGAAGCAATTAACCGTCTCGTGCTCGAGTTGTAACAAGTTGTTAATTACTTAAATGCATCTGTCTCAACAGATAGATAAATAAATTTCAGCGCATAACGCTCACTGTAATTGTTTATTATCGTCCTATCTTACCAACGTTTAATTATTAATTAATGCCTTTTTCAGAGACTTGAAAAGAGTTCGAGCCTGAAAGAGTTAAAACAAAACAAAAAGAACATGACGTTTCTTACGCAACGATTATATCAAGCACTGAGATTATTTCAACACTTGAACTACTGACTCTTAATTAGCGTTTGAAAAGTAAATTCTTAATAATCGTGAAACTTGTATGAAAAACTCTACTATGTAATTTCGGCAAATTTGGTGTAGTTCTAGTGTCAAGGTACGTAAAGAAAGAAGGAAAGAAATAGAGAAAAGGGAGAGAAATTTGGATAATTTGGTAGTTCCAGTATGTTAAAGTATAGAGAGAAGGAAAGAATGAAACCAAAGGGAGAAAAATTTGGATAATAAAATACCCAAAGAGAGTAGAATGAATGTACGAAGCGGCTGGTGGTGTCAGAAGCATTAGATGTGTAACACTTTGAACCTTGCATATGATATGTCCATTATTCTACAGTTATGATTACTAACAATACAAATATTCCCATTCACCACATATATATGTACATACATTTTTCAATCAAGCTGTTCTTCATTTTTCTTTTCTCTATTCTGTTCAAGTGTGTACACGTATGATATGATTTGATAAATTTGCAATCGTACAATTTAAATCACAATATACACACTTAAAACGTATATAAAGACTTTATTTTTAACTATGAAATAGTTATCACAAGATAACTTGATTAGCTTTTTTACCAGTTTTTTTCTTTTTTTTTTCTCTCTCTTGGCAAGCAACGATATAATACGTAAGAATAAAGTAGAGTATATAAATATTTGCGTGAGGCTTATGAAAGTCGGGTTCCATCATTTTAAGTTTCTAAAAATAATCTAAAAAAATGTTCTTCGAAATGAAACTAGATACTCTTTCAATTAAATTTTGCAAGTCGTAAATTGTTAATTCTTTTGCACAACAGCAATAAAAAGAAGAGGGATAAAATAAACATAAAGTTGCACATATAAATTTCAGAAAATTACCGAGTCAGTTGATTATTATTTCTTGTTTTTAGCGCACAATTGTAAATCTCTAAATTGTACAACTTTGTTAGTGAAACGTTATTTGTTAGCGAAATATTATTTACTAATTAATATTTTTAGTAAAGTTAGCAAAATAATAATTAGTGAATTATTACCAATCATCATTTTAGCGTCAAGGAATTTTCTTTAATTTTCAAATAAAACACAAAAATGCAACGAAATTGATATCATCTTTGTGGAACAGAATTTTCCTATTTGTTTATCTTATGCATATTATTTTTTACATATTTTTCTAACGAGAGACGTAAATAATAGTAAAAAGAAATTCCAGCGGATGGAACAACGACTTTGACGAGCTGACAGTGATGAAAAAGTGGGAGACCTACTTCCGAAAAAAGGGATACGTCCGATCTCTGCCTTGGCGACGATGCTCGGCCCGCCGAGGTAAACAACCGGAAGTGCGTCGAAGAAGCTTGAATGCGGGGCTAGGGCTAACACGGGGGCATCCTTAGTTTCTGCTTTACGACCCTTCACCTTCAGATGATGGAATCCCCCGCAGATGAACAACGCTCGCATCATCCAGCAGATTATAATTCTCATATCTCTGTTTTTTTTTTTTCAATTTCATTTTTCAATTGAAACAATATTATTTCACATAGGGCAGGAATTTTTTTCTAGCCGTGCAATCTACAATTCTCTCGATTTCACGATATTTACAGTGATCGTGCGATTTAGTAGAATTTCGTTTACAAATGCGTGATTTGATAGGATAATTTTACTTAATAACATTTTAATAATGTAGAGTATTTCTTAATTAGACGTTTTATAAGATATGTGTACAACAGGTATGGAAATTTATCACATAAATTTAATATACTCCCTCTGGTAATCGAGATTCTACTGTGCTGGCTAAAATTTCGTGGAAATATTTTTAGTCAAGGCTATGCATATTATTCCGATTGAAATCGTCGTTCCTTTAGTCAAGGAGGAAGAAAACTGAATTCGTCTATGCGTGTAATGTTTTACTTTTTGCGCTCATTGTGACACGCGAGGCGTTTTAAGTATATACGAGATATTGATTTTACAAGGAATGTATAGCCTTTCCTTCAAATTGTCCCAAAAAATATACGCAGGAAAGAAAAGTTCTTGAAGAAAAAGTGCACGCATTCATTAACATCTATTATATAAAAGATCACAGGTACATTTATGAAGGAAAAATACTTATAAAAAAACAAACGAACATTCTGGAACATTTATTGTAAAAGAGATAGTTTTCCCTACGACGGAACTACCATTATTGACTTCCTTAGAGATTACTACGAAGTTCGTAGTATGCTTCTAAATTCTTTATCAGAAACTAGGCAGTGACGCCGTCACATCTAGAGGAGAGTTTTTATTGATTGTTATATGAATAAAGAAAGTTGTCGCGTGTACTTTTTTTCCTTCATTGCCTATGGAGTTTCAAGAAAAATATTTACTCCGATTCGAATATCTACTCTGCAAGTAGTAGACGTAAAATATTTTTAAGAATCAAGGAAACTTTAAGAATTACGATTCTAACCGATGCACGGACAGCAATTACTGATAAAATACAATTTTTAAAAAATTTATGTACAAAGCATATAATTGTAAAAAATTTATATACAAAGTATATAGCTTAAAAAAAGTTTATATGCAAAGTATATAATTTAAAAAGTATAAAAGTATAATTTAAAAAAATTTATATACAAAGTATAGAATTTAAAAAGTATAAAAGTATAATTTAAAAAAATTTATATGCAAAGTATATAATTTAAAAAGTATAAAAGTATAATTTAAAAAAATTTATATGCAAAGTATATAATTTAAAAAGTATAAAAGTATAATTTTAAAAAAATTTATATACAAAGTATATAATTTAAAAAAAGTTTATATGCAAAGTATATAATTTAAAAAAATTTATATACAAAGTATATAATTTAAAAAAATTTATATACAAAGCGTAAAATTTATACACAAAGTATAAAAAGAGAAAAGGCAATCTTTTTCATTATATTTTTCAATTGAAATCGACAAACGTGCAGGTATATTTCAACGGATTAATAATCTGCGTAATGCGCAATGTTCAAAAATGTGTAAAACATAAAATCAATATTGTACTTGTACATCGTGCATGGTGGTTTGCATTTCCAGTTAATAATAAATGATATCTAACATTAGACGTGCCAAGTAGAATAGCAGCTGCGATAATCATTGTTTTATGCAAAAAGCAACTTGCGTTCGCGTGCAAGCCAACTTTTGTCAATAATTCTTCAACTCTCTTTTGCCACGTATTCTTACCGAAGATTTTATTATTCTAAGCAACGTGTACGTGTGAAAGTGTTAACGAAAGTTTCAGTGGCACACTTTCAGTGGCACCGTAGAAATCCAAATAAATGAATACCTTTAAGTAACTATCACGGCAAAAAAGAAACAAATTATCATATTAGTCGATGATTAGAAATCACTCTTGAAATTGTAATAATGTCGTTCATTCACCTTTGGTCAAAACCATATTCCAAACCATTTCATTTCTATTTTGTAATTCTCAATGAAAAGAAGAAAGTGACGAAGCCTGTAAGTAAATGTAACTTTTCTAGATTATCGAATTTCGAATTTTATCGAGAAAGAGAAAAAGAGAGAGAGAGAGAGAGAGAGAGTAGAAACCGATGCTCCAATTCATACTATAGAAATGACACTACAATCAATGATACGTTTAATCGCAATTTAATAACACGGGTGTGCCCCATTTCTATGTCCAGAGTGAAACTTTCTCGAGATTGAACGAGTATTTTTAGAAGTATGTAACTACTCGTCGCGATTAAATTTCGTGCAACGAAACGACAGACACAATCGAAAACACCTCGATGAAGCGGCTTGTCGCGAGTTTCGATTTATTTCTTCGATTCGATGCTCGTACAGAGACGGACGCGAACTACTTGTCCGACGCATACTTTCTCCCGTTACTTATTCCTTTTATCGTGTTCCTGTCCGTTTCTTCGCCGCGGTCATTCACGCTCTCTCCCCACCGGGGACATCTTCAATCATTTCAAGTGTACGACCATGAAATAAAATTCTTCAAGGGATTTCCGCAATTTATCCTCATCATTTCGTCTGGACGATAATGGATCTTTGCTAGGAGTCATATTTTCATCTCTCTCTCTCTCTCTGTCTCTTTTTCTCTTTTTCTAACGCGGAGATTTAATATTTGGTTCAAGAAGAGGCATGACGTTGGGAAAAATTATAGACAAAGAATGAAAGAAAAATTGGAACTGTAATTTGTTTCTTTTTTAACAATGTAATTTGTTTGTTTTTTTTTTTTACAATTTTGTCCTCGTATCTTGAACCGAGAGTAAAAATCTTTGAGAGAAGAATCCTTAAATTTTCCTTTTATCGCCTATTTCTTCTGCAAATGCTAATCGTCTAGTCTCATTCGCGTTTATTAATATCTATTAATTTCATACTTTTAACGTATATATTCGATAAAATACTTGACGAATTATATTCAATTACTAGAATTATAATAATAACATTATGATAGTCAAAGTGTAAAAAAAAAAAGTAACCAAGATTTCGGTGAAACGAATTAAAAAAGAAAATGAAAACCATTACTCCCTTGTGCGTAACGAGCGAAGAGCATGATTTACATACGTGTGATTGATACTAGTTGAAGAGGCCAGAAGCGAGTACATTCAGCATCGACAAGTAAATTAACATCTACAAGCATGCAGAACAACAGAAGTAAACCTGATTTACGTGCACGGGGGTTGCATAGTCGTCGCATGAAAATGGAATGATAGATAAAACAATAAAATACGTCGAGTGCTCGTCGCGGATAGTTCAAGCTGCGAAACAAAAGGACAGTGGGAAGGGGCGAGAAGATGCACAGACGTGCAAGAAAGAAGAACGTGATAGTAGGTTGATGCGTATCTTACCGTCTCCACCCTGTGAGAGGCGCGCGACGAAGATCTTCCTCGGATAGTCCAAGAAGACCTAGACAAGCCAGGAGCCAGGCCATGATCACCAGAGCCGTAATCGCGGCCAGTCTGAATGGCAGTAATGCTACCGTCAGGAATGCCGTCTGAAACACGAAGCATTTCCGTTTCAACGACCACCATCAATAGTCCAGAGAAGAAGAAAAAGAAGAAGAAGAAGAAGAAGAAGAAGAAGAAGAAAATGAAAAACTGGCAAGTTCCACAACCCTTAGGGAAGAGATCGTACGTCCAGGTATCGATTTTATGGTCATTGCCATGTTCTTCGAGCTTCTTCGTGTTCGATACTTGTGTACATAAGTCGCTGATCGATTTTACCAGTTTAACCGCGGAGTTTAGTTTTAACCCTCTTGCGCTGGAATGACGTGCCACGCACGTTGAGAATTGTTTGTCCCAATATTTTTTCGGTTTCAAATAGGTAAAACAAATAATAAATTTATTACTAAGTAAATTTAGTAGATAAATAAATTTATTACTAAATAAAGTTATTAAATAAATAAATTTACTAACTAAATTTATTACTAGAGTTTTAAATTTATTAAATATTTTTTCAGTTTTAAAGAGGCAAAACAAATAATAAATTTATTACTAAGTAAATTTACTAAATAAATTTATTAAATATTTTTTCAGTTTTAAATAGGCAAAACAAATAATAAATTTATTACTTTTCAATAATTTCTATCCAGTGATATCATACCGACGAGTTTAAAAAGAAAGCGACGAATTATTTGTATACGATTCGGCCACTCGTTATGGTCCGCAATCAGTTGCCAGCGCAAGTGGTTAATTAAGCGTGTAATTAAAATCGAGCAATGACGAGTACACACGTCGAAGTCGCGGGGCAAACGGTCCTATTGTAAATTTCACGAAAAAAGTAAAGCAAAAGGAGGAAGCATTACATTTTTATTCGATAAAAAAATTAACAATTCATTTTTTGAAGAGATTGTCGTCTAAGTTTCTGAAAAACTTAAAAATTGTCAGGAAATAATAACATTCATAAACAAGAAAAATTAAAGAAAAGAAAACATAATTTTGAGATGCAGAATACCAGAGAATACCAGATGCATTGGGAAAAATAATCAACTCGGTTTGTAAAAAATAATATTGTACGGGGAATATCCGATATACGAAAGAAAATAATCAAACTTCTTTTTATAAGATATATAGTAGTTTTATTGTTAATATAGAGGAACCATTATCATCAAATGACATTTTTATTGCTTCTTATTGAAATTTGGAGTTTTTAAAGTAAATGGTAATTTTTTATTTTGCACGACGAGTATACACGTCGGTCGAAATAAAGTTTGAATTGACGTGTATGTAACTGGTTTACAATCTCAATTCGTGATAATGAGTCTTTGTTTTGGCAAGAAATTAAATTTGTTTTCTTTTTTTCTGATATTTTTAATTGAACGATATCTAAGCGTTGATTTAATTCAAACATCCATCATGCATTGTTTTGTATTTCTCTAGATTATATTAAACTAGATAAGATGATAAACTTTGTTTATAAACGTGGATGATTTATCTGAAATGTTCGTATTGTTTTCTGTAGATAGATTGCGCAAGATACAATTGTTATTTTGTGATAAATTCTACTGATAAATTACGTTGCGACGATATCTTTTCTGTTTGGACAAATTAATGTTTTTGATCAAGTTCTGAATAACTTTGATATTCATCGTCTTGTACTTCTGTGGATGGATTATGTATGATACGATAGAAGACAGGAGTCTTCAAGTCTTATCTTCTTACATTCTTTGGAAATACAGACGCGAGGATAGCAATAACAGATGTGAAGAGGTAACGACGATGCGAAAGTCAACCAGTAGCATGAATTAACATTAGAACTACCAACCAGGTAAAGCATAAAATTTCCACCAGAGGCGTTAAAGTAAAACAAACAGAAAATCTTCATAATACAATGTAGGGTACACAAGCTTTTATTTATGTATTTATGTATTTCACAAAGAATTATTCAAGTCTCCAAAAATATACTGAAGAATAGAATAATAGACTAAATACAGATTTTATATCTATAAAATATCTAATGAAAATTATTAATTGGTTATTTTGACCATTTTGGTAGTTCTAATGTTAACACGTAATATATGTTTGATTCCAATCTTTTCAAATATATATCTATATCATCATATATATATATGTCTTTATTTCTGTATATGTATATACATATGTATATCATTGCTTATACATTCTACATCACTGCACACATCTTGAGAAAATAAGAGACATTAAAGTAAAAGAAATAGAAAATCTTTATAATAAAATATAAGGTACACAAGCTTTTATTTATGTATTTCACAAAGAATTATTCAAGTCTCCAGAAATACACTGAAGAATAGAATAATAGACTAAATACAGATTTTATATCTATAAAATATCTAATGAAAATTATTAATTGGTTGTTTTGACCATTTTGTTAGTTCTAATGTTAACACGTAATATAAATTTGATTCCAATCTTTTCAAATATATATCTATATCATCATCATCATATGTGTGTGTGTGTGTGTGTGTGTCTTTATTTCTGTATATGTATATACATATGTATATCATTGCTTATACATCCTACATCACTGCACACATCTTGAGAAAATAAGAGACATTAAAGTAAAGGAAGTAGAAAATCTTTATAATAAAATATAAGGTACACAAGCTTTTGTTTATGTATTTTACAAAGAATTATTCAAGTCTCCAAAGATGCACTGTTTTATATCCATAAAATATCTAATGAAAATTATCAATTGGTCGTTTTGACCATTTTGGTAGTTCCAGTGTTAAGCAGTCTAAGATCAATTCTCTTGGTGCTCTCCCTAATTACATGACTGGGAAAGTAGGTCCTTTTCGGCCAAGATGCATCATTGGGCAAGGTCAGTCTCAATATTCGCAATTACTTTATAGACCTAACGGTACAGGGATGCGTCTCTCACACGACGTGTATACGTTTATTGATTCTGGTTGTAGGATCAAGACCAGAGGAACCTCTGAACGTCCTCTACACACTCTTCATTATTGTTTCTACAAAATGTTTTAATAATCCGCATTCGCGATCGTTATCATTATTTACAAAGAGACTTCTGAAAAACACGACGCTTGTACAATTTTTAATTTTGTTCACTCGTTCAACGCGATAAGAATTAAGTTAATTAAAATCGATAAAAAAAAAAAAAATCTGATTTAAATCCAATCCGATGTATTAGCCATTTTCGAAGCTACACAAACATATTTCCATTTGTCTGCGCAACCTAGCCCAAGAGTAAATTTGTCGGCACCTTAAAATGGTAGTCAAAACTGGTCGATAGTTTCAACTTGTTACAATCGTGCAACTCGCGCGGCGTGAAACATTTCGCGCAAAATTCCGAAAGTGGCAACACGCTGGAAGTAGGTCATTTGCTAAATTGAATCTCGAAAAGAAAAAAGAAAGAAAAGAAAAGGAGGAAGAAGAAAAACGTTAGCCTAGATCAAAGAGAAGGAGTTCACGACTTTTTATTCGACGGCTACGCTGAAGATGATCAGCGCGCCATTTTTTAGTTGTTGACGGTGACTCGAGTGAAAAGGGGGCCGTCAAGCTTTTCGCTGATAAGATTAATCAAACCTGGATCAGCAAACTCTGTACACCGTTCGACAGACAATGAGCAACGCTGCAAATATTCGGCAAGGTTTATTTTTGCGTGAGTGGTCGTTCTCGACCGTCTGCACGATGGCCAGCGATGAACGACGAGAAGGACGACGACCTTCCGTGCTAATTGCTCGTATAAAATTTATTTAACCTCCTTTCCATCGATACTTATTTTACAGCAGTCGCCACCATGCTACGACTCTCAGGTTTATTTCCCGTGGCAATGGGGACTCTCACAGCTTTTTCTACTATCCTTCAATATTCCGAAGGTTTTATCCGAGAGACGAGCGTTTATTCTTATTGCAGATGGGGAATTTCACTTTCGATTCCTAAACTTACGTCATGGTCGAGATGTATGTATTGCAAATTTTTCAAAGTTAATTAAACTTACAACTTACTCTTTTTTTTTTTTTTTTTTTGAGTGACTTTTATTTTTCAAACGTGTAATATAAACTTATTTTTAAGTGAATAATATAAATTTAATAATTTTATAATATTTTTATCGTTGTAATAATAATTTTTAATAACAATTTTATAATATTCTATAATATTCATAAGAATTTTATTTCATGATTTTCATATAATTGATAATTTTATTATATTTTTAAATTATATTATTATTACTATTAATAATTTTATTATATTCTTATATTATATTACTTCTATAATATTTTACATCATCGCTCTAATAACGTTTTAGAAACAATCTATTCTAATAATATCAGTACCATCCTAATGACAATTCTTTTTGCGTGATGATGTATTTAATAATTTCAATTCTTTCCATACGATGTCTCATATTCTCAGTTTCGTTCATTGCTAGTTCTCGAAATTAAAACGTATTACAATCTGTTATTAATCACCACGCTCCAGTGACAAAAAAAAAAAAAAAAAAGAAAAAAAGAAAAAAGAAAAACAAATGATTGAAAATTTAAAATGGATAATTAATTAATTCAATGACTAATGAGTTAATTCGATGAACTCTTCTTTCTCGGTCGGAAGAGGAAACATTTTTCTTCAATGGGCCAAGGTTACTGGGGAGGATTTAGGATGCTGACTGGTTCGACCGATAAAGAGAGGAATGGAAAGCCAGAGGAGGACGGAAGGGAGAGCAAAAGGCAAAAAAGAAGAGGCGAGTACCGTTCAACCGTTCCGTTAGGCTTCATCTCACCTGTTAACTTCGTTTTGTACGTCTACATACAGGAGAACGCACGTGTATTTACATAATACGCACACGAGGAACTTTCAAGATCGAGGTTACGACCGAGTAATCCCTTCGGCACTCCGGATTCCCAATAAATTAGAAAAAAGAGAGAAATGAAAAAAAAAAGAAGAAGAAGAAAAAGGAAAGAAACTTACATCACGCATGTGTCGTTTCTTTGGAATGTTTTAGAGGTTGTTTGCTTTTTTCCGAGGCTCTACCTCTAAACGAACGTAAAAGGTTTGGCCATGCTGAATTACATTTCAAGTTTCACTTTTTCTGCACAGCGTCGGCGGTGATTAAGTGCTCTAATTGGGTAAATTGTTGGCCCACAATGTAGCGGATCAAATAAATGTATCTTGCTCACTCTTTTCTGCCATTTGATATCTCGATAAAAAGGAAAGATACGAGGGAACAGGAAAAATTTAATTTTCAATACAAAATTTAAACTACAAAAATAAAATAAACTAGTAAAAATAAAATAAAATAAAATAGTAAAAATAACAGTAAAAATAAAAATTATACACATGCATGTAATTAAATTGTTTGTCACATTTTTGAATGAATGTTTCAATAATTGCGGCATTGCCAGAGCCGCCCGGATCATTTTTAAATTCTAAAACTCGTCACAAGTAGATCTTGACATCTTTAGTAAGATGGGAAGAAGCTTCTACAAAAATATATGCAGAGGAAATTTCAAAGACTAAACAGACTTTTAAAGTGAGCTACGAAATCATAATTAGAATCGTACGTACATGCTGTATATGTACAACGAACTAATGTTCAATGCATTCGGCTTCTCATTTCATTTCTTTCCTCTTCTCGAATAAATGTTCATAATGTACATATCATACGCGACTCTTGAACATCGAGGCTATGTTTGAGTAATGCCTTTACTCAACTCTATATCCTCCACAGAAATTTGCATATTTAATTTATTGCCCTTTCACGTAATATTTTTAACACACGATGTAATTATTAAAAAAAAAAAAAAAAAGAAAATTAACACACCTTGTGAAATTTCATCGGAGGAATCTATACTTTCCATGATTCTATAATTCCAACGTTCCAACACGGTTACTTATCGCGAGTTATCAATATTAAATCACGTACGCTTTGTAACTCTCTACGGATTTAATATCAAAGAAAAAAAAAAAGAAAAAAGAAAATTTCGAAACCTTCAATCGCGGATTTCGTCGAATAACTATTTCACAAGATCAGCATTTCCAGAATGATTGTATTTAGGTCACACGAAAGTAGCCTATAACTACACCCTTTTTTTCTCTATTCTGCTTTCCTTTGTCCCCGTTGCAGGCATATTACTATATCAAATATTCATACTGCATGGTATGTCAACTAGAAATGTAACGACGAAATTGCTCTAACAATTTTGTCATTCGTGTCCGATTTCTCGTCTTCCTTCTTGCTTGAAAATTCAACTGTTCCACGAAGCAGGAGGCAAAGACAATTAGAGCCTTCGCATTCAGTCGACACGGAAATATCGTTTGTGCATTTTAGTTGTTATCCTCTGGTCGCGAAGACGCTCTGCTCAGCTAGTCACTTTTGTGAGAGAAAGTGAGTAGAGTACACTTTGAGCTACAGTGTGTGCAATTACACACGAACCGTGCAATAAATCTCGGAGAGGTAAGAAACTATCTATTTGCTTCTGTTTACAACCGATTATTAAACTTGCCTCGCTAACGATAATCTCCGCAAAAGCTAATAACAATCGCCTATGATATTTTTGGTCATTTGATTCCTTTTGTTAAATTGTTAGTTCTCTTCTAAACAAGCCTAGAAAGTGTAAGGAGACGTAAAAATATTTGTCTCTCTAGTCGTTCGTTGCCAATAGTTATCAACATTTTCGACAGATCAATTCGCAGAGATAGCTCGACAATTTCGCCGATATTTTTCATCGAGTGAACAATGTTTCCAACTTTTATCTTTTCAACGAACGACATTCGTGCAATTTTATTTTTATTGGAATCCAATTCCAATTTTTATTTATAAACGTAAGTAAGAAATTAATTCCCCGTTGCAAATGCAATGTTTATGATACCTCGAAGTCTGGAGGAGGGAACTTTTCGATAAAAACGAACCTCCGACAAGGTTCTGCAGGAACCATATGATTTTACAGACTTTCCACGCGATCAGTCGAACGTTGTACCGTACTCTTTAGACCAAAAATGCAATTGATCGAGTGGAAACCTCTGTTCAATTAACAATTAGCATTCGAAAATAAGCGAGCGGCGTGCACGTAAAGACGAACATTTTCAATGTCGTGCAGGGTATCTGTAAAGAATCTAGAATGCTCGTTCATTGAGCATCGTCAATGGTACGTGTTGTGCACGTTATAATGAGGCGGAGAGCACGTGAACGAATCGCGAATTTAATCTGTCGTGTATAACATTGCCATGTGAATTAATGAACTCGCGGCTATCTGGGTTGACGGTCAGAAAATTGTGTCAAGGCGCTTCAGAATGAGCGAAAAAAAAAAGAAGGAAAAATGGAGGAAGACGCGCGATGATTCAAACGTGAGAATATTCAAAACGTGTATCGACGAGGTGCCTTTTTATGCCGCCTGTGTAATCGAGTCTCGAGGGTACATGGACGAAAAGGCTTTACAAGACGCGAGTGTACATGATTCTTTACTCAACCGGAAGTCGAAGTAGGAGAACACAGTTTTTAGCAGTTCTTCGTGCTTTCGCTTCGTTTGTCGATTTCAGATACTTTTAAGTTTCACGAAGATATCGAATTGTTAAATATGTGGTTCACTTAGACACGCGACATTTTTTACTGTTAAAAAGTTGAAAAGTTGTAATTATTAATCATATTATATATATTATACTATATTACATACTATACTATACTATACTATACTATATTATATACTATACTATACTATACTATATTATATACTATACTATACTATACTATACTATACTATACTATACTATACTATACTATACTATACTATACTATATTATATACTATACTATACTATACTATACTATACTATACTATACTATACTATACTATACTATACTATACTATACTATACTATACTATACTATACTATACTATACTATACTATACTATACTATACTATACTATATTATACTATACTATACTATACTATACTATACTATACTATATTATATTACATTAAATTAAATTATATTATATTATAATAACTAATTTTTTGAAATTTGTCTTGTACTCTATTAACAGACGATATTACTCAATCCGACGTATTTCCCAAAGAATTTTCGTTAATAACGAGCTTATTATAGCAAGAATTTCTATTGTAATAAGGATATTTACATAAACGAGCGAAAGTGTTAGGGTTACAAACCGGATCAAAATTCCGGTGGTCCAATTGTTATCGCCACAAGCGAATCTAAGCGCCATAACTTTCTCTTCCAGGTTCAATTTTCATGCAGAGGAAAAAAATGAAAACTTCTGGGACCGTTTTTCCACCTCTGTTTTTTTTTTCTTTTTCTTTTTGCTCCTCGCGGAGAATACGTTTCACCGAGTAGGTTCCCTGCGTACTTATGACCCACATTCCGCGCAAGCGAAAGACTTGCTCTTCTACCAGTGAAAATTGACGAGAACTGTTTTTCCAGCCGTTTCACATCGCTCTTCCCCCCACCCCTCCCGCGTCGCGAAACTTGGCGCGTTTTTCCACGACCGATGAAAATTTGCCAGCGCAACATTTATCGAATGCCACGCCTTTTTGCAAGAGTCCTTTTTCGTATACTTTTCCTCCAAGGGAAATTGAAATGACGCGACAGCAAAACGCGGAAAGCAACGATGAAATACCATTGAAAACCCACCGCCGGTCATGTTTTAGCGTTTGTTCTTAATCATTTCTGACCTTGTTTCAAACGCCGCCAGCTTGTCCCAACGATTAATTAATTAAATAGCAAAAAAAGAAAAAAATTTACGGCGTGCAAATTAAGGATGATCCGGGTCTGGATGCTAAATACGGGTCGCGAGATTGCAACGTTATCTAAATGTTTTTTATCGGATTGGCTGCAAGCTCGTTAGAAAGCTCGTTAAATTTTAAATGTCGATTTGAAAGGTTTTTTTCTTGAATACCGATGGATATAAATACTACCTCCGTGGAATTGAATGTATGCAAATACGCGGTTAAGGAAAATTTATTTCTAGCTGAGACCATTGTGTGAAAACACCCCATCGTCAGTACATTAATGTATATATATATATATATAAATGTTCTTTAAATTGCACAATTCAGTTACACTCGATGTTAACACTGTTTCGTGGAAATTGAATTATGAATTCATTCTGTTTCAGTTACACGACATTTCATAATTTACTCAGGTCTACATACAACGACGTGCGTTAACATAAGTGGAAAAAAGTTGTATGTAGGAAGTAACTGTAAATACCGGAGGCGTATCAGAAATCCGATCCAACATGCCAGGCGACAGATTTTCTTGTCATAAGTTAAAGAGATTTTCTCTCCGGCCGTAAGGACAGAGGCTTCGAAATTCAATATCAATTAGATATATGTGTTACCTGAATACTTCCTATTTACTCTAATGCAATTCTCATTCTAAAGGCTCTAGAAAAAAGTCGTCTCTCGGGTGAAATGCCTTTTGTCCATACAAAACGCGCAAATGTCAAACGAATTTCATGTATGCAACTAAATGCACGTTGCAGCATACTTGAACTCGACTGAAAATTTTCGTCTCTCTACTCTTTTTGTTGTACGATTAAAATTATTTTCAATCGTATTAAAATTTATTATACGCTTCGGATCCTATTTTACTTTGTATAATATTACCAATATTATCGCAAAATTTTTTCAATGTCAAATTATTCTGAAGAACATGAAATTTTCAAACTAACAAATGAGTGAAATGAGTATCGTATCATTTGTCACGTAAATTTAACATACATAAAGTGCATTTCTGTCTCATTTATTAGTGCTTCTTTTTTTCTTGTAGTTTGAAATGATCGACACAGTGCATAAAACCAATATGTAAAGAAATTCTTTGCAACACGCTGTTGCAACATTATATTTTCTTACTATCGAGTTCCTGTTACGTAATACTACTGCAATGGGCACATAGAGAAAGGTCACGTGATATTTGTATAGAGACACAACTTATTGAAATTCGCATTATTCAGCTAAAATAACTTTCATTTCACAATTTCTTTATAACAAGCTGTTTCAAGCTTGCATTTGAGCCCAGTACGTTCTGATCAAACGGAGAAAGTTTCGAGTCATGTACAACCATGTTATTTGTAAGTGAATTAAAATGTTGCTAAGAATTTACATTGAAGGCATCGCGTTTCAATCGAACGTATTTTTGGCTAAATTTTAAAACGACGCCCGCTGAAGCAGAAAGATTATCTCAGAAAAGAATATTTCTTTCTTTTAAATATCATAGTAATTATTAGTCTGAGAAATTAAATCCAAAGAATGTAGTTCTCCAGAAATATTTGCAGTCTCATAATAATATTATTTATCCCCCTGGCATTATGTATAAGCTCTCGTCTTTCGATACAGTCATCATACATACAGCAACGTGACGACACTTAAATTAATTAGCATTGCATCAGTACCAGTATCATATAAAAATAAATACAATGTATCTAACGGAATATTTACAATGTACCAATTACCAAACCCTAATTTTTATATTTAACTTTCGCAGAACATTGATCATTTCTCAATCATTGATTATGTTTCCGGTGAGGTAATTTACGAGATAAATAACAAAGATATTTCATCTTCTACAACACACTATGTATACAACCATCATCTATAAGTCTAGAAGAAATACGTTTGTTCACTGAATCATGCGCGCGATGCAATTTCGTTTAGTTGCATGCATCAGATTTAACGGTACCTGCTGGATAACGCCAAAAAAATACCGTTGAAATTGCTACGATATGCACGTCGCTCATAAATAAATCACCCGCTAATGAGAATCTAAATCTAAATCATTCCTTCAAAGAAAATTGATGTCATCGTGTATGTGTGTCTCTGTTCCCGTGCGAAAACAGTGATAAAACCACGAAAACTGGCGCAACTTTTCGAGGAAGATCAATTTTACAATTCACTCGTCTCAGAGAAAAAAAGGGGGTGCAAAAATCACGAGTGCAGATCACTTTGTACAAAACCATCTTGAAACCGGCGTATTTAAAATCGGCGGGGTTAAAAATGTGTAGATAAGGACTGAAAGCTAGAAGAAAGGAACCGAAAAAGTGGTCGCGACCTTTTAACATGGTTTTCGTCTTTGACTCTCGCGCGATACGTGCGATCGACAATGTAGAATGTAAAGGGAGTGAACGCGCGGATTAAATGCGACGCGGCGCGCTTTGCCGAGTCTCGTTGCTATTCAAAAAGATGCATCTCTCATGGTGTGTTTAAGTTATGCACACGCACGGGTCGCTGTATGATATACGAACGTGCACGTGCTGATTACCGCGTGTCGATCGAGTTTTCAACATTTACAGTCGCAAGCAATGAAATTGACAAACATGAAAATTCAATTTATGACCCCTTGAAGATTTTTACACGTAATATATCTTTTTAACGATTATTATATGTACAACGTCTGAAGGGCATAAAGTAAGGCTAAAGATATTTATGTTATTTTTCTGTCTAAAACTATTGATTCCACATACTCTTTTTTTCTTTTCCTGTCTATATTTTTGGAGAAAATGTATTTGTCTCGCTTTTTCAACGATCGCTCTGTTTGTCATAGAATTCTACAGTGGATTTCTTTGTAATCGACAAAAATCCATTTATTTCACAATGATGCGAAATTGCTCTACAGTTTCAGTTACTATTAATTAAAAACACGCGACAATTGCAAAAGGCGCTGCCTCTCTGGCGATATTTCGCCTACGTGTGTCAGATATTTCATCAAGGTGAACAGAATAGAATGCCTATCGACCGATCGTGTAAGTGTAAACGATCAATGAAATCATTGATTCATCACTAACGAATCACGCGGTGAATCGTGCAACTCCCTCGCGCGAAATGATATAAACATGTATTATTCGCAGGTATATTTCACACAATTTGCCAGTTCACACAATTTTAGAGCGAGAATTGGTTCTAATCTACTTTTGTTCGATTAGAATTATGGCGAGGGAAGTTCAGCAGCTCGCGAGCTGGTGTTGGGTGAATTGTAGTGTGTCTGATGTTGAAAAATTCGATCACATCCATGGCAAGGCTGTGCCACTTGAAATGACAGGAACATGTCGATAACTCGATAATGTCAAGGTGTCAAAATTGTTTGTAAATATAACATGATCTTAAGGAAGTCTTGGCCAATGTAAAAAAAAAAAAAGAAAAAATCAATCGCCGAATCTTGTCACGTATACTTTCCATCATGTCAAAATTCGTGAAAATAAACTGATCAACTAATGTCAATAATTCGCGTGTATGAAATTAATTAAACCTTCGTGTTCGAGACAATGTCTTTAAAAAAAATTGGCTTCGATCCAGGTAAGGCCTTACGACGATATCGTATGACAAACGAGAATTCGAATAAACTGATGACACGCGAAATACGAGAATTTTCGACGAGAATCCGAGGAATCACTGGCGACTGACCGAAACATTACGCGAAAATGTGTTCGACGTATTCATCGCAACGTTGAATATTCACGTTGGTGAGTGATTTATCGACTCGATTAAAAAGAAAAAATGTTACGAAAACACACTCTGGTTAAAAGAAACGGACAATGCATTCCGTTGGTGATTCGTCGAAATTTCGTCCCCCCCTCCCCCCATCCCGTCCCCCAGTCGGAAGTCGAGCTATACGTGGCAGCGGCAATTAGAATTTAAAAAAAAAGAGAGAGAGAGAGATACGCTCGAGAATCGAAACATTTCGCAATAAAATCAACGGCAATAAAATCGCGTCGCATCGGCAAAAATCCGTTCTATTTTTACGAGCCAGACGTTTCAAGTTCGTCTGCACGCAAACCGGCATGTGTGCAGGAAAAGCGGTATAGAGCGGCGGACGAAAAGTGGCGGACGTGAACGTTGCTCCAACGAGCTAACGTAAAAATTTTCCCGCCCCGCCCATGACAACCGCCTAAAAACATTCGGGCGATACGAACGCGTGAACATCGATCCCGTAGGGGTTTTCCGCGTGCAGAAGGATTCGCAGAGCTACTGACCTTGAGCTTGTCGTAGGTTGTGTCGAGCTCGAGACGATGCACAAAGGGGTTGAGGATGTCAGCACTGAGGGACGCAGCATCCACCACGTCCTCGTGCTTGCTCCGCATTTTCCCGTTCGCCTCATCCATGTTCTCGTTCACGAGCAGGGAAACGAAAGTGAGGGAGTTTCGAGAGAGAACGTGAAAGAGGTAAAGAGGGTGTTGAAGAGAGGGAGGCTTATGCGGAGGGAGAGCGAGATAATAAACGCGGCTTAGCAGCCTGACGTGTCACACACTGCTGGCCGCGAAAACGTCGATACGTGTCTGCAGGTGCGAGACGTTCTATGCCCGAGCTTTCTTGACACTGTTTCTAGCGAGGTACTGGTCGAGACAGATGGACAGATGGACAGACAAACAAAACGACGAAGAAAAAAAAGGGGGAGGTTCTTGATCAGCCGTGGCAAGACATGATCGTACGCGAAGGGGTTGTCGGTCGACGATCTACTGTGCTTGCGGTCGGCTCGACGTTACGAACCGGCCAAATACGATCCGACTGTTACCGAACCCCACCGAGCGCACGGGGGATACTGACAGATGCGTGCGCATCATGTCGCTTTAGTCGAAAGTTCCTTCGGGTATCTCCGTTAGAACGAAGTGGCACGAGGAAATCGAGCCAGGTCCGTCACCGTCGTTCCCGGGTACCCTCTCCTTTTCCATGTTCTAGCTTTTCCAAGTGTAAACGTACGCTTTCACCAATATTAATTTGATTACGTTCAATTGTTATTACTGTATACTCTATGAGGGTCATTTTGATTAAAATATTTGAGCAAGTTGGATATATTTCTTCTCTTTTTTTCCTCTTTTCAACAGATGGATAAACGATATTACGTACGTAGAAATATGGGATTGAAATGTACGTTACTTTAAAAATTTTCAAATTAAACGTTAAAATACTTTACTGTATGCTTAAACTCAAATAATTCAGTTTAAAATTAAACTCGGGATGTGCAAACAAATTGAACGTATTGTGCAAGCTATTAGACTGGAGTGAACAAGTGTAATTTCTGAACAATTACGGTAAAGGAATTATCACAGAATTAACATATAATTAACTTACTTAGTATTTAGTACATGAAATGCATCGATTAACATGATTATTCTCTAAAGAGTAATATTTGTTAAAAATTTTGAAATCTAATGATATTTTGATATTAAAAACTTTTCTTTAATATCGGAAAAATATATATATTTTTAAATTTTATATAGATATTTAACTTTCAAATGTAGCATCTCTGTTAAAATTCGTAATTACTTCTTGTGAAATTACTACTGTCATTAAGTTACTATAATCGTTTTAATTTTAAGGATGATTAATATAGAAAAAAACGTGTCTTTGAAAATTAATGCCCCATTAATTTTGCAAGTTTTATTAGACCGATTTCTATTAAAAAATAAAGAAAACAAATAGGTCTCAGAGGGTAGTTTATCTTCTTTCTCAAGGTATCGAAACTTTAAACATGCTCTTTCTATACAGCAGAAAAGTTAGCATAATCGAAACAATTTTGTTCTAGGTCAGAGCAACGATAAAATACTTTTTCGAAGATTACTAACAGTCCATTTTAAACTAAATTAAGCTTTCTTAAATATTATTCGACAATAATTAAATAATAAGCAGATATATTTATTATTATTATAATTTTATAATCTGTTTTCCCGTATTTATTTCAAACACAATAGCTGTTTTATTTTACTCTGTTTTAAGCAGACTTAAATGTGAACTTTGTCTTTATGAATGAACGAGTTTACACGTTCGAGAGGTCAGTTTTACAAACTTTTGTGAAAGAGGTTTCAATACGTCAATGACGGTACTATCAATACCGCGACTGATTAGTATTCAAGTGTTCTTCACGTAAAATGTAAATAATGATATTTAAATACTATCGTGAAAGAAAATAACCAAATGCACTAAATTGTCTGTAACAGTCAATTACAGTTATTTAGTTACTGAGAAAAATGATCCATTATTCGTTGATTCTCTTTTATGGAAATCTTCTTTACTAGAGCATACCAATGGACATAATATTTGCATATGAGGTAAGAAATTATCTAAATGAGACGATTTGTAGAAATGTAACTATTTAACTATATCTTTACATGTGCAATTATCAAACAATAATGACATTTCGAATTGACTTTTGTGTGAGAATTTTATGTATATTGATATGCATAAGCGATACATTCTCCTACATTGATATTTGTGTCAACTAGCGCTCTCTGTTTCTCGTATCAGAGCGTGTCCAAAGTTGTTAAATAACCTATAAACGGCATGGCAAAGGAACTACATAAATGTTTGATAAATTATTTCTCACAGTTGGAGAAAGTAAACTGCAAGTGGAATGAATTATCCGAAGAAGCCAAACGACCTCTACACGCCTTAAGGAATCAATCAGAGCAAGTCCGACTAGTTGTAAGGTAACGTTAACTTTCTATTTTTTGTTACGAGTTTTATCACTGGTTAAATGTGTCATGTACATGTAATAGCTAGAGTAGAAGCTCAACGCATACAAGTTACACCACATTTGAGAGAAGTAGAAGTTTTTTTGGTCTACCATTAGGTGTCGTTCTGTTGCAGCAACGAGATTGATAATGCAGAACTCTGTAAGATAGACGAGCTACGCGAAAGATTGATTTTTAAAATTCTTATGGGGATTGACAATGAACTGAGACTGCTCTTCGATATTTTAATGCGATTTAACAATATTAATCAAGTAAATAAAATTATAACAAATTAAAAATAGTTGTGTTATTTATGTAGAAAGTTTAATGTAGAAATTTTTACCATCATTAATTATCAAAAAAAAAAAAAAAAAATATTACTTCAGGATTTAAAAAATCGTTTAAACAATCTGGAAGATGCACGAAGCAAGGTTTCATTAGATGAAGACACAATGAAGGAATTAATTAATGGAACACCTTACAGACCACGATTAAACTTACTTTTAGAATGGGCTGTTGAAGCTTTTAATTATTACCATGAACTGTATCCTTTAATTGCAAATTTTTCTCAGATTTGGGTTGTGAATTTTCTAGTAATTTTTGCTTAACTCACACAATTTTTAGATATCTTCTGATTAATGGAAATATAAAAAAATTCAATTATAATGATGAGGAAACGATAAAGAATTTAACGAAGTGTTTTATCGAGGACCGATTTAAAAAGCTTCGGATCGAACGTAAGTACCTGCCTTAGCATTTTAACTAATTAGCAATTTCGTCATTAATTTGCATTATTTATTTCAGGTATACTATATTTCACGCAATTCTTGATAAAAGAATCTTTACGTTAAATACTTTTGTTAATACTGCATATAAATACGAATTTTTACAAGCAAATATTTTTAAAGACTGCGATAGTTTGTATACAAATAGGATAAATAAAAATATCTGCATTTGTATTATTTTTTCAATAATAATTCGATCTTCCTGAAATGAACTTGTAAATATATATTTTTTTTATGTTTGTACGCTTCGCGAAATCAACAAATGAAAATTTAATTCGTACAAAATTATGAAAACTATGATTTTGTAATTCACGATGAAGCAGGTATTACAAGTAGTATAACTCGTTACGTAAGGTGTAGGGCGACGTACTCTGCCTGTCTGACTAAAAACGAGTTTATCTACTGCAATTCTCGAATAAGCTTCTTTTGTCTGCAAGTGAAGGCAATAAAAAAATACTACTTCTTTCTACTGTCAAATATAATTCTAAAGACTTCTCAAGAAATTTCAATAAAAATTTCGTTGACTATTTACTTTATTTATACGTGAATATGCACGTCAACTTAAGTACATCTCACATGACTGAAATTTCAATCATTTCTTCTTTTTCTTTAAATTAACAAAAATTTCGATATTGGGAAATTCTGATTGATCTTTATTCTAACTAACAAATACAAAGCCTCCTCACTGTCTATTCAAAGTAAAGCACGTTGTTTAATTGAAATGAGCGAACACCTCGAAACAATATTAACAATGATTGCATTGCTTTCACTGAGGCTTACCCACCTCGCGTTACTTATCCATATCGCAAACAATTGCTGGAAACATTGATATTTCCTTCCTTGAAAAAGTGTTAATTACGTAATCCGCGACTCTCACTCGTGTCACATTCAGACACTTTCTTCTAGAATATAAGAATACGTGTTACTTGTTATCGATTCAGTTTTCGTAAAGGTCAAACGCTTCTACTTAATCTCCCATTGGAATTTCCAATTCGATTACGTATGTGGATAAAATTCTGTGCATCTGATACACTTAATGTGCTGTGAAATCTGTTACAAACTGTTCGGATGCTGCGAAATTCCTCAACTCGATCAAATTATCAAACATCTTCACGTCATCATTTAGAATCCTTCTTACGAGAATTATTTAAAAAAAATATGTCCATGCATTAAGAAGTACGTGAGAAAGAAATTTCAATTTCTTTTCTTTTTTTTTTTTTTTTTTGCAACACTCCAAACTAAACTATCGCAACGTCAATCATCGTCCGATGTCGTGTCACGTTTGCGTTCTAGTTCTTTCGATCGACGGTAAATGTCATCGGTTATTTGCCACGATCGGTTTGCCGATCATCGATTCCAATTTTCTGGCAAAAAGGGTTCACGCATATTACGGTCTGTAGGACACGTCTGTAGGAGACATTGGGGCGCCGGCGCTTGCTATTGATTCCGTTGGATATCGTGATTTCAAAAGTTACCATCGTAGTAGAGGGTGCCACAGTAGCTAACTGCTCCTCGAACCATAAGGAGGCCCTCGCGCTTTTCTTTATTTCACCCCAACAGGTTAGTGACGAGCTTGCAACGTTATTTTGTGACTAAGCGACGGAAATGTATTCTTTTTTTTTTTTTTTTTCTTTTTCCAATAATCTCTTCTGTCAAACCGATGTAGATCGTGTCACGTCGTTGTTACGTAAAATCGCTTCGCGATAATAAAACGGAACTGGAGCGTTATTTATTTGAATCGTCTCTATCTGGACCTTTGAATGAGAACACGTTTAATTACGCTCGCGATGAATAGGGTCTCGGCGAAATGAATGGATATCGAGAAATATTTGGAAAATATTTTCGAGAGTCGTTCTCAGTTTGACAATATTATGTAGGACGAAAAATGTCACTTGACTGGTGCGCCCATGACGTCAATGGGAACGGTAGTTATAGTGCATATCACTCGTGTAAAATTGCCGCCCAATATGTTATCGAAAATCTCCTGGGGAAACGATGAAGTTTCGTTTGATTTTGACGAGGCAGACGCGAAGGACATTGCGTGGAAATGACTATCTTTAATGTCGTCCCCTTTCTCGAGTAAATTTTTATTCATAAATTTAGCACGAACCGATTCGGCTGGCAAACTGTGACGGATATTCGGTGCATCGATGCATTACAATCAACATGGAAGTAAACATTTTCGACTGTATTACTGGATAAGCGTACTTGCAGAATATTTAGTGACATTAATTGACTGTCAAGATCCCTCGTATGTACGAGGTCAAGGCCGTGACAAAGCCGAAAGGCAAACATCTCTCCCTCCTAGCTAACTGTCCTATCGATGAAAAAAGGCGACGTGTGCCAGGTTCTTTGAGTAGAATTATAAAGACTTTTTCTGTCAAGTGCTTTTCTTACTGGGCAGAGAGCGTTTTAAATGAGAGAACAAGGGAATCGCGTGCGAACCTCTGCACGTCGTCCTCTCTCTCTCTCTCTCTCTCTCATCTATTGTTTACTTCGAGTCTTCGCTACTATATCGGAATTTATAGTTAATATCCATGTTACATAATCATACGAATTTATCAAGTATCGAACAATCATCGAATTTGTCGAGTATTTTTATCTGTATAAATAACATTGCATTTTTGTAAATAATTCGTAATATAATTCGTAACAAAGTACTTTAATTATCAGAGAGTTATTAGTAATTCTGAATATTATTTTTCAAGATTGTAGCTTTATTGAGACAGGTTGAAATAAATAGCAGTTCCAAACGTAACGTAACGTACGAAGTATATTCTTACAAATGGGACTATAAGAAGACTGGACTAGTTGTAACCCTGGCTCGCATTTAAGAAAGTAACTAGAAAACTGCGAAGTAATTTCGTACTTCCTTTTGAAGCGAGTCCGATTTTAATTTCACCAAAGTATCTGTTTCCTTCCTTTGTGAATTTAGATACTGTGACGGAAGCTTTCCGAGACGAACGAACGTTGGTATTTCGTCCGCTACTATCGCGAAAACACAGGATAATGAACTTTATTATATATAAACAAAATTTAATATTATTTCAACAAGAGCCGAATAATACACGTTTAAGTATGTATTAGAATTAAATATCAAACATGAACATTACGTTCAATTATTCGTCGAAATTTTCAACTAATTAAGCGTTTAAAATTGACCATGCCTGTTTCTAAAAATTTATTCTTGTTTATGGATGTATTGCTATTTATAATAAATCTGTCGACAAGAATATTTACGTATAATGATCATAGACAATAATTATTTTTAATTCTAACAGGATGGAGTCCATAGGCGCGCGTGGTATTTCTGTTTGATCTTTCGAAAGGAAGGAAATCGTGGTCGCACGATAAAGAGAAAGAATGGCGAACACGGCCCATCTGGTCCGCCGGCAAAGCTCGCGCGACTTGAAGCCCCAAAAAAGTGTCGATAAACTTGAAATGAAGGAAATGAGAGGACGATTAGTGGTGGACAACAGAAAGGCTAACACCACTGCCAATTACGGGGCCACGAACGCAGCCTTTGAGGACTCCAGTCCTAACACGAAGGTAGTAATGTCAATTGATAACAGCTTGAGGAAATTAATTAGCAACAGTAAAGGTAAAAAAAAAAAAAAAAGAAAACAATCGATTGTAAAAAGAAGTAAAAAATAAAAGTTAGAAGTCAAAAATAAATGAACTGTTCGCTTATTTATATCAACTACTTGCTATTTAAGTTAATTTGTAGTCAAAATACGCATGGAAAATGTTTGGTGCTGAGTGAAATAATTAATCTGATCTTATTTACTTACTTATTGGATATTATTTGTCGTTGCAGAACAAAACAACGGGGAATGGGGGTGGCAGTAGTAAGCTCGGGAGCAATGAAGGGAAAGCGATTTTCCGACCAGAGGCGGGGGAGGATGAGAGAGAAAATTGGGATAGTAAGCTTACTTTTCTATTAGCAACCGTAGGGTACGCTGTAGGGCTTGGGAACGTGTGGAGATTTCCATATCTCGCTCAAAAGAACGGCGGAGGTGCGTCAATCATTACTTGAACGAAACCAACAATTTTCATCGAAATGTTCAACGTCGTTGATTAATCGTCTTCTCTTTGCTTGAACCGTTCGAAACAGGTGCGTTTTTAATCCCTTACTTTGTAATGTTGGCTATCGAGGGGATCCCTATATTTTATCTGGAACTGGCAATTGGCCAGAGATTACGAAAGGGCGCTATCGGTGTATGGAATCAGGTGATTGTTGCACAATGTGTACAACGCGACCAAGTCAAAATACACTTAAGTTTTTACATGCGACACATGGTGCTGTTTAACAGGTTTCTCCGTATATGGCTGGTATCGGTGTAAGCAGCGCTGTAGTATCGTTCAACGTAGCTCTGTATTACAATACTATTATCGCTTGGTGCCTCTTTTACTTTGTTCAAGTGAGTATTTATTCACCCTTGGACAGTTTCCCAAATATTGTAAATCTACAGCTTTATCAACGTTCGTATCTTTCACTTTTAATGACTGTTTTATTATTTTTTATCATTCAGAGAAAAAAAGTGTGTGAAAATTCTGTCGTGCTTTATAAAGATTTTCACAAGAATTCCATTTCATTGAGTTTGGGCGGCTGTAGATTCTATGCTAAAGTAGTTGCATGTCAGCTCAAGCTAATTGTAAGTGAATTATGCTTCTTCCAGAGTTTTCAATCAAAGCTACCATGGGCAGAGTGTCCCAACATATATTTCCAAAACGGATCGTACGCGCCTGAACCGGAGTGTGTGGTATGGCTGATGGAATTAATTAACGCATCGATATTTAATAATCAGGACAATCGCGTTACGTGCGACTAATGATTGCTTCTCAGGTTAGCAGTCCCACGCAGTATTTCTGGTATCGAACGACATTGATGATCTCCGACGATATTAATACTCCAGAAATATTCAATTGGAAGATTGCTCTTGCATTAGTGATCGCTTGGATCCTCGTCTACATGTGCATGATCAAAGGAATCGCGTCTTCAGGGAAGGTATTCTTTTCAAGTGTTCGACGTTCACTGCATGCGTTCATGTAATTATGCGCAGAATTGAACGATCAGCAATTTCAGACAACTTTTTTCAATTGAAATATCTTTTATAGGTCGTGTACGTGACCGCCACATTTCCATATATCGTTCTGATCATTTTCTTTTTCCGTGGCGTCACATTAACAGGGATGTCCGATGGCCTACGTCATCTTTTCACTCCAAAAGTATGATCCATATCTCTCGATACGATGTGTATCTTTTAGTGTACGAGTGATATTGGCAAATGTGCAGTGCATGGTATCGTTTGTAATATTTAGATGGCGAAGAAATTTGTCGAATTATCAATATTATAACGTTCGTCCGTATTATTATTTTTTAATGATATTTTAATAATTATCCATTCAGTGGTGGAAATTAACTGACCCAGTAGTTTGGCTGGAAGCGGGCACCCAGATATTCTTTTCCCTCGGCCTGGCATTCGGCGGATTAATAGCGTTCTCCTCTTACAATCCTGTGAACAACAACTGTTATCGAGACGCTATTATGGTCAGTTTAACAAATTGTTTCACTTCGATGTTTGCCGGGATTGTTGTGTTTTCTATTATCGGTAATTATTTGCCCACTGAGTTTTTAAACGCGAAATCACCGGAGGAGATAAGTCGAACATGCGTATTCATTTAAATGTAGGTTTCAAAGCCACCATGGTCTACGAGCATTGTCTAGCGGAGAGAAACACCACGCTCATCAATATTTTTGGCCAGATAGACAAAATACCAGACGAAATACCAGCGACCGGCACGCTGTTAAACATCACCACGGGAAACGGAACGCTGGATAATTTGATCATGCCAGAACTACCCGAGTGTGACCTCGAGAAAGAATTGGACAATGTAAATTATACTTTCAAATATACACATATCGATTCTGATCTTAGAAATTCTACCATTAAATGGAACGTAGGATTTACGTTCGATCGTTTAATATCTTTCTCTTGCAACGTTTCAGTCAGCGTCGGGCACAGGTTTGGCGTTTATCATCTTCACAGAAGCGATCAATCAGTTTCCTGGCGCTCAGTTCTGGTCGGTGTTGTTCTTCCTTATGTTATTCACATTGGGGATCGACTCTCAGTTTGGTACACTCGAGGGTGTCGTTACGAGTATCGTCGACATGAAATTGTTTCCAAATTTGCGCAAAGAGATCCTCACAGGTCAGTGATTACCGAGACGTAATTAACATTCGTTAATATTCGCGTTAACGTCGAAGACGATCGTTTTCCAAATAGGTGGCATTTCCTTGGTTTGCTGCGCGATTTCGATGGCGTTCGCCCACGGTGCTGGTAGTTACGTGTTCGTGTTATTCGACAATTTCAGTGGAAATTTCCCTCTGTTGATTATCGCCTTCTTCGAATGCATCGCAGTCTCATACGTATATGGTTTGAAAAGGTACGCAGCAATACTTCAAACACGTGTTACGTTTACTCATCGATATTGTCTTCAAAAATCGTTCAGATTATTGGCATTGTTTCCACTGATAGATTCGCCGATGATATCGAACTGATGACTGGCAACCGTCCAGGCCTTTACTGGCTAATCTGTTGGAAATACCTCAGCCCACTGGCTATGCTGAGCATTTTAATTGCCTCGATCGTGGAAATCATTGTCGATGGAAGCGGTTATCCGGCCTGGGTTGCCAGCAAAGGTATCACGGAGAAACACGAGTGGCCAGTTTGGGCCTTGGTTCTCATCGGCATTCTCATTCTCGCCTCTGTTCTTTGGATTCCCACGGTTGCCATCTGCAGGTAATGCTTTCCTTCTTTCTTTTTTTTCTCTTTCCTTTGTTTTAATCATTGACTCTCGTCAATTATTTGTACCACATTTGACACACGCATACTTGCATATATCTTTCCTATAAACGAGTGATCTACAACCAAGGTGGTCACGATCTCTTACGGTCAATTTCACCATTCTTCTTTCGATTCAGACTTTTCGGGATACTGATAATCGACGACAACGAGAAAGCGTGGTTCCCCGCCGCTGACCTGAAGGAATTCCACGGAATTATGCCACACGAAGTAACACCAGCTGAAACTTTGTTATTCTGTATAAGAAGCGATGGCTCGGAGGGCCTTTGTTGCCCGACCGGTGGCCCCAGCGATGACGACGAGGATCTCACCTAGGAACGGTTATCCTCGTGCATGTTGGATTAACATGCGTTTAAATGGTTCATAGACCGAGAAACAGCATTTTTTCACTTCGCATCGAGGGCTGGATCATTGGAAATTAATTTAGGAACAGTTAGACGTCACGATTGTCATTCTCTGTTACAATTTAAATTCGCCACTTGACACTCTTTGATTCACTCTAGAGAATATTTAGAGAGGGGTAAACATCGTGTCAATTACTCTGAAAATGATGTTTGTATCATTCGATTTGTATTTACATTGCGGTGTTGCGACGATATTCTTTTCGAAACGATATTCTAGAATACACGTTCGAGTAAGGGGGAGAAGTTACGAAGGTACGGATTTGACATGACCGATCCGTCGAAGCAATTGCAATTTCATTTTTAGACGTGTCTCTCTGCTGTTTCTCGAGCCTCTGGATCATTCAGCGGTAAATGCGAATTGTCAATAAATTGGGAAGGTAAGGTGGAAGCGTTTAATGACGTTTTCAGCGAGTAATTCCCCAATCAAATGCGAGGAGACGAATATCAGGCGGACAAGGATAAATATATAAATAAGAAACTGTAAGTTCTACTTTTAACACAAAAAGAAACTTACAGTTTCTTTGCTTACGTAGATATACGATACATTCGAAATGCATTGATCTCGGTTAATTTAACTTGAAAGTTTACGAAAGAAGAGACTTTTGCTTCGTATGCATATCATGGCAGTATGAAACATTGAAATACACAAAAGAGACAATTAGAAGAGAATGAAGAAAGGAGGAAAGGTGATCATTTGAAACCAAATGTAACAAAATTTTTAAATCGTCCTTTGCAAACAGGTTACGCATAATTATTTAAAGTGACAAAATTTTCTAACATAAATTATAAATACATTTGTACAAGATGTATCGTATATCCGAAGACTATCTAAGCACATAACGCGTCATTTTAGCATTTACAATATACATTCTTAAAAAAGGCAAGTTAAAATCCTGCGACAGATTGCAGATCATAATACTAACGATTAGGATAATATTAAAATTAGACTTCGTGAGAACTTTTACCGCTTAGCAAATTGCAAATAACGTGAGACCTAAGATTAGCGTAGGAACCGTCCAATGGGCGTGAAAAAAAACGAAAAAAAGAAAAAAAGGGAAGGGGACGTTCCCGAATCGTGTTGCATTTATTTTCGTTCTTTGGTGAAGGTATATTAACCAGCGCTACTTCGCTGATTGATTCTCCGTTACATGCTCTTATCATTGCGTGCTACGTTCTCGTATCAAATTACATTACGAAGACGATGATGCGTATAATATTGCAAAATTCGCGATGAACGCGTCGAGAGAAACAGAGGAAGCAATGAGATCAAGAATCATATCAAGAAATATCCATTCCAAAGATGTGATCAAGTGTGATGCATTCGAATAGTCGATACTTTATCGTAGCCCTCATATTAACGAGTATCAATTACTTTAGCGGTATCTCTACGTACATACATATCCCACACGTCGAATTTATAGACTTTGTTTCTAACTGTAACTGAGGGAGGAGAGCGAGAATCGAGAAGATGAGAATTGATCAGCAATGTGCGGTAGCTATGTCGCGTTGAAAGTACTCCGATAGGAATAGAAAAGAGGGAGATGAAAAAGAACATGCATATCAGCATGATGCATCAAGCGAGAGAGAATTTCGTTGCGATTTTAGCGGTACGTTCGTCGGTTTTCTCGGCGAACGTTTTTAACGTGTAAGGACAATAAGAAAATTTTCTAGGACTCGGCATATCGACGAGGAATCGTACGACAATAACGAAATTCGATTAATCGAAATTTTTAATCGACAAAAGAAAATTCGACAATAAGATAAACGTATGCACTGCACTTCTTGCACATTCACCGAGGCCTATTGATATCGAGAGCTGCTACGTCGGCGTCGAAGGAATAGAGAATTTCCTTTTGTTAAATTCATATATGTTGCATTATCATAGTTTCCGTTACTCCGATCACGATGTCGATGATCGATATCGTACATTTTAGATAAATTTTTACGCTGTAAGGCAATCGGTTCGAAGGTTTCAGGTGTTAACGATGAAAATTTACCGCGAATAATAATCTCGATAATTGGTACGGTCACGATCGAATGAACAAATTGAAATTGAAATGAACGAAATCTATTCCTTCGATAAGAGAGTCGTTCGTTAGAAGAGACTAGAGCAGTAGCGAGATACGCTCTAATCGCGTCTATTTGTACTTTGGATCTCTCTATTTTGTATGTACGCTTTTGGGTATGGTCTTAACTCTTTTTGACAAATTGTTGATTGTAAACTGCTACGTCACGTATTTCAATACGATTCTAACGAAAAACAGCTTGAAAGAGAGGAGAAAATTCATCGTAGAACTCGCGTACAGTGTCGAAAATAGATTTACCATCGTCGGTAAAGAAAAGAAACTATTCTATCTTTGATCAACTTTCGGTTTCGACATTCACATAGATCGTTTCTTCCTTGTTTTTCTTAAGAAGGTGCTAAACTATCATAACGTAAGAGTGATTTAATACGAAATGATATATATAAAGTCGTTGATAATATTATACTTGTTAAGACCCTGTTATCGACTTAATAACAGTACCGAGGATTAATTATGTTGCCCCTGGATCGATTAGTGATTTACTTATACTCGTATATTACATTATATTATTATTCATATGGAGTAGCTCGACTGTAAATAATTGTTGAAGTGTCTTTTAAACTGTAAACTGACAATAACTTGCGGGACAAGGTGCTGCCGCGTGAAACATGATGATTCGCCCTTGCAATGAATAGTACAAATGTTTCTTTCACTATCACGTGTTTCGTACGTATTGCCTCGACCTACGAAACATACAAGTCTCAGACAATAACTCATTGAAACAAACGTAATTTTATTTCTCTATATCGTTACTCAATCTTGCCCAGCAAAGGGCTGCATCGGTGTATGAAGAGCGCTAATGTCGTTTCAGTTGTCAATACATATCTGATATTTTAATAAAATAACAAGTTACATAGTAAACATGCAAAATTACTTGTTAATCAGTCGCAAAGGCAACTTGAGCAAGTGAGTGATAAAGTGAATATTATTTGCCTGAACAGGACAATAATTAATAGACAATAATTAAAAGATAATTTTACGACGAATTTCAGCGAAGAGGAAAGCCAATTTATCTTAGCGCGCTTTGCACACCTATACACCGATTTGTATGGTTTAACATCAATTGTTGTTTCATGTCGATATCGGTGGAGCGAATGAAAAGTGTCGATGAAATGTACCATTACGTGCTTAATCGAGGATAGGCAAAATGAAATATTGATCTCGGTGGTAATGCCACTTCTTCAGTTTCAATTTAAACGATTTCGTTCGTTGGTTTCTCCACGTATCTTGTTGAATTCGCGAAGTGTACAACAAGGAAGTCGTGTCCATCCATACTTAAGGTGCAATTTACGCGTGAAAGAAAAGGTTGATGTATTATTCGAGGAGGTGAGAGCGTAAGCTGTGACGTCAGATATTAAAGATGATTCGCGTTATTAAAGTTTTATTAACGATACATCGTGTCAGGTAACCAATGTCGATGTAGCTTGCGCAATAATGAATAAGACATAAAAGGGCAGGTGCGGACGGTAGCTAATGTTATAATTATATATAAATACAATGAGTATATACACACTGATATTACGTATACGTAAAACTGTACATATATATATTGTTGTCAGTTGAATGTTAAAATAAATACCGGGCGTAAACGTGGATTTCTTATTATATCGATTTCCTTGTCTTTCTAAGAAATGATGTTTAGCTTTAAATTGAA
Organism: Tetragonisca angustula; assembly: GCA_036937485.2. Lineage (NCBI taxonomy): Eukaryota > Metazoa > Arthropoda > Insecta > Hymenoptera > Apidae > Tetragonisca > Tetragonisca angustula. The sequence goes on from JAWNGG020000013.1 coordinate 2,218,250, forward strand.
AGTAAGATCAAACCAGGATTTTCGTTCTGATTTCCATAATAAAAGATAAAAAAAAAAATATGCAAGACACTCGTTCGGTCTGGTATAAAATACAGAAAGTATACATACGATTTATGTAATTTCCAATTCGATGACGGTCATTTTGGAGAATCATAGTTTTCAGCTTTCGCTTAATTACACTTAGAACAAAACGCAAAACATGATTTGAAAAATTACATATCCATTTATAAAAAAAAATATGTTAACCAAAAGCAAGATACGAAACGAGCGAAGGAACACTTACGTACTTGTCAGACCCGCGAAGTTTAAGTAAATGACTATGATTGGTTAAAAATGTGCATGGGAATATGCCACCTGCTGGTGAAACGAAACAACAAAAATAAGCGCGAAGAAGTTAAGAATTTAATAATAAATATCTTGTATACTAAAATTTTTATTCTTCTATTACTTTTATGTAAAACAATACGTGGTTTTAATTATATAATAGATAGAATATTAATGTACAGTAGTTATATAAATTAAGATTGACATTTTAGGAATTTCTACTCTGTTGATATAGTAGAAATGAATGTCAGATATATACATCGATACGGTTCATCTATAAATTTGTAAAATATGTTATATACAGATGCACGTGTTACAGTTTACATTTGTCATTGCATCAAAATTACGTTTTTGCGCAATTGTTGATTTCATTTTATTTAACATTTCATTATTCATTGTCCGTGGTTTATACATTAATTGTAGCACAATTAAATTTAATCCTGCAATGCACGATAAATGAATTCTAATTTTATTAATTTAATTTGTATTTGCTATTTATAAATAAAATTGTTATTAAATCAATGTTCTATTAATAAATAAATCAATGGTTTTATTAATAAATCGTTATATTTATTAGTAGATTTCACGTTTACGTTTCTTCGAGAAAGGGTTATGCTAAAAGTTCGTTTAATTCAGAGACGAAATATGAGTGTTTTTATTCAACGCTTGAATCCTTTAACTGGAACTATCAATTGGGAGGAAAAAGATGAAAATTATGATTATCATCAAGAAGTTGCCAGATCAGCATTTGCTGATATGTTACATGATCATGAAAGAGTCAATATTTTATATTACGTTGTTTTAAAATAAGTTTTCACTTCTCCTATTTACACAATTTTTTTATTATTATAGAATCAAAAATATTACTTAGGTCTTAAAGCAGCCATTGAGAAAAAGCATAAGAATGGTGAAGAAGCTAATGTACTTGATATAGGAACTGGAACTGGTTTATTAGCAATGATGGCTGTAAAATGTGGAGCAGATAGTGTAACAGCTTGCGAGGTAAATAATTTTTACAACGTTCGTTATGTATTTTATTTATAAATTAGAAAGTTTCTACGACTTGAAAATGTTTTTTAGGCTTTTACACCAATGGCTAAATGTGCTATAAGAATAATCCAAGAAAATGGTTTTGAAAATAATATTAAATTAATACACAAGCGCTCCACAAGAATGTTTATTGGAAAGGATGGCGATATGATAAAAAAAGCAAACATTTTAGTCACTGAAGTATTTGATACTGAACTTATTGGAGAAGGAGCACTTTTTACGTTTCGTCATGCTCATGAAAATCTTCTTGAAGTATGAAATCCATCTTAGTTAATTCACAGTTTTATATAATAGCATTTTATACACATATATATTATTTCAGGAAAACAGTATTGTAATTCCACATACTGCTACTATTTGGGTACAAGTAGTAGAAAGTCCTACAATATGTACATGGAATACAGTACATCCCATTCAAAATAGAAGTAAATATTTATTAAATACTCCACATTCTGTAAAATCATGTTCTGGAGCAGCTGCAGTGCATGATATACAATTAACACAATTTCCTTACAATGCATTTAAACCTCTACTACCTCCTCAACCTATCTTTAGGTAAATGTGTATTACATGTGTACATAAATTGTTCAAGATGGAAAAGATCTATGGTCGAAATATAAAATGAATATTTTAGGTTTGATTTATCTGGTAAATCAACTCTATTATATGATGAAAAAAGGTGTTTACATGTAAAACCAACCGCAAGTGGTACTGCACATGCTATTTTTATGTGGTGGGATTTAACTATGGATGTAAATAATGAGGTAATTATTATTTATTGAAAGATTTTACATTTATTACTAAATTGTTTTCATTAGGTCTTGTTAAGTTGTGCTCCAGTGTGGGAACATTCCGATGCAAAAATTTTACAAAATAAAGGTCTCAGTTTGCAAGAAATAGCAGATGTAATACCTTGGAGAGATCATTGGATGCAAGCTATTTATTATTTACCTGCTCAAACCTCAGTTACTGCTAATAATGAAGTTAGTTTGATTGGCTACCATGATGATTATTCATTATGGTTCCAATTAATAAATGAATCAATGTAAGCTAATTTAACGACCTTATTATTTTGTTTTAGTTGTTTTGTCATTTCATAGAAGAAAACATTGTCTTGTTTGCAGAAATGAAGCACCCGATTGTAAAAGACCTGTTTGCAGCTGTAATGTACACATAGCTTATTGTAGAACTCGTATAGGACAACTAAATGACTATGCACGAAATAAACAATATATTAAAGCTCTAGAAAAAAAAATTACACCTGACACTGTGTGTTTATGTCTTTCAGACGGCTGTCTATTGGGTCTTGCAGCTGTTCAATTGGGTGCGAAAAAAATCTTCATCTTAGAGACAAACTTTTTATCCAGAAAATGTATCGAAATGTTTGTTAAAACAAACGAGCTTTCAAAAAAAGTAGAAATTGTTGAATCAGTAGACGAATTGCCTCCTCAAAGTGCAATTAATTTCATTTTTGGCGAACCATATTTTATCACTTCAATTGTACCATGGGAAAATCTTTACTTTTGGTATTTAGCCTCAAGATATTCGCCTCAAATACAAAGAATTCCAATTGCAGCAACAATAATGGGTGTTATAGTTGAGTTTAAGGATTTGTATAAAATACGAGCACCTCTTGGTGTTTGCGAGGGTTTCGATTTATCTATTTTTGACAAACTTATTCAAGTAAGTACGTCGATACGAATTAAAAGATGTAACAAACAAATTTAATTTTTATAATGTATTATAGGCATCGAGCGATAAAAGTGATAGTCCTATAGAAGCTCAACCATTATGGGAATATCCTACTAAAGCATTAAGTTTGCCTTTTGTTATTAAAAAATTTGATTTGACCCAAGATGTGAATGAACACGAAGATATAAATATTTCAGAATGTGTACCTATTTTAACGTAAGATTTTATAGAATTTTATATCAATGGTAATTATTATAAACCAGTATTTATAACTTTTTGTTTTTTTTTTTTTTTAATTATTTTAGAAGTGGAATGTGTAATGGTGTAGCTTTGTGGATTGATTGGCAATTGAATTCCGAAATCACAGTATCATCAGGACCTACTGTAAAAGTACAGTCTGGAGAGCGAATATCGTGGGATCCATTTACAAGACAAGGTGTACATTTATTTAAAGATATAACACATGTTACACAACACAGTATTATTTCATGGTCATTTAATTTTGCACCACGATCTGGAAATATTAAATATGATTTTCGTATTTTGTCGCAAAGTATGAAGTAATATGACGCAATGTGTATAAAAATATACTTTTAAATTAAAATCTAATTCATTTCTTTTATTTGCCCTTTTTTAAGATATGCTTATAAAAATTACACATTTATTAAAACATCTTTTCAATTAGATAAAAAATATTACGTAGATTCCTCTGGCAGCATACGCAATTGTTTAGCCAATCTTCGTCCTATTAGTTTTGGATAAGTTTTTTGTTTAATTAAAAATTCTTTGCTTTGATGAGTAACAGCACCATTTTCTAGTTGAAACCTAAAGTTTCCATAGTTATTATCTCTCTAGAATCTAATTTCTTTATATTAATAAAAAAAACTTGCCTGCAAAGGTAATGTAAAGGTCCGAGCATTTTATTTTTTAGTTCTGGATCACCTTCTAAAATGGAAAGTGCAAATGCACCAGTTTCAAGTGTAGACAAGCAACCTTCGGTTGGTTGTGTTCTAATAACATATTCACTTGTTGGAATTCCAACTAATTTACATGTCCTTAAAACGCACAGTGCTGGACTTGAATGATATATTGCCTGTCATAAACATTTTGTTCTTTATTTACTTCAATACATAAACTAATTATGTTATAAGATACAATACCTTTGCCTGTGGCCAAGTTCCATCTAATAAAATGAGATTATATGGTTTCTGTCCATTAATACCAACAGGATTTAATTTATCAAGTGCTACAGCACTTGGAGATGGATATAATAATATAGTATCTTTATCGTTTAAAATTTCTGTTAAGCCTTCATGTTTTGAAAGTGGAAACTTTTTTCCTCTAAAATAAAATATCATTAATTCCAAGTTTTTATGTTAAATAATGTCTATTACCTGTAAATTACACATTTTCCAGATTCTAAACCAAGTGCAAGCATAGGTGCAGTTCGTAAACAACGTTTTACTTCAGCTGGATGCTGTAAAATTATTATTTTTGATGCAGGGCGTACAGGATGCTTTGGTAATCCAGGACACCAACATACTGGCACTGGTCTCCTGTATATGCATGACATTAATTTATTTAATATAATTTGAAAAGAATATAAAATTACAATTTATTCTTTTTCCATTTAAATATCAAATGAGACGAAATTGCTTAAATATAACCTAATTTCGTACATGTACATACTTGCACTGCGAACACTTATTCCTTGTTTCTGGAGGATCAGCAAGTATTTCTGACAATTCTTGCCATACAGTTTCTTCGTTCATTCTAATTACGATTTACAAAGGTAAAAAAAACTGTTGAACAACTTAATAATTCGCAGAAGTACTTACATAGGCGACAAAGTATTCATAACGTAAAAATATATACGTAATAATACATATAATAATATATCATTGTTCATAATGACAAAATAGTTCTTTTAATATAAGATATCAACAAGAAAGAAAACATACTTTATGAACATATTTCTTCCATAAAAAATAATTTTATATTCTTTTCCAATCGAGTAATGGAAATTTAAACTTCGCGCCTAGAATCACTAATCGTTTGGGTAAGGAATCGATTGGCAAGTAATTCGAGAATCGCAAGCATTCAATTTCCGGAAATGGTAGTTTTGAAAATTTCGGTTGAGAAGTGTCGGTTCGAACGTGTCTCGCGTTTCTGTTATGAAAAGAATTAAATAAAACTGTGAATTACGTAGCGTAAGTATTCTGTATTGCATTTTTTAATTTATTATAATGGAAATTGATTGTTATGCCTTTATTTTCTCAGGGTATACTCGTGATAGCAATGAATTCCGGGTCTTCAGAAAAAAGCGAGACCGAATTGCTGTGAATTACGTGGCGTGAGTATTTTGTTGTGCATTTTTAAATTTATTTCAATAAAAATTGTTTTTTATATTTTTATTTTCTCAAGATGTGTGGAACGATATAAGATATAAGCAATGATGTACATATATATATATATGTATACATGTATAGATACACAACAGATACACAGGCATATATATATATATATATATATATATATATATATATATATATATACATAAATAAAGACATAAGGCATATGTATATATATATAGAAATAAAGGCATAAGGCATACATATATATATATGTCTCGTCTGTGGTAATGAGTTTCCATAATCATATTCCTGGCGCATTCCTACTTGACCAACCTCGATCGGTTTACTTGATGTAATTTCCCAATTTACCGTCCTTTAAACGTAGAATGCGTTAAAAATTCAGTGATTTTTTTACTATATCGGTATTTCAGATCCCATGAATTCCGTGAAATCCCGTAAGATGCTCAATCTATTTATATACATCGTCTGTGACATTAAAGCGTAGTTTGATAACTGAATTTTGAAATTCATTTTTTTTTTCTTTTTACGTACGACTACTTGTACCGTCTTACTCCTGCGACTTCATTAATAAAAATAAATGAAAATAATCGTAGACGCGGATCGCACGGTATCTCTTGAAAGTCCCTAGACGTTCTCAGCTTTTGGTGCAATTTTAATATAAGGTGATCACTTGGTCGTGTCGGCTGCTTCGGGAAGATTCGGCGGCAACGCAACCAATCACGATCACCTATATAGTTTGCGATCAGTGCAGTTGATAAATGGAGGATTTGTGTTTGTCAAGGTAGTTTTGTTTACGCGTAAATTTTCATTCGGCATCAACACATCGTGCGTTTTGTGTGTGCTAAGAGGTAGATGAAGGTGCGTAACTGTTTTCTTCGGGTTTCGTATTAAATTCCAAAGGTAGGGAAACTATCGGGTTAGAGGAATGTATGTTAATGCGGGAACCCTTGCAAAGCGTACGAGCTGTGTAGGGATGAAACTTCGTTCGTATTAAAAAACGAACCGCTTTTTCGTGGCGTTGCTTGAAAATTGTCTGGTCACCTCTCGTGGATCTTTCGGCCGATGCGATTCGTAAAATGTAATGAGGTTATCCTTCCGATATCAAACGCTCAGTAATCAACGTATTTGGCTGATAGGTTATGAATTCACTTTTGTTGAATTACTCAACGATGTATTTCAAATTGAATAAACGGTCGTCCGATGACACGAAATATTTATTCATGAACGTGAATTAGTTCGTACCTATCCCGGTGAACGTACGTTTCGGTTCTGTTAATTTAATATCGGCGAAACAAATACCATCTATGATACTTTGTCTTTCGTTAAAATAACGTAATAATTTAAATGATAAAAAAACTGTGCACGTATTGTGAATAAATACGAAATTAAGTTACACGTCAGATAGTTTTCCGGTTTACTTAAAATTAGCCTTTCTGCGTTTAAAAGGTTATTTTTCTTAAACATACATGGCGTTGTTCAGATCAGGTGAAGAATATCTATTTCAATGTTTGCAATTTTAGAAATGTAAATGGATTTAAAATGAAAAATTCTATACTTGATATAACACAGTTAAAACAAAGATAAAAAAAATTACAATATAGTTAATAAGTTGCCTAATATATAATATATATTACTGTACAACAAATAACGTTTTTTCAATTTGTACAAGAGATCTTCATATTCACCATATATACTTTTTTATTTTATATTAATTAACCCAAGTCAACAGTTTTAAACAAATTAAGGTTCTTGCGTCCAAATTGTTGTATTTTGTATGTTACGTAACTGTTGTAGTTACATTAATAAATGCTAAAAAGATACTTGTCCATTATTTTTCAATTTTATATCATTTAATATAATCTATTTGTCGCAAAATTAAATGATTGTAATGTTTAACGGTTTCAATATCTTTTCAGGATTTAAGATGTCTCGCAACCATAAAGACAAATATGAAAATTCTAACCCACGTCGTACACATACTTTTATGTCTACGGAGGATGCAAACTCTGGAAAGAAATCTTATTGGCCAGAGTTGGAGATAACAGGCAGTATAAGAAATTTAAGCCCAAATTTGTGGCAGTTGACCCACCTAACGGCTTTGTATCTCAATGATAATAGTTTACAAAGGATACCATCTGAGATTGGACGTTTAGTCAACCTACGTGCTTTAGATCTCAGTAGCAATAAATTACGGAGTTTACCAGCTGAACTGGGGGACCTCATCTACCTCAGGTACGATTATTTACGCATTCGTATAAATTATAATGAGAATATAACAGTTGTTAATTGAATGCAAGTTAGGTTTAACACTCGGTACATGTTTATGTTTCTTATAACTTAACCTTTCCTGTATCGATTTAGTCTTGTTTGTATTTCAGAGAATTGTTGTTAAACCAAAATTACCTCCGAGTGTTACCATATGAACTAGGAAAACTGTTCCAATTACAAGTGCTTGGACTTCAGGGCAATCCGCTCAGCAAGGAAATAATGGCATTATATGGAGAACCATCTGGGACTCACAAGCTGCTATCGTACATGCTGGACAATTTACAAGGTATGTGATCAAAACAACCGTTTATTTAATATATTAAATCTAGCCTTATGAAGAATTTAATACTGTTGGGTTAATTTTGTTTTCATTGGTATGATGTACATATACATAACGTGATAAACATATGTATGGTATTTTGTATTTATATTTGGATTTAATATGTCTCAATTTGTATTAACATGCAATGATAAATAATAATGACGGTCATCGTTGATCGATATTAACTGTTGTTATATTTGAGCAATGCGCCACCAGATGGCTGTATGTGTTTACTTCCTACGTAACTTATTAGTCTTGCTGCTTTTTTACGAAAAGGTCTTTACACGAAGCATTAAAGAAATCTTTTTTCAAATGTAAAGCATTATCGTTAAACAAGAATAATGTTTTTTCTAAATAAAACTTTAGACTCGTCAAATGACAAATATAAGAATAAAGCACGCATGCGTGTTCGAAATTTTTAAATGTTATTGTTGCTGTAATCTTTTTCAAGTTTCAATGGTTTTAAAACTTTTCAAAGTTTCAGATTAATTTTTCCAAGTTATAAATACAAAGGTTGTCAGTGATCTAAACAGATCATTTGAAGTTTGACCAACAAAAGAGTTTAATCTAATTAATCAAGTTCTTCCTTTTACACGCTATTTCACTAATTGTTTAAAATAATACTACGGTCTTTTTTAAGTATTGATATAATACTTTATTTTTGTCGATATAGTTAGGGAATATAGTTCACATATATTAAACAACATATATCGTACGTAAGTACGAGTAGGAATTTTTGTACTTTCTATATTGAATATCTATCCCAGTATGTTCCTTACTTATTAACATCTTTCTGTTACCTCTCCATTGGCCTAACTAATCTACCGTTTCAAGTAGCGGTTATTAATCGCACCGCTGTTACCATTAATCTACGATAAGTAACACCCTCTGGCAATCATCGGCGAAGATAGCGCGCTGATTTGTAACGCGTTGCGCCAATCCGCTGGAAACAAAAATCTTGCCGATGCAAAGTGGCCATTCGAAAGTAACTATAAAAATTTTCGCGACGCAGGTCTTATAAAGAGCATTTAGTGGCCTGGCGAACACATTAGAGCCTACATAATTTAATTTCTTTTAACTTCGGGGTCAAGTGGGTGTGCCGGGGCGCAGGCGCGCTCGGTTGTGCCAGTGGTTACGTTAGGGAATGCTCGGTGAAACGTGGGGGAATTGCAAAGCGGACCAGGAGGGAAGGCGTTCTTCTATCCATTGTGTTTCACAATTTTTGCCAGTTACCCGATTGCCTGAAAGGTCTTGGCTGTACCATTCCGTTTATCCATTGTTCTCCGACTTTTACTATTCGGCGCCACGGTGCTATGCCTGTCATTTCCTCTTCCAGAGGATACTACCTCGTCATCATCGTCCTCCACTTTCTTCGCTTCGTCTTTCCCCGTGTCGGGGGTCGTTATTTAGAATCATCCTCCAGCGGCATGTAGATTTATTCGTCTCTGAAAAGATATCGGTCTTAAAAAAAAAAAAAAAAAAAAAAAGACACCTATATGAACTGCCCTCTAATATTTATTGTTCTACTTTGTAAACGTTCGAAAGGATCGTAATGATCTGCATCGAAGAAACGTAAATGTAACGATTCTCACGGAATTTTCTTACATCTTTGAACTCTTCTTGCTCGACCCTTCATATAAATAGACGAAGTTTTAGCGACAATAGATTTCTCACGATTATTTCATATTATGGAAACGGTTTACGTTACGATTCTTGTTTTATTTATACAGAAAAGTAAAAGAATATTTTAGTATCTTCAATGTTGATATATCTTGTTGGTCGTGAACCCGTGATTGAGCTTTCATAGATTACGATCACAACAAAATTTCAAAAGATAAAAGTGGCTCGTTAAGAGTCTTTAATTACGAAGCACGTATATTACAAGCGAGTGAATCTCAAAAAGATTGTTTTACTGATCTACAGAATACAGTAAAACGTTTTTAAACAACGCATTTTATATTACAGAAAGACTGCATCCAAATAAATTATTTTGTAAATTAGTTTGTGGAAGAGACTAATTTTCCTTCTGACATAAATTGAATATATTTTTATATGAATCACATTTTATAATATCTAAACAGATTCTTTTTTCATAATTATTTTATGTATTTATTATATAATTTATATATATTATTTTATAATTCTAAAAAAAAGTCAAGTAGAAAATTTGACAAAGGGCCTCGTATATTTTGCACAGGATATGTTGCAAACTGTTGTCGTATTTCGTGAGGGGATTGAACCGAAAAGAAACTTTGGCAGTGTAAAGTGTAATTTTTAATGCTCAGGAAGAACAGCCAGCTACTTGAAACTTCTACTGAAAAATAAAGAAAGGGCTGCGTAAAAGTAAATCGATTTGCTATCATTTTTTTTTCAAATGCGGCAAAGTTGTCCATTGGTTGGCTTGTGGTCCTATTTTTTCTTTTTTTTTTTTTTTTTTGCAATGATAACGAGCTTAACTTTTTGAACAACAAATCGTTCAAACGCCTTTCCTCCCAGTTACGTTTAATCGAGAGATTCAAGTTGTACGTAATTTTTTATTTAACAGAAGATTCTCTGTGTGATAAATGTGGTTTCTTTCGCGAACCTAGCGATTAGATTGCTTAGAATTTCATACAAATCAGTATTCGCGGTCTCTCGAATATATCCTTGGTGTTCTGTTGGCGCAACTTTTATTTGTTTCCCCGGCGTACGTGATCAATCAACGAGATAAATTGGAAAGTTCTCTCTGGATTAGTTTAAATTTCCGTCTTCCGTAACCTTCTCCAACTCCGCGTGCACCGCAATGTCTATACGTATTCGTTTCTCAACAGGAAAACGAAAAGTCGAGTGGTTTAATGCTCAGACTCTGTGATGAAACTTTCGAATGAACGTTGCAAACAATCATAAGTTACACGTTATACAAACACAAGGGCAAAGTTAATTACTTTCTCTGTGGCTGATTCTTTTATTCTCTCAAACGAATGAAATTGTAAATGCTAGCACGTTCTTCTTGATGAGATAGATGGATTAAAATGTTGAATCGAATCTGTTCAGATGATTTATTAATTCGTTGAGATGATATTAAAATCGTTGAGAGCATAAGTTTTCATTTATTTAGTCATCGGTTAGTAGAAATAGTTAGTAGAAATGGAATTGATAAATTACAATTGCGGTAAATTGAGATGTTGAATCGCATTTTCAAAGATGTGATACAATTTTGATAAACGTAAATATCATCAGGAATTGATAGAAATAGCTAAATACTAATATAAATAGAATTCTATATTAATACATAGAATTAGTAAACATAGAATTTCAAACGTCAAAATATTGAATAAAACTTTCCAACTTTATTAGAATGCGTAAACATTGATTATACGGTTAATTGTAATTAATTAAACATGTAGCGTAATTATACAATAATTCGAGTGCCTTTTTAACCTTAGTTATTAGAAAAAACGAGATGTTTAAATTGAAGGTTCAATATACAACACGTAGAGAAACGTCCATGTATTACTAAAGTTATATTTTAAAATAAAATCTTCTCTTCTCAAGATCAATTTCTCTTGCATTTAGTTCTACGAGTAATAACTTTCTCCGGCGAAGGAGACGCCTAGCTTGTGTCAATTTCACTTGCCACTGAAGATTGTAGAAATTTCAAAGATGATTTGAAAGATGAGGCACGGACATTGATTATTCGTGGAACTTTGTAATTAATAGAGGAGCTTGTCGTTAGTAATTAAAGTACCTAGGAAATTTTATAATCCAGAACTGTACCTTCAAAAAACTCGCGTTTAGATAGGATGCACCTGTATGTAATTCTTTTTCGTTAAGTACGTATATTGTAATTATTTTCTGAAAAGATAGTAAACACATATTCCCGTATAAAAATAGTTGACGATAGAATTTCAAAAGAGACGACTTTCTCGAATAGATACAAATATGTATATCACTTGTTAAGTTAATATTCCAAAATATTGAAACTGTAATTAATTCAATTATTTAGCGTATTTATATTTCTCAGGAAGTTATTTAATAATTACATTATTAAATATTATAAAAAATCCGACAAAAATAATTAGAATTTTATACTATTCAGTTTCATCTTTATCGTCTGTTATATTCATATTCTTTTTTTAATTATTAATAATTACTTTCATTTATTTTTTAATATAAATTCGAAAGTTTTAATAAATTTTTTTATACTAATATCATTTATAAAAATAAGAATATTACCGATCGATCTCGACGAGAAAGAGAACGACGCTCCAAATTTATTCTGATGAGCGTGCTTCACACGATTTAGAAATTTCGTCGCGTGCTTTTTCGAAGGACACGACGACTGAATCTGGACAACTTGTTCATTTTAAAAATAAATAAACAAGCTCGTTGGAACGAGTTCAGCCCAAAACCATTTCACCGCCAAATTATTTCACGGGGAACTTTATTGCACGGTTGATTCGTCACGCTGTTTCACCAACGAATCCGCCGAAACGTTCGTTCGCTAAAAGTTACGATTCCCTTTATTAGACAATTTTCCCTCGAGGCTGCCGAGGTATCTGGCGCGTGGAAGATTTCGCCGCCTCGAGTGGGAGAAATAGAAAGCAGAGAAACGCTTGTCACAAACAAATAAGAAAATGTTCGTTTTAGTCTTTTCGGACGGTAGGAAACTGGGTCTCGCGCTGACGCGAGACGAGTGAAAGGGGTCTGAGCGAGAGGAGGAACGAAAGAAAAGGAACAAAAGAGAGAGAGAGACAGAGAAGGAAAAAATTACGCGCGATTCACTAGGTTGCTCGGTGCCACCTCAGCCGTATAATTACACGGGGCCTCGGTCTCGGCTCCGTGTAATTGAGGACGAGTCTGAGAGGAGAAAGTGAACCGCGGTTTCGTGTGTACACACAGCGTGACGAGAGTGCCTATGATTCATTCGTTATTCGGCGTGTATGGCGTGTATTCGGTTTGTAAGGCATTGGACGCACGAGCCGCGAATCGGCGATGACACGCGTTACGAATTCGCTTCGATGCCTCTCCTTGTCGACCCCGTTACATCCACCTTTTCGCTGGCTTTTCCCCGCCGCCGGTGCAGATGCGACGCGATGTTTCGAAAGTGCTCGCGCTTCCGGGTAGAAAACAGAATTTCTGCCGAATCGAGAGCCATTCGCGTCCAGGTAAAAATATCCGTTACGCACGCTGGATCGAAAAAGTATCGGCACGTCCTTTTCTTTTTTTCTTTTTTTCTGTTTTTTTTTTTTTTTCGTTTTTCTCCTTTGAGAGAAATTTTTATACGTGCGTCATCTCTCTGCGCCTGTATTAAAATATCGCACAGATAACTTGGTATGTTTAAAATAATTGGAGGTTACTTGTTAGTTGTGGGTAGTAAAGAGAGTAATATATTACATTGAATAAATGTTAAAATATTGAATTACATTGAACAAATATTGAAATATCAAAAGGCATGCGTTCAAAGTTGAATGTCTCTCATTCAGTATTAAACTTCTGGATTTTCAGTAATTTATATCAAACATATAATACATTCAATGTATTTTAAAGTACAAATGCTATATATTTTTTTTTTTTTTAGAGAAATTATAAAATAGAAACGAAACTTTCATAGTCAAAGAAGTACTGTACTTGTAATTTAAAGTATTGTCCAATGTATTTTAAAGTAAAAATGCTACATATTTTTTTTTTTTTAGAGAAATTATAAAATAGAAACGAAACTTTCATAGTCAAAGAAGTACTGTACTTGTAATTTAAAGTATTGTCCAATGTATTTTAAAGTAAAAATGCTACATATTTTTTTTTTTTTAGAGAAATTATAAAATAGAAACGAAATTTTCATAGTCAAAGAAGTATTGGCATATTTAATGATACGTCGTTGTTTCATGTTTCGTATATAACAGAAGAATTTAATCAATTATTCTCTGTAATCGGTTTGATCGATTCGATCGAAGGATTTTCGTAACATCCGGAGAAGTATTCGATCATTCTTTTAATGACAGTTTGTTCAAATTATTTCTCGACGGATGTCGCAAATGTTCAGTCGGATTTATATTTAGGTGAGTGTGACAAAGCATTCGCTTGTATCAAATTTAATTACACTTTGCAATTATCTCAATAATTAGACTGCTAATTTTTATGCATTTATGGGAAATTTGAAGCTGCAAAAACGCACACAATAGATACAGTGTACAAAGGTGTATAAAATATTTGAAGCAGAGTGTATTACAATATTCAGTGGAAGAAACAAATTTCTGTTTCATTTCTTTAACTGCGTTTTCGAGACTTGCAAATTATAACGCATTTATCAAAGACAAATGTACAATATATACAAATCATTTTCGGAGTCGAAAGTATACTACATTTTATTTTCACTAAAGAATAGTATATAATTTGTAACAGAAAATATTACATATATTACGTATTTAGAGATTTTCAAAATTTGGCTAGTTCGCTGTTAGTTTCTTTGAGAAGTTCATCTTATCACTGAAACAAGAGATCGAAAATGTCGTACAGTTTCTGTATAATAAACTTCATTAAACTTGTTGAAAAGAAAGTACGTCACGTTAAAAAAATTATGATAGACAGAAATAGCCAGAGAATAGAGAAAAACTAGAAATCCACCGAAAACATTTCGACACGAAGAGCGCGCGTGTTCCATTATTTTCTCGTGATCCACCGTGTATTTAACAATTACAAAATCGATGAATTTTTCCCCCATACACGCGAAACGTGCCGTTTTAATTTCGTTTATGGCGGCTCGATTTTGACCGAACGGGGTACGAAACGAGTTTTGTTGAAGCGTTCGATTTTAATTAAATTTGACGAAACGGAGAGTCAATGTAACAGCATTAATCAAATTATCTTGCGTTACTTATTATGTTTATGCACGGCCGGATGAGTTTGAATGGACGGTCCGATGGCGCAAACGCGAATATCGTATTTACCTGGTTTTTATATATATACATATATATACATATATATATATATATATATATATATTCCGCGCCTCTGTATTTCGCATCGAATCGCATTCGCTGCGGTTTTTGCGATTCGCTGAACGATTCGGGCGTGGGAAAGCGTGGAGTGTTTTCAGGCGGAAAACTCGTTGCACGCTCCTTGGTGGATACTTCTTTTTGAAAGTTGAACCACTTTTTATTGCCTTTTTCCGAGAGGAGGGGGTCGTTGAAAATTACTTCGTTCGTTAAGTTGAAAGGTTCATTTCAAATAAAATTACATCGATCTACGACTAACACGGTTGCTTCTTCAAACTCTGCACGGTGTGTATCGATCCTGTTCCAGTTTGACGAGAAAAAGAGAAAGAGGGCTCGCCGTAGTGTTCTAACGGTCCGATCGAGCCTGTTTTATGATTAATTAAAATTGAATTTAAAGGTAAATTCGAACATTACCGACGACCAGAGCGCGAAATGAGAGAAATTGAAACAAGAGAAAGACTGAAAAAATTTACTGATGCAACGTGCGTGTTGTGAATATATATTATTTTGCAGATTGTGGAATTTCTTGCAAAAATTACGAGAATATCGTAAGTTATAATTGATCGTTTCGAATGTATTCTCAGACACATTTAGCAACGAAAACAGACGAAATAATTCAAAGTTCGTTCACTTTATTTTCTTTCTCTTGGAAAATACAGCTTTCTCTCACTTGCGTCGTTTTCTACAACAAGTGCTCCTCGAACGCAGCTAATTATTTATTATAATCCTTGTCTAGGCGGCTTGAGATGGCTTCCGGTTTACAGTGTGTATCTCTTTACATCTTTTTAACTCTATAACTGATTCTTAATGTCTACGTCTTATGGAACTAATTTATCCTCTATCGTATAATTTTATAGATCTTGTAATCTACTCTTATGCACTTTGGTGCCCTTATGAATCTCGCAGTCTTCTTACAGGAACTAAGAGTAAAGAAAGTAAAAGAAAAACTAGTTTTCTAATATTGCCTCTCCTTTCGTTTTGTTTCGCTGCTTCTTTTTCTGTCTTTTCCCATTTGCGTTGTCTTGCGTCGTCAAACGCAACTAATTAAAACGCAAATGAAACGTACGGACAATTTGACTTTCCCACACTCGCGTTGTTCCCTCCACGTCGACGTGTCGTACAGCCCGATTCACGTCCACTGTTCCGTTCTGTCACCGTAAAAGGAAATCACGTGCCACGGATTTCCACCCGAGCGACTCGCATCGATCCGATATAGGTTTAGAAACCGTTTGTCCACTAATAACTCTCATCGAGCCTCGTAATATCGGGGATTACGTATACCCGCGATGCGGATAGTCACGTTTCACCTCGACGACGAAAAACGAATCACGGCGGCTCGTCGAACGAGACAACGAGACGCGATTTGGCTTACAATTAGCTCGATCTCGATACGTCGAGTTTTCCATTTCTTTTCTTTTCTTTTTCTTTTTCTTTGGCAGCGTTTCCCGCTACGTTGATCAATAAAGTCGTGCGACGAAATAATTGCAATGCAAGGTATGGGCTTCGATAAAAAAAAAGTGTGCCTTTCGCTCAAGTATGCGATTCGTGAACGTTGAACGCTCCGAGCTATAAAATACATTTGTCCCGTATAAATTTGCATCCTTGTCCTTACGTTTGTTTGAATATTTATTTCATTTGTCTTACGACAAAGTTATCGATCTGCGAATAGAAAGAATCGGGCGGCCTTTAATTTTTTTTTCTTTTTTTCTTTTTTTCATATAGAATACTATTTTCTTTTTTTCTTCTTTTTGTTTCAAACAATGTCCTTTAGAGTTCTGAAAATGAATGGGAGCAGTGATTAAGAAGCCACGTTCACATTTCGTACGTGTGCACTTCAATTTCGTAGACACGACGAATTGTTGTACAATTGCCATGTCGGTCATAGCAAACTTTCATTCCTTTTGTCTAACGAAAATAACGCGAACACCCTGTGTATCTTTGCCTGGCCACGGTACCTCGGGATCATACTCGCATACCTATGACTAATTTCCAACAACGTTTCGATAACCAACGATAGCCGTGACTAGACACGGCGTTGCGTTCACGTTCACGTTCTCGTTCTCGTTCTCGTTCTCGAGTTCCAAGTACACGGTTCACTTTCTACCGCGAGCACCTGACCTGTGCCACCCAACTGGCTGTCCGAGTACTTTCCTTGCTCGAGCTGTTATTAACCACGAGCAAATTCGCCATTAAATCGCCCCGCGGAGGATAACCACCGGCTTGTTTCCCTCGACAACTTATCACCGTTCTCAAAGCCGCCGACGTCCGTGGTTAAATGGCATTCGGGTGTTTTTTTTTTTTTCTCCTTGTCGTGGACAATCCGCAGATGATTCCACGTTGTGGCTCCGTAAATAGTCCGTTTCTTTTTCTTTTTCAAACCTGTGAAAATTCATTGCTATTGTTAACAATCTGTTTTCTGAAAAGTCGGGCATTCGGAGGTTCTCTGAGGAATTCTTTTTTTTTTTTTTTTAATTTATGATTAACGTCGCATCTACCTTCTGGTCGTTAGCGACAGCTAGGTACTGTTTCCATCTTTTTACGACGATTATCTCTTTGTTTTAATACTTTTAATAATTTCTATATGTATATTTAATTTGTTTCAAACTCGAACGATATAATCAAAATGTCTTATATAACACACGTAAAATATTCCCACGATATTATCTAAAACTATTAGAATTACTAGACATGCAATTTTGAAGTTCTTCATACTTGAACAACTTTCGAAACTCGAACAAAAATTCTCCGCTCAATACCGCAACAAGCTACTTTCATTTCCTCTTGACTGTACCGCTATCCTCGAATGTTTTGTTTCAATCTCGCTTTCGTTTCAACCGAAAAAAGTGCTTCGAACGTTATATTAATATCAACTTCATTTTATTTCTCCCAAATTTGAACGGTTTCCAAGAGTAGAAAAGATCCCAAAAGACAAAAAATAAGGATGCTTATAAAATGGCTAATAAACTACAAAAAAAAAAAAAAAAAAATAAAAAATAAAAAACTAAACTAACAAACTAAAAATAGCTACGACTAAAATAGCTAATAAATTAACTATTATTCATTCTTCTTGAATTCAAAGTACTTTTAATAGTACAAAAAAAATCAATATCGTCACTAATCAACATTATTATATACAAAAAGAAAAGATATAACCCTTCGGATTAATTATTATCCATTCAGGAATCCCGACATCGAGGAAACACACTTTCTCCGCGACTATGATTTACTCGTAAATTGTCGCCGATAATTAACGCGCTCCACCTTTCTCCTTCACAATGCGATCGAACGAACGTCGAGCTCGATCAAATCGCTCGTGTCTCCAACTTTCTCGACTACGGGCTGCCTCTATCTGTACGGGATCGTTCTGATCGCGTGTGACGACACGCGAGCCACGATATCGAGTCCATTCTGCTACATACGTGTAGTCTTCGGGTCGTGTGTGCGCGCACGTGTGCCACGAACCTAACCACGGACGCGATTTCCTGCCTTTCTCTGCCACCGGCCCGGCCGAACCTGGCAAACGAAGCGAATCGAACGATAAGACATTCACTCGACGCACAGAGAGAGAGAGAGAGAGAGAGAGAGAGAGAGAGAGAGAGAGAGAGAGATACGAGTGTGGGCAGTGGGCAGCAGCTATTATAAACGAGACTCCTTATCTCTGAGAACTAGCCGGCACCGCTCTTTCCCACGTTTTGTTGCTCCTGCGGAACCGCGGAGGGCGTTTCCTTCGCGGAACGCGCGAACAACAGTGATTTTTGTTTCCCGAATTTCGCCGGTCGATATCCCCGAGCACAGATATATACGAATAGAGAGAGACTTTATGGACTTTCCTGACCCACGATTTAATATGTCGATATAGTAAAAAATTACTGACTCTTTAGCGTTTAATCACTTGCGCTGGCAACTGATTGCGGACCATAACGAGCGACCAAGCCGTCTCCAATAATTCGTCTTCTTTTTGAATTCATCGGTACATCACTGGATAGAAATCACTAAGAAGTAATAAATTTATTATTTATTTTGCTTAAATATACTTGAAACTGAGGAAATATTGCAATTTTGGGACAAAATCTCTCGACGTGCGTGACACGTCGTTCTAGCGCAAGAGGTCAACCACGTTGCGCTGACAACTGATTGCGGACCATAACGAGTGACCAAGCCGTCTACAATAATTCGTCTTTTTTTTGAATTCATCCGCATATCACTGGATAGAAATTACTAAGAAGTAATAAATTTATTATTTATTTTGCTTAAATATACTTGAAACTGAGGAAATATTGCAATTTTGGGACAAAATCTCTCGACGTGCGTGACACGTCGTTCTAGCGCAAGAGGTCAACCACGTTGCGCTGACAACTGATTGCGGACCATAACGAGTGACCAAACCGTCTACAATAATTCGTCTTCTTTTTGAATTCATCCCCATATCACTGGATAGAAATTACTAAGAAGTAATAAATTTATTATTTATTTTGCTTAAATATACTTGAAACTGAGGAAATATTGCAATTTTGGGACAAAAAAACTCTCGACGTGCGTGGCACGTTATTCCAGCGCAAGAGGTCAACAACGTTGAGTTGGAGAACCAACGAATAACGCCAGCAACATAATCTTTGAGACTCGTTAACAGTGTCAAACTTTTAATACTGAAATGTGAAGCTATTCATTCTACTGTATATCAGAAAGAGCTCTCTATCCACGTTTCACGGATTTATCGTAACTTTTTTCAATATATAGTGAATTAAAATTCTAAAATTCTCAATACATGATTTTATGTATAAATGATTTACATTTTATCGAGCATTCTTAAAAACAATTTGTAACCAACTAAATTTTCAACTATTCTAAATTATCATTAACATATTCATTTACATATCCCTTGTGTCACAGATTCAAATTTGTGTTCAAGTCTTAACAATTTTATTAGAACTGTGCGTTACCATTTTCTATTCTGCCTCTCGAAATCGGCCCGATTTTTGCGTGCCTGCCGATTCTTTCGCCGGGGAAAGTTTAACGAGGGATCTTTCTTTCCGTCTGGCCGTTTTTCAACAGGACTTGTGTCCCTTCCGACTCTACCCGATGGTGAAAAGCGTTTCGTTTCGACCTATCGGACTGCTTCTCAAACGTCGGTCCAGGGATTTATTGTTTCAACGTTCGCGTTCGAGTATCTATACGAGTGTCAATAAAAATATCCGCTGGAGTAATGAAAGCGGTTAATTGTTATATCGGAATATTTATACAATGAAAATTCTTCTCGATTGAGAAGATGTTGATTATTTGATCATTTGCCTTGTGAATTTTTGATATGATAAAGTACTTTCCGATACGAGAGCTTGAATATTGGTAATTTGATTATTATTATTTTTTTGTTTAAATAATATTTAATTCTATACATGTATCTTTATTGTTATGTCTGATAAAGGATCTTCGTAAGTACGTCTCACGTAATTAGAAAGTGCAAATGAAGATTTTCTTTTTATAGTTTCGAAGATAAAAGTCGATTAAGTTACGTCATTTTTATAATCGTCGAAAAGTATGAGTGACAACGAGGCTCGATTTGTTGAGAAGCATTTAACGTGTAAGATTGAAAAACTGACAGTTTTGAACAAATATCTGAATTGTTTCGAGGAGTGGTAACATTTACTTTCTATTCCTTAATTTACTGTTCTTTGAATTCAAGCAGGTGGAAAATATTCCAGGAAGACGAACGTTTTCTGTAAATGGTAGCAGAAATAAACATAGAAAGTTTATATCGTGGTACTCCAAGTTCCAAATTAAGGGAATTCCAAGTAACAATCTCGGTGACAGCAAGAAACAAATTTTCGAAACTTTTTCCTTTCTGACGTAACAGAATCTAATCTTTATGCCATTTTCAGTCTTGATCGTCGTAGTTAAAAACAGCACACGTGATATTAATGTGGCGAGTAAAATCTATAAAATGAATTAACATCGACAAATTTTAAGGAAATCAAAAAGTGGCTCTAGATCCAGAATTGATACGTGATAAAATCCTAATTCGTTTGTTCTTGGAGAAACAGTTTAATAAAATAAATAAAATCGATAAAACAAAAAAAAAAAAAAATAAAATCAATAATGTTCGAACGAATTTTCATAATTAATATCACAAGTCGCGTGTAATATATACGTGTAGAAAATTAAAAATTGAAAATACAGTTGCTTCGTAAATATGAAGAGAATTGTTACGATAATTACAAAATTAATGAAACATTAACAACTCTTGAGTGACAATTATCGTACAAAGACGAAACTTAACGATCAAATTTAGTACTTGGAACATAACAAAGTTCAAAGGGAGCACTTGGTAATCATTTAAGCGTGTGACATAAATTAAGTAAAAACAAGAATTTCAATATTTTTGATTAAAAAACTAAATTCGTTATAGAATTATATCAAAATACGTTGTGCAATATATTTCGATATATATTGTACATCATATTGAAATAACAAAGTTATTTACATGGGCTGTAACTTTTTTAGTTCCGCTCAGATTACATATTTCAGAAATTTTAATTTCGTGCTTTTTTTGCTCCATTTTGCAATAAAGGAGAGAAAAAAGAAAAGTTTCCACGCCGACATGAAAGTATTGGGTAATTTATTGGAATATTGATCTAATTTTTCCTCCATGACACGTCGCTTCCCTTTTAATTGAGATGTCGATCCGGAGGATTTTATCGGTTTTATTGGAATGCTTCTGAAAAATGATCTTTACCCAGAAAATCGCAACGTCGGCAGTAGACGAGCATGAGAATGTATGTCGTCCGTGCTGCAAAGGGACATATTTAAATTCTTTTGTCTGTTACGTCCTGTTTCTGCCTTGTCGGCGTTTAAGAGGCACAGAGATAAAGCGTTTCAGACGGGGATTCGAGTGTACTTCCGCGTTTATAAACGCCAGACGCACTTACATCAATGGAAAATAATGCTGACTGTAAGGTGTACACCAATGAATTTGCAATAGTGCGAGAGTAGATCCGGTAGATCGTTCGGTTTAATTAAGTCGCTATGAAAAACCTTTGAAATCGAGCCTTCGCTCAAGCTTTTTTTTTTTTCTTCTTCTTCTTGCCCTCTCGTGCTGATACAAAGCGGAAGTTTTCCCCGACAGTCGTAATTGCTCAAACGCCAGCTGGATAAATGAAACGACAGTTTATATCTGCCAAATTTTGTAATGAAAAAAGAAGTTTGTCTTAGTTTCATCTTAGTTACTTGAGTCTCAGTTCGTTATTTCGTCGTTACATGTCTATACACAAGAGTTTCTAACATTTTATAGGTTATGTCTTGCAGGTTACATTTAATTTATAGGTTATATTTTATCTCTCGGTCAAAATTCTACAGATTCTGATAAATGATGATTTTCTTTTTACATCTTATAGGTTATATTTTATCTATTAGTCAAAATTATACAGATTCTGATAAATGATTTTTTTTTAAATATTTTATAGGTTATATTTAATTTATAGGTTTATGGTTTATATTTTATCTATCAGTCAAAATTATACAGATTCTGATAAATAATGATTCTTTTTTTATGTCGTATAGGTTATATTTTATCTATTAGTCAAAATTATACAGATTCTGATAAATGATGATTTTTTTTTTTTATATCTTATAGGTTATATAATTTGTAGGTTTATAGGTTATATTTTATCTCTCAGTCAAAATTATACAGATTCTGATAAATGATAAATTTATTTATTGCAAAATAAAAATTGGAAATGATCTACCATACAATTATTGTAATATTAAAATGTACGAAATGTATTCTTATTATACAATTCTATAATCAATGTAAGTTTTATTTTCTTTACTGAGTATATCGTAATTACATATAGAGTTACGTAAGAAATATTTTAGGATCGGTCCAATTTTAATTAATAAATTAATCAAGACTCACAGAATGTCCAAAATGCTTCTCTCTCTATTTTAAATATTAAATAGATGTAAATATTAAATAGATGACTTTTATGACTGATTGTCAGTGATTGTGATTCCTCCGATCAGTTTAAATTATCAAAATATTTCTGTTTACGTGATAATCTCGCCGTTAATGCAATATTATGAAAATTATTAATTTCAATTTTTCAGTAAGTAGGAGATACATTTTTATGCATTTACAGAATATTTTAGAGGACAAAATTCCACAGAATGCACATAATACGAAGAAATATACAATATAGCCCAAAGTACAATGCTTTCAATAATATTTGCTACATAAAAGTGTATCAATATTGTTATATAAAATTATCAAAAATTATTTTAATTATCATATTGCAATGTACATCGGAAAATTATTGTATAACGTCGTTTTAATTATATTTTCAAAAATATGAATTTCATGTTTTCGTTAGATTTTGAAATTGCTCGGTTAAGTTACAGTCTTCCACTTCAATTGTAATACAATAAACACCCAGGGGAAATAAGATAATATTTGATAACAATCGCGCGGAATAATTAAACGCGCATTAAAATGCGATAATTTTATCTTGCTCACTTTTCTCGAAGCCGAGACGATTGTATTCAATCTGACTGCAATTAATTCCCCCGACAGCGTAATCACCACGTTGTAACTCGTCTAGAAAACAATGTAAAAGCTGTATAAGCAGCTTACGCGCTACGGTGCATTTTGCCATGCGAGTTATTATCCGCAGGGATTATTTAGAACTGAATTATTTAGGGCATTAATTGCATCCTCCATTTCGGTGTAGGCGATTTAATTAGAAACGTTGACGACGAGATGATTGATAATGAAGCAGCGACTTCATTTGTTACGCGAACGCCTCTGCTCCCAACGAAAGTGTACTCGTTACTTTAATACGTATAAATAATTACGTATAAATACGTCTACGGCGGGCGGTCGTCCGTTAATAATTTAATAAATTAGAAAGAAGGCAAGTTAATTGCACGAATTTCCTTGTGAAATTGCCGCTGTTGAAATTCACGATTTTTCGCGATATTTTCTCATTCAGCCGCCGCTTTGTTCTGTTAGGTTGGATATTTCATTTCCAGCATCTGCAAATTCAAACTTTAACTTCAGCAGTTTTCTTTTTTTTTTTTTAGGTTTTCTTATTACCGCGCTAATGAGAAAACGTCCTGTTTAATTAAGTGACATTCCCTTTCGGGGAACTCGTGTATAATCTACGGCTAAGGGAATATTAATTAAAAATTGTTCTCAATTATCGCTTGCTTGAAATTTTAATTGTATTATGCTGTACGTGGGACTGTACTATTACTGAAATTCTGGGCTCCCCTGTGAATTTTTGATCTAGGTCGAACATGGGTACGACTGTAACATAGAGAGTGGGACAAAAGTTTCTTCCTCGTTTTTTCTATTTTTTTTTTTTTCTTTAATAAAACATCGAAATATAAAAAAAATCTAATTTTATTAATTTTAAATTAAATTTCAGTTCAAACATGATTTTTTTTTCATTGTGTTTTAAAAATTATTTCTTTCAAATGTTTTAACCGACGTCAGAGCGTTCGCATAGGAAGTGATTTTTGGCACACCCTATATATGTACGCGATGGATTAAAATTTGTGACGCTAAATAAACTGGTTTCATTCATTTTTTTTTTTTAAATCGACTTTAAAAAATTAAGTGCACTGGTACTCCCTCCTCCTTTTTTTTTAAATTTTCGGTTCGACAATGAACAGAAGGTTATCCTACACGCAGAAAATTGTAGAATTTTTTCATTTCTGGGAAAATGAAATTTGAAAATCCATCGAATACATTAAAAACTCTATTTGCTTCAAAACGAGGTCTCAAGCGAACGAATTTTATCCCATATTTTCCACTTATTTTCTCTTGCAGAATCATCTCTCTGTCAATTGTTCGCTTCTATTTAATCCTGAATACATTGGACGCTAGCTTGTTTTTCAGGATGTATCTTTATTTGTAAAATTACGCATAAACCAAACAAAGACGATCTTGTTCCTTCTAATAATATATATTTCTCATAACAACATCATTCCTTATAACAATGTCATATTCTTTACGATAATATAACAACGCATATATTATTAATAATAAAGTACAATTATTAATTGAAATAATTCATCATTCCTTACAATTTCGATATAATCATCTTTGCAATGATCTTGCCCCTTACAATCACACGCACGTAATAATAATAAAATACAACGTTGCGTGATAAATTAGCTGGAATAATTCGTCGCTTCGTATCGTTATTTTCTACTCTATTCCGAATAAAATGTCAGCCAATGTTCTTCTCGATTTTCATCCGACTTCGAAGCCGTGAAATCTTTCGAACTTCAATTACACGATCTTGCCACGCGGTGTACACGTCAGAGACGTGCTATCGATACGGCCTCGGTATCCCAATACCTTGGAGTAACGATCGATTACCGGCGTAATCAACGATCGTTTGTAATTATCGATTAAGCGAGTTAAGGCGAGTTTAATCAGTCAACAGCCGCGAGTCGACGAGGACAAACGCGAGCCAGCCAGAGGCGAAATCTCATTTATAATCCACAGGAACGTTCTTCTCCCTCTCTCTCTCTCTCTCTCTCTCCTTCTCTCTCTCTCTCTCTCTCTCTCTCTGGATGCGATTTTACGGACGCTCTGACGGTGAGTTTCACTTGTCACGCTAACGTTCTTGTCAAGCGATCGTTCTTTAGGTCTCGCGATCGTGCCACCAGACTCTCGTGTCTCTCCCGAGTTTCCTGTACGTACGTGGATCATTGTCGTTCCGAGATCTTGAAGCAATAATCGACCCTTGTACAGAGCCCTCGTACGATGTTTTCGAGCTCAGCTTATCGATCATTTACATTAAGGGAGGTAGGACAGTTTGACGAGCCTAAAAATTACGAATGCTTTGGAGGGCTAGTAAAAAAACAAAAGTGCATATTTGATTGACACGAGCTTTTGTGGTTTATTTTAACATATTACGAACTATAAAAAGCAACATTAAAAGAGAAAAAAAGAGAGCTCTTATTTAACTCTTTAAGGGCTTTTTACATTGCCTATCGGCGTGCATGATTCCAGCCAAACAGGATTAGTTGCAACAAAATATTCTCTAGAGATTGACGATCCAACGTTTTCATTTCTGTGAAAATTATGAAAATAGCAGCTATTTGGTTTTTGATGTGTCGAATTTATGCCAAAAATTTCTACGTTTTTTGTTTATATTCTTCGAAATTGTTAAAAATTAAAAAACGTTTGATCGTCAATCCCTAGTAAATGTTACACTAAAGATACGTATCAAGTTTCTAAAAACCGAGTTTCGAGAAAAATGCGTTTAAAGTTTTAGAACGTCATTTTTCATACATATCCTTTACTTTTTTTACATATATATATCGCGGCAGTTCTTACAATTCACGACTAAATTGAATCCAAGTCCCCTAATATTTGATTCACCAAAAGTAATATTTCAATCACACGATCTACACTTTGTAATACTGCTTAAAGTTGTAAACAGTGATACAAATTCAATTATTCTGTATCCACGGATTTATTATTATACCCCAAAAGTAAGTCGTTTTAAAGGCTTGGGACCTTTTCTATCTTATTTCTAAGACTTCAAACTACTATTTAAGACAAAAAAAAAAAAAAATCGATTTTCTGAAAATTACACACTGTCCTGACCCCTTAAAGCTTATCATTTGTGTAGAGAATATAATGCTTTTACAAAATACGTTTTTTACCTGTCGTTCAGATCACTCGACGTCGATAGATTATTTTCAATACATGTTTAATAGATTATTTTAATTTGCAGTAATATGACTGCTCGTTCCTTTTTTCCAATTATAGAGAAATTATATACATTTTACACGTTATATAAATAAACTAAATTTTTATCGAATTTATTGTGCATCAGTGAGACGCGAATTTTTATTTAATGGTATTAATTACATTATTACGTCATCGGTGTCGAAACGTGTGGCATATAAAATTGATGAAACATTCCAATCCTTCCTTCCTCCTTATAACATCGAAATAATTAAGCTTTGAATTTTCGTTTCATTCTTCATGTTTTGAATTAAAGTCGTTTTGGAGTAACGAGATCTGCCGCGCGAAAAACAACTCGCGAATTATTCTAGGGAAATTTTCACGTGATATTTATACAAAGATAAAATAAAAAAAAAAAAAAAAGAGACGTGTATCCCTCGATGGTTCTCAAAAGTAACTACGACAGAAGCAAAACTCATTTTCGTCAGAGATGATCGAAAGGCCGTACGATAGTTATTACCTGTTTGATGGACGTAACAACGTGTACCGATTTCTAGAGATAGTTCCATATCGTTGCGTGGAAATCGAAAATGATTTGTCGAATTACGGTAGGCAAAGAAATCCAGTAACGAGGGTGAAAAGAAATGAAACGAGGTTAGGTAACGAGAGGTGAGAAAACTTTGAAACACCTGGAAGTCGAAAGCACGAGGATGGTGATAGTTGTCAATTTTTGTTATGTCTGTCGTCGCGTTCTACGCAATTTGAACGTGATCCCTTCGTTTCTGCTTCTTCTCTACTGTTTGTTACCGATAAGTATGCGCAATTACGCGTATGACGTTACGTTTTTCTGTTTTTCCAATGTAAAGCAAGTAGAAAACGGGCAAGGACAGGACTGTGAGATAAAGAAAACGTCCAGTTTGAATTACGGTAATGGAATTGGTAGGAAATTACATTGTAGAGGTAGGAAATTACGTTTGATGATCAGACAGGTTTACGCAGGTATTTTTAACAGAAACGTGAAAGAACATCTGCTAGAAGTTGAAAAGCTGATCTATAAATACGTGTGTGTGTGTGTTTTTTTAATTGGATTAGTCATTTAAAATAATTTTCATCAGAACGTTTGATAAAAGTGTCATTGTGTTGCACGCATGTGTGAAAGAAAATTATTCTCTGCGTATTTGCATTGGATTAATCGTTTAAAATAATATTCCGTATAAAATATTTCATAAAAATATTATTATAAACAGATACGCACGTTTTTATTTAACGAGAAAATTAATGTTTCAAATAGCGTTATTAAACACTGGCAATAACGTCCTCAACCACCTTGAGATTTTCTTCTCGATCTTCGCTCGAAAGCATATTATGTATAATTTGCGTTTGTCAGTTTTCGAAAATTCAGATTTTTCTTTTCAAGTCGAAACCGTACTTCTCATCGCGAGTTACTTCTCGACCGAAAAGGTTATATATAAATTAAATTCACTTGAAAAAAAGCTAGATATTAATAAATACGACAAACATTTAATTTCTAAATATATATTTATTTTTTCTAGTTTAAAAAAGAATATATTTATACATACTTGGATCATTTATTTTCGAGATAATTAAATTATTAAAATAAATTGATCAATCCTGATAGAAAAGGTACAAAATTTACTTATTTATTTCTAAAAAATTCATTTTCATTATCTCAAACTATTAATAATATTATTAATTTTCAACTCTTGCTGAAATACATTTTTATTATAAAACTTTGTTAAATTAATATAATTAAATTACATATATGTATATACATACATTTATATTTATAAATGTATGTGTAAGATCTTTGGTGCTTTCATCTTCGTTTTTAATCGTAGCCCTTGCTCGTATTTATTTTTAAAAACTTCATTTCCATTACCTTAAAAACTATTAATAATATCATTAATTTTCAACTCTTGCTGAAATACATTTTTATTATAAAACTTTGTTAAATTAATATAATTAAATTACATATATGTACATACATACATTTATATTTATAAATGTATGTGTAAGATCTTTGGTGCTTTCATCTTCGTTTTTAATCGTAGCTCTTGCTCGTACAAGAATGTTGAAATGTTATAAAAAATGTTATTAGAACGTAGAAATATCACTGTGAAGGTAGCGCAGGATAGTATTCGCGGCCGAGGGTGTGACGTCCAAACAAACGCGTGGATGACGATCCTAGAGGGACCGGGATCCCATTGAATCGAACCGTAAATCACCTGTGCTCGTAGAGTGCCTGCAATTGCGTAAATGCACGTTGAAAAGGCTGTGCTCGATCGCCCACGCCTTTAACCTTAGATCACCGAGCTGCTGTCGCCTATCTGTGACCAATAACGTTATAACTAACGGTAAATAACATTCGTGAAAATGACGATTACGATGAAAGACATAAATACGTAAGTCGAGGTTTTGTACGCGATTAGAATGATTTTATATCTAGTAAGTCACAGGACTATTTAGTAGAATCGACGTATGGTATAATAAACGTGTGTGTTTCGCGTAAATCACAAAAATACTTGATAAACACGGAGTATTATGTCAGTGAGATGATCTCGATGGAAACATCTTTAACGATGCTTATTCGTGCAATATTTATACATACATTATAATTTGCATTATATCAATAGAGTATGTTTGTATTAAATATTTGTTTGCAATGTATCTCGTATGTTCTGTAGAGAGATTTTGAAATTGATATAATCGTGATAGTTGTAGTATTATTAAAATTTCACAATATACATTTCATTTCATAGTACGGCTCAGTTATTCATGAAATTATTCACGAAACTAAGTAAACTTTTTTGTGGGAACTTCTTGTGAATGTAGAGTGAAACATTTCGAAAATTTGATACCGTAATAAAGCACGACTATTATTATTACGTAAAATTTGAAACTAGTTTGATGAACTATATGTACATGTGCATCTTGAACAAGTGACAAGTATCGAAGATGATTTCGTTTAATTATTCATGACTTGTATTCATATATTCCTAGCTGTTTAAATACTTTTGTAATCTCTGCGAAATGTCATGTATTATGTTAAATGTAACGAATTTGTAACTTTATATTTTTTAAATTTGTTTCAAACTTGATCAATACGATCATGATATGTTAACGAAACTTCAAAATGTTTTTATGCGAATATCATATAACTCGTGTATTATTTTTTTTATTATTATTTTATATTTTTTCATTATAATTTTATATTTCGTTATTATTTTATGATAATACAAAACTCATAATATATTTACTTTTGTGAGTAACTGAATTATATAAGTTGAAGGGTAAGTGGATCATTCGATGCCGCATGATTGAAACGTTTGCCATCTTTGCGAATGTTTAGCGTGCCATTTTATAACTCACGGTTCACAGAAATTTGTGTCTGTTCCTATAAATATCAGCAACGGGACGCGAGGTTTTTAGATACAAAAATGCCACTCGTAACTCGCATCCTTGGAAGTTCTTTTTGTCAAATATGTAGTGAAACTATTGGTTTGCAGTGTTATAAATTACAGTAGACACCGATCGAAAAATAACGCGAGACCTTACTTTTTCTTTCTTTTTCACTCTCTTTCTCTCTCTTTTTTTTTTTTAGTAGCTGACAAACTCGAAATAACGAATGGGGACGGGTGTTATCAATCACGATAAATTTCCGGACGCGTGCTATCCCAAAAATTTATCGGTAATTTTGTATCGCGTTTTACGAGGCCAGCGCGTATCTCGTCGTCGGCTCGTTTCTTTTTTTTCGTTTTCTCCCCCGGCCTCTTGTTTCTTTCCATTCTTTTTTTCTTTTTCCACCCCTTCGTGGACATACTTTCGTCCTGTCTCCGCTTCCCTCTGCCTTTCCATCGGCGTGACGCGAATCGATAATCACCGATCGGCAACAAAGCTGTCGCGATGCGCGCGTTATGGCCAGGATGAATATTCTTTTTTATTTTCTCTTCTTCTTCTCGGTCGTCCTGGATATGACATCACGATTGAAATTTTGCGCGAAAGTTGCACGCACCGCGGCAGAAGAGATTTTCGCAAGCGAAACAACAACCGCTGTTGATTTTTTGCATTAATCTCTGCCCGATTTCGTATATAAATTTCCTTGATGCGTGTTACTCTGGAAAGCGACGCTTGCACGCGTTGAAATTGCAACGTTCACGTTTCTTTTTTTTTTTTTTTTCGTTTTCTTTCTCTTTTCATTGCTCGTTGTTACTTCGCGTTTCAGTAGAAAGAAAGACTATTCCGCGTGTATGTTTTGCCTCGAAAAGCATCTTTCGTTCAATTAAATCCCAGTTAATAATTCGCATTACACGGAGTATTTTATCATAAAATATTGACACAAGAGAAATGAGAACGTAGGTTGATGAGTGTCATATTAAAATATTATAACAAAGATACGAAGCAACAAACGGATGGAACACAGATTGATATCCCGTCGCAAAGTGTTGTCTAAATACGGAATTGTTATTCAATGAAAAACTATTACGCAACGCGTATTTTTCGTTTTCCTTTGTTTTCAGCGAATGCATTACGAGCTTCTTACTGTTATCTTTAATAAATAATTATATTTAAAGTGGCGGCAACGAAAATAAAGTCAACAATTGGATTAACGTTTCTAATAGAATAGTCTTGCGTCTTGTTAACGATTGTAATAATGACAAATTTATTATATTAATTTAACTATAATAAAATTAATTTTATGACATTAGTCTGACTATAATAAAATAATTTGATTATAATTTAATTACATTTAACATTATTATATTAATTCAACTGTAATAAAATTAATTGAATTACATTTAACTTTATTATATTAATTCAACTATAGTAAAATTTATTATATTGTATATATTAATTTAAACTTTTTCCTACGGAGTTCGGGATAAATGAAAGATTTGCTAATCTCATCCAAAATCATTAAGTTAAGCATTCAATAAGTTAAGCTTAATGCTTGTTTAGCCAGTTCGTTCTAACTTTGTAGTTTCGTCGTGAATTTTTAATAAAACAATACTTTGGTTATATGTCCTACGATGTTTCAAGAATTTGCTTATAACAGTGTCGTTGAATTGTTTAATATCTTGATAACACTTTTTGTAATACTTTCTTAATATCGTAAAGTTATTCTAGTTAATTAAAATTTCAGCTTTTATCTATTTCGCGCGTATGGTCTTTCCTGCACAAGTATCGAATAACGGAGAAATTCAAATTCGCGAAGAAATTTCTATTAACGAGAAACTTAAATTAATGTAATAAAATTCTATGTAGAATAGACGAAATTGACATGAGTCTCGCGCCACGTGTTCGTTGACCAAATTGTTTCTACGATCTTCTACTTTATTGACTCTCGGTGGAGAAAGTCAAATAAATGAAATCGAACAAATACGCGAAGCAGTAATCTGTAATTTCGCGACATCCAAACGTTAATAAGAGATAACTGTACTGCGCACAATTTATTTCTCGCTTTTATCATTCGCAAGACGTCGTCATTTTCCTCAAAAAAAAAAAAAAGAAAAAAAGAAATTACAGAAATTCCAATTTCGTCTTCTAAGTATACCTGCCATTAGTAACAGTCGCGTCCGCGAGAGTGTAACGCGGAGAGATACTAGGTTTCGCGAGTAATTTACGACTATCAATAAAACTTCCCAAGTTCATTGGTTAAAAAAAAAAAAAAAAAGAAGAAGAAAAAGATAGAAATCCAAGAAGTCTCTCTCACCGTGTTAAACGATCGTTACTCGCTAAACGTGCGTGTTGTTAACAGCAACCAATAGTTACAACTTCGCGAAAATTTACGGTCCGTACCGTAAGAGGATTGCAATCTAATCCTTATAATACGATTATTCTTTTCCTCTTTACCTTCCTCCCCTCCCCGCCCCAACCCTGTCGTCTGGTTTCTCACGCCTGTAATTCACAAGAGTTTTGTTTGCCGTGGTCGCGAAACTGTTCTTGAAATCTTCCTGCTTGTTGAAAACGTGTACCCGAGCGGTTGCAGAAGCGGGTCGTTTCCGGTTGTGCGATGCCATTATTTCGCGAAAAGTTTTGATTCACCCGTCGCTCGAACGTCGGCCGCGAGAGAATCCTGTTCCTTCTTCCCCTCTTCTCCTATTCCTCCCTCCCTCCGCTGTGTTTTTCCACCGCCGGAAACCGCTATTCCGTTTCACGTGCTTTTCTAAATGCATATCGCCCCCGAGATTCCCCTCTCGTGCTCTTCTTGCGTGCCCTGCCTCAATTTCTCAACTCTCTCTCTCTCTCTCGTTTCGTTCAGTATCTTCGAGATACATTGCGAGTTCAACGATCGTCGAAATTGTCCATCGGTTTCCGAGATCGTTTCGCGTATGTTCCTCGTTTTCGATCGAGGTTAGACTTGCAGTTGTAGTTGAAACGTGACACGTTTGCAGCTGGTAATTATTTGACGTGACGTATGGTTGTTACGATCAATGGTGCATATAAAAATATTTTGTTTTGATAATGTAACGTTCAAATGTTAATGCCTTCGGAAAGGTACACGCAGGGAAAGTTCCGTTATTGTACTTTAATAATTAATTTTTCAGTTTTCATTTTTAATTTTTCTTTATTTTTTTCTGCTAATTTATTTTTATCTATTAATTTCGATTTCATTATCACTGATAATACTGTGGATACTTTCTTCTTTTATTCGGTTTCTATTTTTTTTGTCAATTTTCAATTTTATTATTCTGTTAGTAGGTATTATTTCGTTATTGACAATAATATTTTAATAACTAGTTTCTTCGTCGTTTTTAACTCGAAATAAAAAATTAATATTTATCAATGTAATACGTATATTCGCGTAAGTGACATTATAGAACATAATAAAAATATCAGAAACAAAAATAACAGGAAATAGTAGAAATGATGGAATTAAATAATAATCTTCTTTTACTTTATCTTCAAGCTATTGTTATTTTACACTTTTACTAGTATTATACTTTTTAATATGCAAAATATACATTTTTCGTCAACGTATTTCCAAAATCATTGGAATAAACACGATCCATGTTTTTACGTGCGAAACACTGTGTCAACGTGTGAATGATAAAAATATCTAATAAAAAAAAAAGAAACTCACGAAACCGTGTTGGCTCTGCACAAGGTAAATCTGAGTTGCGAGAAAATTTCGATAAAAACATCGAGGTTACCCTGTCCTGTCTATTAAATCAAATTAATATCGAATAAAAAGAACGAGTAGCCAAGGTCTCGGAAGTTTCACGATGTGAAACGAAGCAACAACAATTTCCTATTCTTGCTGATTCGTATTGATTTGACGTTTTGTTATGATTAATATCGAAAGTATCCGTTTTATGCATATAAAAATATTAACTTAACCGCGTTGCTTTCCATGACGATATTACGATCACAATCAGAGTACGCTTGATTGATCAAACAATAAAATGCGCAATATATACGCGTAATCAGTCCAGAAAATTTTCGTGCTTGATGCTTGCAAAGTTCGAACCTTTCAAAGAAAAATATTTTTAACGAATTAACGAATCTTAAACGTTCCAAATATCGGCTGACGTTGGCGAAATTGCATCAGGTTTGAACAACGTACCAAAATTTAGACGAGAGCGATGTAACATAATGGCTGGACTATGACGGGATAAACGACATAAATAAATTAATCTTCTAAATCAGCGGTTTCCAATATCTCTGAAAGTACGCGTAACTAATATTGTAATGGTTCTTCCCTCCCCCCAAAAAAACCCCCCAAAAAAGGAGTTAAAATAAATAAAAAATACGAAAACAAAGTTTTATTAAAGTTTTACAGAATTTTGATTTACAAAAAGAGACTTGTTCCAAATGATTGAAATATTTAACCTTTAATTTTATTCATCTAAACGACTAATAAATATTAATAAATACTCGAAGGAAAAACATTGTGCAACGAATCTTAAACGTTCCAAGTATCGGCTGACGTTGGCGAAATTGCATCTGGTTTGAACAACGTACCAAAATTTAGACGAGAGCGATGTAACATAATGGCTGGACTATGACAAGACAAACGACATAAATTAAAATAATAAATAAATAAATAAACAAATAAATTAATCTTCTAAATCAGCGGTTTCCAATATCTCTGAAAGTACGCGTAACTAATATTGTAATTGTTCTCCCCCCCAAAACCCCCCCAAAAAAGGAGTTACAATAAATAAAAAAATACGAAAACAAAGTTTTATTAAAGTTTTACAGAATTTTGATTTACAAAAAGAGACTTGTTCCAAATGATTGAAATATTTAACCTTTAATTTTATTCATCTAAACGACTAATAAATATTAATAAATACTCGAAGGAAAAACATTGTGCAACGAATCTTAAACGTTCCAAGTATCGGCTGACGTTGGCGAAATTGCATCTGGTTTGAACAACGTACCAAAATTTAGACGAGAGCGATGTAACATAATGGCTGGACTATGACAAGACAAACGACATAAATTAAAATAATAAATAAATAAATAAACAAATAAATTAATCTTCTAAATCAGCGGTTTCCAATATCTCTGAAAGTACGCGTAACTAATATTGTAATTGTTCTCCCCCCCAAAACCCCCCCAAAAAAGGAGTTAAAATAAATAAAAAAATACGAAAACAAAGTTTTATTAAAGTTTTACAGAGTTTTGATTTACAAAAAAAGACCTGTTCCAAATGATTGAAATATTTAACCTTTAAACCTTGTTCTTCCAAATGATTAATAAATATTGACAAATACTCGAAGCTTGATAAGTGAAATCGAAGGACAAAAAGAGAGAGAGGGGGGGGGGGCTTGAGGAGAGGAATTCGGGATACTGGTTTGAATTTCTACCGATTCACCTTCCACCGATTCCGCGATTCGAACGAGAGAATTGTTTACCGAACGTGACATCTTTCTCGGACAGATCTCTCCCCGTCCGCCGGTGTGTTTTTGATACGTAGGCGAGGGCCGTGTTAACCGATTTTCGCGACCGGATGTGCCAGCGTGAATTCTGAATCTCCGGATAGGTCTCTCTCTTTCGTGCCGCGGCATAAGACTTTCGGCACGAAACGAAAACGTCTCGCCTCTCCGCCACCCTTCTCGCGACACGAATACGAAGGATTTGTCTTTGTGCTGCCGAGGAACGTTGAATAGGCTCTTTGATACTTTAGAAATCAGAGGAGAAGCAATTTGTATGCAAAGAGGAGTGGTGGGGGGAGAGAACGATTTTTCATAGATCGTTTCTTTAATGCCGTTCTTTTGTGCCCCTTTCAGCTGATCCCGATAATAGAAAGCGCCAATTAAACTCGCTCTGCCGGGGGAAAATATTAAATCGCGGTATTTGGTAGGAAGAATCTTTATTCAAGCTCGAAGGAGCTTTTTCTTCTTTTTGAGAGAGAGAGAGAGAGAGAGAGAGACACCTTGTTTATAAAACGCGCTCCCCTTTCGAAATGTGCATCATCAACGCTCCTTCTCCGAACTATGTACTTCGCCGGGCGGGGCGTTGTTTAAGCCAACTTCGCGAAATGGAAAACTTTCGTAATTTCTCCAATAATCTCTCCGAACCGCGACAATTCCGAAGTTTAATTTTCTTCGCGATCCTCGGGGGACAAAACAATATCACTTAGAGAAAATACGGTGAAATACGATGGAAAATGTTGTTTGTGGATGCGGAAGTTTCGGGCCGAAATGTTATGAACTTGTTTATTCGCTTCGTTTGTTTGGGAAGTTAATGTTGCTTTAACGACAGCGTCTCTGATTGGAATTTCCGAATTTCCACTGTCACCTGTCCTCTGACGTATAGATTAATTTATAGATCGCTCGAGTGGAGAATTAAATTCGCAGTCTGAATATGTTACCAACGCGTAAATACGGTAAATATGTCGCATTAAAAATATATATTTGTACAACAAAGTCCTTCTAATCGTTCCTTTCGAACGAACTTTCGATATTCGTAATTTTCAATTACGACGTTTAATGGCTTTTTAATTAGTTTCAACTAATTTGTAAATGTACATTTGGATGTTTTACGTGTTTTGTACAATTCTGTAACCAACGCTGTATCTGACACTCCGTTTTAAATATTTTAAAGAAAAATTGAAATTACATTTCAGAGAAAAATCTTTTATTTAATTCAATCGATTACTTTCATTATTTTTAATTTATTATTTTATAATTTAATTTTTTGTTTTTTATTTTTATTCACATATTTCATGACACTCCAAGTTCCAACTAATCTGTAATTATGTGTATCTTGCAATATTTCTCTAGTTCCCAGCTAGTACTATACTCGAATATCCCACGTGTTTCGTGTATTTGTTTGCGTATCACGCGTTTGCATTATCGTGCATTTTTTCATCGTCAGATTCCTCACGGATGAATAAACATCCGCAGTTTAATTACAGGCATTCGCGAGGCGTGCCAGCTGCTCATTACGTTTCTCGCTGCGTTGATTTTTCGTGAAGCTTTTTCATAGGCAGATAAACAGCGCAATTATTTAATATTTAACAAGTCCGGCTGTGCTGGCTATCGGAATGGAGTTATGCGCAAATCTGAACGAGAGTTTTTTTTATTGTTAGTGCGACGACGCTTTCGTTCCTAAAAGAAATTGGATTTCGATTTCTCGACGAGCACTGAGGGGGGAGGGAGGGAGGGAAAAGGTGTCGAAACGAGGGAGAGTGAAAGCCGAACGTGTTTCTTTCCTCTTGTTTTCCCAGCGATGCTGAATACGAATTGCACGACACGTGGGCGCCCGCGTCTACGTCCGCGTCGGAACGTGGCAAGTCGACATTTGGCGACGGAAAGATATTTTTCCCCGTGGAAACAAACGTTCTACGTGCCCGGAAATCTCGATCTTTTCATTCGATATCTTCGCGTAGATTTTTCCAATTAGGCTCCTCCTCGGAGGATTCACGACCCGGTGCGCCCTGGTACTTACTGTCAGCTGGCTATTTTCACCGGCTGGTTCTCCCGAGTACAGTGGTCTGTGAAACCTCGAGACGAGTATAAATAATTAAATCGATCCACACAGATTCCTTGACTTCGATGAACGCGATAACAAACACCAATACCACCAAAAAGCACAAAGTCATACAAATGGTTTAGGAAACATACAAACCGAACTTACCAACGACCATAAACAAATAATAATCACCTGGATCCCGTCACACCAAGGAATAGAAGGAAACGAGAAAGCCAAAGAAGCAAACAACAGACCGAACAAACGAAGCCAACATCCCAATCCCACACCAAGATCAACGACCAAAGCTAAACGAGAAGAGTGGAACAGAATTTGGACTACGACAAATAGAACCAAACTACACGACATAGCACACCATTTCTACCAAAAAAATATCAAACAATATATAAGCAGAAAAGAAAGGATAGCCATGACTAGACTTCGAATCGGACACGAATACCTCCTAAACAAGACAGAACCACCCTTCTGCAACACCTGCAACCAACAAATCACCACCCAACACCTGCTACATGAATGCAGAAAATACCGAAACCTAAGAAGTAAGTACGGATTAAACTAAAACACCGCTCCAACCTGCCAGAAACAACAAAAAAACGTCATCAACTGTCTAAAGGAGACTTAACTACTAGAACAAATATAAAGAGAAAATTTCCAGCTCGTCGCTAAAGACCTGGTAGTCGATGCGACTCTAAATCTCCATATAAAAAAAAAGAAAAGAATTGGATCAATCCGTTCCGGCAGCCCAAAATTTCACCAACGCGAGGAATTTTAAAACGACTATTCGTTCAATGCGTTCCAAATGTTTATACATGGTCATTACCTGTTAATTATTTGTATATATAGACTATTGTTTATAAGTATATATACACCTTATTTCATAGGTAACGCATGAAATGTATTTGGACTAAAATTTTTGTCACGTACATACGAATGTTGCAATTGACAATGGAAATAATATTTGGGGTCGATTACTATGCACAACAGTATTCTACCAAGTCATCGAATATATGTACATACATGTATACACATGTGGCACAAGTGTAATATATAAATATATATATATAAAGTGTAATATATAGCGTATTACAGAAGAAGTATAAAATTAAGTAAATTAAGTAAATACTGAAAAATGAATATTAAATTCTGAACAGCCAATGATACATTGACTAATTGTAAGAGAAAGTATATAAATCATATAATTTTGCTGTTTGGGACTCTTTCAGCCCCAATGGCCAATAATTTATGTCTCAGACAAAAGCAAGTTCCTTAAAATTCGGTTCAGTTGAAATTTCAATAACATGTACATATTTTAAGTAGCATCTCTATCAAACAGTTTGGCTATAAAGTGTATACGTATCTATCTTGTTACAGGATACATGTATGAAAAAATTCTTTTATCCTGCTTTGCAATATTATTAGTCGTTTATATATCACTCACTTCCAATACCAGTATCACTAGGTTATAGTCTCACTCTTCATAATGCTCAGTCTCCAATTTTTAAGCGTATCTTTCATATTTCTGATTTCTATTTACGTAATAAGAAGGAATATTTCACGATTGGATCCCTTAATTAAAAACAAAGGATAAAAGCTCAAAGAGTTAAACTAGACAGAAATACTTTCCGCGTCGACTTTCAGCGGCGTCTTTAATCATAAAACAATTGAATAACGAATAAAATTTCATTCGTTGCCTCGTATCCAACTCTGCCGCATCATGTTCTTTGTTGTTGGACTTTTTAATCTTCCCTTCAAATTGCAAGCTTCCACAAATTTGGAAATTTCGAAGATCGAGGTCCCGCTGTGCATACATTGGATTTCAAATTCCGAATTTAGTCAGATGCAGTCTTTGAAGAAATAGGATTTCAAAGGAGGTTTCGATGCCTGATTCCGTCGAGTCACGTTATTTAAGTAATTCACGAATGAAAGAAGAGTAAAGAAAAGAGGGGGGGGGGGACAAGAAGAAAGGAAACACGCGAAGCAGGCAAGCATCATTAAGCTTCGAAGTACTTCTCCGCTTTTGCATAGTTTTCTGTCTTTCTTCGCGAGGATTCTGTCTCGGGTTTTATGTCGTTCGTAAAATTCACCGCTATTCAAGATTTTATCCCTCCCCTCCCCCCTCCTTTCCCCTCCCCTACGTTATGAAAACGTAGAATTTCATTCGTCTGCTTTTTTACGTGTTCGCGGCGAATTTGATAAAACGGTCGATCGAACATCTCCGAAGTCCGGGATCGTTACCGATCTACAGAGTTCACCGCATTATGAAAATACCACCAAAGTGACTTGAAATTTATGGAAAGTGAAATTAAAAGAAATTGATAATTTATGGGAAATAAAATTTGAAAAAATCAGTAATTTATGGGAAATAAAATTTGAAAAAATTTATAATTTATGGGAAATAAAATTTGAAAAAATTCATAATTTATGGGAAATAAAATTTGAAAAAATGTACAATTTATGGGAAATAAAATTTGAAAAAATTAATAATTTATGGAAGATAAAATCATAAAATTTTTATGCAAATAGGTTACAAGATTCTGTAGAATCTAGAAAATTTAATTTTTATACCTGTACTTAATGATTAATGATATGTGTGTTTTTGTCACGTTTTATAAATTTTTTAATTTACAAGTAACGGCTGGCAATTAAATATCGTTCAATTCGAATTTTATGTTTGCGTTCTATCAATTTTAGAAGATAAAATCGTATTTAAGACGTATTTGTATTAACAATTGCAATATTTAATCATTTTAGTACTTTACTACAGAAGAGTATTTTTAGATTGAAATACAATTTTTTATCCATTGTATTTTGACAAAATATTATTTTGCACTCTATTCGGAGTCTCATTTCATCAAACCTTTCTTTGGAGCTCATGATTGGTTAGAAAAATTAAAATTAATCGAAATTTCTTTTAAATACATTAAGACGAAATTTTATATCCTTCTAAAACAAATTTAATGGTTATGTAGAAATGTACAATAAAACATACTCAAACTTTGTTTGAAGTTTAACCAAAAAAATTAGTCTCTGTACCTCTATAATATACCGAACAAATTCCTTTGTTGTTTCTTTCTATTCTTTTTCTTATTAATCGACACACGTACAAATTTGTATTCTTAACGTTCACAAAAAATCGATCAGAGAGATTACAGTTGATTTTTTTCAATATGAACAATAGAGTAGCGAAACAATTTTAAAATGAATCTTTCGACTCGCTGTTCGTGTACGTACGCGTGTTATTCTTTACATGAATTTTAGCTTTCTCATCGTTTCTGCTTTACCTGCTTCTGCTCCTCGTAAACGTCACGGAAAGTGTTTAGACAGAATACAATGTCTTATCGATCCGCCGAGACCTTGTTCAATTTAGATTACATCGGGACGAAGAACGGTTGGGGGGGCCGGTGTGCGCGCAATTAAGTCCTAAAACACGTTACTCCCTTAAGGGCACTTCTCTGACACGTGTTATGGTTAAATTGCGATTGAAAATAATCGTTTCAATAACAGTGTGCCGCGTTCGATTCTACGGATCTGTTTGCAAACAATTCCCAGTGGTGTATTTTGCGCTGCGAGGTCGGATAATTTTGTTACGAAAATTCGCCAAGACTACAATTTTCTAAGTCCGTTTCGTCTGCGCAAATATTTTTAAACTCGTACTGAAAAATTGCAAACAGATCGTTTTAGTAACTATCGAATAACAAGTTCGTTTGCCTCTCTCTAGAGTAATAACACTTTCAAAAATGCTTGCAAAAGGTTACTTGAGAATATAAAAATGCAAGCAACTGTGTTCTCGAAAAGAAGTATGAAGTAGACTAAATAAATTATTCCTTGATTTCAGATAAATTTTGTATGAAAGTGATAATTTCTCAATGTGCTGTTTTAAGAATATAAGGTGTAGTTTCTTACTCCATCTAATGATTTATTATTGTTTTTAATTTTATGCATTATTATTTCTGGTATTTTGTGCTTTGAAACAATAGTGAACGTCGGGTAATTTTATTGGAGTCTTCGACGACTCTGATTTTCCACGATTTGTCTACGAAACGTTTAAGGAAACGTTCGAAGTGTCGATTTAAAAGATTGTTAAATTCGTATTCCAATGTTGGTATTTTGAAACCACGTAACTTTAAAATCAGTATATCAATATTTTTGGAAATATTAAATATTATCAATCAAATAATAAATTAATGATAAATATTATCAATAAATTTATATTAAATAATAAATAAATAATAATTATGAACAAATTATAATTATAATTAAATAATAAATATTATCAATCTAACGTCATTTTCGACCACAATGTGGTGAAAGTGTTTTGTTACTCTCCTCTTCGTAATTAAGGAGAGGCAACAGAATTATTTATTGCGATCGTCAACTTTTACTTCATACGTCAGAGCTCGTAAACGTTTTCTCTTCAAATGAAATTTCTGAGAATTATAAATTAGAAAATGTCGCGATATAAGATTTTGAAAGTCACAGAGGATCTAGAGAGTTGGTACTTTAAATTACAATTACATAAATTTCCAAACAAATTACGAAAATCAGATAATCGTCGGGAATTTCCCAACGATCCCAATTCTATACGATTCTTCTCTAAAACGGAGTTGACGTTTACGAAAACGTTGCCAAGTTCCAGCAAATATCGTTAAATGTATACAGCAGAATTGCAATCAGTATTTCGTAGATTCGAGCGTGCGATATCATATGAATTTGAAATATAAAAAAAATATAAGATATATAAAAATAAAATAAATTATAATTGGGGAAGAATCTTTTTTAAATTTTGGTTTAAATTATTATTCAAATGGAGTTAATTATGATAATAATTTTAATTTTTAGAATTATCATTATAAATTTAAACTTGATATATTTAAAAAATTATCGTACATTATCAAATATAATTTAATTTTGATATTTTTAACATATATAATTTCTTTTTCGATAAATTTAATATCACTTTATTTTATATTTGAATCTAGTTTATTGGTAATTTTTCATATAAATGTAAAACGAGGATGAATTTCGTTTTTAATCCTCCATTTCATTAAACATTTTATACTCTAGTATTTTCTTTACCGTCGTTATATTATTTAATTTGCCAAGTTTGTTTTGTAGATTATTAAATTTGTATATTTTAGAAATATTAAAAGAAATATAACATTATATCGTTGCGATCAGAGGCGACGCATGTGTTTCGTGGCACATGCAGAGTGAATCGCGAAAGGAGGACATCGGGGAAGGTTTCTGAGCGCGCAGGAAAAGGAACGGGTCAGCACCGAGAGACGCGACGGGAAAGGAGAAGGTAACTTTCTCCGGTGATCGTCCCACTAACCGCGATATTATCGGCCCCGAACATTTTTATGCATATCTCTATATTCTCCGCTCGCTCACAGATTTCCCTTCTATATACTTTTATCCTCTCTCGCTACCATTCGACCTCCATTTCCTCCGTCTTTTATCTTATTTTCTGAATAGGTGAAAGAGGCGTACGTACGTACGGAGGGCTGTCTATCGGCGAGGATCTCGCGGAAATTTGTGTCGTAAATTTCTGTCGAGAATGCGATCGCTCGTTACGATTTACAAAAGGCGAATGCTCTACGATACGTGCTCCCCTTTCGACGATCGGAGTTCTCGTATCTTTGGTCGGCGATGATTCTGTAAATCAGTGTTTTAGGTAACCGAGAAAGTTCTATTTACTAAATCGATTGAACTAATAAAAATCACATATGCTTAACATATATTAAAAATTATTAAGAATGTTTTTGAAATTTTTATTGATATATTTAATTGCATGCGTGCAATAAGTATAGGTATACAGGCTAGTTGGATATAAATCAAATTTATAAAAATTGTCGTTAATAGTTTCTTATAAATAATGTATGTAATTAATTTTTATACGTGCAGTGTGACAAAGTCAAATTAAATATACACTAAATCAATTAAATCTGTAAAAGTTATAAATTGGAATATAGGTAACAATATTGAGAACGTTAAAAAGATTGAGAATTGTTAAAAATATATTAGGCATCCAAGAATGTTCCATCGTTTCTCTTATTATTAAAAAGAACAATTATTTCACAAAGTAACTGTTCTTACCTGGAAGAACTGTCTCTTTTTCTTTTAAACATCACAACTTCATTTAAACTTTCATCCAACTCTTTATTTACATATTTACTTTGAAAGTGATTGAGAAAAGTTCTATGAAAAAGGAGAAGTAAAATAAAAAACGATCGTTTCACACTAAGTCGTAGTCCCTTGCGCTATTTTTATATATATATATATAATGGATAGTTCACCACTAATTCATTGACGTGGCAAAAATAGCGGCGAGGGTAGGGGGAAATTAAATTACCGAAAAGTATTTCGCGGGTATCTCCGTTTAATGGTCTGCTTTGTTGAGCGTTGAATTGCCACCGGTTGGGCGATAGTTTCAAGTTAATTCCCCGGCTAGATCAAAGACGTGAAAGCGGCAGTCGCGTGTAATCGCATGCAGCCTTCCCTCCCCGGAGTGTGTACGGGCACACTCACGAAATTGCGGCTGCTCCGACTATTAAAGTGAAGTGCGAACGTGGTTGGAGAAAATAAGTGGGTTATTCACGCACGCGTTCTATAATCGTCAAAGCGGCAGACAGCGCGAAACGCCTCCGGAGGCCGGAGTTATTTCCTGCGACACCGTAGCAGTCTACCATGCTGGAAGACGGAAATCCGGCGGTGTCGCGACTAGAGAGAGAGAGAGAGAGAGAGAGAGAGAAACTAAAAAGGAGAGTGCGGAGGGAAGCAGCGATTTCACGAGGTGACAATTCCTTTGACTCCCGGGAGTCGTGCAACGCTAGTTGGGCGGTGGAGGTCGCTGTTAGAAGGAAGAATACCTAGGCGGCTGACGCCTCTCGTTTTCTCAGTTCCACAATGCCACACCGTGGCATTCCCTGTCAATCCATTTGACATACAATGACGTCTGAAAGAAGGACCGTCGAATTATTAATTTGTTGTTTTCGTTTTAATAAGTTTCAACAACTTCTTTCTTCTTTTTTTCTTTTTTCATTAATTTTTTGCAATTTTAGGCCAGTGCGTTTATGACATTTCGCGTCATAAAACGCGAGAGCATGAAAATGATCTCTGTCAAGTTCAAACGAAAGATCAGATGTCACTTTTTTGGTCATATCGATTTTCAGTTGATTTCAGTACGTCAAGGGGTTAACTCCTCTCTCTGGCAACTGGTTGCGCGGACCATAACG
Source organism: Tetragonisca angustula (assembly GCA_036937485.2). Taxonomy (NCBI): domain Eukaryota; kingdom Metazoa; phylum Arthropoda; class Insecta; order Hymenoptera; family Apidae; genus Tetragonisca; species Tetragonisca angustula. The sequence continues at coordinate 2,263,153 of JAWNGG020000013.1, forward strand.
AGCGACCGAACCGTATACAATAATTCGTCGTTTTCTTTTGAACTCGTGTCGGTGTGATATCACTGGATAGAAATGATTAAGAAGTAATGAACTTATCATTTGCTTTGCCTGGGTTACATTTAAATATACCTGAAACTGAGAAAATGTTGCAATTTGAGACAAATAATTCTCGACGCACGTCATTTCCAGCTCAAGAAGTTAACGCTACTTTGTTAAAAAATTTTCTGCGAGTGCTTCGATTTTGTCGTTAGAAACGGAAGCGACGTTCGATAATTTGGACTATTTTTAAATACGCTGTTTTGATGGTGGGGTGTGAGTGGTGTGTTGATGGGTTTATCGAAAATTTGCTCATTGATACATTTTCTAGATTTTTCGTACGTTTATTTCTGAAGATATATATACATGAGTCAACTCGCGACCGGTCAACAATATGTTAATGCATTTTGTATTTAGCGTATGTTAATATATTTAATACCTGTAATGTGAAGCGAAACAAATGCAAGTCTAATTTTAGTGTAACGAGAAATTACTCAAATAACCCCAAAATAACCCAAATCTAATTCTGATTTAAGCAGAAATAAATTTGTGTTCATATATATATATTTGGTTTATTCAGTTTTGTATAGGTTAGGTCAGATTTTATAAATTTTATATAGGTTATATTTTAATATTTAATATTTAATAAACTATTTTTTAGTAAACAACAATCTCCGAATAAAACCTTCGACATATGCTATTCAGAGCAACAAGAGTTAGTTTTTTTTTTTCTTTTTGTAAATAATGTAATTCATCTTCGATGCAATCTCCATTACAATAAAATACATCTGTGCTTTTCTATTCTTTAAAACATTTTTGGAACTCAGCTGCTTTTAATTCGTTTAACGAATTTTTCCTTTCCTTTCCGATTCGAAACGAAACGACTTTCTCATAAAGGTTGTTTCAATAGAGAAACTAAGAATGAAAAGATATTTTTCAAATTTTTAGATAAAAGAAAGTCGACGTAGACTATTTTTTTACCATTTTCAACAGGCTTGCACCATTGAAACACGCGTATTTTTGACAATGAAAATTATTTATCGATGCATTCTGAGACGATGGAAATCAACATGGTCTCAAACTCGTTTCGTACAAATATTTATTATAACCAAACTGTTCGATTAATCTGAAATAACGCAGTAATTTCTGGACAACTGACACATAAAAATAAGTGAGAGATGAAAAAATTTAAGGGCCCGTCATTTTCCATAGATGTCATGGAATAAAATAGCCCGTGATTCACGGGTTTCCGCTGCAAAAGAAAATTCATCGTTTTCCGCAAACAAATTTGCCCAACGATTTTCTGAACAGACCTTGGAATTCTTCTGCACGTTCGAGGATTCGTCAAGGACATCGCCGAACGGCCGGCCTGAGCGAAGAAAACTACAAGAAAATGCGCACGTGCGCGCACGGCGACAGTGGACGACGACGACGCGCTTTATTCAGTCAGCGCAGCGTTATGCCACAATGGGCCAAGCTGTTGCAAGATGCAGGCACCGTTGCTGAAATAAATGCGCTTCCTTTTCAACGAATGTTCACGGGGCTCCACTCGATCCATTCCGGGTGTTTTGTTGCCTCGCCTTTCTCTCTCTCTCTCTCTCTCTCTCTCTCGTTGCGTGTGGCTGCCTCCTCTCGAGGTGAAAAGCAAGAAGGCGAGAGAAAGCACGACGAAACTGTCGGCGGAGAGAGGCTACTAGGCTTTTCTCTCCACCCCTGAGAGATTTTCGTACGTTCAGCTCCGCGTCGCTGCAAGGTCTCCCGTTCCTGCGAATTACACATTTATCGTGACTGATACGTTTGCTCGCGGACAATGATGCAGATCGTGTATCTTTTAATGCAGGCGCTGCTACGATTTCACGTTGGGAATTCCAGAGCCCGAGATTTATTCCCAACGTTCATTATTCACGTTTGCACGTCTCCTTCGAACGTCTTGGATATTTCCTGGATATTTCGTTTCGTCGTTGAAATTCGGGAGTACGCATCGACTTTGATCGGGTTTTTAAAAATGATGAAACGTTCTTGACGTCTTGATTATTCGAATCGGTCGTGACGCTCACGGTGAACTTTGTTTTCATTTCTCGTAAGAATGCAAGATCATTCTTATGCATGGGCGTTGTTTGGAATTTAATGTTAATTGGAAACAGCTGGGATATTCCTTTCAAATTTAGGCAAGATGAAAATTAGCAATAGAAAAATGTTTATTAATCGTGACTATGGAAACGAAAGAAAAATATCAAACTTTTAACCTCTTGCGCTGGAATGACGTGTCACGCACGTTGAGAATTTTCTTGTCCCAAAATTGCAATATTTTCTCAATTTTAAATATATTTAAGTATAATCCAGCAAAGTAAATAATAAATTTATCACTTCTTAGTAATTTCTATCCAGTGACGTACCGATGAATTCAAAAAGAAGACGAATTATTGTACACGGTTCAGTCACTCGTTATGGTCCGCAATCAGTTGTCAGCGCAAGTGGTTGACCTCTTGCGCTGGAACGACGTGTCACGCACATCGAGAATTTTCTTGTCCCAAAATTGCAATATTTTCTCAATTTTAAATATATTTAAGTATAATCCAGCAAAGTAAATAATAAATTTATCACTTTTTAGTAATTTCTATCCAGTGACGTACCGATGAATTCAAAAAGAAAACGAATTATTGTACACGGTTCGGTCACTCGTTATGGTCCGCAATTAGTTGCAAGTGGTTGATGGAATTGCACCGAGCGCGATAGTGTGCAAACAACCTAGAAACTACTGACGAAAAACATTTCCATCAGAGACATTAAAATAGAAAAACGACAGAGAATCATTATAGCACAACGGAGTGTGTAATCAATTCAGTCATTTGAACAATCTGAAAACATAGTGTTTCGCATCCATGACAACAGAAGTCCATCACTTTGTTAGCTCTTGCGTTGAATCTGTCGGTACGAAATGCAACGCGAAACAAAACGTTTTATGTCGATCATTCCATCGTTATTGTTTAGCTCTGCCATCGTACTTGGTTCGTTAAATATTAACTGTCTCCCCATCGTCTGCGATTAAAGTTATCCCCGCAAAAACGTTCTCTGTAACGAAGCGAAGTTGTAGCGAAAACCTATCGAGCGTCTCAATTCAGAATGTCGTTTCATTGTTCCATAGAATTTACGTTTTAATAAAACACTATAGACAACCCATCATCCCCCCCCCCCCATGACAAAGGACCGCGCAGCTATTAAGTACACGCGAACTAATTAACTTGCCAGACCGAAGTCTCCATTCTTCACCGAAATCTTCGCCAACTATTGCCGAGGAAATTAATATTCATGGTCCGTGTAACTTTTTGGTTTGCTGCGTGTGACAGCGCGGGAAAAGGATATCGCGAAAATAACCGAGCTGGTGTCGGTGATATCAACTATGACTGGTCATCGTTGAATCGGTGAGTTGGCGAGGAACAGTGAACATCACGGTCTAAAAACCACGTTTCGAGATAGTTGAAAGAAGAATGGCTTTAGTCTCTGTTAATGCTTTATTGCATTATTGCTTTAAATAGTGCTGTTCGAATTTAACACTGCTTTCGATCTTCAATTGTATTTTCATTTTATTTTTATAACGTTTTAACGCTACGTTAACTGCTACGACATGGCTATTTATTTCAAAATGGACATGGAATGAAAGAATTTAAAATGACATAAGCAACTGGATAACATTACAAAACGAAAGATACTTTATTGCAATGTAATACATCTTATAGAAATTAAATATTTTATGTCACGAAATAACAAAACGTGCGTGTTTCACGTAATATAAATTATCGTGTAAATTAAATTGCCTAAAGTACAAGACTCGAGTGCGACTTGCAACATGACGAAAGTAACAATTAATAATTACTTCATTTGATACAAAAAGAAAATGAAAATCACAAGTAACAATTTATTATTATTATGTAGATTAATTGTATTTACTAATTATAGATGCTACAATATTAATTTAATTTATTCAAAAAGCTAAATTACAACGTTTTTCGTCTATTTCCAACTATTTGTTCCAGTTGTGTGGGACACCCTATATAGAGTAGAATCCAGCTATATAACATTACCATTACCATTACTGCACAACGCAATATTATCTAGGTGAACCTTGAGGGGTTGAAGTAAATTCAGCAATATATCTGAGAGGAAACAGTATAAATATTCATTCCAGAAATATTTACTACATTCGTCAAACTGATAATACTACAATAATTTTTTTACGCTGTCCTTTGTACAATTAATACGCGTTTACATCTCAATTCTGATATTTTTCAAAAATGGCTAATCTTGTACTCGTACTGTTCATATTTGGAAATACTCCTTTCACGCTCGTCAAACTGATAATACTACAATAATTTTTTTACGCTGTCCTTTGTACAATTAATACACGTTTACATCTCAATTCTGATATTTTTCAAAAATGGCTAATCTTGTACTCGTACTGTTCATGTTTGGAAATACTCCTTTCACGCTCGTCAAACTGATAATACTACAATAATTTTTTTACGCTGTCCTTTGTACAATTAATACACGTTTACATCTCAATTCTGATATTTTTCAAAAATGGCTAATCTTGTACTCGTACTGTTCATATCTGGAAATACTTATTTCACGCTCGTCAAACTGATAATACTACAATAATTTTTTTACGCTGTCCTTTGTACAATTAATACACGTTTACATCTCAATTCTGATATTTTTCAAAAATGGCTAATCTTGTACTCGTACTGTTCATTCTAAAAATACTCACTCCTTTCACGCTCGTCAAACTGATAATACAATAATTTTTTTACACTGTTAATACGCGTTTACATCTCAATTTTAATACTTTTCAAAAATGGCTAGTCTCAAATTCGCATTGTTCATTTTAAAAATAATTAATCCTTTCGCACTCGTCAAACTGATACAATACAATTTTTTATGTTGCCCTTCGTGCGGTTCCACGCAGTTTACATCTGAATCTTGGTATTTTTCAAAACTGGTTGCTATCGAGCTCTCTCGTACTCCTTCTCCGACTAATCGATTCAATTACAGTTGGACCACCACGGAAATTGTAGCGACCACGATCCGCGAATACTTGGTATTATTCGACGCTATGTGTACTGGTCGGGACAGGAAGAATCTCGTGCTCGTGCTAGGTTCACTCAGACGATATTACTGGCGGAGGTTAGTGCATCTAGACGTATGCGCCGTTCTACGGATGGAAACGCATCCATTCGACTCTGGAATTCTCATATCATACAGAAGGGATAGTACGCTCGGGCATTAATTTCAAAACGTACCGCGCTGATGGGAATTTGAGAGATGATGGTGCATTCTGGGACATCTCCTGAGATTTGAACAAACCAGTTTTCATGTTATTCAATGAGAATCTCGAGTCTCTTCGGTTCATTCCGCGGTTCACGAAGGGAACTCTGTTGTTTCCTCGATTTTTTTCCCCCTTGACTCTCTAAACCACAGTCGTCATCCTTTTTCCATTTCTTTTTTTTTTGTTTTTTCATACGATCCATTGGTCTCTGTACCAGCATAACCAGCATTTAGACATAGACATTTAGTGTCAATGCAATGTTGATGTTAATCTGTACGATTATAGTAGAATTCCGCGTATGTAAACTCCATTTGTTTCGACCAAATTTTCGTCTGTGCCCGATTAAATGAACTCTCGTTTCAATTCACTTATTCGAACGTAAACTCCTATTACATGAACTATTTGCCCCATAACAGTGTTCGTACAAAAGCAGTTTCACCCGTAAAGTGTTATACAATTCAAGCGTTAAATTTTCGTGACTTTCTAGCTGTGCAATTTTTAAATTATCATCAAGCAAAACAAATGAAGCAATTGTAAAGTTAAATATTAAACGAACTAATCATCGAAATTTTCAAGATCACTTTGTAGTATTTGTTTCGTTTTTTTTTTTTTTTTTTTTTGTATAATTATTTATTTTCTATGAACTGTTTGATAGTTTATGAGTAATTCGCATTTATAGATTACTACTGGTCGCCGGTTCTTTATCATAATAATTGCGACACGTTTCTCTAATGTTTTCACGATTTGTCTTCTAATGTTCGAACGTTTCCTGGCAACGGTATTCGCAACGCATGAATACATGTAGAGTGCACTCCCATTATACACGGTGGTCTAACAAGAATTAGCAGAATTGAATATTTCTGTTTCTGGAGATACAAACGATACGAACGTTGCTGACAAATGTATAGAAAAGGCTACAATGTGGTAGTAATAATTTTTTTTGTAGCTGGTACGACGGTCCCTTCTCGGAGATTTAAAAGTCACCTCTTTTTTTTTTTAAATGGAATCATATATTTTTTAATTCAGTAATTTCTATATTCTCTGTAAAAAAAAAAAAGTGTCAGCCTACCTATACATAAGTCGAAGAATTATCAATTTCAACTTTTAATCTTGCAAAATTAAAAGACACGAATTTATATTACGTCGTTTTTCGTTAGCTGTAATTAATGTCTAAAAAAAAAAAAAAAAAAAAATATACGACTCAGTTTAAAAAAATGAGGTTTTTTCCTTGAAATCTGCGAAACCTCACCAGCCTACTAAAAAGAATTACTGTCACCGTGTTGCAGTCCCCTCTACGCTGAAAAACTTTTGTTTCAACAAAGTATTTCATATATCGTTACGAGCGCTGTCCAACCGCTAATTCTTATTGAACCACCCGGTGTATATTCGTGTTTATTTAACGAGCAAAAACTACGCGCACGTCTGACGGAACGTAGAATCGTCTTAACGCTTTATTGCACCATCGGTTGATTAATCCGGTGCCGCTCTACGTTCAGCAGGATTTCGGGATACGTTGCCACCGATAGAAATGAGGGATTAGAAACGATGGAGCGTCATATAAACGAACTGTTGTATTTCTTTTAGACCTGTTTCGCATGACCCTTTGCACTCGATACCGTACACTTCTGTCTTCACCGATGATTCACGATCTTAGCTTTTCTGACTAATGACACCGACTACATACGTCCGTCGTCCGGGGAATTATTTTCCATCTTGAAGAGAAATCTCGAATAATTAAATTCGAAATGAGAGGCAAGCGCATGGGGACACATTGTGCCGCGTTACAGTAAGTTATCGACCCAATTTTCAAATATAAAAAAAAAAAAGAACGATGTTACGCGTACACGATATTTCAAACGTAAAAACGAGATTGTGTGTTCGTTGCAGTGATCGAAATGAACATTGTACAACTATTATATGTTTGTGTGTAAATAAGTTACATGTGAGAGGCATGGTATTTTATTACAGCATTTTATATTTTATTATAGTATTATATAGTATTTTATCTATAATAAATAGCGACGAATCTTGTTAAATTCCAACACTTTATTCATAATTATTAATATAGTTCACGTAATATTTATATATTATTCAATATTATGGTATGATAAACAGTTATAAAGAAATCTTATGTACGTGTTTCGTGAACTCTCAGGTGGTTATAGTATTTTGGACGATTTGGTGTAATAGCATTTGAGATTGTAAATTGACTAGAACCAGATTTTTATCTAATAATATATTTTGTTACGCAAATTGTATTTATAATTACGAATAAAGTGTCGTAATTTAATGTGACATATGACGTATTTACTATAATTACTAGGTAAGGTACTATAATTACCTCAATATATATTTACTTCGGAGATCCTTTTATCTTATTTTATTTAAAGTTTCTTTATCTATTTTTTATATTTTAAACTTCTAGCTGTTTTTAATTATTTAATTTTTTTAATCTCGTTCATTTTATGATTCTGAAATTGAACAATCTGAATGAAGTCATTGCATTTCGTAATTTTGCAATTAAAATGCGTTTACTCAAGAATAAACAGGTATAGTATAGACACAAATAACAAGTCTTTTTATATTTCAGTATTACGATTAATATAAATATCTTCAAACAGATTTTGTAATTTTGTAATAGCATTAGATGATTCTTATGATCTTTCTTTATCCTTTTCCCTTTCTTAAATTAATTCTTTCGTAATTTCTTTATTTTTTTTTCTCCAATTTCTCTTTTATGTTTGTGTCATCTGAACGATAATTAACGACAGTTAATTGCGGTAATAACCACTAACCGAGAATAACCACTGCCAAGAGTCGTTCAGCTCTGACGATTAACGAAGAAATTGACCAAAAAGGTGGACTGGTTGTGCAAAATTGAACGGCGAATAATTTTCCATATAAATTTAATGACCTCCGGTATCGATAATTAAAGAACGTTGTTTGCACGACGGATTACGTGAATGAATCGTGCAGTTTGCCAAGGAGATCAGTCGGCAGGTGTTTGACCCCAATTAACATGCAGATGATGCATTTGTTCCGACGCATCGTTAATTCATCTATTAGACTGTCGCCGCTGGTCGAACATTACATCGTTCGTTCACATTCATATTAATAAATGGAAATGAAATGGAAATTTTTCGTATTATTATATGCGGATACGGTCTGCTTTTCTTAACGGGCAGCATTCACATGACGTCCATTGCGTAACGTGTATCTTTCTAAGCGTACGGACGAAACGGAGGAAACGTGTGATTTGAATGTAATTTTCACGCATACAGGCGAAATAAAATTGAAGGTCACTGATCTTTCGTTCCTATACTTTCTCGTATTTCTAAAAATTATTCAGGCAGTTGATGTATTTGTAATGATATTGCAGAAATTTCATCTATGACTTTAATGCGATTCAATGTTAGAGAAATGTTTTAGAAATTTAGTATAGGTGTCTTTTCAAACTTTAAGGCGGATAAGACAGACACGAACATTGAACGGAAGATTTTTCATCTTGAAAATCAACATCAGAAGATAGAATGTTGTCTCAGCAATTGTCATTTCTGATTGATAAAATTACATTGTGTTATTGATCATAAAAACTTTCCCTCTATTTTCGTTCACTTTCTCCATTTCAATTGCCTTTGGATTCTGAATGAGAAGTATTTTCTTACCACTTGTGAGAATTGTAATTTATAAAATCACGTTAGGTATGTCGCGTTATCAATCGTAAGAAATATTTTTCTCTCAGTTTTGTTCATCTTCTTTGTTTCAATTGTTTCTAAATTTTAAACGAGAATATTCTCTCGCCAATTGTCATTGGTGATTTACAAAATTGTTATTCGTTATATTGGGCTGTTAATCATAAAAAGTAAAATCTTCGCGATTTTTCTTCATTTATCTCATTTTACGTAAGGGTTCCGTCTTGTTTTTATCTTTATTGAAATTTTAATACGTCATTCATTATAAAGTGAAATTAAATTACAGTACATTGTTATACCTTATCAATCATTACTTTATACGATAAATCATAATGCAGTGTTCATTATTGTTTTCGTGCAATATAATGGATAACATTCAAACAGATTAAACTTATTAAGTCACACTCCAATCAGTACGAACAATGCTTAAAATCTTACACAAAACGAGTAGCAAACTCTCTATAGCAAAAGTTAGATTTTTCAATGTACTTCGTATCTCTTGCTTTATGTATTATAATTAGAGAATTTGTTTTGAAATTGTATCATATTAATTAGAGAATTTTCAAATTAAAAAAAAATATCGAGAAAAATATTATATTAAATGTATAGAGAAATATCGAGAAATTTCAAATTCGAAAAAATTTGAAACATTTTTCGCGACATAAATTTATTCCCCAACTTTTACCATTTCCCAATAAATATTTACATTTATAAACAATTAAAACTTCTTGACAACGCACTTACTACCTACTGAATATCCATTGGAAATTTTCCACGAGCGACATTTCGTTTTCACTGCAAGAAATTTAATTTTTTTTTTTTCATTAATAGAACCTGCACGCTCTTTCGAAAAGTCGAGAAAGAAAATCGAATCCACTCGTAACAAATTGCCACTTCTCAGATGATAAATGTCTAGAAAGTGATAAGTTTTGTAACAAATAATAAATAATCGCAAGAGGATAATTATTTTTAAAATTGGTGGCCGTCGATATTAGCGAGTTTCTTTATTTTGTTTCAGGTAAGCGTTTTAAAACGAAATTACTAATGACTGCGTTCGTTCTGGTAAAGCGAATCGATGGTGAGTAAGCATAAGTTTCACCGTATGTGTAATTGGAAAGAGAAAATTGACAGACAGTTACGTTGTTAATTTCCTTTTAAATTTTTATTATTCTCCAATTGTCATTATTTAAATTATTTCGTCGTTATTACGTTGTCAGTAACGTCATTAGATTTTTGTCATGTTCGTTATTGATTTTAATAAATGATTATTTCATTCTATCTATATAGATATTATTTTATTGTTAATGATATTAATAATTCCTCATTAATAACGACAGCATTTCTACTATTATTGAATTTGATATTCAATTTTGTATTATTGAAGTTAATATGAGCCTTCTCGTCGTGTTACTTCACAGCTGCATATCAGTTCTATCAGTTGTCATCCTTTCGGAGAAAATGTCGCGTATCAATAAAAATTTCATTTTCATTGGACGCTTCGTCTTCATGGATATTATTTTATCGGTAATTATATTAATAATTCACAATAACAGTATTCGCGCTGTTATTAAATTTTGTATCACTGAATTCGATAAATTTAAATTACCCGACTATCCTTCGATTTTCTTCTCGTTGTTGCTTCACAGCTCACAGCCTATTATTATTTTTCTGGGCAAAATATCGCGTAGTTCAAACGAAGCTGTCGTTTATTATATTATTGACATTATCACGGTAAAAATTTCATTCGCAATCCGTTTGCCCCGACGAATAAAATGATTAATCAACAACCGTTCAATTTTACGTTATCAGCTTCCTTTATGCTTTCGCCTGCCGTTCTCGCGTTTTATTTTCAACGTCGCGCAATTTTGCCTCGGTTATCGCGATCACGTGAAACCGAGTGCGATTCCACGTGTCGTGGAAAAAGTGAAAAAAGAGGAATGCAAATTTTTTTAGAAATTGAACCTCGTTTAACGCGAAACACAACCGTGTGTACTATTCGGTCGTACGTAACCAGCCCCACGTGTTTTAATTGTATGAAAATCAATTTAGTCGGCAACATACTAACGGTGCTGTGAATGCAGCGTGCGAATCTGTCGGCCGTTAAAGATGTAATAGCAGGCATTCGTTGCCTACGTTGGTAAATGATTGATCGATTCGAAAGCGATTACTTGTACCCGCGTGTTAACCGTTGGTACGGATTTGCACCAATTTGCAACGCGATTAAGTCGACGGTGTCTTGGCAATAATTAACAAGAGGAACAGGTTAATGGCGTACTAAGCAATATACACATACTATCTATTGTGTTCAAATTCCTCCAGCGATCGATAGAATCGAACAATATTTGAACGCGTGCATCGAGCATTGTAAGAGCATTTCGTATGGGAATTATCGCTGTAATTTTACAAGAGGAAACAGTTACTGAGCGTTTGCCTTCGTACGACATTTGAATCCGTGGTTCGTTAAGGGGGCAGGACAGTTTGACGGGCGTAAAAATTACGAATACTTAATATTTATAATTATAATTATATTTAAATACTTGTATTAATAATTAATTGCGAATATACATATTTGATTGACACGGGCTCTTGCGATTTATTTTGACACGTTGTGAACTATAAAAGCGACATTAAAAAAGGAAAAAAAGAGGGCTGTTATTTTACTTTTTAACGGCATCCTCTTACATAACTTTTTTTTTCACATTGTCTATCGGTGTGCATGATTCCAGCCAAACAGGATTAGCTGCAACAAAAAGGCAAGAAAAGTTCAAGAGTAAACAATATTCTCTAGGGATTGACGATCCAACGTTTTTCATTTCTGTGAAAATTATGAAAATAGCAGCTATTTGTTTTTGAACAAATACGTGTCGAATTTATGCCAAACATTTCTACGTTCTTTGTTTATATTTTTCAAAATTGTTAAAAATTAAAAAACGTTCGATCGTTAATCCCTAGTAAATGTTACACTAAAGATACGTACCAAGCTTCACAGTAATCGGTTGATTAGATTCCAAAATATCTTGCACGCCGTCTCTAAAAACCGAGTTTCGATTAAAGTTTTAGAACGTCATTTTTCATACATATCTTTTACTTTTTTTACATATATATATCGCGGCTCACAGTTCTTACAATTCACAACTAAATTGAATTCAAGTCCCCTGATATTCGATTCACCAAAAGTAATATTTCAATCGCACGATCTACACTTTATAATACTGCTTAAAGTTGTAAATAGTGATACAAATTCCATTATTCTGTATCCATGAATTTATTATTATACTCCAAAAAAATAAGTCGTTTTAAAGACTAGGACCTTTTGTATCTACTACTATTTAAGACAGGAAAAAAAAATCGATTTTTTGAAAATTACACACTGTCCTGACCCCTTGAATTTTTGCCTCTGAAGTACTCGGTTCGTGCAAAGAAGTTTGAAGAGAACACGCATAATTTGTTGAATTCAATTTGGGCGAGCGATGTTTAACATCAATTTCGATTTAAAACGGAACCTGTTGTTCGAAGCGATTAATATAATTAAATTGGATTGAGTTAATCATTCACTGGGTACAGATTTAATTTGACCGATTAATTATTAATTTAATGCAAATCATCGTAACCGAATGAATCCGCATCGCGATTAATACGGAGTCGTCAATTTGGTTTGGAAACGATGTTTTTATGTTTATTACTTCATACCGAAAGACAACTGAAAAATAAAATCTAAATTCTTCTTTCTACGCGACACGTGTCTTACTTAAATAAGAATTATGAAAGCGGCGACATAAAAATTCGTAGTTATTGCAGAATCTGCCTAGCTATTATAATAATGAACATTAATGGAAAATGACTGTTCCAAATTGTTCTCTATCGTCCTGTCCTTTCACCTCAAACGTAATAATCACCGTGATCAAAAATCTTTCGAATCAAACGTTCGACTCATCTCGCCGGCGTATAAATATGCATGGAGAACCTGCGATGAAACATAATCTCTCGGACTCGACGCGTTCTTCATTATCTCGCACGCGGATTTCTCTTTGCGCGATTATTATTCAGAAACGGAATCGAGAGACAGAGAAAATTGACGTTGCAGCGCTCTTTGACGATTCTCTTTGACGCGTCTCTTATCTTTTTTTTTTTTTTTTTTTCACGAATCGTTAAGAGATATCCGCGCTGATTGATTCGGATTGGACACAGGGTGCGTTGTAAATTTGGGGAACGTTGTAAATTTCGAGGAAGGCTGACCTTCGGTTCTTATTCTGGTAATCCGGCTTGAAAAGAAATCGACTTTTTGAGGATTTTTTTCCAAGGAAGCCATGGTACATTTTGGTGTGCAGTTTTCACACACAGATTTATTCATACCTAAAGAGTATTTGTAATTTTTTTTCTAACGAAATTAATGAAAGTTGTGGAAATTATATAGCCTTGGGTAAAGCATGTTTTTAAAAACGGGTTCGAATGGCTGACGTGATTCCGGTCCGTCTGGTCATTTGAATGTAAAAAACCAAAGTGCGTCTTAATTAGTATAAATATGGCTATCGCATGAACCACGGAAACAGCGAAATTTCGAAAATTGAAAAAAATGACAGCACTCTGAAGTTAAAATATCGATTTTCCTTGTGCTTTTCGTCTTTTAGGTGGTAAAAAAAAAAAAACAGAAAAAAAGCGTCAGATTTTGAAATATGTGGTTCATGCGACAAAGGTACATTAGGTGAACATCTCTAAATTTCAAGTCAGTCGATCGACTAAAACGTGAGATATTCCGTTAGCCAGTTTAAAAAATATGGATTTGAGAAAAACACAAAAATATTCATACTTCCAATTAATCGAACAGCACAGGGAATAAAATATTACAAAATAATAATATAAATAATAATATTATAAAATAAAATATTTTTCGAGAAAAACACAAAAAAACACGAAGTTTTTGTTACCTGTTGTACAAAAATATTCGTACTTATGTACACCGTTTCCTTTAAACACTTATAACGTTGCTAATTTTACGAACTCAAACAAATCCTGTTGCATAGACATTTTTAAAAGCATATACTTTGAGATAATGTAAAAAAAAAAAAAAAAAAATTGATTTTTTCAAACCGGATTACCAGAATACCCCCTTAACAGGGAAAGAAAGGGGAGCTAGGGCCCGTCGGCGACGTCGCATTTGCAAGTACCGAGGATTTTCAAACACGAACGTCTCGAAAAGTTGTTTCTCACAGTTGTTGTTCGAAAATGGAGACGCGTTTGTCTGAACGCGTCCTCCTCTTGTCACACGCTGGAATGAGACGGCGACGACGCGTGCAACGGCAAACGCAACAGCCAACGACAACAGCCCCGTACGAGCGTGTCCCGTGTGCAAATGGCAAGGCATTTCGTGCATCCTTGGATAATATGCGGCGCAATGCCAAATGCCAGCACGTTCCTCATGGCAGGGCCCAGCCGTCCTCCAATATGCATGCGTGCAATTCCGCCGCTCCGCACGCGCATCCTGCGTCTACGCGCGTGCACTCGCGTATCGTGGAAAAACACACACACACACACACACACAGGCCGCACATATTGATGCCTCCTTCTCGAGGCATGTGTTTTTTCCACGGCGTGCGTGAAAACAGAAGAGGGAGACCTGTTCTATCTCGTTCCGAGACCGCGGCGGGTGTCTCGTCGATCAGAGTGGCGAGTGCTGGAATTTATCAAATTACTCGCGGGGCACTTTCGTAAACGAGTAATTCCCGCCCCCTCCATGTCGCTTTTAACTCGATGCTACGAAAATTCGACTTCCGCGCGATAAGTTTGTAACGAATTCAGAATGGAAGGCGAGCTTCGTTGCAACGGGGAAATGAGTATTGACGTGAGAGAGAAAATTTCAAGGCCTCGCACAAGATTTCCTTCGCGATTTTGAAATTTATTAATTATTAACTCATAATATAAGTTTAACCGCTATTGCTGGCACTTTAATTTACAATTATTAATTTTAATTCCCTAATTTAACTTTCATTAATTATAACATAAAGAATTTTTTATTAATTATATTTAATTATAAAATATATTTAATATAAATCTATTATATATAAAATATTAATTTAATTAATAATTTAACCATAATTATATTATAATATAATATAATAATTAAATAAAATATTAAATTATTTATATATAATAATTCAATATTATTGATATAATATATATATGTATATATAATTAAATATAAAATTAAATATTTTTATAATGTATCTCCTATTTTTAATATAAAAATATAAAATATTATATCAATTATAATTAAATACAAATTGTATCCAATAAAATATAATATATTATACAATGATAAATTATATATATTTTATATAAATATATATATATTAAAATAAAGATATATATTATAAAAAGTATAATTATATATAATAAATATAAAATATATACAATATATACATATATATTAAAATAAAAATATATATTAAAAAAATATAAATATATACAATAAATATAAAATATATATTATTTAGTTATATATATTTTATATAAATTCTGTGCAATATTCTATTTGTATTTGGTTCTAAGCGATATTTAATAAATTTTATCTAAATTCAGTACGATGAAACTTGTTGCGGGACCGATATTATGTCCTGGGAAGTGTATAATAATTATACTATACTATGTTGTATAATATAATACTATATATTATATTATACTATAATTACATTCACACTAAATCTGTTTAATCAAAGAGTAATTTATTTACATAATTTAAAATACATATCAAGAAATTAAACTACTCGTTTTTTTTTTTGATATTCGTAAAATATATTTAATTCGCAGTTTCGTTATTCTTTAAGTAATTTTTCTAACATTCTTCGAAATGTATGTATGCTACAAAAAGAAATGAACTTGTTACTCAATTCAGTAGTTCATGGATTTCTTTCCATGCTCGAATAAATAAATCGAACCTACAAGGTAAAAATTCGGCTCAAACAAATAGAGTCCACGCGAACAGAGTTTTTATAAAATTTGGAGAACACGAATCGTAATTTCATAAAATTTCGAGAAACTGGTGTGTTTATGATATTCTTGAACGCATTGGTACGTACTTACATACATAACATAGCATGTTCATATACATACTTCGTTGAAATCGATTAAACATTTCCACATGTAATTAAACGATTAAAATCACTCCCATTGACTGTGCAAACATACGGATTAACTACGTCTTAAGTTTCGCAACTAGCGGCTCGATGCTCGGATTATGCAAACCACAGATTCGTCTTGGTAGTTTTAATCGAGTGTAACTTTCGTTTCACGACACGATGGGAGTACGCATTTAACTCTCGCCCCTCATTTCTCCAGCTTAATTTGCCTCTTTGGTTTTCAAATTGACGCAATTGAATATTCGAACGAAGAAGCGAACAATTAAATTTTCAAATTTTTTTTTTTATCGACAGTAGATGAACGAAATCTCTGTATGCAATTGCTCATATACAAGTTTCACATCGTTGATCTTATTTTTTCCTAATTTTGTTCAACTTTTATGATGGTTTGTTTCAGACTCGATACAGTATGTATGTGGCAATTGTAATTTATTTTTTTGGTCAATGTTTAGAAATGATGTGAAATGAATCACAGATTTATACCAATTATATTAGAATGAAAAAATTATCCTAATTTTATTAATTGAATAAATAATAATTAATAAATTTTAATGTAGGAAAGTTTAGTTAATACATAACGTTAAAATGTCATTTTAAAATAAATTAAATGATTAATTTTCTATTCCACAAATGATACCAATTAATCGATTAATAAATTTTTTTATTATGTTTATTAATATTAATAATAATTTTATTCGTTTTAAATTCGTATTTTATTATTAATATAATTAATTATAAATCAAATACAAATAAATCTAAATCTAAAAATTTTAATAGAAAATTTATATCAAAATGAAATTAATTTTAATGAATTTATTTGAAAGATATGATCCATCAATTAATTTTATTTACAACTTTCAATTTAATTGAATTTTTATTATTATATCATTAATTATTTTTTCTAATAATTATTGATCAATCCCTTCGCGATTTAATATATTATTAAATAAGTTTATCTTAATTTTATTTAAAGAATTTTCTATATCAACAAATAAAGAATCAATATCTAATATAATAATTTTTTTAAGATTAATATTTTTTATTATATTTATGAACTTTTTTAAATTATTTCCATACATTTTTTCTTTAACAAGAAATTATTATTATTTATTATTTAATTTATCAGTATGACTAAGATTCTTTCAAGGCACGCATTTTCGAAAAATGTGAAACAAATGTAACGCTCGTCTTAAGATTCCCGTCCTGCTCCTCCTTGACTCTCGAATTTTCACATTACTCGTGTCATCGTCATATATTCTCACTATTGAGAATTGCTACTCGTTACTTTTGTACGCAGTGAAACTTGCCACGAATTTCGCTAAACGTATCGTTCGTTTTCGTCGAAATGTCGCAAAGTGAATCACGTGTGCTTCCTTGAGCAATCGCATACAGGAAGCGCATGTCGTTATCAACATGCTACCTGCCTTCTCCGACATTTACAGCGTATCCTCTCTCAAAAATATCGAACTCTCCGGCAGATGACCACTTGTCGCGCGGAGGATCGTTCGCGTAAGCTCGATAGAGTCGAAAACGAATGACCATCGGCCGTTACGAAGTGCATAGTCAGCCACTCGAGCAGGCACCTGCACGTAATGTCCGGTGTCGCAGCATAGGTGTTCGTAGATAGTCGACATCGTCTGGAAAATTCGGAATATTCGATTTCACGGACGACGAGCCACGTGGTGGTCGCTTACTTTCGTCCAACTAAAATCGAGAAATATCAATTCTCTGTCTTATTCTCGCACTTTTCTTCTCTTTTATGTACGACAAAATGAGGTACGGGCAATTATATTCGTACTTTATGAAACGAAATTGCTACTTATTATGTATAATATCTAGAATACATACACTCCCGTCCATAAGTCACTTGCTTATTTTCATCTAAACACAGATATACTTTCCCGGATTAATTTTATTATACAATCTTGTTACATGTACTCTATTCAATCTGTTTTATAATAATGCTTGAAGACAAAACTGATGTTTAACGTACGTGGTCTGAATAAATATTTCAAAGTGTATCGGAAATATGTATATATATACTTAAAAAATCGAATCGATGTGCTTTGGGATGAATTGGACAGAAGCCTTCAGAAATGTGTCCAAAGTCAAAAGAAAGACTTGTGGAAGAAATTAGAAGAAGCGTGGAAAGAAATTCATACCGAAATATTGTTAAAATTAAACAGTAGGAAGTATGCCACGGTTGTTTTTGGCCTTCATCTTTGCACAAAGATATAAGATACGTTATATACAACATGGTAGGATTTTTGATATATGTCATATTCTATATATGATATATATATATATATACACACATGATTTTTGATATTTTTCGAAATATTTATTCAGACCATATATGTAAAATATCAGTTTTGTTCTCAAGTATTATTATAAAATAAGACTGTACAATAAAATTAATCCAGTAAAGTATATCTATGTTCTAGTAACTATTCAGCTCAAAATAAGCAAGTGTCCAGTGACTTATGGATGGTAGTGTATATTTATTGCTACGGGATTAGTGGGTTACAGATTACATAAATTTCTTCACAATGTCGTGTATATGGAATCAAAACAGTTTGCACGTCATTTGATCAACTAGTTCCCGTCATTTCAGATTCATGAGTGTTATTAATTCTAGAACACTGGAATCTTTTTTTTTCAACGAATGAACGGAACGGAATGAGATTGTTCCAGATTGTTTTTCATTCGTTTGCACAGTGAAAACATTATTCACGTAGAATCGAAGAGGTTTTCAGATTATTTCAAACGGTTGATTCGCGACTGTTGGCAACTTTTCTTTTGTGTGAAATGTGTCAAATGAACGCATACTCTGATTAATTTATATTTTCACAGTTCTTTATGTAAGAAAATTAAATTATTCATCATGAACAAAAATGAGATACTAATATCTGCGTTGCATATGAATTTACATTGATTGTATGCTCAATGTGATTTATGATAAAAATCGTGTAGTTTTTATGTGATCTGTGGCAAATTTATTATTTTCTAGCTTGGTTGTCAATTGACAATAAAATGAAATTTAATAGACAGTTGATAGATTGACTGTGCATTAAAATATCTCTTCTTATTTTTATGATAAACTAACACTGTCACAGTCATTGGTCGCGATTATCAAGTTTGGACGTTATTCAGATAATATATTTAAAAAATGACAGTAGTACGAGTAATATATTATTTTATTTAATAAGATATTGTTTCGTTATTTGATTATCAAACAGAAAAACTTTCTATTTTATTTTATTTTTTTTTATTTGACTAAATCTTTCTCCAAGTAATGTTAATTCAGTATTGTCAGTCTCATTATAATTTCTTACCTTAGCTTATTTGCAAATAACGTATTTAAATACCATAATAAATAAACAATTATTTCCAAAGTAACAATAATAAATTAGTTGAAATAATTTCATTTCAAGTAGAATGTGCCCAAGTCTGATTCTAATTCATATTTAAATAATTAATCGTCAATTCTGTAATGGCTAATATTTATCGTTACAGCACATCCGTAAAAAATAATAAAAACGAAAGACAATTCGCTCTCATCGCTCAGATCTCATCTCTCTACCTCGTTAAAATAGGAAATTCAACGTGCCTACGGAAATCCCTGTGAATTCTCGAAATTTCGTCATTCGATTATAATTCCATGCAGCGTGCCCATACATATACACACACGTACATACGTATTTGTGCAGATCAAAGGTTTTGTAACGCCTCATAATTTCCTAAGCCGCGCTGCTGCTTCGTTGGAGTTCGCATTTATAAACCTGTCATTTAAACATTCCAACTACTTTGTACGAGGTGTCTCACGGTAGAATCGCCCAGTGATTATCAAACACACGTAACAGTGGATATTGGTAAGCGAGTGAAAGAAACTGCTTCAGAGTTGCACGAAGCACCGAAAACACGACGTGAATTGATTTTATTTTAAACAATGACGTCCCATGGAAATTCGATCGATATTCAAAACGACCTGTACTGACTTAAGTGGAGCATAATGTATTTTTAATCATACTCAACCAAATAATATACTGTCACGTGTTTCTGTTGTAATTCGAATTCCCCCACGTCGAATTTCACTTTTTGAATTTCTTCGGGGCTCGAATTTTTATTTTTATAAAATGCGTCATGTGCAATATAATATAGTGTGTTTTAATATATAGAATTAAATTATATATATTATATATTAAATTATAATAATTTTATAATTGTATATTATAAAATATTATAAAATATATATAATATAAATAAATAATAATTATATAAATTATAATATAAAATTATATAAAATATAATGTTAATATATATAATATATAAATATGTATAATAATATGTATAATATTATAAAATATATTGTATATTATAAAACATAATACTTCGAGAAAAATTTACTCTATTATTCGCTATTATGCGCCTAGTGAAACAGTGTGACACTGTACTAACAGGATTTCCCTAGTAAAACCACGAACAACAAACTTATTTAGATACTGTCAGTGCCAAAGCAGAGTGCCAAACGTGCCAAAGTTCAGTACCAAAGATCTATCCAAAAGTATGCGCAAAAATCCCTTCAAATTCTCCATGGATCGCTTCTGAAGTCTCTTGACCACGAAGATTCGTCTTCACCAATTTCATTCGCGTGACGGGCATGGGCCCGTATCTATTAAGGGACTTGGCTGCGAATCGATGATTCGCACGTTTTTCTCGCGGCGTGTACGCTTGTATTCCTCTTGCGTCGATACCCGCGCCGGGGACACGATGATTCCGCGAATTTTTTCTGTCTTGGGTTGCTCGGCCGAGGTGGTTGCTTTCACCGGTGCGCGAGGCGCGCCGGTTTAACGAGCTCCCATAAGTGCACTCGTCGTGCAAGAGCGGACGGGAGAGTACGAGAAAAGCAGTTTTATCAAATCTTCCACGTCAGTACGTGTATCGCCGTACGGATATCCCTGCGCAGATTTTTCAAGAGTTAATGGACTCGAGCGCGAAATCGAGATACACGCGAACAGGTGCCCCGTGTAGTTATCCATCGTGGGCTCGCCGTGGGAGCAGCCAGAATTCGCCTGGCCTGTTCCTTGCACCGTGGATTAAATCTCCTGGTACGAGCCGTACTAGAAAGTTTATCGGACGTCGTCGTCGTCGTCGTCGTCTTACGAAACGTCGTATCAATTGCTTCTTATCGTTGGCCGCGCGTTGACCCCGAGTTATATAACGTTCGAGTGTATTTCTCCGACTAGAGGCGTGTATTTATTCAAATATCCCGCGACTCGTGCGTCCCTTGCCTTTTTCTCCGATTGATTTTCACGGTGCAAGCAGAAAGATTAATCCAGTTAAAACTGCGAGATTTAGTTTTAAAAATCCGTCAGGTGGGAGGCGTGATTAAAATGAAGCAATGACGTGTATATCACGTGTCGAAGTCGCAGGGCGAACAATTATATTATAAATTTTACGAAAGGGTAAAGCAAAAGGAGGAAGCGTTACATTTTTGAAAGATGAATCAGTTAAAACTGCGAGATTTAGTTTTAAAAATCCGTCACGTGGGAAACGTGATTAAAACGAAGCAATGACGTGTATGTCACGTGTCGAAGTCTCAGGGCGAACAATTATATTATAAATTTTACGAGAAAGTAAAGCAAGAGGAGGAAGCGTGACATTTTTATTCGATAAGAAATTAACAATTCATCGTCGAAAAGATTATCGTCTGAGTTTCTGAAAAATTTAAAAGTAATAAAATTCATGAACAGGAAAGATTAAAGAGAAGAAAAAATAATTTTGAAGATACACGCGGTAAAGTAAACGTGAAACAATTCGAATACCAGATGCATTGGGGAAAATAATCGGTTCAGTTTGTAAAAGAATAATATTGTACGAGGAATGTCTGATATACCAAAGAGAATAATCAAATTTTTTTTTCATGAAATACATTGCAGCTTTATTTGTAATATAAAGGAAACATACCACCAAGTGAGATTTTTATTCTCGTTGAAATTTGGAGTTTTTAAAATAAATGGCAATTTTTTATTTTACACGACGAGTATACACGTCAACTGCGTCGAAATAAAGTTTTCGATCGACGTGTATGCACGTTGATGATATTGTACATGCTTCTTGCTCGTCTTGAACAAAATGATTATTATTACAACATAAACTTCCTGCCGTGATTTTGTTTACTATATTTACCATATTTTTCATTCTTCTTATTATATTTTGTCGTTATTTTTACAACATCTGATTCACATACGATATTTCACTTTTTGGGCAAGACTTCTTCGTATACGTTTCCTGAGAAATACGAATATTATAATCATAACGTTGGCCAAAAAAGTAATAGTAATTTATAAAAAAAAAAAAAAAAAAAAAAAGAAAAGGACGATGACTCGAATAACTAATGAAAAATGAGCTCTTTGCTCTTTTTAAGCAATTACTGAAAAAAATTGAGATTCGCAAATAAAATGTTCTTGTTGTTCACATAGCCTTGGTATAAAAAATAAGTACTAAATAAGTCGGGATGCATCAAATTTAAAGGGATTAAATTGTGAGCGTGCTTACGAGCTAAGTTGAATCACAGAGTTAGCGACTAACATTCGGGAAATCCTTGCGAATTTTTATAGTGAATGTTGTTTACATTGTGACAATATATGAACAAAGAAGTAAGAGTGCAATCAAAATGGAAAGGAACTAATATTACGGAAAGTAACTATAGAAACAAACTAGTAAAACACAAACTTGTGTTTATAGGAATAAAATAAATGATATATAAAAAAAATTGAATAGACATAATTGGATGAAAGAGTGTACTGGAATATTTTTAAAATCACGAATGAAAAAGGAAGATACTGTGAATTATTCAATAGTCGCTCAAAGTCACATCAACGTCTAGCAACTTCGCGTTAATCTAAAAGGAATTTGTCTTGAAACAATAAAAAGATATAAAACAGTAAACAATAAAAAATATAAAAACAATGATTGTAGATCAGAAGTCGTGTATGTGCAAAATTAATTGTAAGAAAGAGGATTTTTGTAATTGAGTTCCGTCAGAAGGACAGTGAATTTTGGAGGAAGCAGAAATATGTGAAAAGTCAGCAGAGTAAAGAGCAAAATAAATGAAGGGATGAAACCAAGAAATTTGCGAAGCGTTACAGAATGGTCTCGGGGCTGTGTATGAATATTTCGAAACGAGAAGGTGGAAAAATCCGCTGAGAAATTACACTCGTGCCGGGAATATCATTTTCAACATGGCCGTGACCCAAAATATACAGTGGAAATAGTCCGTTTATGGGTCAGATGAAACTTGCTACATTAGATACTTTGCCAACTCCAAGTCTCCAGACCTTAACCCAATTAAACAGTTATGGGGCGAACGATTAAGAAAGTATGAAATAACTACTAAAGAAGCAACTAGAAGATATATTGTAAAAATGATGGAGCATAGTAGCACTAGACATTACACAAAAATTAATATTTTAAAATGTTAACTTATTGAGACTGTTTAATTAAGGATTTAATTCTTTTCAACGTATTTTTATTTAAATAAACGATTAAATTATGATCAAATTGCCTCTATAGCTTAATTATAATATATACATATGTATTACAATTTAATAAATACATACGTAATACTGTTTCAAAATTGTCACTGCAGTAAAACACTGTAAAATTAATTACAGCAAGAGTAATAAGCTTCGGAAAAAAAAAAGTGTAGAATTGTCGTAGAGAAAAAAATCCGAATGTAGATCAAGAGTTTGTAACATATAATTGATAATTTATTATTTATTCATAATTTTTGCACATTAACATCGTTCAAACATGTATAAACATTAAATTTTAACTGATTACAATCGTTTCATTGTTTATGAACGAGTAAAACACATCTGCGTGTACGTCAAACATTTCGTATTAACAATTAAAGCTTTAAGTTTACTGCTAAATATTACATCGTGGTTGAACATGTATTTATTTTGGATATGCAAGTAATGCTCCATAAATTCTCGCTAATTAGTTATTATCGAATTGATTATAGGTTGTTACATAAATGAAAATATTGATCAATATATTACTGTTCAGGATTGACAGCGTATTCATATTTGTTGTCGGTATCAGTTAAAAACCATCGTCTCATTTTTTACTTAACCAAACATTTCGCTTTTGACGTGATGCTAAATACAATTTTTCTATATAATTTTGAGAGACACGTGATACATTATTCACTTTGCCCCTGCATCACTTCGGATTATTTTAAAATTCCATTTTATTATTAAGGCATTTCGTTGTTCATTTTAATTTTATTATTACTTTAATTTTATTAAAGAATAGTGAAATAAAATGATGTACCATAAATATTAGTAATATTGTATAAATTATTATAGTTACCAAATGGTACTATTTTTTGAGTTGATGTTGAACAATTTTTTAATTCTTTAAAATGTCAGTAATAATTATTGAATTCGTTGACATTTACGACTAATTTTTTTCTTTTTATACCCGAACAAATGTGAAAAAGTTACAATACATTGGAACGAAATTTTCAAAACTTTCCATGTATAATAAACTCGATGTATTTGTGTTTGCAATCAACGAACGTCTATGAATCATAATGCTTTTCAAGCTATCCTCTTCTCTTTGAAAACAAAATTACAACACAAGATATCAGAGCTGGATAAACGTTAAAATATTAATTTCTAGAATAACGTTAGAATATTGAGATTATAGTTTCCTTCATCTTTCTTTGTTTGCATTTAATCATCACGAAACGTTTACAAACCGTAACTCCCTTTGAAAATAACATTACAACATATTAGAGCAAGATAAATGTCAGAATATTAATTTTCAAAATTCCCCTTATTTTTCTTAATCTATTCTTTATTCGCACTTGCAATCACCTGTTCTATTTGAAAAGAAAATTACAACACGTTGGGGCAGGATAAACGTCGTAATATTAATTTTCAGAATTTCCATTTACAAGTGTCGCAATGATCGTCCAAAAAAGAAAAAAAAAAAAAAAAAAAAAACTGCAACACCCCTTAAAGCCACTCTGTTCTCTTCTCTTTGAGAAGAGAATTACAAGACATTAGAGCTAGAGATAAAGGTTGGAATACTTTATTCGGTATTTCGCTTTGTCCCTCTCGGTGTGTTCGCCAATGCCAAGGTTGTAAGACAAACAAAGCGGAGCGTATACGCAAATCCAGGCACGTACACCTTGTGTTTGCATATGCGCGGCTTCTTCGACCTCCTCACAGGCTGGCATGCTTCGGCGCTCGCATTGGTTTTATGGCTTGCAGTTTGCCCGGAAATCGTCCTTACCCTACCACCATTTTGCTAGGACATGCACGATTTTCGACGGACACCAACGATTTCTCGCGAGATGTCTGCCCGGCGTCTCGCGGTGAGGGAAAAAGAAAGCAAAGAGCAAGAACCCACTCTATTATGCCGGCTGCATTGTCCATCGTATCCCTTCCATGGAACGTGACAGGGTAAAACGACTTATCGTCGTTCTAAGCGGGTTTTTACACTACGGATTCCTGGAAAAGGGAATTTACGTTCATCTCTCATCGCGGCCACCTCGGCAAAAAATAAACTCGGAATCCTTCCCGAACGAATGACCGCGCGTTCACCAAGAATGGAAAAATAATATCGGACTTGGGAAAATTTCTACAAATTTATTAATTAGTATAATTGTATAATTTGTGACAACAAGTGAATAATCACGTACGAAAATTTACGTGCACGGATGAATGAAAGTTTTGGTGGAACGAACTCTTTCTTACACGGTTTTACACGGCTGCTTGTGAAAGTATTGCAACGTTTTATGAGAAAGTTTTCACGAGCGTGTTATATGCGTCATGTAACACACTCGTTTTGACGTTTCATTAAGTCGTTGCTAATTGAAATGCCAATTTCGAATTTTACGAATCGGTGTTCAACTATCCTGATGTTTGTACAACGCTTGCCAAATATTAAATGTTAGTGTTGAATAAACGTCTTTAATTATTTAACTGTTACTTCTTATATGTAGAAAATTATACGTAATGACTATTTGATAATAGACTCTTAATATTGTTCACGAAAATATTCAAACGTTTTTTATAAGAGCTTTTTATGAATTTATTATAAATTATTATTTATTATTTTATCTATTTATTATGAATTATTATTTATTATTTTATCAATTTATTATATGTGTTATAAAAAACATTTCGAAATTTTGTCAACCTCGTAACGCGTAAAACTATATCGCACTCTTGCGATAAATATTTTGATCAAAATTTGACCCCTTGTTTGTCCATCAAAGAAGTATAGCTATTATTACAAACGATGAATACCACAAATTTCTAGATATTATTAATATTATAAAACGTTGTTACGTATCAGTAGTTTGAAATCGTTTTATCGAATCGCATAAATAGTTGAAAAAAAAAAAAAAAAAATACCGCCCCCGGGTGGGCTCGAACCACCAACCTCTCGGTTAACAGCCGAACGCGCTAGCCGATTGCGCCACGGAGGCACTTGTAAGATTTGTGTTATAGAGTAAAGACACTGTTTTTATTTATTTTATTTTATTTTATATATTTTATTCTGTTTTATTTTATTTTATTCTATTTATTTTATTAATACATTAATATATTCATACTAGATACATACATCAAATAAATATCTAATTCAATCTGGTACAATTAAGATAATGTTATATGCATGTAAATTTTCTCTTTTGTCCATTACGAATACGTTCTAAAATGTGTTATAATTGTGTCAATGGAAATTCTCATTCCGCGTCGAGAATATTTGGCCCAGAATTGCAATATTTTCTTAGTTTTAAGTGTATCGAAACATAACCCAGGCAAAACAAACAATAAATTTATTACTTCCTAGTAATTTCTATCCAATGACATACCGACTTTAATTAAAAGAAACGATTTATTGTATACGGTTTGGTCACTCGTTATGGTCCGTGAACCAGTTACCAGCGCAAGAGGTTAACAATTCAAACACTTGGCTTTTCATGCCCGAGATCATCGCTTAAAAACATCGAACAATTATATTTCGACGGTCGATGAAAAGGTAAGATACGATTCGAATGGAACAAAAAAAAAAAAAGAGTAAGAGAAATTTAAAGCATTCGTTCGAGCAATCCATTAACGATATAGCGGTGCAAGCATGTACGTGCCGTCGAATATTCGGCGTACAGACAGGCCTATGTTGGCACGACGCTGCATTTCCAAAAGGACGGTATTTAGAGGATGATTTCGAGGCACGTGCTAGTACGCAGTAGCTAGTCGCTACCAGCGATCATCGATACCTACGTTCGGCATTTTCAAAGGAGTTATTCAACGAGGTATGCTCTAGTCTGCCCGCGAAACCATCTGAATAGAATGCCAAATCTCCTATTCCACTTGCATGCTATGTCTCGTTCCCTCTCTGTCCGTATCTTTGGCCCTTTCTCTCTCTCTCTCTCTCTCTCTCTCTTGTCCACGGATACAAAATTCACTTATTTCATTTTACCTCATTACCTTTTTTCTTTTCTCTTTCGATTTATCGTCGGCTGTCAATAATTTCGACAGCGACATTATTGTTTTTGTATATTATGTTATGTTATAATACAGAAAAATTTCGTTTATGCGACAATTTGTTCGGGGACAAATAATTCGTTTAGAAGTTCATTGATTCTCCTTTTTATCAGCAATGGAAATTCAGATTCAATCAGGAAGAGTTCGTTTGATCGGGTATTGACAAAAATTTGTAAGCGGAGTCCGTTTTGAACGAAATTCTGTCGTAATATGTTGGACTAATATTTTATATTAATCATAGAAATTCATTTCTTTGTAACATTTACGTGAATGAATTTACACAGTCTTGTCTTTTCTTCCAATAACTCTCTTTCTCTACTCTCGCCCTCATTTCTCTACAGGATTGGGCAAAATTTATTCGAGATAATGATAAGAAATGACAATTTAAACTATTAGTGAATCATTTCCATTTAATTTATTATTTTCATTTAGAAAATAACACAGGAAATATTATTATTACTCTTAATGTTTTATTGGAGTTAATTCGTTGAAATAAAGTAACAAATAACCTCAGCGCAAAGCATCAATGCTTTATTCCAAAGTTAAACGAGAACTTTTATATGCAGTGTTAAATAAATTAAGCAATAAAATTAGTTAGTGGTAAAACAGAATAATTGTTTCAATAATGTATCTGGAATTTACGTGCATGAAGTATTGTAAGAAATTTCATATTTCTGACATCAGTTGACAATGTTTACACAGTAGAATCAGAAACTATTCGAGAAATGATTCGTACAAAATGAAGTAAACAATTGTTTTAGTTTAATGAAATAATTTCAATGAGGACGTCATTTGCTTATTGAAATAAACAAACACAAGATTGCTTCAAAATAACATCGAATCAAACGAGATGACCTCTCTAATGTGCGAGCAAGAGAATGTAAGTCAAATTTCGATTAAACATCGTTCTCAAAGGAGTGATGTACAATCGGATGATATTCACGAATCAAAATCTGACAAATTCTACATTCTAATCACTCTGAATTTGAATATTATAAATTTTAAACTTTCTTTTCTTGAATATTATAAATTTTAAATTTTTTCAAGCATTTTAATCAAACGATGTCCATCCAAATTGTACATTCTAATTTTCACTCTGAATTTGAATATTATAAATTTTTAATTTTCTGCCAATTTTCTTTCAACCTTCTTTCAAGGATATTTATTTTTTCAAGCATTTTAATCAAACGATGTCCATCCAAATTCTACATTCTAATTTTCACTCTGAATTTGAGTATTATAAATTTTTAATTTTCTGCCAACTTTCTTTCAACCTTCTTTCAAGGATATTTATTTTTTCAAGCATTTTAATCAAACGATGTCCATCCAAATTGTACATTCTAATTTTCACTCTGAATTTGAATATTATAAATTTTAAATTTTCTGCCAACTTTCTTTCAATCTTCTTTCAAGGATATTTATTTTTTCAAGCATTTTAATCAAACGATGTCCATCCAAATTCTACATTCTAATTTTCACTCTGAATTTGAATATTATAAATTTTAAATTTTCTGCCAACATTCTTTCAAGAATATTTATTTTTTCAAGCATTTTAATCAAACGATGTCCATGCCTGTCTCTTTCGTCATCGATGGTTTCCCCTCCTCTAATTATTTTGTCTCTGATTTTCCAACGTTTTTTCTGCCTGTCGTTTCCTCTTCATTTTTTCTTCTTTTTTGCTCGCGGATTGATTAATCGAACGCCGAAGTTCAAAGCCGTCTGCCGTTTGCCGTCTGCGATATACGTAATCTCGGCTGCACTTACCGGATGTAGCGTGTTTAACGATCTACATCGATGGCTCTCATGATGGTGCAGCGACACGCGAGAACGCGAAACGGAATAAGGTTGTTTGATTAAGTGTCGGGCTTTACCTATTACTAGATAATAGCACGTCGACTGCGAATAACGATAAGAACGGCTCGTTTCCGTGTGTTCGATTTTATGAAAACGCACTGCCGTCGATTGTGAAGTCGAGCTCTTTCTCTCGTCTATCGTCGCGTTTATATTATCTTCTCTTTTCGTCTTCCTTTTTTCCCCTCCCCATTTTCTCTCTTTCTATCAGTCGATCAGTCAAGCTTCCTTCTGGAAGCGGTGTATCACTTCGAGAATATTTTAAAATAGGTAAAAAACGTCCAACGAGAGGAAAGCATTATTAGCAGCAAAAATCTCGATAGCTACGAGATATTGACCTACGTAGAATAATACGTAGGATAATACGTAGGATGTACTTTGAAATGAAACGAGTTGATTAAAGATTTTTTAACCTTTCGTCTTGGAACTTCTTTTCTTCAGCTTCGTTACTGTAACATCACGCTATTAAATTAACTAAATTGTATCATTAATTTGTACTTATTAATCTTCAGTATAAGCAATTTAATAATTAAATTAATGATTGATAATTTTTTATAAATTGATAATTTGAAGTTTGCGTGTTTCTATTAAATCGAAATTATAATTCGTACAAATGTGGGATAAAGGACTGATTGAATCTGCAATAACAATGCCAGTGTATTTATATAATATTTACAAAAATAAAATTTAATAACATTGCAAATTTAATACGAACAAGATCTGATACGGTATAAACACGGTGCTGTTTTAAACTACTCAATTACAATCAATCTGTTAGACGTCGATTTGAAGCTTCAATGTGTTTTATAAGTTGTTTCGTTAGAAAAAGTTAGATCATGTATCTGTCAAAATGAATCATCGAATGCAACTTCGAACTTTGATCCAACGAAGTAAAACTAGTTTGTGATACTGATACAGGTTCTCGAAAGTATAACATATCACAAGATTATAAAAAAAAAAAAAAAACAGTTAAGGACCAAGTAATAATTTATAACGTTATAAATACTTCAATTCCTTTTTGCAGAATGAGCAAACTATATTGGAATTTCAATAGTTTCAATATTAAAAAATAGAACTTGACAATTTATCGAAAAGTGAATGAAATATTAGTTATCGTAATTATAAAGTGAACAAAATCTACTAAAATACTATGAAAATCTACTGAAATACTATGAACAAAATCTATTAAATAATATAATTATTTTCAAGAAAGCTTGAGACTTGTATCATCGATTATTTTTATATAAATAGTATCTATCATTAACTATTTTTTCCTTATTTTACCTCTCATTTAATCCACCAGTTTTCCGTGCTACTGAATCAATACGTTTCGAACGATAATTACACTCCTGTCTTTATTTAATACCTTATTGAATTATTTTATCAATTTATTGAGTTTTCTATCAACGTCAGGGTAACAGACATAAATGATACTCTGTCGCAGCGAGGATACGATTCACGTACAAGGATGGTACAATCAGAGTAGGACGAATTAAAACGAAGAAAAACAATTTGTCGGGAGAATCGAGTTTGAAAGTTTATCAGATACGGTTGAAGTTGGCTAATGCTTGACATGACAGAAAAGAATAATTAAGAAAAGGTTATTCTACGTGCGAAAATAAACGAAGAATGACATTTTTTTTGTAAGACGTCTCAGTTTCGAGAAAAACGGTGTTTGAAAATTCATCGAGTGACAAATGTATCCAGTTGTTTATTTTCTTAAAAATGAAAATTTCGAAGGAGAAAATTTTATTCCACATTTTTTTCACTTATTTTGCTACGTAGAATAACCTCTGTGTATTATTCGCGCCTGATCCAGTAACAGATTCAAGTACATGCACTACCATAAGTCGAAGTGTCCATAAGTCACCGGACAAATTGAAGTACGGGCAATTATATTCGAAATTACTACTTATTACATATGTATAATACCTAGAATACATACGTCATATAGAAGTATGATATAATATCTATGTATAATATCTAGAATACATATGTCATACAGAAGTATACAATGTATCATATCTTTGTGCAAATATGACGGCCTGGAATAACCATGGCATCCTTTCCTTTAAATTTATCAATATTTCGCAATGAATCTCTTTCCACGCTTCTTCTAATTTCTTCCGTAAGTTCTTTTTTCGATTTTTGGACAGGTTTTCCCCGAAGTCTTCTGTCCAATTCATCCCATAATTCTTCGATTGGATGTTTTAGACATATATATATATATATTTGATATTTTTTGAAATATTTATTCAGACTATGTATTATTATACAAAATAAGTACATATAACAAAACTGTAGAATAAAATTAATCCAAAAAAGTACATCTGTGTCCTAGTAACTATTCAGCTCGAAACGAGCAAGTGACTTATGGACGGGAGTGTATAAATTTTCAAACTCGGTTCCCTCGAAAACCGGGAGGGGGGTTTTAATGGAAAAAAAAACTTTCTTCTTTCTTTTCGAGAAACTCGTTTTTGAAGCACCTGCTCGGCTGTACCGTACCTGTGTCATTACCTCCAGGTCACTGACACGGGTCAATCGAATATTCACAGTTAGAATCGTTCGAAGAGCAACGATCCGCCGAACGAAAAGCGAATTAAAAAAAAAGGAAGTCCTCGCGGTTTGATCCGGTATTTATTAGTCTGTATGTGGATCGACGTTTCCTGGCCTGTCATCCGTGTCTTTCCGTAACATTAAATAAATGTTAAGGTGCCGATAAAGCACTGCAGCCAGCGAGCACAAAGCACGCAGGGAAGAAGAAACCTCGCCAGTCCATAAAGTGCCGGCCCGATATGGAAAGGCAGCGCGATGCGTTAAACTGTCGGCGAGTTTTCGATTTACGACGTGACGGGATCGAAGTTTATACAAGCACTGGCTTTAAGAGACCATCGCTTTTCCGCGGTCGGCTCTTTTTATTCTACCGATCCCCTCTATACAACGTTAGATCCTATTTGCATAAGTGGGTAGAATAATGCCGGTGAGCGGGCTAAGGGTTAACGCGCCACTATTTTCAATAGTTTTTGAACAGCGAGCGGGACGACATCAACAATTTTCAGTTGGCGTACGCGTTATATACCTGTCACAGAGCTGACGGTAAAATACTATTTTAAATGGCAAATAGTAAATAGATGTTTTGTTTCATATGGCGCGTGTATTTTTGAAAATGAGAGTAACACATTTCATTTGCTCGAAAGAGTGAACATTTAAGAGTGAAAGGTTTTATTTGTTGTGAAAAATTTGCGAGAGAATATTTCAAGTAGCGTTTCATCTGAAAAACGCGGGAAGTATTCGTGCCTTTGTGGAAGCGCACGGTGATGATATCGGGGACAATGGTGGCATTGCAGAGTTAGAATCAGTGCAACATTTCGGCGATAAATATTTGCAAATTCATAGTATTACGAAATATAAACACACGAAACAATTATTTTCGATGATGTTTGCATTATATAAGGGAAGGGGAAAAGTGAATTTTTTCGTTTATTTACGATTAATAAAAAAAAAAAAAGTATTTTGCGTAGATCAGACAAGATTACTTGAATCTACGACCAGAACGCGGGTTTTGAAATACTTTCTTCCATCATGAATTGTCGATAAAATCAGCTTTCTTTTTTTCATGAAAAAGAAATCGCCGAATATTAATATCCGCACTTTTCTCGTTTTAATTGCAATTTTCTCGACAATAACGAATGTACGAGTAATTCACTTTTTACTTCTATATATATCACCAATACGACGTCAAATCATTTCCACGTGTGAAACTTTTTCACGCATAATTAACGAACAATCACGCGTTGTTGGACATTTTTCTTGAAAAATTTCTGCCTGGTGGAATGATACTTTACGTCGAACTGTATTTGATACTTAATGAATCGGTGAACCATAGAGGATCCCGCGTCGATAATTTATCTACTCGGACTCGGAACTCTCAGAAAGATTTCCAGACGTTTGCGAACGAGTCGATGAAAACCGCATTGTCTGTGGGATTGACGACTAAATTGCTACAAACGCAGCGAAGGCGAATGCAGAACGAGTCAATTAAATTGAAGGCTTCTCGACGACGTTAATCATTCCCCCTCCGAAACCTGTAATTTCTGAACGTTTTACAGCCGTTGAAATGCCCGATGATAGACGAGAAATTCAAACGAACAATTTCGAGAAAGAATAGAAGTTGCTTCTTTTTCTATAAGATATCATATAGGTATTTTATCTCTCTCTCTCTCTCTTTTTTTTTCTGTACTGCAAACGAAAAGGCGAACGTGCAATTCGCACATCAGTGAATTCTGCTTTTTCAATGTTATCCTTAGAGGAAGATGGTTTTTTTGGATTAACGTTCTTTTCATCCTTGTTCCTTCTGTTTTTACAGTTTTATGAAATTGAATGAAATCGAAGTATAAATTATTCTGTTAATTATTCTCTAATCGAATTATTAATTGTTCTCTACGACGTTTTCCGGAGATTTCTCAACCACGTTGCGCTGGCAACTGATTGCGGACCATAACGAGTGACCAAAACCGTATACAATAACTCGTCGCTTTCTTTTCGAACTCGTCGGTACGATATCACTGGACAAAAATTATTGAGAGGTAATAAAATTTATTCATTTGTTTTGCCTATTTTGTTTTACTTAAATATACATAGAACTGAGAAAGTATTACAATTTTGGGACAAAAAATTCTCGACGTGCGCGGCGCAAGAAGTTACAAGACAATTGTACTAACACAATCATAATCAAACATGCTGAAATTCATGAAAAACCAGGAAAATGATATTCGTGTCTTTAAAAATGATCGAAATCGGAGCTGCTTTTCTCACCCTTTCCAAAAAAAAAAAAAAAAAAATCCCCTTCATCGCGACAACGACGAGATTGTCGCCAGTCAGGCGCGCGGAGCCTGTACCTGTACGAAACCTGTAAAACTCCGAGCAGAAAGCGGTGAAAGTTAAACGTGGAACACGTACACCTCGCAGCCACGGTTTAATTAGGAAATTCTTATCGTCGCGGAATTATTTCGCGTTGATCGTCGTCGTGAAGCGGGAAGAGTGACGCGGAAGCTTGTCATTCGCGCGCGAACGCCACCCTGTAATACAACGTAATACGACAACTTCCGTCGACTGGATACGACGAGGGCTGCATCCAACAAGTTGAGCGCGACGAGCACGCATAGCCACCGCGCTGCCGGGTATAGTTTTCTCATCCTCATTACGCATTCTCCCGATGGTCGTTTAAACTCTCCTCTCCCCCTTCCTGCCCCACGCGTTTCACGAGTGCAAAACTTTGCTGAAAGTTCAATGAAATTAACTCTTGCTCCGCATACACTTAATAGCCCCGTATCGCGCCACCGCGATCTGCTAATGTACGCCAAGGTCCCGTGTTCTCCCACTCCCTCTCTCACCCTCTTCTCCACTTTTCTTTCCTCTTCTGCTTCTTCCGTCCTCGTTCCATCTCTCCTCTCGTTCCTCGTTCTTCGCGAGATCGAGGAGTTTTGTTGTTGATGGGACTGTGGGTCTCCGTTGCTCGAGGCTAGTCGCGTGCCGATCGCTCGTTCGAGAGTGAAACTATTCAGCTTCGTCTGAAACATTTTTCATCACGCGTAATGATAATGACGTAAATCTAAATGGCAGTATGTGGCGACCCATTCTGTATAGTGTTCTTGGATGGGGGCAGAAATTTTTTTAGCATTTTAAGAATCCCAGCGAGCGTGGATTTTTTTTTTCGGAAGTTGCATTCAAATATGCGTTATTAAATGGTCTGACCAATCTTTTTTTTTTTTTTTTTTTATCGAGTCTCGATGAAAAATTTGTTTAAATCTTTTAGTATCTAATCCGAAATACTCGACTCATTTTCTGCAGCAGCTCAAGTTTGTTTATTAAAATTTTTGTCATCCTCGTTTCCTTTCAAATATCGTCTACGCAATTTGGGTCTCGTTGCATGATCAACTTCAAAGCAAAAGTAGTTGGCAAAAGTACTTGCGCAAATTCTAAATTAATTAAGCCTTAAATTAGACTGTCCCGAAAGAATTTCTTTCATTTTATTAACAAACAGTGTAGTAATATTATTGAATTACGACCCATTTCTCTGTCTCTTCGGGAGATTTCCAAAAATTTCTACGATTTCCCAGCGAAATGTGGTTGGAGATCATTTATTAAAAAATGGGGGAATTTATTTATTAAAAAATAACATTTCCCTTCAAGTTTTATTTCTGAACAAATACTTTCTCAAGTGAATATAAAAGATTTAAAACAGAGGAAAGATTTGAGACTCGGCGAGAATGGCATCTTGGAGCAATATTTCACAAACCACCGAACTTTTGGAAAGATGACGTTACGAAGCTTCCGGGGAGTAGCAAATCAGAGCGGATGATATACAGGGTGTTTCGTAACTTGTGGCATTCACTTCGGGAGCTGATTATACGCCTAAAAGTAATGGAAAAAAGTCATATAAATATATGTCCTATCTGTCTTCGTTTACGAGATATAATTTTATAAACAGAGCAAACTCTAGTAAGCTAATTTTACATTCAATTTTCATAATAATCATAATTGGGATGAAGAAAACCCACGTGTTATTGTGCATTCAAGACATCAACGCCAGTTTAGTTTAAACGTATGGGCAGGAATAATTGATAAATTTTTCGTTGGACCTTTTTCTCTTGATGGGAAACTAACAGGCACAAAGTACGTTGATTTTTTGAGCACGCGTTTACACGAAATATCAGAGGAAGTTCCAGTCGATGTTAGACTTCGTACGCGGTTTATGCATGATGGAGCTCCGCCGCATTTTAGCCGAGTGGCTAGGCAATTTTTAAATCAACACTTTGCAAATAAATGGATTGGTCGTGGAGGTCCTATTGCACGGCCTGCTCGTTCTCCGGATTCGAATCCATTAGATTTTCATTTGTGGGGACATTTAAAATCTATCGTACACGCAACATCGATTGAAAATGCTGAAATACTACGAAATAGAATAGAGCAAGGCTTCCGACAAATTCGAGAAACACCAGGAATGATGAAGAGAGAGTAACCAGATGAATGACAAGACGCGTGCAGGCTTGTCTTCAAATGCAAGGTGGTCATTTCGAGCATCATTTGTAAAAGTAATTGAAACAGAGAATTCATTATATCCCATAAACGAAGACAGATAGGACATATATTTATTACAAGTACGAAATATTACATGTTATATATTACAAGTTACGAAACACCCTGTATAATCCGGTAACACGATGTAAAACGTAAAATACGCGTGCATACGTTATTCATTAAACGAAACGAAGGAAACTTTTGGAACAACCCAACCTGCCCGATACAGCGATAGATTATTAAACGCGTTCTCTCTCCTCGAGGGTAAAACCTCCAACCTAATCTCGCCGTTTTTGAGTTTCGTCCTATTTCTCGCCGCGGAACTCCCCGTCGTCTCGTCGTCCCATCTGCGCCACGAATTACGACTCACCGTAGACAAACGTACATAGAGGGAAAAAAAAAAAAAAAAATAAGTTTCTGAAATTTGCGTCCGCGGAGAGTTTGACGAAATTTCGCGAAGTTTGCAACAACGGCGAGCAACACGCGCGTGGAAACGTACGTGTACTATATTCCTTCCCTCTTCGTTCTTTCACGTATCCGTTGCACAAGTTTATAGTGCTTCCCTCAAGAGCGAACTCTTACGTAACAAGTTTCAACCATTATACAACGATACACCCCACCACTATTAACCCGCAAACATGCACGGTGGAAATTGCTGTAGGTGCGATTATCAATCCATAAAAGGTGAATGAAACAGAACTACGTTTACCAACCGGTTTCCCATTCTTCTTTTCCTTTCTCCCCTTTTCTCTTCTTTCTTTCTTCCTTCCCTCTCCACCGATATTCCATTCGCAGCTTTGAGATTTACGTAACCGAAGCGTCGCGTTTCCACAGTTTTAAGTTTCTACGGGAAATGTGGTGCACAAGCCCCGTAGCGAGTAATTTCCACGGAACTAGGAAACATAGGGACGTGAGAAAGAATGGGGAATTGAAAATACTTGGCCCGGATTCAACAAATTCGAGATTAACTGTTTTTACAAAGATATCGGGCCTCTTGCGCTCGAATGACGTGTCACGCCCAAAATTGTAATATTTTCTCGGTTTTAGGTATATTTAACACTAGAACTACCGATGATCGAGGTATAAAAATGTTATCACGGAAATTACAGTGCGCGGAACAGAAAGAAATTTATAATACAATAAAGGACACGAAGCTTTATTCGTATAGTTTACAAAAGTCA
Organism: Tetragonisca angustula; assembly: GCA_036937485.2. Classification (NCBI taxonomy): domain Eukaryota; kingdom Metazoa; phylum Arthropoda; class Insecta; order Hymenoptera; family Apidae; genus Tetragonisca; species Tetragonisca angustula. Next base: position 2,301,019 of record JAWNGG020000013.1, read on the forward strand.
TTGAAATCTCTAAAGACCCGACATTACGATTCTGCAAAGCTAATCTGAAAAAGTTGGAAAAACTGGTCATTTTAGTGTTAAGTATAAGAGAAAACAAATAATAAATTTATTACTTCTCGATAATTTCTATCCAGCAACGTCGTACAGACGAGTTCGAAAAGAAAGCGACGAATTATTGTAGACAGTTTTGGTCACTCGTTATGGTTGCCAGCGCAAGCGGTTGATATACAGGATTGTCGATAAAGATCGATCTGTCACTATCATCTCGTACTCTGATTTTTACACCTGCTGAAAAAATGTAGACATCTCGCACGTATAAAATTCGCAAAGGAAAATAAGAAGGGGAAAAAAAAGAATTGGTGTCATCCTCGCACCCCAGTTAAAATTATCGTGGAAATTTTGTAAAAATTATCGTGCAAATTCTTTGGGAAAACTGCGTACCACGTATTGAATATACGACAAGGACGATCACAAAGTTTCTCGTAAAATGACAAGTACGTGTAAAAAGTTTTGTAGTTTATGAATGATGGTGAAAATATTGGCAACTGAGTACTGTTTAGACCGAAGAATAATAAAAATAATTGTTATCGATTATAAAAGTATATATTATATTATATTATATGCATAATATAACATTTTACTATGTTATATGCATAATATAGGTCAACAGAAATCATAAATTTTATGCGTATTGTATGTATAATTATAACACAAAAGATACATTTATTTACATGTAATAATCTACATTTTATTCTGATTATAAAAGCTCTGCAAACAAAGCTTGATCATAAATAAGCAGGCGTGATTGTTCGGTCGGATTTGCATTTAAATTAAAATATGACAAAATATAAAAACAATCATACTTTCATTTCATATATTACATTTACAAAATATAAAAACGATAATACTTTTATTTTGTTACTTTTATTTATCTTGCTAAATCACTCGTTGTATTTTTACATTACACTTCCTCAAACGTCTTCGCACATGTATTATTCTTCGATTCGCCGATTCAGTTATTTGCGTTTCGCAGCGTGGAATTCGCGTTTTCACAGTGTTTAATTACACGCGAGCTCTAATCTCAATGCTCCCGATCTAATTTCCTCTTGTCTTCTTTATTTCTCGTTGCAGGTAAGTCGCTGGTGATTCGTTTCGCGAAACACAGCCACGCTCTCGTCTCTTCTGCTTCGAGGATTCTCCGCGATCGCGAGCAAATGAACGAGCAATGGCCACCGCCGGGGAAAAGTTTAACGACCCCGCTCGCTCGTGTCTCGGTGTGTTAATGGGCCTATATCCTGAGAATCTGTCATTTCTCGCATCAGAGAGCCCGCATCGTTCAGGTATATATATATATATATATATATATATATATACACACATACGTGTGTACACGCGCGCGTATCCGATTTCGATCGATAATCGCACAATGATCTTCCCTTCGACGTCGCTTCGTACGAATGTTTCGCTTCGCTTCGCTTCCAATAGAGTGAATCGAATGTTTCGCTTCGTTTATGCTTCCGAAAGAACGTGCATTGGCACGCGTCATTTTCTTGCGATACTTTGGCGACAACAGCGTAGAAAAGTAGCTGTGGCAGTTTTCAATAATGAACCATACGATGGCGATACGAGCAATGTGAAAATTCGAGAGTCAAGAATGTATTGATACGTACGAGAGACTTTTTTTTCACTGTGTACACCGCCATTCAGAAATTTAGACAAGCATTATATTTGTTCAGGAAAAATAAATATAAATTATAAATTGTACACAGATTAAATTATTTATTGTGTATAAATATAAATATACAATAAATTTAAATTATGAATTGTATACAAATATAAATTATTTATATTTATTATGTAATAAATATGAATATACAATAAATATAAATTATAAATTGTATATAATGAATTGTACACAATACTTACAGTATAAATCTGTAACGCAATATGAAAGTATATATCATATATTCCATATGTAATATATACAATATAAATTGTACTTACGACAAATATAATACATGCAATATAATTAAACACGACAAATATGAAATTTACTTTATATTATTATACATTGTGTACATATTGCGTTATTGTATTATTATAATATGTATTGTATTATAAAATATACATACACGATAATCCGCGATAAGTACCGAATATTAAAAATAAAATTATATAATTGAAATGGAGTGTATTTCACAACAGAGTATAAAATATTTTTAATGGTTTAACGACAGGCCTAATGTCGTCGCGATATCATTCGATAACACTCCAGTCTTAGGAAAAAATATTTTCTAATGTTTCTAACAACATTCCGTCATTGAGTGCAGACCGAACACTGAAATTACAAGTGTATAGTATATTGATTAATGATATTTTCTTTGACTCTCGAATTTTTATAATTCTCTTGTATTATTATTGTGTAACTCATTGTCACTATGCACGTTACTTTTTGGAAACTTTATAGAAACTTTATGGAAATAGATTACATCGTTTGTTCTCATAAAGATATCGTCGATAAAAGTTAGATGTGCTGACTCTTTTCATATATTCTATTAATCCGAAAATCTAAAAATTTTATACTAGATGAGGGGTACATGATAAATTTCGAATCCATTCATCTTTAAATATTTTTAATACGCACTTATAGAAAAAAATTTATTTTATACGGATTTAGCTTTAATATACAAATACAATCAATCACTCGTATAACAGCTACGTGTTCCCTATACTATAAATTTTTCGATCAGATAATTAACAATAATGTTAATTGATAAATTAATGATACGTTGACTTCTCTAAATAATCAGTCATCTGCATGTACAACTCTGTATATAGAGTCTGTATAACTCTAATACAAGCTGAATGCTCAGTCAAACAAATCAAGTTGTTGGAATTTCAACTTTCTCATTAAAATAATTTCTTTATCCTCTAGATTTATTATATTTTCAAGCGTTAATGTTGAAATTATATAACTCAATTCACAAGGGGTAAGCTCGACAAGACGGGAATCAGTTTGCCTTTATTAATTGTTTTGTTCCGTAATTGTACAGGTCGTGAAATTTGCAGTCGAGTAATTGCTTCCAAAAAAAAAAAAACAAAAAAAGAAATTCGACCGATTCAATGCGGTACGTCCCTTCAAGTAAATACCACTGTAAATATGGGAAGGTAATTTTCGGCGACCGACTGTTTATTAGCGTTATCCGCACTGGTATCTGAAAGGAGTACGAATTGCAAATTTATTAATGGACAGTCACGAACGTTTTCGATTCATGTTCGGTTACTGGAACTAGCTATTTCGTTCACTCGAACGCGCCAGCATCCTCGTTTTATACTACGTGTTTTACCCAGCTTCGTGCAACGGAATAAATCATACTCGTAATCGAATACACGTTTGCAAACCATTTAACTTCGAATCGCTGGATTTGCGAGAGAGAGAGAGAGAGAAAGAGAGAGAAAAAAACTAATCTAAATTCTCCTTTTTTTCCCCCCTCTTTTTTTTTGTCCTGCGTTTTTCGTACGCTGACCCAATATTCCGCTTTTCGGTTGAACACAGACTGCGACGCGTAAATGGCAACACCTAAATATCTTTTATACCGTTCTTTATACAGATGCGGATAAACTTTGTTGATGAATGTTATTCAGTACTGACTAAGGGGCCGATTTTTTTTTCTTTTTTCGAAGTTTCGAAAATTTCTAGCTCTCCACCATTTTTTTTTATATTTTTCGATGCAGCGTAATATTTTGTATAAGAAAAAAAAAAACAGTATTGATCTGTGATTAAGTTGTCATTTGAAAGTATTAAAAGTGATAAGTATTGAAGTTATTTTAATTTCAATGTTATGGAATTTATGCAGGAAGGACAAGAACGGAATACTGTCCCTTTCATACGATATAGATTTCACAATTGAAATTAATAATTTTCTCTGACATGAATTTGGTTTAGGCAATTAATTTTTTCTGGCGCTTTATCGATCAGTGAATAAGAAAAAAAAAAAATATATCATTTCGTTTGAAAACAGTGTAGGTAACTTTGAATTCCCCCCATCTACAAAGAAATCATTGACGAAACGTCATTTATGAATACTCGATCAACGTGATTTACCCAACCATAAAAAACTAACGTATCTGAATGATACAACAATGAGATATCGGAAAACGTGTGTATGTCAGAAAATGTGGAACAATGCAGAAATATTCAAAATTGTACGTACGTCGATTCTTAATTTATTCATACGAATGTGAAAGCAAGACATGTCGAGTCTCTCTCTCGTAAAAAAGGAAATTAATTATTTCGTCGCGAATAAATACAGAATTGCTGCGAAAAAAAATTGAATTTATATCGAATGCTGTTTGAGAATTTCTTTTAATTTCACATTACATTCCTGTTACAGTAATTTACCGAAAGAAATATATTTTGCTTATTAAATAACATCACATTAAATATTTATTAAATATCTTACATTGCATGTAAAGCAAAATTGTATTACATCAACAGGAATATTTATTACGTATTTAAACTTTAAAATTGTAACAAGTATTCTTGGATAGTAATTACTTGATGATTGAATAATCTAAAAACATAACAATAAAAATAATATTCTTGAATGTAATGAAAATTCTTTTAACAAGGTTTTCATAAGAGTTCGAGAAAAAAAACGATGGAGTTATATTATTATATTTTATATATAATTATATATATATATATTTTTTTTTTTAATGTAGGAAGCAAACGCATAACATCTTAAAATATTCTTACGAATGCAATGGTGCTAATAAATCTTTTTCTCTGACGATTATAAATAATATAGACTAACTGTAAGAAATCAATAATAACACGTAGATTAAACTGAAACAATTCCTACAGTTGAAGTACCTTCCATTCAGGTTCTCAAGTTAATTTAGACAAAGTGAATGAAAATCTTTACTTAAGAACTCCTTAAGGACTGATGCTAACTTATTCTCTCTCCGTTTCTTCACCAACAGTTGCTTAAATTTTTCCTGCATTTAATTTCTTTAAAATGTTTATTCCCCTTTTGACAGATAAATTGGTGAAAGAATTTTGACGAGAACTATAAATATATCAAAGATTTTACCGTGGTGTAACATTACTTAAGACAGATATATATTTTTGTACTTTTATATTTACCTTCATTATTTAATTAATAATTCAAATTTTTTTCCTTGAATGCGTAAAGTCTAAACTTGACAGAAATGTTGTTTTTTTTTAGAAACGCATTAATAGACTTTGGATTTTTGTGGAATTTCATTGTGAGGACAATGAAAAAAAATGGAGCTTAAGTAGATGTTTGTAAATTCCTCTGGTAAATTTTGCAACAAGTACTCTATCTTCCGATATTTAATAAATATTATGATTAATACAGTTTATTTATTAAATTTGGCGTAAAATTTTAGGTTTTACGTTGCTGCGAATTTTGGAATATTTCGTTTCATTTAATTTTGTTACCAGCCTCTGTCAGAGGCTAAGCAAACATGTAACGCGAAATGAAATCAAATTTTTGGCAACATGATGCAAATTACTATAGTTCACGATTCACCTAAGGGTGAAATAAAAAACCGAGAGAGAAGCATTCGAATTAAAAACAAATGTCTCGTTAATTCAGTGAAAATAATACAAACTTTTGAAACGTGTGCTATTAGCCTTTCATTTCCTTTAAAATTGCAGATTTTTTTGCTCTTCCACATTTTTCCAGTAACAAACACCGCGGTCCGTCTGAAAATGTACGAAAATTCGTGATACAAGCCCGGGCAACATCGTAGTGCGCGCTGATTAATTAGAAACTCCGAAACGAATAGGTTGCCGGTATACTTTACGCGATATACTTTACGTACGTACATTCATACGTATATATGCAGATGTAGCAAAGATATTTCGCTTTGATATTACCACCGGTTTGTAACCTAACCTCTGACTAAAAACGTCGGTTCCGCATCGACTTATGTAATACAGTTCAGCTGCTAATATGCAGATGCAGATGCATCATCAGCACATTCTCATTCACTCGCTGAATATTACGAACCCGTACAGAAAATATTCCTAGACATTAATACGCCCTGATACGTACACTGCTGTTTATAAATTTGAGACGTCTTGTCGATTTTTCATAAAAACCGATCTTTCTCTGGTAAATCGACTATACACAAGCTGGTGATTTACTATATATAAGCTGCTGGGGATTAATCAGTAAATTGCGTTAACGAATCTTCTTTCATTCAGTTCGTGTTATCGAGTTCCTCTTTTCTCTGATGTTGGGGCTACGAGCAAAAATCGACAGTGACAGAAATATCACGCTATGGTAAATTATAAATATTATGTTAGGGCCATTCTTTTCATCCACGTTCTATAATTTTATGAAATTAATATCGTGTTTATTGGTATTATTAATTCAATATTTTGTTGTAATGTTATATATTAATCAATATTATAATAAATTGAATGCAATATTTATAACATCATGGTCAGTTCTCAATGGAGCCAAACGACGCAGTATTTATTCATCCATTTGGTTTTTAAATACGAAATTGGATGGATGTTTTAAACTCTTGAACGACGGATCTCCTTTCTGAGCATTCTGGGCGTTTATAATATCTTCAGATGCCTTTATGCATTTGCATTCTTTGAATTTAATCGGATTTCCTTTGCTGCCCGTTCGTTTCAGCATAGCCTGATTTTAAAATAAAACGAATTGTAGTTTACAACCGAGAAAGCGATAATTATTCGGTCGAATTGTAATATCCAACATTCAAATAATAATACGTGTACCGTTTCGATGAATTCAAGAACAAAGGGAGTTTATTTTGTTCTTACTGTGTAAAACGTGCACGTTGCAGAAGTTGGGTTAATTGTTAAATTAAGTAAACTTTTCTTTGAACGGGACGTTGTTGCATTTTCAAAATCAAAACGAAGAGAAAAAGATAAATTAAGAAGCTAAATAAAAATAAGCAAATTTTATTTTATTTTATTTTATTTTATTTTTTTTTGACAATAAATAAATTCCCAATTAAATTCACAGCACGATGTACTCCATATTATAAAAATTGTATGTTGACTTGTTCATTATCAACTTCTGTTATGAATCTCTATTAATTTCTGCAGAAATCCGCGCGATGAGATTTATAACTTCATGAATTAATTGTTAGGTTGTCACAGACGAAATAACTCAAATTCCATTTACTGTTTTATAATAAAAATTGAAATTCTGTTCGATCATGTTCTGTTGAGCAGGCTTCAAGCTTTTAATCTATCAAGTGTCCAATTATTTATACGCAATAGTATATTTACAAATATCTGTATACAATATAATAAGTAATAAATATTATATTTAGAATATAATAATAATAATAATTTAATAATATAATAATATATTTGTAAATATAACAATTTTATATATTATAAAAATTACAATGTTGCGCATCCACAAATTTATAATATAACAATACATTTGCAATTACGTTGTTGTGCATAAATAATATTTTCTTCTTTTTAAAGTAAATGGGCAAAATCTTTGCTTCTTTCTCTCGCAGAAGAATAGAAAATTGGACGAAAGGTATTTTCATTGCAATCAAATTTCATTGATCGTACGCCTTTATTCATCGCGTTATCCTGTTCGTTTCCACGGGTCCATATCTCTTTTAATTTCCAAATTGCACGAACGCATTTACGCTCGTGTGTAACGTTTACATTCGTAAGCTTCAGCATAATTAGGTAATAAATCGTTAACTGAAAATTGAATACCCGCGGGGTATGGTTCGTCAGATTTGCGAAAGCGTTGAGCGTTAATTGGGTTGCATTTATTAGTCACCCCACCCGATCGTGCTATCTCGCAATTACGGGTTCGCAATCGATGTCAAACCTACAGGGCATGCCGACGTAATCGGCATAACAAATTTCGTTTCTAAATCGTACGTCAAGGTACGCGTCGTACTTGTTTCGCGTCAAAAATGATCAACGCCAGAAATGATTAATACGACCAATTTGTAACATTTCGGCAGATTTACGATGTTGCGTTTTTTTAAAGATTCGAACGATGCTTGCAAAATAAATGAATGGAAGTTCGCGTTCTTCATTGTATTTCTCGAACTTTTCTCTAGTTCTTGAACTCTCTTCTGATAGAATTTTTATACTTTAGTCGGCAATTTTATGGTGTCGAAGAATAAAATTTAATTTTCTTCGTGCAATGCTGTAAATTATGTATGGGGACTCTTCGATCTGTTTTTGCAACTCATATCTGTCGAACGATAATTTGTACAATAAATAACTGCACTGTCGATTTTTATGCATTTAAATCAATTTAAAACTACGGGGACAATGCTATGTATTCGAAACAGAGTAACTGTTACAGTTTTTGAGTGGTAAAAATGAATTTTTGCTTAAGTTTCTATTTTCTCTTAGTCTTCCTTTGACAATGAAAATATAAATTATATTCGAAAAAAATTATATTTATATATTCGATTTACTAACGTGCTATACTGAGAAATGAAATAATCAGCGGATAGAAACTCAGTTATTATATCACTTTAGATTTGACCTTTGACTAGTATCATTGGACATTGGAAGCCACGACAATTTTGCAAAGAAATACTTGTAAACTATACTGTATATAAGATGAATAATAATTCTTTGACAGTAACTATTCGACGACTGAAACGAAGAATTTCCATCTAAGACTTTTACAGTAAAAAGATAGCGAAACTTTTACGACATAATATGGAATCTTACAAGCTTTTATATTTAAAATTTCTAACAAAAATTATTCTAGTGTCAACACGAAATACAGTTACTGGATTGCGCATGTTATATATAATTTATTAATTATTACTAATTTACTAATAATTAATACTAACAATTACAATATCACTTTATTAATAATTAAATGAACGAAGTACACCTTTTTACTTTTCACACTTTGTTAATAATTAAGGAAATAGCGTCTTACGAAAATTATTTTACCTACTAATTATTATAAGAGGGACATTATACTCTGAATATTTTGTATGTTCTTGCATGTCAGATACATTCTTACACTTCCAAATTCTCCACAAGTGCACGAAAGTCGTACACATAACACACTGAGAAAACAATTCACAAGGATTGTTAACACGTTGATCGTCGAGCGTAAATCGAGTAGATCTCTCGCGAGGCCATGAACTCAGGTTTACTGCAATCTAGGCTCACTCCTTAGGTGTCCTCTTGCTTTTATGTTTTCTTTTACGGTTTTCTTTCTTATTCTTCTTGTCCTTTTGTACGACGTACAGAAGTTTTTGCGTATTTTGTCTTTTTGCTCGAGCATAAATCATTTAGAGAATTTACGAGGCTCTTAAATCTCTTCGTTGAAACAGTTTTGTTTAAAATGTTTCCCAATATTGAAACGACTATTACAATGTCACGTATTTTTACGTAAATCAAGTATTTATTTACGATTCTTTAAAATAATTTAACAATTTACTATTACATCTATCACGTTGTTTGATAATTTAATTCTTTCAATTTGAAAATAACTCACTATACAGAAACCAATTGTTTTACTAGATACACACTATTACATATTTTTTTTCTTGCCGTAAGAATTTAAAATTAAGGCGATCGACGGTGTTAATAAACGATCGCGAGCTTAACTCTTTCTCGTGATAATGTCGCTCTATCTTTTCTAGGAAATGCTTCGTGATTCTTTGTCTCGTCATCGACCTCCATTCGGCTCGTGTCTCTCCTTCGTGTAACTCGTTACGCGATTTAGACTTTACTTAATTTTGGAATTTTCAGTTCGACGTAACCTTATTGCCAATCTTCGATCAAAGAGAATGTGAAATGAGATTAAATAAATCACCGTAACTATCTGCACATTGTAATCGGGGCGATACGGTATTTTTTACAGTGTGTACAGTATTTGAAAAATTGTCCAGACAAAAGAATTTAATAAAATAAACAGGTTACTTAACTCTGTATGTAAACAGATAAGAATTTAATAAAATAAACAGGTTACTTAACTCTGTATGTAAACAGCGAACTCGAAAAAAAAAAAATCAAACGAAGAAACATTGCAATGCATCCAGTCGCGTTGAAACTGCGAATTCTATCGTCGACTCATACTATTTAAATTTATAATTTGTCGCATCGATTTCCTGGAATTTTTCCATTTTTATCTGTGCTCTGAAATGACTTGGACACGAAGTCGTGATATTTAAATCAATCTGCGGGGTTGATAATAACATGGCTTGATTATTATTAAAAAAGCAATAACGTACATACGTTTGTTTCGAATAGTATATTACCTCTCTTTATTACAGCTCGAAGTTTTATTAAACTCTGAGTGGACGAATTAAACTCTGTATGGTAGAATAAACTGTTTGAACAGAGGTTTGCAACAAATATTTGCATAAAATACTGGATGGACTTTGGTCTGGAACATTAATAAGTTGTAATATTTTTACATAATTTGCTGAGAGACATTGTTGATACAATTATTATATCATTGTTAATATTATTATTACAATATTGGTGGAATAATTTTACATTAATTGCATAATGCAATAACATTTCTCAAGCAATCATCAGTTAGATATCGTGAAAAGAGACGTGCACGTTACTTTTTCTAAATTATTCTTCCTCAGGAATGTTCAGAAACGCAGTGATTTATTACAGGTGTAACACGACTGCCTATTTATCATTGCAAACTGGTTTCATAATTTTTTAATTTCACGTGTTTTACATCGTTTTTGTGAATTGAAGTTGGACTGCAAAAACGTCGCTCAGTTCCCGCTGAAGCTTATAATTTTTGTCCACCGCAGAAGTGATAAATCATTCTGATATTAGCGAGCAAAAGAGCATGATTGAAGTTATGTTAATGTATGAAACACCCAGAAGAAGGAAATAATTCATAAATGGTAACTTACGCATTGCACATCATTATCGATAATGGTAACCAAAATAAAATTTCATCCATAATGGTTATTGATAAGTAAAAAAAAAAAAAAAATTTAGGTAAAAAATATTCCTCTATTTAATATCAAATATATATTATAATACCAAAATAGCAATACTCCATTTAATATCTGATTTTTCTGTCGTATGAAAATTTCATTCACCAAACATTTGTCTCATTAATTCAGATGTAGATTACACTATATACATTAAGAATTTCAGTTGCATAAATACTCGGAAGGAATACTTGTCAGTACGATTGTTAAATCTAAATTCTATGGACAGACCACAAAGCCTTTCTTATTTGACATAACTTTGATATATTTTACAAGCTGTTGGTACATATACTGGGTAAACTGTTGCACTTGAAGAAGATAGCACGTACGTATGTACGTTAAAACATATTTATTAGCGACATGTATCGAAATATTTACTATTTATTTTTTCATTAATCTTTGGTCTTTGCAATATTTATTCATCGCCAGCGAAAGTCTGTGTTTCGATGCATCTTATACAATTGCCAAGTTTCTTATTAGCTCACATGGTTTCTTAGAATAAAAGTAGAACACGTACAAAATCTTTGAACAGAGAATACAGTGAATTTTTTATTCGTTAAAAGTAATTATCTTCAGAATCTACTTGTGTCTTTTTTTCAACTATAAGTTCTGAGTCCTGCCATTTTTATAATTTTGCTTTTCCTGTCTTTCATTTAGCATGGCATCGACTTGCAAAGGCCATTGAATTAAATTCCTAAATTAAATTAGTCATTGAATTCTGTTTTTAGAAAACGTGCTGTCTCTAGAAACTGATACAATTTTTGGAGACTATATACTCGTTGAAAAATACGTGTTTCATAGATGCACAAACAATTAAATAACAATTAAAATAAACTCAAACATCCTTGTCTGTGATTAATACTTCGAAATAGTCGATTTCTCTATTACAGTAATTAATAATTTCACCATTTTTGAATTTTTATTGTTTCACAGCCCCCCCCATTAATTTAATAAATAATAATTTAATAAGTAATAAAACAACACTTGCACAGTTAGTTTTTAACTTATAACTCTGTCGACATATACCAAATGATTTATAACTCTATCCATTTGATTTATATAAGTCTGTGACGTGTAATGCTAATCTACACAGAAAATAATTGTATTGCAGTCAAAAATTAAGTTGCTCAAGAATAGTACATTATTAATAATATATAACAGTAATTAATAATAATAATAATAATTTTCGATGCAGATGCAGCAACTGCACATTCTCTGATATCAATTTCTATTACTAGCTATGGCGCAGAACCAATTTGAGTCGATATATAAATAGGATACGTGATACGAAAATGGCACGGGGGTTAGGTGACCTCTAACGCGAATTAAAACTTAGATACTAGGAAAGTCAGGGGACTAGTACGTTTTTACCAGTTACGTTCGTTAGTGTTTGGGCGTGAACTTGGAGCCTTTGCCAATCAGTTGGCTAATACTCTAGGGGAAACGAAGTTTTCCCTCTCGAAAGAGGGTAGTTAGTGTAATAAGAGAATCGTTGGAAGAAGCGCGAAACGCCTAAAACGACAAAAATGGAGCGCCGGATTGGCGTTCATCGATTTCACGTCCCTTTGACAAACACGACGTTTGCAGTAAACTGCTTTGTAATACTTGATCAACCGACTGAGATATGTAAACGCGAACGTAACGTGTGGCAATCGGGGTGCGTGGTCGCGCGATTATCGCCGTGCAAATGAATTGGAATTTAAAATGGTCCCCGCGATTCTTTCGCTATTTATTTGCAAATTCGTGTTTCGAACGTGAGCGACAAAAAAAAAAAAAGAAAAAAAGAAGGATGAAATATTTTAGAATACTTTGAAATATTTTTCGCTCTTTTTTGCGAATGTAATAACAATAATAATAATAATAATATATTTTTTAATATAAATATAATATAATATATTAAATTGTTAATTATTGATATAAATCATTATACAGTATATTAAATATATAATAAAAAATATAGTATATATATTTATATATTCTATATTTATTATAATATAGTATATAGTAATGTATTATATTTTTTAATATATAATTATATATTAAATATATATAGTAACATTTATATTATAATAAATATATATACAATAGTATATTTTTAATATATAATTATATATATAATAATATATTTTTTAACATATAATAATAATAATAATAATAATAATAATATATTTAACATCTTCGTAATTTAATGGATTATGTTGGTTAATTCAAGCATTCACTATTTATATTTGTTATCAGCAATTTATTATTGTTAATTATTAATTAATCTGCTAACAATACTAACCGAAAGTTTCGGTGTTACTATGCAAATACACGACGGTAGATAGAAAAACATAAATCTTGATTCCTTCGTTCGTCTTTGTTACAACAACTGATAAAAATTTTACCCTCGAGCGAGCATACGCCGGTTGAAAATTATCGTTTGCCATCGGTACGATAAAACGATAGCGAAAAATTGCCGAAACGAGTTCTTTATTATCTCAGCGTATCGCCCGTTTGGCACGTTTAATAGAACTGTTTTAATCAACAAGCGATACAAAAGCTGAAAGCTCGCTGATGTTTATTCGAACTTTTTCCCCCCGTCAGGGACAGGGGGGAGGGGGATTTGACAGGACGCTTTTACTTTTATTTCGTCGGCAGTTGACCCGATCGCAGCGTCGCAACAGACAGAATCGAATCGAGCCCCCACTCTTCATTCTCCAATTAGACCAATTGAAACGTCCAGCGTATTCGAAATATTTAGTAGATCGGAATTCGTTCGTTATTCCGATTTTATTTGGCCCGAACAACCGACGCGAAAGCATTCCGAAATCGTCGATTTCTCTCGCGAGTTCGCGTTTAAAAAAACGAAAAAAAAAAAAAAAAAAGAACGAAAGAAATGTTTTTCATTTTCGTCGATCTTCTCTGGCGCGTTTGATCTGCGCGCACGGTCCGCCGATTGGCCGACTTTCGCTCGACGCGCTCCAACTCGGCCAGAGCTTTCTAACGCGACGAAAATCAAAATCCATTCGAGTTCGTTTCGAGTTCCTGCTCGTTTGTGCCAGGACGTTTCCCTCTGAAATTCGCGCCGCGGGCCACTCTATCGCCCGTAAGTCGACGATTGAATTGTCGCAGATGGAAGGGCGAAATTTTGAGAAATAAATTGTAGCTTGTCGACAGAGAGAACGATGATTACTCGGCGGAACTGAAATATCGGGCTTTTAACTGCGAATGAAAATTTTCCCAGTGTCGCGGAACGTAGTATTTCGCGACAAGTTAAGAAGGGAATTCTTGCGAAAATCTTCGTTAGGATTGGACGCGAGGATTTTCTTGAACTTGGTTGTGAACAGTACGAACAAAGGAAAGCAAAATAGAGTACAAAAGGATACGCTGAAATATAACATAAGAATCTATAAATTGTTATTTGAAATTAATACCATTGCTGAACTAATCATCTCTACATATGATCATACACTGTGCGACAAAAATATCAGCACAGTGTATAAATATGAGATTTTTTAAACTTTTGAAACAATATATTGCATTGCTCTTGGTGTTTGCACTGTCTCGTAATAATAACAAATTATACAAGTATATTTCAAAATATTTATTACGAGAAGAATAAATTTTATTTTACAATATTGAAAAATATAACATAAGAATCTATAAATTGTTATTTGAAATTAATACTATTGTTGAACTAATTATCTCTACATATGATTATACACTGTGCGACAAAAATATCAGCACTCTGTATAAATATGAGATTTTTTAAACTTTTGAAACAATATATTGCATTGCTCTTGGTGTTTGCACTGTCTCGTAATAATAACAAATTATACAAGTATATTTCAAAATATTTATTACGAGAAGATATAATTAAATAAATTTATTTTACAATATTGTACAATATTGTAAAGTAAATTTTAAATACAAATAAATTTATTTTACAATATTGAAAAATAATGAAAAATCGGTGCGTCAAAGAGATAGCACGTGTCTCTTAAACGACTATTATTATTTTAATATTTTGTTGCATTACTTTTGCTTGTATCACTGCCAATAAACAGTTTGATACACGTACAATCTATTGCCGACTGATAAGCGATGTATAATTCAAGAACTGCTATATATTCAGTTACATTTGCGAATTAATATAAAATAATTATATAACATTAATATAATATTTTATGTAATACAATATTCATATGATATTAATATAAAAAATTAACAAAATTAACAAACTTAGTCTGCTGTCTTTCTTGTCGCGTACACAGTGTTTCACAAAAATTCACCTGTGTCACATTTACGTTCCCTCGAAAAAAAGAAAGGTGGGGGAAAAAAAAAGGGAAAAAGAGAAAAGAATCACACTCTCGATCGGATCCCGTGGAGACAGATCTGAGAAACTGCGCGTAAACGTATCCCACGGTGGTTGTTTTCGGCTGTAGAAAAGGCGGTGGGATCGGGCCGCGTTGTTTCTGGTGTGTGGAACCGAGGCATGTGCTCGACACTTCTCGTAATCGATGTACTAACTTGCCCAGCTTTCTTTACCCCCCCGTTCCGGTACGCTCTCTCGATTTTCCCCTATTTGTCTTTCCTCCCATTTTTTGTTTTGCATCTTCGTTCCTCCCTTTCTCGCCGCCTGGAAAATACCGGACCGTTCTATCAATGGTCGGCATTAGAGAAAGAAAAGAGAAGAGAAACAGGACGAGTTTATAAGTAAAAATCGATAAGATGGTTTTTGTATTGTAAATTGCTCGTTGAGAAGCCAAATTGGCGACCAAATTTATAAACACACACAGGGTCGGTGAGATATTTCATTGTTCGAGCGCTGTCAATCGAACACTTGGAAATAAAATTATGTTTAACAAAGTGATTTAACCAATCTCGATGCTTGATACAAAGATCTACGCCGAAAATATAAGTATTTTACCAAATAGCGTCTAGAATCTATAATTATTGAGATATCAGCAAGAATATATTTTTCTTTCTTTTGTATTAGAAAAGACTGTTAATCTCAGTAACTATATAAGTTATATTCGATTATCGTGAAAAACAAATTGGGAATCATCTGCATATTTCACAGATCTGTTGCTTTAATTTTTTTATCATGTTTGTAAATTTTTTTAACTTGTGTATAAATATCACTCACGCGAATCTTTGATGATACACTACGTGTACGTAGAGATAATTCGTTCAACAATGATATTTATTTCGAATAATAATTTATAGACTTTTGTGTTCCACTGTATAGTTTAGTAATTTAAAAATTATTCTGCCTTTGTATCGCGGATACCTTTTGCTTTCCGCCTGTTGCCCGAATCTTTTCATCGAGGGAAAAGCGAACGACGAAAGTCGATTAAATTTGCGCACTGTATTAACGGTTACACTCTTCATTATCGATTACTTTAGTTTATGCCCTGTTGAAAGGAGGCTGTGCTATAACGTGAAACTCAATTTGAAATTTATTAAGCAATTATTATACGTGTGCCGAATATTTTTCATTGGCTTCAACGGTGTACAGATATCGCGAGCTATGCTGGAGTGCAGATGCATCATTCATATCGTGATAACAATATTTATTAATATCGAGTAAATACTATGGTAAATATTATAGCGGATAAGTGTGTACAATACGATGAATACTAAATATTCATTAAAATAAATATTTTCGATACTTTAACTTTATCGTGTCTGTATTAAAAAAACATGAACCATTCGAGTTTTGCATCATACTTTTATATATACACTGCTCACAGAAATTAGGGGATATTTCAAAATGAATATGAAGCGATAAGGAAAGAAGTATTTGATTTTTCTTAAAAAAAAAAAGAAAAAAAAAACGACCAGTTGCTTTTCTGATGTTCTTGTTTAATAAAAAAAAAATCAAATGCTTCTTTCTTTTATCGCTTCATATTCATTTTGAAACATACCCTAATTTTTGCGAGCAGTGTATATTTGCACGACGTAGGCTTTCAAATAAACAGAAATGTGGCTGTCTTGCAACTGAAATGCTCGCCGCTAGATTTCGATATCAATCGAGAAATATTTGGTACCTTTGCTTTTAAATTGCGTGTAGTTCCGTATAATTCCCGAATCGATACAGTGACGCGAAGAAACGTACGAAATTTTCGCATTCATCTTTTTAGTAATTGTCCCGTAGTTGTTCCAGAGAATTTCAGAGTGGGTATTTTATATAACGATCGGTCAAAAAATTGTTGATTTTTTAACCAATCCTCTGCATTTCTGATCGTGTGAAAATACTACATTTCGTCCAAGCAATATTTATCAAGGAATATCTGGTAATTGTATAGATTCGATAATTTTTGAATATCTCGAGTTCAATAATTTATATTTTCATTCAATCGTTGATTAACTTAACTCTGTACCATGGTTGTTCTTTTAATTTACAACTGAATTTCTTTTTTTTTTTTTTTATCACTTTGCACACACAAATTGACAACGCTAGCCTAAATTTAAGCTCGTCTGTCAGAGAGAAAGCTGTCGAAAGTATTTTCACGAATATCTCGAATGTATCCCTAGCTAAAGTTGGGATTATATTTTGTTAAAAATCGCAGTATATCGAAGAATCATTGAATTCGTAGGTCCAAATCTATGCGATGACCAATTGTTTCTTCAGTTTCTCATACTTGCCATTGTTTGACTCGTTCAACTTTCCATCGTCTTTGTTTTTCTTTTTATTTTTAAACAAACTTGAGAAAGTAAGTCGTTTCTCAAAAATTGGACACTAATCTTGTACATAACGAGATTAAGGGATGTTTGTTATTCGCAATAATTCGCACAAAATATATCTGGTTCATCTGTAGTCTGTGCGCGAAATTGTCACGTGTGTGACATTTATTAACATTGGTGTTAATTGCAAAAAGGAAGGGGAATCAATCACGTTGCAGAGAGCATTTGTTGCAAATAAAAAAACACGTGGACGTTGTATTGTATTGTATTGTACGTACGTACGTACGTACGTACGTACGTACGTTGTCAGGCCACGTTTTTTTTACTTTCTCCGCGAACAACGTAAATCACCACGAGTACGTAAACTGTTCCAGCGAAACGCGCAGATAATAGCAGCGCGTCTCCGAGGATAACAGTGTTTGTAGTTTTTCTTTAATTTTTTCGATCCGTCGTGCTCGCCGATTCCACAGCCCGAAAACAGAAACAGAAACGTTCGAGTTCACGGGTAACCACCGACATTCCTCGCGAATTGCGTAATTATTCACGCCGGTTTACATAAGTATTTCGCCGAAAGCGAATCGCCGCCTTCGAGCCGCTTGACAACTCTCACGATCGTAATCGCGGAACGCTTCGACGCTCGCAACAATAAAGATGAATTAACGATTAATTGCGCGATATTCAAATGATCATTGTTCGCTAATCGGTTTCTGAGATTGCATTTACGGGGTGGTCTCCGCGTAACTTGCTCACCTCGACTGATTTCTACGGTATGGCTATCATATTTGTAGATTTAAAGAAATATTCAGATTTAAGATTACAATTTGAGATTGGGTTTAAATTGTAGGCTAGAGAAATTTTTTTTTAACGCTAGAACCACCAAAAAATGGTCAAAGATGATTTGAATATTTCTGTTAAATATTTTATATAGATATAAAACAGCATAATTATAATTAGATATAAATATCTTTATTTGTTTAAATATGTAGTTTATTTAAAACATTATATTTTCAATATAAACAATTTTTATTAATTACATTTAAAAATTTTTAATTTCGTTAATATTTACAATATTGTGCTCTATTGTTATAAGCTATTTAAATATTATATATTATATATATATAAATGAATTAATTAATATAATATAAAAATTATTTTAAATATAAATATATTAAAATAATTACATGTAATGATACTTTATTAAATAATAAATATAGAAAATAAAATTATAACATTAGGAAATATAATTTCACAAAATTTTTTTTCATAAATTATTTCATATTTATTTAAAAATTTATTAAAATAATAAATAACAATTATATAAATAAGATTTATATATATTTTTGGAGACTTGAATGATCCTTCACGAAATACATAAATAAAAGTTTGTGTATCTCGTTGTATTATAAAAATTTTCTGTTTCATTTATTTCAACGTCTTTGATGGAAATTTTATGCTTTGATCGTCGGTAATTCTAGTGTTAAACCTATTTTGAGAATCGCACGTGCTTCTTTTTTTCATAGGTATATGAAAATGTCAGCGTCATCTTTGCTGTTTTAAATCGAATGCTACACTTTCCGATCCATGCGACACTTTAATATTCTCGAAAATTATTAGTTTAAAATCTATGGACGATAAACCGAGAAAGTACGATAGATTTTACAAAAATTAAATTAAAGTTAAACATATCTCTCTCTTGAACTGAACAATTTTTCGACGTGCAGTGCATATAGGTTGATACTTTTATATCAAACTGCATCGATTAATGGATCGAAATTTCTCTAAAAAAACACACGCGCCACAGAATGTGTTCTTCCAAACCATGCAACCTTTGAAAAAAAATTTTTTTCATACACAGCAACGCATATCTTGGGAATCACTCGAGGTGAATAAGTTACGCGAAGACCACCCTCTATATAGTATTGTCGTTCGCGATTGTCTCTTACGCAAAGATATTTATCGCCATTTTAACAAACGTTTGATGATCGCGTTGCGTCTACTTGTACTGTGTGTACAACGACAGACAATCGTACAGGCACAGATTTTTATCAATTTCTGCATGAATTTGTGAAATACACGATTTTCTGTTCGACCTTTTCGTGAAATGATTCGGAATTTAATAGCTAAATTAAGCCATTAGATAGTAATCGTCGTGTGTTAATTTCAAATTCGCAGATAATCAAATATAGAACGCGCGCTTTCTTAATAATTTCAATGTAAAAGAGTCGAATTGTGAATTGAAGCGAATGCTACTCGTTAAAATATTCACAACTGCGTAATTTAATCGAACGTAGTTCGACTGCGATACGAGTGTCGTCGATAGGTTTATAGCGATCGACTAGTAGAATAAATATCTCGTTGAGATTGAATTGTAGAGATCAGAAATAAAAGATGGAGTTTCCGTCGTTTTTCTGGAAACTGGCAAACAAGATTGGTGAAGATATATTTTCGACAATATTAAAAACGTTGGGAGTTGGTCATTTAGTATGAAAAATAAGAATATTGTTAATACGACCTATTAACTTAGGAAGATGCGTGTGATCTTAAACATTCAATTTGAAAAAAAAAAATGATATATTATAATTCAATTTCAACTTCAATCCCTGTGCGAATAAAAGTCGATTTTTATATCGTTTTCTGATTATTTATTTCCCAAAAAAATCGATTATTGCGGCAAATTTTACGGCAATTGAAACTTTACGTTTCATTTATTGTATTATATTTCCTGTTATTTATTTTGAAATTGTTTGATAATTATGAGTAAACTGCAGTTTTTTTTTACATGTTGCCTACGATATTCAACGATATAAAATTGTAAAGTGATATTCTCGAAAACATGAGTTCGCGCAAAGTTCCATCACTGAATATAATATTGCACATTATAAATATATGTCACGTATAATTCGTTTCAGGCTCACATGCACACATATCTAAACTCCAAACATCATTACACAAAGAAGAGTCCTGCGTATTTGCACAGTATTTTTTAAAAAATCGTAATCTTCGCCGACGTATTTCTTCGTTCATGAACAATTCCGCGCATCCACCGGTTTATTTATTAGGCTTGTTCGTCTTCTCGCGCAACAGGGAAACGTTATCTACGAAGCGTTAGCGAAACCACTTTTCCACGTTTCCGCGAAATGTGGGACAACTAAGAAACGTTTCGTCGCCGGTAAAATTTCAAATGAGAAACGAAAGCGTTTCCTCGCCGCTGCGTGGTATCGGTGAATATTTCAATGTATCGCTTTCACCCGTAAAATCACTCGTACGGCCCGTACGTATCGACCGAGATTTTCACAACGGTCACGCGGCGTACTTTCACGCGGCACTTCGTCTATTTTTCTCTGCACTCTTTCAAATATGCGTCATTTCTCTTTCACAAAAACGCCGCGTATCGCTGCTCGCGGAGGCGTGTTATATACGCGTGTATATATATTTCACGTGTATGTGTGTATACGTCTCAACCGAGGCCGATAATGTCAAGCGTGATTAGTTTCTTACACGGAATACCCGTTGGGAAAGTGTGTCAAGACGTCCGCGAGTTTCTCGGCTCGCGTGGCTTATAAAATTATGATAAATTTCGTAGCAGGAAGTACATTTATGACGAACCGAGAAAGCTTTCCTTGCAAGTTCGCACGTCAACTGCACACACACACACACACACACACCCTCCACCCCCTAGAAAATTTATCGCGTTTCATTAGTCTTAATGCCGCGCGTGCATTTATTTCGCCCGAATTCCGTGCACATTTTGACAGACATAAAGCGAATTTCGGGGAAATGTACGACGCGATAAATTCCAATGCCGTGACAAAATTCTCGTCAACCGTCTCTGCACCGGGTGTCCAGAAATGTCGGAGCCAAACTTGCTACTCGTCAATGAGAGATCAGGTACACGTACGATGGGAAAAGTTTGTGTGAAACTTGCCTGTGTAAGAAGATACTTTGTTATTTATTTCGTGTTCTGAAGGCATTCAACGATTGTTGCCAATTGTTACGTCGGTTATAATTAAGCCGCGGATTTCTACACAAATTATAGACTGCGGAATTGTATAGGATGCACACGATGTGGTAAAAAGTTCTACAGTATATTTTATATAGCACATGTTAACGTTTCTGTATAACATTCTACATTGCATATATTTTGTGTATATTTATAATATTGCATTATATTATACTATACTGTATTGTATTGTATTGTATTATATATTATAATATAGTGTAATATAGTTTCTACAATATATTTTATATAGCATATGTTAACGTTTCTGTATAATATTCTATATTGCATGTGTTTTGTGTATATTTATAACATTGCATTATATTATACTGCATTGTATTATATATTATAATATAGTATAATATAGTTTCTACAATGTATTTTATATAGCATATGTTAACGTTTCTGTACAATATTCTATATTCCATATGTTTTGTGTATATTTATAACATTGCATTATATTATACTATATTGTATTATATATTATAATATAGTATAATATAGTTTCTACAATGTATTTTATATAGCATATGTTAACGTTTCTGTATAATATTCTATATTGCATATGTTTTGTGTATATTTATAACATTGCATTATATTATACTATATTGTATTATATATTATAATATAGTATAATATAGTTTCTACAATATATTTTATATAGCATATGTTAACGTTTCTGTATAATATTCTATATTACATATGTTTTGCGTATATTTATAATATTGCATTATATTATACTATATTGTATTGTATTGTATTGTATTGTATTATATATTATAATATAGTGTAATATAGTTTCTACAATATATTTTATATAGCATATGTTTATGTATAATATTCTATATTGCACATGTTTTGTGAATATTTATAATATTGCATTATATTATACTATATTATATTGTATTGTATAGTATAATATATTATATATATATATAATACAAAGAATTTTGGTAGAAGGAAGAAATTTTATTGCAACGTTTATTGCAATTGGATCTTTATGCAGACTCGTATTTTTATATATATATATTTTATACATGTATATGTTATATATATATATATATATATATATATATATATTATAATATATTATATTCTATATAACATTCTATAAAACTATAAAAATACGAGTCTGCATAAAGATCCAATTGCAACGAACGTTGCAATAAAATTTCTTTCGTTTACCAAAATTCTTTCGAATTCTCCTACTCTACGGAAACTAATAGTAGATGCATTTTGCGAAAAATTTACATTCCCAAGAATTGGTTTTCCTATCGCTTTTTGTCGCAGTAACTAAAATACCGTCAAACGATAATCATCAATGAGAATTATTGACTTTTTCACCAATCGTTACGTCAAGTGGCAAGAACAATTCCGTTTTGCAAATCTTTTCTTTTTCTTTAATAAAACATAAGTTTGCGAACGTGTGCTCATCTCTAAGCTTTTCAGATACTCTGTACATTATTGCGCCTAGAATTGAATTCCAGTGGCAATCGAATGCACACGTACACACATCTGAAAGAACAATGACGATCTCTGGAAACGGATAGATCACAACACGCGCGATAACAAGAGCAAAACATGTTCGTTGCGTCGCAGATGCGAGAGATATCCTCATTCTAATTGATCCTGAGATACAAACTACACGCCATTATGCGACGTCGAGTGTCATCCACGTCGATTATCGATCGACGCTAATGAATAAGATATAAATTTGCTTTGCATTCGCGATGCCGTTTATCGAGGCGTTCCGCATGCGAGGTGAATCTGCGTCGTGGCGCGGCGAACTTCGCCTTGGTTCCCAAAGGAAATTAAGAAGATCATAGTTAGTTTCGCATTGATCTCTTATGAATTACAAATTTCTCGGATACGCCGGTGGGAATCGTGTTGATCGTACTTGGCCCGGGAGAAGAATCCGACCAAGTAGCCATTATCTCTTCTCAACTTTCTCGTTCCGTTTCGTTGCTTTAATAATCATAATTTGTTATTCATTGACTCGAACACTGTTTCTCCGCCGTCTGACGAATGGTAAACTTGCTTGCATTTCTATTCGCTGATTATTATACCTTCTGTTGTCTACCCAATTATTGTTATCTGTGAATCGTGTATGCACGCGATGCAGTTTCGATCGTTGAGATGAAATTGTTTATAAAAAAAAAAAAAAGGAAAAGAATGGAGATTTCTTTCTGCAGTAAACTGGAAAGCCATGAAAAAATTGGTCAAAGGCACGCACGTATTTATAAATATCAATTTAGAACAGCAATATGGGAATTGTAGCATGATCAATGGCGAAACTAATCATCAGAGGTACTCTCGCTTGTAACGTTTCTCGCGAAATTATTAGATTACATTTATGCAAAAAACGGCAATAATATAATTCCATTATTTATCGTACAGTTGTTACGCCGTTTACATTTAACTCTGAAAATTTAGGAAACTCGTCTCAATCGGGCTCATCGTACGTTTTGTCAAATAATCTTACAACGTTTGACAACAATTATAAATATTATATTACGATAGAAATGCACAAACGATTTATAAATCAGTTCAATTTTATTAATTTAATTTTATATATATATATACATATATATATATATATATATGATTCTTACAAAGTCGTAAAATCATTACGACTTACTTTGTCGATAATTTTAAAGTTAATTTTTTAAAAAAATCGAGGTTTTCGTCCGAGTGGTTTTCGACGCGCGCGCACGCGCTGTATCGGTCTAAATATACTCAACGAAGTAAGCCCGACGAAAACGTAGCGGATGAAAACGCGTGGTGACGGCTGTAACGTGTTAATTTCATCGGCGGGTCTGTTGTTCGCTGGCGTGGAATTTGGTGATCGCGCTTCCCAACGTCGGTGAACACGGGCGCACGATAAACACGGAACGACAACACGAACCGAACGTCGTCGGCGTTACTTCGCTCCAGATGACGACGTTCGAGGGAAGAGGAGTAGGTGGGTCGTGCGCGAGGAGGGTTCAACTGAGCGAGGTAGCGTGCCGCAGGCGATTGATGACTTGTGACCCACTTTTAAACGCTTGTGGCCTAGATGCGAGGGTGCCGTAACCTGATCTAAGATATCAGGCTTCCCTCCACTCCTTCCTTCTCCACCGGCTGCCTCTTCCCTCATTTTCTATTCCTTTACTCTTTCTAGTCTCGTCGTCGCCGTCGTGCCATCTACTTCACGGATGACGGTCTTTGCAAAACTTGGGGAGAGTTGAGACATAACCCGCTCGATGTTCTCTCCTCCTTAGATTTCGCTTCGACGTGTCACGCTCCTCTTCCCTCCGGGGTTTAGTTTCAAAGGGATTCAGCACCGATAAATCGTTTCGAATTCCAAGCGTCGTTTTTTTTTTTTTTTTCACTAGTCGATACACATCTAGGCTGATACCGATCGATCTGTACGAGGATACTTTTTCACACGTTGAGCGCCGCGTGAATCTCGTTTGCACGCCGAACGAAGCTTCTGTAACCTTTTCGTTGTTTTCGTACATTTCTAATACGAGTATCGTAACAAATTGCAATAAATTTCAAGACAGCGTGAAAATTTCCTCGGTGCTCGATGTGTTGAGTTACATAGGTCTCCATTTCCTTTCTTCGAGAAAGTTCTCGTTTCGTGTGAAAAAATATGACTTGAAAACAGCGTTATCAGCAGAGATTACAATCTTTCCACGAGAAGAAAGCGATTGATCTTTGATATTCATCAATTCAGAGTGCAGCATCGCGGTCGCCGTATTGTCTGTCATAATGAAACTCGCATCGGTCACGAGTATCGACCGGACGCGAATATTCGTTTCCGGCGGTCGATGCCGGCCGAAAAGTTTTCCACGCAGACTAACGCCCAGCCACGACGCAACATCACCTTCTTTACTCAGCTTTCTCCGATACCTTGCTAAATTATGACAGGCTCGTCCACCGGAAGGAACAATGTTATGTGTATACAAACGGTGTATACGCGCATGGTAAAGTTTCGTTGAGCGATGTGGAGAGGTACATTGTAAAGAAAGGAGGTGGCGGGAACGGTGGTGGGGATACGTCTGTCGGCGGCGAGTGCGGCGACGGTACTGGGGAAGCAGCGGCTCAGTGGTGGGGGGTAGTGGCACAGTGGTGGGGGGTAGTGGCACAGTGGTGGGGGTCGCTGGTTCAAGTGGTGGGGGGATTTCCACGTCGCAGAGCGATTCGAAAGACGGTGTAGCGCGTTCGGCGGTGGCGAGCTTCAGTGTCGTTTCAGCCGCGGCCCCGTACGGTTGTTCGGCTGGTAGCTGCGTTTCGCTCTGCGCAACCTTCTCGCCGTTCCTCTATTAATTGGTTGTTTCCGCCGTCTGAAACGTGACCGTTTATACACACCACGCGTTCCCCTCTTCTTTCTCGAACGAAGCAACGAAGTTTGCCCAACTTGAGCTTGGATCGATCGTCAAAGTGTTGCGGTTCTGTTTTGTGGTATATATCGTTGGTCGAAGGAAAGGTTCACGATGACAATGGGCTAAACCGGCGATATCGGGTTCCGAGCGTATATCGGGAACGTTTGTACCTGGATTTGGGCCAATGGAATAACGTGTTGGTGCGACGTGTCCTTTTTCGCGTATTTGTATACCGTGAGGTGCAACGAGGTCTTCCGACAGTCGGAGAAATAGTATTACAACGGTGCCGTTGTGATACAAGTGATATCGTTCGCGGGTTTTGTAAGAATGAGCCCGGCCTCCCAGGGCGGCGTTGAGGTGGAGCGTTACATCGGCCCTTGTTTGATATCGTCGACCATCAGGCCGGGACCGCACAAGCCAATCGTCGGTAGGAAACAACAGGAGTCGGTGATCCGCGGGAAAACGCGAGGCTGCTACGGGACTGCGAGTTTCCCAAGTGGAACGGAACAATGCCAGGTGCAGTACGGGTCTGGCGGTTGGACAGGCGCCCCTTTGATATCCATGACGTCCAGTCCACGCAGATGCACGCAGAGATCGTCTCCGTCGCTCGGTCAACAACAACAACAACAACAACAGCAGCAACAGCAACAACCATCGTCGCCGCAACAACAGCAACAGCAACAACAGCAGACTTGCGATCAGCAATCGTCGGTTCACCTACACAAGAATCCGCTCTCTAGATTGGCCATTCACACGCAAGGAGCGCCGTTGATTCTAGCCAATCGGTTTCACAATCGCGGCAAGACGCACAACAGCGGAAACGCCAATGGCGTTGCTAACGCGGTGTGCAGCAGTACGGGCGCGGTTAATAGTTACGTTGCGAACGGCCTGACCGCCGTCGCGTCGAACTGCGCGATGAACAACACCACGACGATCAGGTGTCCAGCGTCGCGGCCGCAGAGGCCGATCGAGCTCGCGAAGAAGCAGCAGCAAGCCAACTCGAAATCGTCGGACTGCTCGACGACGAAGGAGTCGGCGAGCACCGGCAACAACATCGCCAACATCGACTCGCTGAGTATCGCGAGCGACGAGAGTTCAGGGTCGAACAATTCCGAGAACAGTCTGCCGCGCATCATCAAGCCGCGGAAGCGTCGGAAGAAGGACAGGAAACCGCCGAACAACGCGACGACGGTGGCGTCCGCGGAGGCGGCGAAACACGAGGAGCAGCAGCAGCAGCAGCAACAGCAGCAACAGTCGAGCATCACGGGCGTAGTCAACGAACAATCGAACGCGGTGGGTTCGTTAAAACCCACGGCCTGTTGTTACGAGCAACAACGTTACGAACTCGCGCCGCCGCTGCCACCGCCTCACCTTCGAAACCATAGAAGGCCACCCATAGCGAGGGAAAGGACAACGACGGGCATGTCGGTGCAAGAGATACCTGACGCGAGGCATAGGTATCCGCATCGGCACGTGGAAGTGAAAGTGTTGGACGACAACAGGAACGTCGTGGTGCCGGTGCAAATGCGCGCCATACTGCCAAAGGGTTACAGGCACAACGGCCATCACCATCACCATCACCATCACCATCATCACAACCATAATCACGTCGGTGGCGGTAACGTTCTGCGCTACCTGCACGAGTACAACGACCCGTCGTCGTTGTCGTCGTCGACGACAACGACGACAACGACGACGACGACGACGACGACGACGACAGGCTGCGAGGACGGGGCGATCAACAACGATGAATTAGGACCGTGTCAGTGTCGGTACTGTGACCCAGCGGCTCTCATATGGGACGTGGATCAAAACTGTTACTCGCCCTTTTTCACCCCGTCGCCGTCCACCGAGTTCTGCCCTACCCATTTCACGCAGATGCCGCTATTCTTGTCGTCCCGGTTGCCGAGCCTCGGCCGCCAGGAGCAAAGTGTCGAGAGGCTTTTCAACGGCGACAATCCCCGGGGAGGAGGCCATCGGGAGAAAGAGGTCACCGGGACCTGTAGCACCGGTGTGGTGCTGAGGCGCAGCTGGAGCGATCCCACCAGTTACTTCAGCGAGGAGATCGGCACACCTAGCAAGGACGTCGGCGTGATCGGTGACAGAGGACAGATGGAGAGCGGGAAACGACGAACGCTCTGGCGCGGTGACTCGATCGGTATTCCTGCGAGTGGTGGTGGTGGTGGTGGTGGTAGTAACGTCGGAGGATCCGGCGGTGTGGACGCGAACGGTGGTGGTGGTGGTGGTGGTGCACAATCGCCGAAAGAGTTGGAGGTATCGACGGAGATAATCACGTCGCCGAACGGTCACCGAGACCTCGAGATCAAATTTTACTCGCCGTCGCCGAACGCGCCGATGCCCGAGGAGGAGAAGTGCGCGTTCGCGGAGGAGGCGGACGACGACGAGGAAGATTTCAACGACATTTGGAGCTACCACGAGTCCAAGTTGCAACAGGATTTCCGCACGTTGCTGCAAGCGGAGGAATGAACACGACCGAGCATTTCTCTTTCGATGTGTGGTCTGCTGGTCTGACTCGTTTACTGGTGAAAAGAGAGAACACTCGCGTCCACAGGGGAAGGCAAGGGAAATCAGCAGCGTGAAAATAACGCGTCGATTTTGAACGAGAGAAAGAGAGAGGGGGAGAGGGTTGGTTTTGGAGATTCAATTAGCTCGTCGATAGAGGGAACAAAACCGGGGAAAACGGACTTGCGTAGACGCGTGCGCGAGACCGAGGAGGAAAACTACACGCGTTTCAAAAAATCTGACCGTAGTTGTGTATTGTCGCGCCTCCTCGAGCTTGTCGCCCTCGTTGTCAACAGTACTCGGTTGTAAACGATTAACGAGCCACAGAGCTGCTACATACGTGTCGAACGATTCTCCTTTCTAACGGTGTACGTTGTATACACGGTAGTATACGTGACGTGCGTGCACTTTGTACGAAGCACGCACCGAGAGTAGGTCCGAATGTATCTTCATGTCGAAAAGGGGGAGGGGGGGGGATACACGCGGTCTGCTTATCGATGACAACGTACACTACTAATAAACGGCGGTTGGCCCCGCGAATCGAGTCTCGTAACGATAAAAGGCCCCCGGTGTTGACTATCGACCTCTTTCTTTCTTTCTTTCTCTCTTTCTCTCTCACTCTCTCCTCTTTTCTCACTGCTGAAGCTCCACTGCCCTCTCTCGTCGGCGTCGTTCTTCACAATCTCAACCGTCGTCCAAAACGACATTTGCAACGAGCCAACCGTCGTCGAGCCAGGGACAAATAAAGACGCGACTGTTCAAATCCTAGTAATTAAACCGACGGAACGATGAATCGTTCGAGGGAGAGCGGTCAAGAAAGTTTGTATTCCGTAATTCCCTGTTTCTAATCACACGATGCTCGGACGATCTTCCTCGAACCGTGGGTCTCTCTCGTTACTTTGCGAATCGTTGCTCCCTCCTTGTCGGAAGGATTATCGTCGTTATCTTTTATCTCGTCTCTCGTACGGGGAGAACTCGCCTTAAATCCACGAAAGCTGCCCGACAAATTGCACGCCCCCCGGCGCTTTAGATACGCTCTCGAAATTCCTGCGTCGGTTGTTCAACTGTTTCGAAAGCGGCGGTTTCAACTGTTTACGTAGAAACCTTTTGCGAAACGCCCCGGTTCTGTATTGAATTACTTCGATCATTCCCAGAATGGTTTCTTGCGGTGCGCGGCGTTGGCAGCGCTACTGGCGGCTGGCAAACATCCCGCGTGATTCCTTTGTTCGTGCAATCAAGTTCGTGATAAACACGCGTCCACGCGGGGCTGGGGATGGTTAACAGCTTGTTTCGAGCCGCTTTGCGCGATTCGCGTAAGCATTCCTCCCCTGACCGTACGTAGTAACAGTAGGTTGAACTTGAGTTTTGAGCATTCGGCTGATCGTGAAAGTTCATCCTGCTTCAGGTTGACTGTCCCGCCTCTTCTTCGTTAAATTCTTTCGTGAGAGTCGTTTCAACAGTAGCCCAGTAAAATAGTCTTCGAAAGTCATCAAATTGCTTATAGTCCACAGACGGTTAACCTCTTGCGCTGGAATGACGGTGTGCCACGTTTCGAAATTGTAATGTATTCTCAGTTTTTAGCAAAACAAACAATAAATTTTCTAACCCCGACGAGTTCCAAAACGAAAGGTTTTTGGTCACTCGTTACGGTCCGCAATCGGTTGCCAGCGCAAGTTGGTTGAACACGTTTGCCTTTTCGATCTGCCACTTGCCATTTCGTACAGAACGGACAGAATGTGTCACGAACCAAAATTAAGTCTAAAAATTTTCACTGCCTCGGCCAAGACTTTCCAATCTCTAGCGTCTATCAATCTGAAATCTGTGGAATTTAACGTTTGAGAGAAAATGGTACTTTCGAGAGTTGCGTTGCCCTCGCACTGCGTTTGCCAATTCGACGTTACTGCAGAGCCACGTGATGGAAAACGCACATGACGATTCTCTCGAACACAATCTTGAAACGTTTCGTTACGCGAAAAAAAAAAGAAACAGGCGGATTTTCATAAAATGTAAAACGTGGACTAATCGCAGTCGCGTCGCGATGATGATGGTGCATATCGGTCACGAGCATCGTGTGATTCTCTTGATTCTTGACACGAACCCGTGAATCTTTGTCGTTGTTTCGTAAAAAAAAAAAAAAATAAAAAAAAATTAAAAAAAATAAAAAAAAGGGAAAGAACAGAGACAGACGAGTGAAAACGTCAACCCCACCATCCCTCTTTCGTTTAGACTGTAAGGCCTAGATGTTAAGGCGATTCACTTAGAGTATCACCGTTGTCTATATGTGTATAGGAGAGAGTGTCGCGTGTCAAATGGTCCGCCTTTGATTTACCATTTAGACCGTTAGGGATTATTGAGACGATTGCGGCGACTTCGAAGGCAACGAAAGCGCGTGCCGCGAGAATTCACCGGCGTTTCGACTAATTAATTAAGCTTGGCGCGTGCGTGCGTGCGTGCTTCGTGTCCAGGGTTTCACCAACGCAAAGAGACGCGAAATGTCTCCGTTACACGAAGAATCATATTGGCAATATTTCTCTCTTGCTCTGGTTCTCATCGTACATAGCAAGTTTTATTGCTAAGGTAGCAACAGACAAATATTGATACTGACTCTTGTTAGAGCAGCGTGAAAACCGCGTTATCAAAATGCGAAACAAGGGAGAGATGCGTGATCGTGTCGCTGCTTTAATAACGTCGTCGTTGATATTTTTCTTCGGGGTATACGCATAAACGCCCGTTTTCCAACGGTATCACGTACGTTCTTGTGTTACCCAGCGTTAGTAATAGCGTATTACTGATAAATTCGCGTCGACGTTTTTTTTTTTTTTCCCCTCCCTTTTCCCATTTATAAAAATGTATCACGCATATTTTGTTTCGTTTTCCTTTTTTCTTTTCTTTTCTTTTCTTTTTTTTCCCCCCCTTCTTTACCGAGTAGTGCATCGTTCGTCGAGAAACGATCAGATTATTGCACTTCGTAATCCGCCTTTTCGGAAGAAAGGCTTCCGCGTGAAGAACGTTCCGGAGATACACATCTCGCGTGAAACGAGTTTTCGTAGCGCGGATACAGCACGAACGATAATACCGTTCGCATCCGAAGAGCTGCTTCTCCATTTATAGTTTCCACGGATGGATGAACGACGAGAAAGTTTAATTTATATTCGTGTTTGAATCGTCGAGTTTCTTTTCTTCTTTCTTTTATTTTTTTTTTTTTTTTTTTTTTTTTGTTTCGTGAAATTCGAGCGAGCGATTCGTCTCCGCCAGTATGTCGTGAAATCATTTCGATCGAAAATTGATACGAACGACTTCGACGAACGGAGACGAAAAATTCACGTGTTTCGTTTTGTCAGACTGCTCGGACTCGGATTGAAGAAAACAAGAATTACGTTCGATGTATTCGGTTCTTTTCTCACTTGTGCGCGCGCGCGCGTGTGTGTGTTTTGCGAAGATTCCACTCGCGAAAATCAATCGCAGTCGATGAATCATTGTGAAAGTATGTTTGATTTTTTTTTTTTTGTTTTTATCGATCGTGACGCGAGTTTCGACGAACGTTTCGTTTTTCGGTTTTTCTACCTGATTTTCTGCTTCTTGGTGTTTGCCGATTGTGATCGATCGCGCTTCTCGCCGTCTGATCTCTGGAAGAGGAGAGAGAGAGAGAGCGAGAGAGATTTCGAAGACAATCTCGACGAAAGATTCTTTTTTTTTTTTTTGTTCGTCTCGAAGACAGATTCGTCTCTTTTGTTTTCTCCTTTTATTTTCTTTTGTTTTCTATGTCGCTCTTTGCCTTTTTTTTCTTTTTCTTTTTTCGATTCCACTCTTCTCCCTCTCTCCTTCCGAATGTATTTATTTCGAACGTGGTCGCTCGACGATACAAGATACATATTGTGATAACGAAACGATGATACACTCGATTCTGCTTCGTCGTCCGGACTGATCAACGCTGATCCACTCGATTCTGCTTCGTCGTCCAGATTGATCAACGCTGATCAACCAATGTCGCTACAGTGCTGCTACCGCACTGACTCAAATTACATTGTTTGAGAAATTCAATAAAAAATGTCTTTAATTTAATTTTGCACATTTCGGAATTTTATTGGTACCCACCTTTCGTCGAATCTTTCCTTTGGCCTTCATTGTCGTTTATGTTGAAGAACTTGTCGAACGAAAATTTGCCGATTCATTCGTTTCGCAAGGTAGACATTCACGATTTGTTTTTTCCCTTGCGTATTATCATTTGTTGGAGAACGTGTTTCACTAGAATGCCGATTCATTCATTTCGCAGAGTGGAAATTCAGAATTTTTTGCGAATTTTTTTATGTGTTATATCCATATTGATTGATCACAAAGGAATTTGTCATTTCGAATTTTCATCGAAATACCTGATATTTTTCAATTCAACGGTACAATTGAAACCACGCGAATCTACTCGAAAAGAAATAAATCCGGAAGGAAGGATAAAATTTGATCATTCGAGGAAGTCAAGTCTGAAAATTCACATTTAACCCTTCAGAAACGACGTGTGACTATTAGTTAGAAGTCAAGACTACCAGAAATTTCGTAATTATATTATTACAATTATTATTATATTATATTACAATTATATTATTACAACATGTGTGTCATAATTTAAATCAATGAAAATTATCAAGATGTCTAAATCATCGTCGAATGGTTAAATAGTTTTTATAATTAATTCAAAACTGATCAAGAACGAATAACAAAAAGAGATTATTTTAAAATAATAAACAAAAAATGTAGAGTACAACTTTTTTACAAGACGAATTTCGTTCTCGAGAAAGTTCTCGAAAAACATTTGTCAAGTACCCGTCTATCATGTCAATTTTTAACCAAACATATTCAAACTTTATTTTCTTGGGAAAACGAGGAGTTGAACGAAACATTTTTTCACTCATTTTCGCGAAATAAGATTTCTCAATGTTAACGTCTGCCTGTCAACCAAATTAAAAGTATATATTCGATATAAGATTTTTCAAACTTGATTTTCATCGAAAATGAAGCAAACGAGAATGAAAATACTGTATTCTTTTTTCTCTTTTCGCGTAGAATCACTTGGGAACATTTTTCATCTACATTTATTTTTGACAACGGTTTTCATTTTCTATGAATTATGAATCATTAATTTTCAAATGTTCAGGAAACCTACAACTTGAATGGAGTTTTCTTTCCTCGCGTATTTGCTTTTTCCATAGTTCCGGATCGATAATCCGACAGTCCATTTCCGTTTCATTAATTGTAATTAATAGTGACACTTGCATCTACCAGCGAAATTGGATTTATGCATTTCCTGGTAGAGCACGTTCCACGTTAGGTACCGTCGACCTCTTTCTTATCTTGCAATTGAGTAATGGCGTCGCGCGTTGATCGCGTGGGTTGATAAAACTGTTATAATTCGCCCACATTGTGACACATCTATCTCATCCTCGAACTTTTAATCATCTCTTTTCCTGTTTTTGAATTTTTTTTTTTTTTTTTTTTTTTTTTTGGTTTGCTACGTTTCAATTTCTTTACGAAAGTTTCGACCTACAGAGTTGCAGTCAAAATCATTATATTTCCAATGTGTCGGAAAATTGTCGATGAAATTAATGATTTTATGAAAAAAAAAAAAAAAAGAAGTCTTCACCTGCGTCTGTTTTGAACCACGTAAATCCCCTGTTTATTTTCACAATTCATCGTTCATTTTTTCTAGCAGCTACGAAAGTGAAGATACATTTTGCAATTTGAAAACAATTCCTTTTCGTGAATAAATTCACCCAACCTAAATGTAATTCCAAATGTTTTCAAATTATTAGTTACCCATTTGTAACATACAATATATAATATATAATAAATAATAAAATATATTTTGCGTTACTTTTGACACATAATTAAGGATTTTTCACATATTTGTGCAATCTCTTTGTAAAAGTTACAAATACTGCAGAGTTACTCTCTGTCAGATACATCGCAACATCTGAAGGAATTTTTACAACCGCTATGTTGCGTATATCGCCCCAGGGTTAACACGTGGATTGCTATTGGTGGTCACCGTTTGCCGTTTCTATTTCTACAAATATTTCAGAATAATTCGAATGAGATGAATATCATTAACAAAGAATTTTAGATGACACAAACAATTAGGTAATGTTATAAAACGAAAAATACCGTTGTACTTCAGTATCTTCTATAGAAACCAAATATCTCGTTCCATGTAAATATCGTGTGTTAAAATTAACTGTACGTTTCTTTTTTCTTTTTTTATCGAACTTTAAACGTCAAGATTAGACGATGAGATGTTGGAATCTCTTGAATGTTTGAAGTAAACAAAAAAAAATTGCACAGCAAATTTTGCAGGATCGTTGTAAAGAGAAAATTTCAAGTCCATGGTCTTCACGAACGAAATTTTCGTTGCATCCTTACTTTTCACCGAGTTATGTAAAAACATCATTGAGAAAAACGAACTCAGAACTATCAAGCGGCTTCGAGCTTCAAAACGAGGGCTGATTGTTGCACAATTTTCCTTCCCATAAAGTTACAACAATTTAATACCAAGTTTTTCGACGTAAATTTAGCGTGTAACTTTGATTTCGAGTTACTGTACGTACGTACAATATTATATTTGTACGTCAAAATAATGATTTGATAAGAACAATAATTACTTATTGTATAATTATACGTGTTTGTGTAATATACAAATAGTTATTGTTTCTGTTACACATATAATTTCATGAAATTATAAAATTGTATCTCGTGTTATTTGTCTCTCAAACATTCTTGCGTTACGTGCAAATCGAAATGTTTTTTTCTTTCATTTTATTGAAGTCAGTATAGTATCGATATAATGTTATAAAATATAATTATAGAATACTGTTTGGTTATTAAATTTGAAGTTTTATTAAGGCATTCAAGTATTATGAAACTTATTTTCAGGTTTTACCATAACACTTCGCGTATCACGTTAGTTGACACACGTTTGAAAAGTGTTGAAAGTACTCGACGACTTACAAATGTTCCTTTTACATTTTTATCTGAAATGCAAGGCGACTGAAACCCGCGATGAGTAAGGCCGATAACTATAACGCTTCTATTCATTACGAGTGACGTAATCCATAAACGTCTCCAATTTTTTTCCCCCCCACAATGGCCGTATTATCTTCGAGGCTCGTGACCCATGAAAATCGTCGTTTTTATCAATCGCAGATAAATTCTTGCTCGCTATATAATCCACGTCGCCCTCTTAATTCTGATATTTTTATTCTGTTCGTTCTACTTTTATTTTTTTAATATCTATTTTGTTATATTGTTATATTGTGACAATAAATATTATATTTTATTATATTATTATATATTATTACATATAATATTTATTTTGTTATGTTCTTATACTTATTATTATATTGTGACAATAAATATTATTATATTTTATTATATATAACAAAATATAATAACATTTATTATTATATTGTAATAATAAATATTATATTTTATTATATTATTATATATTATTACATATAATATTTATCTAGTTATGTTGTTGTACTTATTATTATATTGTGACAATAAATATTATTGTATTTTATTATATATAACAAAATATAATAACATTTATTATTATATTACAATAATAAATATTATATTTCATTATATTATTATTATATATAATAATAAATATTTATAATTATGTTGTAACAATGTTATAATAATATCGTTATAATATAATATTGTTGCACGTTACGTTGTTATATTTATGTTTTTTCGTTCGTGATATTTTTATTCTATTTCGAATTTCACACGTCGGGAGGTGGAGGAGCGTGTCTTCGAGATGTAGGTCACAGCTAATCACGTTAATTTAAATTCAAATCGCGCAGAGAACACGTTCAGGGACTCCCTTTGATTCAGGAGTTAACGTTTCTAATGAGTGACAGTTCATTACCTGATCAGCGTATTGTTTGATGATCCACGCCGCATAGGCTTCCCAGTTAGCTAATTATTCTGTTTGAGGACAACGATATACCGAATTGGGAACGACGAAGCAGATGATACGGTATTATATACACAGTATAATCCCGTACGGTAATCTCAGGCAAATGAAGCCAATTGTTTTCGCAAGAGACGAGGAAGATTTCGTTATTGAACATCCCCCGGTATTCGTTGTTAGAAAATCGTCAGTAGAATTAAAGGTGAATTGTCGAAAGTATGATTTTTCTCTTAAATTCTTTTTTTTTTTTCTGTATTTGTAATTGATAAAACTCCTCTGCACAAAGGGCGAGAAATGATAACATTAGTATACGGATTTTTCACGCAAATTCATACTTTTGACAATAAAATTCTTCTTTGAATTACTTTATAATTCGTATATTATATCCCATCGTATTTGTGTGCATTCTGTGCTTCAATTTTGACACTAATTTAATGCAAGAACTACCGACGAATGAAGCATGAAACTTCCGTAAATTCGTACAATAAAAAAAAATACAAGCTCGTGCTCGTATAATTTTCAAAATATTATTTTCATATAACATGTTTCAATAACCAGTGAAATCCCCGGGAAAAAAATCATTTCACTCGCCAAAATTGATAGCATCAAAGTCAGCCTGCAGAAGTATGAATTTTGCAACGTTGTCGAAAGCTCCGATAGAAGAAACGATACGAAAACTTACTGATTGCGGACCGTAACGAGGGACCGAACCGTATACAATAATTCGTCGCTTTCTTTTTCTATTGAACTCGTGGGTATGGTATCACTGGATAGAAATGATCAGGAAGTAATAAATTTATTGTTTGTTTTGCCTGGGTTGTACTTAGATATATTTGAAGCTGGGGAAATATTGCAATTTTGGGACAAAAAATTCTCGACATTTTAGCGCAGGTGGTTAAAGTTGTTTCGTAAAATTTTAGAACGACGTTCGTGCACAGGCTTGAGAATGTTGATGCACGTATATTTATTCGTTAGGGTCTTTCCCTTGGCACTGAATACTTGCACCAGCCATCGTATCGTACTGTTTAACTTGGCTTCGACGTTCGCAGAGACGCGTGCAATGTTGTTGCAATTAGCGTTGACAGTTTTTCTTCAGTCGAACGACAATGCTAGAACGAAATTTACGAATTGGAAAATACGCGAGAACATCATAATATTTGACACTGGAACTACCTACGAAAATTGGACGAAAATTATATCGGAAAGTATAAAATATAAAAAGATCGTAACATAATAAAGAACGTGAGCTTTTGGTTATACATCGTATGGAAAATCATTCAAGTCGCAGTAAATGTAATAAGAAAAACAATTGAACATGGTGTTATAATTGTATTTAAATGTAATTTGCATATATATTGATTTACAGTTACTGTTAGTTATTAACATATTAATATATTATATTCTGTATAATATAAACTGTAGAGATGTTTGTGTCAAATTATTTCATCAGTCGCGATTAGTAGCAGCTAATTCTTCTACTCTTATTAAATTGAGATTGTTAGATTTCAATAATTTTTATTTTAGACAATTGTTTAGCGACGAAAGTCAAATTAATTCTGATTGCCTTTCTTACAAAATCATGGATACTACGATACTTACCAATATAAGTGTAAAATATTGAGCTAATTTATTGAGAATTTATAAACCAACTAATTATTAAATATCGAAAATTTATAAAACTGATAGGATTCAAGCAGTAGTTGACGAAATTTTTGCAATACAATTCTTGATCCTACAATTGAATCGAACTAAAAACGTAAACTAGACTATAAATGTAGCAAAGATACAAGAAATACTAAAATATTATCTTCAGTTATATGATTTTATGTATTACGTATTTTTAGAACAGCAGTACATCAAATTCTGATATTTTGAATTTCGAATTTTCTGGTCGACGTCCAGTAAAAAAATGTTTCGTTCCACTGCGCGTAGATCTATAAAATTTCAACATTTTATCATAAATTATTATTACATACCATAACCATAAAGTAAATAAACATTTTATTATAAATTATTATCACGATAACAATAAATTACAACATTTTCATCGTTCGAACAGTGAAATTCAGCTCGTCAACTCGTGGAGGTCGATCGGAGCACGGTGTGCGCGAAGACGCGTGTCGCGTTCGCGTGTTCGGCACGCACACGATTCACTCGTTAGTTCGTGAAAACGCAAAATACCTCGGGCGAGAGAGGAAGCAACGATATAAAAGAAGCGCTGGCTTATTTTCCGTGAGAGACACTTGCTCGGTTGAGTAAAAGTTGCGGTACCAGCGGGGACCGGAAACGCGTGCGTTTAACGTACTACGGCGATTAATCTTCGCGTTTGTTGAAGCGGAGAGAGGCGATTAAACTGGCAGATAATCCCCTGTAATGGCTCCCTTTCCGTTTTAACGACGGGGTACCGTGGTTTCTGCCGACAAGTTATTCCGCGTCTTCAAAGTAATGCACACTTTTATCGTTCTATTTAATCAGCGAATTACTCAACGCGCGTGTGTATATGTGCGCGTGTTACGTCACGCGTTTTCTCTTTGTTCGAATCGGCTCCTGTAAAAATTATTAGGTTGTTGCACGCGTGACAAACGAGATTATTCATAATTTAATTTTCTTTTTTTTTTTTTTTTTTTTTTTTCATTGATGTTGGGCGTTGAAATTAATTCAGTGCCTTTTTTTGGAGAAATTCGACGCTTATTTATGGTTGGTTTCGATTTTGGATCATTCTCGGCGTTTGAGGATTTTTATTATATATTAATAATTTATAGTATATTATATATGTTATATAAATATATATTATATATATATATATATAATTATATAACAATTACTCAGATTTTTCGAATTTTCAGTTTCCAAATTTTCATGTCGAGATGAATTTTAAAATTAGAAAGTTGGAAAGTCTTTAATCGTTCGAGTGTTCAACGAAATTGTCGAAAATTTAATATCGAATGAAGAATGCATTCGTCTTTAAACGTATAGTTTTTGACACATGTTTTGATGTTTATTAAATATACCCTGTATGTATCGTTTCTCGATAAACGTTTCGATATTTATCAAGTATATTCCGACGCGTTATTCTTTTTTTGAAGCAAATTGATTGTTTCATTTAATTGATTATTTGAAAATCGAAAAGAATATCATACGTGTTTTTATAAATTCGATGGTTTTGTACTTTGTACATTCAACGCAAAGGCACCGAATTAATTTCTATAACTAGTATTTATTAAAAGTCGATTTAATTGTTGGTTGGCTTCGAGAAGAAGCCAATCAGATATCACATAATATTTATTAATTGGCATTTTCGATCGTTTCGTTGTAGATAGATTCCATGTTTAAGCGATTTATAAATTCTTTAAATTTCATTT
This sequence comes from Tetragonisca angustula, assembly GCA_036937485.2. Lineage (NCBI taxonomy): Eukaryota > Metazoa > Arthropoda > Insecta > Hymenoptera > Apidae > Tetragonisca > Tetragonisca angustula. Next base: position 2,340,901 of record JAWNGG020000013.1, read on the forward strand.
TAACAAAAATGCTTGTGAATATTGTTTTTAAAAGGAAGAGGACACATCTGTTGGAAAATTTTAAATTCGACGTGTCGAATATAACAAATTGTAATTCGTTTAATATCGTTTTCGAGAACGGCGCGAATCATTCCGGATCATGATTTTATATCAGAACCGCGACGAATAAGAAACCGTAATTAAATATAAAAAATTACTCGCTGATACATAAATGGTCATTTTTAATATAATAAATAACGTAAATATTATACACCCTAGATTTTTAATATGTTAATATAATAATAACATTTTTAATATAATAAGTAACATAAATATAATAAAATAACTCTAGATTCTTAATATGTTAATATAATAATAACATTTTTAATATAGGAAGTAACATAAATATAATAAAATTACCCTAGATTTTTAATATATTAATGTAATAATAATATTTTTAATATAATAAGTAACATAAATATAATAAAATAACTCTAGATTCTTAATATGTTAATATAATAATAACGTTTTCAATACAATAAATAACACAAATATAAAATAACCCTAGATTTTTCGTATGTTAATACAATAATAACATTTTTAATACAATAAAAATAAATAACATAACTATAATAAAATAACCCTAGATTCATAGAAGCTAGCGCGTAAAAAATATTCTTTATAAACGTGCCTAAGAGATTTAGAAAAAAAGAAAGAAAAGAAATACGACTATAACGATTTTCTCATTTGGTCGCGAACGAAAGTGAAAAGCTTCCAGAGAGATCGCCTAACGATGAAAAAAAAAAAAGCGCGTATTAAATTATGGCTGATGGTAGCGATCATTCTTCGAGCGTAATGTTGCCGCTGTCGTGGATTTCGTAACGGCGCGGATGTCTGTGATAGAAAATATTGTAAAATCGTGGCTGTTGGAATTGCAGAAACCGCGTGTGTGTTGACGTACTCGAACAAGCGCACTTTGCGGTGGAACGAACTTTACAAAGGATCCTTTTTTTCTGCCTCCACCCTCCCCATCCCCTTCTCTCGTTCGTGTTGTGCAAGTGGAAAAATAAATGTTCGGGGGCTGGCGGGGGCACGCTCGTGCGCCGACAATCTGCCTCGAGAGAAATGGATATCGAACGATTTCAATTTTGGTAGCTGCAACTCCGTTTTCCTTCAATTGTCTCTCTCCTCACCACCCACCCTCGCCGCCCTCGAATTTCCAGTTCTCGCGTTTTTCGTTTTTTTTTTTCGCTGCGCGTAAGAACGTTACCATGAACCGCGGATTTTCGTGCAGCCACGGAAATTAAGAGAGTACTACGAAAAATTGCATTAATCATCGAAAAATTTCTTTGCATCTGAAAAAATTTTCCATAAACACGCAAAAGTCTAGCAATTGAAAAATAAATTTCTCTCGTCGATAATTACAGCGCGGCCGTCGGTTAACCTGTCAAACGTTTAATTTTATAATCATGTTGGATAATCTTGCAATTAACAGTCGAATAATTGGTTTCGATGATTGGGAAAGGATAACGTATTGTAATACATTGAGCAAATGTATCGGAGACAAATGCATTCTCAACCTTGCGAGTGTCGCTTACGCATAATTTTACAATCGGTAATAAAATAATTGATGATAAATAATAAAATAATAAAATAATAAAAATAATAGTTTTAAAACAGAAATAATAAAATAATTAAAAATAATAATAATAAAATAATAAAAGTTGATAATAAAATAATTAAAAATAATAATAATAATGAAATAAAAATAATAGTTGTAAAATAGGAATAATAAAATAATTAAAAATAGTAATAATAAAATAATAAAAATTGGTAATAAAATAATTAAAAATAATAATAATGAAATGATAAAAATTGGTAACAAAATAATTAAAAATAATAATAATGAAATGATAAAAATTGGTAATAAAATAATTGAAAATAATAATAATGAAACGATAAAAGTTGATAATAAAATAATTGAAAATAATAATAATAAAATAATAAAAGTTGGTAATAAAATAATTAAAAATAATAAAAATTGATAATAAGATAATTAAAAATAATAATTCAAACTGGTCAACATACTACAGTATATCAAAAAATTTTAAGCACCGAAAGGGCTAAAGTTTCCTTTAAAGAGGAGGAAAAAACATTTAATCGAAGAATGAAACGAGGGTGAAAAGTTTCTGAAAAAGTTTTCAATCGATCCATTGTTATACGTGTTAAATACAAATTAAACGTTACACAATTTACAAAATGTGTTACAAAATTTTTCGTCGCCGTGTTGCGTCTTTCCTTTTTGTTGAAGTTTCCTTTAAGAGTCGTTACGTAAGGGAAACGTTGCTGACTCATTGCGCGTTTAGCAGAAACCCGACGTATGTACGTACGTGCAATGAGCTCTTTTCTCGAAGCAGAATTGAAAGGAACGCTCTGGTGTGCGCGGAATAAAAGGAGGACTTGGACCGCGAACGAATTCGTCGATCGACCCGACTTCGATCCTGGCCCGGTACGTACGATCAATTTCAATCTGCGATGATATAGATATCGAGATGCAGGTGCACAAACAGTACGATGATTTTTAGCCACTGTTCGTTGATACTTTACATTCGTGGTTTTTTTTTTTTTTTATTTTAACTTGTTTCGTCGCCTTAATTCTCCTCTCAGCTAACATAAGCTGTGAAGCAACAAATTTATGGAGAAAATTAAAATTAAGAATGAATTTATTGTTCGTTCATTCAGTCGTTCGATTCGTTCAATTATTTATTATTAATCGTGATGACTTGATTTTTATTTGCATTATTATTTTGGCAATTGCGTATCTGCGTTACTTTTAGTTTGATTTAGAAAAGTTCCAATTTTTCTCTGACATTATTTATCCGTGTAACCTACTTGTGATAATGTAATGCATTTGTAATCTTATCGTGCAATGATTTATAGCCTTTTTACACTGCCGTGAAATTACAGTGTAAAGTCGTGCAATCAAGTTTAGTCAGAGCATGTGTTGTTAACTTCATTACACGACGTACGCGAAGAGCAATCTCGTGCTAATGAGGACTGGAAATACAGTCCCTTAAATGCACGAATCTCGTACTAAATATCGAAGGGTTGGCCGAGTCATATTCATTAAATCAACAGCACCTAATCTTATCCAATAGTCGAACGAGATGGCCAATTTACTCGCGAATTCGTTTTTAAGTCGAACAGTAAAATTATTGTCTTCTGCGTACGTATATTATCAATTCTACGACTCGTAAGTTTCAATTTGAAAATGTGTACAGAAAAAAATTGTAAATATTAGAATGGCATTGTCTAAAGGTAAATCTATATTAGAATGAAAAAATAAATAAATGTTAGGAAATAAATAATATAAAAGTAAACAAATATTAGAATGAAGGTAACAAATATCAGATGAAACAGATTGGATTGTTTTTAATTCTGAAACTTCACAAACAAAAAATAAAAAAGTTGCGTCACCATTTTTCTCCGATTTTTCCTAATAATTAAAACTCTCTGGGTGAATGATAAATTTGTTCCCGCATTTCCTTTTTAAAAGAAATACAAAATGTATCCAATCGAGTGATAATTTGTTTATCCTGCTGCTCGGTAAACGTGTGTTTCGTACCGAAAAAATTCAGTTACTACTGTACTATCACGTTTTTCACATTCTTGAAAAATACAAAGCTACATTTTTGTATTTCCATATGGCCCTGCTTTTATAATTTTCATTCTCTGTCAATTCTTACGTGCTGAAATTTATAATACGTTAAATAGAGGCGAAGGATTTTATTGCTGCAAAATGATTATGAAACGCACGGGTGTTGCGTACGAGGAAGGCTGAATTCGTAATTCCTCGATTGACCTTTCGAATTTATTTCACTCGTCTCCTTTATTTAACACCCACTATCCGCAAATCATTTAATTTGCGGTGTCTGGAAATGATTCTTTAAAAGCTTTCGTTCGTATCGGCTGGTTAACACGACGATAATGCCAACCGAAATTATTGCATCGTCATTAAACAGGTTGAGCCGAATGCATTATTGTACGTCTCGTTATTTTCTCATTTTGCAACTAGTGACGCAATTGTATAATAAACGAATGCGAGTGATTTTATCGTAAACGCGTTCGTTCGTTTGTTTCCGTGTGCACATGCTGCACCGAACGTGACATAATCGTCCGCACGTAAGTAACGCACGATATAACAAATTTGTTGAAACTTGGACAAGTGTTCGAATATCTTGAGGATCAGCTCGGTAAACACACTTTGAACTGACTTGACGAGAGAAAAATGGTACTCGTACTTCGACTACAGCGATCAAAGTTCCTTCGAAGCTGTTAGCAGCGTGTTCTACGACTAGGAAAATTAAACAACGTTTTATATATAAGTATTTTGAGAAAGAAATTATTTACATTGTATATAAATAATTATATAATTATATACACTATATACTATACTGTACTATACCATACTGTATTATATATACTATATAATAACGTAATATATCATAATATTTATTTAATGAAAATTATGATAATCGAACAACAAATAATTAAACAAGACAAATTATTTTAAAACAACACGAGTCAACAACTCAAATAAATTCTTTTAAGGACACAATTGACACTTTTCAGCAGTTCTCTCTCACGACTTTCGCGACTCTGGTTTTTTTTTTTTTTTTTTTTTAAAGAAATGCGCTCTATGCCTACGTTGGACACATCTCGCATCACATTCAGTATTTTATACGATCAACAAACAGACCATCTGTTATATTTAAACATAACTAAAGTCAGATTAATTATAATAACCGACACTATACAATATTTTATGTTGCAGTGAATTACGTTACGATAAATAATTGTATGTCTATGTTTTCTGTGCTCGTAGACGCTTTATTGGACAGCTGTATAGTGAAAATGTATTTGACGCGATGACAGCTTGATTTTCTTTTAAACGGTGAAACAGCCATTATTCTCAACAATGGATAGGTCAAGGAAGCCCACTTTAGCCCGCGAGATCACCAGATGATACGCGTTCGTTCCTCTAGAACTTGAAAAGAAAACGTTTACGCAACAGTGATTAATACGTGTTTGGAATTAACCCCTCGTTGTATTGTATTTCGTGTACAGTGTTTCGTCATGCCACGAAAACTACCTTTCTGTTTTTTTTTTTTTTTTTTTTTTTTTTTTTTGGTATATTATCGTCACGACGTAATTAACATCTGGACGCTCTTATAATTGATATCGAGGTTCTTACAATTTTACTGTGAAATAATAATATTATAAAAATAATAAATAATATTAAATAATATAAAAATAACATTATAAAATAATAAGCTTGAGCTCGAAGTCTCTACTTTTATAATGCGTTGTTCACTTTATTCCAAAATGCTTTTGCAGTATGCAACGAAGCGAAGACACTTTTCTTGTCTAGTAAGAAAGTTGAACAATTTTTTTTTTTCGTGGTTGAGAATCCACGATGGATTTGAGATTTGAAGCCTGAAAACTTGCCGTGCGAATTTTTCTTTGCCAATTTTTCATCATTGCCAACCTTGAATATCAGGCAAATGTTAAACGGATGTTACGATTTTTTTTTTTGAACTTTTGTCACCAAAGGCGAAAAGAAATCGTACTTCAAGTTTCTAGAGTTTCACTTTTCAAATCCAGTCGTGAGGAAAATTTCTCAGTGTCTTTGCGTACCGTGACGATTTATAACATTTTCGAGAAGAAAAGCATCTGTATGAAAACATTTTTATTAAAATTGAAAATAAAGGCTTCGAGCTTATTATTTTACGATTTTTTTTTTTTTCAAAATTATAACAATTTCAATCGAAATAAATACAGTAGAAACGTAGTTATTTCAACATCAGCAGAATTAAGCAGTTAAGGGATTGATGAAAAAATTAAAAAAAAAATCAGTCTCGCACTTCTGTTACAATTCCTTCTTTTTTTCTTTTCTTTCTTCCTTAAACGAGCATTAATTTGTAATTCACTTTTAAAGTTAGCGATTAAAAAGTTCAACTCTAACTTATTCCATCTCGGTGCTAATCGACTTGTTAAAAACTTGTAATTTGCAAAAATCAAACTGCAAGGAAATGGGGAAAGTTTATAATAGAATAAATAACAAAAGCTTCTACTTGCTAATTAGCAAACTCTGTAAAAGTGTGTGATACATTATAAATGTCTATGAAATTACGAATCGGTCGTTTCTCTGGCCACTCTTGCAATTTTAATGTTAATTTTCGTTTCTTAGTTTGTAGCTAAATACTTGTTACTTTCACTCGTGCTTGTTATTGATACTTGTGCGTGCATTAATAAATACACGTATGTACACAATTTACTTTTACGTTGGCGTTGTTTCGCGAACAAATTCTCCACTTTCTTTAAAAAGAAAAGGTTTGGATTCGAATAATCGATATTTCGTCGGTCCTATTTTTTTCTTTTTTTTGCTCTTTTCTTTTTGTCCCCCCGATTCCTCCTTCGGTTGAAATCATTCTCCGCGTAGCTCGTATTTGCTTTGGCAACATGCTGTTTGCCCGGTTAAATATATTTCGTGAATTGCGTCAGCCTCGCGACCAATTTGCATTTGAATACGCCGAAAGCAACGGTAACAATTTGTATTTTATGCGCGCGACCTTGTTGCATCGTTTAGTCCACCGAGCTGAATGAACTGAACGAAGGTACTTCGCTTCCGTGGGTATTTCTTATCGGCGCTCTTAATTGCCGCTGCTTAAAGAACGAGTCAGAGGGGAAAGCTAGTCGCATTTTCGTTCACGGTGTAACGCGTGAAAAGTCGGTTTGCTCTCGTGTGTTGGTGTCAGTGAGTAAGCTGGCGAGCCCCGAATAAGAGTAAAAAAAGTGGTTCTAGTAACGAGTACCAATTACTGTAAGAGCGATAAATGTACGGCACTTGCACGAATCGGTCTTAATGCTTGCTGGCCGCAAGAGAGAGACAGAGAGAGAGAGAGAGAGAGAGAAAGAGAGATACTTAAATATTGTTGAACTATCGTCGAGTGTTATTTTTCGTCGTTCGGTGAATCGAAATACGAGTGTAACTGTTTGTAAAAAGTATTCATATTTTTATGTAAAATAATTTAAATAGAATGTAAAAATTTAATAAAAATAATTGGAAATAATTAAAATGAAATTTTAATAAAAATAATTTAAAATAATTAAAATAAAATTTAACAAGAACATTGACAAATGAGTGAAAGAAAGTAGTTGTAACAGAACTCTGTTTCATTGCTTTCTCTAAGTTTCTGCGTATCATTATTTTCGCTATTACTTCAATCGTCAAATGAACATTCGTAAGTGTTTCATAATTAAAGTAAAATCGTTGGTTCATCTTTTCAACGAAATAATATAGTAATAAAAAAATATTATTAATGTGATTTAAGCGTAGTCCAAGTGAAAATTATTTAAACGAGAATTAATTATTAAAATGAATTCTGCACGATGGTTAATGAGAATCGGTCATCTTGTTAATACATAGGATGCTCTGACAATAAGAGTAAATTTCCTGAAAGATTATTTGAACAAAATATTATCTTAACTCTTTGAATTGTTTCGTTGCTTCGTTTCTATTTTATTTTCTATTATTTTCTACGAATAATTTCTTATTGCGTTTCACTTCACCCAATGATGGAATTATTATTGTTATTGTTCTTCAACGAATAAAAATGAAAGTAACAGATTATTTGGAAATGATTCATTTAATTTCGACGCATTACGTTTTATTTAATATTATAAACGAAAATCACAAATTAGCGGAAATTATTTCAAATTACATTTCATCTTTACTCGAAATAAAATTTACCCAACGACCTAGCACGATTTATTGGTCCGTCGATAAGTGATAGTAATCGACTATAAAGATTACTACTTTTGCGCTCATTAAATATAAATATAATAATAATTACAAGCAAAAAAAGAAAGAAATGCTTGCTATTCTCTGTGCAGTTAACTTAACGTGCATTTATATTCTTAGAAAATTGCTAATTTTATGACTGTTTGATACTTTAGAATTTACGTTTCTCGCACAAGTTTTTGTTTCATTTTAGATCACGAAATTGCAATTCGAGAGTGACTCTGGAATGATCAGATCCTCGGGGGTGTACATTTTCAAGGGTGAACATTTTGCTTCCGATCTTCTTCCGTCATTTCGTTCTAGCCACGTACGTAGGTTTCAAGCGTAGGTTTCGAAGCTTTTATATTTCGGAAAAATATTTCGCAATCAGAAGCGTCTTTGTGCGCAAGGGTTTGCGGCCGCGCGTGCAACTTGCTGAAATTATAGTACATCGGAACGTGCGACGCAACATAGTAATTAACACGTTTGTTTGTGACAGGAAGCGTCTCGAGTCCCAAAAGAGTAAGTTTGCAAATATTTGTCTGCCACGAGTAGAATAATAACGTCCGTGTATTCGCGTAATTTTTTTTTTTTCTTTTTTAATTGCAAAGGAGCAGTTTTCTTTTTTCTTTTTTCTTTTTCTCTTTGCTCGAAGCAAAAAATCGCAAGAGAACTTACTGCGTTTCTCCGCGTCAAGTGTTTTTCAAATTTTCTGCCCAGTTGAGGAAATATTTTTCCATTATTTTTACATCGTTGTTACTTCATTTACTGCCGTATCTCGTTAAAGAAAAGATATTTCTAATTTCCTGGACAGTTTATCATTTTATCATTTTATATACATGTACATATGTAATATTATTTTATATATTTTATATATTTATATATATATATTATTATTTATTATATTATTATATTTTATATTTATTATATTATTATATATTACATAATTATTTATATAATTTATTTAAATATTATTATATACATATTTACATCTTTATATATACATATAGTTTACATTTTATATATTTATACATATTTCATTTGTCTGTACACGTATCATTCCATGTTCCTCTTTTGCTTACGACATCTTGAAGAAACTCGGGGGGGAGGGGGGCGAAGCGCTCGTTTCTTCAAATTCATGAAAATTACGACGCAAAGGTCTCGTCGTTGTTGTACACATTTCTCTGTTTGTCGTGACACGACTACGGTAATGATATGTAAATAGCCGTCTTTAGAACGTCTGATTCGATATTTCGCGAACGGCGGGAAAATCGAGGAACTTTTGCAGTAGTGGAAAAAAAGCGAAGTTTCACAGGACCGATAGACATTCACTTAACGGCGACTGATACTTCGCAGCGAAACGTATGTACATATTTATCACCAGTACCTGGCCTACTCGGGCTACTCTGAAAGCAATTCTGCCAACGGTTCACGCGAAAGTATGCGTATTAAATATCTTGGTAAATTAATGGATGGACGAGAATTATCAAATGGGCAGTCACCGACGTTGTCGTTATTCTCTCCACGATTATACAACCGTTGTTATCGTGTTACGCGTGTAACACGATTCGAACCTTCGACGTGCAAACTGCGACCGAATGGAATATACGGTCAGTGTCCTCGATTCGCGTCAAACTTTCGCGATTTCTAACGGCGCGAACGATCTATCACTTTCTGCTCGGAAGACAAATTAATCAGTCTCTGCCGCTCTCGTTTGTAAAATTGTACGGATGCCCATTGAATAGCATGGTTTGAAAAACGTGAAAAAAATCTCGGGGAACGATTCGAATACACAAAATATTCGACGTGTAGGTGCGTTACATGCGTGCGATAAGCATTTTTGAATTGCTGTAATGTAAAGTACAATTCAGTCGAGTCTTTAATCAAGCAATTTAATCTTAACACTAGAACTACCAAAGTGGTTCAAAATGACCATTTGAATATTTTATAGATACGAAACAGTATATTTTTGAAGATCCTTCATAAAATACATAGATAAAAGCTTGTGTACTATAAAGATTTCCTGTTTCACTTATTTCGACGAGATTTTACGATTTGGTCGTCGGTAATTCTAGCGTTGAATATCAAAGAATAAATGAAATTGATGATCAGCAGGTCTCTAAAATGTGTCTCTTCGTGAAGCATCAGCCCCTTTGCTAAAAAAAAAAAAAAAAAAAAAAAAAGAACACGAAACTCGAAAATTGACATTAGATGACATTCGTCAATTTGGACGAATAATTGCTTAGTAAAGGAATTTTTTGCAAATAAATTCCGCGAACCTTTTGGGCATTAAACTGGGTAATATTTTGTGTATTTGACTTTGCTAACGATCGTCAGCCGGAGAGCCCCCCGGTTCCGGTCTGTCCAATGTTTATTTTCCTCGGGGAAACGTTGTACTCTCGGCGTGGCGAGTTTCGGTTTAACGTGCACGTGCGTGACGCATCGGCCATTTTTTTTTGAATGAAACTCGTCCTTCCCGCTATTCGTGCACGTGACGACCTTTCGACAACATCCGCGTCGGAATGTAACGGGCGAAACATCAGGAAATCATTGAGGATTTTTACGGTGGATTACGAAGGCGCGGGCAACCAGGTTACACTCCCCTGGCATTCTTCGTTCGAATAACACTCGCTTGAATTTCTCTTCTTGTTAAGCTTTCCCGTATCGAGATCGCTTGATTTTCCAATCGTAACTTCGCCTCGCGTTTTCTTCCTCTTTTTTCTTTTCTTTTCTTTCTTTCTTTTCTTTTTTTGCTTTTTTTTTCTCTCGCTGCCATTGGTATTATTGGAAAAAACAGGTCTCGATACTCCTGGCTCGTACTCGCAGCAGCGGCGCACATTTTCGATATGTATCTCTCGCTTTTTTTCCTCCGTGTTATTTTTTGCCTCTTCTTCACGCTTAAATGCAAATGCTCGTTTCCTTTCCGCGCGAGTTTCCCTTGTTTCTGCTTAAAGAAACCGGGGGGAGGGGGGGGAGAGGAAAGTGTAGGGAGATACAGATGGAAATTAAGGTTAGGCGTGCGTATACAGGGTGGTCCAAAGTAACAGGCAGCAACTCGAGAGCTTTGAACTTTGTGAATTATTAACGGATTGTTAATGATTTTCTTTTTTATCAGCTAACGATGCAGTTGGAATACAATTTTTTTTTGCAAAACATCGTTCAAATGATTCACCTTTAGATTTTGTACAAGCAACGACGACTAATCATGATATTTCTTAACTTTAATAGGTTATGTATTAGGTTATGCCAGCAATTTTGTTAGTTATGTAGAAAACTAGCAAGATATTACTTTGTTAGGTTATGTTAGCAGTTTTGTTAGTTATGTACAAAACTAGTAAGATATTATTTAACTTTGTTAGGTTATGTATTAGATTATATTAGTTTTGTTAGTTATCTACAAAACTAGCAAGATATTACTTAATTTTGTTAGGTTATGTGTTAGTTTTGTTGGTTATGTACAAAACTAGCAAGATATTACTTAACTTTGTTAGGTTATGTATTAGATTATATTAGTTTTGTTAGTTATCTACAAAACTAGCAAGATATTACTTAATTTTGTTAGATTATGTGTTAGGTTATGTTAGTTTTGTTAGTTATGTACAAAATTAGCAAGATATTACTCAACTTTGTTAAGTTATGCATTAGGTTCTATCAGTTTTGTTAGTTATCTACAAAACTAGCAAGATATTACTTAATTTTTTTAGGTTATTTGTTAGGTTATGTTAGTTTTGTTAGTTATGTACAAAATCAGCAAGATATTACTTAACTTTGTTAGGTTATGTATACTGTATATAATTAAATGTGAAAACATTCGGCAAGATGAAACGCAGGAAATTTAAATGAGTAGCAATTTCTAATAATTAGTCGCACAATAGTTATAATGTAAAAATATAAAAATTCGAGAGAACTTTCGAGAAACTTTACTATAACTGTATGTCGTTGTTTCGAAAATCCGATTATTGGAACACCGAAACAATCGCTGAAAAAGCACACCGAATGATACGAAAGTTGTTCTAATTAAATCTGTGACGTCTTAAAGATACTACGCGCAATTTATTCGCACGCAAACACTTGCTACTGTCTTCCAACTTCATGAAAATACCAAATTTCTCGTTGATAAATCCACATTTCACCGAGAGGAATGAAATTGGCAAAGGAACATCTCATCGTAGAAAAACGATCCGTATTTTAATTCGGTGCAATTTATTAAAAAAAATTGAGATTGTGGATGAATTTATTACAGTAATAGAATTTAATGTAAAAATTTTCATTATTTCAAAAAAATAGTTTAAATAAAAGTAGTAATTTTAGGAATTATAAATAATTAAAAAACAATTTTTTTTTGAAGTTGTACAGTTTAATGAAAACATTAATTTTGTAAATTAAAAATTAATATATATATGTATAATTATATAACTTATTTATATATATATATATATTAATTTTTAATTTACAAAATTAATGTTTTTATTAACTATTATTTATTACCTACATTACCTATATTTATTAACTATATAACTTCAAAAAAAATCTTTTTCAATATAACTATTTCTATATAACTTTAGAAAATTATACATATATATATATATATATATATATAATTAAAAAAATATTATTTTTATTTTTTTTATTATTGTTACAATTATATTTCAATATTGGATGACAGTTGCTTGAACGAAGCTGTATACAAACTCGATAGGGGGGAGAGAAAAAGGTGGAGCGGCGGGTGGGAGGGATGGGATTGATTTGGAACAGAGAGGAGAGCACGATATTATCGAGTTAATTAAATAGTAAGGCTGCAGCAAAGATTTAGTCGACGCGTGGGCGCATTGCAGTGGATTCCTGGTTGGTTTCTTGGCAAGTGTTGCTCGTTTCACCGATGCACAGGGTCTCTCTAAGCTGAAGCGAAGAAAATCGCGTCGAAGTGGAAGAGGCGAGATCGCGGTTACAACTCGTGGAGAAAGGAGACGCGGCAGCGTGTAACAGCGGGGTCTGGATGTCGACGAGAGAGAGAGAGAAGAGAGAGAGAGATGTAGAAATATAGCGCGGTTGAATGATTCCGTGTGCCAGCGTGCGCGAGAAGACGGCCAACCGGCTAATTAGGTGTATGAATAATCCGTAAACTAGATTCGGCATCCGGTGATTAACCTCTGATAGAAAGGAGCCATCTCCATTCTCCGCCTCGTCCGTGCGCTTCTGTCTTTATTATTTCGCACGATTTCCTCGGCGAGAAAACTTGGCTCGTTGAATTGTACTTTTAACAACGCCGCCATCATTTCTTATCTTTCGCCTCGGCTTGATTCTCATTTTTCGCGAGCGAGCTTCGAAAAGAGTCTTTCGACGCAAAATCGAGACGCTGAGTCTCGCTATGGTTTTTAAATGTTACCACGTCGAAAATGAAACCAGAGAACGACACGGTGCAGTAAGTAAGTAAGATAATGGAAAATTTCGTATATTTAAAAATTTGTATTTTTATGTAAAAGAAAAAAAAAGGTTTATATTTGAAGACCATAGAAAAAGATGGGTCTGTTTGTTTGAAAATTTTCTAACTTTGATGCCTAGAAAAAAAAGTATTTTCATATACTTATATAGTTGGGAAAGAGACTTGTTAAATCTAAAGATGTATTGATTATCATCGTGGTTATACAAATATTAAAATTATCTTTCTGTAGAACGTTAGAAATATAACTACTTATTAACCCTCAGCCTCCTGACCCGAGTCACAATTTTGACCTATGCTAGGAGTTGCTTGTGTTAGTGATCGCCCACTGTGATGGGAGCTGATTGTGTTAGGGAAGCTGCTTGTCACATTACGTACAGTATCGGTGAGCCTAAATATGTATTAGTGGGATATCCGTGTGAGTCAAAATCAGTAGCTTTAGCGTTAGTATTTGGAGGGTTAATCGGAGGTATAATGAGAAAAAAGTGTTTATCACTGAATTCTATTGAATAAAGTACACAATTTAATTAACAGTAGGAACAGTATTTATGTATAATTTTCAGAACAACTGAAAGCAGTAATTATAGAGATTATGAAAGAAAATTGTTTCAAATACCAACATTAAATAGTAAGTACGTTGTATCAAATATTAAATGTTAAATACATTATCATTATTAAATATTAAATAAAACTACACTCTTCGTTAGAAATTTTGGTAAGATGATGTTGCAATTACGATGGTTTAAATTAAAAACGAATTTCAATGAATTTTAATTTTATTATTCAAAGACCAATGTACGAGAATACGTGGAGAACAAAAAAAGGGAAACACTTTTTCATTTTGATTTTAACGTGGCATGGCCGATATTGGCGACGAAAAGATGATTGCCATTTTTGACGTAGATTTACGCGCGTCCAATTTCATTTATACATACACAATGGGAATAAGTTGTATGACGATGTACAGGGGTGTACAACTATTTCGGACACACTCAGCTGTTTCGAGCACGTTTTACAGGGAGGTCTCGCCCGCGATAAATCACCGCGTATAGAGATTTCATTGTAAACTGCCGGTAGCGGTTTGTCGGGATTGTTAATTTCGCAGACACACGCGGAATGAATCAAGCGTGGAGTAGTTGCAATTGCACGGCCCTCACCTTTTTTATTTTTCATCCCCTGGCATAAACAGTTTAGCTTCCAGCTGCATCAGATATTCGACAATTTTTTCAAACTACGTTCCTCTCAATTGTTGACGAACTGTTTCGTTTCTATTTCGTTGTTTTCCTACTTGATCTTCGACGAAACGGGAGAATTTCAAATGTGAATGTAACGCGTGTTAAATACTTTGTTGGATGTTATAATATTAAGTATAGCTGCACGTAGTTTAATAGAAATCTTTACAAAATGATGTTGTAATTAACTTCGAAAACTTTCGCGAACTATTGCAGGTTCCCCGTCTATAATATTGCCTAAGTAACTTTGGATGAAAAACGTAACAACGATGCAGTGATACATTATTTTGAAATTGTTATCCTTGCAATACCTTTGTACTTTTAATACAGTTGTACAGTACAGTGCAATTTAGTACAATTATTACATAAATATATACAATTACATTATGTTATAATACAATTTAATAGTCATTATTATTTATATTATTTGTATATTATTTAATAACTATTTATGATACAATTACGATTGCATTAGCAATATCAGTAATACAATTAATAATACATGTTGCAAATAATTCCAAATACAGTGCGAAAGTGTGTATCAACTAAATATTGGAGGCAGTTAGAATTTAAGTATTGACGTTAACATTCATCAGCCAGTCGATCTTGATCCTGAGATCAAAATCTGGACTCGAAAACAAAATTGAGAAACTGAGATTAACTATTCAAAATCTGAAAGGAATCTATAGGATCACAAAATAGTTGAGATTTAAAATTCAACAAGAAATTTTGAAGAATTGAACGAATGCTGCGATTGGTTGTTTCGTAATGGATCGGATATTTTAATGAATCTAAGATTTAAGTGTCTTTCTATTAGTGAAGATTTTATTTTTTAATATTACATATCTTCTATGATGGTATGATTTTTATTGAGAAATAATTGTATTATCGTGTGATTGACTGATCCAAAATTTCTTCCTACCTATTTTTTCTTTTTTCTTTTTAAATAAAACATCAAAATGTAAGAAAGAAATAATTTTATTAATTTTTTAATTATATAATTATTAAAATTAGGGTTTTATTTCAAAGCAAGATGTGATTTTTTATGTATTCAAACTTTTTTAAATACTACGACAATTTTACAACAATTTTAAGTATTCAAATTTTTTTAAATACTACGACACTTTTACAACAATTTTAAGCATTCAAGCTTTTTTAAATGCTACGACAATTTTACAACAATTTTAAGTATTTAAGCTTTTTTAAATACTATGACAATTTTACAACAGTTTTAAGTATTCAAATTTTTTTAAATACTACGACAATTTTACAACAATTTTAAGTATTCAAACTTTTTTAAATGCTACGGCAATTTTACAACAATTTTAAGTATTCAAACTTTTTTAAATACTACGACAATTTTACAGCAGTTTTAAATATTCAAACTTTTAAAAATATTACAGTATTTCTTTTCTAAAAAAAAAAAAAAAAAATAAAAATAAATGGGTAATACGCCTAAAACAAATATTTCTTTTCCAAGGAAACAGTCTCCAAACGACTTCATCACTTATAACTCAAGTTGTAAGAAATGTTTCACTTTTAAACCTAACTGGCAATGAGTTTCGTTCTCCACTTACATTCAACACTATCTACCATTGTGAAAACGAAGAAGGCAAAGGGAATAATCACAGACAAATAAAATAAAGATCTGATTTATAATTAAATGAAGATCTGACAAATGAAATGAAGATTTGAGAAGGCGTGCATGTACGAGGGAATATGCATAAGCATGCAGACAAGATGATTTGTTGCGATTTCAATGAAATTTAACACGGTCTAGTGCGCGCTAGACTTGTTGCACTAGTTCGTAGACATCGGCTCGATTTCCTTGCAACATTCTTTATTATTTTACGCCCGGGATCAAGTAGCCTTAAAGATATCGTCGTATCGTTTAATTACGTGCTTTGTCATTTTATTTGTCTCTCCTCGCCTTCCGGCCTCGTTTTCTTTTCAATTGGTTAAGATAAAACTGTCTTTCACCTTAAATACGTGTTACGTGCGATCGAGGTGTAAATCGAAGTGCAATGGAGTAGGGAAAAAGGTGTCTATCGTGTTATTTACATTTCATCGATCGAGCAAGCAATTTATTTAAGTACTGCGTACAACGATTTCGTATCTACACGCAGACATTGCTCGTACGTTATCGCGAAACGGATTGCCAAAGGAAGATTTCTGCTTTATAAATCTGCGTAAATGAATTGAATGACTTTATCATTTTATATATGAATACAATTCACTGTGAATAAACGACTTTATAAAATAAATCATATTCTGGTAAATTTGTTTTATCTTTTATGTTCGAGGAGCAACTGTTGTTGTTCAAATTTTCGCAGAATGTGTAAATTATAAAGGGCGTTTGTAGAAAAGAAAAGAAAAAAATGTTTATGAGATATGTTTGTTCGTGGCAAAGTTGTAGGCAAATGTTGAACGTAGTTTGAATAATGATCTATTTAATAATATATATATATTATTAATAACAATAGTATAATAGTAATAATATTATAGCAATAATAGTTATATAGCAATATAGCAATAATAATATATATACTATTTAATAATATATATATATATATATATAAATTATTTAATAATATATTGTTCGAGGATCGTTGGAAACTTCAAAATTGTCACTTTCTTTGACTTTTATCTAGTAAATTCAATTTTTTGTAAATTCTTACATACGAGAAGCAATTAGCAAATGTAAACAATGAACGACGTGATATGATATTGGAATTAAATCACGGAATATTAAATAAATTATAATTGTCGTTAATTAAATTATAGTCAACAAGTCAATTTGTCATTTGTAAAATTCTACCAATATCTAACATTAATCGAAATACGTACAAAGAGCAACTGATGAATATGATTAATAAATAACTGAACATAATCAACTAGTCAATTATAATATTTAATATGATATTCAGTATGTAATATAACATTAAATATTATAATTAAATTACCAAGCACGTTGATCAAATTATAATTATTGCGACTTATTTAGAAAATTGCGATTAATTATTTAAATTAAATTATAAAACAAAAATTAATTGTTAAATAAAATTCTAATTTGTTGTTTAGGAAAGAAATTTGTATATTGTAAAATTCTACTATAATATCTATTCGTTAGTTCAATTGTACAATTATACCTCGACGAGAGAATCAAATTTGAAACTGCAATCCTTCATTGTCGCGATACCAAAATGTTACGTAACGCGAGAATATGCGATCCGATATATTAATTTATATATATACATTTATATACATATATATATATATAAAATAATGCACATATACTGCTATTTTAAGTATATTATATTATTAGGCAATATCAGTGTAAGTAATTGAAGGGTAGAATTAATTTGTAGTTATCTGAATATTAGATTGTATAAAATGCATTAATTATTAATTTGTACTTAAAATTTGTATATACAGATGGTTTAATACTTTATCTGTAGTATATATACAGTACGATATGATATTATATATATTATAAACACACACACACATATATATATATATATATATATGTATACGGAATAATTTAACATTTGCTTATACGTGTGTACATATATATACATACACACACACATATAAGCAGATGTTAAGTTATTCTGTCTGAGGCGTCTCGGCTGTCGTATTCGACCCGTGTCTTCGCGTTCGACTTTAATTCTTTGTCCCCAGTTGAAGCACGTGCGCGGACAACACACGGCCCGATGAACGTCCAAGTCTTTCTTCTTCAGAAGCTGTCGAGATCGATACGGGCGAGATAAAGAAATGAAAGGGAAAAAAAAAAGATTCTTCTTCCCGATCAGATTTGAACGAAACTCGTGACTGCGAAGAAGTGTCTCTCTTTTTCTCGATGCGAATTCTGGCGAAACTTTAGTCTAGTGGGCAGAGGGGGGGTACACATGCTAATCCGTTCTCTGCATCGATTTTGCCCGCTAGATACGTCTATCGATTTCATGTTCGTCTCGCGACGAACATTCCTTGCGTTACGAAACGGAGCCAATTCACTTTTTTCTAGAAAAAACACGTTTAAATACAGGGTGGGTAAAAAGTTTCTTCCCACCTATTTTTTTTATATATGCATAAAACATCAAATTACATATATTATGTTATACTGTAAAAATTATATTACGCTATATTGTAATGTATACAATGTATGCAATATAATGTAATATAATTTTACATGTTATTATATATATATTGCAGTATAATTATAATTATATTATATTGTACATTAATGTAATATAATTTCATTGTAATAATTATATTACATTAAATAGTATAATTTAAAAAAAAATTATTTTATACATATATATCGTAATATAATGTAATATAATTCTACATGTTGTAATGTTAAGTTATATTGTAATAATTACATTATATTATATTGTATATTAATGTAATATAATTTTATTGTAAAAATTATATTACATTATAGTATAATATAATTAAAAAAAATTATATTATATTATGTTATGTTATGTTATGTTATATTATATGTGTATTATAAATTATTTTACTAGAAAGTGATTTCTGGCCCACCCTTGTGTCGTGTTATAGAGTGGCCTAGAATATCTATCTATTCGTGAGGTTGTTTTCAGATGCTGAAAAAAACGAAGAAAGCTCGTTGATTGAAATTGGAATTTCTTGAAATTGTCGGTTTAGATTCTGTTTCAAAAGCTTTAATATTTTTGAAAATTAAAGTTAAAATTAAAGTTTTTTTGCAGTCTATTGTCAGTTTTTTCTTCAACGCCGATGGAAAAAGGTTTTTTCTTACGAATGGATACATGTGTCCATTTAGATATTTCTGATCTAATCGGTGTATTCTAGTCTCTCTTGTTTCATTGCTTTCATTTAAGCATCGATACGTAGTTATTTTAAAATTAGATTAGAATTAAAGTTTCATTAGATCGAAGTAGATTAGATTATTAGGTCATTAGAGTGAAGCTACGTTTGAAGTGGATTAGATCGTTAGATGATTGGATTGCAGCCTCGTTTGCAATAATTTACTCGAAATTTGTTGTACGATTTTTCTTCGCCAATTTATCGAACAAGGCGAAAATGTTACGATTTCTTGTGAATTTTTGTTGTCTGACTTCAGTATTCAAATTTTTATAAAATTAAATTTAAAGCATTCATGCATCAGGTTTTTCTTTTCGAGAATAAAGAGGCGATTTGAATCTCCAAATTTATCGTAGTGACAAAAAAAAATGATTCAATGTTTTCACGTGTTTGGATAATTTGTAGCATTTTTAAGAAGAAAAGTGTCATCTGCTACTTCGCTTAGAATCAAACATCAAAATGAGCTCAGGTTTATCGCTCTTCCAGGTGGATGTTTTACAAAATAATTCACAAAATTACAACTCGTAACCAACGACCGTGTATAAACTCTGGAGAATACTGCAGAGAACATTCGCAATTTTTCTCGATACATAATATCATAATATTTAATTTTATCTTCTATCAACGATCCTGTATGACTCTTTTATTTCGTACCAAAAAAAAAAAAAAAAAATAATAAAAATCCACTGTATTTAAAATGTGCGCGTAACCACCACGATTTCGAATCGACGAGCCGCCACTGAATACAACAGTTTCAATATTCAATATTAACGCGATATACCCACATCTCTAGCATTTGTTTGAACGCTTTTCTGAGTCACTGATCATCTCGCAGTCATACGAAACGACGTTCGACGAACGCTTCAGAATCACTTTTACAGCCTTACAGCATAAATGAATGTAAAACCGTGTTCCACAACATTTTTTAATACTTTCGTGCGAGGTAAACGCCCGAGGAATATTAGAGAGGGAGAGAGAGAGAGAGAGAGAGAGAGAGAGAGAGAGAAAAGAATTTTACGCGTTGTAATTCTTCCTGGGAGCACTAAAAACTCCCGCAGTTTAATTAATCTCCTCCTTTCATACCACCTTTTTCTCACGTAAGCCACACACGTAGGGGAATTCGAATTCGTCCCCGGCGGCTATTTTTTCTCGTCACGATACTTGAAACAATACGCGCACGTGTCGCTCGTCTGTTCTACGCGCGAATTCACCGCGCTCGAATAATCATGCACGACGCTCGCGTCCTCCTCCTCCTCCTCCTCCTCCTCCCCGTATACGTGTACTCACTCATCCTCCGGGTGATACGTGTTTCATTTTCGTAAATTCTAACGTACGACGAAAAATCATGTCCGCGCTTTCCGTAATTGAAATTCAGGATACTTCGTGCTTCTCTAAATGCGTGCTTTTCTTTTGGAAATATTACTCAAGCTTTTATGAGTGTATAAGATACTTTTTTTTCTTTTTTTTTGAATTCCTAATCTTTAAATATAAATTTCGACGAGTTTCTAATTTTTTAGAAAACGATTCGATGTAAGTATAAATTGTGATACTTGTTTCATTTTCGTAAGTTGTAACGTACGACGAAAAATCATGTCCGCGCTTTCCGTAATTGAAATTCAGGATACTTTGTGCTTCTCTAAATGCGTGCTTTTCTTTTGGAAATATTACTCAAGCTTTTATGAGTGTATAAGATACTTTTTTTCTTTTTTTTTGAATTCCTAATCTTCAAATATAAATTTCGACGAGTTTCTAATTTTTTAGAAAATGATTCGATGTAAGTATGAATTGTGATACTTGTTTCATTTTCGTAAGTTGTAACGTACGACGAAAAATCATGTCCGCGCTTTCCGTAATTGAAATTCAGGATACTTCGTGCTTCTCTAAATGCGTGCTTTTCTTTTGGAAATATTACTCAAGCTTTTATGAGTGTATAAGATACTTTTTTTTCTTTTTTTTTGAATTCCTAATCTTTAAATATAAATTTCGACGAGTTTCTAATTTTTTAGAAAACGATTCGATGTAAGTATAAATTGTGATACTTGTTTCATTTTCGTAAGTTCTAACGTACGACGAAAAATCATGTCCACGCTTTCCGTAATTGAAATTTAAGATACTCTGTGCTTCTCTAAATGCGTGTTTTTCTTTTAGAAATATTTCTCAAGCTTTTATGAGTGTATAAAATTAAATATAAATTTGAATACGTATTACCAGTTTTTAGACGTACATTTTTTTCTTTTTTTAAATTCCTAATTTTTAAATATAAATTTCGATGAGTTTCTAACTTTTCACGAAACGATTCGATATAGGTATAAATTTTCGACACTGGCGAATTTTTTAATCTGTTCTCGTTTCTTCTTCACGTTTGTTTTCTTTCGAATATGTCTTCTTCTTCTTTTCTTTTTTTTTATGAAGATGTAATGAAATTTAAATATACTGATACGTTAGGACGCATAGTGTGATTTAATTTTGCTAAGTTGTAACATCTATTCTCTTTGCAATTGAAATTCAAAATATTCTTTTCGTAAAGGTATTTTTCAGATTTCACGAACATATGAATTAAATTTAAATTTCTATGAATTTTTAATTTTCAGACATAAATTTTTATGGGGACATTAATTTCTAATTGTTAAATTTTCGAATTTTCAGTTTATCGGTATTTCTTCTTCACCTTCTTCGTTTCTTTCCAGATTTTTTTTTTATCTATGAAAAGCATAAAATGCGCGAAAAATAATAATTCAAATATATTGAAATATATAATTTCAAAATATCTCGCGTTGTCAACTTTTGAGTTTCTATGAAACGATTCAATTATGTGGAGAAGCATTTGAGATTTATTATCAACTTCTTGACAGTGACCAATTTTTAATCTAGTTAATCCAGGATATATATTCTTTCCATGACAGTTTTTTTTTTTTTTTTAACGAAGAACGTAGAATATGCGAAAATTAATAAAATTCAAATATATAGAATGATAAAGGCAAGTGTTTAAGAACTATCTATATTTTAACAGCTTGGAGACTGGTGGATTGTTTTTGGAAGACTGACCCCAATAGCCAACGATATTTTTCCATTTTCAGTAAAATTTTGTAGCACCCGTGTTAAAGTAAGATATGCATATTTTTAACATGATTTTCGTTAAGAAAAAAAAAAAAAAAAAAAGAAAAAGAAAAAGTTCCATGACACGTACGTGCGTCACGTGTCAGAAATTATTTTTTCATCACGCAGTCGGTTGACGCACTATATACGCGTCACCATTATATTTTTATAACGTAACGATCATGCTTGTAGCACAGTTATTTATATATTTATTGATTTTTACAAAATCAACTGTTGTACGTTACTGTGAGAACTTTCGTTTGCGATTGATTTCATCAGTACACAGTGATGATGTATCAATCTTTTAACAAATTTTCCTCCCTTCTTGTATAAACAACAATTCTTGTATAAACAAAAAAAAAAGAAAAGAAAATGAAGAAAATAAAGAGAAAAAGAAAATAAAGAGAAAAATAGTGGTATTTATTAGACTAGTGCCTTCTGCTTTCATATGTAATACTTTTAATTAAATTTATTTTGCAAATAATAATTATAATCCTCGAAGTTTTGTAAATAAAAAAGATTCAAAAACGGACGAGGCTCGTGACAGATTGTTCATCATTGCACCAATGGAATGATTTTTTTCTCGGTTACGATCCAAAATAATGAATTCGATGATTCGTCCTTGGCTATTGTCCAGAGATATTAAACGAAATTAAAAGAAATCAAGAGATTATTGCGTCTTGAATATGTTAATAATTCTTTTCAAACATAACTTTCACATTGGATTACATAGATATGGAGAAAACGGAGGACAGTAATCGAAAATAGTTCATGCCATGTCTGTAATACCATATGTAAAATGTGTTGGTGAGTTTCATTAGTGGACTGCATATTTTTATGCAAATATCATACTTTTAAGAATATTGATAAACAAAGTTAAAAGCCGGAGAAATTTTCGAAAATTCGTTTTGCCTGTCAAATGTTGTAAAAGGTCCTGTTTTCTTTTCTTTTTTAAATATTCCACGTTTTTTTTCTTTAAAATTTTCTACAAATGCACAAAAATTCGCAGCCTGGTCGTTAGGAAGATTGACTTTCAGTTTGATGTAATCCTTTCAACGTTTAACGTTTCAATCGTAAGTGAAAAGCGTGCAAATTGCTTGCAATTAAATAGAAAAAAAATATATCAACTGCAAAGAGCATAAATCGTTTTGAACGCGAATCGAGAGTATATCGATAATTATTTCAATGCGGCAATGCAGCCGATAATTTAAGTTTATTCGACCGAATTTTACGGTCATTGATGTTCGTTTAAAGAGCACGTGTTTATATTTGGCGTAACCATGCAAATATTGTTAATGTGCCGCGTATCGATTATTTGGAGTTCGCGATGCGTATTGCCATCAAAAATATTGACAATATATGCCAAATGAATGTACGTAAATAGTGTAAATATTAGGATAATATTTATAAAACGATTCCTCGGAGATGAAAATCTAAACCACTGAAACATAGTGAGCGTTGAACGTATTCTTTTGTCTACGAATCATCGATCGTTGGAATTATTCAAAGAATGAATAGAGCGAAGTCCAAGTAATCATTTTCATGAAGAGAATCAGTCACTCATTTCTCAGTGAAGTCTCAAATTACGTAATTCAGTTCAGAAAATTTGTTCAATTTTCAATACACGACTTGCCTGTCTCATAGTTGATACGATCAAATTAACTTTTGACTTGGGTTTCTTCTTTCTTCATAAGTTCGAAGACTTCAGAATTCCAATCCTTCACAAAAATTGAACACAGTGCCGATTTTATTTCACTTCAGTTTCATTTTTTTCAATACACACTTCGCTCGACCAAATCTCAATTGTGTCCGCAGAGTCAGAACAGATATCTCCAAAAAAAAAAAAAAAAAAAACGAAATGTGAAAAAAACCTCCGGATAATTTCCAGCTTTTTCCCCTTTTTTTGTCCTTGCACGAAACCACGGTAATAATGCATCTCGGGCGCAGTCGATGGCATTATGCATATACAGTTATATACTGTCGCGTTATCAGGTGGCTGCATGGCCCATGCCTCTGTGCCACCCATTCTCCGGCGAAGCAGCCATAGCCGTAGCCCGTCCCGCTCGTATCACACGGAATAACCTCCGTTTCATTACCATTCCATTCAGTTGCAATTTCATGTTTCATCGTCTCTCCCCTACCACCGTTGTCCTCTCTCTCTCTCTCTCTCTCTCCCCCCCCCCCCCCTCGTCCGATTTGCTCTCCGCGGTTGTCGCATTCCCTACCGGCCACTAATCGACGACGAATCCAATCCGCCTACGCTTAATAGGACTTGTCGCGCGCACGTAGATACCTCGACGACAGCCTCTTGATACCTTTATACGCGGTAGACGTTCCACAACGTATAGGTACGCGGAATGTCCGATCGACTTAACGTGTAGTTTTCCAATCAGGTCCGGATGCACAGTGGTCTGGAGACAAATTAATTTGTTTAAGTTTTCACCGGTTTTTGTTGCCGTTTTAAACCTCGATAGGTACGACCTTGTCAGTTTCTCTACTTCACGCACGATCAATTTGACACGAATGAGCGATGAATGAGTTATCAGCTTAAATGTTATTATTATCTTTAGCAGTTATCATTATTTTTATATTCAATGCGTGGCAACCGCAACGCCTGGAATGACGCCACGCAAGCTGTCCAGAACTTTTTGTCCCAAAATTGCAACGTTTTCTCAGTTTTAAGTATATTCAAGTATAATCAGATACACAGACGAAACAAATAATAAATTTGTTACTTCTCAATAATTTTTATCCACCGATATCATACCGACGAGCTTAATAAGAAAGGGACAATTTATCGTGTACGGTTTGGTCACTCGTTATGGTCCGCGATCAGTTGCCAAGCGCAAGTGGTCAATAATCAATCGAAGTAGAAATCGGTCGTCATAAAAATCTTGTTATGCATTAATCAAAATAAATAGTTGTTGCTGAATCTCGTAATGTATTTATCTATATTACGTGCGAATATTTAAAGAAAAAAAAAGACGAGTTTAATGGCGGTGACGCTGATTTAAAGTGAGAAACGAAGAGAATAACATTTGTATTCTCAGTTGTTGACGCACTGTCGAGAATTTCTTGTCCCAAAATTGTAATATTTCCTCAGTTTTAAGTATATTTAAGTAAAACAAAATAGGCAAAGCTAATAGTAAATTTGTTACTTCTCAATAATTTCTATCATACCGACGAGCTCAATAAGAAAGCGACGATTTATTGTGTACAGGTTTGGTCGCTCAGTTACCAGCGCAACATGGTTAAGGATTAAGCCCTGGGACCTTTCTTTCGTACCCTCGAGTATCAAACAATCGAATTTTTTGCAACATCGACTGATCGAAGAAGCACTCGAAATTTCTGCGATATTATCAAACTCTGCGTTTTATCACCAAGGTTATGAAACGAGATTCCAAGATATTTCCTTGGTATCACGTCTTCTCTAATTTCACGAAATTTCGAGAGAGACCGAAGTAACTTACGATTATATCACGACGAATTGTTGCTCGACTCCTCAATGGATCAACAAATTTTAATCCTAGTCGGTTTATTTATTCACGCAGGATCATCGGATTGTCATTTTCCTTTTCTTTTTTTTTTTTTTTTTCGATTTTACCGTCAGCCACGTGACACACCCTAGAAAATCGAGATATTTGTCGGCAACAATACGCGCCGAATTCGAATCCGAGCGATAAGCTCGTCCGTTCGTTGCATAATTCCTTATAATTGGTAAAATGTTAATTCGCGATCGTAACAGGCCGCACTCGTTTTAATTTCGGCTTTGTTCGGCAAACGATGAAAACTGCAATGTTTTCGGATAATATCGTGATGTTCTGGTCCGAATGAAATCCGGTTCAGCGATTCCCAGCTATGTCGAAGCTATATAATAATATTGTTCCCCGCTTGCGCGTGAAAGAACGATTTTTAAATCGAATTTAAGTGGAATCGCTGAGTTTTTATCGTTACTCGTTTCAAACGATTAAATTTAATTAAAAGAAAGTGTATTTGTTGTGAATGCACCCTTCTGCTAATGTTCAGAGTTGAAAAAAAAAAAAAAGAAATTATCGTACAGCGAATTTTAGTTTTTTGGAGTCTTTGTACGGAGAATAGATCTCAATCTTCGAGATCGTGGTGAATTTAGTCGCGAAGAAAATTTTTTAACGTTTTTATTTTGACAATTTTTGAAAAAGAGAAAAACGAGTTCAGACTGTCAGAGTGAAAGTTTTTAAATGAAATTGCGATATGATTCTCTTTTGCAAAGTTTTATCTCAGATTAAATTATCGACAATTTTTCATTGTACAGCTATACTTTCCACTATACGTGCAAAGTATAAACTGTTTGCAAATCGATAATCGATTGGAGGCTGATTTTGTGTGTAAAAATGAACCGAAAAGAAAGAATAAAATTTTCTCGCTTTCGAAGAAAATCGACATTGAGTATTTCTTTTAAATAATTGGTATACTTGAATTAAATTTAATAGTCAGAATCGCTTAACTCGCCAACACGACTTGATTACAATTGCTGAGAAGATGCGAGTAAATTTTTCAAAATTAATATTGACTTCTATTTAGACAGAGCTACGATTGTACAGATTTATTTGTATCAATTATTACTATTTAAATTGTAATGAAAATATTGCACTACCTAGATGGCTAGTTCACAACGTCGAACTGTGACAAAAAAGTCTTAGTACAATGTTTAACAGTGGGAACAAATTTCCGTTTGTGAAAACTAGAAACTGTGGTTATAAAAATTACACGAAGATCGATGATCTATTCGTTGCCCTAAAAATTTGTCAGCAACTATTATGAAACTGTCATAAAAATGAAATAAAAACGATAACTTGTTAATAACCCTTTTTTTTTATAAATCAATCATTAATGCTTGAATAATGCGGCTGTCAAATATTTGCCACGTCGAAGTTTTTATCGGGCATTTGCAACGTAATTAACTCCAATTTGGAGAACAGGCGAAGTTTATGCAAAAGATCGCTCCACTTATGAGAGAATCCACGTCTTCTTCAAGCAGATGCCTCTTTGTTCGGTCTTTGAATAGAAAATGGCCTGCAACGGCCTGTAAATCCAGAGACTTGCCTTTAAGAATCATGTAACTTCTCCTTTGAATAGTGTTCAAATTATTTTGGTGAAATCGAAAGTGTCAACGATTCAGGCCAAACGTAATTTGACCATAATGATTTAATAATAATTGTTAACAGTTATAATCGACAGTAATAATTATTTACAATATTTAAACAATATTAAGTAATATTATCTCATGTGTATATTATTATATTATATAAATATTTATTTCACATACATTAATTGCTTTAACATAACAATTTTTATTTAGCATAATGTATCAATCAATTTTATAAGTACTGGATTTATTTCATATTTTCACTGAGTGATGAATTTATATATACTAATATTTTGAAGTCTCATGTTTCTGTCTCATCAGTCAATCATAATTATCGATTATATTGAATTTTACTCAATAAATTAAGTTATTCAACGAACGACAAAATTAAATTTCACCGAATCGTTAATTTTTTTTTGTTTCAGGTGAGCATTGATTTTGAAATTTTCTCGGTAAGTTTCACACATTTTGGTCACTGACAGTGACAGGTATAGTATACCACGGCGACAACTGAGTATCACGTACAGCGCAGACAGGCGTCGGTGTTGGAACTCCGCTGAAAACTTCAGTTCTAGTGGCGGTGCATTGTTTTTGCGATATAATTAATTTCGTTGAAACTTGCCAGGAAGTTCCTGCATTTTTTTAATATCTCCGCGAGAACGTTACCGTGTTAGAAGTTGGCTATTGAACGTATCTCGCCGACCGTTGTTACGTAATGCGCGAGAAATTATAGTTAACAGTTTAAAAATATCCACGTTTGCGTGAAACGCGATAAAAAGAAAATCCGCTCCGCGCCGCCATATTACACGTAAATATAGCACTTGGTAATTTCTCATTCTCCTTGCAAATCCTGCCACTTGCGGAAATAACGTTGGCATATAAAAATTTTAATTTCGCTGTGCGTGCGTTGCACAAGTGGCACGAGAGTCGTTTCGCGAATCGTCGACGAAGTTCTTGAGAAGAACTTTAGCCTGGAAATAAACACGAATAGTAATTGATACTGCGTTCATTAAACGCTTTGCAAGTCGGAAATTACTGCTGAACGTATTAATCCGGTTATTTAATACTCACTGTATTCTTAAAGCTATCGCGATATTATAATATCACGTTGAGAAAGAATTTGAACTTTTTACGCTGACAAAGGCAACGCAGCTCTTTAAGCTTCAAGTTAATTAGCTCGTGTCTTGATTAAATGCTTGCGCAGTTACGGTATTAAAGAGTTAACGAACGCGTGTTAATTTCGAGTAAATTTCGAACGATTTCAGTCGTTGAAAATGTGATTGCCTGCAACGAGTGAAATATACGTCCAGGATAATTCGTATAGTTCATTTGGTCAAGAACAGTGAGTTCATGAATCATACAGTTGCAAAAGATATTGATAGAAATGGTGGTGTTTGTTTTGTTAGAAATTTTCAATTTATGATCATAAATACAATTAATAATTAATGTTTAACATGATATTTAACATTATAGGTCAACATTTATAGAAACTGTGCCAATACTACTTTTCGTTACTTCACTTAGGACCATTTCACATTCGTCGAAAAGACATTTCTCCTCTTTTGTTATATTTCTCTGTGAGTAATTTCTGGCAGTTGACTATGGTTGACCTTGACTCAGATTTAACAAAAACTCGCGAACTTCTGAGATCAGTGGTCAATGATAAAAAAAATCAGTCGAATCACTCATAAGTATTAACGATGATTTAGCATCATGTCAAGATTTCAGATTATGGTATGGTAAATCGTTTAGGATTTAACACTATCAAATCAAAAACATATAAACGACGAAACTTCATTTTTGAAATTCTTTATTTTGAGATTTGTTGAAGACTGAATTCCGATTAATTCTCATTCCAAACAGTTTTTTCTTTTTTTTACCGGATTATCATAACTTTCTATTTCTTAAAACGTCTGTTTAAAAGTTTCAGCAGGTTGCACTTAAAATTTGCACGCTCGTCTTAACAATTGTTTGAACTTTCACGTAACACAAGTCTGTGATGTCAATCACTCTTGATCATTCTTTCAAAATAATTCTCAAATTGGTATGATCTACTTGCGTACATGGATTAAAATACACTCAAAATTTGCAGTCAAATAGTCGAAACTCGTTATTAACGCAACGTGATAATTAAAACTCTTTATGCACAATATTATAATTAGTAAAAGAATCAGCTTCACTTTGATTTTCAAAATTTTGGACTTCATTGCACTCGTTCGCGTGATTATCTGAAACTGAATGGCGCTTTGGATTCCAAAGTTTCTTTGTTTCACACACACACACACACACACACACACAAAAAAAAGACTCTGTCGAAATGTTAAACTTGGAAAAATTGGCTTTTGGCCATGAAAACGTTTCCGAATCATTGCGCGATGGTCGAATCTGTCGAAAAGTGTCGTTAAATCGCGAGACAGTCGCGTGAAACCTCGTTTCATCGGACGAGAAATTTGCAATAAACGCGAATGCGAGTTTCGAGGTTTTTTTTCCCCCCCACGAGAACTCGCATTTCGATTCTAATTTATCGCTGTTGGATCTTGCTTCCCTTCCCTTCCGGTTTCTTTTTCTGCCTCCTTCTCTCCTCGTTCCGATTTCCAGCGAACGAAATTGAAAAAAAAAAAAAGGAAGGTTGAAAGTCTTTTGGCTAGAAAATGAACATTTTTGGGGGCACTTCCCGTATTTTACAGCGGGCACGTGACCAGCCGGGCGAACGAAATTTATGAACGCGTCGAGCGAATGAAAACACACCGTGGCAATTTACGGAAGTATTCTAGTGTGAACTTTTGAAAAAAATCGATTGTTTTTCTTTTCGCATGTCCTTAAAGGACATGGTTTCAAAAATAAATCTCTGTAACATGTAAACTCGTAAAATTAACGAAGTTACGGTTGTTTGAAGGAGGCAACGACGAGAGTCATTGTTACGCGATGCTAAACTTGAAAGGCATTTTTCTGGAAACGATGTTTTTCAAAAAGGTGACCGTGATATCTCTACTTGACCAATTGACTCGAAATTTTAAGTACGCATTTGGTACGTGTGTGACTATAGCCCCTATCAGAATCAACCGAAAAATTTTATTTTTTATATTTCTTTAGGCTTTCGAAGTTCAATAAAAACGTGCAAAAATCGATAATCGAACTTCAAAGTATCGCCACTTTTTTAATTGCCGACTTTTTTCTTTTGTTTTGGTACCTGCTGATAGCCAAACTCATACTAATTAAGGAACGTTCACATTTTTTTTTATTTTCAACAAGCAGAATGACCGGAATCACGGACACCGCGAGACGACCTTTTTTTAAAAGCGACTATGTTTGAGAGTGTGCAGTGCCACTGATTTTAACTTTTTTTGTCTCAAAAAATTTTGAAACGTCGTTGGAACACGTACAAATAAACCTTGCATCAATTTGACTGCAAAGGGCATAATAGTTTCTTTGCAAAAAATTCCCTAACAAAGTTAGAAAAAAAAAACCGCGCACTTCACGCTAGAATACTCCCTTAAATTCAGAGGGAAAAATTGCACGCTCGCATAATATAGGTTCGCTAATATAGTTAGAGATCTGTGTTTTTCTCCGTGCGTCGATTGAAGTTTGTTCAAGAGTGTGCGTTATCAGAAACGCCGAGAAATGGCTGAAAAAAACGTTCGCCTGTTCTGGGATATTCGTTTGGTTATTACGGAATGTATAGAGGCGATTGGCTGTCGCGTGATTTAAATCCACTCCGAGATGGATGCGATCAGCAGCGTAATTATCGAACGCGCGCCAGCTGGAATTGAGGCGGCTCGTTCGGCCACGTCGCGACAAAATAACTATAACGGTCGCACGAAGAATTGAACGTAGAGGAGATTTACTCGGCCGTGTTTGAAACGGTTTGAAACTGAAAGCTGCATTTTCCACGGAGACGTTTCAATCGACGTTTTATAAACAGTTAGCGATGGTATTCTTTTTTCATTGGAAGTTTCATTAGCATTGAAAATAACTGTATTTAAAAAAAAAAAAAAAGAACCTAAAAACACTTCATTCGGCCTTGTTGGTTTGAATTACTCTTCCAAAAATAGAAGGCTACATTTTCAATGTGAGAAGTTTCAATCGACGTTTTATGAACAGTTTAGCGAAAGATTTATTACTCGCGATGGTATTCTTTTTTCATTGGAAGTTTCATTAGCATTGAAAATAACTGTATTTAAATAAAAAAAAAAAAAAATGAACTTGAAAAAATTTCATTCGGCCTTGTTGGTTTGAATTGCTCTTTCAAAAAATAGAAGGCTATATTTTCAATGTGAGAAGTTTCATTTGACGTTTTATAAATAGTTCAGCAGAGGATTGTTTTGTTTTTCTTTTCAACGAAAAATTCATTGGAAAGATCTTAAACGGAAATAAAAATTGAATGTAAAAAAAATTTATTCGGCTATGTTTCATGGTTTGAAATGCTCTTTAAAAAAAAAAAGAAGACGGAGAGGTTTCAATCGATATTTCATAAACAGTTTAGCGAGAGATTTATTATTATGATATTTTTTGTTGTTTCTTTTCTACGGAATTTCGATCTTAAACGAAAATATTGGTATTGTGCGTTTATTGTTGTAAAAAAGAAAAGCGGTGTACTTGCTCGAGTGATATTGTTATCGAGAAAATTTGTCCGAAAACAGCAAAATTCTGCCTTAGAATTTCTTTCTATCGTTGAACCCCAATTAATCCATAGTTCAATAACTTGACGAAAACAAATTGCACAACTAGCTTTTAGAAGATTATTGTAAAGGGATGCTTCAGTCTTTAAATTCGCGACAGATTCAACGCGTGACAAAAATCGTTTCAGTGTTGTTCGAATCTCGATATATTTCCGATATATGAATATTGAAAGATGAAACACACCCTGTTCAGTGCGCCATAGCACCACGATATACACCGAAGCTAGCGATTTATTGTAATAAATCGGTTTTTGTTAAAAAGACCAAGCTGCTGTCGATTCGCGATTGAAAGTAATGGCGAGCCGATCGGTATGCTGTGCTCTACGTCCACGGCGAAGAGCGTGACTCAACCAGTAACCATAGGTTTCGTCTAAATCCTTTCTTGTTACTGTTAGTATCAACACGTATTCGCGTCGAACTCTGAGCTATTTCAACGATTTTATTTTAACAGGAGAAGAATTGCAGACAACACGTGAATCGTCAGTTGATGTTATTTATTATGAAATTATCGAAAGATTAAATTATCACTTGAAAGATCATTCGTTTTACATCATTACTAATATAAAAGTGAAGCAACGAATCGGTTGCACTGATTTTGACCAGACTCAAGGATTTTCAGTCTCTCTCTTTTCCTCCCTTTTCGTTAAAATCGAAAATCGTTCTCGAAATAATAAATTACTCACCGATTAGACTTGCGAATAATATTTGCAGCTGTATAAGTTATTCAATATGTTATTCGCAAAGGGAGTACAACAAAAGCAGCGGGGAGGTTTCTCGATTCCTCGAGGTTCTTGAAGCGTTCCAGAACGAAAAAGCGTTGGGAAAAATTCGATCGGTTCTCCAATCGTTTCAATGTCAGTCAGTCCACTGTCAAAATCAGTTCTGCGTCTGTGTCGATTCGTTGAGATCTACAACAGTCGTGTCTATCTGATGCAATAGGCCAAAGCTTTATTTCTGGCTTGTATGAAACAAAACTGAATCGACGAGGGGGGAAATTAAAAAAAAAAACACTCGTTTGAAAAGTCGTGTATCCCTTTGTAAGAGAGGGTTACGACTGTGGGGCAAAAAAAAAAAAAACAGAATTGAAATATAGGAAAATCTATATAAAAATCCTTTGAATCTTATTGCGATAATTTTTTAAAAATTTTTTCAGATTTTTTGATTGTGTCGTGTCTATTTTAAGTACGATAGAAATATACTTTAAAATTTGCTCGGAAAATTTTTTCATTGCCAGTAATCATTATCGACGAGAGAAATTTACTTTTCCATTGCTCGTAACTAGATTTTTACGCATTTGTGAAAAATTTAAAAATGCAAAAATCCAGAGAGAAATTCATGTCATAAAATATATCAATTGCATATAATAAATTTGTCTAAAAATCGGCAGTCTATTCGTAACAAAGGAAATTCCGTTCGTTAATTTCAGAAAGTAACTCCAAAAGTTTTTTAAAACTTTTCAATTTGATCGAATGCAAACGAACATTATACACTTTACGCTATTACGAGCGACCGAGATGCATAAATTTCCCTCGTCGGTAACTGTTATAAGCGATCAATAATGCTTATCGTCAACAAAAAAATAGAAAAAAATTTCGCTCACTTACAATTGTTTTTCAATCTTCTTCAATCTTTTTCGATCATGTACTCTTTCGAAAAATTTTCTTTCGTGATTTATATGCTGAACTAAGTTACTAATTTTTTTTTTTTTTGATTAAATATATACGTACATACATACTCTTCAGAAACATATGAAAGAAATTCGCCTTAATAATGATAATTGCTGTAAAATTAATTTAACTTATAATAATTGCTGTAGAATTAATTTAAAGTCGCTCGATTAATTGTTGCAAAGTTAATTTAAACTCTCCTGAATTAATCGTGGTAAAATTAATTTAAATTCGCGTTAATTGCGTAAGACGTTTAAATAAACTAACTAAACTAAATAAATAAACTAAAATAAAGTAAATAAATAAACTAAAATAAACTAAATAGATCAACCAAAATAAGCTAAATAAATAAACTAAAATAAACTAAATAAATAAACCAAAATGAGCTAAATAAATAAACTAAAATAAACTAAATAAATAAACTAAAATAAGGTAAATAAATAAATTAAAATAAGCAAAATAAATAAACTAAAATAAACTAAAATAAGTTAAATAAATAAACTGAAGTAAGCTAAAATAAGCTAAATTAATAAACTAAAATAAACTAAATAAATAAATCTAAATGAGCTAAATAATTAAACTAAATAAATAAATAAATAAACTAAAATAAGCAAAATAAATAAACTAAAATAAACTAAAATAAGTTAAATAAATAAACTAAAGTAAGCTAAAATATGCTAAATAAATAAACTAAAATGAGCTAAATAAATAAACTAAAATAAACTAAATAAATAAATTAAAATAAGGTAAATAAATAAACTAAAATAAGCAAAATAAATAAACTAAAATAAACTAAAATAAGTTAAATAAATAAACTAAGGTAAGCTAAAATAAGCTAAATAAATAAAATAAGCAAATAACTAAATAGCTAAATAAATAAAATAAAATAAGCTAAATAACTAAAATAAGCAAAATAAATAAACTAAAATAAACTAAAATAAGTTAAATAAATAAACTAAGGTAAGCTAAAATAAGCTAAATAAATAAACTAAAATAAACTAAATAAATAAACTATAATACATTTTCGTAATTTGTAACGCGCGTATTTTTTACAACGCGTATTTTTTTACATACCTGAGCGACGTACACGAAATCTATAGTTATCGATTCAGTTATGCTCCTCGCTGCGCGGCAGCCTGTAAGCAAGGTGCCTATAGGCTGTCTGCGGTTGCACGTTATTGAGAACGCAGGGCTGATTCTGATTGCCGTGCAGGTGCATCGACCTGGCCGACGATTGATTTCGCACTTGCTTTGACACGGGCACGCTTTCATCATTCGCTACGGGCTAATGTAATGAATGATGATGTTGATGCACCATTAATCAGTTTGCTCTATACTTTCACGCATAAATAACCTCCTCCTCTCTCTCTCTCTCTCTCTCTGCTCGATTGTTGTCCGCCGTTCTATTTTTATTTCTCTGTTGACACATTCGTTACCGATCGCCGTTGGCGATCAGTAACCAAAGACGCAATACCAGCGTCATTTATCGAGAGCTGCGGCGTGTGTTACTCCGTTTGTACATTGCATTTGGAATTGTCGCCATTTTGCGAATAGAGTCGAGAGTAAAATGGAGTTTTTGCTCGATTTTCGGCGATTTGCACGGATGAAAATGCACGGTAGTGTATTATATACATTTGCGAAATTTAACGATATACAAATGAAGATTGAGCATTTTTGTCTTGCTTTCTCTTAGCGCTGTACAATGTAGCCATCGATCCCGATTGAAGCGAGTCGAGCCAGCATTTTTCGTTTTATCGATCGAACGATGGAAAGATTCAGTTCAGCGACGATTTTAATCCTTTGTATCTTGGTGGTGTGGTTGATCCTTGTCCATTGCGCGCCAATTTGGCACATTTCTCTTGTAAAATTTGTAAGATCATAAGATGTGAAATTGAACATCTGTGTCCGTGTCCATACGAAATTGAATGGAAATTTAGCCCATTTATTTTTTGTAAATTTAACTTTGAAATTTGGCTGTTCAATGTGACAGCAAAAGACAAACGAGGGACAGCTGAGGATTAAAAATAACGTTTCACGTTAATATTATTTTAATACGACAACAATTTCTCACGAACATATATAAATTGAACATTCGTGAATCGTTGGAAGATAGCACGTGTAATTTTATAATTCATAATAAAGTGATTGATTTACGTACTGGAAATTGAAACCTGCATAACTTTTAAATTATGCGAAATGAATGCATATAATATACATATGTACATGTATGCTATGTATGTATTATAATTTGTCCTCGTTCAATATTAAACTTTTAGATATTTGATAATTTTAAGCGTCCAAAAATATTTTGCGTACTATATTTTATTTTTTCTTCGATTTATCTTAAACGTAATAAATACAGTAAAATACTCTCTTATGTGAATTTCTATTTTTCGAATATTAAAATACTCGAACATTGTATTAAAATATTCGAAAAAAATTCAATCAAAGAATTACTAGAAAATTTATTTCCTTTTTTACTCTATTTAGAATATAGTCAAAAGTCATCTAATGGCACACAAATTTAATCATTTGAATGAAATTCCGAGTTGAATTTTCAAAAGTATAAAAATTTAATATCGAGTGAAGAGCATATAAAAAAAAGTGAGATTACATTCATTTTGAAACTTATACCTTTTGACGTATTTATTCGATGCGTTTTGATATGTTATTCTCTTTGAATCTCGAGTGATCAAAGCATAATAATTATTTTAAATATCTCAGATTTATCTGCACGGCACTAAGCACCGAAAGAGTTAAAGAGAAATGTCCCAGTTAATTTAATGCCGGGCGTAAAGGGTTAATTTCATGGAAAAAATTATAAAGTACTTGATAACATACTGCAAGTTGAAACTGTCCAGTTACTTTACGATATATTCCAAGATATATTTACAATGGAAAAATGATATAAATTATAACAGAAATCATTATATTTATTTATTTATTACTATAGTAAATTATAAATGCGATTGTAGTAAAAGCCTTTGTCGTTTTGGAAAAAAGCAGTTCGTCGATAGAAACGGTGGTACTTGGTCGCAACGAGAAGAAACGTACGTTGCCATTTTGTCATGGCAACTAGACTCATCTAGTCGAGCCAAAGTACAATACATCAAGGATCATTCAATGACACGGAAAATTTCATAAAAATGTCGTAGTTAACTCGAACACAGCCGGGCATAAATCGTTTCAGGGAATCATTTCGCACGATTATTTATGGATGTCACGGTTAACGCTGACCACACAGGCGTGTATGAAAATTGCCCGAACGTGACGATCCGTTGGCACGTTCGACTTTCCCGCCCACAGAACCACCGGGCATTATTGTCCATTAGTCGTTGCGCTACCGCAAATCCTGCAGAAACCTCGAGCAGATAGTTAATATTCGGTCGCGTCTGCATACGGTCTTTGGAATTCGAAAAATTTCCGCTCGTTACAACCTCTTCGCTATTTTCGCTTCGCGACGTGTCATTGAAGGAAAAAAAAAAAAAAACGATCGAATTAAAATCGTGCGCAGCAAAGCAAAGATAGGCCAATATTGTTTTTTAATTTTATTAGAAACGGGGATACGTTTTTTTTTTTTTTAGTATGAAGATGAATATTGGATTTTTATTTATTTTAATTTAGTTTGTTCCCTTAAGTATAAATATTGTTTGGTGGTATCTCAAATTTAATATTTCATTGGTGTTGTTGCTGGAGAATGGGGGAAATTCAAGACTAGTTTAATACATCTATGCTCCAGTTTTAAATTTGTTTATTTCCGACCAGTATTTTGATGTACCTTGGCGAAATTGCAAATTTGCTTACTGGCGAAATTTTGGACAAAATGAATTCCAGTGATTTTGTCCTTTATGATGGTTCGTGTTCTTTAATTTCTAAATTAATATATAACTGTGGATTGAGGTAGTTTTGCTAAATATTTCTAACGTTAATACAAACAATGGTAATTAAATAGAATCTAGAACAAATAGCAAAATATATTACATGCAATTGTGTTGTTGTGTTATGTCGATTTCAGACACAGTTGCTAGAAAGTATTCGGACATTTAATATAAATTGTTATAAATGTATTACGTTTGTCATACATGTATAGTAATTGTATAACATTATATATTATATATTGTATATATACATATATGTCGTATGTTGTACCTATGTTATACAATATATATTGTAGAATAATATATATTATGTTACATATAACATATATCAAATATTAAATTATTAAATTATTACACTTATACAATTTTAATATACTGCACATTAATTATTAATTATATATTAATACAATAATATAGTAATTAATTTAATCTGCTATATATTAATTGTTAATTAATATAATTATACGATAGTGTACATACATGTATTATATCATACATATTCCATGACAAGTGTCACACTTTCGTGATGGACCATATACATAAAAAAAAAGAGACAGAAATTCATTTACAGCGGCATTTGTTATGCATTCGAAGTGCAATTCGCTTTTCAACATGACATTTGTACCGCGTCGTTCGTTTCCTTGGGAAACACGGACTCGACTGCGACAAAGTCAAGGCAACCGCCGCGGAGAGACGTACATATGTACGTACATACGTAACACAGCGAACCATTTAGACCATAGGCGGTAACAATTTCCGTATCTTCGCGCCATTTCCGGGTTCCCTCGGTCTTCAAGAATTATCACGATATCGACCAGTTCGTTGGTGCGATTTTCGCGAATTCTGTCTGTACCCCTTTTAACCTCTTTTTGTCCAAAAATTGCAAAATATTTTCTCAATTTTAAGTATATTCAAGTATAACCCAGGCGAAACAAATAATAAATTTTCAATAATTCACGAGTTGAAAAGAAAAAGAAAACGGCGAGTAAGTCAGCGCAACGTGGTTAAGGACACCTATAAGCAATGTCGTTTTCTGACACTGTAGAAAATTTTATTTTATTTAAAAGGCAACACAGCCTCAATCAGTAATACAATTTAACAATAAACACACCAAATGTCAATGTATTTGACTAGAATATAGATTATATTAGGCACAACATGAGTTACGTTACAACATATTACATATTATATATTACAGCTTAACATGTTATAATAAGCAAAATTATATATTTAAGTAAAAGAAAATGGGCGAGACAAATAATAAATTTATTACTTCACCATGATTTCTATCCAGTGATACCGACGAGTTGAAAAAAAAAGCGACGAGTTATTGTATACGGTTTCGGTCACTCGTTATGGTCCGCAATCAGTTGCCAGCGCAACGTGGTTAAGGACACCTATAAGCAATGTCGTTTTCTGACACTGTAGAAAATTTTATTTTATTTAAAAGGCAACACAGCCTCAATCAGTAATACAATTTAACAATAAACACACCAAATGTCAATGTATTTGACTAGAATATAGATTATATTAGGCATAACATGAGTTACGTTACAACATATTACATATTATATATTACAGCTTAACATGTTATAATAAGCAAAATTATATATTTAAGTAAAAGAAAATGGGCGAGACAAATAATAAATTTATTACTTCACCATGATTTCTATCCAGTGATACCGACGAGTTGAAAAAAAAAGCGACGAGTTATTGTATACGGTTTTGGTCACTCGTTATGGTCCGCAATCAGTTGCCAGCGCAACGTGGTTAAAACGAGTGCTCCGAAACGAGAACACCCAAGCAAAACGAGGGAAAGAGAAGGGGCGAACGTTCAATCTCCTGTGCCCGGTACGTCGTTTTAGACCGACCGGAGTGTGCTCGGTGGTCCGTAATAAAATTAATGGAGCGTGTAGCCAGGAGAAGCGGGATGACGCTTCTTCTCCTTCTTTCGTTCCTTCTTCGGCGACTTGCGCGCTCCAGTCAGTCCGATGTTTCAATTTCCGCGTGTGTTTATTGAACAAGCTTACGCATGTAAATACCCTGCCGGCTGCCGGAACGATTTCGCCTTTGTGAAACTTTATGCTCGCACGCGCGCCCACGCGCAATTACACCCGCCAGGGATTATTAGATTATTTTACAGCTATTTCTGATTCGATTTGGAGGAAGTTCGTGTGTGTCGTTTGTTTGGTGTCGTCAATTCATCAGGATTACTATCGATGATAGTTATTTCCCTGTCGCAGCCTCGATATTGAAAAGAATTTGATTGCCTTTTTGATTATTTCTGAGAATTGTACAACCCACTGAGGACTTATTGAATGATTTATTGCGAACACTTTGAAAATTGGAAATTCTTTTCTTAAATATTTACAAATATAAATGTGACATGTAATATCATGTGTATGTTCTTTAATGTCATTAATATGTAATGCACAATATTATATATTATGTAGGTATATAGCTGATCATGCATATTATATTCATATTATAATTTATATTACATTTAATGCAAACACTTCAGCTCGAGGTTCAAATGTACCATAGGTCGTTGTTGTTATCGCCATTGAGGATTTATCGTATTATAAATATTTCAGTCTGTATACATTTCGTAAAATTATAGAATCCAAGATAGAAAAAAAGACACGATGATGAGAAAGGTTGTGGAAATTTTTCTCGTAATTCTAATATTAGGAAATGAAATTTATAATATAAATTCATTGAAGAAAAGAAAGACAAATGTTAGTCATTAGTAAGTCAAACTGCTCCAAAAGTGAATAATGAAATCATTTTTACCACTGTTAATAATATAATATGTGTATCATGTTACATCATGCTATGTACATTATATTATGCAACATAATACATGTATTACATTATTATATATTATTATAAAAATAATTTTAACATTACAGTCACAAATGCTTTTCTAACCGTGAAATTTTCCCCTTTTCCTTTTTTAACATTAATTATACATGTATATTAAATAACATTGATGAACGTATTTCTTGCCTATTCATATAGAAATTTCATTCATTTTATAGACACGAATATGGCACGTCAACGTGTCTCGAAGTTTTTACACGTTATACATCACCGAAATTAAAAAAATTTCAGTATCGTCAAAGAATATACGAGTCATGTATGTAACTAGGTGCAATATTCGAGATTGAAGGATGGATATGTTGCACGAATTATCCGCATATAACTAAACGTAGACAGTGTCGCGTGGCCGTAAATAAAAGCATTAAGAGTAAGTGCCATCCATTATTGTAGACGCACCCAGAGAGAACCGCACGTATCTTGTAAATATTGCAACGTGAAAGCCATTTATGAATTGCTATTTCTGCTTCGCAGTCTGCCGTTTCAAACAGCGCGTTATCAAATCTCGGTTGCTCTCCGCTGAATGACAATCATCGTGTTAGAAAAAAAGAAAAAAAAAAAGAAAAAAGAAATTAATTTGCAGTTGTTGTCGCGTCATTCACGTTTGATGTCGTGTATGTACAAAAAGTATGAATTAATCAAACGGTAAACGTACCGATCTCAATGAAGTCTGAAGTTTGAAATTAATAACTGTACTTACACTTGCTTTGTGAAACGCGCGTTTCTGTCGACTGCAGACAAAAGGAGAATTTCTCTCAGAATGCGAAAGAAGTTTTCAAAAGATTAGAAAAGAACGATTTATAACGAAAGAATATTAGATTTATGTTCTCAAAGATATTTCAAGTTTTTTCTATTTAGATGTTGTTTTATAACGATGAAAATGGGAATAATTTCTTAATTTATAATTAAGTTTGATTAATAGTATCTGTAAAGATGCTGCAAGTTTTATTCAGGCCTAATATTTAGCTTTCGCGAATTTTTCCTTGCTATTTATTTATGTTTTCTGATAACTAGAATTATTTATCTACTTCTGCTCGCTACTGAACAGTTTGAAGAATGTTTTAAGTTGAAAATGTTTTGTAAATAGCGGACTACGAATACGAAAATGCGCATACTGCGTTGAAATTAAAAATATATAAAATATCTAAAACATAATGTTCCTTCT
Organism: Tetragonisca angustula; assembly: GCA_036937485.2. NCBI lineage: Eukaryota > Metazoa > Arthropoda > Insecta > Hymenoptera > Apidae > Tetragonisca > Tetragonisca angustula. Next base: position 2,382,736 of record JAWNGG020000013.1, read on the forward strand.
AATATGCAAATCCAATGGATATCTTTTTACAGTACCTAAAATAATTTTCTACTTTTAAATAATTAAAATGGATACCTGTGTAAATAAATTCCATTATAATTCGTCTTAATTATTTCCATAAAAATAGAAAATCTACAGTTTATTCATAAAAAGAAAAAAAACTCTACACTCTTGGTTTATTCACAAAAGTGCTTAACCTAATACTCATATTAATAAAGTAAAGGATAGATTAATAAAATAAAAAGCACAACAACGACAACTTAAAAAAAAACTAGAAAGGATGAGAAATTACAATTTACCAAGGATATTTCTCTCAATCGCAAATTTATCGAAATTTTTATTTTACTTTTAAAAAAATTATTTCCATAAAAATAGAAAATCTATAGTTTATTCATAAAAAGAAAAAAACTCTACAGTGTTGGTTTATTTACAAAAGTGCTTAACCTAATACTCAGATTAATAAAGTAAAGGTTAGATTAATAAAATAAAAAGCACAACAACGACAACTTAAAAAAAAAAAAAAATAGAAAGGATGAGAAATTACAATTTACCAAGGATAGCCACGTATTTCTCTCAGTCGCAAATTTATCGAAATTTTTATTCTATTTCAAAAAAAAGAAAAGGAAAAACGTTGCACCGTTTCGTGAAAAAAATAACAATTCGTTTTGAAACAACGACGATAAATTCCAAGGCATTGGAGGTACGTACGGAAAGAAAGATTTAAAGGTCCCCGAAATGAGTATAAACGAGCTTCCGCGAAACTTCGTTTGAAACTAGGAAAAATGTTTAAGCGGGCGCTGTTACTCTTTGGGTTAATTCTCTCGCGATAGTCGCGCGCGCGTGGCCTAGAGGAAACACAGTATCGTCGTTCTTAGTTCCATCAGCGCGTAAAAAAAAAAAAAAAAAAAAAAAAAAAAAAAAAAAAAAACAAAAAGGACGTGGCGCAGAACGTATCGAACCTGTCGCGCGTATCTTCCCCCTTTTCGCGGCGGTCACGTTCGTTTGAGAATTGGATTCTCGCCGCTGGTGATTCTCGGACGTTTTCGCTCGTCTTAACACATTTCCGATGGATTACGTAGCAGTGTTATCGACAACGCGAGTTGGCCATTTTTCTGTCTAACCCTTTCAGTACCCAAGAGCAGCGAAAGCAGGAAGAGAGATATTAACACTAGAACTACCAAAGCGATCAGAACGACTAATTCATAATTTTTCTTAGATATATTTTTCTCAGATGTTATATATACATTTCAGATGCAAAATAGTGTATTTTTAGAGGTCTGAATGATTTTTTCTTTTTTAATAAAATAAAATACACGAACAAAAGTTTGTGCATCCTACTGTATTTCTATTTTTTTCACTTTGATATCTCTGATGAAAATTCTGTGCTTTAGTCCCTGGTAGTTTCAGTGTTAATGTAAAATGGAGGAGGGTTTTCTTGAGTTAAAATCATTCTAAAAAAAAAAAAGTGGAAGTTTCTTTCGTACATATATATATATATATATATATATATATATATATATATATATATATAGCGATCTTAAATTAAATTTAACTCGTCGTTGAACTGGTGACGTGATTCAACACTTACCAAACTGATCAAAATGACCAATCGATGATTTTTGTTAGACACCTTATAGACGTGAAAACAGTGTATTTTTAAACATTTAAATAATTTTTTTGTAAAATAGGTAAATAAAAGCTCGTCATACTCCATTGTATTATATTATGCTTGATGCTTCAATCGTCAGTAGTTCTACTGTTAAAAAAAGAGTGAATCTGCTGTATAATTTTATTTATTAAAAAGTGTAAGACTATTTTTATTTTCTCCTACAGAGTGGATTTATTTTCAATTAAGAGGATATTCTCGTACGGTGATTTTAAGCGATTTATTGGATAAGAAATTTTGTTATTTTATTATAATTGGATATAGGATTTCCGAAATTTTGTACAACACAGTGTAATGTAATTTACCAATGTTCTCAGTGAAATTTTAATTCGAATAACAGGTGATAATTGCTTTTTTTTTTTTTTTGCGCGCGCGCGATGAGAATATTAACAGCAGGTTAAACGAACGTTAAAGTATCACGAAAACAGCGTCGACTGGCAAAACATCGAGAAACGAAGCCAAACGAAGGCAACATATTTGCTCGATTTTGTTCATTCGCCTCTCGTCTATTTATTACTGGAATTAACTCGATCAAAATTCTCGTTAGCCGGAACGCTTTCGTCACGTTTGTTTTTCGCAAAAGTGAGTGGAGCTTTCGCCGGTCCCACGAGCGTTCGCAACTTTCGTCCAATGTGCACGCAACACGGTTAATTCCACCGGTGAATGAAACGATACGGAAGTACTGGAATTTCCTTACGATTGACGCGAGAGATAAATATTGCTTCGCGACAGAAGCGTACGAGGCTCGAGAATATGACGCGACTCTGCCTGAAATTTCTTTCTATTCAGTAATTATTTTCTTCCTTTTGTCATTTGAATGAAATTGAATTATTTGGAGGATCGAAAGTAATTTCCTTCGTCAACGCACAGCCGCAATACGATGGTCTAGCGTTTCCGCTTCTGGAAACGATGAAAAATAAATTTCTAAACAATCTGGCCGATCTGAATTTTTCCAATATTTGATTCGAGTGTATCGATCGTGTCCACATTGAAAAAACAAAGGAACTCTGAATTTTTCCAGATTTTTCAAAGATCGAGAACACTGAAAAAAGATTGGTCATAGTCACGAACGACCCGGATCCGTTCAAATCCAAAAGATCATCGTTAAGACCGTAATTTATGGCATGGACGGGGATTTGTAACGTTTTGAGAAATTTGCACGTGCGTTAGCAGGCACTGAGTTTGCATCCCAACGATGTCGTCAACAATGAACGACTCTGTCATAAATTATGGTAGGTCCTCAGGATGAGCAGAGTCTGCACGACTTCTTGGGAAAGTGAAAGTTAAAAATTTCCTTCCGCCCGCACACTGTTTTCGGTGTACTCTTCTCAGACAGTTTTTCTGGAGGTGAAAATACATGGGATAGGACTTTTTAGACAAGACACTCGTCTCGAGCACATTTCCTCAGCACGCGTTGTAAAACACGTCGACTTCGTCAATTCGGCAATCTATATAAATGTGGACACTGTTCCATTTGTGCTGGAACAAATTGATAAAGCAACGATAATAAAAATTGAGAAATATATCCTCTTTTAACCTCTTGCGCTGGCAACTGATTGCGGACCATAACGAGCGACCGTATACAATAAATTCGTCACTTTCTTTCTGAACTCGTCGGTATGACATCACTGGATAGAAATGATTGAGAAGTAATAAATTTATTATTTGTTTTGCCTGGGTTATATTTAAATATACTAAAAACTGAGAGAATGTTGCGATTTTGGGACAAAAAAATTCTCAGACGTGCGTGTCATTCTAATGAAATTATTAGATAGCAAAACGTAATTTCTTGATACAATGGAAATTGCACAAAATTTTACAAAATATTTAATTTCCTTTTTAATATTACTTATTTTTTTTTTTATAATAATTGTCTGTAATTAATATTCTGGAAGTGTGTAATAGTTCTCGAAGCCACCTTACATCGCTTATTATTGCCAAGTGGTCTCACTTCGTATATATGAAATTTATATATATAAATTTATATGAAGAAGTATATAAATAATAGAAATAATAGAAATATATAATAATATAAAAAATATTAGAAATAGTAGAAAAATAATAATAGTAGAATACTAGAAATATATAATAATATGAAATAATAGAAAAATAATAATAATGCAATAATAAAAATAATAGAAATGTATAATAATATAAAATATTAGAAGTAATAGAAAAATAATAATAATAATAATATAATGATAATAGAATAATAGAAATATATATAATAATAATAATATAAATATAAATAATAATAATAATCGAATAATAGAAAAATAATAATAATAGAATAATAGAAATATAATAACAATAATAATAATAATAATAATATAATGATAATAGAATAATAGAAATAATAGAAATATATATAATAATAATAATATAAATATAAATAATAAGAATAATGGAATAATAGAAATAATAGAAATATATAAATTTATATGGTTTTAAAAAAAAAACGCTTGCAAGCGAGACTCGTCATTTGCACTTAAGGGGTTAAACAAGCAGATAAGACGCACAGTTGCGGTAAAAGTAAAAACCAAACTTTCGTACATTCTCAAGTACGTACAATCGTGACACGTATCGCGAGAAAGGGGGCGTACGAAGGTACGTAAGATACGAAAAAAGGGAGAAAGAGAAAATAAAAAGAGGAGCATAACTGGGAGAGCGGCACAGTTATCGCACATAGGAGGCGCAGATCTTGCTTAATAATAAACGCGTGTACAGCTACGTGCGTTCTACATAGGCTGTATCGCGTACGGGACGAGATCCTACTTACGGCACCCAGCGTGTTCGAAGGCACGTTGCTCGCTGTTGTGTGCGCGCAGCCCGTGTCACTGCATGACGATGATGGACGACTACGACTGTAATTTCCGCGGTAACGCCCCATTGGCTCGCAATTACTCGCGCGAAATGAAGCGGTCAGTTTATGTGTGTACGCCCGCGCCGTGTGGTGCTTAGCGAAATTAAAGACGCAGTGTCAATAGACACGTGCTCCGCAAGAGAGAGTGAGAGAGAGCTCTCTCTCTCGGAAATTAAAGGGTTTTCAGTTGGTGGACGGTTCGCTTTTGTATATTTAATTCGACTTGGCCGTTTGCCGCCAAAGGTGAGTCGAGGATCCACGGGGGCCAAGTATGTAACGCGATTTCGCAGATAGTAGAGCAGGGAAATGTAAGATTAAAGAGAACGCGCTCGCGTTTCACAGCTTTTCCCACGTTTAATGAGAAATTTCAAGCGACAACTATTCACAGGAAATTAGTCGGACGCAATTATTTGTTTGATGTCGGATCGGATCGATCGAGTTTGAGGAATGGCGCGAATCGAACGTTGGCCATTTTCGGAGAGTGTTTGACGTTGTCCTTTTTTCTGTTTTTTTATTAGAAAATTCATCCAAATTTGAAATCGAAGATTTCGAAAATCTGCAGAATATGTACATACGTGCGAATAAGTAACAAACAAAGTTGATATTAATTTGAATGTTACATCAGTGATATTTATTAACGTTATTTGATATATTTGTAATTGTATATAATGTAAATCATATTTTATTTGATAGTATTTATACATCTATAATATATATAATATAATAATATTTAATAATATATATGTAATATTTATATATGTGTATTAGAATATTAATTTATTAATATATTATATATTATTTATGTAAATATTTACATAGCGAAATGGTTATGAGATACAAATACATCCAATAGTGTTGACAATTAGGAGACAAAAATATCCAATAATATTAGTCTCTTAGCTACGATGAGATTTTTCGCGAGGCTGTACTTCTGTAAAGCAAGGATTGACACAAACTGTGCAACAATGAAAGTTTTAAAATTGAAAAAACGAATAAATCAAAGTTTGTGTCATAAATTATTGAAAAATCATAAACGACTCTGAAATTTGTGAGCCACTCATAGTGGCGTTTGAAAATGATGGCACATGTGTGCGATAGTCACTATATAGTGGCGTTCAGTAACCTCAGTAAGAGATTAAAAGTGTTGACCTCTTGCGTTGGGATGGCGTACCACGTCGAGAATATTTTTGTTCCAAAATTACGATATTTTCTCAGTTTTGAGTATATTTAAGTAAAACAAATAATAAATTTATCGCTTCTCAATAATTTCTATCCAGTGATGCCATACCGACGAGTTTAAGAGGAAAGCGACGAGTTGTTGTATACGGTTTGGGTCACTCGTTATGGTCCGCAATCAGTTACCAGTGCAAATGGTCAAGGATACTTATAAGCAATGTCGTTTTCTGACACTGTAGAAAATTTTATTTTATTTAAAAGGCAACACAGCTTCAGTCTGTAATATAATTTAACAATAAACACACTAAATGTCAATGTATTCAACTAGAATATAAGTTATATTAGGCACAACATGGGTTGTGTTATAGCATCTTATATATTATATATTATAGCATAACATGTTATAACAAGCAAAATTATATATTTAAGTAAAATGGGCAAAACAAATAATAAATTTATTACTTCACAATGATTTCTATCCAGTGATGCCATACCGACGAGTTTAAGAGGAAAGCGACGAGTTGTTGTATACGGTTTGGGTCACTCGTTATGGTCCGCAATCAGTTGCCAGCGCAACGTGGTTAAGGACACCTATAAGCAATGTCGTTTTCTGACACTGTAGAAAATTTTATTTTATTTAAAAGGCAACACAGCTTCAGTCTGTAGTACAATTTAACAATAAACACACTAAATGTCAATGTATTCAACTAGAATATAAGTTATATTAGGCACAACATGGGTTGTGTTATAACATATTATATATTATATATTATAGCATAATATGTTATAAATTATATATTTAAGTGAAACAAAATGGGCAAAACAAATAATAAATTTATTACTTCACAATGATTTTTATCCAGTGATACCGACGAGTTTAAGAAGAAAGCGACGAGTTGTTGTATACGGTTTGGGTCACTCGTTATGGTCCGCAATCAGTTGCCAGCGGAACGTGGTCAAAGGTGCAGCATAAACCTTTCATTTCCAATGCCAAAAGAAATGGCATAAAACTTGCAAACATTTCCCTTTCTATTTAGATTCCAGTTCTTTTAATCACGCTCGTCAAACTATGAAATTGTGCGTAAATGTCGTCCGCGGTTTATAGACGGTTGTTATTGTCGTTTTCTTTTTTCTCCGAGGAAATCGGTAGCTCGCGTAGGAGCATTTCAATTATTTCACACGTGGCGACAAGATCGCTTGGAAAAACAGGGTCACGTGTTAAAAATCGAGATTAACACGCGATAGTTTCACGCGGAATTCCCTAGGGATCCCGGCGCGGGAAGGATGAATTTTTGACACGAGCGAACATTTCGTTTGACACGGTTGCCTCGGAATATGCAAAGCAGTTAGCCCTGTCCGTTATGTTGATACCGCGTTGCCGAGTGCAGTATACAACCGGCGTCATAAAATGCCATATACAGCTTGTGTACGGTTATGTAATTACTGAATCTTCGCGATCGCGAATATTCTACGCGTGTACATTATTTTTCTACATACTTGGAAACGTGTGTTGTGTACAGCCGCGCGCGTGAGAAGAGCCCCTCCCCCTCTCTCGTTTTCTTTCCCTTTTCACCGTGTCGATACACAATTCGCGTGATTCGTACCGAAAGTACGAAATTATTGTGCAGTTTGATCGCATCGTGTAATTAACTTGCGTTGGAATGACGTGCCACGCACGTCGAGAATATTTCCCCCCAAAATTGCAATATTTTCTCAGTTTTATATACATTGTGAAACGTAATCCAGGCAAAACGAATAATAAATTTATTACTCGGTAATTTCTATCCAGTGATATACCGACGAATTCAAAGAAGATGGCGAATTATTGTGTACGGTTCGGTCGCTCGTTACGGTTCGTGAATCATTTACTAGAGCAAGAGGTTAAAGCTTGATTGATATTTTGGAAATATAATTTACGTTCTACTGTTTTACGCGGAACTTCGGAGTTATTGATTTTCTATGCAGAGGAGGGATTCATTGAACGTGCAACGTGGATGGGATACGATTTTCTGTAACGATGGTAATAATGATAAAACAGAGGTATAATATGTACCGTACACGGGGTCAAAGGTAACGACTGGACAGTTCTACGCGCAGATGCGGCGAACGATTCTTCTGTAAATTTTTGCTTGAACAAATTTTAATTTTAACGCTCGCGAGACGAGCTTCGATCGACTCGCCGACCTCACAGCTTGCAGAAGTAAATTTTTCTTTTTTTCTTTTTTAAATTGAAAACGTGTCTGGAACACGTTATTGTACTTTTAGTGTGAACGCCATTAGTAAGTTTTAGAATATCTTCAATTCTTTTTATCGCGTTTTTAAATACGCGAAATAATGGTTTCAGACATTGAATGCGTTAAACTTTGCTGAATTCTTTAGTTTTCGTGAACGATGACTTTGAACACTCCAGTCTGGGTGGACAGAATTATTGTAGAATAATTTATAGTATATTAATTTATATTCTGACGCTCGGTAATCACCAGACTGTGGATTTTTATGCCATACTTTTTTAAAGATAGTTTTAATATAATTTTAAAAATATTTGTGCAACACGTACGTAAGAGTTTCCTTTATAAATAAATGTATAAATGCTTTATACGTATTATATATAATCGTTAACATTTCAAAATCCAATCAATACAATAATATCAGAATTTTTAATAAATTTCTACCAAATTTCCCTCACTTTTTATCAATGATAGTATAATATTCTAACCAGGATACGAACGATCAAAAAAAGAATTATATATCCTTTCATAATCATTATATTCGAAGATTCAGCAAACACGATAATATCAGAATTTTCAATGAATTTTGATCTACATTACTCTCCATAAATATTCCAATATTATAACGTTCTAACAAGGAGAATTGAAAAATAATTATACACGAATTTAACGTTACAATTTAACAAAAGTTAGAAACTAACGTTAACAATAACACACATAATGCACGAATGCCACACCACAGAAACCCAAAGACAGAAATATAAACGCAAACATAAACCTGACTTCTCAAAATGACGTACAAAGAGTATTATGTGCCGTCGTCGCTAATGACCTCGCTGTCGATGCGACAATAAAATAAAAAAAAAAAGAAAGAAAACGTTAACAAAAGTTGCACGATCGTTGTATTTCAAGGTTCAACGAATAACGATAATATAATAATGTAATACTAATGTTTTCGCTTCTTTCCGTAAATGTTATTCTAGCGAGGGGTCAGAAAAGAGTGTACGTGTCCCTTTTCGAAAATGTTGCGAGCATGTGCTGATGCAAGGACGTACTGCGGCCACGTTTCTACTCGTTGCTTCGATGCAGAGCGTGCCCAGTTGACGATGATAATTTTTCAAATCTTGCCAGCAATCTGAGACACGAAGCGTGGGCAGAGCCAACCGTGGTTCTAGCTAATGTTGCCGTAGCCACTCATCTCTGCACCGTTAATCGTCCCACTGGTAAATCATCAAACTCGATCCTGTCTTTAATAGACACGGTTAATTGGAAGGTTGTAAAAGCTGTTCGTTAATGACGGATCCGCGTATGAATACTGGCCGTCGATAACCTAATTTTTCATGCCGCGCCGAGCTGTTTCACGCGCAATTTACGCTGCGAAACGTTTGTACAATAAATAACGTTCATCGTGGATTTCAATTCGTTGGATCGTGTATGAAATTGCATCCGGTGAGAGCTTTACGAGGCGAACACTTAATAAAATCTCCATCCCGCTCGCTAAGATGGGAATTTTCATTTTAATGAATCGCACTGTTGCATATGAAAAGAGATCCTCGGCGACGAAAGCTCGACAAAGACACTCAAAGTTCTACGAATATTTCGATATTGGATGGTTCTCATAAATATACTAATTACGCGACGAAAGATTTCGCGCGAATTTTACTTAACCTTGCGTGCAGATGGTAAAGCACGGTGACAACAAAATGGAAATTAAACTTTCTGTTCACTGTGGCAGTTCTGATTTTCAGTTAATTGCTGAGGAGGGATTGCACGAATTTTTTTGGTTGCGAAATTTGCGAAATTTGTTGGTTCTGAAGACGCGATAACAACGAAATTCGGAGGGCGTGCGTAGAAAAGAACGTGAAATCTAATTAAAACTTTCACGGCAGGATATTTCGGGCAAGAATTTCATTATCCTTGAAACAGTGGCGACCATTGTCTGTGAGAAACTATTAGAGCCATCACTGCATGAATCTTGTTGTCGCGGCTTTGTTATCAAGATATTAATATAACTTGATGTTATTATGTAATAACGATGCTAATACAAACAAATCTAAATATTAATAAACTTATTAACATAACAAACAAATCTAAACATACTAACACGCACGATAAAATAAAAAAAAATAGAGTAAAGTAAAATAAAAAAATTAAAATATTTATTATTTTAGTTATTTTTTTATTTCATTTATTTTATTGGTTAGATTTGTTGCGTTAAAATTTGTCGTTTACGTTTGTTTGTACTTGAGAGGACACGCAATCAAATTGGACAAGAAACTTATATATATATATTCTAATTTATTATTATTATTACTGTACAATTATATATATGTATATATATAATAAATCTTATTGTACAACGATTATTAATATCTTATTATTATTTTAATAAACATTATTTACAGAACATTTGAACAGTTCAAAGCTCGTAATACTCGTCGTGCAAGTGTGAAATATTTGGTTTGAAAACGATTTGACAATGAGTGACCGTGCGACATCATCAGTATTCAACAGTACAGTCATTATCTTTCATCCTTGTTATATTGATTCAGCCGTATAATCGTGACATCGCTCGTGAATGGCGGAACGAACGTAGAACGAGTTAAAAATCCCAGCAAATCCGTTTTCCGTATCACAGCGCACAAAGGGGTTCATTTTTAAAATGCACAGACCCCCGCTGGAAGGAGTACGACAGAATGCAGGAAATGAAAGCCATCCGAAGCGTTTCACGTACATACATTGACGGTTGAATTTCGATTTGGCAAGAGGAGTTTTTTTTTTTCCTCCCTCCCTATGAATGTTGACGAACTTTTCCACGTAGCAGTCTAAAGTTCTTTACATAGCATACTTTTGCTTTTCTCTTTCGCGTTGTCCACGAAAATATTCGGATGTTTTCGTTCAAACATTTTACAAGTGCGTTGTGTACGATGATTATTAATAAAATAATATTATAATATTATATAAAATAATGTGTGAAACATTTTGACGTTTCGTTAACAAAATGGAAACACGGTTGTCGCAATTACATTGAAACAGATTCATTTGACTGAATATTTATTTTTACAATATACACTATATAATATATATTTTTATAATTATACGATATAATATACACTTTATACTTTTGTTATTATATTAATTTTTTGCCAAGTACTCACGTTTACAACAAGTACCCTAAGACTTTTATACACGTCTCCAGATTGGTTTCAAACTTGGGCCAATACAGGGTGTCCTAAATTTACATTGAAACAGATTCATTTGACTGAATATTTATTTTTACAATATACACTATATAATATATATTTTTATAATTATACGATATAATATACACTTTATACTTTTGTTATTATATTAATTTTTTGCCAAGTACTCACGTTTACAACAAGTACCCTAAGACTTTTATACACGTCTCCAGATTGGTTTCAAATTTGAGCCAATACACGGTGTCCTAAATTTAAACGTCAAAATTTCCAGTCAGGTATCGAGGATCGATAAACTAAGAAAAAAAAAAGTTCAGGGAGTTTTGCTCATTTATCGACAAACCAAAAAGTCTTTCATTTTCTCGCTTATTCGAAGCTTATCTGTTCAGTGTCATGTTGACAATGAGAGATGAAATCGTATTTGCACCGAACAATGTCTAGCTACTCATTGCTGACGAAATGTCAATTGTTACTTTCAACAGTAACTTCACGAAACAGACGACGCTGTAAGATGATAACACGAATAATCGTAAATAAATAGCCAAGTCCAAACGAGCTAATCTCTTCTTAGTTTATCGGTTCTAAAGTTTCGAGCACTCCGTGTAATTGTCGCAATCGCATCTCAGCGCGCTGTTCGATAAAATTGAACTCAAACTCAAATACTCCCGCGATTGAAAACGAACGTAGAATCGACGAGTCTAATTCGTCATTCAAAATTACGAGTAACTTGCTTTTTCTTATATCTTCAATTTATTTATCTTCATTTTGAATTCTTACGTAGAATCTACCGCTTTTACGTGCTACTCTATGCGCCAATAAATTAAGGGAGTATTCTAGCGTGTTTTTCCAACTTTGTTAGGGAATTCTTTGCAAACTATTACAGCTTTTGCAGTCAAATTGACAAGGTTTATTTGTACGTATTTCAACGACGTTTCAAAATTTTTTGAGACAAAAAAAATTAAAATTAGCGACACTGCACACTGTCAAACATAGTCGCTTTTAAAAAAGTAAACGTCTCACGGTGTCCATGATTCCGGTCATTCTGCTTGTCGGAAATAAAAAAAACCTGAACGTTCCTTAATTAGTATGAGTTTGGTTATGAGCAGGTACCAAAACAAAAGAAAAAAGTCGGCAATTAAAAAAAATGGCGATACTTTGAAGTTCGATTATCGATTTTTGCACGTTTCTGTTGAACTTCGGAAGCCTAAAGAAATGTAAAAAATAAAATTTTTCGGTTGATTCTGATAGGGGCTATAGTCACACACGTATCAAATGCGTACTTAAAATTTCGAGTCAATTGGTCAGGTAGATTTTGAGATATCACGGTCACCGTTTTGAAAAACATCGTTTCCAGAAAAATGCCTTTCAAGTTTAGCATCGCGTAACAATGACTCTCGTCGTTGCCTCCTTCAAACAACCGTAACTTCGTTAATTTTACGAGTTCACATGTTACAGAGATTTATTTTTGAAACCATGTCCTTTAAGGATATGCGAAAAGAAAAAAAAAAAAAATCGATTTTTTCAAAAGTTCACTCTAGAATACCACCTTGAATCTGTGCAAAGATTTTTTTCAAATAGAGGCACCGAAAGGGACTCGCGACTCGCACGAATCTGCGCAATCCCTCACGAGCGAGATCGCGCTTTCGCAAAATCTGCTCCGATTTCTGCCGAGGAGGATTGCCCTTTAACTCGAGCGGGGGCCAGCTATAATAAGCGTCTGTGGCCGTGTTGTGGCACATTGTAGCATTATGGCGAAAGCATTTCGTGATATGTCACGAAGGAAACCAACGAACGGGATCGCGTTTGCTGCTGCACTTAGACTTGGGCTTGTATCTTTCTAGCTCTAGGTGTGTATATATGCTCTGTTTGATCGAGCCAAGGGCTTTGTGTCTCTATTATTGTTTCTTCTCCGTTGATATCACCATCTCTCTTTTTGTCTGCTCGATCTGTTCTGTTAGCTCGTTCAAAGGGGACATTGTGTATTATTATTTGTAACGAGAAATCTGCTTGTGGCATTGATAGCTTTTCGCGAGTCACAGTACTCACGGCGTTCAATTGGAATACTGCTAATGACGCTTGCTAGCTTGGTAGCCAGAGTTTCGCTCGATTAGGTGAATTTAATTGCCGTGGGGAAAAAATGGGTTTTTGTCGCTGCGACGAAATTTTTACACTGTATTTTTTTTTTAAGATTGTTGTATTTTTCTTCATTTTCTTTTTGAGATTGTTGTATTTTTCTTTATTTTTTTTGAAGATTGCTGTATTTTTCCTTATTTTTTTTAAGACTGTTGTAATTGTCTTCATTTTCTTTTTAAGATTATTGTACTTTTCCTCATTCTCTTTTTTTAAAATTGTTGTATTTTTCTCTATTTTTTTTGGAGATTGTTGTATTTTTCCTCATTTTTTAAAGATTGTTGTATTTTTCCTCATTTTCTTTTTAAGATTGTTGTATTTTTCTTTATTTTTTTTTGAAAATTGTATTTTTCTTTATTCTTTTTGATGATTGTTGTATTTTTCCTCATTTTTTTTTTTTAAATTGTTGTATTTTTCTCTATTTTTTTGGAGATTGTTGTATTTTTCCTCATTTTTTAAAGATTGTTGTATTTTTCCTCATTTTCTTTTTAAGATTGTTGTATTTTTCCCCTTTTTTTTAAGATTGTTGTATTTTTCTTTATTTTTTTTTTGAAAATTGTATTTTTCTTTATTCTTTTTGATGATTGTTGTATTTTTCCTCATTTTTTTAAAGATTGTTGTATTTGTCTTCATTTTCTTTTTAAGATTATTGTACTTTTCCTCATTTCTTTTTTAAGATTGTTGTATTTTTCCTCATTTTCTTTTTTTAAAATTGTCGTATTTTTCTTTATTTTTTTTTTTTTGAAGATTGTTGTATTTTTTCTCACTTTTTTTTTAAGACTGTTATATTGCTCATACAGAAAGAAACATGTCACGAAAATAAAAGTATTCTATATATAGTGATTCTTTGTAAACATGAAATGATTCTTTCAAGTATTCTTAAAATGTAAAGGGTTGAAACTGAAACTGAGAAGTATCAAATAACGCTGAAGGAATTATATTGAAAACTTTTTAGTTTTATTTAATTGTCGAACAATTATATAATTTGTAATTTTTTTCTACATAATGACATATTTTTTCATATTTGAATAACAACGTAGTTTTTAAATCCGGCCAGTCTATGTCTAGCAATTACCGACTCGATTAAAATTGAAATAAAAGTTTCCTCGTATGCTTGTCTACTCCGATATTCCCCAGTGCAACAACCGATGTTCACCAGCCACGCTCGAGTAGTTTTATATTTTATACGACACAGACGAAGCATCGGAGATATCGAGAACACGGTTATTTACAATGAAATTCTACGGACGTGGTCGTGAATTCCAAGGCTTGCGACGTACACGCGCGTGAAACACACGTACAAGCCGTGAAATCAAAGAATGCAAATGTGACGCACGACGTAATGAAAATAATCTTTCATGCTGGCTCCTATTCTGCTTCTACAACATCAAACGAAAGCACAATTGTTGTGTTATAAGTTGAATTATGAGCAAGATCGGACAAATAGCACGAGTGCTTGAATCTACTCGATGGATCCGAGGAATGTTTATGAAAATCTCTCGGTTCGTTGGAAATATTATACAGATTCTGTTATGCGTGTTATGCAAAATATATATAATGTAGAATATGCTGTATACAGAACATAGAATCTACGTGATATTATATAATAAATAATAATTTAATCATTTAAGATAATTCTGTAGAGTGTTCCATCGGTGTAGATTCTAATCAAATACCGAATACCTGAACGCCAAATTCCAAATTAAATTCTCAGCTAACGAAAATCAAATTGAATTAAATTGCACTAGTTTGAATTTTTAACCGACGAAAATTAAATTCTTGACCAAACGAAAAGTCGAAAGTTAAATAATCTGTTGTTAAATGATCCGAGGAACGAATTTACAAAAATGAGAATGAATCTGTGCAAAGCAATGTGTTGTATGATTTCCCGAAGATATTGTCGAATAGTTCTAGTACAAATTATTAGTATTTTATTAATTATATACCGATGTATTAATCATTTTTATTAATTAAATGCTTATTTATATTTTATTAATTAAATACCGAATATTTTTATTTTATTAATTATATTTAATAAATAAAAATTCAAATTTATATTTAATTGTATTTAGTAAAATTATTATTATTCTTATCTGAATTGAAAGTCGAAAATCTTAGATTTGTTATTGGCTAAATATTAAATCGAACTCGAATTGCAATGATTCCGTTCTCTGTGATTCTCACATATTGTTGCATCTTTGAAATTTAATTCTTTTTACAAAAAAGTCAAACTTCTTCGAATACAGTGTATAATATCACATACGAAATATTCTATCGAAGCACGCTGTACATAAATCGGGTTAACAGCTGACACTATTACACGCCGAGCGTTGTTTGTTTAAAATAAATAACACAACTGTTGCGTGTTAATATGTATGATCCAGTTTGGGTGTTCTATGGTTAACCTATTAGAGACCAAGCAACGATTTGTCATAATATTACGTCACGCGAGCTATATATATATATTATATTTTTTCTTAAGAATGACGATAGGCAACATTTTCCGTGTCGCGTTGAAAATTTTTTAGCCCACGAAATTCGTCCGATTTAAATCCTTTCTTCAATTTCTAAAATCTTTCTTATGTCTCGTTTGCAGTTCCTTTCGATCAGTTTGCAACATCAAATTTCCTTTCTTGACACTTGGACGACGAAAGAAAATTCCGTATCGTTAATAACTAATAATTTGACGAAATTTAAAGAAACTCGCGTTGTTTGCCCCTTAATGGGTTAATCAATATTATCGAGAGAGGTTAAACACGAGTTGGCTGTACACTGGTTCAAATTGGCATAGGGCAAACGCGCCCTTAGCCTAGGGCCCTTTAACTAGCAAACTCCTGGTATAACTCTGGTGTTACTTCCATGATTGGACGTTGGTCCCGATGGTAGATTGATGACGTTTCTAGAGGGGAAAAAAAAAAAAAAAATAAAAAAAAATCGAGATCGTGAATCGAGTAAACCGCATTGGAAGTTTTTCCAACTACGTTACTGCTAGTTTTACTTTTTCTCGCTTTGAAATGTTAATTACACATTCCTACAAAGTCACAAAAAGTGTTGTTATTCTCACAAACAAGTATTGTGTAGCATGAATTTATGACGCACGATAGTATCGTTTTTTAAAATAAATTGCAACAGTCGTGCGAGTAGTTTTTCCATAAATTGCGGAAAGTTGCCTTGGACGTATGACGAACTCGTCCGGATGATATCACTGTTTGTATTGTAAGTTTCACTATCGCTTTCCATTTTAAAATAAGGGCAGAACTTACATGAGAATTGATTAATTTATTATTTGTTTTGCCTGTGTATGAGTTGTGTTTATTTAAATTTAAATTATTTATTAAATGTTATATTTACATTTAAAACTGAGAAATTTATAGTTATATCTATAGTTACATTTATATTTAAAACTGAGAATATTGCAACTTTGGGACAAAAAATTCTCAACGTGGGTAACACGCCCCCCAAAAAATAGTCCACTCTCTTTTTCCCGAAAAGCTTCTGCATTGTAAAACGTTCTCCATTTGACGATCGTTCGTCGTACATATTCGTTGAAACATCATGCGCAATATGCGTGCACACGTTAGATCGGACTGTGTGTGTGTGTGTGTATGTGCAACGAATCGATGCTCGCCACGCAAATTGCGCGATTAAATTATTGAAATCGTTTCGACGTTTCACCTTCGAATCTATCATTTTTACTGCACGATCGTGAACGAGACTTAGGCTGATAAATAACAAAAGTGAAGAACAAAGTTTGCGTTTGAAGTGGAAAAATAGATCGAAGACAAGTGGTTTGTGTTAGTTTGTGTTAGTTTCGTACGATTCCAATGTCCATACATACACATGTACGTGTTTTTCGAAAAATTAATCGTATCGAAATTGAGAAAGAATCTTACCGTGCATGTGAAAAAGAGGGAGGCAAGATAAAAGGTTAAAACGTTTGTGACAGCAGTTATAAATAATTGGATAAAAAATCGAAAGACTGAAAGATAGACCAAAAACCAAGAGTTTTCCAAGTCGTTAATAAGTCGATAACTATTTTTATGCATTTTGTGAAATGTCTAAGGAATCTCGTTCAAAAACAAAGCAATATATAAAAAACAATAGTAAAAAATCTATATATATAATTTTATGTGTTATATTGTTATACAACAATAAATTAAAATACATTTCACCGCAGCATATAATTTTTGCAAAATGTTCCAAATTAATATATTGTTAGAGTATCATTCTATTGTTACGTTAAATTAAAATTATATCATTATTTGAGCATTTTTTGTTCGACAGTGTTGTCAAATTGTTTTTTTGAAAATTTTTGACAGAAATTTATCATACATTAATCGTTCTAAGAAAATAATATTGATCATTGTAAAAATCAACGTGTCAGTAGGTAAAATAACTATTTATGCCACCTTTTTTAAATTACATTCCTAGAAATATAAATCTGTGCAAATATCCGCATTCTACTAATAAATATTGGTAGAACAGAAAGTTCAAATCATTATTCAGTATTATCTAAATCAAGTATTATTTATACATTGTTTTCATCTTATAATAAAACCTTCAATTATATTTTAACGATACTTTAATGTTATTTGATATTAATATCAATAGGCATTATTTATAATGTGACTTGGCAAATTAGTTTCTAAAATGATCTATTGATTACGTAATATTATTCAGTTTAAAACACCTTTCAAAACAGATAACGAAGATTTATAAAATAAATTTATAAAAAAATTATTAATAAACTGAATTGCAACTTATGTACGAAACGAGCATGAACGTTGCGATTCAGCTTCGATAAGTGCTTTTTCACCATAAAAATAATAATGATTACGTTTTTCGAAGGAACGTGTCAACTGTCAGACATATTTTTTTCGCCGGGTAAATATTAGTCGCACTCAATAAAGATTAATTGCTGTCAGTGCGTGATTGATAAACTGCCCTTGTGCGAGCTGCGAGTTCTTTTTGTCGAGCCTTGTTCCTTCGAAAATTCATCGCTGAAAAATGATTGCATAATATCTATTTATCTGTGGAAAAAAAGAAGCATGTAATGTTACTAATTGAACTACAAGGAGTGCCAAGTACAATTATGACAAATAAATAACTGTGACACTTTTTATTTAACAAACTTACGCGTAGTAAGTGTTCCTCGCAGTGTAATTATAAATCGAATAATCTAATTTATGAATTACGATTATGATAATTATTGTGGTATTTATTAATAGCAACTTTATCAAATAAAAGAAAGACGTATCAGATAAAGTTTAAAAAATTCTAACAATGTTACGATTATGCCAATTGTTTATCTAAAATGCCTGTTTTTTAAATGCATGTCTTGGTCATTCATTCATAATTATTCAGAAACATTATTTTCTTATATTTATTATTTCATTTATTTTTTTGTTACTTAGTATATATTATTTTCATATATTATATCATTTATTACTATATTTGTGTTTATTATTTCATTTATTTATCACTTGTATTTACTATATAAGAAAATGTTTAAAACATGGTTCATGTGATAATGTGATAATTAATTTGTTCTCGAGATACGAATGTTACTTAAGTTTCTTAGACGCAATATGCGACATGTCATCTTGCGATTTGAAAAAATATTACATCAAGTAAAAAAGTGTACAACTTTTCATCAGTTGTTTCAAGAAATGTCCCGGAAATTGCTGACTTTTGAACTCATACACTTTAATAGTTTTTTACTCTAAACGAGGTTAAGTGTTACACGTTATATTTAAAAAGACTAAAAATACCGAAAAGTTTGAAATTAATAATCACGTTATACCATCCTTTTAATAACATACAACTTTGTTTGAAACATTTTTTTTGTAATAATAAATAGTTTCCTGGAAGTTAATATAAAAAAGTTGAAAAATCAATAATCAAGATGTGTAAAACGCAGTCCTAAAAGCAACAGATAAATAGAATATTTTATTTGTATAGTAAAATAAAATATAAAATGTAACATTATTACAGCACGTATAAATGAAATACTTTTTATTAATTAATATCTTAATTTATTAATATAACATTACTAATCTTTTTTAATAAGAAATTTAATAAATTATTAATTGTCAAAATTAACTATATTATTCATATAATATCATTTATCTTATAGAAATAAAATATATAAAAATAAAATTAGGAAATCGTTTATATAACATTATTTATTCTGTCTAAGTATATTATATACCATCAACCATTTTTAAGTAAATTTACCGTTTTTTACACGATCATAAAAATTAGTTACCGGAAAGTAAATTAATTTCTTCTATTTTTTTTTTCTTTTTTTTTTTTTCTCTTATAGACTGTTGGATATAACTATGAAATGATACAAATATCACGCGAACAAGGAATCGTTTTTTTCTCCAACGCGTTATTCAAGATAATTTCAGATTTGTATTATTCCAGAATTCACGTTCGCATTAAAATGTGCGTGTAATTATGATATGTTGTACGTTACATTTGCATAATGTGAATATTCTCAAGCGGATCTGCTCTCATTACAGTGATTTTGTATTCTACGTTATAATTTATTTTTACGTGGAAACACGCCCGGCGAGTATCAGCTTGCACGATGAATTTGGTACGAAATTAATTTTCATTAGTTCGGCGCATGTGCAACGTGCTTCGATAAAAACTGTCCTCTATCGATTTCATCGACAAATTTTTCGTACGTTATACACAAACGAGTACGTATTTCGTTTTCGTGCCTTATGTCGTATCAAAGGCGAGATCCAGCAGGCAGTATCAAGGCGATTTAAATAAAACGCAATCTTGTAATAAAGAATTTTTTAACAAGTTTTAATAAAAAGAATTTTACGATCTCAAAATTAAACGGAAATACCGTTTCGACTTGGTTCTCAAATTTATTAACTGTTGGAGATGTATTGAATTAAAAACAATAAATTCTTCGAATTTACAATATTAGGACTCGAGTTGGATCAAAGTCGGCTAACTGGCGGCCCTTGCCCCTACTCTCCTGATCGTTATCCCCTCCACTCCACCTGCTTGGTAGGGAAATCATCAGTGGAGGGGGTAGCGCCAACGATCGGAAAAGTGGGGGCAAGGGTCGCCAGTTAGCCAGCTCCGAGTTAGACGATGCAACAAAACTAAAAACAACACAGAATGAGCTAAAAGTAATTGTATTTTTCACAAACGTCGTAAACACTTTTTTTTTTCAATTTCTCCGGTATTAGATATGTGTTTCGAATTTTTTTTTTTTAATAGAAAAATGAATATTACTCGAAACGCGAAAATGTGTTCTCTAACGAATCGTCTAAATCTTTCTCGCGATTTGTCACACGAGGATCACGATATTCTCAAAGTTTTTAATTGATGCCTTTGGAGAGTTCACGCGCTGAAGCAATTAACAGCATAACTGAGAACTGAATGGAATCAGGCCTCGTGTTTGCGCTTACTGTTAGAATTCCCCGCGTGGCTGAGAAATGAAACCAGCCTCTGGCTCACTTCTCCACGCTGCAATTTTGTACACTCTTTGCTGCTGATCCGACTTCTTTTCATTATTCTTGGCCTTTGCTGCAGCTCCTTTCGTGTTCAATTTGGCATTCAGCTTTACTTGCTTGCGCGCAGCGCGAATGTTTCTCCTGGCGATACTTTTCAATTTCTCGTGAGCTACGCGCTGGTCTTTTTCTAAGACCCAGCTACAAAGAGCGTACAATCGTTATTAAATGATGGCTGTTGTTGCAAACGACCCTGCATCACTGAGAGAAAGTGATATCTTTCATTGAAAAGATATTACAGCATTCTTCGTTGTTTTTTGTTTTTCATTCTCTCTGTTTTGTCTAAAATTTTTAAAACTGTTTATTCGTGAAAGTATCCAACAGCCGAAATTTTGGCAGAAATTTATGTCGTCGGGAAACAATTTGTTTGTTTTATTTTTTTAATAATATATTATTTCTGTTCAAAAAGTTAAACATATTTTTTAGATAATTTTTGTAACGTACGGTTTTGACTATTGCAAAACAAAGTTTTAATTATCATTATCAAAATTTCTAGTTAATCGTCATGTCGATAGGTCTTTTTGATCTAATTGTTTCACATCCACGGTGAATGTTCTTTCTTCTATTTTTACGGGAACCAATATTCACGTCACGATTTTGCTGCATTGAAACAAGGAAAGGGAATGAGGAACTGTTTACGTTCGAATTTTCAGCGTTGATGCAACAGAGCAATCGACGGAATTTATGTTTAAGATTAAAGCGTTCAAATTGCAGCCAACAAATGCTGTTGAACCGGAGTCAATTTGAATCCCGAACAGTTTTACAAATTGAAATTGTAAACGTTTCATGCGTAACGATCTAATATTGTGAACAGAAATAGAAACATTTCAACGAAGCTGTAAAGCTTTCCATTTACTTTCCATTGTACTCTAGTTTTTCGATCTTTTTTTAATTTGTTCATTGATGTATCGATGATCAATCGTTCCGTTTGTCAGTGTTCCAACAAACTTGTTCATTTATTTCTGAAATTGCAAGAATTAATTTACATGATACACTTTCTATTTAAAAATTGGACATTTTGAAATAACGCTACGCGCTCGATATTTAGGAATTTAGTGTTTGGCGTTTGTTGTTTAGGAAGACTTGGAACATTGAACGAGTATATATAAAATATTCTATCAGGGTTTTCAGGTCCTCCGTATAGACACATCACGTGAAAGCAGGATTTAGAAAGCATAACTAACAAACCATGTAAGTACTTAGAGAGTTCAAAGAGAATTGGCATTTATATTTTCTTGCAGATACGTAATTGATGACTGGCCTTTAATAGCTGTTTCAGCTAACTAACTAAAAATTGCTCCTTTTCGAGTATTAATTTTCCAACAAAAAAAAGAAAAATGAAAGGAAGAAAATTTATTGGAATCCGATTTATATATATTTTTACAAATATAAAATTTTATATACGCAGATGTGTATAATTTATAAATGGTACGATTGAATTTCGTATAGAGTGAATTCTGGAATAATTGTGTTACAATTAATGCGTTGGTCATCTGGCGTTTGAATTTCTATAAATATTTAGGGACCATGATACACGCACATAACATGAACAAACGCCCACAATGATAAGAGTGTATTATCTAACTCAAAAAGATAGCAAGCGTGTGTTTTAAAATAAATGTCATTACAACATTTACAGTCGTAAAATAACAGATTGAATTAAGCACAAAAATTATCTAGAAAAATATATTTAATTTTCTGAGGAAGAAATATTATAGAAATGCACTTACTTTAGATTAAATTTCCTGTGAAGGTAATAATATCTACTTACCAATAATACCGAATAATAATAATAATCCATGTATAATAAATTGTAATTTTTGTACTCACGACGTGTTTAAGTTATTCGATTCTCTTCAACATAATTAGCTTGGATCATCGAAATATTCCTTTCAAAATCATTTACTTATTAACTGAACAATTTCGCAAAGACTACTGGAATTAAGAAATTAATAATTAATAAAGATACATTGATCGTAGTTTGATCAATCTTGGTCTTCGTGAATGAAATTACAACGTAATTCATCTTTCATCAGAAACGAACAGACGAACAAGTGAAGATATTACTGTATTCGAAAAATTGGGATCCCAGCGGACGAATTAACTCGTCCGTCTCGGTTAAGAGATTGACACGCGTATTAATCTCGGCTTTTATCTCCTCAGGCTGCTCGATCACGCTTCAGTTTATCCGGGGATAGCTCACATTCTTGCGCGGCATGTCAGAGCCGCGTAGACGTTGCGCAGACTCTTTTCAATTTTGCCCAATCCATCCTGGATATTTTTCAAAGCAGCGGGCGGCGAATTCCAAAAGTTAATTGCATCCTTTTTCTTTTTTTTCTTTCTCGTGGTAAATACCACGATCGTCGTAACAGATTGGTTTCGCCCGCGAGAACGTAATAAATACTGTCGGCTCGATGAAATATATTACTTTCGTCTAATGACTAACAAAAACAGAGAAAAAAGGAGAGGGGGGGGAAGAGAAACGATTGAAAAATGCTTTCTGAAAATCTGAGTTTTCGCGGCCAGAAATCAATTTTCTCCAAGCTTGAAAGTCCAAAATCTTGCTTCGTTTCCTCTGAAGAGGAAATTGCAAAATTTGAAAATGAAATTTAAATGACAGTGGGCTTTATATGAAATGACAATAGGGGTTTTAAATGTTCAATTCGATCTCGAGCACTTTCTAATCAATCTCGGTCAAATTAAATTGTAGAATTCGAATTTCAACTTCAATTTTGAGCAAATTTTAGGTGCAAAAACTATTTGCATGTTACACACACATTTCATTTTATCATACATTTTACAGTGTATATATTTTATACGTATTGTTTTTATACTTTCCTCAACCTTTTGCGCTGGAATGACGTGCCGCGCACGTCGAGAATTTCTTGTCCCAAAAATTGCAATATCTTCTCAATTTATGTTTAGGTATAACCCAGGCAAAAATGTAACGTAACAATAGTGAATTTATTACTTGTCAATCATTTCTATCCAGTAATACCAAAATCGACGAGTTTAAAAAAGGAAAACGACGAATTATTGTATACGGTCGCTCGTTACGGTCCGCGAACCAGTTGCCAGCGCAAGTGGTCGAAAGAAAATCGACACGAAAGCGATTTAAACGAATCTTTTTTTCCATTTCGCAAGTCGTTCGATCAGAAATTAAAATTTACGTACAATTTGTCAATCGTTATTACAGTTTCACGCGTCTGGCGCTTGTCGAAGCCGCGTCGGCAAACGTTTTCAATTTCGGCGAGAAAAACTCGCACGGCCAGACGACTAAGCAGGTGGCTAAGCCGCGGGATTATTGATAATTCCTTGGAAGAAAATACCCGGTGCCGGCTAGGAAATAACGCTGCCCGATGCGTAGGGCCGGTAAATCGATTTATTTATTGATTTTAGCTCGGAACGGACGAGCGTACTAAATCCCCGCGAACGATAGCACGGGACAGCTCGTAACCATATTCGCATCCAGATACTTTACGACACGGATCCATGCTATTTATCTTCGACTTCTCTCTACCTACCTGCTTGCTGCTGCGAGACACGGATGGAATTCGAATTGCACTCTCCGTCGCTTTGCCTCGAGAACGGCGGAACTTTCTAACGGGTCGGGGAGGGAGCGTGAACGATCTCCGTAGACTCGCCGCTACTGGAAAATCCCCCCGGTGAAGCTAATGGAGTAAACTGTTACCAAGTTCGTCCGTTTCCTCTTAACCGTTTCTAGCGACGTTCTTTCCTTTTTCTTTCTCCCATTTTTTCCCCCTCTGTCTCTCGTTACGCGACATCGCGAGATAGCGAAAGATCTCCTGTACCTTTGGTCCCTCGGATCTTGGGTACCAAGTGATACAGCGAAGAGACTGGACGAGAAAGTGTTGCCCGATTTTCCAAACCGATGGACGAGAAGAAATTTAATTTTTATTTTTTTTTTATTTTTTTTTTTTATGTCATAATTCAATCGAAAGGCAGTCGTGTAATTTGCTTGGTCTCGTTTCAAAACTATCGAAGTGGTCGAAATGACTAATTCATATTTTTTTAGATATTGTGTGTACATTACAGATGCAAAATGGTGTATTTAAGTTTAAATGATTTTTGTCACGAACAAACGTTTGTGCATTCTACTGTATTTCTATTTTTTTTTTTCACTTTGATGTCTCTGATGAAAATCCTATACTTTGGTCCTTGGTGGTTTCTAGTGTTAACCACTTGCGCTGATAACTGATTGCGGACCATAACGAGTGACCAAACCGTGTACAATAGTTCAGTAGTCGTCGCATTCTTTTTGAATTCGTCGGTATGATACCACTGGATAGAAATTATTGAGAAGTAATAGATTTATTATTTGTGTGTTTTCAGAGGTTTAAATGATTTTTTTTTTTTTTATAAAATATCACGAACAAACGTTTGTGCATTCTACTGTATTTCTATTTTTTTTTTCACTTTGATGTCTCTGATGAAAATGCTATGCTTTGGTCCTTGGTAGTTTTTAGTGTTGACCACTTGCGCCTAATTATTTAAATATTAAATATTTAAATATAATAAAAATATATATAGATATATATACATATATATCTATATAACGTCCATATATAATATAATAATCGATATATACAAATATAACGTCCATTGATACATAATTACAGTCTAATGACAATTATAAGGCAATGCTTTATTGCCTGTCGAGGGACTTGCTGCGTATTTCATTATCAAAAATAACAAAAATGTGCATTGCACATTGCACGTTGGGAATATTTGTATAATGCGACGTTTTCGAAGAAAAATGTGTCGAAAATTGAACGAAGATTAATCGCAATGAAATGGCCACGAGCATCGAGTACCAGATACGAAACAGTGCTGCCTGCGTCGAGTCAGAGGGATTACAAGTGGGAGTATAATAATCGTTAGCGGACGCGGGGCGACTCGTTTCGTCGTTTCGGACGTTCGTTGTTCCGTTCGTTTCGAGAGATCTTTTTCGTGCGATGGATTCGTGCGGACGGTAACGAACGGTATAATTGATATCGTCTCTCGAACGCGGGGGAATGAAACGCGGGACAAAGCTGCCAGAGACACGCGCACGAAGGAACGCTCGAGTAAACTATTAAATTATACCGCGAGATTTTATTTGCACGGCCGAAAATTCCCCTCGTCCAGTCGAGACTGGTTGGGATTTTTCGAAAATTGCTTCCCCGTCCGGTTGACCGTGAACCGAGAAAGAACCGAGAGCTCGTCCGATTGAAACTTCGCTTCCTTTTCTAACGGGGAAAAAAAAGTCTTTGGTCGTTTGGTCATTTCTGTCGAATTGAATCCGAGTATCAGGAATAGTAGAAGTCCGTTCGCGACTGCAGATGCGAACATATATGTATTTTTTTTTTTTTTTTTTTTTTGGGAGTGGGGGAAATTGGAGCAAATATTTTTCTGAAACTCTTCTACTTACCTGTGAGAGAATATACGTGCAATCTTTTGAGTTTGAGTAAATTTGGAAATTAAATTAAATTGCAGGATATAGGTTGCTAATAATTGGTCAATAATAATCAAAATTGGTTGTGTCTGTAAATCTTATTTATAAATTTTACAAATAAATAATAAATTTAATTATAATAGAATATAAAAATAAGTAAATTATTATAAATGAATAAATTTTTTTTAAATTTATTTTTTATTTTTTTCGAAATTGGCGCAAATATTTTTTTGAAATTCTTCTACTTACCTGCAAGAGAATATATGTGCAATTTTTCGAGTTTGAGTAAATTTGGAAATTAAATTAAATTGCAGGATATAAATTGCTAATAATTGGTCAATAATAATCAAAATCGGTTATGTCTGTAAATATTATTTATAAATTTTACAAATAAATAATAAATTTAATTATAATAGAATATAAAAATAAGTAAATTATTATAAATGAATAAATTTTTTTTAAATTTATTTTTTATTTTTTTCGAAATTGGCGCAAATATTTTTTTGAAATTCTTCTACTTACCTGTAAGAGAATATACGTGCAATCTTTTGAGTTTGAGTAAATTTGGAAATTAAATTAAATTGCAGGATATAGGTTGCTAATAATTGGTCAATAATAATCAAAATTGGTTGTGTCTGTAAATCTTATTTATAAATTTTACAAATAAATAATAAATTTAATTATAATAAAATATAAAAATAAGTAAATTATTATAAATGAATAAATTTTTTTTAAATTTATTTTTTATTTTTTTCGAAATTGGAGCAAATATTTTTTTGAAATTCTTCTACTTACCTGCAAGAGAATATATGTGCAATTTTTCGAGTTTGGGTAAATTTGGAAATTAAATTAAATTGCAGGATATAGATTGCTAATAATAATTGGTCAATAATAATCAAAATTGGTTACAGCTGTAAATCTTATTTATAAATTTTATAAATAAATAATAAATTTAATTATAATAAAATATAAAAATATGAAAATAAATAAATTTATTTATTTAAATGAATTATACAATAGAAAAACTATACTAATAAAATTCTGTAAATTGATTTCGTCAGTAATACTGAAAAAAGTAATTTTATCTTCTTCTCGTCTATAAGTGTATTGAAATTATAATAAATATAATATACAGTTTAACAAAAAAATATATAAAAATATAATAAATTATATATTATATAATAAATATAATATACAGTTTAACAAAAAAAAACAATAAAAATATATAGTTTTGTCAGTAAAAGAGTTTAACTTTCAGTGGTAGAAGAATAGTGTGCCAATAATAATACAAGATATTTACATTTTATTTATAATCATGGTATCTTTTTTTTCCTTGAAATATTATTTAGTTGCAATAAATCTTCTGCCATGTTGCTGAAGCATCTCCGTGATGAAACAACTATGATAAAACAATTTCCACGTTCAATATCGCGCACTGTACGATAGCGTTTCAACAAAGTTGCTGATAAACATTTATTTGCATATTTCACTTGTTCAATTTAATACTAACGAAGCTGGAATGTTATTGAAACAATTAATTAACGTCGAAAAATGTTTCACGCAAGAGTTAAATAGTTTCGAAGGTTCGATATAACTAACATTTTTCTGTATATGAAAATACAATATAGTGTTTCATACGACCATCACGTGTGTTTTATCAAAGTCGTACATTTTTAATAAAAAATTTAGTTTAGCAAATATTTTAATTTTAATTTTGTAAAATTTATCGTACGCAAGACAAAGAAAGTTAATCGTGTGTTTGTGTCGGTCTTCTCTTCAGTATAAAATTAAAATTAAAGTATCTATTAAATTGGCGTTTTCAATGTAAGTAGGTAGTCGAAATGAATTAATTGATGCATGAAAAATATTGATTGTATCGGGTTTAATCTTCTTGGATCATTCTCCTGTATAATTTATAGTTTCAGTTTTACATTTTACAAACAAAAAAATTCACCAGCAAGAAAAAATGTTATTAAAAATGTACAAACACCTGTCATTTTGTGATAAAATAATCTGTACATATATATGTGTCTGTGTATATAATGTGCACATTATTTTATCGCAAAATGACAGGTATTTATATATCTTTTGAGCGCCAGTGTATGTACGTACAGTACGCGTACAGGAGTAACATTCTCAAAAGTTAAATTATAACGTACGAGCGGGCGGAATAAGTCGTAAACAGTGGGCTGTCGCAGCGTTTATCAGTATCGGGAAATTAACATCGTATTTTCGCAAGACCAATTCGCAAATTCGTGATAAAAACTTTTAATTGAGCAGTCGTGCCCTCGGTGATATTCGTGAAATTACTCCTGACCTACTTGGTCGCGAATGGTACTAAATGGAATGTAACCTCTGTACAAAAACACTATGGTTCACGTATTCGGGATTTTGCTCGCATGTTTTTCAACCATTTTTTTTTTTTTTTTTTTTTTGAGAGGGGAGAGAGAGAGAGAGGGAGGGAGACAGAACAGGATAGTTGGTGCTTCACGGTTCTCGTGAAAAATAAATTGACGCTCTCTTTAAACTGTTTTCACTCGCGCGAAACAAAACGAACGTAATGCAACGGTGAAGATTCACTCGTTTCTTCAGTATCTTCGTGTTTTTGTTTTTTGAGCTTCTGCAGTAGTATCTCTGAAGACCCGAACGTTTCATTGTTCGAACATTTTGCTGCCCAAACTTTCCATTGTTTGAACGGAACTTTGTTGATCTTTGTTTCATTATGTTCTATGTTGATTAGGTGATTCGTCCAAGTTTGAAGGAATTTCGTTTAATTAAATTGTTTCTCTTTTTTTCTTTTTCTTCTTTCGTTTAATCAGTCGATCTGAAGTTTAATATTCGTGAATCATTAAACTAGTAGATCAGATTTTCAATTTTACAGGTGAAATCATACTTTTGATAACACCAATTAGATTTGCAACATTGTGAAAAGATGTTGGTGACATTGAAAGAACGATTAGATATATCTGTTTATTTTGTATTTGATTTACACAATTCACACAAGTTGCTCAGTTCATAAAATTTATACAATTTATACATGTTATTTCATTTATATGATTAATACAATTTACGCAAGTTATCCAGCTCGTACAATTTATTTAATTAACCTTGCGCCTGGACGCGGTTCTCTTTCTGCGCTGTTAATCCTCTGGCCCTGTTATCAGAATTGGTTTCAATCATTTTTACTTTTAACTTAATCGAATCTTGATAATTAGAAGAAAAAAGTCTTAACGTCTTTGTGTCTTTGCAAATCAACTTTCATTTATTAAGCTTCTATTCGGAAGGTAAATTTGACATTATTAATAAGTAAATAAATTTGATGTTATTAGTGAATAAATGAATTTCATGCTATTTTGCAAATTTTCCTTTGATGATCGCGACGAAATTGAATTAATTACTACGAATCCATGCAATTCGTCGGTCACGTAAGTTGATGAAGCATCCGCCCATCTGAAGGTTAACTATGTACAACCATGTATTATTTAATTAACACGTTCACTGTCCCGTGCACCATATATTGTATAATACATGGTGTTCTTTCCTGCCACGTCCTGTGCATCATTCATACCATGATTTTAATGCACGCGTACGTTCAGTATTGAGCGAGCTCCATTCGAAAGAAATGAAACGAGTATAATTTAAAAAATCATACGGTTAGTACAAATTATATCGTGTATAGGCTCACTTAAATAGTAAACACGTTAATTATAGTAAATACATTACTGGACATTCGCTCATTTTGAACAAAATATTATACGATATCGTACGATTTTTATTATACATTTTTTCGTCATATAATTGTTTCTTGTTACATGATTTAATGATTTTGTTGTATTTGTTTGGTTTGACGCGTTGTATTAATTAATAATATCTGTACATATACTGCTATGTGTAAGTATTTGGACATTTTGCAACACAAAATACAATTCAGATGAATTTAACATAATTCAAACAGTTAATAACGTTACGATAGTTGGGTGGAAGTAGGAGGTTCCCAAACGCGTTGGAAATCTTTATTACAGATTTTTACTGAGCAAAAGCAGCTGTTTAGGAAAAATGAATATGAAACTTGAAAATGCAAAATGTTAACGTTCGTCGGATCGCAGCTGATCGAAACGTGACAAAGATATCAAACTTTTAATCGCGATCGTATCAAGCGCGTCCAATTATTTACGCAAGTCTACGTAATTTAAATAAATGTTATCGACTGACAAGTCGGAATTTGATATCATCGATGCAAAACAACGAGTTGCACGCGCGGAGTGAACCAAGTGGAAAATTAATACCTGATTGAATCGTGCGAAATATTTATAGAACGTGAGAGGTATTTGGCGAAAATTCTAACAACTCGAAGTGTTATTTACTTGGGGATTTCGAGTAGTGTCTGGATTATGGCACGGTTGATGTCACGCGCATGTTTTCGAAGAGAAAACAACCGAGCAAGACGACTAACAATAAGACCTTGCTCCGTTAGAACCGAACGGTTATCGAAAAGTTGTTACATTCGTTGCGCGGACCATAACGAGTGACCGAACCGTACACAACAATTCGTCGCTCCCTTCTTGCTTTGAACTCGCCGGTGATGATGCCACTGGATAGGAATTATTAAGAAGCAATAATCAACTTGTCATTCGTTTTGCCCGGGTTGCATTTAAATATACTTAAAACTGAGAAAATGTTGCAATCTGGGACGAAAAACTCTCGACGCGCGCCATTCCAGCGCAAGAGGTTAAATGGCAATGCAGCAGAGGTGGCGAACTGACAGCCCGTGTCCCCCCCACTTTTGTGGCGATCCCTTCCACTTTAGCTTTAGCTTACTTAGCCAAGTTGATCACCGCATCGCTCATATCTGGACGACAGTCAAACGTGGGTGACGATCTTATTTTTGAATTTCAAGGCAGCAAAGAAATGTAATAATATTTAGTAGAAGAACGAGTTCCTAACAGTAAATTATTTGTAAATTAAACAAATTAAATCGTCAAATGGCGATGTGGTAAATTGTTAAATTATTTCGAAGAACTCGTAGCTACTTTATTTACGTAAAAATACGAAATACCACAATCGTTGTTTTTGATATATTAGAGAACATTTTAAACAAAACCAAATGAGATTTATGGGTTCTCGTTGTGAGTTCTCTAAATGTGTACTCGTGGGACGCAAAAAATAAAAACTTGCAATTTGACGAATTGAGGTTGAAGTACGTGTCATGAACGTAACAAAGAGAATAAAAGACGAAAACGTAAAAAAGAAGCAACAGAATAGCCTAAGGTATAAGTCAGATTACTCGATTTGTGTGACAGTAAATTAAATAGTACAAAATTTTGCTTCGCAATTGAAGAAATTTAAAAAAAAACAATAAAGTTTATGCGCAATTGTGAACGACAAGATCCCAATTTCCATCTTAATTTTATCACCTGTCATCTTTGGAATCAGTAATTATAACTAGTTAAAATTCAAGAGAGTGTCAGAACGCTCTAGTCAGCGGATGCTTCGAGCATGGTTCACTTTGAAAATTCTCGAGCCGTTTCGCTATTAGGAGAAACAAGGAAATGATAAAATTACATAAGACGTTGATTTTAGAAGATTGTTGCTACACGGTGGAATTGGCGTTATGAAATCTCGGAGAGACACTCGGAGAGGGACGCAACTTGGAAGAAAAAAACTTCTCGCAGCGAACGAAGTTCGAGGGAATCAACGAGCAGGAAACAATATCGCGGGACATAATGGAAACTGTTATCACAATGCGCAAAGTATTCGAATGTGGGGACGATAACAGTAAATAAACTCGACTTCCAATTTATACTTACGCTTGTCAGTCTTTTCTGTATGTATGTATGAATAGCCTTTCGAAAAAGAATTTTCTTGTACGATACAAAAAAATAAGAGAATATTTTTAAATAATTCGACGCATTATTGCGAATGCAAGTAGATATTACAGTCGTGAGATTAAGCTTGATATTCAAAAGTCCTTGTTACTGTCTGCAAAAAATATTGTTCTCAAGAACAAATGAACGAAGTAAAATTTAGGAATTCACGTAACAATTCGATCCGAGTGAGTTTTAAGACTTAAAACCTTTGGAAGTTTGAGCATCGTTCAATGTTTTTCGTAAATTTTATATCTTAAAACTTCGTAGATTTAACATCTGTTCATTATTAATTTTAATAAATGATGATTGGAATTTTTTAATGTAATAATCTCTGTTTCGAGCAAAATTGTTCAACAAAAATGAAAATCGTCCAGATTTGCAATAAAATCTGGAAAAATGAAGGAAAATTAAATAAAAGGATAAAACTGAGAGACAAATCGTTGGACCAGTTGTATCGTTCGTGAAATATAATGAAAGAATTCCACGATAATGACCAGGATAATAAAAGGATGTTCTGATCCAATCATTCAGTTTACAAAAGTTAGGTAACGAACTACAGGAAGTGGACGTTATAATTACGTATGCTGTAAGAAATCACAGGCGATCGGGGCATTAATGTTACGAAACGATCCTAATTTGTACGTGAACGAGTAAATAGACCGATGGAATTTTGAAAATGTACTATACGAAGAAGTATTAAACATTTGAAGTTTTCAATAATGCAATGCATATTACAAATAATATAGCAGAGTTGATCGTGATATTAATTTGTACGTGAACAAGTAAATAAACCGATAGAATTTTGAGAACACGAAGAAATGAATGAAAATTCGAAATTTTCAATAGTGTAACGCACATTAAAAACCATAGGCAAGAAACAATTGAATAAATAATTCTCTGTCCTAAAAATATATGCAGATAATGAAATATAATACTAAAGGATTGGTATAATATTAATCGCCAATTACTAGTATTACAGTTACTTTTAAGCATCGTAATTTACAATAATAAATTAACAATATTAATATACAATGGTTTATGGTTAAAGTTTAATAAAATATTATTATACTGCTCGCATTACTGGTGATTGCTACTGTGCACGTTACTTTTATACATATATAGCGAAACTACTCGTGAAAGCAGATTTTGCTAATGTAAATGCATTTGTTTTCGCAAGGACATCGCCAAGAAAACCTAGGTGTGCCAATTATTTTGTTATTTAATAATTAAATAATGTATCGATATTTATTTTAATTTTAATGTATTTTAATATAAAAATTTATACCATTGATAGTAATTTAAATTTCACCTGAAATTAATAAATTTAATGTAACAATCATTTTTACTACAATAAAATTTATAAATTGTTAACTTATAATACAAGTTTAACAGCTATTGCTGCCACTTTGATTTATCATTGTTAATTTTAATTCTCCCATTTAATTTTCACTAAATTACAAAAAATTTTTTATTAATTTCATTATATATATATATAAAATTATTAATATAAATAATATTA
Organism: Tetragonisca angustula; assembly: GCA_036937485.2. Lineage (NCBI taxonomy): Eukaryota > Metazoa > Arthropoda > Insecta > Hymenoptera > Apidae > Tetragonisca > Tetragonisca angustula. Next base: position 2,416,381 of record JAWNGG020000013.1, read on the forward strand.
AAAATAATATATTAAATAAAAATATAATTTAATACAAATGAATTATATGTAAAATATTGACTTGACTAATAATTTAACCATAATTATTACTTATTTATTGTTATCTAACTGCGCGTTCAGTGTGTGAAGAAATGCCGGGCGAAAGGGAAATTCGCGTTTGATGACAAAGTATAACGGATACGCTTGTCGATCTAAGCAATTTCATTTTACGACAGCGTTGGCGAAAAGAGGGTGGAAGGGTGCTCGAGTAGGACATAATAAAGCAGCACCGGTGCGCAGCATCCAACCGGGGGGCGGCGACTGAAACGTGCTGTACGGTGATACAGAGGGGTTTTCGCGGTATGCGAAGAAGGTCGCTTAACGGGGCGGTAGTTCGATGACGCAGAAAAAACATTATGTGACAGGTTGGCCGCTTTTATAACAAGCGCGTTGCATGTGTGCTGATCGTAGAAAAACGTGCTTGAAAAAGGAACAGATTCACCGTATACGCTGCTACGTAACGACGTGGAGGGAAAACCGATACCGTCATTTATCTCGTTCGCTCGCTGAACAAGTTTCGGAAAATCCTGTTAGCGAACAACATTGATCCGACTCGCTATTGAACTCTCCATCTTTATACGGTCTATGCTCCTTAACGTACGTACATATGTATGTTTCTCTCGTTGATGTCGGTCTGTGTAAAATTGTTTACACGTTGAGAGAGTATCCGTGTATTTGTTTGAACAGATCGAAATTGAAATTTAGCACTTTGTAATTTTAATTTGTTAGTTGTGTACCCTCTATTTTGAAGGCATGTAAAGATGAATGAATTAGAGTGTACTCGCGGAATACAGAGTACACGCAACTTGGTTGTAAAATTCAATTAAATTACAGTTGTAATTGGTTTCCTTTTTTTTTTTTTTTTTTTTTTTCGAAAAATCAATCGTTTCGTTGCTCGAAGTCCATTAATTCGCGGAGCAACTGGCCTTTAATTAATACGTATTAAAATATTCTGCGTAATTAAAATAATTGAAATAAATTAGTTGTAATTAAATTATCTATAAAACATATTATCTATAAAAATGAATTATTAATTTTTATAGAAATGCCGGTTTCCTTTAAACAATCGTAAAAAGAGAAACTCTCGTATTTGGTCTTCGTTCCGGTATTAATGTTCAATATTCAAAGCTGAAACATTCGTGACATGCTCTTAGAAAAGTCGGAAAAATTATAAGTTCGGCATTTGACAAAATCAGTCAGATATTTCGTTATGGTCCGCAATCAGTTGCCCAGCGCAAGTGGTTAATGCCAAGTTCCTCGAAATCGTATTCGTTCAACATTCGTAGAATCGACGATTAAAGAATCGATTCCCGTCGAACATCGAACGAAACTAAATTGTTGCCATTTGTCGAGCGACGTTTTCGCGTTGTGCACGCACGATCGCGTCCGTCAGCACTTTCTTCAGTGCGCGAGCCCGTTTCTGCACACGGACGAAACGGAGGTCGTGTCAACGAAACAGCGAAAAGCAAACGGAAATTACGCTGCTCCTCCTGCGGCCACTGTTGCAGCCCTTCCTCTTCCAAGTTCTTCAGTTTACTCTCTCGGTGGAAGGACTGGATACGATACTTTTCGAGATAAAGACCGAATGGGAAAAGACACACGCGCGCACGTATACGACGCAACCTAGTCAAAAACTTCTCTCCCCCTCCTCGCCATATCGATTTTGGTTCTTCCGTAACGCGGTATAAAGGACACGGCGTAATTGGCGCAGAAACAGTGGTTAATGCTTTGTTCTCCACCAGAGGGAGATAAATGGTCTCGCTAACGTTCTTCAATCACTACAACGTTCGCTGCATCGGCTGTTTTGCTCGTTACCGAGAATCAGGCTGAAATAACATTCGAGAGAAGTGCATTAGAGAGGGTGAGGGGTGGGGGAGGGGCTGCGGATCGATTCGCTGGCAAGTGGAATCGGCTTTTGAATCTCAGGCTTTTAATTGTACCAGGCTTTCGATACTTCTCCCGTTGTATTTATTTCCATCTCAAAAATGATCGTGCACGCGATATACACGGCGCCCGTCCAATTTCCATCCCCCCTCCCCCCCTCCCCCAGAGCCTTTTACATTTCAGATATATATATATATACCTTTCGACGATGTTTCTCATCGTCGTATTTTATCACGTTCGTATTACGGTCGTTCGTTTGTGAATTATAAAACTGGACTGTTGGTCCGTTTTGTTTTTCTTCTTCTTCTTTTTTTTTTTTTTTTTTAACCTCTTGCGCTGGAATGACGTGCTGCCGCGCACGTCGAGAATTTTTTCGTCCCAAAATTTTGTAATATTTCCAACAGTTTTAAGTATATATTTAAGTAAAACAAAATGGACAAAACAAGTGACAAATTTATTACTTCTCGATCATTTCTATCCAGTGATATCATGCCGACGAGTTGAAAAAGAAAGCGACGATTTATTGCGTACGGATTGGTCACTCGTTATGGTCCGCAATCAGTTGCCAGCGCAAGTGGTTAAGGATACCTATAAGCAATGTCGTTTTTTGACACTGTAGAAAATTTTTTTTATTTAAAAGGCAGCACAGCTTCAATCCGTAATACAATTTAACAATAAACACACTAAATGTCAATGTATTTAACTAGAATATAGGTTATATTAGGCACAACACGAGTCACGTTACAACATATTATATATTATGTATTATAGCATAACATGTTATAACAAGCAAAATTATATACTTAAGTAAAACAAAATGGGCAAAGCAAATGACAAATTTATTACTTCTCAATAATTTCTATCCAGTGATATCCTGACGAGTTGAAAAAGAAAGCGACGATTTATTGTATACGGTTTGGTCACTCGTTATGGTCCGCAATCAGTTGTCAGCGCAAGTGGTTAATTTCCTATGGAAATTGCCGCAAAATGAAGTGTACTGTTCAATGGCACGTATGTATATGGCATAGTTTTGCAGATTCTGCGGTAATAATAGTGGTTGCTGTTTCTTTGACGAGTGAAATATTGGCAAATACTAGAGTCATAGTTTTTTATACAATAATTGTAGTTGTATTTCTTTTTATTTGAACTCGGGTCTATCATTATTGTCCCTAATTCCTGTTTTATGAGATTAGCAATTTAAAGATATCGTATTTTAAAGATAAGATAGAAAAAAATCAAACAAATTGGTTGTCTTTTGTTCGAATTTTAATTCGTTGAGATGAAATCAGAATCTTGAATCTTGAAAGAGTCAGAAACTATTTGAGAAATTATTTGTAAAAAACGCAAACTATAAGAAAATATGATAATTCGAGGTAGATAAGATCACATCTCACTCAAACAAATATTTTATTTGAATAATGCTCAAGAATGCTTCTAGTTTCTACGTCAAGGGCTTCTTATCCCTTAACACAAAAGTGAACAAATGAAATTAATAATAACTATTAATGATCACAACAATTTATATATTAGTCTTAGAAATAAATTAAACGTCAGTTATATTCACATTTATGATACCTAGTAGTATACGATATAATAATAACAACAATATTTTACAACATAATTTAAATAATAGTAATCATAATAAAATAAATAATAATAATACACTTGATCAAATTATTTCAAATTATTCGAAATTATTACAGTTTGTTGTTAGGAAAAAAACAACAACAGAAGAATACATCTTAATTTATATATTCATAAGAATAAATACACGAATAAAAACAGAAGAATACATCTTAATTTATCATAATAATAATAAATATACTTGATCAAGTTATTTCAAATTATTCGAAATTATTACAGTTTGTTATTAGGAAAAAAAAACAACAACAGAATAATACATCTTAATTTATATATTCATAAGAATAAATACACAAATAAAGAAATTACATAAATAAAAACAGAAGAATATATCTTAATTTATCATAAGAATAAATGGTCAAATTATTTCCAATTATTCAAAATTATTACAGTTTGTTATTAGGGGAAAAAAAAAAAAGGAAAACAGAAGAATACATTTTAATAACGTATCAGGGAGGGGGAAGGGACGAAGAAACCTTGCCCTCTAATATGAATCATGGAAGCTCAGCCATAGTCTGAGCGATATCGTTCCATTGTGCGCGGCATGTAGTCTCAGTTTGCAGCGTGCATACTTTCGTCCACGTATCATTATGTGAAAACCTCGTGGAATCCGCGAACAATACGTCTCGGTTATGTGTACTGAGCATGTGAGAGAGGGGGAAGGACAAGTTACAATAGAATTACTGGGCTATGCGATATTGTTAATAACGCTCGTCGCTCGTTCGGTCGCCAGTATTTTCCTTATCGTGTAGTTGCACAACGTTTCATGGTGTTTTAGCCATTAGTCCCGCGCCGGGGAGTGTGTCCGATGTTTCGTAAACCGCTTCGCTTCTGTTTCGTCGTACTTCTGTGTCGTTGATTTGTTATCACGATTCGTTTGTTAACCTTCGATCCTTATCGATCCACTTCTCTGTTTCTCTTGAAAACCAGGAAAATTCTTCAAATTTAGAGGAATTAGGAGAACGTTCTCGTCAGTGTGATTTCGATAGAGACATCTCGAAATATATGTGTATATGTGTATATAATAATTTTAGAAATTATATAGATAATTCAAAAAATTTTTTTAATGTTACATAGTTTAATAAAAACATTAATTTTATATATATACATATTAATTTTTAATCTACAAAATTAATATTTTTATTAAACTACATAGCTTTCTTGAATCATCTATAATTCCCAAAATTATTATTTTTATTTAAACTACTTTTTGAAATAATGAAAATATCATTCGTAATCTTAATTTTTTAAATAAATTTATTATCGTTTAAAATTTCTTTTAATCCATTAAATCCAGTTAATTAATTTTATTTATTTTTTTCTATTTTTATATCAAATATAATATTTATTTAATTAAACCGTCATTACTATTATTTATATTTACATTATATATATTTATATATATTACATTATATGTGTTTTCTTTTTTTCTTTGAAAAGTAAACAGCGGATCGATCAAGTGAATCACATCTGGTAAACCTTTAATTTCGCGAGGTTCCGCAGTGTCCAATGGCTACTGTCTCGCAGATTGCCACATCCTTCGGACTGTTTCGATAGAAATTGAGGGAAATCGGACGATCGTGAATCGCCAAGTAGATATAACCATCTGCGAAATTACTTGCTATGCCGAAGCTCGTTAGTTCTTTATAAATAAACTTGGCGTGCGGCTTGCATGCGCTGACACACGCGTCGAGAGAGAGAGAGAAAGGAAAAAGACGAGCAAGGGGAGAAAAAAATTGTTGCAGCATGTCATTATATTAATTTGCAAAAAAACAGACGGACGGATTATTAGCTGAATCGCATGATCGTTGTTTTGCTGCGTGCACGGTGCACGCGTATTATACTTCTCATTCCGAGCAGATGGTTTCAGCCTTGTTTTACTTGGCTTCGCACGGGTTATGCGGTGTTTCGTGCAAAAAAAAAAAAAAAATAAAAAAGAAAAAAGAAATGATGAAATTGTGGATTTATCTTCGATAAAGTAAGTTGTTTACTGTACGCTAATCGATACGTCATAAGCAGTAATTTCTTGCTCTCGTCTATAGTTCGATGCGCGAGGAATTTTCTGTGTTTGGCATTTATTATTACCGTGTACGATATATTTTTTAATAGCGGAAAAAACTGTACCATTTTTGGACAGTATTCTAGTTGTAGGAAGTAAAGTGAAGCTCGTTTATCCGAAAAGTTCATTTCAATTCAGCTTGTAGCCGACGAAAATGTTCATTTTACAGTAATCTTGCTACAGTTCAGAAGACAGTAATTGTACGTTTCATTCATTTCTCCCATTATAGTCACATAATTGTAATCAATCTAAATAATTTCGAATGGAATAATTCGTGTCGATCATGTAAATCATAGTTGATATCGAGCTACTACATTAATTGATAAAATGTATGCAAAGATCGCAAGATTTCAAAGCATAGTAATAGTAATAATAACGATAATCATAATAATTAATAATGTATATACATTAATGTATTAATAACAATATACATAAGAGTCAATAATATGATTAAAAGAAACTCCACTGAATATTTAAGATTCATTAACACAACGCATAATTAACAGAAATTTGATTTCATTTTTATCTCTTCAACTATAGTCGCATATTCGAACGAAGTAATTTGTATGTCGATTATCTATAATCGTAGTTCGAGTTCTGTTTTACGAAATAACGTTAGGGGGTAAAAGGGGGAGCACGTGTGCGTAATGTAATTCATAGCACACAATGCTATCGAACTTTGTTCGATATAATCTAAATACAACGTACAGTATACATGTACAAATGTATAACACAAGTAACAAATGTATAAAATTTCGATGCATAATGATAAATTTAATAATTATAACAATTGCAGTAACATATGTAAATGACATGTTTAAAAAAAAAATTAAAGTAATGCATAGTGTTTAAAATAAATAATAATAATAATAATATTTTGTAACTTAATAAATAATAATAATATTTTAATATTTTAATAATATTTTAGTAAATAATAATAATACTTTAATAATATTTTAGTAAATAATAATAATATTTTAATAATATTTAAAATACATAATGTTAATAATATGTGTAATGATTGACGATAAGTTTAGCAATCGATAATAATTTCAAGAACCAAATACTAAAATCGCAAGGCTCGCTAGTAGGTACAACGAATAATCAACCAAAAAAAAAAAAAAAAAAAAAAAAAAATTTGATTTCATTTTTTATCTCTCCCATCGCAGTGTCACCACGTGCTGCGAGAAGTAATATCGAAATGATAACCGGTTGTATCGATCCCCCCGTAAATCGTGCTCGAATTATTATATCGTTATTCGAGTTTTGTCGCGGATTTTTAGTGCACGTTGAAGGGTGGAGCGCGTGCGCGTAACGTAATCGGTGGCGTGGAACGACTGGAAAACTTTGTCCGGAACAAAACCGTTGCTGCTGTCGTTACCACCGAGCGATGTTCCAGTTACAACTGACGTGAAAATCCTCGGTGGCCTGCTAAGTGGGACTCGACGCCGGAACGGGAAATTTGCAATGTCCCGTGTCCTAGTGCTTCAAGATCTGACGTGCCAATATGTCGTTAATATCGCCGTCTAGTATACGTACGTACGAACGTACACCAGACTCGTGCGTGACTGCCGGCTAGATTGATATTTTATCGTCGCTCGTTAACGTCGAGCAAACGAATTCGTGATCTTTCCTTGCTGACCAGACGCCAGCGATTCGCAGAGTGTAATTTGTAGGTGTTTGCACGTGCAGCCGTTTTATTCGTTACGTCAGCCAGCTTCGATCGTGAACCGGTTGAGGCTCCACCGAAGCTCGATGTTTTCAGAGGAACACTTTCGTTCGTTCGCAGCATTTTATTGGACAAAAAGTTGGTTATTATAAGCAGGGATTTCGAGACTGTGTCCGTTTGGTCATTAAAGTGACATTAAATTAAATTAAATTGAACGTTTTTTTTTTTTTTTTCGAAATAACACACCTACAATGTGACTTTTGTACAATTGTCCTTTGGATTGTTGTATGTTTTCTGCACTGCGTCAATTTTTTAACAACCGATGCGATTTGTGTTGTATTTGTACGAAGAAGAAAATTAAAGATGAACTTTGGGCTATCTTGTGAACTAGAACTTTGTCAAAATCGACAGTCTTTTTTTTTTTAAATGGAAAAATTTATTTTTGTTTCATTTCACTTCGCAAGATAATCATTGGTTCAAATGATTTTTCTTTTTTCAGATGAATACGGCAATTTAGATCATTAAAAACAATTCAAAGCATAACACAATAATTTATAATAAAAGTAATTGTATAAAAGTTTAACCACGTGCCAGACAAAATTTCGAAACAATAAAGGGCAAATCAATTATCACAAGTCGATTCATTATTATAGGACTCATGAAATAGAAAGTCGGTTATTTAAAAGTAACACAGAAAGATATAGATAAAAAAAATTCAATACTCTCAGAATGCATAGATTGAAATATTCTATTCTATAATATATTCTACAACATGTGGTTTTATATTTTGTAATATAATATAGAATGTATTAACAGTGCATCTTTATTAAGACCTTTTCAAACATGTTTCATTAACACTGCAACAAAGTCCGACTATCATGATTATATTGGTCAAATTTGAAACAAATTTAAAACTATCTACAGAGATGAAACAAATACGTATGTAATTCGCAGACGTTGCAAAAATATTTAAACATTTTACTCGATACGACATCAGTAAGCTTCAATATCCAACGACACTTATTATATGCTTGAAATGACTGTACGTTAATTTTTTTTTTTTACTAATATTCGCAATGAATCTCTTTTGTATAAATTTTCAAATTGATTTCGCATTACGATCATACTATTATAAAATTTTTCATATATATAAATTATAAAACTAATATAAAACTGGAAAATATTAAATTAATATATAACCATAAAAATAATATAAAACTAAAAAATAATATTAATATAAATTAATATATAACTATAGAAATAATACGAAACTAATATAAAACTAATATAACCAAAGGAATCGTCTGTCATTACAATATTAACAAAATTTCAAAGCGTTTCACGTACGACACAAATATTCCATATTTTTTATATCCCATGCAAAATTTTCTCTGCGTGTGAACGAACCCTCTCGTAGGTACACGTCTCTCGATTCGAAAGATCAACGGCATCGAATTGACAGTGACAACAAACGGGTCTTAATCGAGTCGATGTGTACAACGTCTGAAAGTCAAATGTTAACCATGGACCATGAAACGCTCACTTTACAACCTTGAGCCTGTTTGCGACAAAAGTTAATTTTGCGAAAGAAAACGTCTCGGAGAGTTTCGAGAGAGTTTAGGCAAAGTTTAGTCTGTTTCCTTTAACTTTAACGTCGAGAGCCGCATTGTTGAATGTACAGGGTGTCCATAAAGTCTCTTTCCAATTTCAAAAATTTATTACAACGGCAGATGAAAAGGCAGATAGGTGGAAACTACCACAAAGCGAGACGTATGTATTTAAGTTTTTTTTTTCTCGTCTCATTTAATACACCCTCTACACGGGCACTATTAAGTTGAAGCACATCAAGACGGTACTCGATTTCTTACACGATCGATGTTCTTGGTCGTCCCTTTATCGAACACTGTGTCCCCATAAATTTCTTGTGCCATGCACGAACTGATGGACGCGACGGTGGATCTCTTCCATATTTAGTTCTGAAGTTTCGCCGAGTCTGCAGATCCGATTTTTGGTTTCAATAAACCATGATACGCACTGTGCCTTCTCTTGAGGCGTAGCCATTTTTGTAAGGGGTTCATTTAACAGTATCTTATTCATCAACAAGATGTGACAAAAATCTTGATAAAAAGAAAAATCTGACGAACATATCTCGTCAATTGCCTTTGCAATAAATTTTTGAAACTGTAAAGAGACTTTATGGACACCTATATGGGGTTATGTTAAAGAGGATCACTGATGCCATTGCCACCATTGACGAGGGTATGCTACAACGAACATGGTGTGATTTGTGCAACTAATGGTTCCCATATATTGTTATATCAAACAAGGCAGAAAGAAACTTAAATATACGTCCCATTTTGCAATAATTTCCACTCATCAGTTTCATTTGCCTTTGTAATAAATTTTTGAAATGTTTGAAAGAGACTTTATTGACACCCCGTATTTCGAAGGAAACTTCGATGGTATGTAGCTACGCTATACGAAGGGTGGAGAAAGATATACTCGAAAGGGGGTTAGGGTGATAATCCTGGATGGTGGAATGGCAAATAGGACGGAGTCGGCCTGGCGGGGGGGGGGAGGGGGGGGGGTAATTTACAATGTACGAGACAAGGTGCGACGTGTGCTAATGTGTCGACTGCGATGACATACGCGTACGGGGAACGCAGACGAACCGCTGCGTGGCGAAGTCCATCGACACTTACCACTTCGACGTGTCCCCCGAGCGCGAACGTGACTGGACTCGATCCTCCGACAGCAGGATGATTGTATTCCGCGTTAGTTGCCTTTCACGAAGCGTTGAATACTCGCGAATACCAAACACGCTCTTTGAAATTTCGCGGCTCGGATAGCGCGCGGCTCTACGTACAGGGGAGCCTACGGAACATCGCTGGCGAATGAACGAGTTTACCAGTTAACGAAGAATTCGCCAAAATCAACGTGATCTCGTTTCAGATCCTAAACATTCTACTTTTCTCTTCTTCTACTCTCGAAGACTGCAGACAGACGTTTCCAAAGTTGCCGAAAAACTGTTTTCGTGACTAGATCCATCGTTATCTTGAGGACTGAAATTTCCCTAGCGTGTGTTGCACGATTTCTTTTCTTTCTCGCCATTTTAGTGAATTCTCATATTATTAATATTTTAAATTATAAATTTTATAAATAATATAATAATATTGTAAATTATAAATTTTATAAATAATATAATATTATAAATTATAAATTTTAATATTATTATTATAAATTATAAATTTTATAAATATTATATTATAAATTTTAATATTATTAATATTATAAATTATAAATTTTATAAATATGATAATAATATTATAAATTATAAATTTTATAAATATTATAATAATATTATAAATTTTGATATTATTAATATAGAATGTTAGAATTTTAATATTATTAATATTATAAATTATAAATTTTATAAATATTATAATAATATTATAAATTTTGATATTATCAATATAGAATCTTAAAATTTTAATATTACTAATATAGAATTAATATTCGGAATTCAATAGAATGCTAAAAGTTCAATGTTCAAAGTACAATAGAATGCCGAAGAAAGAAAATCGTATAGCAAATAAAGGAGGAGACTTCGTTCTTCAAAATGACAATGGATCTGGCGACGATGCTTTCTCAATGCCCTCAGAGATGTTTGAATTTTTACAATTTTCCATCGTCTTTGGAAAGAACAAATTCACGACTGTGTAAAATAAAGGTAAACTTTGAAGTAAAACCAGTTGTCGATTGTTGTGCAATTTTCTTTCACAAAAGTTCAAATTACTTACATAATTACATAACTACAAAAATCGTTTCTATTCGAAAATAGACGAGCGTATTTTTTTTCTTTTTTTTTTCTATCCATCGAATCGTAGATATGGATTAATCGCGCAGAGATGAAAGACTACATTCGTCAAAATTTCGTAACAGATCGCAGGTCGTGTCAGAGCGATACAGTGACTTTAAATTTACGCTTTAGTGTCAGTTTTTACGTACAATATCAATCAAAAGTGTAGGCATATTTGATATATTTAACAATATATTTAATACTTTGTTATATGTTAATTTCTGTACAACAATAGACGTGTTTACTTTCTATGCAACAACTTATTAAAATATTCCAGACTCTACGCAAGGAGGAGACTATTGTAGAAAAAATGTGTATCAATATTCAAAGATTCGTATTTCATGCACACAACTTCTATTTAAATTTTTAGCCGACAGTGTTAACCTGCAGAATTATATTATTAAACAAGAAAGAAATTCAGTGTGATTTATTAAAAAATTAGAAAATCGTTTGGAAATGACATAATAATTCAACTTACAATTAACGATATTAACAGTGTAATCAAAGAGTGTGAGAAATTTGCTAATGAAGAACTACCGTGCAGCAAGTAGTAATAAGATTAAAAATTAATGCAAACGATATTGTGATGCTTTTACCGCGGTTGAGGGAAATCGAAATCAACTCAATTATTTATGGGCGTCGATTTCCTGATTGTGACCAAAAACTTTTAAACGTAACTAACGTAAGTACTCTCGGTCTGTTTCAACGTTTCATCAAAGGGAAAATATTTTTAAACGAGATAAGGGAATATCAGCGGGACATCTTTATTCATGCACTCTGCTTCATCATACCGTTGCATTCGATGTAATAAAACATGCAAAAAAACCACGTGGAGCAAAACTGAATCGATGAATATTTTCTTTGCAAATTAAATAAATAAATAAATAAAAAAAAAAGAAACATTCGTAACTCTGAAAAAATTGCTTAAATTAAAATCAATCGCGCAAAATATTTGCCCGCGTATCTTAACATCATGCGCTGGAATGAACGACGTGCCACGCACGTCGCCAAATTGCAACAATTTCCCAATTTTAAGTATATTTAATTAATTTTTATGTAATTGTTTAAATATATTAATAAGTAAAATTTTATAATAATTATATTAAAATATTATAGTAATAATTTAAAATTGATAAAATGATTTATAACTCAAGTAATGAAAATGAATTACAAGTAAAATATATTTTGTACCTTTTGTGTCAGGGTTAATTAATTTATTTTAATAATTTAATTATCTCGGAAATAAATGATCTTTTTGTTGAGTAAGAAAAATAAATATATATTTAGAAATTAAATGTTTTTCGTATTTATTAGTATCTAGTTAATATCTAAAAATAATCTAGATGTCAAAACGAATGACAAGCTCATTACTTGTCGATCGTTTCTATCCAGTAATGTCGTACTAATTCAAAGGGATATCAAAAGGAGAAGAAAGCGACGAATTATTGCATACGGTCGCTCGTTACGGTCCGCGGCCGCCCCAGCGCAAGGGGTTAATGTCAACGAGTAACGATTCAGAGGGAATTTATACGTAACTGTTGGTACAGTCACATGGAATTTCGTGACCGATTGCAAATCTGCAAGGACGCTGCCGTTTACAAAATATCGACTCGTCGTCGGCACGTCGTACCTCGATTTCCGCCGAACTTGTAAAAGAATATCCCGTGCTCGTTTCTTCGGGCACATCGATCTTTCAACTCCGCGGAACTGGGTCGGCGCGTTCGCAGAGAGTGGTACGTGTATCACCATAGATCGAGGATAGGGATTTGTCCGTGCTTATCTCTCGGGCGATATTCACCCGAGCAACGACAAATCTTACTCGGTCACATTTCCCCCAGCTGCCAAGTACGTATCGGGCTTAGCAGCGCGAGGGAAGAGATCGCATCGACGCCACGCGAATTTCGGCGTGCGCACGTGTGCTCGCCTTTCTTAGGTACAGCAGTGGATTGTATTTATTGTACGTTTTATTTGGAGCGAAACAAAATTAATTAATAATTTAAAGTGATATATTGTTATTTTATGATATGTTGTATTTTATATATTATAAAATATAATTTATACGATATTAAATAAAGTGATAGAATAATATTTTTTAATATGAAATATCACATTGTGTTACAAAATATAATTTGAGCGATAAGAATAATATATTTCGTATAATATGAAATATCACATTATGTTACAAAATATAATTTATTATATATATATAGCATTTAAATTTCTTTAAATGTTATATTTTATATATTATGAAATATGAGTCACACGATATTAAATAAAGTGATAGAATAATATTTTTCGTATAATATGTAGTATCACATTATGTTACAAAATATAATTTATTATATATATAAACAACGTAGCATTTAAATTTCTTTAAATGTTATATTTTATATATTATGAAATATGAGTCACACGATATTAAATAAAGTGATAGAATAATATTTTTCGTATAATATGTAGTATCACATTATGTTACAAAATATAATTTATTATATATATAAACAACGTAGCATTTAAATTTCTTTAAATGTTATATTTTATATATTATGAAATATGATTCGCACGATATTAAATAAAGTGATAAGAATAATATATTTCGTATAATATGAAATATCACATTATGTTACAAAATATAATTTATTATATATATATATATATATATATATAGGTAGCATTTAAATTTCTTTAAATGTTATATTTTATATATTATGAAATATGATTCACATGATATTAAATAAAGTGATAAGAATAATATTTTTCGTATAATATGGAATATCACATTATGTTACAAAATATAATTTATCATATATATAAATAACGTAGCATTCAAATTTCTTTAGATATGGATTTTCATTCGTGATGCTATTGCTAGTAAAGATGAATACAAATGAATTTAACACAGGTTTAATGTAATATTTCATTTTTGTTTCAGGTAAGTTCCGACAATTGGATATATTTGGATAGAGTGGAACTATTCAACGGGATCAAACGAATCGTCATATATCCCCGAACAATAAAAGATAAGTCGAGGAGAAGATTCATATCATTTATGCATACTATTTTCTGCCTTTATTTAAAAAAAAAAAAAAAAAGAAAACGCCATTTATTTCGTTCCAATTGTTGAACTTCTGTGCGAATTTGCTTTCGCGTATATCTCTCTAGGGGATTTTCACTGTACAGTTGTCATCTTGCAAGATGGTCGATTGATGAATTCGCGTCGCATCTATTTTGAATGGAGGAGAGTTATCGCGCGGACGTGCTCGCACACCTCGCCGCGAAGTAACTCGCGTCGCGATTTGACGGCTAAACAACATCGATTACCAGCGATAAATCGCACGTTGTCAGGCCTCTTTCATCTCGTGGAACGTAACCTCGATTTATGGTGAACTTACATCTCGGTTCGTTAACGGTTCCGATTGAAACCTTCGCCGCGGGCGTTGAGTCCGCTCGACTCGTTTACGAAATCGGTTCTCTCCAGTTACTCGCCCCCCCACCCCTTTTTTGCAAAATTTTCGCGCGTTTCGCCAGTGCAAATGCAACAAGAAATGACAATGATCTTTTTTTTTTCTTTCGTCTCTTTGTTCCTCTCTGGGCGCCAAGTATGCATGGATTTTTAATTACCGGGAGTTGTAAATTTCAGGTTCATCGCGTTAGTAGATGATCTTCGTGCAACTGAGAGATTGATAATTATATTTATATTTAACTATATAATATATAACTATAATATTAATAATTAATATTTAATTAACTATATAATATTTAATAATTAATATTTAATTAATTATTATATTTAATAATTAATATCTAATTAACTATATAATGTTTAATAATTAATATTTAATTAACTATTTTATATTGAACTAATAATTATATTTACAATTCACGAAATTCTGCATTTGTGGAACGATTTTATTTTTGGAAAGAAAATATCTGTAAATATTCAATTTAATACCTGTTTTATTGACAAATCGTCTATTCTTTCGCATACTAGATGTTTCGATTAATTAATATACATAGAAACTCAGACGTAATAATAATTTGAAAAATTGAAAGAAATAAAAGGAAATTTTGGAAAATTAATTGTTGCACTCTATTAAGAAAATGATTCCAACTTCCAGGCCACAAACTGAATTTGGGTTGTAGAAAATACATCGAGTTCTTAAATAAATAATTCATACATTCGCACCGAGGCTATTTGACCAGATATCAAGTAAAATAACATAGTCATTATTTAGTTTTATACTTACACTTCTTTAGTTACTTGTATTCCTTTTTTTTAAAAAAAAGGTAGTATATTTTGTTACTTATATTTATTATCTTACATAAAAACTAGTTAACACCGTTACATTACGATTAAATGAGTATTCGCCTCAAGACGAATGTTTTTAATATTACTATAAAAAGTAAAAATATTATGTTAGCATTACTATAAAAAATAAAAATATTATGTTAATATTACTATAAAAAATAAAAATATTATGTTAATATTACTATAAAAAATAAAAATATATTAATATTACTACAAAAAATAAAAATATTATGTTAATATTACTGTAAAAAGTAAAAATATTATACTAATATTACTATAAAGAGTAAAAATTGTCGAGGCCAATAATCTGAATTATTATCCAACTTTAGTTGACAAAGATAATATTTATAGTGAGAAGATGTATAACTGTAACTACTAATATAACTAACTACTAATATATAATTATAATTATAATACTTATTATAAGTCTACAATATAAGCATTATTTTCTTTTCTTCTCCACGTCGTCGAGTCAAATGTTTTTAATATCCTTCATTTCCTTCGAGCATAGACATTGTTTGTTCTTTGCAGGGCCTTGGCGTTCCATGTATTTCGCGGAGTTTCATTTATTAGGATAGCTACTGATAGCTGTTTTGTTCACGCTCGTTCTCCTAAAGCGATTAGATCCGAAGGATGATGGCTGCGGTCGGGAAAGCAGCGTCTATAAAAAGGGGAACCGTTCGTTCCGGTGTTTCTTCGTCGTATTCGTTGATAATCGCGTGTTTGCGATAGACCAATTTCCCGAATGGATATCCCTCTTGCCGATATTATCCACAGAGTTGGTTGAATTAAGGGCGAAATCGCTTCGTTCTTAGTCACTTGGTCGTTTCTCTTCTTATTGTTCTAATTTATTCCGTTCCAGAAGACCTCTCTAGGTCGCAATCTTAAATATATATATATATATATATATATATATATGCGCCTTTGTATTAACGAAGAAACTTAGAATCAGTGTAAGTAATTTTTCACGAAAAATGAAAAACATATTTTTCTTTTCATCAAAAGTCTTTGTAGTTTTTGAAATAATTCAGCTATTAATATTTTAATAATTGTACTATAATTCTGTGATCACGATGATATCATCATAATATTATATTTACCTATAGTATCATAGTAGTTATAGCATCATGATAGTTACATTACACAGTTTTAACAACAAAAGGATATTTAATAGAGTCTAAATTATTTCTAACGAAAGGTAATAGACACTGATTGACTTCTAAGACTATATTTTTAAAATGATGAGTTGAATAATATATTGTTTTATTTAACCAGATGTTACTTTATTTATTTCATTGCTCGATTTTTCATTCTGTATCGAGTAATTTCTCAACTATTTTCGAATCGAAATTATCGACAGATAATTTGTCATTTGAATAATCGAATCAGCTTAATTCAAGTCTCACGCTGAACAAAGTTGTAATAAACTTTTCTGTCTTGTGATAAATTGAAACAAAAAAAAAAAAAAAAGAGAAAATAAGTTGAAATATTTTCGAGCTTAGAAAATCTTGGATTTTGAGAACTTGAGGATCTTAACAAGTCTCGAAACTCTCGAAAGTTTCAACAGTTGCAGTATCGGCCACTTGACGATGTAAACAATCGTTTTTTACTAATCACGTCACACCGAACCTAGCGAAAGTTGGAGCACGTTCTATTTGTTTATTTTAAACAGTCAACGATGGTCACGATTTTAACAAATATCTTGTTTCCCTAGCAATCTTCCCTAAAAAATAAATACGTTGTCCACCGTTGCGTACCCTGGATTGGATTTTCCAGCATATTTATTTTTTTTCTTCTTCTTCTTCCCCCTCCAGGAAAATTCGGTTTCGCTGAATCGTTTCATGCAAAACTGGCGAGTCTGTGTTGCGTTTAAAGCTTTAGACCTCCGACACCAATGATACACAAGCGTTTCCCCGCCGCTCTCCACCATTCCACTCCAGCATGACATATTTTACACGTATGTACGTGCATAGAGGGGGAGGGGGAGGGGGACATTTTCCAACCCGGTGGAACGTGGAAAGACAGAAGAGCAAAAAAAGGTTTCGTAGCGTTTACAATGCGGCCTACGAGAATATTGCACGACGCAGAAAACAATTACTCGACGTAATCTATTGTTACTTGGAGCGGACGTAGTGACATTCCTCCTCCTCCCTCCCCCCACTCTTCCCCCTCTATTTTCGCGTTCTCGTTTATGTGAATTAATTGGAGTTTCTGCCGCCGGTGATCTCGAAGATGTCGCGAATACGGCGTGACACCGGGGGACCTGTGTTTCTCTGTGGAATTAGCGCGATTTCGTTCGTTGTAAACACTGCGCCGCTTTGACGACGCTTCGATTGTGTAAATCTTCTTAGGACACCGGAATGCCTGTGATTGAATTATTACTTATTATAGAAATTCGAATGTCACGCGTAATGTTTCATCTGTACAGTGTCTGTACTTTGTAGAGAATATTTCCAAGTGCCTATTGCCACTGTGATGAGGACGCGATTGTCGTGTATTGGTGAAATTTTATATTGAAATGTGTGTAGGTACGTATGGTATGTAATAAGTTAATATAATAAAAAATATAAACTTGATGTAATAAATATATACACTTGTGTTGTATGTGCTCGATATCTACTTAAAATAATGAAAAATATAGAGTAAACTTAACATAATAAATATATTAAGTATATTGTGCACATATATACAATAAACTTAACATAATAAAAAATATATAAATAGTTGATTAAATTAACTATAAGTAAATTTACATTAAAGTAAGTTCACTGCAGGTTAAGTAAATTAAAAATATTTAAGCAGTTCGTTATCCATTTTCAACTTTCATCCTTCAATATAATAAGTTCCATATCTGCTAACCTTCTATTTTATTAAAAATAAAATCTTATTTTTCTTTTTTAAACTATTTATTTTTAAAAACTGAAATTAATCCAACTAAAATCAATTTATTAATTACTTAATTACAAGAGGATTAGGAACATTAGTAATTTCATCAGTATAATACATATATCTCTTCAATAGCCCCATGAATACATTTTACATTCCTCCTGTTCTCTTACATCAATAAAATACAAGATCACTTACAAAAAAAAGAAACTTAATTTATATTCTGAACGTTCTATTAATGAGTCACAATTTGCGACTAGCCGATAATTATGTTCTTCAGTTCATCTTAATTATTTAACCTGATAACTATATTTGAACCTCTCGTGCAGCACAGTCTTGCTTGTTCGAGAGACGCAAGATTTCCTTTTCGCCTGATGATGATTCATTATATAATAATCTTGATAATAAATATAATAAGTATGAATATAAAATAAATTTATTAAATTTAATTGTTTCATATGAAAAATTTTATTTCAATATAAATCTAAATATTAATGGCAATATAGAATAAAGTAAAATTCATAATCTAAATGTATAATTTATAAAATTGAAATTGAAAATAATATATATTTTTCTAAAATTATAATTTTGTTAATAGATCGATAATAAAATACAAAATAATTGAATATATAATAGAAAATAATATAAATTGTTTAATATTATTTATTATAAAATATTTATATATAATATGTATAACATTTGTGTATAAAAATTATTAAAACATTATTAAATGAAGTTGAACGTGCGACACTCTGGTTTGAAGTATCAGAAAAAAAAAAAAACCGCGTTGGTATTATTTATCGTGGCACTAGATGTACTATATACCAGGTGGTCGGTCGTAGATCAAAGATCGAGGACATGGAGAGAACATTCCTGGCGATCTTATCGCGAGGATGTTCTTATATTTGGTGGGACAGTAATTGATGGTTACCAAAGATTCAGGTCGATGCGTCTGTCCGGTCTCGGGGAGTCTTGCATAATTACGATCGAAGATTACAGACTTCTTTCGACGTTATTACAAGCTCGGATTTGCCGTGCTCGTTTTACAAACGTCGAAATGTGACGCACGATGAGGTATACGAGAGAGTGACTCGTTGCATCGATTCGCGGTAACTGGACTGCCGGTTTTTATGCGTTTGCAGGAAATTCGAAGCGCCAATGCCTTTTACAATATCTGACGTACAAAACAATTTTACTACCGAGGCTCTGCTTTTTAAATTACAGCCTGGTGGCAATAAATTTGCATAAAAATCTGGAGCAGTCTGGTAATATGTCATGGACTTTGTTCATTGAATGGAATGAAACGCTGAGAAAACTTGCATAGTTTTCCATATTTCGCGTGTCACGTGATTTCACTTGCGAGGTACCATCATTTGAAGTTCGAAACATCAGTCCTTCTCATCGGATGAATTTGGTATTATTTTTATAATTTTGTATCAGTCAGGTTGCGTTGTTTCGTCGATCCGTTTCTTTTGGTTTCAATTTCAGTCAGTGCACGAACGCAGATTTTTTTTTTTTTTTGCGACGCACGCGTTCAACAGACATAAGTTTTTTTCATTTACTTTGGATTTTGTTCATCCAATCGATGTGTACCAGATGTGTAATGGCAATTTCTAACAACGAGCCACACACCACGTGTTTGTCATGACCATGAACTGATTGTTACCAATCAGTTCCAAAGAACCAGCCGTGAAGATCATTTTTCCAGAATTCCCCAACTAAAATAAGAAAATTTCGACTCTTGGAGTGCTCGTCTTGTAAAAAAATCTTTCGCCTTTTAAATTGTCTTCGGAATTAATTAATTTAATTTTAAAGAAATTAATCAATCAAATTGATTTCTTTCGAATCAATCTAAGTTTTTTTTGTATCTACCTTTCGAGACACCCCGTATGTGGGACACTGATTTTCAGTAACAGCTTGCTGTTCGAATCGAATGTAAATTCGTGATTTAAAAATAATGATTATTATTATTATCCAGTGACGCTATATGTGTGCCATTACGAAAGATTATAGCACTGTCGGTGGTTGTTTACTGTTGCTTGGAGATTATTGAAATCACGCGATAATGTCGAAAAGTGATTTTCTCGGCAAACAGATACGGTATTTATACCGATTTTCGATAACAGAGTACCTTAGAACTGGCAAACAACAGTACGAAACTATATTTACAAAGTGAAACAAGATTTTTCGAATTCAGATTGGATCAAATTAAATTCCAAAGTATTTTCGAATCACACTGATGTGGCGATTGATCACAAAAATATGGACAACTAAAAGTAATTATTCAAAGAACATGTTGCGATTTAAACCAAATTTGAACAAAAATTTTAACTTAAAAAATTAGTTTAGTAAGTAATTTAAAAAAATTCTCACTCTTTATTTTCATTCGTTCGGTTATTTATATCTAGATGGTTTATCGAAATATTCGTTTGTTCGAAGAATCATTTCTTTCCGGAGATATACGAGCATCGATGACCCACATCGTACGTGTTCAAATCTCGAAGCGTAAATAGGTCGTCGCAAGAAAGTGATTACAGATCAATATGATAAAAATATATTCGAAGATGATCGATTTCGTATCTCGCAGACAGAAATAAAAATGACTGAAAAAGTGTAATAATAGAAATAGAAATTAATTGCCGAATAAAAAGGTCATGTGGAAATTTTTATTAATGTTGGCGCTTCGTATTTGTCACGGTGATTAATGCACATATCAGCCACGAAACGAAGATAAATATAAAATGTATTGTGAAGTTTCCCCAAGAGCTTTCGGTAAATACCGTCTCGTACTATCAGTCGATTTTATTATCACGACCTATTTTTCGAGCTACGTTGTTTAGACTACAGATCAAACGAACGAGGTCGAATTACTCGTAGCGTCGATAATTATTCGTTTAGTCGATTGAGGCTAAAATGATAACGGTTTGCACGTATAACGATGAAAAGTAATCGTTGTGTAACTAGTTGTACAAAAGGTGATGATCATCCATGAAGAAGTGAGTCGAAAGGAAGGAACGATATTTTTATATAAGATTTGAGGAAATCGAATTTCGAAATTTATTGATAATAATATTAATAATATAAATAATAGACTGCAGACTCTTCTGCAACTTTATATTGTCATTTTAATTGAAAAAAAAAAAAATAGAACCTCGATGAAAAACTACAACACATAGTGTAGAAGAAAATTGCACTTTGAATATTTTATATATTGTTTTATTTCATGCAAACGAACAAATGAATAAAAATTTATCGCGCATGATACTACACCCTGGACGAGGAATTCTCGATCAAACACAAATACTCGAATTTATCTAAAAAATATTGAAATTTTACATGCAAGAAATCACTAGACCTAGTTCTCCATATAATTTAAACAAAAATTATTTTTACAACATTAAACAAAAATATTTCAATATTTTTAAATAAGTATTAATCGAAAACTTTTCGCCAGATTATTTACGTACAACACTGTGTGTGATACTGACGTGCCACGCACGTCGAGAACATTTGGCCCAAAATTGCAATGTTTCTAGTTTCAAGTATATTGAAATACAAAACGAATATAATATAGCACAAATAATACAATTACACGAATATAATATAATTACACAAATATAATATAAATTTATTACGTCTCAGTAATTTCTATCCAGTGATATACCGATGAATTCCAAAAAGAAGACGAATTACTGTATTACGGTTTGGTCACTCGTTACGGTCCGCGAACCAATTACTAGCGCGAGAGGTTAAACAGAGAATTGATCAAGTGAATCATACCTCGCGTGTGCGGCGATTGTTAAACGGCGCAGAATTCAGCAACGTCCGAAAGTAACGCGGAAGATCGACTGCTAACGAGAATGTCCCGGCCGATTCTCCCCCCGAACAAACCGCCCCCTCGGGAAACATCGTTTCCCGCCAACTTACTCAGACTGACCGGTCCACCTTCGATTCCTGCTCTCTTTCTGGTCCGTGGCTGCATAAGCATAAATCAGCGGAACCCGATAGAGCAATCGAGGACGATCGTTGCGTTCATGGAAACGTGAATGGAACTTCCCATAAGCATCGAAACGCAACGTCTGGATCAGAGGTTCGTAAATTTATTCAAGGGCCTGTCGTCTCATTCTCAGATAAGAAATTATTCAGCGTCTCTCAAGAATAGTTGTGTTAAATAAGAAAGAGTCGCGTTATCAGTTATTCGATTAATTTTCAGTGGGTGTATCGTGTTTTTTTATTTTATTTTAATTCCTACTGCTAGCGGTGCAGCCTGAATTGGCATGATAGAAAATGTGATACGAAAATGACACGGCGGTCAGGTGACAAAATATGGGACACGAAAAGCATCCGGTCTGTTCGCCAATGGTAATTACTTTCAGAGCGTACGAGCATTTTTACGTGTGCGTTTTGCTAAGCGAATAATTACCGCCGAGTTTGTACATTTTTACGTACATACGTGCCGATTAACGTGAAAGCGTGTGTTACGTGAAAATTTGAAGACAATTGTTCTATCTAGCCGGTTCAATTATATGATAATTAAGTTTATTATGCCACCAGAAAAATGGAACACTTTTTCTTGAAAAGTTAGTTTCGTAGTTGGGTATTGCTAATAATTCCAGTTGTTTCTTTCTTTTTTTTTTTTTTTTTTTTTTTTAATTTTTGACGTGAAAAGACATGTTCACTAAATGTGCATTTTTATTTCACGCAAGGAACTTGTATGAATATGAAAGTAGACAACGCAAGTATAAAGTAAAAGTATGCATGTTGAATGCTATTTTTTACATACTTTTTATGTAAATTTTGATCGCCTCATATGTGCAAATATCTCGTACAGCTTTTCTTATATATTCTTCTTTCTTTTTTCTTCGTTTGCAATACTTTTAAATCACACGAAACATATTTTTAAATTACTTTGATGAAACTTTCGAATCAAGTTGTTTTTGAAAGAGAACGATTGCTTCGAAGATGTGTTTAAAAAATTTTTCTACTTCGGATAGACACACGTAGTGTCTATAATGTGGCATAGTAGCATCAATTAAATATTAATATCAAATTAAACGATCAAATCCAAAAATAGACGATCTATAAAATTTTTGTAAAAAAGACTAGTAACGTAACTGTTACCATTAGGTGAAATTAAATTTAATCAAAATAATTGAAAGATCGAAAATCGGATAGAAACGCAATTTTCGTGGCACGAGCGCTTCATTGGTCTTATTGCTTTGACTATTGAAATTATTTTCCCACGAAAAACGACGAACGAGAGTTGCCATATTTCTCTCCATGGTCTTTGTATGTTAACCGTTAATGGTTGATATTGGGCTCGGTAACTCGCGTCGTATTTTCCGCGCCGATCGATCTCACGAATTTTCAAATACCCTGGCGGCAGTTTAACGACGTGAGAGCGTTTTGCCAATTAAGATGCTGATGTTCGATTAAATAGTTTACGTTATGAGTTACTGTACTTTGATGGACGTGATATGATACGTCGGACATGATACGCGTCTTTTCACGGAACAAATTGAATTTTCTGATGTTTGAAACGTGACGTACAATTTTGCTGAATGATGAACGAGCAGGTGCAGAGGGAAATGGAAAGAAGTGAAAAATATATATCGACGTACATTTAATGAGTGGACAGTGTGAATGAAACATGTGAAAGAAGAAAGTAAATGACATGGATGAGACTGTAATGTATTATAGAGGTACAGTTACTCGTGAAAGTATTCCAACATTCGTAGCAACTTTTTTTGTGTATGTTGTCCGTGCTTTGCAAAACATTCTGAAATTTCATTAATGCTGCAATGATTGTATTGATGAAGTTTGAAGCAGTATAGAATATATATTATATTATTATATGTAATATTAATATATATAATATATTAATATCGTTATATTATGCTTTTTTCTTATTATTATTTATAATATTTATTATTATACTATTATTAATAATAATACTTACATATATATATGGCGAGAGAAAGAGAGAAAGAGAGAGAGAGAGGAGAGAAAAATTATATCATAATTCATTATATTGATAGCTCGTAAATGAATAAATAAAATCCTACACGTTGTTGATAATTAAATTTTGAAACGTACTTCATGTAAATGTTCTTATACAGTGTTCGAATAATTTTGCAAACTATTATATATAACAATACATAAAGATAAAACGAGGAGACTAGGTGCTCTGTTGAATTTCTTATGTCAGAAATATTAAATTTGATCAGATTGCAACAAATTTATGATTATATTCATATGTATATTTGATACAGAATCAATCAAATAACCAAATTACATAAGGGAATGATTTTATTGTGTATGTGTGAAAAAAACAAGTAGAAAATACAATAACGTTCGTCTTCGGAAAAATTAAAATTAAAATTTGAAAATTCATCAAGTATCAGCCCAGATCTTAATTAAACATTCCTGATAATGAAGATATTTTATTCCACGTGTGTTTAACTCATTTTCATACAAAACAGAATAATCGTCTGTTAGCCAAATTCACATACATTGAACAAACTAGATTTCATTAAACAATATATATAATATAAACTAATATAAACGTACATAATATAAAACAATTATACATAATAAAAATAATAAATATACAGAGTACAAAATAATTATACATAATAACAATGACAAATATAAATAATATAAAATAATTATACATAATAATAATAATAATAATAATAATAATAAACATATTATCATTACTATATAATTTTATTAATTTCGAAAAATTTAGATTTCATCGAATAACGAAGGGCCCTGTAAGATATTTCCGATTTATTTATACTAAAACCTTTGTATTCAACGTCTCTCCCTTGAAATGGAATTGAGTCGTTCCCTCGTTGCAGTCGGTCCGAATTGCACTCCGTTTACGACGCGTCAAAAAATCGTCAATTATGAGAGCGTTGCGTCTCGCGCAACGTGCCTTTGACGCAGTATCGTTTATTCCGCGAAACGATCGAACATCGATGTACATACATTACACGTTAATCGCCAGTGTGTACGCAGAACGTACGTACCAGGGCTGTACGTGCGCACATACGTATAATTTATATGTATTTCCACGTGCGATTCCGCGAATGCGAATACGTGTACCTTACAGCGCGGAGAATGGACGAGGTATGAGAAGGAGATAGCCGGTCGTCGGCGAGAGGAAAAGAGAGAGAGAGAGAGAGAAAGAGAGAGAGGACGAGTTAATGAAAGGAGAACACGCGAGTGGATGAAGGAAGAAAGGACCAGAAGGGTTAGGGAGAGCGGCGGGAGAGGCACAGACACTGATTGAACTAGGAACACTTGCCCCGGCATACCAGGATAATGCCACTAAATTACAGGTGCCGTGGATGCCGTGCCATAAAATGCTTGACGTATCGCAATTAAAGGTAAATCCGAATAAGTTTAACCAGCACGCTCCGCGGCCTAAGTATTCTCCTCCACCTCCTCCCCCCTGTTCCGCCTCTTATCGTCGGTGGAATCGCGATAAACTTGGAAGCCTCTTGACCAGCGTGTTTGGCTTCGCTTCCGATGGCTATCACCGCGATAGGTGCCAATGGCGTGCACGGGGCAGGTGTGTACAACTGTTGGACAGCTTAGTTTGTTTGTCTTTATTACGAAAATTACTTCTTGCCCGGCGAGATTACATCGAGATTTCGATCGAGTTGAAAATGGTTGAAAAGGGAACGGGTCGATTATCTGTGTAATTACGCACACGGTTCCGGATCGAGATCTGTTTCGGCAATATTGTGTGTCCGATGATGTTTCAAATTCTATCTCTTTCTCTCTCTCTCTCTCTCTTATTAATTTCGATCATTTCTGTTACCGTACTGTATTTCCTGTTAACTATAATTGTTAGAGTTGCCATTGTTAACTGAGCAACTATTGTAACAGTACGAGTGTTAGCGAAATGTGAAAAGTTAACGAAAAACTAGGCAGGTGAAACTGAGATTTATGATCTTTTTACATTTTGACTCACGGTACATTCGTTTAATGCAAACGATGTAGTAAATATAACATAACAGAAATGTTTGTTTATTTATTGTTATATTTAATACATACTGATTGTAAATTACAAGATTCATACAAACAAGAATTAATTTGCATGTATTTGGTATAAAACATATGAACATCTACAAATAAATATCGAATTTATTATAAACCTTCATAATAATAATAATAACAATTTAACAATATAATATAACAATAATAATTTCTTGAATAAATTCTGTATGTACATAATAAGCTTTGAGAATTACAAGATGCCACCTAAATATCTTTTCGAATTATGACGATGCACAAAATAATTTTTGGCCAAACATGAATGGTATCGGAAAGACAATAACTGGTAAGAACATATTTCTTCAATGACTTTTTTTTTCATATAACTATATATACATTTTTTTATTGTATCATGTAACTAAAAAAAAATGCATTTGGTTATGTAAAGAACACGACCATTAATATTTAAGTTTTACGTATAAATTTATAATATGTGTTATATATGTGTATAAAATTCTCATAAGTTACGTACTAATTAAATTATTATTATATTCTATTATTAAAGTATCATTATTATTATATTAGAAATTATTATTAAGTATAATTATAATGTATAATTGTTTATAACACACACACACACACACACACACACACACACACACACACACACACACACACACACAGAGTCAGGATTAAAGAGGTGTCAAATGAACATCCATTCGTATTTTAAAAACTACATATTTCCTTCGCACGAGAACCCGAAGAAATATAACGAAACACGTCGATTTAATCGTGAAATTGATTTCATTCACCACGTACGTATAAAGTCACGTGTAATTAACCCGTTGTGCCCAACGGTCGCCTCACGTTGATTTCAGACTTTCGCGTGTGCTACGCATTCAATCGTACCTCTTTGTGCACGCTACTACGTTTTGAAATGACAGAACGGATCGTCGTACATATGTGTATATATATATATATATATTCGTGGAAAATCTCTCGTGCAATAATTATCGACCTTTGTAGTATTCTTTTCGCGCTGTTTTTACGTACACTCGTATCGTTTACATCTGCAGAAGCAAAAGGAACAGTAGAAATGCAGCGTAAACAATCCTTTTTGACATTTTAATAATGAAGAGGAGAAAAAAAGGGAAAGAAATAAATTGAACGAATATTTGTCTTTTCTTTGTACGTTTATTGTACAAGAATTTATTTTATCATCTTGCATCACAAATGTATTTTGGTGAAGTGAAAATTCAGTAGAATGTGTTGTGCATAATCGATTCACGCAATTTTTTGTAATATAAGATCATGCAAAATAAGAATCACGTATCCACGTTCTGAAAATTTTATTTTGTGTTCTTTCCACTAGTATGACAGATCGTTAGAAAACACCGACTGACTTGTTTATGACAACCATTCGTGTTAAATTTAAATCTGGAGTAAATACTTATAAATGAATATACGATGACCTGTTCCTTCCACAAATAAACGAAATTGCAGAAATTGTTAAATCTATCTAATTCCAGCAAAAGTAACAGCCGATCGAAAAATCTACAATTGTTTTTTTCCTCGTCAAGTCTAAAATGTAAATAAAAATATTTGATAGGGGACCAGGTATATCATTTTCACCCTGACTCGTCGTCTAAACTCCGTCTCTATCGAAACACTAAAAGAAAACTAACAAGATACTAAAACTCTGAAAGAAAAATAGATACGATAGGTCGCAGCGTAGATCCTTCAGTTTTCAACCTGCAACTACCCTCCAGATTTTGCAAGTTAGTCGTCTCACTCGGGCGATTCAATTTCGTCGTACATCCTCGCCGTACACGAACTCGAAATTTATTTCACGCCCGACGGTTGTTCATAAATTTTTAAAAACTCGTCCTCGCGGACGAGACGAGCGCTAACACACTCGTGCAAGTATAAACGTGGACCGGTCGCGACCGATAAGTAAGGAGCGGCTGTATCTTCCCTCACCGCCGTTTCATCCTTGCCTTTTACCTGTTCGTCGATCGCTATCGAGGTCGCTTGACACATCTAGACCAGTCGCAAATTTATATCTCTCGTTAACGTTGACGTCTCTAATGGACCGTTAGGCGAGTCCGCGTAATTACGACGAACGAAGCAAGAAACGGACGCGTACTCTGCTGCTTTTCCCGAAAATCAACGAATAACGGACAACATAGTTCACGCGGCGTTGTTGAAGAGTGCCTTGTGCCTGCAGCTTGGAGAATCTCGAGCCGCGAATCTCAAAGATTTCAACTCGAACGTCGTGCCGCGAGAGTTGGAGTACTTCAAACTCGGAGACAATTTCAACCTCTTGCATTTTTGTTCGAAGTTGCAACATTTTCTCAGTTTTAGGTATACTTAAATGTGACCCAGGCAAAACAGACGATATTAGTTTATTACTTCTTAATCATTTCTATCTAGTGACATCATAACGACGAGTTCGAAACGAGAAAGAAAGCGACGAATTATTGTATACGGTTTCGGTCACTCGTTATGGTCCGCGAACCAGTTTCCAGCGCAAGGGGTTAAACAGTATCGTACATTGTCAAATATTATATACGTCGGTTTCAGTATTATTCACGGAATCAACTTTAACAGTCTCGACATATTTATACTTCGCTAATTTTGCGTACGAGTCTGCTTGAAAAAGATAAATACCTTCCAAGTTGTTTACATCTTATTAGCATCCATCAAGATGGATGGATCAAGATAGCCAGCGAGATACAGATATCATTTTCTTTATTTAAATATTTTAATCCGATATTTTTCAGGAAACGCGTGACTCTTGCAGCATATTTGAGTTAGATGTATCAATAGTAATACTTGCGTTGCATTCGTTAAAGATTCAGCGGATTCGATTTGAACACGAGATAGAAATTAGGTTAGGTTGCTATTGCTCGTTCTTAATCCGATTGATACTGTTTGGACCAGTCAGTATCATTCGTAGAACTTGATTTGGTTGTACAGTAATGTTTAATAAGAAAGTGGACGCCATTTCTCTGAAAAAATAAATTCCTTTTGCAAGAAAGACTTGATTCGATCTTGGATACGAGATAAAAATTAAGTTAGGTTGCTATTGCTCGTTCTTAGTCCGATTGATACTGTTTGGACCAGTCAGTATCATTCGTAGAACTTGATTTGGTTGTACAGTAATGTTTAATAAGAACGTGGACGCCATTTCTCTGAAAAAATAAATTCCTTTTGCAAAAAAGACTTGATTCGATCTGGATACGAGATAAAAATTAAGTTAGGTTGCTATTGCTCGTTCTTAATCCGATTGATACTGTTTGGACCAGTCAGTATCATTCGTAGAACTTGATTTGGTTGTACAGTAATGTTTAATAAGAAAGTGGACGCCATTTCTCTGAAAAAATAAATTCCTTTTGCAAGAAAGACTTGATTCGATCTTGGATACGAGATAAAAATTAAGTTAGGTTGCTATTGCTCGTTCTTAATCCGATTGATACTGTTTGGACCAGTCAGTATCATTCGTAGAACTTGATTTGGTTGTACAGTAATGTTTAATAAGAACGTGGACGCCATTTCTCTGAAAAAATAAATTCCTTTTGCAAAAAAGACTTGATTCGATCTGGATACGAGATAAAAATTAAGTTAGGTTGCTATTGCTCGTTCTTAATCCGATTGATACTGTTTGGACCAGTCAGTATCATTCGTAGAACTTGATTTGGTTGTACAGTAATGTTTAATAAGAAAGTGGACGCCATTTCTCTGAAAAAATAAATTCCTTTTGCAAAAAAGACTTGATTCGATCTGGATACGAGATAGAAATTAGGTTAGGTTGCTATTGCTCGTTCTTAATCCGATTGATACTGTTTGGACCAGTCAGTATCATTCGTAGAACTTGATTTGGTTGTACAGTAATGTTTAATAAGAACGTGGACGCCATTTCTCTGAAAAAATAAATTCCTTTTGCAAAAAAACTTGATTCAATCTGGACGCGAGACGGATATTAGGTACCGCTTGGATCAATCGGCCAGTGTCATTCGTAGAATGATTTGATTTTGTTGTATTTTGCAGTGACAATTATCAGTTTTCGACCGGATGTTCCATGGTCGAAATCAGTTTCGTCGATATTCGTGGAGAATTTGCAAGTTGTTCCACGTCGCACGGCGACGGTCCTCCGGACGTGTTGAAAGACATCAACGCCATTAACCAGGGACGAATCGAAAGGGGCTCCCATAGCCGTGTTACCCGGCCGTTCCATTTGATCCTGTTTCCGTCAACGGCATCCGCGTTTTCCGACTGATATTGAATTCTCCATAATGGAATTTCCTCGGAGGCAACGGGATCGCGTTGCCTCGCAGCCGCGCCGCGCCGCCTCCAGCCCTGGGATCAATGTCATTTTTACGTTATCGCTTGCCCGTAACGAGATAGACAGCAATCGCGAAATATCGAAAAATCTTTTCCCCCCGGTACCGTTCCTCACCTGAGAGTGTGTGTGTGTGTGTGAGAGAGATGAATTCCGCGAACAGCTTTCCTCGCCTGCTGTGTGCGATGTACATACAACCGGCCGACGTATTCCGCCGGGCACTTACGCGCGCCGATGCCGCTGCAATCTGGTTAGCCGGCGCGAGATTGCACGGAAATAGCCCGGAGATCGCTGTTCAATTTCAAAGTAGTCCGCGGAAACTCACTCGAGAATCCACTCGAGTCGCGACGAGTACCGAGTCCTCGTCTCTCTCTCGCTCTCGGTGTATGTATATGTACTTACCTCGCGTGAAAACGTTCGAAATCGCACCTTCTCACCCTCCCCCACCCCCTGTAGACTATCCTCGACGAATTATCCTCGCCTCGCGTGCGATTCAAACTCGTGTGCGCGCGACACCGAGTGGCCCGCCAGCCGGTGATTGCGCGTTATTGTGCTCGGACTAACTTCCCGCTTCGACTCAGTTCGTCGAATGTCAACGGCGATTAACAGGCGAATGTCTCGACTCTGTTTCGAGAATCGATCACCGCTGATCCAGCGATGCCACCAAACTCGCGGTCTTCCTTTTGAAAATCTCTCCTGGCCCGCGCGCTGTCTTCTCGCAGTGTCTTCAATTCTTTCTTTCTTTCGTTTCCCTTCCACCTCTCGAGGTGATATTTCCATTATTTGCGCGTGAAATATTTAAAATTCCATTGTAGTTACGTGAAAACAAGAAGGCTGTATCTTTCTTTTCTCTTTCGTGGCTTGCACACGATGTTCCATGCGGAGAGATTCGTTGTTGCGCTGATTGCGGACCATAACGAGTGACCCGTACACAATAATTCGTCGCTTTCATTTTGAACTCGTCGATACGATATCACTGGATATCGTCTATTGTTTGTTTTGCCTATTTTCTTTTACTTAAATATACATAAAACTGAGAAACTATTACAATTTTGGGACAAAAAATTCTTGACATCCGTAGCACGTCATTTCAGCACGAAAGGCGCTGTGATTAACGCAACGTTCCTCGCAATCAGTTTCTTCTGCATAAATTAAACGCTCTTTCGTTCTCTGCGTCAATTGTCGTGAGATGTTACATTATTTTGCTGTAATTGTAGACATAAAGACGAAGTTCTGTGATATTTTGGTAACGAAATACTGCCAAAATTAAAGATGACATTCGTTCCTTTTTCTTTTTTCTTCCTTGGAGAATTCGAGTGGCAAACAGGTTGCAGTGTGAAGCAAATCTGATTTGAAATACAGATAACAATTTGAAGTAACGAAATTTGTTATTTCTGTTTGAACGTCGTTTCGATTAATTTCTCATTTTTACTCGAGGAATAACTTTGTCTTGGGAAAAATGCGAAGATGGGAATTATAAAGAATATTCCACGTAGATGTATTTTATATACGTCTTTCTTTCATCATTTGTGCATTTTCTCATCTTTGAATTTCCCGCGTGTATATAAATATCCACAATCTATTTATCATTAATCCCCGGTAGAGGGAACGTGAAACGAAATATTCAAAATTTTAATAACGCAGCATAAATTGCTGCTGACAGCTCTAATTAACCCGACGACGCAAGGAAATGAATTTATTATAATTACGGGAAATACGCGTTTCTATGTCTTTTCTTGCGTCTCTTTGTTTCAATCGAAAAAGAATGTGTCGCCTCAAGTTTTTGATACTGCAACGTTTGCTCACGTCGTATCACACACTACTCCTATGTAACTGATAAATAAAGGTCTATTGAACAGCGGCAGTGTCTCTATGAGAAAACGATACGAGACTGGTCGAATTTCAAGAACATAAGCTTCAGTTTTCACCAGCGCGGTGTAGATTCGAGAACGTGAAAGTTACGCTGCAGTTTTTGGCGTAGTTTCACAGCACGATATCATGTATTATATAATATTATAGCTTGTGAATTTTATTTTGTTGCTCTGCGCGCCCATTTTCAAAGGCAGCAGAATTACACAGTACAATCGTGTCTATTCATAAAAAGCGTTTGAATAATTTTTATGAATTCAGCTCATCTGCGTGTATATAAATCATTTTGACATTTCTGCGATAGTGTACTGAAAATCGACTGTCGTGGCTACTATTGATTAAATTTGAAAGAATTTGAAAACTGTGGGTTGAAATTACGAGATACTCACATCTGTGAAAAATGTTTGAACAACTGTAATTCATTAAATTTATTTTTAACACGTATTACACGCTCATTATTAATTTCGTTAACAAATTGACAGATATGGCAGCATTTATGCAAAAAATGGGAAAAGAAATTAATTATCTTCTCGAATACAGTGTTTCATCTTTGAATTTATTAGCGATCAACTGTATCGAACATAACTGGATATTTATAACGAGCATTCACTTTTTATTTTGCTTTATATGAAATAATAACAAGCATTCTTTTGTCGTGTCTCACAATTCTTGTTAACGTTTCTAATCTTTTAAACATTCCAAAACACTCTTCCCATTTATATTAATACAAATACAGATATATAATTATATATAAAGATAGAGTTATATAATTATAGATAATAATTTTATCATAATTTTATTAAAACGTCGAAACGTCTGCGCAGATTTAAAATAAAACTGACGTTTCATTAAAGCTTGTTCTTTATTCATTAAGAACGTCGATATTTTTGCGGTTGGTCCGCGCTGATGGAGGAAACGAATTTCTAAAATAAATTCTCTATTTAATCACCAGTTGCGCGGTTACGTGCGCATTATAACTTGTTTTGGATCAAAGATGGAATGTTAATGTCATGTGATAGATGACCCACGACCTGCTGGCCTATCTGTGACCCGATTTTCAGTAGGGGACAAGAAAAATGCTCGACAGTATTCTCACACAATCAGTGTTGCTACCTATCCAACCGATCCTTGGTCTATGGACCGAAGCAACCTCATTTCCTCCTGTAAACGTAAAAATATTTTTCATCGATAATCCAACCGCGTTAGTGTACACACACAGTCTCCACAGGCTACGACATATTCTCAGGAAATTTACATTATTTCAATATTAAACGCAGTGTTCCCTCTCTCTACTGAAATACGTACATACAGTACGTGGCTTCCATTAATATTCGGACACTGTCATAATTTTGTGGAGAAAAGAAATCGTACAATTAATAAACTTGGATTCATTTTGAAGCCTGAAGCCTCCGCTTTCAAAGTGCACCGTCCATTCTATTCTGAAATATTTTTACATCACGTGGCAAGGTACATCTCTCCCCGAAAGTGCTACACAACTGTCATAGTGTGCAAAAACATTGAAAAATTTTTCTCATTTTACGACTGACTCTATGTAAAATTTAAATACTGACTTTGTAATAAATTTAAATACTGACTCTACAATAAATTTAAATACTGAAACTTCGTTCTTACTTTTCAGTAACTTGGAAGCACGGTCCTTTCTCTGCCACTTTATTAACCTTAGACGACGAAAGATCAAACATTCTCTTCATTTTCGCCTGATGTTCAATAAATTAGCGAAAAAAGAAAAAAAAGTTTTGAAGAGTGCCTTCAATCAGTCATAAAAAAAAATTTTGTTAATGTTTCTACACATTATTATGACAATTTAATTATTTAAGAATGTTATATTTTAGAGCAAAATATTAATTTATTATTAGTTTGATTTATTAAGAATATTATATTTTAGAGCAAAATATTAATTTATTATTAATTCAATTTATTAAGAATATTATATTCTAGAAAGCAAAATACGATATATTTAGAGGCTTCAAGTTCCAAAATAAGCCCAAGCTTCTTACTGCACGATCACTTTTTGCAAAATTGTAACAGTTTCGACATTTAGTGGTCGAATATTAATGGAAGCCACTGTAGCACGTAGCAACAAAATTTGAATAACATTTGCATCGTAATTGCTGTATTTATTTCCGATCGTCGCACAAACGTGAGAAAAATATCGTGTTTGCAAACGCTGTTGAGTTTGCGTCATCCGAGGAAGCCAAACTCATAAAACCAATTGGAAAAGGTTGCAATTCATTAGCGACGTTTAACCTTCGAATTCAGCTAGTTACTCTTAACAAGTAATTGTAAAACATTGTTGCTACAACAGATAGCAACGTATTCGATCCGTATCTCGGCATTATAATCTTCTCTTTTTAGTATGTAATTTCTTCTTTTTCTTTTTTTTTTTTTTTTTTTTTTAAATATTGGAGTTTAGAGTCGCATCGACTACGAGGTCTTTAGCGACGTGCTGGAAATTTTCTCTTTATATTTGTTCTAGTAGTTGGGTCTCCTTTAGATAGTTGATGACGTTTTTTTTTGTCGTTTCTGGCAGGGTGTAAACTTTTATAAATATAAGTTATTTAGTAAACTTTTAACTTCTAAATTATTTCTTTTTCTGCTTTATAAATTAACTTTTACATTAAATTTTTACATTTTGATTCTGTTGTAAAAGTTCAATTCTAACGTTATGGAATTCAATTCCAAGTTACCAAGGAACATTTATTTCTTAACAGATATTTTAAAGTAAAATATAAAGTAAAATATAAAATTTAAAGTAAAATATTTATACTCTTTTTCACTTACAGTTGGCATTATTTAAGAAATTGAAAACAGGATAAACATAAACGAGTAATTAAGTCAAGATTTTTATGCAACTATACGACTCAAGGTTTCAACCTCAAACCTGTATAACACTTAACGGCAAGTTTGTTTGAAAGAAATTTAACTTTTTCAAAGCAAAACAACTGTCTCTGTTCAACTTTTTCTCACTTCCGACAAAAATAAAAGCTTTCTTTCTATGTGTATATATATATATATAGAATATAAGTTTCAGTATATTATAAAACTGTTTTCCTACAAGAGAGAAACTTAAAAGTAAGGAAATAATCTGTTATACGAGAACTAATTGAAAATTCTAACAGTTTCGTTCAAGCACTGTTCGCGTTTCCAAGTCTCCCGGTCGAGATACACATTTTCGACTGTTAATTCGATGTATCACGAGCAAAGGGCGGCAGCGGGTGGGGAACGAGGGAGGGAGGACGCGTCGAATCGTTATCGCGTGGTAAAAGTTGCGCGCGGGAAAGAGCGAGCGGTGTTCGCGCCCGATCGAAAGTTCATCGGCCTTTCACTCGACTCCTCCATAAATTGTACGGCGAAATAACCACGAGATCCTTTCCAGCTATTATAGTACCTTTCGACTACTTTGCATCGACGATTCCATTTATATTCGCGTCTCGCACCGGCGAATGAGTCGCGCCGCGCTCCTTCGCGGCTTGCATTTATACTCATTGACAGGGATGATGGATGTTTCGATTTTACCCTCGACTAGTATGATTATAGTTAATAGTTGCAGCACGTAGCGACGAAATTCAATCAATCTTTCTTTCGATCCATCGTCGGCTGGTATCAAACGATCATTTATTGCCCTCTCGCGCCCCCGATACTAGATCGGGCCTAATGAAGCCCACGGTCTTTTTATTATTGCTTTGATGAATCGCGTTCCTCGTTTTTTTTTCTTTTTTTTCTTTCCTTCTTTTTCTCCACACTGTGCCGACCGGAACATGTTTATTTAGCCATTGTAATGGATGATCGTCAGCGCGAAACGGTTTACGATTTAATCTCGCGTCGATTTT
The DNA here is from genome assembly GCA_036937485.2 of Tetragonisca angustula. Classification (NCBI taxonomy): domain Eukaryota; kingdom Metazoa; phylum Arthropoda; class Insecta; order Hymenoptera; family Apidae; genus Tetragonisca; species Tetragonisca angustula. The sequence continues at coordinate 2,452,796 of JAWNGG020000013.1, forward strand.
CTCGATCGAACTATTTTTCTTTTGAAAGCCTTCGTTCCCTGGGGAAAATCGAGATTTATCTGTCGATTATACTTCGGTGGAAAATTTGAGAATTTTGTCCATTATATATCTTGGTTTGGCTAATTCCGGGAGGACTATAATCGACGCGAGGACAGTTTGTGCGCGAATGAAATTTTGTTCTACTTTCAAGAGAAGCGTTTCGTTGAAAATTGCCTCGGTAAATTTTCAAACTTATCATATTGTAAAAAAAAAAAAAAAAAAAATTCTGCTCCACGTTCTTCACTTATTTTCGCGGATAGAGTAACATCCTGCTAATTATTCTTTTCCTGTCGAGTCTACTTAGAATTGACTTAACTTCAAACATAACGTTGATAAACTTTCGGTTTCCTGAAAAACTAAGGCTTTGATAAAAAGAAAAAAAAAATTGTATTCTCTCTTTTTGACTCATGTTTCCACGTAAAATCACCTGTTACTCGGTTGTACACCATCCTGTCCTGTGTACTTAACTTGCCACGCACGTCGAGAATTTTTTTTGCCTCAAATTGCAATATTTTCTCAATTTTTAAGTATATTTAAGTATATTTAAGTATATAATTATTAAAATAATAAATCTATTACTTGTTAATAATTTTTATCCGACGATATCATACCGACGAGGGTTCAGAAACAAAGCGACGATTTATTTTACACGGTTTGGTCACTCGTTATGGTCCGCAATCAGTTAATTAACCTCTTGCGCTGGAATGACGTGCCACGCACGTCGAGAATTATTTTTCTCCCAAATTGCAATATTTCCTCAGTTTTTGAGTATATTCAAGTATAACCCAGGCAAAACAAATAATAAATTTATTATTTTGTTAATAATTTTTATCCAGTGATTATCATTCTTTTTCAAAAGGAAAAAGAAAGCGACGAATTATTGTATACGGTTTCGGTCACTCGTTATGGTCCGCGAACCAGTTGTCACCGCAAGTATACAGTCATACATTTCCCCTGTAGAGAAGGAAAAAAAAAAATGAAGGAAAAGATCCACAGTGTAATTATGAAAATGAAAAGTTGTGGAACAATCAGTACACACGTATTAATCAACACGACATAGCGAAATAACATGTTTTGTACGAAAAGCAATACGATTAAAAAGAAAAAAGAAATTTATTAGGAATTTCTTCGAGATCCACTCCAACAATATCTAGAGGGTGAAACTTTTCAAATGGTAGAAATGCATGCACCTGCACGGATACGTGTTACAGGAACTCTCTCTCTCTCTCTTTCTCTCTCTTTGTTCCAATTACACATTTGCCAAGAAACGTATCATTTCCCACTATAAACTTCCCTCTGGACAAGTATCAACCGCTAAATGCCAGCTTGAATTGATTGTTCACTTAATTCACTGAAAATCGTAAGAATCTAATTGCGATACAGAGCTGATCTTTTTCAGTTGCTATTTGTGGTGCATGCAACACCTGCTTCCTTCATCTGGAATATTCTGAATTCGAAATCAATGCTTTGCTCTACGAAATGCATCCTCTTTACGGAACGAGCCTTTTTCTTTCCCCACTGAAGTTGAAATTATCTTTGAAACGTCCAATAAGGAAGCGGTGTAGAAAGCTGAAAAAATCGAAGCCAAGAAAAGTGTACGTGTATTGATTCACTCTTCAGCAAAATATTCGCGTTTGAATAAATAAACGAATTAAACATCGTTCTTCTGTTTTTTGTCAGATGTACGATATTTGAAAAAAAAGCATGAGTGCAGTTTTGTTGAACGTGTGACATATTGAAAAGAGTATGTTTATTAAGAATGTAGAGCAGCGTAACATTATCTCTAGCTTTTTCTTTTCGCCATCTCTGTAAAAATTTGACAAAAATTTGAATTTAGGAATTGATTTCTTAATTTAATTGATATTTTGCATCAAACAAGACAACGCAAGCTGACAAGATTTTCGTTGTATCATTTCATTAATTTATAAAGTGAAATTATGTTCTACATTCTTATTTTATCAAGTAGGATTTTTAAAGTTTCGTGGGTTTTTAATTTTTGATGGACACAGCCGAAGAAATAGCTAAAGAAATTTGTTTTGTCGTAATGTATACTTTACTCTAGGTATTTTACATACTTTTGCATATTATACGCGTGCAATTTTGCAATTTCCAATTCCTCGCAAATGGATGGAAATCTGTCATCTGTACGCGAAATGAAAGAGGAACAGTGTGTTGTGCAAAATGAAGAAAATAGAATAAATAGAAACAAATTGATACTTTAAACGAAAGGACGTTTTATTAAAAAAAATCATAATAAAAACGAAAGGATATTTCCATTTCAAGATGTTTCTCGTTCTTCCGCGAAAACTGCATTCGTCACACGTTGAATTTCTTCTAATTTCAACAAGCGCATTAATACGTTTCTGACGTTTAATTCTGGTGAGTATCTTTGCGACACTTGGAAAAAATTCACGTGGACGTAAACTTGTTTATCGTTCGTTTCACGCCGATGGAAATATCGATCCTTCATCTCTTTCATTTCCGTCGTATGCTTCTTAACGAAGCACACTTGTGAGTAGCATAATGAAGTTTTACGACTGAATCGTTAAATTGTTGCCATAGGTATAGAATTGTTCAATTATTGGTAGACTGTGTCTTCCTTTTATCGTCGTCAATTAATCAGAAATCTTTACGTGTTTACGGAAAATTCAAAGGTGGAGAAACGTACAGAAAATGAATATTGAACGCAGAAACGCGCGGAAATACTCGTAAGATATTCAAAGCACGGTAATGGTTTGTAAGTAACATAAATCTCTGTCCACGCTGTATTTTTTTTAACGCGTTGGCCACGCGTTTCATTCCTACGAAACGCTGTATCACGAGAAAAGTGCAACGAAAGCGTATCTTTGACTTTATGACACTGTCTGGCAACATATTTGCGTTTTAAATATCTCTTGTCTCGACGATTTTCATCCTCAGTTTCGTATTCATTTATAGAAACATTGGCCATCGGTCAAAGTGTCAATCACGTCTATGAAAATGTAAATTTGCGCAAATACTCGCTATAGATATTGTTACGTTGCAGGAAGATCTAACTACATATTTGCGTTATTTAAATACCTCTTGTCGACGATCATGTTCATCTTGGTTTAATTATTCGTTGAAACATCGGCCGGTCAAAGTGTCAGTCGTTTGTGTGAAAATATAAATTTGCATGAGTATCCACAGTCTGGCTGTAAAACACGAATATCACATCTCACACGTTCTGTATCTAAATGAAAAATAAATTAATAGCCTAGAGATTTTTTTAAAATTTATTTGTCAGATATCGGGGAGAAAAGAAACTTTCAATATATATCGTAGATGTTATCAGAGATTAATTAAAATTTTCAGACATTCTTCTGATGAAAAGTAGAAAAGGGGCAAGCTCGTAAGAGGCGAACGTTTACAGACTGTTACGACAAATTAACAAGTGCAAGATGGGATATATTATGGTTGTGCGTGTTCATTTGCTGGGATGAACTTGGCAAACGAGCCAGGTTCTCGTGTGGTTACGAGAGGCCAGCATACGAACCGTGTAGGGCACTATGGCAATGTCTTGTTTCGGAGGTGCGAAGAACTAAATTAATTAAACAACTGCAAGAAAAAAAAAAATACTGAGTCTTTTTCTTCTTATGCGCGCTAATTCACTCTCAGAATCTACAGTTACGATTTGCAATTTCGAACATCTTAAAAAAAAAAAAAATTGTAATTTAACAATTTAGAGAAATAATTTGTAATCGTGCAACGAAGAACGCACTGCTATAATTTCTTTCATGTAGATACGAATTGCATTCTATAGAAAAAAGAAAAAAAAAAATGAAAGAAATTATATTATTGTTAATTTTGTTGAATGGAATGATTTGCAAGATGGTTGATTGTAATACAAAGGTTGTATTATGCTGTCGAGTTGTTCAGTTCCTTTAGTTCTCTTAATTTAAAAATTACCAAACCTGTTAAAGTGCTTCTGTTCATCCTTTGATGAGGTCTTTGGTCTTTTAGAGTTTTCGGTTTGTTAATTTTTGAATTACTATTGAATTTTGTTGAAATGGAGATACTAGATTGCACATACAAAGAGATACAATTTAATCATATAATTTTTATTTTACTAATTCTTCTTTAACTTGTGCATTTATTAACACTTCTTAAGATTTAATAATATTGAATTTTATTAATGCGATAAAAATTGAATTATATTATATTATCTGCATAACAATAACATAGTATATTATCACGTTATATATTATTGCATGAATTTCATTATACTATATACATTTTTATAAATAGTATAATATATCGAAAAATAAAGGTTGTGGCTCTAAAGAAAACCTTGTACCAATATCATCTCAACATTGAAATGAGAAATTAACGCAAACAAAAGTGAAGTCGTAAATACCATTACGGAACATCGTTTCACAATTGCCATCATCTTCCATCTCACAACTCATGCTCATATTCTCATATGACATATACTCATATGACACGACTCATATTCCTACGCAAATCATGGAGGAATAGATCGATCGATGAAAAGTTTATCTCCAGTGTAAAGTTTATCTTTTTCCTGTGCACGGTCGAGCGATATCGTTGCGTAACGCGGAGATACGTGTCTATCGACACGAGTACACTGCCAAATTGATTCGCCTGAAGATTCTATTAATGCTTAATGATCGGTAGCGAGGATTCATCGAGGATGATCGTGTATACCGCGTATACCGTGTGGTATTGGACAGTAACTCGCCGATTGCCTTGCTTCGTTGATTTCACCGGTGAAAGTGATGATCGTCTGCGCACGCAGTGACGTGATTCACGCCTAGATATCGATCATACGGACTTCCAAAAATTAATTTGGATCTTGGCCCGGTTTTTCTACTAATATACTTGTAAGTCGATCTGTATTTTATAGGGCAATCCCTCCGCAGAGCGCAACCGTATGTAATCGATGCAATGCATCGAGTTAGGGTATTACAGGGTGATGCGCGTAAATATCTTCTCGAATTTCGTAACGATGCAAGAAATATTTTTCGCCTAACACGAGTGGTATCGGAAGGCGAATAACATTTTCTTTTCTTTTTTTTTTTTTTTTTTTTCAATGTTGTTGATGTTTAGTTTTCTATGAATTTAGTTTGGTTCCCGATCAAATATTACTGTGAATATTGATAAAGATGAAATAAAAATTATTAATCAATAAATTGGTATTATATGTGTAATAGAAAATTAATTTTCAATTTATTTTAAAATGACGTTTTAATGTTATACATTTATTAACTAAATTTTCTTGAATTGAAATTAACTATTATTATTATTATTATTATTTATTCGATTGATAAGATTAAAATAATTTGTCCTTTCTAACATAATTGGGAAATCTATCTGTAAATCTACGATTAATCCCACAAATTTCAGAACACTGACCAAAAAATCATCCTAGTCGAATTGAAAATAAATTTAATTGATTAATTCGACCAGTGTGGGTTTGACGTTGCACGTGTTGGATTTATATCTTCAATTGGGTATAATTCAATGGTTTCTTCGACACGCTCCAGCAGGAAGTTTACACGCGTCAATTTTCCATTACTCATTCTATATGCAACGAAAATGAATTCAAACAGACATTATCTGAAAGATGATTTTTTTCCAATATATACACGGAAATTATATACGTATCTAGATTGACTTACGCGTGATACAAGTCGCAACAACACACGCAAAATGGCGCACATAAGCAAAGAGAAAGAAAATGGCAAGAAAATATTTAGAAACAACGTAAAAAGAACTCGTCGAATCTAGTTCTCAAAACGTTCTGAAATGTCCAAGATTTACAAAAGAAGAGTGTTAGTTTCCACGAAAGATTTAATTCAACCATTTTAAGAAGAAAGTTATATTTAAACGAAATGTATCAAGTAATGTAAGTATCAAGTAATGGTGTAATTTGGTCCGGTATAGGTTTACTAAGAAAAATAACAATTACAAAAGAAATCAATGGAGACCAAATGTAATGTAGGACGTATCGTTGTTCGGTGTTATAAGGATCAAGTAACGAGTAGCAATTACTTTCCTCGCATGACGAGCACGCTCGTCGTTACTCAGAAAAATTGCCAATTCAATTGGCAAGTATACTCGCTATCGTTCACTCGGCTAAGAGATGAAAGGAATACGCAAGTACAGGGTGTCCATAAAGTCTCTTTACAATTTGAAAAATTTATCACGAAGGCAAATGAAAAGACAGATAAGTGGAAATTATTACAGAATGAAACGTGTGTATTTAAGTTTTCTTCGCCTCATTTAATACACCTCTACGTGGACACCATTAGTTGCACGAAGCACATCAAGACGGTACTCGATTTCTTACACGATTGATGTTTTTCTCAGATGTTCTTGGTCGTGTCCACTCCTCCCTTTATCGAACACTGTGTGTCCCTGTCTCCATAAATTTCTTGTGCCATGCACGAATTGATGGACGCGACGGTGGATCTCTTCCATACTTAGTTCTCAAGTTTCGCCGAGTCTACAGATCCGATTTTTAGTTCCAATAAACCATGATACACACTGTACCTTCTCTCGAGGAGTAGCCATTTTGCAAGGGATTCATTTAACATTATCTTACTCATCAATAAGGTACCTGAAATGCAATGTGATAAAAACCTTGATAACCACCGAGTACACAGAACAAATCTGACAAACATATCTCGTCAAATGCCTTTGTGATGAATTTTTGAAATTGTAAAGAGACTTTATAGACACTCACAGCGAACAGAAATCGAGTACCATCTTTATGTGCTTCGTGCAACTAATGGCGCCCATATAGAAATGTATTAAATGAGGCGAGAAAAAAAAAGGAAAAAAACTTGAATATATACGTCTGATTTTGTAATAATTTCCACTCATCTGTCCTCTCATTTGCCTCTGTAACAAATTTTTGAAATTGTAAAGAGACTTTATAGACACCCACAGCGAACAAAAATCGAGTACCGTCTTGATGTGCTTCGTGCAACTAATGGCGCCCATATAGAAATGTATTAAATGAGGCAAAAAAAAAGAAAAAAAAAAGAACTTAAATATACACGTCTTATTTTGTAATAATTTCCACTCATCTGTCCTCTCATTTGCCTCTGTAACAAATTTTTGAAATTGTAAAGAGACTTTATAGACACCCACAGCGAACAAAAATCGAGTACCGTTTTGATGTGCTTCGTGCAACTAATTGCGCCCATATAGAAGTGTATTAAATGAGGCAAGAAAAAAAGGAAAAAAGACTTAAATATATATGTCTGATTTTGTAATAATTTCCACTTGTCTGCCCTCTCATTTGCCTCTGTAACAAATTTTTGAAATTGTAAAGAGACTTTATAGACACCCACAGCGAACAAAAATCGAGTACCGTCTTGATGTGCTTCGTGCAACTAATTGCGCCCATATAGAAGTGTATTAAATGAGGCAAGAAAAAAAGGAAAAAAGACTTAAATATATATGTCTGATTTTGTAATAATTTCCACTTGTCTGCCCTCTCATTTGCCTCTGTAACAAATTTTTGAAATTGTAAAGAGACTTTATAGACACCCACAGCGAACAAAAATCGAGTACCGTCTTGATGTGCTTCGTGCAACTAATTGCGCCCATATAGAAGTGTATTAAATGAGGCAAGAAAAAAAGGAAAAAAGACTTAAATATATACGTCTGATTTTGTAATAATTTCCACTTGTCTGTCCTCTCATTTGCCTCTGTAACAAATTTTTGAAGTTGTAAAGAGACTCTATGGACACCCTGTATCGTTCAACACAGTTCGAAGTGAAATGGGAGATTCGTTCGCATTCGACGGGCCTTCTCACGAGGTTCGTTCGTGCTCGCGTAAATTCTCGCCGGCAGAGCCGGTTTTATAAATACCTCGCGATGTCACCGATGCCGCAAGGGTGGAAAAGTTGCCGGCACACGCTCGAGTTGCTTTTCCCAGCGGCGGGGTGGAAGCGCGGACAACGAGGAACTGCATGGCAAAAGACGAACAGCTGCGTGGCAACTTTCCACCCTTTCCACCACGGGGGAGGGCGAGGCGGCATATTCCCCAAGATTCAATTCGAAAGAGTCGACGACGACCGTCTCGAAGTTCTCTGTGAGTGATGCGCGCACGTCAACCGCCGCGCGAGGTGGAAATGTCGTCGGGACTGTATAATTCCCCGCTGCTTCCTGGAAATAAGGAGCAACGATGTTTTCGCTGCGATTTCCAATCGTTTCGAGGCCGACGAGACGTCAAACACCGGAATACCACCTTTTGCTTCACCCCCCTACACCCTTATAGTTTCTCGATCTTATAACGAAGAGCTGTGTACGTTGCTGTTGCGACGAAATTTTCCTGCCCTTCTTAGCTAGGGAAAGGAGTGAAATTGACTTTTGCTCTTGACGAGGGAACACTTTGTTCGACTGACGGTAGAATTGTACGGTATTTTTTTCTTTTAATAGGAATTTGGAAAGTTCCTCCTTTCCCTTTTTGCTTCAGGAATTCGTTTATCTCACCTCTTGAAAAATTTTGAAGAGTGAGATTTTGATCAGCGAAACACTCGATCAACGGCTTTTTGATATCTGTAGCATTTTGCAACGATTTACGTTTGAAACTTTCGATGAACAATGTATTATATTTTATATTATAATATAATAATATATTATATTTTCCAGAAATAAGTTTCCCTTTGTTTTCTAACGCGAGGCGCGTCAAGTTTTCAATCGGAGAGCCGAACGAGAAAGTCTTCAAACGAGTGACCAACACCGTATACAATAATCTTTCTTTTCAATTCATCGGTATATTACTGGATAGAAATTACCAAGAAGTAACAAATTTATTATTTGTTTTGCCTGGGTTATATCTCAACGTACTTAAAACTGAGAAAATATTGCAATTTTGGACCAGATATTCGCGACGTGCGTGGCAAGAGGTTAAGCAACGAGCAAATCTGGGAAACAACACGATCTCGCGCAGCAGGGTTGCAGAGGCGACACAGAAGAAAATGATGGAAGTGGGCCCTGGTGCTCCATGTGTCTAAAGGCTCTCTCTCTCTCTCTCTCTTTTTCTCTCTTTCTCTCGCTCACGTATTCCGGCCGAGCTTTCGTAAGCTGCAACTCCACTCACAGGTTATAAATAGGAAATAGGTGTTCACGGTGGGATCTCCCCTTCACTTGCAGTTTTCTCACCGTTTGTTAAGCGGTGAACGAACGAGCGAACATTCGCTCGCCGCGCTCGTGCTAGGCGCGTTCCACCTAATCCATTTTTCGCGACCTCCTTCGTAGCTAACGAAGAGAAAGAGAAAGAGAAAGAGAGAGAGAGAGAGAGGATCTGAGCATGGAACGAGGTTAACCGTGCAACAGGAAACCGCGTTTTGACGTACGTATAACGTACGAATGCACTCCCCGCCGCGCGACGGACGTTGCAACGCGCATCCCGTCCCTGTTTACCGTTACTCTGAAAACGCGCGCCTATTCGCCGCCTGTTTAAATCGGTAAAATCTGTATGATCCTCCTCGGTGAAGCTGAGGCTTATTACTTTGAAACTAGCCGACTGTGTTATTCGCGCGATCGCCCCCTCTCCTCCAACCCTCGCGGATTCTGACGGATCACCGGTGGAGGGGAAACGTTTGCAAACCCGATTTGCCATTTACCAAAAGAGGAATCAGAAGGTCCCCGGTAGTCTCTGATTTGCAAGCGTCGTTCTCCACGGTTCCGAACCGCGGAATCGTTAACCACGTGGCGCTGGCAACTGATTGCGGACCATAACGAGCGACCGTATACAGTAATTCGTCGCTTTCTTTTTCTTTCGAACACTTGTCGCTACGATATCGCTGGATAGAAATTACTGAGAAGTAATCAATGTATTATTTGTTCTCCCTGGATTATACTTGACACTAGAACTACCAAAATGGTCAAAATGACCAGTTTTTCTAACTTTTTCAGAGTAGCTTTACCAGAATCGTAATGTCGCGTTTTTGGAGATTTCAATGGGCTTTGTAAACTATACGAATAAAGCCTCGTGTCCTTTACTGTATCATAAATTTCTTTCTGTTCCTCGCACTTTAATTTCTGTGATGACATTTTTATACCTTGATCGTCGGTAGTTCTAGTGTTAAATATGCTTAAAACTGAGAAAGTGTTACAATTTTGGAACGAAAAATTCTTAACGTGCGTGACAAGAGGTTAACCAGAACTGATTGCAGACCATAACGAGCGACCGTATACAGTAATTCGTCGCTTTCTTTTTCTTTTGAACTCGTCGGTATACCACTGGATAGAAATGATTGAGAAGTAATAAATTTATTATTTGTTTTGTCCATTTTGTTTCACTTAAATATACTTAAAACGGAGAAAAGGTTAAAAGTATAAATAAGCGGAGTGCCGCGGATACTGTCGATACTCGATGAGCCAACAATTGTAAATTTTCTCGCTGCATTTTTCTCGTTTTTTTTTTTTTTTTCTTTGAGGGGTCTTTTTATTTTCGCGCATATTTAATTGGTCTCTGTCTCTAAAATCTTTCTCTCGCAAGATATTTTCAGAGCTGGCCATTTTAAAACGGCGTTGCAGCGATGATTTATGACGGGGCGCGTGCATCTCCTTGGAAAGGAACTTTCAGAGTATAAGAATTGTTTGTCTGCGACGCGTTTTTAAGTAATTGTGCTCGGTCGTGGCGTGCGATAGCTAAATTTAGATATCAAATGTGGGACTCGTCAAGACGGGAATACGCGGCTGTGTTGTTAGTCGTAAGTGCGCGTCGATCGGCGAAGTATGTAGGTGTGCACGATTCCGTCGAAGATTATCGAACCTCGGACAAGAAAATGCACGAGCGGATGCAGTTTAAATGAAAGTAAACTTGTCAAAAATTGAAGAAACCGATCATCAATATAAATATTTAATAGCTTAATATATAATGGTACCAAAATTTTTAAATTCATTATCTACAGTATAGACAATATTAAATTTTTAATACAAAATAAGCAGAATATCAGAAATTTAACTGATCGTCAATAAATATCTAATAATTTAATATATAATTATACTAAATACTGATGAAATATCTTTATAAATACAAAATGATATATTTTCAAATTCATTACCCACAGTATAGACAATATTAAATTTTCAATACAAAATAAGCGAAATATCAAAAATTTAACTGATCGTCAATATAAATATCTAACAATTTAATTAATTAATTTATTTATTATACATAATTCTCTTACCTTGCGACTCAAGTATGGCTTCCGGTTGATAATTAGACTACCTTGAACTACCTTAAATGTAAAAAAACAACTACAAGTCGTAAATTCCCTTAACACTAAAACACATTGAGCTATAAACAATAGCCATAAATTTTAAACTCAATTAATAATTTAATATGTAATTATACTAAATACTAATGAAATATTATCTTTCTCTTACCTTGCGGCTTAAGGATGGCTTCCGGTTGATACTTAGACTACTTTAAATGTAAAAAAACAACTACAAGTCGTAAATTTTCTTAACACTAAAACTCATTAAGCTATAAACAGTAAATAATAAATTCTAAATTCAATTAATAATTTAATATATAATTATACTAAATACTAATGAAATATTATCTTTATAAATAGACAGTATAAAATTTTTAATTACAAACTAACCAAAGTATCAAAAATTTAATCGATCGTCAATATAAGCATTTAATAATTTCATATAGTTTGCGCGGCATCCGGTCGCGAGTGTCAGCCAAACTGAGTTGTGAAACGCGCCGTATTGAAATCCTGTTCACTCCGACGTGCGTGATATCATTTTTCACACCCTCTCCCCCATCTACCGTTCTCCGTTTCAAACGTCTTTCTACGCAGCACGTAGATGGGATGCCGTTGAATGTAATCGCATTCCGCGAGTGAATTCCCCGTTTCGAAAAAGGAAGAAAAAGAAAAAAAGAGAGAAAAAAAAGAAAATAAAATGAGCACAATTCGGCCCCCGTGGAATCCATGGAGTCCAGGCCCCGGCGAATTGGCCGAATTCCACGAATGCCAATCGACTGGCCAATCTGCAGTTGAAACTTGACTGCGCAGACACACACACACACACGCGCGCGCGCACGATTGACTAAATGATTTCTATTCGCGCCGCGTGTTTGACGCGCGCGTGCCTAACTGGCAATCTAACTCGCGAAATAAGCAACGTCGCCGATTTTGCACGCATGTACGCGCACTGGGCGTGCGTGTGGCTTCTCGCTTGGCCTTTGCCCAGACTCCTCGATAATGAAAATTCAATCATTTCCACGCCTTTCTCCTCGCGGCTCCATCACTCCGACGAAATCTGTTCCCTATTGCTTCCGCTATTGCTTTTCCTACGCTGCGATTACGATTTTTTTTTCCTTTTTTTTTTTTTTTTTTTTTTGAATCGACGATTCTTCTTTTTTCTTTCATCTCATCGTCGATGCACGGATACTTCTTGCTGAACGCTGAAAACGACAAAAACCACGGAAACCAAGGTTATCGTCTGTATACGGTAAACTGGTGTACAGCTCCTTTCTCCAGTTTTTTTTTTTTTTTTTTTTTTTTTTTTTCTGTTTGAATCGACATTAGAGCAACATGCAACGTGCAACCTGTCTAGCTCTTCCTGTTTCTCCCTGCGCATTTATGATATAATATTTGCAAAGTGCTCGTCGATCCGACCTATTGTTGTTTATACCTTTTCGCGGAAGCTCACGGCTTTTCGCTGAAATATCATCCTCTCGCGCGCTCTACGCTTTTTCCGTGACTGTAAAAGAAAAAAAAAAAAAACCACTTTAAAATTTTTTCAATCCTTACAACGACGCGAACGACGTGTACAATCTGAATAGAATGAAATCTGAATAGAGGCGCCTGCGCGCGAAATCGTGCAGTTGAAAACTTTGCTTCATTTACGTTTACGTACGTTGAGTCGTGTTGTAATAAAACGGGCCGTTTTTGTGTTCTACGTTATGTAGTGAAATATATTCCGTTCCGTATGCACGCTGGTTCTACAGCTACGAAGCAAAAATAACAAAACTAGGATTTGCACAATGTAGCGACGTATGTGTGTGTTTTCGAAAGTGGATGCTTCAAGCATTAAAACGAAGGTTTGTTGTTGCACGATTTTGTAACATGGAGCATTAATGCGAGTGACTGTGGAGGAAAGTCGCCTAACAATAATATATAATAATAATATAATAATAATAATAATAATGTAATAAATATAATATAATAATACAATAATAATAATTATAATATAATAATATAATTATAATAATTGTAATATGATAATAATATAAAAAACCTCGCCTATAATGATATAAGGAAGTGTTTCTTTAGAAGCTCGTAAGTTCAGCCTAAACAGAGAAATTTTCGTGTCTCCTACTTCTAAATGCATGATCAGATTGTGTCGTGATACACCTCTCTATTTGTGCCACTAGTTTTTTATGTGTTGTCAAATTAACAAAAACGCGCCATCTGTCCATGTTGGACACAGGGATGAAATACCAAATACTAAATCATTGGCAACGTAAAACATAAATTTCAAGCGATATAATAACGACATAACAATGAGCACAGTAAATTTCAAAATTACTTGTTAGCCCCAAAATTAAATAGTAACATCTTCACGTGGCACCCGCACTGGAATTTCGTATTTTATAATTTCCAATGCGTCGTAGACTCTGAAATTTCTTGGTTACAAATTTTGGTTAAAAAAAAAAAAAAAAAAAGAGGTTTCACTTTACTATCAGTCTATCAGTTTACTTTCTAACGCTAGAACTATCGAAATGATCAAACTGGCCGATTTAGAATTTTCGTTGGAAATTTCACAGTTGTAAGAAACCATACTTGTATTTTAGAGATTTCAGTGATTCTTCTTCTCCGTGAATAAAAGTTCGATATTTTTATCATTTTTATTTTCAACGTAACTTGCTGACTTTAACGTTCTGGCGTTAAAGAAAAATCTACTACGATGTGTCGAAAGCGTGTTGGATCTACCGCTGCTATACAATCTGTCGAGACGTAAGCAGCGCGGTTCGGAACAATCGGAACACGTTGGCAGAAGAATCGCGAGAAACAGTTGTTGTTGCAAGCGTGATAGCCGCGCCCGACTGGAAAGTTAATTGCAACCATGGTATTCAATTTTCGGGGCATGGTTGGCGAATTGAATTTCGGAAGTGCGAGGAAAACGGGCGGTGGGTGAGACTGTGCTTCGCGCAGGTGACGATTGCGTGTTGTTTTTGAAAATTAGATTGCACGCACGCGCGAGCGTAACGCGGTTAGAAGTTTTGGCGACGAATTGTTCGCTTGCTCAAGGCAACCATATTGATCTGACTGCAGAGATGGATCATGTTCGCGCGTTACGGAAGTGAAATTTCATTCGTTTTTTGTATTATGTCGTTTTACGTACTACATCGTTTAGACTCGATGATGATTTTAATTACTTGCGGTTTAATGAACGATTGAACGACTGAAATATTTTCGCCACTCTTCGAACTTTATAGAGGAATATTCGTTCAGTGTTAATCTTTCGTTTCTTGGAATAGGTGGATTGAAATGATCCGCTGAAATGAGATTAAAATTAAAAAAAGAAAAGAAAGGAATTCAAGCTACGTTGTTTAAATTCCGCGTTTATCTCGACACTTTGTGAAATTTAGAATGTGTGTCGATCGCTGTAAAATCTCGATATGTAACAGATATGTGCATTGAAATTCACTTAATTTTTTGAACCAGTTACTATAGTGGACTACAGAAACAAACTTGGAGATATTGCGGGGCGTTACATTTATTATATCTAATTTCTCATGTAAAAATTCTGGCCCCTTAAAGGTTAATTGTCTATGCAAAATATATGTACATAGATATTTATATCAATCAAGATACATATAAATCACATATTATTAATAATATATAGTATTATATATATTACAGTATATTATAGTATTATATATATTACTGTATATTATAGTATGTTATAGTATTATATATATTATACTAATAATAACATATATCATAGTATATTAATCATAGTAGAATTATTATATTATCATTATACTACTTATTATACTATTATATATATTATACTAATAATAATAATATATAGTATTATACCATAGTATATTAATCATAGTAGAATTATTACATTATCATTATACTACTTATTATACCATATTATAGTGTATATTATATACTATATTGTACTATATTACTTACCGATTTAATCATGTGTACCAACCAATATTATCATAAACATTAAAGTGTTTTTATCAATGTTTTAGTACATGTTCTTCCAGGATCCATGACTAAACTGCACTTAAATACATGAATATGTTTCCACTCCTAATTGAGATACATACATACATGTAAATATCACTGTACCACGCCTGAGGTAAGATCAGAGGCTAGAATTAGATTGAACAGTCCCATTTCACGTATTTGTCGAAATGCTTGTGCATGTATTCTATGTAAATATGCTTGCGTAATATCATGTGCAAGTTGATTATTGATAGAACGCAAATGTTTGGAGATGTGTGGGAAATTTAAGACTCAACAGGACGCGTGCAGCACAAAAGTATATAAAATACTCGACATGATAGCATCTGCGACTAGCATCAAGCCGTAGATTTTTGATTATGCGTTTACGTGATACTGAAAGTGGTCAGAACTGCGTCAAATTCCCAAAATGTACAGTAATAAATTTGTTGCACTTGAAGTTGTTACTTCGTCAATTACATTTAAGAAAATGCGAATTTGCATAGGAATCGCAGTCTACTTATTATGACAAATATTTAGTTAGATTGAACGAGAAGATTTTAATGTAAGTATATGTGAGCTTCAATAGCTTATCAATTTTTAATCATTAAATTTGGATTATCGTCACAATAGTGTAAAAATATAATAGTGAATTATTAAAACTAATATAATAATATAATAATAATATAATATAATTGATATAATAAGAAGAATAACAACAACAATAATGATGATGATGATGATGACAATAATAATAATAACAACAACAACAACAATAACGTATCAATAATCGGTTTGCATATGTATCTGTGAAAAAAAAAAATCTTGCATTCTGCAGAGCTCGAGTGCAGAGAGTGTTCCCAGGCTAGTTACGAGCATTATGCAACATTTATCATCATTCATCCGGATTGTCAGCGTTAATTGTCAGTTTCTTTGCGAAAATCTTCAGTTCCTTGTTTTCATTTTACCGCGTTTACATACACTATCAATTAACGTCCACGATGAGATTTATGCGAATTAAATTATGTTGAATCGTCTTGCTCGCGTCGCGATGAGTTTGATATGAAGACACTGAACAGGAAATTCGTTTTTTTTTCAATGGAAATCTTTACCTTCAACCTGTGAACTGCGTAGCTAGAATTATCGATTAGATTGTAAGTAAATTGAATTAAGTTGTACGGCGGTTGATTTCATTGGTCTACCGATCTTAATGATTTTATTGTTCAAATTCGGAGGTGTTATTGTGTTGCGTTGTAAATTATTATTAGCAATCGTCATGTAATTATTAATTAAAATTCGAAAAATCCATGAAAAAATTCCTGTTAGAAAATTAATTCCTAAAATGAAAGAAATAAGAAAAATTGAAAAACATAGGGGAAAAAATTACGCAGAGATTAGATTTCTCTATTGTATGCAACTTGTTTTTCTATTTTTATCTATTTTTTTCCACAATCTTTCTATCATTCTATTATCTTTTTTTCTAGTCTCTTCTATTTCTCTATCTACTACGTACAGCTCTTCCTTTCCTATTTTCATTTCTACTTTGTCACAAGTCTCAAGGTATTCCAACATTCACGAGTATTTCTAGGCCGAAGATGAAATTAAATTTTCAATGTTCTTCGTTAAAAAAAAAAATAAAAAAAAATAAAAAAAATAAAAAAATGCCTTCTCTTACACGACGTCAAAGTCAACTCGAAGAACGAGTTAGATCGCTGGTGCTTGAGAACGTTTGGTGCATTTACAAGCGATAAGGTTCCGCGTTGCCTCTCGCGGAATTTCGCTTCCTTTCACCGCACCTGAACGCGTGGGCTCGCGATATCACCTCCCTCCCCCCCTCTCATCGTCGAATCTGACGTACACACATATGTGTGGCTACTTCTTCCACCGCGGGCTGTAACGGCTTTTTTCTCCCCGTGTATATTCCGAGGGTAGTCCCATATTTCTATCGAGGGAGGCTAACAAACAAAAAAAAAAAAGGAAATTGCATTGTCCAGAAGCGCAAACTCGTTCGTAGATCGTTGTTAGAATTCGTCAGCTGAGAGGATGAGAGCCAAGTACTTGCTAAAACGCGAAATAAACAGTAAAAGGGGTAATTTGTACGTAATACTTAATAGACAGCTTGGCAATTGGTCGCGAATCGAGAGATATTTTATTTTATCTGAGAGAGATTTTGGCATTTTGAAGTCAAAAAGTGGCGTTAATATAGATACAATTTTTTTTTTTTTTTTTTTTTTAGTTGTAAACTGTGATAAAATATATTAGTAATTAAAAAAATATAGTAAGTAAATATATTAATATTTACTAATATGTAGTAAATATATATTTGTAATTAAAAAAATAATAAGTAATTAATAATATATAATAATAATAAGTAAAAGAAAATATATATACACGTAACTGCGATAAAATATATATATTAGTAATTATATATATATATATATATATATATATATATATATATATATATATATATATATTATCACAGTTACGTGTATGTATATATATATTTTTACTCATTATTTATTATTAATTATTCTACCTATTATCTTTTTACTTACTATTTTTTTTTAATTAGTACAAAACTTCACCAAATAAGTCTCGCCCATGCAGGTTCGAGCATTGCAAAAGCAGAACCACGTTCCAGAGAGTCGAACGAGATAAAGATTCAAGAATGGAGAGAAATTACTTGTAACAGTTACAAACAGCGCAACGTAATGAATCGCATTCAATATTTACGACCAAAGCGATTCGAAAGAAATGTGTCCTCCCAGGGGAACTTGAAGATTTTAACGTGTCTCGATATGTTCATCTATCGTATCGTTTGCAATTTTGCAATTTCAATGAAAAATTCACCATATCGTTCAGTCTTTCTACAGCAATAAAATTTACAATACCGCTGACAGTATTTTTGGCACTTATTTTTCAATTGCACTCGGTAGTTCTTTTTCGAAAAAAAAAAAAAGAAACGAAACAGGTTTTGCGTTTGTTTGACTATTTTATTGATGTTTGAGTTGACGTTTGAGTTTTTATGCGTCTCTGAACTTCAACAGCATCGGCGGCTGCCTTTGTACATTCAGTTCTCTTGTTGTTGAATTTTTTTTTTTTTCATTTTTGTTTACTAAAATAACACAGCGCGACGATAATGAGAAAAATGAAGGAGAGTATTTTACATGCATCTGGAAACGAATTCTTGAAATTCGTCGTTAACAAAATTCTTAACATTTTATTTTACATTTTTTTATTGTCATTTATTTCACTGTGGACGTTTATGCAAACTGAAGATATGAAAATTCTTGCAACGACTACTATACCTTTGATATTTTATATTGTCTGTGATATTCCAATGAATGCACGAAAATCCACACTCGATTCATCTCATTTATCTCATCGTCTTCTGCTTTTACTTCCTAACGCCACACTGTGTCGCGTATGTCAACCGATGAAAAACACGACGAAAAACAGAATTTTCCAATTCTACGAAATTCCCGTGAGATTCGTTGCGTCCGTCGACGATTCTTGGAAATGAAACGAAAGAAGAAGAAGAATGTTGAACAACACGAGACGGGGAGAGAACACTTGCGAGTAATTTTCGCGGTGGCGCGGATATTTAACAAAAGAGTTACGACGCGGTGCGTTTTATTACTATACTTTTTCCACGCGTATTCGTTCAGGAATCTTGCCTCCCACGACGAATATTTTCGTCCCGAGCATCTCGCGTTTTCGAGCTTTCACCTTTGATTTTTCTCTTCATTTACATATTCTCTGTCTCTCTCTTTCTTCGCTGAATTACCTTCTTACTTTCACTCCTCCTTTTGCGCATGTCTCTCTGATTGAAAGCACAGAGGCGCACACACACACACACATACACACACACACACACACACACACACACACACACAGGCAGTGTCTCGTCTCGTCGCGTCGAATTGAAACAAACATCACTGCGCCCTTGTCGCTGACAAGACCGTCGATGGCGTATCGTAGAGACGGCTTCTCCAAGTATTAACGTCCCCAGTCACGTGAAATGACGCCGATTTCTTTTTATTGCGGCGGACGCAGCATTCCGTGAAAGCTCCCACTTTGGAGCTTTAATATCGGATTGGAATATCAGCCTGTTTGGGAACGTTTGATTGCATCAGTCCGAATCGGCTCGTTATCGTCTTTTCGCGCACGAATCGTTCGCCTTGTATTTCTTTTTCTTTTTTCATTTGCGACTTTTTATTCGCGGTTTGTCGCTGTAACTTCGAGATTTATAATTATAATATTATTGTGATCATAAATATAATAAATATAATTGTATATATTATATTATTATTAATTTTAGTATGTTATAATATATTATAATTAATT
The DNA here is from genome assembly GCA_036937485.2 of Tetragonisca angustula. Lineage (NCBI taxonomy): Eukaryota > Metazoa > Arthropoda > Insecta > Hymenoptera > Apidae > Tetragonisca > Tetragonisca angustula. The sequence continues at coordinate 2,472,397 of JAWNGG020000013.1, forward strand.
ATAAATAACATAATATAATTGTAATAATATTATTATTAATTTTAGTATATTGTAACAAGCATAACGAGATTTTCCAAATATTTTTCAACCATCTTGGCTCCTCACAGATAAACGAAAATATTTACTTAAACGCGAAATATATGGAAGAAAGAGGCCACGAATTAATTTGTACATAAATCTAAATTATTTAATTTCGCAGTTCCAGCGAGAGGAATAAATAGCGACCAGCAGGTTAAAAGTTCGCATAAATTGCAGTTGATCTACTTGTGTAAAGAGAAGAATCCAGCGTGTAATGTAAAATGCATTGGTTCTACGGAGTAACTCTTGTAACTAGGCCAGGCTATGACTTGAAAATGGTACAAGGTGGATGAAAATTTTATTAGGCAAAGTTAAATTACGACTTTTCAATAGAAACTTCTCAAACATCTCAAGGTCATTATATTTACTCTCTCAAGCTGAGAGTACCTGTTTAGACTATGTGTGTATATATATATTTTCTCTTATATATGTTGTATATATATAATAATTATTTTCTTTTTAAGTGTGAAATAAATTTGTTTCAATCAATAACATTAAATCTGATCTTGACACGTTTGAAATATCCCCACTTACAAAGTATGGGTTTATGTATCATGCACATCGATATAGTACATGTTTGTACAACTTTGTAGTACAAGATGATGTAATTCTCTTTAATAAAATTGTCCGCATGTGTATCTCTTACTGAGAGTTACAGCGTGACCTAGTTGCGAAGACTCTGTATCAAAAAGATTATTTCGTATTATATTTCATGTACACGTGCTCTTGCAACTGGGCTCGATGTAACTTATTGAAAGCAGCTATTTATTGGTCTTGAAAGTTTTGTCTATAAGTAGTGAGGCAATTTTAATCTTGACGAGAAAATGAAGACGTTGCATAGTACACTTCAGTCTCTTGGCTAGGTAATATTTATTAGAAACTGTTGGAACATTATTATATCTTATTATTATTATATTATTATATTAGAGTATTTGTCAGTAACAAATAGCTTTTCTTATACCAAATTATTTTATATACACGTGTAATGTATTTTCTTATTCAATTAAAACAGGAGCTTACTAAAATATAAAATACAAGATTTTATTAAAAAAAAAAAAAAAAAAAAAAAAAAAACAAACAATACTGATATATAGGAGATTACATAAAACAAAGTTTCGCTTATAAATGACAAAGACGTAGAAGACATTCAGAGAAAGACATTGATACTTAAAAAATTCAAATAATTATATTTCATTGATAAAATCTGTATTCTTAAATATTGAAACAATTTGCAATATTTTACAAATTTTCTGGAAATCAAGACGTGTGATTCAATATCAGAAAATTATCTATCGATAAATTCTACAATAAATATTACTAAACTTTCTTATGGGAAATTTGAAGATACAAGATTGTTACATACAGAATGCATGTAACGTGAAAAAATATACAAAATGTTCAAAGTATAGTGCTCTTTACGTAAAACAGTTTTCCATCCAAGAAATTCTAGTTTTTCTTTTTTTCTTTTTCTTTTTTTTAACTGTATTTCCAAAAATATGATGTTCGCATAAAAATCCACAATCCAAGTATTGCATTATAGTCATTCTATTTACAATCGTGTGTAATATGACAAGAATAGAAAAATCTAGAGTTCGATGTGTATACGTTAGAAAATTTTTCATGCCTTGTTACTGGATGATGATCCTATTTTTAAATCTTGAAGAAAGACTTAGTAAAAAATTGAGATTTTAATAGTAAATCATTTTTAAATGAATCTCGATATCAAATAACAATAATATAGCGAATTTTTGAATTGGTTTCGTAGTCATAATTATATAATATTATTTACATAAAAATACATAACATCGTAACAGTTATTTGTGATATATTGAAAGAACATTATGGGTCTCGATTTAAGGATCACGTTGCAAATTCTCGAAATTTCTAGTCAGTTGAGCGGTGCAAGAAATGTGAAAGAACTTCTAATTCGACGAGCTAACACCGAAGCGCGTACGTGTCATAAAACTCAACCCCTTGCGCTGGCAACTGGTTCGCGGACCATAACGAGTGACCCGAACCGTACACAATAATTCGTCGCTTTCCTTTTCTTTCGAACTCGTCGGTACGACGTCGCCGGATAGAAAATGATCAAGAAGCAATACACTTATCATTTGTTCTGTCTTACATTTATATGTATATTATAATACATACATATTGTATTGTAATATATAACATACTTAGAACTGAGAAAACGTTGCAATTTGGGACAAAAAAGATTCTCGACGTGCGTCATTCCAGCGCAAGAGGGTTAACAAAACGAATAAAAACTAAAAAGGTGAAAAAAGGCATAAAATAGAATACCTAAATGATTCGTGGCACCGGGGGAAAAAAACCTACTCGATTTGCGCTCGGCGATCAACTAGTGTTAACTAGTCGGACGGAGAATTGTCGTCGAAGGAAGATCTGGCGATGTCTTCGAAGATTCAACGTTTATCGAGTAATCCGCTGATCGCCGATAGCTTCCTTCCCGCCGTGACAGTCGATATCGATCGCGACGTTCGGTTTTTCGAAACGAGGGAGAGAGAGGAAGAAGAAAAAAAAGAAAAAATTACGGATAAAGTAGACAGCGTGTGGAAATGGAAGGTAGCAGACAACCGTGACGGTTCATATCACGATCATCGCCGCCGTCTTCGTTCCTCTGCGAAGCAAGAGTATACATGCTTATTCTCGCTCCTTATATCGCGTTGGTGCATAGTGTTCAACGAGAAATAAAATAAATGACGAGTGTAAGGCGCGTACACGCACCTGGAAAAGTTGAACCGTCACTTTCGAACACGCGTGTCCGTCATTACAGATTTATATATCGTCATTATATCACGATCAGGGCTGTCATTTTCGAAATTACGAATCCAGGACAAAGAGAGGGTCTAACACATCGTCCAGATATGTGATTCTTCGTTCAGTTATGTAGGATTTCGCAAGTAACTTGCAAAAATTTCACACTGTCTAACAAACATTTTGAGGATGAAAAAGGTTTTCGAATTTTCGAATTATACGTATAATAATTCGAATTTGTTTTCGTTTTGAATTCTGTTTCTCATTGTAGATGTCCGTTTTACGTTCTACGTTTGCGATATTTGTTTCATGTTACATCGTATGCTCCGAGAGCTTACAATTCGATCGTATAGATAATGTGAAATTAAAAAACCTGGAACTGAAACATCTGGCGCAGTATCATTGTTAATTCCTTCTCATGGATATTAATTTTCCAGAAACCTAAATACATCGTGCCACGCCACGTTCATAAATATTGTACATTACCATTAATTACATGATCTCGATATTTAAAAATCTGTGAATACTGGCTGCGAAAGTTTTGTTAATAAAACACGTCGTACGATGTAATTATGATTTCGTGATTTGGTAGTAAATCAGTCGTTCAATTAAAGGAATGATAAATACATTGCGTTTTTTCACTGAATTAATCAGTGAAATGAATTCGTTTCAATGCCAGTGATGAAAAGAATTTAATTTTCGTTTTACATCCTGATATTTTTCATCGTGTTAGGTCAATTTATTTTGTATTCTTCGTGCGATGACGTAAACTGTTATCAAATATTTTAATATACTTCGTTGTAATAAACATTTCTTACTTTATTGTATATTAATAACGTTCTTTAACGTACTATTGTAGTTTAAACGATTGTCTGTAATTTCTTACTTGATAACGCGATTGCACTTAATTATTCTGGAATTGATATACACTTGAATAATACATGAAGCGTGTGATAAAAAAGCTTTAGACGACAATAAATGTTTATACAACAGTTAGACATACATTTATTTTCTAAAGGAAATTTTAAAAGATTCAAGGAGATTCGCGAAAAAAAAGAATCGTGTGTTGTTAATAGTGAATTTTTTTGCGATGTTTTTTTAAATGATAATACCTTTTAAAAATTTGCATCGTAAAAATGAATCTCGTTACTAATTCATTAAGAGCAAAGTGTAAGGACAGTATATTTTAAAAACTACGACGATAAATTTTACCACGAAAAAATTATATAAAAATGAACTTTGTTGTTAACTCAGAGAGACTGGTTCCAAATTCCAGTTTCGTGGCCTGGAAAAATAAATTTTCCTTCCTTTCGAACTTCCATTATCAACCTAAATTTACGTTACACGTTGATTTAACGTATCATTGTAAGTCTCAATAATAGAAAAAATTTTTTAATCGGAACTTTGAACGTATTGAAAAAAAAAAAAAAAAAAAAAATGGTCAGATTTTGGAGCATTAATGTATGGAAAACTCAATATTTGCCTCAGTTATTGCAAAGTCTTTGGCAGATCTGTTTGTATCTGTGTGCAAACTTATAGCTCTTAAGAATATTTACGAAAGACAAATTTGATGTACTCTTACACACCTTGTCTTCGTAATACTTATCGGGATGGAGTACACTGATGTATTGCGCAACGTCGATTTTTGCTTTTTCGAATGCGGGGGAAAAAAAGAATGGCGCGTAATAAACAACAATGGCAAAACACAAAACGAAACTCAATCGTGGTGCAAATTACTGCTTATTAAGGTTTACAATCCTCCGATGAACTCTTATGTTACACGGCAGTGGAATGCATTGTCACGTAATCGTGACATTCTCGTATGCGCCGACATTATGGTCATTGTACAGGAAAAGGCGTATTTCATCAGAGATCGTTACCCAACGAAGAATAATCGCTGTCTGATAACAATTTGAACAATTCGCCGACTTGGAAGTCGAAGGCACGTATGATTACTGCGGAACAATAACAATTGAAAATTAAAATTAATTTAACATTAGAACTATTGACAACTGGAATATTTACTTGTGTGACCTGTGTCAGAGAAATTGTGAATGACTACGACGATGAGTTTTATTATTAAAAAATTTTGTAAACGACGAATCTTATTACCGTCAGAATATGACATAAACTTTTTTGAGAACGCATCGTTGAAATTTTTCAATTTTTTTACGAGTGATCGCTCTGATGATTCACAGTTTGTTATTCTTAATTAATTTATATGATCGAACATTATTTTCTGATGTCATGGAAAAGAAATTCCAAGGATTCGCTTGATTTATTCATCATACAACATTGTGACAAATTTTCACTCACAGTCGGTCAATTTTTATTTCAAATTTAATTCCAGGCAATTATTACTTACACTTACGAAGCAATTTCCAATTTCCGTGAACATCCAAATTAAACCCCCATTTAATTTTCCATTAGAATCACATTACGTGTGTACAACAGATAAACGATTCGCTCGAGGTTGATGCCATTTATTTTAATTAACTAGCATTTTCGCGATCTTTCTCCAAGTTTCGCACAATACTCCACGTCGTGTTATTAATTGGTAACACGTAACGGTATCTCGTTGCACGGTCAATCATAATACACACTTGGCTTAATCGAATAGCAAGGGAGTTAACAGAGCGGGGAAAATAATTAGAGCTTGATCATTACCCTATTAATTACCGTAGACTGTTGTAGACAATCGGAATCACATTTGATTTCGAAACGCGCGCAGAATAACACGCGAGGAGATGTAAAATCCATTTTGCCCCGCCTCGTCAATTTTTAATTAACTGCAGCTCGTAGCTCACGTTTCTTCGAATAATGATACAATAACAAGAACGTTTGTGTTTATATACGTTAATATAATTATTATATTAATATAATAAGTAATAATATACGAGGGGTGTCCATAAACAATGTCGTCTCTTTTTTTTCAAATTTGATAAACACTGTCATCTAGTGACGACTAATTTAATTTGTTACACCATAACATACATTCTAGTTAAATATATTGACATTTAGTGTGTTTATTGTTAAATTATATGTATTAACCCTTGAATAAAATAAAATTTCGTACAGTATCCAAAAGCATTACTTGTGGGTAATATTATAATATAATAAATATTATTATTATGATACAATATAATTATAATATAACTAATAATTATATTATGTTAGCTATCAGAATATTGATCGATTATCGGAACATCGATTACTAAAACATCGAAGGATCGTTTCTTCCGAAGTTTTGGAAACTGAAAGCGCTATAATATGTGATATAATGTAATACTTATTCGTGAGCTTTCGTTTAATATTAACATTAATATTTGTGAAACTTTGCGCACGTGAAAATAATGTTATCCAATTATTCGAAAAATGCGCCTACCCGAACGGAAATGCAATTATTCGTTACGTTTAATTCGATTAATGATAAAGGTTCTTTCACAATGGGACAAGTGTTTACGTGCCTTTGGAATGCAAAGCTGTCCAAGTACAATTCACGTCATTTGCATGACAAATAAAAGATATTATGACTGCGTGTAAACGTAAAAATGATAATCACTACAAATTACAAAATTACGGATAATATAACTGCGTATAATAATAAGAATTACAGTTATTGCGTATTTGAAAAAGGAGTTGAAAAAGTACAAAGATCCCTTTTTCGATCGACTTCGAAACGTTCAAATCCTTTAACTCATGAGTGGTGGTATCGTCCAATAAAATTTTGGTTTTGCAAATTTTTGAATTCTCTGCTCGGCTTGATTCTATCGTTAATTTCTGCCGGTGAAAATGTAAAAAAAAATACAAAAGTGAAATTAATAATAAATGAAATAAAAATGAAATTGAAACGAGTATAAAAATTAATAGGTGATTTGTGACTCCAAATATCACTCGTTGATTAAAATCTTCTATCCAAGAACACCTTGGTGAGTCATGTATACATATATACACGATCCAGATTGATCTTCCAATTGTATGACACTGTCTGAGAGTGATTCTTTCATGGAGATAATGACAAGTACACATAGGAGTGTCCACTTTGATTTTAGTATCGTGATATTTGTTTTCTGTATCTTTGTGGCAATTTTTTTTTGTTTTTTTTCTTTTTTTGTTTATATGAAAGCGATAGCAACAAATTGTTTTATTGTATACACGAGAGATACAGTTATTGCTCAGTCTATTTGATTTTCTCTTTCGGGTTGGCCTATCAGCGTCTCTCTAAATTGACTATGTGATTAAAATTAAAAGCAAATACTATACTGCTATGGAACGATATGACTGTTTTATTTTTATCGAAAAATTTCAATAATTTCGTTGCTGAAAGTCATTGATACTAAAAGAGGAATTAAATACATGGAAAAGAAATTTAACCCAGTGTGTTCCTGACTCTTTCTCTAAACAGCAAAAAAAATTACTATCGTCGAATCAAATGAATATTCCAAGGACTCTGTGTTCTGAAATCAATCTTGGAGAATTACAGTTTCATACGTTTCTTTTTTCCAAACGTATATTTTTTATTTCGTTTGTTTCGTCAAAGTATATTAAAACGCATTAAAGCGATTAATTTTCAGCTTTCGATAAAGTTTTTACTTAAAAAAATAGCCGAAAGTAATTGTCCAGTTACTTATCTACTTTATTATGAGAATTTTTCTATTTTTTTTTTTTTTTTTTTTTGGTCTATTAAGAGAATTTCTCTCGTACTTTTCCGATCGTGGCGTATCGAATTGTCAGATATAATGTACGAAAGAAGGCCAAACAAACTGTCTGCTCTCGTAAGACGTGTCACAGGGAATTCCTTGTCTCTCCCGAGTGCCTCGTCTTCTTGTTGCGCAGATGTTTACTCGCAAATATTTACTTTGACTATCGTGAGAGCTTGCGAGTGAGAGAGAGAGAGAGAGAGAGAGAGAGAGAGAGAGAGAGAGAGACGTCGATTGCTATTAATTGTGAGAATCGACGCGAGTGGAAAGTATCGTCTCACGATCGCTATATCACATTCTGAGCAGAGCCATTATTATTCCGTGGGATATACAACGTTTCATTCCTTTCAATAACTCCTTCTCTCGAGAGCTGTTTCGCCCTCTCGAAAAATCTCACCACCGTGGATTCAGCACCAACGCCTTCAACAAAAGCTATTACGAGAAAGCAATTTTTTAGCTGTCACCAAGTCGTTTCCGCTTTCTAGCGATAAATTGCCTTTTAAATGTTTTTTTTCTTCTCTTTTTTTTTTGAGAGAGAGACCGAACTGTATGCAAACGCTGAAACATTCTCGCGCAGCTGTTATTTTGCGCGACGCTTAATCTTTAAGGAAATTTCTCTGTACATGGAAACGTGAATTACTTACGTTTTTGACGTATTATGAAAGGGAGAAGTGATTCCAGAAATTTTCTAGAATATTCGATATTGTATTTAACACTTTTAAATTACTCGAAATATAAAGTGATTGAATTATGTTGAGCGTACGATGTTCTTCCAAATGACGAAATGAATTTATCAATTTTTGGAAAACGTACTTCAGACATTATTAAACTTTGTGCGAATATCAGTGTGTAGTAAGCAATATTCAGATACGAATACAAATAGGTAAATTATTTTTTAGATAAACAATAATAATGTAAATATTTGTTACTTTTCTCCATTGTTCGATCGATGCGTGAATAAAATTTAAAATGTAACGATAAATTCGAAATTCAAATAATAGTTCGCTTGTTCTATATTGTTATTTCTTTCTGTCGTCATGTTCTTTATTTTGTAAATTCTTATTCTTCATTCCTTCATATTTAACTACACGTGCAAATGGCGTAATAAATAATTTTTTGAATATTGTTTAATAATAATGAATTAAATATTTGTTACTCTGCTGCATTACAGTCTTTCAGTGTTCAATTAATGCGAGTAAAATTTTAAATGTACAAGAATTATTAAAATAAGTTTAAGATTCAAACAGCTTGCTTATTTTACACTGTTATTTTCTTCCGTTGCTTTGTGACATTCTTTATTTATTTATTTGTATCCTTTACTCTTCGCCTTTTCGTATTTGTTAACAACTCTCTTAATGAAAATTCACATTTTCCATTTATAATCATAACTCTGAATGACAATTATCCCGAGACGGCAGAGATCATTTTAATACGTCGATTTGCACAATAACTTGTGCAAATCGACTGTGATTCATCACCAATCAACATAAAACGACGGTGTCCAATGACCATCTCCTCGAATACATTTTTATTTTTTCTCCCGCCGAAGCGTTCGATATTATCTAACATTTCCATCATCCGACGGTCGTATTTATGCAGAAGGTACAATTATCGAACGATTACGTCGTAAAAGCGTCTTTCGAGGTCGCCCCGCGTCGATTATCATAAACGTCGTTAGCCACCGCAGTCGTTCGCCTTATACGCCGCTTTTTATTCTTTCCGGTGTTAAGAAATTCGGTTAGCCAGGAGTGAATGAAAAAAAAAAAAAAAAAGAAAAACAGTGCGTGGTTGAGGCTCGGCGCGCTTTTCCGCTGGAAACCAGTCCGGCCTCATTAAAATTCATCGAGTTCTACGACAGAGAAAAACAAACCTCCGGCATGGCGTGTCTGTGCCACCACCTCCTTCTGTCAAACGATCGGGATTATACGCTGATTGCACTGACTGCCGCTGTCGCAAAGACGCGGCGAGGAAAAGACGGTACACGAAATGGGACGCGAAACGGCACAAGGCGACAAATAAATCCACAACGAACAAAGGGGAATATCGAGGATTCTTAGCTCCTTGTCTTACAATATCGTGGTATAAAGCAGAGACGACAAATTCCTTCAGCCGTAGGCTGTACGAGGCGATACGCTCCTCACCCCGTCTGTCGGTTCATTCGCCATGAATATTAGTTCCCACTCTGTACAAACTACTATATCTCTCCTCATCACTCAGAATGGACAATTTGTAATTTTTGTTAGAAATTTTGTCGACACGAAACGAATATAGTGATTTAAATGATCTTTCGTAAAATATACACAATATAAATATAAACATAAATGTAAATATAAACAAAGGCGTATGACATGAATATAAATATAAACACGAGCTTGCAATGTAAATATAAATGTAAACAAAAGCTTACAATATGAATATAAATATAAACGAAAAGCTTACAATATAAATAAAAGTATAAATATAAACGAAAGCTTGTGCAAGTTACCAAGTATTGTTACCAATAATAATAATAAAGCTTTTCTATTTTTTCACTCTGATACCTCTGATGAAAATTTTATGGTTCGGTCGTCGGTGGTTCTAATGTTAACTTTGACAATAAGAAAAGTAAAGAAAACAGTTTATGCGTATACATGTGTGCCTAATGCGGGTATTGTGGCCGCGACACTCTCAACGCAGTGGAGGGGATTGCGCTAGCGACCAGGAAAGTGGGGGGAGGGGTAAGGGCCGCCAGTTAGCCACCTCTCGTACATAGTACAAGTTGTGGTCTCGATGGTTTTTGAACAAAGCAGACTGCAGTTTTGTGAAATCTTCAGTCGAGATTTAAATTTCGCCTCTTCGAATTGAGCTTTAATAGGTACAAGTTTTAAATAACGTTTGTTTGATCTGAAACAATGTCGCAGTTGCAATGTTTCTTTCGTCCAATGTTTTCGTTGTTTACTTTATGTAATTGTATAAGCTAATTATATATTATGTGCTTTGTATAATTACATGCAATAAATACTTTGCAAATCATTCAGCATATATATGTATTATCACATATTGCATATAAATAAGTATTTATATCTCTATATATAAAGTATTTATATTTGCATTTATATTCTATAATATAAATACAATATACAAGTATTTATATTTATATTTATACTCTGTACATTTTCGATAAAGAGACAAAGGGCAAGAGATGTCGCGTCCTCGTGAATCTTATTAAAGTTTTTGTTACCCTAATTAAACAATCTGTCGTTTGTCAGAATAATTTCTGATTCACGAAGAACGAAAATTTTAGTTCAGCAAAACTTTCATTCGAAGTTCAAATTTCATTTCATTAAATTATCGAACATTAATATATATAATAAATATACATTATGTATATATTATGTATATTATTTATATATACATAATAAATTAATATAATAAGTTAGATATATAACTTACAACGGTGTAATTTATTATATGTACATGAAACTTGTATTTATATTATAGGTATATATAACAAATTGCACCTACAACGTTTCAACGTCTTATGTCCGAGACAAGGTTACAATTGCAGATAGATAACGCTTACAATACGTAAGAGTATTGGAAAGGAAATTGCGAGACAAGGGGCTAATCAGAACGACGCCATTTGTCTCTGTTGCTGCAGTGCTTGAACGCAGCAACAGAGTGACATAAAACGGCACCGTGGCTGATACGTACACAGGTACGTACCTATCGCGATATGAGCCGAGAGACTCCGAGAGCTAGGGTGAACCAGATGCGGCTCCCCGACCGTGGCAATTCATCTTCGTTGCTTGCGATACCTGTGTTTCCCTTGTTTGTCCTCCGAAGACGAACAACAGACAACGACCCGCGTTTCGCGGCGGCGAGCCAGCGACGACGTTTCGTTGAGACGTTCGCGGTGTTCACCGCCTTGAATTTTGTCGCGGGTTGTCTGGCCGCGGTTAACAGCACTTAGATTTCGTTGCTGTTGTAAAAAGCCATTTCGTCCCTGCGACGGAGAGGAGTGTAATGGAAAGGAGGGCAGAGTTAGGGTGGCAGGGAGAAAGGAAAATGAAAGATGACGCTTCTTGATAATGCTCTCCTGTGGAGTGAGAGTCTGCCTGTTTGTAGATGCTGGGACAGTGGAAGTCGGTTCGGCTGGATGTATTTACGTAGACGGAGTGGTTAAATAAAAAGTTTGGAGAATTTCAGTGTTGATTCAAGGGGGTTTCTGCCTGGCGACGCCACCTTTGTAGGAACGTCTACGTTGATTTAATGCGATTCGACATTTCGTTATTCCGTTCCCGTTCCTTTCGAACGTTTAATCAATTGAAATTATTACGTTCAATTTCTCATATTATTTAATCGTTTAGTTGTTGCTGTATTGTTTAATTATTACGTTATATTAGTGAAATTTTGTGTTGATTCAGGGAGTTCTGTTGGCGAACGTTCACACTGATATTTCTGGTTGATTTAATACCACTTAACATTTCGTTATTCTGTCCTTGTTTATTTCTAACGTTGAATTGCTTAACATTGTTGTTATGTTATTTAATTATTTAATTGTTATATTGCGTGACTCAATTATGCGAAAATTTTCTTACCTCGTTTCATTCAATTTTTCATTATTTTTATTCATATCGTCGTGCAAATTTGTATTTTAATTATTATAAAAATTTGTTTTTAAACAAATTTGGTGTGTCTTAAATACTCGCGTATCACGAAGCGTTGCAATTTATTTTTTCTGATGTCACTGCAAATATTGATTTGAACTCAACATTTCAAGACGCGAGATATACATATTTGGTATGTGAAAGTCCATGTCACCTTCATCCTTTCAATATTTTTTCTTTGTAATTTTTTAATCGTTGTCAAAACTAATGATGTTTGCTTTCCTTAAGGATATTATTGTTTTTTTTATTTTTGCAAAATTACTAGATTTACTTTAGATACACATAGTTTGTACTCAGACTTATATACATGTACGTTTGGAATATATCAAAGTAATAATGTTGATAATTATACATACACGTGTTACGTTTGATAATTTAATATAAAACAAATAATGTCCAATTTGATTGTTATTTAGCAAAATAAATGATCAATAACTTAAATTCAGTAATTTATTCCTTTATTAAAGCTTCTTACCCTAGTTATTCTTCTCATTTGTTCTCTTTTTACGTCACACCACATAATTGCAAACAATATAATTGTAAATATTTGCAAATAATTTTTAATCTGTTACGTTAATCTATGTTATGTGTCGTTGTAATTAACGAAAGGCAAACGTTAAATTCCTCCGCGCGGTAAATTGATGATTTTGTCGAGTAATTAGTGAAAACCACGTTTAATTAAATGAGTTATTTTAAGTAATTAACAGTATACGGTGGACGAAAATTAATATAATTGTACTTCTGTTGTTTCAGGTAAGTACGCTGTAACCTCTACAGTGTACCCACGGCTTCTGATATTGTTTTGCACACTGATGAGTAAGTTTTTACTTTCGTCCTACGATTTGTTATTTAAATTATAAGCGATTTGTTTCTTTTTCAAATTATACGTGATACTTGTTTCTGAAATAATTTATGAAATAGTCTCAAGTTTTACAAACTGGTCCTAGTTCCTTTTCAGTCTTGTCTCTTTATTAGAGATCCAAAATACTTGCGATGAAACCAAAAAACTGAAAATTCGTTAAAAGGTAACTTTGTAAAACACATGTTTTCTATTATCAGAATTAATCAACTAAAGTCCAAACTCAAGTAATTTTGCTACAATTCCAAACAAATTCAATATTTCGTATTTTGTAAAATTGTGGAATTTCCTTTTACAGCCACGGTGTTCGAAAATGTTTGCAATAAAAAAATTGATTTACAAAGCATTGCAGCAAGGAAACGTTAATAATTAACATCAACGATTTCTAAATCCGAAATCGACTCGCGAATTTAATATCTCCATTATGTCCGTGTGTTTCGTTGTACGATTAATGTGTACCACGGGAGAAACGTTTAAACGAAAAGCTGAATTATGATAAAGCTTGATTGAAGCTGCTGGAAGAAACGAAATCAAGGCGCGCACAGTTCCCATTAAAGGTCAAAGGGGAAACGGGACATTCGATCGCGAAGCAATTTTTCCCCTTTCAGACGGTGCTCCTTTGTTACAAACAGTAGTGCTTCAATTAAAATACATCCGGCATAAACGGCTCCAATCTTTCTTTCCCCTTTCTCTCTTTCCTTTCCTTTCCTTTCTCATTTCTCCAATTTAATTCGTATTACCAGGCACGTTTTGATCAGGTGTACAGGGTGGGCCGACATTTACTTCCCATCTGTCTTTTTTGTTTTCTTCTTCTTTTTTTTTTTTTTTTTTTTTAAATGAAACATCAAACAATACTAAGAACAAAACTAATTTCTTTCAATGTTAAATTAAATTTATGTTCACATATTGGATTCCGTGTAATGGAGTCGACACGCTTACAATTTCGAAGAGTTTATTCCTTGTTACACCTTTTGGTTGTGTATGAAGTAGAACGATATAGAATGATATATGCTAAGCTCTTAACGATATAGAATGATTTAAGATGATATAGAATGATGCTGAGCTATGGTATTCTGTACTCTACTGTAGTATTCTATTCTAAAACATGTCCTTATATATATTTGGTTATCAAATATTCTTCCTCAAGTGGAAGGGGAAGGAGCATAGATGACCAAGCACTGGATCTTGCCCTTACGACTAACTATTCACAGTCCACTTTTGTGTAGACTGTTGCTAGCTCGTTGTCAGTATTTGCATAGATCCAATATTGTCCGAGTTGGTCATCCAACACAAACGTGATCTTTCCATTATGTTCCAAGGATTATTTCTTTCAAATGTCGAGCGTTTCTTTCCCCAAAAGTTCAAATTAATAATGAAAAAATTACGGATTTATTTTAGTAGGAAGTGATTTTCGGCCCACCCTATATATATATATACACAAGTGGAACGTTGAAAATGGAAAAACTTACCTGCTCGATTGAACGTTGCATCGTGCGATTATCGATTACTTCGCTCTCGAATGGCATTTTTGTCGTGCAAGCAACAACGTTACGCTCGCTAAAGGATTCATGTCAGCTCATTGACAATGAGTTCAACGTGACGCGAAAATTGGGCAGCGAAGCATAATGGAATGGTTCGAAACAGCGGAACAGTGTGTTTGCAAAGCCCCGATTTACGATCCGAAACGCAGCCTCCTTGCTCGATCGCCTATCTCGTTTTTATTCGCTCGTAGTCGATATTTTAAGTGCGCAAATTTTGCGTTCCCTCTGTCGCGGATTGAAAAACTTCCGACAGAAATAAGCTTCGCTCTTATTTTTTATCGTGTCGAAATTTTTGCAGCGAACCGATCTCCGATTGGTTTCGTTCGTGACGTTTACAACGTTTTCGTTTCGTGTTTCTGTTGGAGTAACTGGGCTGGAAAATGTTCTCTGCAAGATTTTTTCAAATGAAATGGCTCTGCCTAGCCACTTGAGCCGAATGAGCACTCGGAGTTATTTCGAAGCCTCTAAACAGGATCGTGCGTTTTGTCCCGAAATATAATATTTTTGCACTGCGTAGCATATGACACAGTGAAGACACACTAATCATTTGGAAAATGTTACCAATTGTCACAGTGTGTGAAAACATTGGAAAATTTTCTTCACGACCGAGACCACGATGGATCTGAAGATTGAACGTCCTTCGCAATTTGCTCTGTGACTTTTTTTTTCTTCTTCTCTTCGTCAATTTATTGAACTCTGAATATCAGGCGAAAATGAAACGGTTTTCTGAATTTTCGTCATTGTTGTACTTTTCTCTTTCCAGACGAAAATCTTTAACTCTTGCGCTGGAAATGACGTTTCACGCACGTCGAGAATTTTTTTGTCCCAAAATTGCAATAGTATATTTAACACTAGAACTACCAAAATGGTCAAAATGACCAGTTTATAACTTTCTCAGAGTAGCTTTGCAGTATCGTAATGTCGCATTTTTAGAGATTTTAATGATTGTAAATTGTACGAATAAAGCTTTGTGTCCTTTGTTGTATTACAAATTTCTTTCTGTGCCTCGCACTTTAATTTCCGTGATATTAATTTTATACCTTAATCGTCGGTAGTTCTCCTGTTAAGTATAGCCCAGGCAAAGCAAATAATGAATTTATTACTTTTCAATTTCTATCCACTGACATCGTATCAACGAGTTATTGCATACGGTTTCCGTCACTCGTTATGGTCCGCAATCAGTTGCCAGCGCTGGAATGACGTGCCACGCACGTCGAATATTTTTTGTCTCAAAATTGTAATATTTCCCCAGTTTTAAGTATATTTAAGCAAAATAAAATAGGCACGACAAATGATAAATTTGTTATTTCTAAATAATTTCTATCCAGTGGTATATCGACGAGTTCAAAAAGAAAGTGACGAAGTACTGTGCACGGTTTGGTCACTCGTTGTGGTCCGCAATCAGTTGCCAGCGCTGGAATGACGTGCCACGCACGTCGAATATTTTTTGTCTCAAAATTGTAATATTTCCTCAGTTTTAAGTATATTTATGCAAAACAAAATAGGCACGACAAATGATAAATTTGTTATTTTTAAATAATTTCTATCCAGTGGTATATCGACGAGTTCAAAAAGAAAGTGACGAAGTACTGTGCACGGTTTGGTCACTCGTTGTGGTCCGCAATCAGTTGCCAGCGCTGGAATGACGTGCCACGCACGTCGAATATTTTTTGTCTCAAAATTGTAATATTTCCCCAGTTTTAAGTATATTTAAGTAAAACAAAATAGGCACGACAAATGATAAATTTGTTATTTCTAAATAATTTCTATCCAGTGGTATATCGACAAGTTCAAAAAGAAAGTGACGAAGTACTGTGCACGGTTTGGTCACTCGTTGTGGTCCGCAATCAGTTGTCAGCGCTGGAATGACGTGCCACGCACGTCGAATATTTTTTGTCTCAAAATTGTAATATTTCCCCAGTTTTAAGTATATTTAAGTAAAACAAAATAGGCACGACAAATGATAAATTTGTTATTTCTAAATAATTTCTATCCAGTGGTATATCGACAAGTTCAAAAAGAAAGTGACGAAGTACTGTGCACGGTTTGGTCACTCGTTGTGGTCCGCAATCAGTTGCCAGGGGTCCCGATGGCCAGGTGATCCCCCCGTTGACTCGCGTTTCCCGCGGCCGCGGTGGAAATATCGCGATTACGTAAGCGCGAAATAAATTCCGCCCCGCGTTCTGAATTGTGACTGAATAAATTCCAGCCCTGACGGGGGTGGTGGGAGGGGGATTTAGCCGGTTGCGTGGTGGCAGCTAACAGGTGAAAATGTTTCATTATACGAACGCGGCTGTTATTTATCGCCTGTAAACCGGTGAATTGTAACTTTTGATAATTTAAATGGCGAGATCAACGCCCCGATGTGATCGCCACGTCCGCGTTTCCGTTCCCACTTACTCGTAACACCGCCCGCGGCAATTTAAACGATACGCGGGTTTATTTGGTTTCACCTGTGCCCGTTTTTTCTTTTTTTTTTTTTTTTTTATTTTTTGGACCTTTTCCTCGTGCTCTCGCGAACCAACGTAGTGGAACGTTTGCTTATTTTGTGGACCCGATGTAAATTACTCGGTTTGTGATTTAATTATACACAATCACTGGGTAAATGTTAGATGTTTGCCCGATATATTCTCCGATTTTCTAGTCAGTTTGAACTTTTCGATATCCTGCAAGACACATTAGTGGATTCCTGCCCACTACTGGATTCAGATTTCATCATTGTATCGAATTTACGTATGGGGAAGAGAAATGAAGAATTTCAACTTTCCTCGTTGAAATATTATTATGGCGTGGTAAAATTAAGGCGAAATGTTTGAAATGACTAATAAATATGCAGTGAGTTACTGGTGTCTAATAGAACGAAACAATGTTTGTGTCAATATCGTTTAAGAAAATTCATTAACGAAATATTGCTGGAAGTAATTATACTTTCTAATGAACTGTGACAGAACGGATAATCTCCTATCGTGATTAATTCACATGATTAAAACACAATAACAGGTTAATGTAGATGTACGTATCTCTTTCCCAATGAAATTGCAATGAAAGTTTCAACTTTGCCAGAATCAAAGTTTCGAACTTTACTTTTCAATTCATCTAATTTTAACAAACAATGGAAATCTACCATTCGTTGATTTTATAGAAAAACGACGAAAGTGTTTAGCTGTTAATTATTAATTTCTCATTGATTTATAAACTTGATCAACGTTCATTCTCGTTAACAGAGATCAACCGAAATTTATTACTTCGGATTATTTAATAATAACGTGCCTGTTATTGCCAAATAAAATCTGTTTTATTATCATGTCTGTGTCTTTGGTATTTTATTTCGCACATAAACGTACCCTTCTATCCAACGACGTGCAATTACCACATTTAATTCGGACAGCAGATTGTTCGTTGCACCGAAGTTCTCAACGCTTGTTAAAACTAAACTTAAAAAAAAGAGCAAAAAAAAAAAAAAGAGGAAAAAAAACATTTCACGTTTATAATTACGAAATCATTAGATGCTCCTTGCGCAATGCGAAGCAAACTCGATTAAAGTTACGAGTCGGTTACTTCGGCAAAGCTTCCCCCCCCCCCGCGCTTAATTTACTACTGACATTAATTATTATTTCAATTACGAAACGTTCGTAACGCTCTTAAAGCTGTCCGGCTCTGGTTGCAACTGGCTCATCCTCCACGAACGTCGTTATCAGTTTAAATTAGAAAATCCGCTAGAAAGTGTTTCGCAGAAAGAACTCGTACGAGCAAGGATGTTTCCTTGTCAGATTGTAGTACAACACTCGTGCAAAATCTTTTTACTTCAACGAGAAACGAGAACGACGAATGTGTGAAATCAGTGTAACATTCCACCGCGTAACGAGCGCGCGTGTTAACAGAACAAGTCATGCCGTCGATCACTTTGAAAATTTAATGTTTCTCCTAACCTTTTGTTGCAAATTTGTTTCGCACGCGATTCAATTTGTTGCATTTAATCACTGTATCGTGTGATTTTCGTGCACCTGTTTAATTTATTCGATGCGCGTTTTTCATTTTAAAGAAAGCAGTGTCACTGTTGGCTACTTTTGATTTGAAAAAGATTATTGTTACCATTTCTATACGGGACAGACCTGTTGTATCTAATTTGTCTCTTAATGGACTAGTAACTAAATAATTAAACAAAAATATTAATATTTTTTCAGTAACATGTTCGTATGTCGTGTAAAATGTGTGATTGAATAGTGTTTTGAAACTTGTATTAACTTTCAGTTAGTATTATTATTGTATATTACATAGTGCTATTATATATATAATAATAATAATAATAATACTAACTGAAAGTTAATATATATATATATAACTTATTAATATGTAATAAATATATAATAATATTAATATATGTATATTAACTTTATTATATAGTATTATATAATATACAATAATAATACTAACTGAAAGTTAATACAAATTTCAAAATAGTATTTAATAATCCCCATCAGATAAAAACATAAAACACGAAATAAAATTAAATAGTTTTATAACATAATGAAAATTATTATGACCTATGACCTCACTTTAGGATTAATTCAGTGTCGAAAACTTGTCAATTTCTTTTACTGACAATTTTCCCAAAAAGATTACACGTGACGTTGTATCAGTTACCGTCAGTACATTTCGAATGATTTCATTGAAAACAATTTATAGCAATTTACGTTGCATATGTGTTTTTTTTAATTTTCACATAAAATTTATAAATATTCGTAAACGCTTCGCTTCTATTGTAAATAATCTTATAATAGATTACTTGTAAGCAATCACAATTAATTATAATTAATTAATTATAAGCAATCCTAGAAACCCTATAATTGACGTAAATTACGAAAAGAAATGATTGTTTCAAAATAATAATTAATCTAAATTTTATTGAGAGTCTGAATCGATATTTACAACTGATTAATAATAAATACGATGGAAAAATTAATAACACGAGTATCAAAAGTGAATTACAACGTGAAAATATTTTATGTCACGGAAACATGAAAACATTTTGTCCCAACAACAATAATACTGAACGCATGTATTTTGTATATGTGTATCTTCGTATACGTTTCAAAGCGAATGACAATTCTTGAAAATGCAAACAATTAACCATATTCAAGGCATTATCTCGTCAGTGGCAACGTTCGCTTTTTTTTTTCCATCGGATGTTTCGCAAATCTACAAATAACAAAGAGTCGTTAATCACGCAACAAATGATACTCCACAGGAATAATCCATTCAACCAGATTCAACCGAGCGGTAGATTGTTTCTCTTTTTTTTCCCCCTCTCTTTTCAGACAAAAACTTCCCAACATTTTCCCCCGTTTTTCATCGATATTTTCCACAGCACCGATTGTTCCGTTTTCAACTGTATAAATTTCATCGTGCAGCAGAGAAGCACCGCGCGCGCAATTAGCCCAGCTGCGCGTAATGAATATAAAATATAAAAAAGTACCGCGGGGGGGATTCCCGGGAATCTGAAATCCCCGTTGGATGGAGTTTAACATTTCGTAATCTATTAGCATCAATCACGTGTCAGAAACGCCGGGTAAATAACATTATTCAGATACGTATCGCCGACGCGAATCGTCATAACAATTACCGCTCCCATTGAACTTTGTCCCTTCGTCGTTACAGCTTCATCAGCTTTGCACGCTGCGAGAGGATTTTAATTATTACACGCGTGCGCGCGCAGAAACGTATGTGTGAACGCGCGCGTTCTTTTGTTTCGTCGTTTTGCGCCGTTGTTCGACGTTGTTTGAAACGAAACTATTATAGCTCCCCGCCCCCCCCTTTGTTTTTCATCGAACGAACAGAATTTATCCTTTCTTTCATGTTAATCATGCTGAATTATCTCGCTACAACGAAGGTGATACGATGTTGCACGCTGTTCGCAAACGAAAAATGCATACTCCTGTTGCTACACTGGTTCGCGCTGTGCGCGACCTCTCGCGCAATGTTTGTTTTCAAAATTGTTTTGGCAAATTTAAAAAAAAAAAAAAAGAAGAGAAGAAAGAAGAGAGACAAGATAACGAAAATAAATTAACTCGTGCAAAGTAGAGATACGAAAAGGTAAATAAACACGAGTGCCACAATCCTTTTGAATTTCAGAAACGTGAAAACGTGAAAGCGGATTTTTTTCATTTGCTTTTGGTTGTAAATTTTTACTGGTGGAAAGTTTCGAGTTTTTGTAAAATACAGGCGCCAGTTTTAGCAAAGATGAAGGCTTTTTTTTCAGTGACGAACGGATTAAATTGCTTCCGTGGAAATAATTTTCAATGTCGCGGAAAACTAGCAATCTAACATTCTAAACAATGCAAAATCGAAGATTTCGAATGAAGCTTACTGTACTAATTTGGTGCATTTCTGTCGGTATATCTGAAAATTGGAAGTCCATCCAAGTTTTATATTTTAATTAATACTTTATTCAATTAAAATAATTAATACTACTATTGAATCCTCTTTTTCATTAATTCCAAAATTAATTATCCAAAAATTAAATTTTTTTATAATTTATTTATTCAAAAACTAGATCTGATAAATCTCTTCGTCCTCTATAAACAAATATCACAATATTTATATAGGAAGCTATTAGTTATTATTAGAAAGAGTAGTTGCTTTGCAAATTCATGCTGTTACGAGTATAGTTTAACAAATAGAACGTAGATGGAAAATATTTTTATCTGGAAACTAGGAATTGCAAGTGGTATCATATTTTGGACTAGTATCTAGTATATAGAAGTAGTATCTATATATTTCACGTGCTATAATCTGTTCATTTTCTGCATTTTCAAAATTTCCATAAATACATAAGAATTTGTAGTAGCTACAATTATTAGTATTTATCAGGTATTTGTTTCGATGTATTGGCGAATATTACATTGGTAAATATTAAACTGATGTAGTTTGGTATGATTGGAGAAGAAACGATAGAAATTAAAATTTTCAATGATAATCGTAAAATTGAAATTCAATATATAAATAATTATAAAATTTATATTCAATATGTATATAATAGTATATTGAAATAATATATCATATGTAATTTTATAATTATACAATTATGAAATTATAATATAAATCCGTGAATTATAAAATCAAATAAAGAGCTACTATATTTTAAGACGGAGCTAAGTGGCGGCCTGGCGAGTCCACTGCATCGATCTCCCCACTTGCTCAGTAGGGAAATCAGTAAACTGAGAGAGTGGGGAGATCACGTACGTAGAGGAAACTTCAGTGTAGTGGAGAGATCGATGCAGTGGAGGGGATAACACTAGCGATGAGGAGGAAAGTAGGGGCAAGGGCCGCCAGTTGGCCGACTCTGTCTTTAAAAAAAAAAAAAAAAAAAAAAAAATAACAATTCGATGATGCACAGCATACGAACAACAGAAAACTTGTTTTCAAGCATAAAGATGTCATGCGTATTTTACAAGTGTAGCCAGTAACAATATACCGTTATTCAACAGCGAAAGAACTAATTATAATTATTATAATTAAATTATTTATTTTCCTAAAATCATGTTACACGAATGACTACACGTTGACAAAGCTCTATGCGGAAAATTAAATTTATCTTCACTATGAATTAAACCCTGCATAATACGATTCGAGGTTTAAAGTTTGCCTGCAACTAAATGCACAATTAATCTCGTATGACGAAAACAATGCGCGCAACTTAATTAAATTACTAACTAAATCTACAATCGAAACCGCGTGTATGAAGCTTCACAATGTGCGTGTGGTTCTTTGAATTAGTATTATGTAATATCGTAGTTGTACGCGGGTCCAAACATCGCGATCGAACAGCTTTCAAAACGCGACAAAAAATTGCAATGAAGTTATTGCTCACTTGTCATATATGGTTTATTTCCATAATTGGAACTGAGTGTCAGTTTCACGATCTTAATGCATATTCCTGTATCGTTTATGCTTTTGTAATATTATTAACGCATCGTTATTAGTCAGAGAGAAGATTATCATTTTCTTTTTTTGTTTTTTCTTTCTTTCTTATCGAGAGTCAGCTATGATTCATGGATTACTTTAATCTGATTTATTCCGGTCATGTTCGGGTTCGTTTGCGTGCTCCTTTCAAGTCGTAAGTTGAGTTATAGGGTGTAAATAGCTGTGATGCACTAACTAGAAATTCTAAATGTCCTGTTCTCCGTTATGACTTTATGACTTCTGAATTTATGTTCGTAACGGTTTCCAACGGTATGGAAAGAAGCTGTCAGCAGACACTGATCCGCAGCTAGTAAAAAGTTCATGCGTGGTCAAAACGGAGAGAGAATGAAACGGTATATACTGTCACGCTAATTAGGATAGTAATTTCATTTTAAAATGACATTTTGACGCCTTGGCAATGGAGGTAGAACGCACGCTGATTAAAAAATTCTCTCAACAGCAAATTCAATTCAGTTTCAAACAACATATCTTTATATATATTTATTTATTTGTTACATTCATGTATATGTATGATCCATTCATTATTTTATTACACACATAATTATATTATATCCATTTATTTGATTATACGATTGATTTATTATATCATTTATTTTTATATTTATTCATTATTTATTCACCGTGTACATAAATATGTATTTATATTTATTTCAATTTCGACGTCACGATCATGAAATGGCACCTGATTTACATCAGAGTATTAACCATTACATTTAAGTACTCGTTTAATATCTAAGTAATAATGTCGCTTCTATTCATGCTTTTCCGCATTTCACTCACACTTAAGCCTGTATTTCTTGACACTAGCTATATTACATTTACTTTACGTTTACATATCCTCTCTATATTCATGTTTTATCCAGTTGCCTGTTTTCTTTCTTTGATCTCTTATTCATCTTCATTCTTTCTTCATCTCTCTCTCTCTCTCTCCCTCTTCTGTCATCCTCTCTCATTCTATCTTGCAATATTTCTTCAATGCTGAACTTTATTCTTTCTAACTCTAGAATAAATTTTTATATCGATGTACGCAATTCTAGCAGTGCATATTGACGTATTATAGATGGCACACTATATAGATTGCGAACTTTCTTTGAAATATATATCTTCGATAATACAAATAAAGAGATATCGGTAGAAAATTATATTGCACGCTAAATATTATAAGAAGAACTGTATGTTTTTGTATATCTTACTAAATTTCCTCATGTCGTTTGAATCCTGCGTACTTTGAAATTTGCCAAGCACAAGTGCACAAAAGTCCGCAGTAATAAAACGTAACGTCAGTATAGAAATTCCAGAGTGGTAACAATTATTACAACGTAACACTTACACCAGAAGAAATTTCTAATTTATGTGCAACGAAATATACCATGTACATAGAAGAAAATGTATTCAATATAATTCGTAGTGATATATTGTAAGTCCTAATCGAACGAAATAAATAAACAAGTAAACAGAAAATAAATTATATGGATATCGTGTAATTTATTGTTGTTATTGTCATCTTGCTTGAATCACTCTGCCATTGTCCGTGGACAGAAATGACCTGACCCACTTTCAAAGAAATTGATTGCGGGAGAAGAAAATGGGTCAATAGTATAAGAATATTATTCGAAGGAGACAGTAATAGGTCAAAATGGTCTTCGACAGATCGCATTAAATGAAGGAAGATTCCGTAACGACCAGCACGATTGAGAATCCATGGAAAATTTCCTTTTTTATGAAGATGAATCTCTTCGAATTTGAAAATAACAAGTTTCCACTTATTGCTTTATACGTACAAATTAACATTTGATAAGATATGTGTTTATTATTTTTATTATTATTTTCTAATTATTATTGTATCATTCCAGATCTTGTACAATTGTTTTACATAATAAAAAAGCTGAGGATCTAAACACTAGTGTCACTAAATGTTTACACATTTCTCTTTTAGAAAACCAAACATCGTTTTCGGTTGCAGCTAGTCAATCTATTAATTTAAAAATTTTAAAAATTTATTTGAACGCGAGATCATTGATGTTAGAATAAAGGTATTCATCCAATAATTATTTTATTATTTTTACTGTTACGTGATTTTAAATCTCGTGCAATTTTCTCATATAATAAAAAAGCTGAGAAATTTACTTCAAACTTAACACCATATTGTATTAAACACTTTTATTTACATATTTTTCTAAAAAACCTAAACACCATTTCCAATTGCAACTAGTCAATCTATCAGTTTAAAAATCTAAAAAATTTATCCAACGTGAAAACGTTAATCATAAACGTTGGAACAATAGTAAGGTAACACAATTTAATAATTGTGCAGTATCTAGTAATTTAAAATAATTTCAACGAGAAATGGATATTCAGGTTATATGTCGAAAAATTCAGATAAGTGCATGTAGTGTATTTTATTGTTCCTGGCGTTTTTCTCGCAAGTGATAGATTTGATTAGATAAGGTTCCATTATTTTTTGTACCCAATGCAATCAATTACTTTTACATCCAATAATTTTCTGTGCAACACGATGGCCTGAATAGATACTTTTCATTCTACCACGCGGTTTTTCGCGCAGTGACGAAGCCATAAATGTTTTTGAATAACTACGCTCTTTCTCTTTTCTTTTTTTTTTTTTTTATTACTATTATACTACAGCGGTTTCAACAAATGACTGCACGAAAGCTAAAGCTTTCATTAAAATACGAAAATTACGTGAATATTTTATAACGTAACATTTATTAGTAGGCGAAGTCATGAAACTGTTCTGTTATCTGAATATTTTTCTAAGTATTTTTCCAAGTATATTTAATTGAATTAAAATTGCAATTCCAACAAACGCAACGATGTTTCATACTTCGAAGATTTCAATCACTCTTGAATATTTTCAAATACTCTCATTTGATCAGAAATTTTTCATCCGGAGATGGCGGATACAAAATTCATAAAAAGAGGAATTCTATCGTTTTTATATTTCAATGATATCAAATATTGAGTTCATTTCCAGATACTAATTATAACTATTTATTAATCAATTAGTTTTCAAAAAATGTAAAAAAAAAAGTCATAATTTTCAATTTAGAAATACATTATTTATGGTTCCATGTAACGTGATCGAAAAATTGCTGAAAAAGAATTGAAAACGTATGCGTTTTCCTAACTTAAGAAAGAATAGTTTCGCATTAACTGTTGAGAAAGGAGGACTTGTTTAATGTGTATATTTTGTGAACGAGTCATTTCTTCAACGAAATTAGTTGTATTATTTAAAAAAGGAATTTATTTCAATTATAATAACTGAATTGACTCGTAAGACAGTTGGACAGAAGATTTATGCGTATTATTTTGTTTTATTAAAAAAAAAAAAAAATTCTAACGTAACTTATGAGTTGCTGAACTCACTGTATTCGTATTAGTAATAGACAGAAAAAAGTTTAATTCTTTCGCGGCGATTCTTGAAAAGCAATCAATTTTACAATACAATTCTCAGACACGTTCGTTGCCACCGATTTTTCGCCACGATTGTCTTTTTTTAATCCTATTTTTACTTACAGAATACATTAGACGAAGTTAGAACGCGCTAAAATGCAGGACACTCTGCATGTAAATAGACTTTACTATCTCCGTCACATCTTGACATACCAGTTCCAACTCCCCCGAGCATTGTGTGCATGTAATTTCCTTAAAACACTTCGCTTACAGAGACTGAACCTCGAACTATTTGATCGAAATGGATTAGGAAGTTCGCCGAATAAGGATGCAGAAACGAGCGAAGGTTAGACACAAGGATAAGCGCATGAATATGAATTAATTCGTTTCGCGCGCCTTCATCGCGTTACACATTTGATAACGTAATAGAGGGGTACGTCGAAAGTGTTCCGTGGCTAACGTCACACGACAGACTCGAGCACGTTCACGTACTCTCGGCAAGTTCGCGTCATTTAAGGCAGAGGCGGCGAAACTTCTTCCCCGCACGAGTTACTCACTCAGTCAGCCGGTTCCTACACCATGGAAATTAATTCCCACTCTGTTTTGTAGCGGGCCGTACAACCTACTTTCTTCAATTGTAGCAGCTACAGTGAAGAATTTGTACGTATATACCTAAATGCGAGTATTGTGGCGGCGACACGCTCTCGACGCAGTGGAGGGGATAGCTCTAGCGATTAGGGAAAGAGTGGGGGGCGGCCCGCGTTCCGCCAGTTAGCCATCTCTGACTTAAAAGGTTACTTACACCGACGAAGTTGACAAAATTCTTTCTATAATACTCTGGAATGCTCTAGAAAAATAATCAACTCGGAGTTTTCGCCGGCATTCAATAGTAACCGAAAGTAGTCTAATTTCAGAAACTTTGGAAAGAAGTTTTGAAGGAAAGGAGACGCTTCTAAACTGCAGTGTGTCGCTTGTATCACGTTAAAACAGAAACGGAGAAAAGTGTTACACTGCGTGAAGAATAGAAAAAGGAGCAATGCAGACTTGAAAAGGCCAAAAATCGATCGACTTTATTAACTTGGCAAGCTGATTTGTGATGAGAGACGATCAGAACGAAGCATGGAGATATATTATACATACGTTAGAGTAAATAGACGCTTCTACGCTTCGTTCTAACATCGTCTAGCTCTCATCGTTGCAGTGTGTTCGTCACAAATCAACGTGCCAAGTTTTATTTGACCTTTGGCCTCTTGGAGAGCCTGCATTGCTCCTTTTTGGCAGCTGCGTTCCGCGCATTGGCGCAAAACCGATCGCTTCTCTATCGACTCCTTTTCGTGAGACAAAGGTATATTGATCAGATTTAGGTAATATATAGTTCGTTTTGTCTTTGACAACGACACGTGCGACTTTACCGTGTTTGGTGCAGTCGGGAGTTCCTGCACGAGGTATTCGAGTACGTTACGCTTCAATTTATAATAAAATGTATTGAGCGTAATATATCGTAAATGATACTATATACTGATGTACTAATGCAATATAATATACTAATATAGCATAACATTGCATTTTATGGTGTTGAATATATACATTATACATGTATACTCGTGATGTTAACATAATATTAATATACACGTAATATTTGATATTACCATGCACTATAATATACGTGGTATAATGTAACTATATTATAATACGGCATAAGGTTGCTCTTTGTGATAAAGCTTAATTGACTCAAATGATAAGACTATATAATATAAGTTACATTTTATGGTATTATTAAGTTTAACTGGCTCAAATAACAAAGCTCATGTAGTACAGTATAGTATATGATGTATATAATGTAATATAATAAAATTACGTATAATCTAATGTTACAGTAATATCGTATTATATTATATCGATATAATAATGAAGAAATGAAGAAATGTTTTAAATTCTACAAAAAGGAAAATCCAAAAATCATGTGTACGTTACATCCGTGCAGCGAATGTTTCAAATGAACATTAAATTCACTTTGTAACCACGCGGGGAAGTAATAAAAGAGGGGGAGAGGGAATTCTAATTCTTCGAGGCTTTTATCCGCGCATAATGGAGTTTGAATATCCAAGAAACTTCAAATCAGAAAATTACGCTCGCCGAGATTCGTCCAGCCATTTCCGGCGATCGCCGACGAGTGTGCTCCTCGTGAAAATCCAGGTGTCGAATCTTATTGGAATTGGCGGAACGATCGCGACTACGTTTCGATATCGTTCCGCAATTTATAAATCGAGCGGAAAATGGCAGCGCGTTCCGAATAAAAGTTTCTCGACAAATTCCGCGACCGATGGCGGCGAGGGTATCGAAAGAAAATTTTGTGTAACTTCGACGCCCGAGGGTAAGATTCTGCATTTTTCCCTGGTTATTTTCCACGGGTCAAACTTTCATTTCTTCCTTCAAGTCGTTACGAAATCACGCGAACACACATACTTTACGCACCGTGTTAACCATCTTTCCAATAATTGCGCGTTTCGTAAACAATACGATTTATTTCTGTGATTTTCAGTACGAGCGCAAGACACGAAAATGGAATGATGTGAAAGATGTGAAGAATATTGTTGATTGATCGAAGGAAAGCTTACGCAACGCGTGTACGAGCGCGCGAGTGCACTTTCAACGCGAAGTATCCCGATAATTAATCGACCACTTGGTGCACCAACCAAGTGCATCTTCGATACACCGTAAAATTCGTATCACAGACGCGAAGATCGAACCGGTACATTTAATACGGAACATTACGCTTTTTACGCTGTGTTACGGCGTATGCTCAGTCGATACAGTAACGAAGGAAAGTTTAAGACGACCTATACTCTTGATTACGGTATTATGATCCTTGTA
Organism: Tetragonisca angustula; assembly: GCA_036937485.2. NCBI lineage: Eukaryota > Metazoa > Arthropoda > Insecta > Hymenoptera > Apidae > Tetragonisca > Tetragonisca angustula. The sequence goes on from JAWNGG020000013.1 coordinate 2,501,267, forward strand.
TTACATAGACGACTTTTTTTTTTTAGAATTTTTACAATTTTCCAATTACAATTACAATTATAATCACAATTTTGCAATAACTAAGACTCACTCAGTTTGTGAAAATTTAGAGAGAAATAATTAGTTTTTTTTTTTGTATTGCTTGTAATACCTCACGATTAGAAGGAATGTAGGAAAATTTTTCTGTAATTGTGAAACGTGTTACGTTCGTGACATGGTGCAACGTTCAATCAAAAATATACTCTTAAACTTTTATTCGTTGCTATATATTCTCTGATTGTATGCTATGTATTCTGTGATATCGACTGGTCAAGTTAATATCATTCGGTGTCAGATGGAATCTTATAATTTATATATAACTTTTTACTATATTTTTAGATATGGTTATTATTTAGGTATAATAGCTAATACATATTAATATTATTATTATTATTATTGTTACATAATGTAGGCATACGCTATAACCAGTAGCACATATTAATATCGCAATAATACTGGACAATAGTGCAAATCAGTGATTTGATTGTTTCATATATTTTCTGAGAAAAATGCACGTTGACAAAAATGGACATAAAATAATAGTAAAACAGATATTTAATTTATTATAAAATTTCTTAATAAAATTAAAATTAAAATGTCCAGAAATTAAGTTTGATGATAAACGAATTGATAATGTTCAAGGTGGAATTATTAATCTAATTAATTCAGTAATTACTATAAGATGTATAAGAAATTTTGGAGAACTAAATGGGACTAAATGTTTTAAAAAATTAGTTGGGAAATTGATTAATAAATAAATGAAAAATCTTAATCGTGATGATAATGATATTGATAAATTAAATAAAAAATGTCTTGTTAAAGAAAAGATATATGGAAATAATCTAAAACAAATTCATAAATATAAATATTAATCTTAAAAAAATTATTATATTGGAAATTGATTTTTTATTTACTGATAAAGAGAATTCTTTAAATAAAATTGAAATAAATTTATAATATATTAAATCGTGGAGGAATTAATCAATAATTGTTAGAAAAAATAATCTGTGACACAATAATAAAAGTTCAATTAAATTGAAAATTACAAACAAAATAAATCAACGGATCAAATCTTCCAAATAAATTCATTAAGATTAATTTCATTGTAATATAAATTTTTTATATTTAAATTTATTTACATTTAACTTCGCTGTTCTCAGTGTAGATCGCGATTAAACTCCCATGTATCAAACGGGTTAACGGGTTCTCTTCGAATGTCGTGAAAGTGCAATAACTGAATAATTAATAAACCTAAGCCATCGACAAAATTCAATCTTTTTCTAATCGTTAGGAAAGTTACAAACGTGTCGTTTCAAAATTCAGTCATATCGTCGCGATGCGATAATCTTTTCGTCCGACAAAAAATATCTTCGGTACACATCGGTTTCATCGCGACGGAATGGCATACGGATGTTTAGCGCACGGTTCGCGAATGATTCTTGCCTAATCACGGGAATCTTTTGTTTTTATGGGAAACAATCAGCGACGAGAGAGAAAGAGAGGGAATGGCATTCAATTGAAGTAGATCAGGAACGTGGAAGTGGTGCACGTGGTAATCGGCCGGAGAGAGATTTGTTGAAACACCAGCATCGACCACTGGAACGCATCGTCGATATCTTCCTCGCTCATCATTTGCAATTTTCTTTCGACGTGCAGTTACTTTTCATTAGCAGCGTCGAAACACACACACACACACACACGTACATAGTCGGTTATCAGGAAATTGACTTTCACGATCGGTCGGAATTGTTAACTTCATCGCGCTGAAGTGGTTCTGAGGTTCACCCCGGAAAAGCGAGGACGATTATCCGCGATCGTCAGAACACTCGCCACTGGATCGAGAAATTTTTCGTCGATATCTTTTTCGTTTATCATTTCGATTCGCTCTCAGTGGGCTTGCTTGTTTGTACATTTTTCTCTGGCAGTAGCTATATGTGTTCCATATAGTGTTATATATATATATATATAATTTTTCTTTGGCAGTAGCTATATATGTTTCATTTCAAATATATATTTTAAATATATAGTGTTTTATATATATATATAATATATATATATATATATATATAGATAGATAGATAGATAGATAGATAGATAGATAAATAGATAAATAGATAGAAAGAGAGAGAGAGAGAACACTATATAGCTATTGCTAAAGAAAAATTTATATTAATTATATTTTTATAATTAAATTTATATTAATTAATTTATAAAAAATTTATATATATATATATATAGAACACTATGAAACATATATAGCTACTACCAAAGAAAAATTATATATACTACATACATAGAACACTGTATGAAACATATATAGCTACTGCCAAAGAAAAATTTTGTATATATTTATATATCTCAGGAAATTGGCTTTAATCGATTGAAAAAGTTAACTTGGAAAGGAGCATTATTTTTGAGGTTCTTGCCTGAATATTTCTCTCTTCTCTTCGTTTTCTTTTCGATGGATTCTTCGGATGGACTCTTGTAATAGAAAAACCTCGTGATGAAACGCGTTATTTAGAGCACCGTTCAGAGGCATGTCCACTTGCTTTGGTCTATTTCGTTATCCGTTTAGCAGCAACGGTATTTGGATTCGTGAATTGTTTATTAGATGTACCGTTTACTGCATTTTTTTTCTGGAAACTTAACTACGCGTTTGCAACACTAAAAAATTACAAAATGAAAACCTTTTGAAAGACTGCAATAATTTTCCATCCGTACTATTTTTACCAATACGCACAGGCTTCGGTTGGAAATTATATGCAATTTTTCGAAATTATCACGTGCACAAGTGGAGTAAAATTTCTCGCTCGGAACAGAATTACGACTTGAAATATTTAAATTGCCGTCAATCAATTAGAATTTCACTATACAAACTGGATACTTTTATACAGTATTGCGAGCGTTGTTGGTATTAAGTTTTTAAGACGTGATGCTCGACTGATCAAGGAAACCAGGGTTGGGTGAATTTTATTTGAACAAAGACAAAAGGTAACAATTTGAAACAACGAGTCACTGTCAGTGATTTGTCCCTTTTATTGAAAAAGTTAGTAACTTCATTACGTATCCAAACGAATTGTGAATAATATTTCATTTGATTCATCGATTCGTCGAAATTAAATGACAGACAATCCGAGAAGTTCGTAGAACAGAATCAAAAATTATTTGACAAGTGAGCAGAAACGTACTCAAAAAATATAAATATATAGCATATAATAAATATAAATATATAGTATATAATAAATATAAATACATAAATATATAGTATATAATAAATATAAATATATAAATATACAGCATATAATAAATATAAATATATAAATATACAGTATATAATAAATATAAATATTAAATATATAGCATATAATAAATATATAAATATATATAAATATACAGTATATAATAAATATAAATATATAAATATACAGTATATAATAAATATAAATATTAAATATATAGCATATAATAAATATAAATATATATAGTATAGAATAAATATAAATATATAAATATATAGCATAGAATAAATATAAATATATAAATATATAATAAATATATAAAAAAAAGGAAATCCTGACAATAAAATTATCGATTCATTCGCTGCAAAAATCATTCACTTGTTCAAATAAATTGACGTGGAGTTACTTCAAGCAACGTCGAGCCAAATACGATGATAAGTTTCACATTTTTCAAATATTTTCGTATTTGTGTATTACTTAATAATATATCTTGTATTATTATATATTTATCGTTTCTCAAACATTCTACTCAACTTTCTTCTCAATCGGCTCAAGTTTGATCTGATATTGAGAGGTGAAGCTCAAAGTTACGAGATACGAATTGTTTGACGGCCATTATAAACAGCATTAACGGCGTTTGCTTGTAACCGAATCAGTTGAATAGCGAGCGAATATGCAAGCTGCAAGGAACGACATAACGATACCCCATCTAATTTAATTTTCCAAAATGCCCGGAAGCGGACTAGCTGTTTCAGCCAGCCAAACTTTGAAACTGTCATTAAAATTTAACATGCTACAGAAAATGGTACCTTCTACGCCAACGGCGGCTTTTGATATACTGCATGGATCTTGATGTCTGTCGTGCAGGGAGCTATCCATCATTAATGAAAATTCATCGTGCGATCGTCGTTGGTTGCTCTTTTATTTAGGCAAAATTCAACTATTTCGAGGTATTAGGTATTCCCTAGCGAGAAGAAGTTTCACAATATTTACGGTAGAATAGCAATTTTATTGTGCATCGTATTTATTTTCAATCAGTCAGAATATGTGTCGAAGAAAAGCGTCTTGTTGACACTAGAACTATCAAAATGGTCAAAATGATCGCTTGATTATTTTCGTAGGTACATTAAATATTTTAGATATTTTATAGATGTAAAACAGTGTGTTTTTTTGGAGAATACATCTTTCGTAAAATACATAAATAAAAGCTTGTGCACCCTGTTGTATCGTGACGAAGGCTTTCTGTTCCTTCTACTTTAACGTCTCTGATGGAAATTTTGTGCTCTAAACGTTCTAGCGTAGTTCTAACGTTAACTGTACAATCTTTGTTATAATTCAATGCGTTTAACATCAGAACTGACCGTCAGTGGTCAAAATGAGCAATTTGTAATTGTTTTCTAGATTTACGATATTGCGTTTTCAATGATTTTTTATAAAATGCACGAATGAAACAACTAAAATATAAAAATTTTTAAATAGAAAATATCAGGGAAATTGGAGTGCAAGGAATAGGGGAAGGTTTATAATACAATTAAGAAACACGAGCTGATATTACCTGTTTTTTTATTTTACAAAAATCATTCAAAACGCAACATATATTGTAAATCTAGAAAACTGCTCTTTAAAAAAAGTCACAAATTGCTCATTCTGATCACTATGGTAGATCTAGTGTTAAATAAATTAGTTATACAAAGTGTTCTAAAGTTTAGCGTGTCATGTAACAAAAAGCTCAAAAATGCTTCTTTAAAAAGTTATAACAATTATTGTATATAATTGGCCATAGAAATTTAGATCTTACATAGTTTAATTTAATTTAATACTATTATTCGTCTTATTAATCTGCAAACAATACACTGTGCAAAAAAGAAAAAAAATTAAATATACGTCTTAAATTTTCGTAACAATTCTTACAGCCATCACTCAAAGATAAACGCTATTAAAAGAAAAATGAAACCTTTTTAATTTTCCTCGTGCGTCTCGACGCAATATCAAATATCATTTTCTTATCTGAATTTATCAAAATCGTTCGATCGAGATCTACGAAAGGAACGAACGTGGCATTTTTATTTCTACGGGTTCCGATCTTCGTCGTCTTGCCATGCCCCATTAAATTTCGAATGAGAGCAGAGAGAAAGAAGGGAAGAAAGCACGAAGGGAGGAGAACGAGGGACTTTGAAAAAAGGTCAATGGGTCACTGCAGAGAGCTTTTTTCCCCGAGATTTAAATGTTACCGGATATTAAACTGGTCGGACGGAATATATAACCTTGCTCTTGGAAAATGTCAAATCGTTTGATTTTAATACCGCGCCAGTGTCAGTTCCCGAACAGTTTCTTGCGTATATCTTCTTCCCGAAGTATTACTCGGACGACCGCGAAATTCTTTTCTTCGACTTTTCTTCCCTTTCAACAACCTCTCGAGTAGCTCCTCGCTAGAAACTTCGCGGAAATCACATTCAATTTCACCTTTCGGATCTTCTCCGGGGGCCTTCCCTCCCCCTGTTTTTCTTTTACTTCACTTCTCGTTTTATCGAACGTTTGAAAAAAAATTAAGCACCGGATATATACGAGTGGAAAAGTTGAGCGAATCGTTCCACGACGTTCAGAGAACCGAAGGATTCTCAAACAAAGGGGAGACATTATTTAACTGTACGCGCGAGAAGAATTTCCCGAACGGAGGAAACTCCGCGATGATTAATCGTGAAAATTCTCGTTTGATAATAATCCCTTGCCAACTGTTTTACATTTCGAAATAATAAAATCCGGTGGGGGAATCTGTTTCCTCTGTGATTTCTTGACATATTAACATTAGAACTGAAACGCTATACGCGCGAAACATTTGTTTATTAGTGAAAAGGGACAAAATTGTAATGATATCACAGAGAACATTAAAGAGCTTTTTATATTTTATACAAATATATCGAATATTATACTAGTATTAATAATTGGACCGCGGAGTTTTATACAAATTCGTACTTTTTATGATTACGATTTTAAAAAATTGCGCCAAGATAGACGGTTGTTATATTTAGTAAATTTGTAACGAGCACAGTAGAACTTTCGTTTGTACGAACTCTAATTGTTTCAATCATATTTTAGTCAATATCCGACTGAATGGATTCTTGCTGGTTCAGTTCATTTATTTGAATCCTCCAGTAGAATTGCTGTTGATGACTCGTGTGAAATGAAAAATCAGCAGAAAAGGGAAGAATCCTCCAGTTAGATAAATTATTTGTCTCCCAACAAGCTCATAAATGTGGAATACTGATGTCTTCTTTCTCATGTATATTTTTGTTTATTATGTTCTTGTTTATTCAGAGTGTTTTCTTTCCGTGTATATAAAAATCCGCAGTCTATTAACAATTATAATATATAATATATATCAAATTAATTATAATTATAATTATAATTTATAACATGTGTATTTTATGTCTGTGCATTTTGAGAAGTGAATTCGTTCACTTTGACAGTTCGTATTTAGATAAGTTGTTAATGTTGCATATTCTTCCGAGCTCTTCTTAATTAAAAAAAATTGAACTTTTTTGCGCGGAGATTTATTTCACGCATTAAAAGTCATAATAGATTTTTTATATATAAATATTTTTATATATAATAGATATTTTATGTATAAACATACTCGCATTTTTACGGCTTCAAATTTCTCAGAAATGGATAAAAATATATGGTCTAACGACTATAAGTCATAGCGATACTAGTGTACAATACGAAAATAAAAATTCAGCACATACTGAATATACCATCCCATTAATTCAATTATAATTAATCTAAAACTTAAATTGACTAATTATTGTACTAATTATTCCAGTGTTAATCCATCGAGGAAATTTTCAATTTTACGCAACTGTAGACTTTAACTAAAAGAAATAACGATGATGTTTGGAAACAAAATTTTTTTAAATTATGAAGAAAAATTGGACGATAAACTGTTGGTTCTTCAAACTGGCTGAAACTTAAAACAATATTGCAAGAGAGTATAGAGAAAGCAGTACGCGCTGTAACATTTTTGTGTGAGATCGAACCCAGATAATTCTGACGACCTTATGTCGTTAATATCATTACACCCAGAAGCGAGGAATTAACAAAAGCACGCGTCGTTAAACGTGCGCGAATGTTTGTGGTTAAACGACCCTGAGGATCATACGTATTGTTTGTTGAAGACTGAGCGAATAGCTTGCCTTAATTGGAAATGAGAACAAGTTGAAAAGAAACGGGCGAGTGGCGCATCGCTGGAAGTCATTTTATTTTTAACGAGATGATATGTCACCGTTCACACTATAGAAATTCGCCGAGACCAATTCTCGTGTGAGAACATCCTACTTCCGAACCGTGTCTAGCACACTTACCTCGATTAAATGCTCCTTTAGAGTCCGTTGGAGACACGCGAGTGACTCGAGCCATTTACATAGACAGTTAACCAACGTTAAACATCGTTGTTTATAGCTTATAATACACGCGATGCCCCAGTTTTTCACGGAACAATAACTGGGAGTAAAATCACTTGAGCGAGTGACTTCAAGTCCAGAAGATACCGTACATATGTACGTACGTCTTTCATTTGATGCTTCGGTTTCGAGAGAGTCAGATACGAATTGGTTAATTACGTACTCGGTGTGAACGATCGGCAATTAACCTCTTGCGCTGGAATAACGTGCCACGCACGTCGAGAATCTTTTGTCCAAAAATTACAATATTTCCCCAGTTTTAAGTATTATTTAAGTATATCCCTTATTTAAGTATAACCCAGGCAAAATAAATAATAAATAAATTTATTGCTTCTTAATAATTTCTATCCAGTGACATCAGACCGACGAGTTCAAAAGGGAAAGAAAACGACGAATTATTGTATACGGTGTCACTCGTTATGGTCCGCAATTAGTTGCCGGTGGTTAACTTCTTGCGCTAGAATAACGTGCCACGCACGTCGAGAATCTTTTGTCCCAAAATTGCAATATTTCCCCAGTTTTAAGTATTATTTAAGTATAATCTGGGCAAAACAGATAATAAATAATTTTATATTTTAATAATTTCTATCCAGTGACATCGTACCAACGAGTTCAAAAAGAAAGCGACGAATTATTGTGTACGGCTCGGTCACTCGTTATGGTCCGCGAATCAGTTGCCAGCGGAAACTTTAACCTCTGCCACGCACGTCGAGAATTTTTTGTTCCAAAATTGCAATATTCTCTCAGTTTTAAGTATTATTTAAGTATATCCCTTATTTAAGTATAACCCAGGCAAAATAATAAATAAATTTATTGCTTCTTAATAATTTCTATCCAGTGACATTGTACCGACGAGTTCAAAAAGAAAGCGACGAATTATTGTGTACGGCTCGGTCACTCGTTATGGTCCGCGAATCAGTTGCCAGCGCAACATGGTTAAGTAAAATGATGATGATGTATAGTAATGAGTAAAACGATGATGAAGTGTAATAAAGGTGTAAATGTTTGAAGTCAGGTAACAGATACCTTCGTTTCCAGTTAAATTCCAAATAATAAAATTCATTCGCTTTTCTGACACATTAACGAAATATTTAACTAATAATTAACTAATATTTAATAAAATATTCAACTAATTATAATTTGATATGAGATGACAGAATGCAAATGCACAATTATTTAAATAAACATTTATTTCGATGGTATCCGAAATTATTGAGATTATTGAAATGTATCATCTGATTCAGACATACGATTATTTAAACGCGTGATTCAATGTTATTTTCACGTAATTTCGCGTTCGTTTATTTGAACGAGCAAATGATTTTTCTTTAAACTATTTGATCATCAAGTGAAATAACGTATAACTGCTTCAGCCTCTGCAATCATTCGTTATTTTAACTCAAATAAAAAAACAAAAAAACGATTCGTTTGATTCGAATCCAAGATAAAGTCACTTCTTCGAAAATGATTTTTCACGCAAAACCACTAAACTGCGAATTGTTATTTTCTATCTTTACATCAGATAAAATCTGTCCGATCCTGATTTGATTAACGCTCGAATCTGATACGTTTCGAATCTCTTTCGTCGAATCGCAAATAAAAAGTGTTCGATTTTCTGACGAACAAAAAAAAATACTATTTGCAGTCAATCTTCCTCTATTCTTCCTTCTCCTTTGTCGAAATTGCTCCATCTGTTTTTTAGAACAAGTCAATAGCAAAAGTGATGGCCGCGTATCGTTTCCTGTTCTAAGAAGATATATTCGAATGTAACTCCAGCTATTTACATTCACGTACATGTATGTATGTATGTATATACATATATATATATATATATATATATATATATATATATATATTCGCGGGATTCGTTGAAACTTTTGAAAGGAAAACTATTTGAAACTGTGTAACGTGTCGAATATAAATGCGTTCGTTCGGTAAAATGTTATGAATCAGCGGGTAACCAGGACGAATGCATCATAGTGCTGACCCAGGGAAAATGATCCCCAAGTGGAGGCAATTTATTGACACACGAGCCGAATAGAATCGGTCGCTCGATTTTATAGAAAATTATTTTGATCCGCGTACGCAATTCCAAAGATAAGATATTTCAACTGATCGAAAGAAGATTACAAAACCTACGACTTACGAAAAAATTAGTGAGAAAATTGTCCAAAAAATGGACAATTTATATTCGTGGTGGATATATTGTCTGTATAATTTGACGAAGTCTCCTTTTTATTTATAAATAAATGAGATTAAATTACGCGCGCGAAATGGTAACACATATCATTTTTAATACATATTAAACTTTAATATAAAATTTTTAATATACATTAAAATTATCATTTTTGACACATATTATTTTTTGTTATCATGATCATCATGAAACAATTGAAGCGACTTGTTTTATTCAATCAAACTTGTTGCATCGAAATTACATAAAATTTTTGTTAGCATTATTAGTTAAATATATTACATAAAAGACTGTATGTAATTTTTTTTCTACTTTATATATAATATGAAAATATTTTGTACGATTTGCAATGCCAATTATAATTCATGTTAAGTAGATGAAACATGCGCAATTAGATAATGTAGAACGTTCAATAATTGAACGAATTATATCGCGTCCGTAATTATATGATCAAAACATCATTAGATAATCAACATAATGAATGTAATCAATATGATGATTACGAATTTATGAAACCTCTGATATTTCTTTCTGTAACAGCAAAATTGAGAAAGCTTGGATTATTGAAAAAATGAAACTGATGATATAGTCAAAATAACTTCACTTTTTTCACACAAATGATTTTCGAATTATCACTATAAAAATGTTATAGTGGAGATAATTCTTCATCATTTATGAAAATTTGACTCGTCGATCTTCGTTATTTGGTCGGTAGAAAGGAATTGTGTTACTCTTTGCGATTCACGTGGCACACATTCGCATTACGAATTTTATCTCGACTATAATTGTGAACAAATGCACGTTGATCAGGTGAGAAGTGCGTTGATTAACAAAATAGCACTCCTAATTAAGGAAATAATATTTAGGAAAGCTAAGGAAAAGCGAAATTTGTTTATCAATAATCAAACATGTATGTAGACGCGTGTAATAAATCTGGTACTAAAACTGAATTAAAGATCGAAATATATATTTTATATTCTCGAGAAACGATAATGACAGAATTTAAATTATTCATTGAATAAAAGAACATTTATTTTTGTAAAAACGCGATAAATAAATTGATATCTCGCTTGAACAAAGCCATTCGTGCTAACGAGTACATGTTTCGAATAAATAAAAATAATTTACTCGAAAATGTATCTCTTTCATTTTCCTGTTTCTAAAAAAAGGCATTTTCTTTCTTTTTTTTCTTTTTTTTGAGTAAAATTTAATTCCACGCTGTTATCGTAAATTTAACAGTTTCACGTACGAACAAACTAATATATTTTGAAGACGCATTTGCTTTCTCAACGTTTAATCGACGATGTGAAATTATATAAACTTCGAACAATCCAAAATATTAGTTTCGAAGAATATGGAAAATATAAAATGCAGGCTTTAAAAAAATATAAATTTTTTTAATAAAGTTTGTCCGTGGTTATCACAGATGAATTCTACACCTTCGATTTGATGGAAATACGTGTAGAGAAACTGCATCAAAATTGACCACGATTTTGAATTTCGAGATCAAATTTTCTTTTTTCCTTTTTGCATTGTATTCTACTTATCACGAAGGTAAAACTTTTCCAAGAAATCTAATAGTTCTTTTGAAAAATGGCAAAAAAGTTTCTCGATCATTCAACACCGCGTTCTAACCGCGACTTTATGATTGTAGACGCGTGGATGTCTACATTACGTAATATATTTATATTTCGAACAATGTTAACTGTTAGTTTTATCGTTTGACGATTCAGACTCACACTGATGCTACAACTATGATAAACCAAGTGTCAGTAAAACGACCTGATACGAAAATTATAATACGTAAAATGGGCGAAATCCACGCCATAATCCAGAGCCATAAAGTCGCTGTTAGCACGCGCTTCCATCGTCAAGTGATTACGAAACTTTTACATTGTCTACGTACCGATATTTATTATTATCAAAACGACAGTCTTAACTCTTAAACTACTCGACGACATCAAATATCAAAAAAAAAAAAAATATATATATATATATATATAAAAAAAAAACTGTCAATTACAGTCAACAAAATTTACTGCGCCCAGAAGGAGCACGTTGGTCGCTCAGTTCGGCGGACTGGTCCACAGTCATCGATGGCTGTAAATTTGAATGCACGCGTCGATGCACGCGTTTTCAGCCGGCGACCTCCACTCGCGCCGCAGTTTGTTAGGATTTAATTAACAGCGCATTATGTCACTGTTTTCAATTCATATGACGAGACCCCGGTGTTGTTTGCGTTTCCGCTCGATGCGCCCTGAAACTCGGATGATCATTATAGCGAGCAAACGAGCGAGGGGCGTCTCTACGCGTCTTCGCTTGTATAGACTCTGTACTCTATGCTTTGTCGTCGTCGTCATCGTGCAAGCGCGTCGGTTCGTTTGGTGTTTACGGATCAGCGCAAAGGGAAGGGCCCTTCTCTCTCTCTCGTGTCACTCCCTCTGATCCTTCGGTCTTCGCGTGGAATTTCTCCACGGAGCTAATATGTACCACGGTGCCGTGGAAAAGTAATAATGGGGTCTCCGCCGATCTATGATCCCATTAACGTTAGGTGCAGATGTTTGCGCGTCTCCCGTGTCTTGGGGGAAACGCGCGATCATCTCCCTCTCTCTTCGTGGAAGAATCGACCTCTCTCTCTCCCCCCCCCCCCCGATTATTTTATTCACTTCGTCGTCGAGGGTGATTGCACGTGTAAAGATGGTTTTCGAAAACCAAATCATCAAATGAGAGAAATTTATAATTTTGCATTTTGCTTGACTGTACAGTTTATTATATTTAACTTTATTATATAATATTTGCGATAACGTAATATATTTTATTTTATTTCATTTTACGTACTATTACATTTTATTTTAATTATTATTGATATATTTTGTTTTGTATCGGTCCATTAATAATTTATTTGTATTTTAATATTTAAGAATTATTGATGTTATAATTTTCTTCTTGGCTGGCGAATTATCCAACTTTGTATCTCGACGCAGGATTCAATTTTTCGATTTTATTTTATGGACCTTGTTGTAAAGGCAGCACAGAACACATACTTGGTAAGTATTGATATATTCCTTTTTCTAAATATTTTTTACAATAGTATAAATCATATATTCTCTGAGAATAAATTTAATATTTCTTGGCTTTGACGCAACACTGAATTGGAAATTCTCTAAAGATCTTCACACACACACACACACACACACACACACACTTGTGAAACACATTAATATGCATTATTATAAGATGGAGAAAGAAGCTGTTCATAGAACAGTGAAATGTTCAGGATTTTATAGATGTACTGCGAGATATTTCATTGCAATTAAACTATAAGCAAATTAAAAAAAAGCAAGAGAACTACAAATCGACTGCAAGTGATGTTTAATTAATAATTAAATAATAAAATAAATAAATTAAATAAATAATTCAATTAAACAAATAAAACCAGAGGCATGCGCAAAAAATATTCAACACTTCTATTAAATGAATAAAATAATGAATAAAATAATAATGAAATGAAATAAACAGAATATAGATATTTTCTAATTGAGTCACAACTGCGCCAAAATTTTTTTTCGACTACGTTCCTTTCATTGATATTTTATATACTGTATTATGTTTATAACAAATACACATCTGTTTGTATTTTAAATGCTATATTTGGTACATGGCGATTTAATAAAAGCACGTCGATATCTTTTCAATATTACAGATCGATCCTAGATTATAGCTAGGATTTGAATACGTACAACTGCTGTTTCTTGAATCTTTTTACAATTTGCAAAAAGAAAATAAAGCTTTCCACGATATCGGGAAGGCCTTTCTCTTTTTACACCAGTCTCTGAGAAATTGAATCATAAAATCTGTTGAATCTCCGGCATCTCTGACCTAGTGCTGCATCCCCAAACTGCAAGCAGCAGGAGGATCTTTTTGTTGATACCTCCAATGTTTCTCGAAACGTTTTTGTTTCTTGCTCGATATTTCTCCATGTTCCTCCTGTTGTCAGTGACAAAAGTTGCTGCTCGTTGCCTGTTTGCTCGTTCAGAGTGGTGAGGGCAAACGAAAAATAGGAAACACGTGACAGAAACAAATGCCCCCCTCGTTGTATACAGTTTGTCAATTTTTTTCGCAACGCGTTTCTCGTGGACAACTTGTTGCTACGAACGAATGTCTCTTTAACCCTTAACCACTGTCAATGAGAAGGCTCTTCGTCCTGTCTCGTTGCACAGAGTGTCCAAAAATATTTACAGCAAACACCAACTTACAGAAACATTTTGTCCATATTTCCAAGCAACACAATCTGAGAACTATTTCCAAGCCTCTCAGAAGCCAAACTGATCAACTCCACTTTCTGTTCATTTCTGAATTTCATTATCACGATTGCTTCAATTCTTTAAAAGTAAATCATTTACTAACATTTGAAACTGTTGTAATTTAATTAAAAAAAAAAAAAAAAAAATAGATCCTTTCGTGTTCGAATGACAGAAAGATATAAGATACGAGAAAGACAAAGATAGTGAAATTATAGTTGAATAACCACTGGAATGTATAAAGTAATACATAAATAGTTATAAATATTCTTGACGTGTATTATAATTTATAGTACAATTTCAGTATAATATAAAATACAAATTATATTAATACAATATATATATTAATATATATATTGTATATAATGTAATACAATATAAATCGAATAAAATAATAATAATGATCAAACAAAACTATTTCTGATCGTGAGTATCCAAGTTTGTCACTTCGTCTCAACGTTTCGTTATTTCTCGAATGAAAACGCAAATTTCTTTCATATAAAACAAAAACAAAAAAAAAAAAATGACCACGAAGTATCGAAGTGCGAAACAAAGTTCAAGTGTTGCTCCTCCTGCTGATTATATCGTTTCAGCGCAAACATATCGTGTCTCTGCAAGTTGGTGGCACTATCCGTTTCGAGCATGCAACAGGCAACGTTAAGTTCCTCGTTGTTACTTCACCTCAAGAGGCAACTTCAGGCATAATTAGGCCTGGGCGTTAGGCGTCGGAGAAGAGGTCTTTCTCACCTACTAAACGTTCCCTGCAACGTCGTTACATTGGGAAACGGGCGCACGTTTCAAAAACACAAATTTTTCCAAAAAATCAAGCGAAATCAAGTCGATATTACGCAAACGAAAATGGAGTATCAAAGTGTGCACCACGAGTATCGGAGCTCGGTTGGATGTAGCTCGATGGAACACCGATCGCGACCGTTCACCTGTCAAAAGCGATTAGAGATCTTCTAGCGTGCTATTTATCGTTCTATTATTGCATCCGACACAGCAGATACAGACTCGCGATCGCGTCGATTTCGCGATACCGAGTGGCTTCATTGTTTTAAATTGCAAAAGCCTCTCCACCTGCCTCTCGGTAATAATAGTAGCCGGTCATGTTGATCGTTGCGGCAGACAGCAAGTGTAAGCCGCGAGGAGGAACGTTCTTCTCAGCACGAGCTCTCATTTTTTCACGTTCTACTTTCGATTCGTTCGCTCGTCGTTCGAAGAATGCCCGAGCTTTTTTCATCACCAGGAAACCATGGGCAACTGTAACGCAATTCACGTTTGAAAGTAAAGAAAATACGTGCGTATATACGTAGGGTGTCTCGCTTCGATTCGACTCATTATTATCATCCGCACGTGAACGACGTACGTATGTTCTGATGATTTTTCAATTTTTTTTTTCTTCGTTGGTGGAACGTGTCAAGAATTTACGCAGACGTTTGATTCCCCAAGTGCAATCGTATTTAAGTTTACTGATCCACGTTCGTCGAAAAATTATTAATTTAGGAGATGCTTCAAATATAATTTCGTGCATTTGCGTTACAAGTGACGCGCAGAGTTGTCTTTGAAAGTATAAGAAACTTTATCAACAAAAGTTGCTCGATACAAAAGTGGCTATAATTAAAAATGTAATCACGTACATTTTTTTCATGCATTGATCAATACAGCTCGACATTCTCTGTAAGAAAAAATAAAATATTAATTTATGCACGTGGAGAAACGATTAACATTATAGGAGAAAATAATTAGGTAAAAAAGAGATGTTTTAACTTTAGTTTTTGTAAATTTTGTTCCACGAAAAACGGGGGACAATATAAATTCCTGTCTTACGATAAATTCTGCGAAATTAAAATTAAATGAATAGAATGAATGAATAACTTTCATAGTTATTATTATTATTATAAACACACACATAGGTTGATATTTTTCTTTTTAGAGAATATCGATTAAATGTATGTAAAAGAACGTAATGCAATCAATTAATGGATTAAAAGATATATTTCATTTAAAAGAACGAATGTGATCTTGAAATCCAGTTACAAAAAAATTATCATCACCAAATTATAGCCTTTTTTATACTAAATAACTTTTGTTGATGAAATTTTTTTACATTTCCAAAAATGACGGAAATATTTAAATATTACAATTCTTTTCGACCTACCTTATATGCATTATTTCTTTAGATATATTAGAAATAGATTTACACTTAGATATTTATATCGATAGAGATGTAGAGATGAAACATTTCGAATCGCTTGGAGCATAGCAAAAGATTCGAATCACTTCGATATTTTAAAACGTTGAAAACCTCACATTTTGAAAGCCTCGATCAGTCTCGAATCTTGAAAGTTTTGATTAATCTCGAGTCTTGGAAATCTTAATTAGTCTTGAAAGTTCCGATTAATCTCGAATCTTGGAAATCTTGATTAGTCCTGAATGTCTCGATCAATCTCGTGTCTTGAAAGTCTTGAAAAATTTTGATGGATGACAGATATAGAGAAAACTTGCTGATTATTTCGCATTTAATTTTTATTTAATCATTTGATACAATATTTTACAAACTTAAAAATTTGTAAAATTTTGTAGAAATTTTTTGCCATTTTGTGAATGACGTGTCATATAACAACGTTGACGATACGAATAATAATATAGATAAATAGGTATATTCTAAGCCTCAAACAACCAAGTGCAAATTTATTATCAATTATGTATATTATAATATAATTTACACCTGTAACTGACGTATAAAAATATTTTTTAATACTTGAGTTGTATCGACTGAAATCTGTGCTTCGAGTGAAACGTTGAAAATATTTGAAAAATACCGAACACTAAAATTTTAGTTAAACTAGTTAAATTTTCACTAAACCTTCAACAATAAAAAGCAACTTTCATGAGAAATATATTTCAAGCTACACTTTGCATTTCCAAAATTTTTCAAGATCCAAGATTAACCAAAATTTCCCAGAACTTTCATGCTGCACGGCTACTATACTCGCGATTCACATTCTCGTACAATTCAAAAACATTCGTCATAAAGCTTCGATTTTCAAGATTAATTAAGACACAACGGGTAACAACTTTAGTCAGAAATGTATTTCAAGCTATACTCTGCATTTCCAAAACAGGACCCATGACTAACCAAAATCCCCCAGAACTTCAAACTGCACGATGCGATTCGAATTCTCTCAAAATGAAAAGAAGAAAAAGAAAAAAAAAACGATTTAAACATTCGTCGTTATACAAAGCTTCGAAGCTGAGAATTCGAACGTTCATCGCCTACGAAGAGATATCGTCCACGTAGAGAGCGGAGTGACGGGATGAATCGGTATCGAGGATGAATGCAGAGGAAGAAACGCGGTGAACGGTCGCATAACGGATCGGTTGGCGAAGCACGCTTAATCGCGGTGGGCGATTGGTAACGAGCGTCCTTATAATAATCGCGTTTAAAAATGCCGAACGTTGGGAAACGGGCGCAAGAAGTGAGAGTTGTATAGCGGGCGGTTCGGTTCGATTCGGTTTCACTCGGTTTGGTTCGGTTTGGTTCGGTTTTAGTTGAGTGGCTCGGCGCAGGGTGGCGCGTCGTACGCTGGACCAGGAAGTAGCACGATGGTACACTAACCGCATGGACTTTTTCTCATTGCTTGGTACTTTACGTAATTGACTTCCTGGTAGCAATGGCAAGAGAGGCGCGGATGGCACGGTCACGGGCCCGAAACGAGGCAGGCTAGCGGAGCAGTTTGGCGCGCGGAATAATCTCGCGGCATAAGCGGCGGCGAGTAGCGATGGGATCGAGTTTTCGATATCCACTCGCGAAACACCGAGACGAATCTGGTTGCAACAAAAGTGGCGAATGACGTTGCACACAGCGAACAGCATAACTGTACCCCCAGTCATCCGGTGTGAAAAATTGCCGATAATTTAAACTGACGTAACTTTGTACAAGAAGAAGATCAAGTGGAACGATTCACTTGATCTCGTTTCAATGCGCCAAGCCTTTGCTTTAAAAGTAGTGGTCCTTTTTTTTTTTTTTTTTTCTTTTTGAAGACGATTTTACATCGTGCAGCGAATGGAAAAATGAGGATGCTTTTTCATCGAAAATTGTAAAAATTCAAGCATGCGTGAAAACATTAGAACATCTTTCTCGTACCTGCATCCACCACCATCCAGTTTGAAGATCGAAGTTTTCTCTTTCTGCAACGACCCCTGGAAACTCGTTGCACGATTTCTTTCCACCATTTTGTTGAACGTCGATTTGATTCCTCGAGAATCTTCACTTTAGCACGTTGCAGTCGTTCACGCGATTACCTGAAACGAATAACACTTTGGATTCCAGAGTTTTAAAGGGTTCTTTGTTTTTCACAGGAAGAAATGTTAGACTTGAAAAATTGACTTTTGGCTTATGGAGGCCAGTATGGGCTGCGCACACGGTATCTAGTTTTGCCTGGTACATGCTTGATCTCGTCGCTAGTAGCGATCGGCGAGTGGCAGGCGACTCGAATGTGCGCGCACGTGGGGAACCGCCGGTTCAGTTACTCTCGCCAGTACAACCCTTTTTGCAGTAATCACGTAATAATGACAGTGTAAAATTCATAAAGCGCGCTCGGGCCGAGGCAACACCCGAGGAATCTTGCTCGTTTTCAGCTACCTTTCTCCCTGTCTTTCTGTTTCTCTCTTTCCGTGTTGGCTCATTCTCAGTACCTCTACCTCTCCGTCTCTTATCTTCTTCCTCGACTGGCATTTAGCGCAAAATAAAGAGCGACATGCCGAGCGTTTTACGAGGTTTAAGTATCGCTGGGAACGTTTGACTCCGCAGGCGTTCGTTATGCTTCTCGACCGGGCGCCGTGCAGTCTGTTGTTTCGTTTCATTACCTCGTCGCGGCACGTTCGAACGGAAGGGCGCGATTACGAGAAAAATTGTGGGATAACAGCCTCTTCTGCCGGGACTTTATCTGTTGATCTGTTCAGGAAAAAGAAAAAGACGTCTCTTTGGAAACAGGATTTCGAGTTACGTATCACTGCGCAAGTTAATCGCCGTCCTTGGGT
Organism: Tetragonisca angustula; assembly: GCA_036937485.2. NCBI lineage: Eukaryota > Metazoa > Arthropoda > Insecta > Hymenoptera > Apidae > Tetragonisca > Tetragonisca angustula. Next base: position 2,520,546 of record JAWNGG020000013.1, read on the forward strand.
AAATTCTTCTCGATTCTCTGCTCTAGAGCATTTCTGGCGTTTCTTAAGCTTTTGTTTAAGCGACTGTTACGGAGGATTAGGTTCTCTGCTGCAGCCAGAAGTTATTTCAACTTCGTTAGATCAACGTGTGAATTAGTGTTTACTGCAGTCGTTTAAAGCTGTAGAAACGGTTCTAAATATTTCTGAGGAGCTCTGAAAATTGATTTGGGCTGTAAAAGTTGAAATCCTCGAAGGTCGAGTTGTTAAACTCAAAGACTCGAGCTGTCTAGATTGTACATGTACGACGACAACTATGAACAATATCGTAGACTATAAAATATATGACCATAGAAATGTCATATTGTTTGCTTTCGCTTTGAAAATTTCGAGATCTGAATCTTGAAGCTTCAAAAGCTTGAGCTTCGTACGATAATAATCCTACAAACTCAGACTTGGGATTTTCAAGCACAAATAATACGAAAATATGTATAAAATATTCAAACTATAATATAGTTAATCAATTTTCTACTTCATGTATTCTTTTTTTATTTTTTAATTACACTCTCAAAAATGTAAAATTGCACAATAATTCGTAATAATTATTACCAGTACAGTTCACGTGTATGAAAATTATCTAAATCACAAACATTACGGTTGCTTCTTAAATAATTTTTCCAAGCTCTGCTTCCTTTTGGTACGATTCGAACAATATATTTTGAAAACGATGAATCGAATCATATATTATCTTATTTAGTTGGATGTTTTTTAGCTGAAATCATTCGTTATCTCAAATTATTATTTCTCCATTTTATTAAAAATAAAGTACATCCATATTTCTATCGGTTATTCACGAAAGTTTTGCAAACTTTCTATAAAGAATTTCTAGCTCTATTCTATAGGAATAAAAAAAAAAAAAAAACACTAGAAGAAATTACTTGCATTTGAAATTATCCACGTTTCTTAACATAATTGAAATTCAAGTCAATTTTACAATTTGTAATTTTAATTTCGCAATTGGAAAGTTGAACGTGGTTAAAAAATCGAGAATATACATTTTCCTTGGCGATTGTAGACTGTGTGCGTCTTTGTAATTAACCTTGCAAATGTTGACGTGCACGTGTCTGTCGCAGAAATTCACTTGGCTAAATGTGAATTTAATTATAGCGCTTGAAGCCAACTGAACCTAAATAATGTACGTGTCACAGTACACAGCCTCGTGTATCGCGAGTTCAAACAAAAACGACTCGTAGCAAGGATCGTAATTGAAAGTAGATCGAGCGATTACTATTACCGAACTATTGTTTAATATCGATTGCTAATTAAAAATTGCTAATTAAAAACGCACGAACAACTGGAGGATTACGAGGGAGCTTCATGAAGAAATCAAACGTAATGAATAGAGAAGGAATTACGATGCACGTGAACGAAAGCGCAGGTAATAATTCGGTAATTGTCGAACTCATTTCTCTGCCATCTCATTCGTATAATCGGGGCTTTAATTTCTCAATTTGTAGAGCCTCAAGCGAACTGCGTGGATCCGGGGGCTTAAGATTAATTGGCCTTGATTCTGTCTAATTGGTGCACACGATATCGTTTGTGTTTCTAGTCATCCCTCTCTAACAACGTTATTGCGTTATTACAAGCGAGAAATTCGCTTGTCCCTGGCTCTTTTTCTTTTCTTCTTCCATGCGTTAATCGTCTCAAAGTAGAGGGAACATTTATAAAAAAGAGACATTCAAATTGCGTCGAAGTTCACTAGATCAATTTTTTTTTCTTTTTTTTTTCTTTTCTTTTGAAGCGTTCGATCGTCGATAATCACAAATGACTTTTAAATTGCTTAATTTATATTTTGCGCACGAGATGTAAGATCGTCTGCTTTTTTAAGAGCCAGTAAAATAGGCAAGGAAAGAACTTGCACGAATGAATTGCGATAACTATGATTGAGAGTATCGACTAATGTCAGTATAATAAGCCAATGTGAAATATACACGTACATATATGTTCTCTTGATGTTAATGTTGAAATTAAACATGGAAAGCTGATACAAAATATAATATAAAATATGAAATAATGATATAATATAAAATATAAAATAGTAGTAATACAAAATAGCCTTTTTAATAAAATGTATATGTACGTATATATATATATATTCTTTTGATATTAATGTTGAAATTAAACATTATATTAATATTCTGTTTTTTTAACATTCATTTCTCAAAAGTATTAATTATATATTACACTAATGTTAAATAATGATATTAAAATAAATAAATATTAAACTACCAGGAAAATACTTCACTCAATATCCCTTTTGAGTTAAAATAAACAATTGCACAATAAATTTCACCACTAACAACGAGTCAAGCACTTGGCCTCTTTAAACATTGTCAATTAAATTTGATGAATTGCAATGGAAATTGACAATTTTTAAAAAGAGTAATATTCTTGAACACAATAGTACATCTACACGAAAAGAAACATTATTTTACTTGGTTTCACAACACGTTTAATGTACAAAATAAATGTTTCCCTTTGGATATAATGAACAACAACGTTTGTTAGGATAACACGGCTATTAATATTTGAAATGTACTGTTCATAATGTTATTCGTAATTACGTAGTGAGAATAAAATCGTTAAATAAGTTTTATGTGATATATAATATAATGGACGATATTCTAGACTGGTTGGGAAGAATGCGTGGTATTTTATTCTCGTTAACGTAGGCATTCTTTCAATAAAATTGAACACGGCGATATTATCTACCTACATAGTAGTTGCAATAAATTAAAAATATTACTTTATTTAATAGAGAGGGAATATATTGGAAATATATATAATTTTATAATTCGTAAGGAAAGGAGTGAATTGAAGAACTTCTTCCTTTTCGTAAAGCCGTATTTTACGAAATTAAATTAAATATTCTACCTTGCGGGTAATTTTCTCATGGCAGTTAACATCCCGAGAGTCTATACGCAAGTATATTAATTTTAGAAAGCAAACCACGTATCATGCACAGAGCTGTTAGCGTAATTAACTTTTGACAAATTACTATTTGCGTGTAATTTATTACGAATTTCATTTCTTAAAAAAACACATACATTGTCTTGCATAAGTATTTGAACTTAAATTGTTCTAAGTTGTTGCAAATATACAAAACTTTTAATTTCATTGTGACATATATGTAACATCAATATCAATTTATACTCAATATGATATTAATATACAACTGTGACGTACAATATCAATCAATATACACGAAAAAGCAACAATAATTTTGTAGAGACAGCTTGCAATTAGTTAAATGACCACTTTAAGCATGAGATATTTTTAATTACACTGAAATTTCCTAAACCGTCAGCTGCTTAATAGAAATGAATATAGAGCACAGAGCAAACAGTTGTAGTAAAATATAAAAAAATTTTGACAGTGAAAAAATATTGATCGTAACCGCGAAAATGAAACAGTTACGTACGTACGTATCATTTTTTCCTATCGTGATCGGGTATTTAGAAAAATTTCCAAATGTCGCGACGAGATGAAATTCCGAACTTTTATTTGTTCAGTCACTTTCCATTCATCCTCGCAAGAAGGATTTTACTATCGTGCAATGACTCGTCCGCAATAGTTAGGAGGATCGTTTCAGAGGCAACGATGCATCGAGATCAAGTAACGCGAAGATGATGACGTGATTTATCGTCGGCATATGAGCTTGCTATTCAGATATCAGAGTCGACGTGTGACTGATCAGATTGTGGGTAAGGATGAAAAATCGACGTGATGCCATTCGATCTCGACTGTGTGTTGAAAGTGTGACGTCAATGATCATATGTACGTACGTACAGCAATTTTGATCATGCGTCGCTCTTGATTACACGGGAGAGACACAACGTGTCATCTTTTTCCTGCGGAAGCTGTTTGGAGTGTGCATGGCGTCCGTGTGCGAGGTTTGAAGCCTTTTGAATTAACTGAAAGAAAATGAAAAATAGTTTGCAAGAAATTTGGAGTAATCAATAAAAATCGAATGTGATCGAATCGATCCGAAGGGATTAAAGAAATTTAATTGTTTGTAACTTGATGCACTTCGAACACCATTAATAATGTTGATCTTTGTGAAATTATCGTGTATTGTATATTTATAAGAAATATCTATAGACTCTACAGGTTTGTAAAACTTTCCAAGAGAAGTAAAGATCCCAGGGATACAGGTACCGAAACCAGTTCTTTTAACGAAAGGCATAAAAACACTACTTAACGAATCATGGACCGACATAATTTTTTTAAATATCTTCTCTGTGCCGCGTGTCGGTTCTAAAGTCTTTAAAAATCCAGTAAACTCAACTCGCTCTCGTTAAAAGTATTAATTCAAATATTAATTTTTTTTCTTCAATAGCTATCAATTACGATTAATTTTCGAGTTGAAAAATTTTCAATTATCAATCGTCACCTATAATTCCAGAGGAACTAAAATTTTACAATATCACGATCGATTGTTGAATTAATCCTCCATTATTGTTAACGCGATTACATTATGTTTATTTTATTTATTTGCGAGATTTTCAACCATTCACACGACTTCACGATATTAAAGAACCGAACGAAGTTATCAAACAAACTTAATGAGTAAGGTGAGTAATGAGCTGATTCAGATTTGCACGTTGAATTCGTACTGTTGTCAACGTGCACGTCGGAATTTTTCTTTGACAATTGTGCGTGAAAACACAAAGCACAACAATCGGTGAAGAGAGCACTTGTCAGGTAGTTGGTGGGATTGTGAGAACGCTTCTAACCTTGAGTGACTCATTGTCGTTGACGGTACCAGCTTCGTGATATAATTGCACAGGCTCGTAGACGTGGCTCGAGTATCACGCTGCATTGTTTACCGCGGCGTAAAATTTTTATTTGTAATATCTTTTGAACGCGAAATGAATGTAGAATGTAAGAAGAACGTTCGCACAATTACGCGAAACATTTAACTATTTATATTTCGTTTTCTACTTCTTCTAATTAATCGTTTCGATGACATTTCTCATGATTATTTTCTCCTAAGTAATTACCTTTCTCAATATATTTTTGTCGTTGAATCTGTCGAAGATTTTTAGCAAAACTACTCGTGACACTCGCAGCGGAGTTATCGCTCCAGCAAACTTGGTCTCCTCTCTTTCTCCCTCGATTGACAATCGATCGACAATAAGCGTCTTAACGTTAACTGATAGTTAACAAATTCCAACTAACGTACGCACTTACGTTTACAACGAAACTTGCCCGCGTGAATCGCCATGAATCACCGATGCACACCTTCCAATGCAGCGCAAGGAAGAAAGGAGAGCGGTGTCGTTTGTCGATTCAACCGGCATTGCACCATCGGTAAAGCAGACGTGTTTTTGCCGGAGCTCTCCTAACCTCTCCCGACGACCACCGTTTTCTCCATTTTCAGCCTTGTTCTCCTCTCCTTTTTCTCAGACGAGATCCTTCTTCCGCCTTTTTTTTCTTCACTTCCGCCGTTTTCCATTCCGAGCCGCCTCTTCTTGTGTTCTCCTTCTCGACGATCTGCGATCTGATCCAGAGGATCATACCGACATATACCAATATTCGATTTGACCGGTATTTGAGTTAATAATCGCGCAACATAACCTGCTTTTCGATTAGTTTCAATTGTAATTCTACGATCGATTCCATTAATTGTACGTTTGAACTTCCTGCCGTTGTTAATACTGAAATTTGAAGATTATTTTATTACAAGGAAGAACGTGGTATTAAACATATACATAGTTTTCGTTTTTATGTATGGAAACGAATGAGAAAAAAATTAATTTTATTATTCCGAATTTGCTTGAATCAGTAATATATCATTCATACAATTGTATAATATAAATGTGAGGTAACTATGTAACACACAGGGTGGGCTAAAAGTTTCTCCCCATTTTTCACTTTTCCTTTAGTAAGACGTCAAAATATAGGAAGAGAACTTAGTAATTTTAAATTTAATTCAAAATCACAGATTCGTTTCTCGTTGTTATTTGGTTCGTTTGCGGAGCTTCCAGTAGAACTAGCATCGACAAAACTCGACATTCTTTGTAAAAAGTTATCGACCTATGGAGATCGAAAAACTAGTCAGTCTATGAGACATTTTATCTATTTACCTTCTGGTGATAAATTCATTTCCAATAACAAATTAATCATTCCCACGGATACATTTATTTCTTTCCAATTAGCACTTTCGCATTTAATAATCAAACGAACGAGATATCCACGTGATTACGAAGCGATCAAAGCGCGGGGATAATTAATTCCCTACGCGAGGAGCATGCGCGCGGACTAATTACTCCTCGTCCGCTCCTCCAATCAACGTATTACCCGGGGACTTTTACTTTTCCCCGTTTTTAGCGCGATGTTTCTCAATTTCCTTCTCGTTAACGTCCCCCTTAACGTTTCCGCGCTTGCCTTCGTCTTTTTCCCTTCTTCTTCTTCTTCTTCTTCTTCTTCTTCTTCTTATCACTGGCGTTTCCCTCTCTCGCGTTGCCCCCATGAGACCACGGTCTCGCTTCGTTTCCCCTACGGGCGGCTTTGTTCCCCACGTCGCGCCCCCGCGCTACCAACGCCGCGAATGCTTTCTGGTTAACGGTCCCTTCCACTATGGGATTATGCAAATTAAACGAGCGTGTGATGTCCGCGCGAGAACGTATTCGCGTTTGCACGGTCGGCCGGCTCGCCGGACACGATCCACGCCGCCAGTATGTTATCTTTTTGATTGCGCCGACGGACGAGGTACATACGTGTATAGTACTCGCGCGGCCGTCACAGAAGCCTTGAGCTTTTTTCCCCCGTTTTCTCATTTTTTTCTTTTTTTTTTTTTTTCTTTTTTCTTTCTTCGTTTCGTTTTCGAAGCGTGCAACACTCGACGAGCGGGGCCAGACTCGGCCTGCCGAGCCGATAGCAACCACGACGACGTTATCCTTCCTCCGTTTTCCCTCTGTAATCTTCCGCTGCCCTGGGCGGTCGCGAATACGCTTCCTCGGCCTCGCTCCGCCGAGTGTTTTCGACTCGGCAACCTGAACTTTCCATTTAAGGTTTTTCACCCGATTCCCGTTTTTATCGAGCTCTTTGGGGCCTGTCTCTCTTGTTCCGCAGTTTACGTTGCTCGCGAACACCTCTCCGCGTGTTTGCATCTGGACACTTTGACCGATTTGTAGCAATAGGGCGTAAACGTTGATGAAACGTGTAGAAATCTCATATACGAACTTTTTTTTCCTCTTCTCTGCTCACTTTTTCTCTCCTTTCTTTTTTTCTTCTTTCTCTCTTTTGTATTTTTCTTCTCTTTCTTTCGCTATTTTCTGACTGAAGGAGCCCTCTTTTTACAAATGCCTCGAATGTTTCTTTCCTTACAAGAATTTCGTTCTCGTCATTTTCACCTGCTGTTTCACACAATGGGGAAATTCTGTACGAAACGGGGATAATTAATTTATCACGGAATCGAGTGCATATGTTTTTTAGTGTCTTAAAAAATTCTTCGTGTTTTAGGTTTTAGTAAGTTACTGTAAAACAATTGTAACACGCAACATGAAACAATAATACATGTCATCAGCCTACGTAATAATTGATAGTTCGACAAGAGACATCTATTTCATTACATATAATAAATATTCTGTTCGATAATGGAAGTTCAGATACACGCCATTACTTTCACGTCGTTGATAAGTAATAAATTTAATTAATTCGTTTTAAAATCCACGTACGGTACATTAAAATTTCCATTTCTTTCACTCTCACTGTGTAGATTTTGTTCTGTATATTAGTGCTCGCTGTTACTTATTTAAAATCAAAAATGCACAAATTGTGAAATCGTCGTAATGTGCAGTAAGTTGTTAATTGTTATTAGAATATCGACGCGTGATTTTGACGCTCGAGGGCAATTTTTTGTTTCACGTTAAATGCATTGTTTTTCACGTATATGTGTATTTTTAAAATCGTTGAAGGTAAATAAAATATTAAATCACGTATTTTTATACATCGATGTGTCTGTAAAGTACAGTTACATAGAGTGTTTTCTAAATGAAGCTCGTGTAACTGTGTGTCGAGATATTATGGCTGGACGATCGAGAACTAAATAATTCATAAAGTTTATCGATTTCTGTAGCGAAACACGTTCCTCGACACTTTCTTATCTACATGCCTCTATTTATAAACCGTGATGACGATTGCATTTTGTTTTTAAAATGCCAGTTAATTTAATTAACACCAGCTGTTTCATCCAGGTTTCGTCACAGGCTAGGAATAACTTATTCGTACAGAAAAAAAAAGAAAAGTATACTATATTAATCGTTGGACTGAAACTCGAAAGCCATTAACCTATTCGTTGCCAGCCCAAATTACGTGATTTCATTATACATTGCTATTTCTATCTTGAAACCGTTAGAACACACTTAAAGTGCAACGAGTTTGCAGCAAACAGCCTTGGACACTATTTGAAATAACATTATTTGACACATTAGTTACTTGAAGGTTACTAAAAGTATTGATTGTATTATCTTGAGAATTTTTTGTCACAAAAGAAGTTACCAGGTTGTTTCTTATTATTATTTCAAAATAGGTTGTTCAAAGTTGTTTCCTGTATTTTTTAAATAACAATACTGAAAATCGAAATATGTCGAAATAATGTTTCAAATAATTTATTTCTTTTTATTTTAAAATAAAATGGATTGAGAAAGTTACGTTGATCAGTAATTTCATAATATTTACTACTATGAATATTTGAATTATATATATATATATGTATATATATATATAATTTCATAATATTTACTACTATGAATATTTAATTGTGTATATATATATATATATATATATATATATATATATGTACATATAACAATATATGTGACGATGAAAGGAGCAATCCTCCCATTACAATTCCGAACAACAATTTTCCACGTTCAGGGACCTGGCCTTCGTGAGAAACACGTGAACCGAAAAAAAAACACCTTTCAAAGCAGACTTCTCTCGTTGCAATTATGTCATCACGTCTGCAATTCATCTGTTCGCGAAATGTGTGCTTCGTCTATTAATCAAGCCATTTCCGACTTTCTCTCCCTCTCTCTCTCTCTCTCTCTCTCTCGCAAGTTTCTCTACTTGGCGGATACAAGCAGGTTAATTAGTATTCCAAGAATACTCGTTGCTGACCACGTTGAACTCCGGTCGGCGTATTAACAGCGCGTATTACATGTAATTTCGGTCTCTTTCTCCACATCATCACCACCTCTCTCTCTCTTTCTCTCTTGTTCGTTACACGGTTTTCACGGTGCAGCCCGGGCCAACATCAATTACGACAACATCGTATATGCTGTAATGTACATTAGCAAATATTTAATATCCAACAGCAAACAACATTGAAATATTTAATTTAAGGCGGCGATACAAGTAATAATGAGATTAAGCAATTCTTTTAAATGGTTAATTCGCCTTGAGAAAAATTGTATTACTCTAAAAGAGGACTGCATACAGTGAAAATTGTTACCATTGGCTTATCTCTAACAAGCGTCTACATATATCACGTACTGAAAGTCACTGATCACATTCCGGCCTCTGTTCATATTTCCTTTCTCTCTTCTTTTCTGATTTCTTACCTGAATAGCTCCTCTATTACGCACGCATTCCACGCACAATTACTCATGTATGTTAAGTGTTACACATTCGAAACTGAAGGCTGCGTTGTATCTTCTTATGCCTGCGACGAGGCTTTCCCTTACGTAATAGTTCAGCATCCAAACAGCAAATTTGCAGGTAGGTTTAATCATCAGTTGAAAATTTTAATTTTTTCAATATCGTAAGATCACTTCGGTCTTACTAAATCTTATATTACTCGCCAGAGAATTCTCAGAAATGTTTAATTCGCTTTCCAATTGATTGCTAATTATACTTTTCCAAATTTTCTGTTACCACGAAATTAATGAGACAATTCCTCTGCGAATAAAGCGGATTGTCTGATTGCATTGCAGTTACAAATTTTTGTTACGTACGTATAGAAAGCCAAGTAGTTGAGGACGACTAGTGCACTCGAGAAGAGAGAAGCGATTGATTGATAAGAGAGAATAGGGTGCTACAATTGAGCGTAACGATTTTTGAAAGAGTTATCATCGGAGAGAAATGAAAAAAAAATGGGAGAGAAAGAAACGTCTAAATTAGATTGAAACACAACAGTTTTGTTGAAAGCTGTACATTGCAGTTTATTAATTACTCTGCCCCCTTTTTTTTTTTTTTTTTTTTGAAAATAACTTTTTCGTCATTACGATATTATTCATCATGGTATTATCGTAGAATTTACAACAAATGGAATCTAAATAGAAATTTCTTTTAACCTAAATTAATAATTTAATATTTGATTTTATGTTATTGATACCATCTTGTTGTTGTTATTATTGATGATTTTCTTGTGGTAAGCTTGTGTGTTTTCAGTTTCTTTTCGTTTTTCTTTCTTTGCAAAATTCTTGTCTCCTGATTATTTTCCTCTGTTTCGAGATTAAAGAAAATCCGATTTTCTCCTCGAGTTCTTACAAAAGTATTCTCTTTGTTGCCTTCCTCTTTCACCAGTTGCGGAAAGCGTCCGTGAATTTTTCTCATTCGACACAGAGCGAATTCTAATAGCAAAATAATACAGCAGAGGCCATACTTTGTTACGTATGTGTTCAAAAAAGGAAAGGTACATTTCTAACAAAAAAAAAAAAAAAAAAAAAAAAAATGGTTCGTCTGCAAGATGTAACACTGAAAAATATAATCCCAAAAATTACTTGTGCCATGTAAATACTCTTTCTTTCTTTTTTTTTTGACAAATCTTTAGTCTCTGTTATTATAATATTATTATCATTAATTAAACTGTTCCATCAAACGACAAACAAATATTCTCATCGCTCAAGTTATTTTGCAATGAGAAGCGACATCCAAGCCACCACAAATATCGACAATTCGACAAATTAAATTTTCAAAGTCACGTTACCTTTAAATAAAAATAAAAGTCTGACTGAAGAGGAAGAACATGAATGAGGAAATAGCAAAAAGCCGACGTTCTTTTGCAAATAGAACTCGTCCGAGAGAAGCTTACAGTGATAAAGAAAGGCAGAGGCAAGTAGTAAAAGTGTATTTGTACGATGCGAAAGCGAAACGGCGGCGACAAAACAAGAGGGAGGAAAGGGTGAAGGAACAGGGTTAACGGTAGAAAGGGGAATTGTGAGAATTCTCAGCTTGCCACGATGGCACGTGCTTCGGTCTCACGACGTAAATCAGCGCGCGTGCCTCTCTCTAGTCATAGAGTTCCCTTTGAATCGACCCGCAGGATGATTGATGCCTTCGCCAATAAGGGTCTTACTTTTTGTTTACACGATGAGCATTTCTTGATGAAGCGAGAGGCTTTTATTAGGAAACTTAGGAATTAATATGGCTGATCTTAAGAAATGAATTCGAATTCAAATCGAGTTTATGTTTTAGGAACTAATTGGCATATATTGGAGAAAGAAATATTACTGCCATTGATTAATGCCAAGATTGCTATTTAACGTTAGTGTCATCCAATATTTCAAAAGATATTTGGTAGTCGTAACATTTATTCGCGTAAATTTATATTCGCCTTTTATAGTCAATGGTTATAGTTACATGGTTTTGAACATTAAATTTTCATTTATAGAACTTTCTTAATTATTCTCGCAAAGAAATGAGACAGTTGTAAGTGTGTAAATAATAATGAATATTACGTAGAGTCCGTTCTTTGAAAAAGATTGTTCGTTAAAGTAAAAATAACTATTTTCGGGAAATAAAATGTTTTTCTGTATTTCTACGTCATCCGTTATAAAAAAGAAAAAAAGAAAGAAAAAGGGCAGCGTGATATTGAACTCAAGTATATTTTCATTTCGTGCGAGAAAATATTTGTGACAAAATATGGAAAAACACAGTTCATAAAATATTATTGCTTTCCACATACCACGTCACTATGAATATTCCGAATTATTAACAGGAAGGGAAGCGTTAATACCATGAATACCACAGCCAAATTGCATTCAGCCGAATGTGAATTCCACTTTTTACGACCGATTTTCTCGAAATATCATATATCGTGTCGAAAGATTTTTGTTACCTATTTTTATTCATTTTGTTGTGAAAAAAAGATCATGATTTTTCATCTGTGAATTATGCTTCTCTCTCTCTCTCTCTCTATATATATATATATATATAAAGCATAGAGTATTAATATTAGTATTATAGTATAATATATATAGTGTTATATATCCTACTATACTGTATTGTACTGTACTGTACTGTATGCTATACTACTATACTGTACTGTAGTGTATTATACTATATTACTATATTATATATATACTGTATTATACTATATCAATATATATTTAATTAAATATACATATATATATATATATATAATTAAATATCAAATATATTTGAATATACTTGAGTACACAATACGTAGCTGGCTGCATCCCTCTTCGAATAATTGAACTTTAAGCTGCCATCGAATTGAAATTCCAGCTCAAATACACAGCCCAAATACCCATGACATAACGGCCGATTCGCGTTCATGAAGCCCATTTGCTTATCGGAATAATCCAATTTTAGCTATGACGTTGTTGTATCGCGATTCATCTCCTCCGGTTCGCTCGATTTCGAACACGTAAAGCGTTCCAATGTAATAACAGGCTGTAAACAAGGCGGGCAAATTGTTGCGTTTTGCCTTCTACGCGCGCGTATAATTGCAAGAAAACACGCTACTCTTAATCAATTTACTCCTATCGGAATGTTACTCCCTATTTGGTTCGGTCAGAATGCCGATATCTGATGCGAGATTAGACGTAATGAAACTTTCATTTTTTTCAGTGACTCACAGTCAGAGGGGTCAACGCGCACGTTTGCTCTCCTGTTTTCCCAGGCAACGTTTAATTCGACGCTGCAAAAATAAATCGACGGATATACACGGGGAAAAATATTTCCCTTTAAACGCGCGCTTCTTAACGCGTAACGGCAAGCTTTATTAAAATTCAATTTAAACTCGATTTAATTTGCAATTTTTTACTACGAAGTTTTTCAGTTAAAATTCAATCGGTTAAACGGAGATTTTTATCGCTCGCCCGAAGAGAACAGCGTTCTGATACTGATTCAACAATGTTTTTACAACCGAAGAGATTTTCACTTTAACGAGAAACGATATATTCATTAGTTGAACGTATCGATCGGCACGCTGATTATTCCATCAGTTTCGCTGTTTCACGAAAGAAAAGCTCGTTCATCCACGAATTTTTCCTAGTCGCTGAACCGCGTTAGTTTTATACATTTATGGAAAATTTAAAAAAATTGGAACGCCATGGATAAATATATAAATGTGTAAAACATTAAATTATAATATTGCAGAGCACAATGTTTATAAATAATAACAGAATACATTATAGTGAATATAATATTACTGTAACATAATATTACAGTAATATTTATAATATCACGTCGAATTTATATTATAATTGTAATTGTATCATATTATATGTAATATATTATTAAAATATATCAAAATATAGTATGTATAATAAATATAAATTATTAAAATATAAATTACAATTAATTATGGTAACATTTACTAAGAAAAAGAAATCTCTCTTTAATAGATAGAAAAGAAAAGAAGTTCAAGTTCAGTTTCTTCAATAAAATCCGCTATCAATCAGTAAAGACATAAATTATTATTAAGCAGATGTTAAGAACATTAGAATGCAAAACGATTTTATACGTTAAAACAGAAAAACAGTTAAATGAAATAGGCGTTAAATTGAATTGTAAATTGATCTTATACTTGTCATCAATCTTGTTATATTAATGAAAGAAAGAAATCTACTGATCCACGAATTTTTCCTGATCTATGAAGTTTGACGCATTTATTGAAAATTTGAGAAGCTACATTGTTTTATATTAATTGAGACGAGAGGTTTGTAGCAATTGGAACGCAATATTTTTTATCCTCAATTAGCAATTTGACACATTGCTCTTATGAGACATTACGTTATCGACATATTGATATGTGACATATATTTTGGGCATTTTCGATGACAGAATATGTCTTAGTATTCTTCGAATAGACAGTTCTTTCTAAATATTTTCGTTACTATAACGTTACTTTTCAAATATTTTTAAATATTAATACTATTAAATAACTTAAATAACTCGAATATTAATATTAAATAATGTTCCTATAACATTGCTTTTAAATATTTTTAAATACCAACATTATTGCTATAATAATTATACATTTAATGCGCCGCCTTTTCAAATACAGTCATTTGCATATAATTTTTTGCAGCAAGCGTGACGTTAGACTAACAAACGAAATAAGCCAACATCACGATACGAAATTGGACGTTCGTGCGAATGTCAGGGACTTTGAACAATCTGCAAATTCGATTGTCTCTCTTTTCATTGTCCTTCAGCGTGTCGTCGATTTGGGTTCAAATCAAGCTCAAAATCCGAGGCTTAAACGAGAGAGAGAGAGAGAGAGAGAGAGAGAGTCGTGGCGAACAAATTAACACGAATTACGGGGAGAATTCGTCTCGAAACGGCGTTCCACGTCAAACCAATCGGCGTATTATGACACGTCGTCATAACGGTGGCGTAACGACCACGTTGACGCGGCTGTTCCATGTGACCGGGGGAGAGAACTTGCCGAAGCTCGCGCCTCGAAATTGGATAACATAAATCGCAACAACGTCGTATTACGCGCCCGGAGTGTGTTAATTCTTAACAGTTGGTCCCATGTGCGTCAAAGGGGAATGAAAAGGCGAGTCGTTGCGAACGAAGCGCAGGCAGGTTGCACGTGCGGTGCATGTCGCCTGTGGCTCGAGCTTCCCTCGAGCGGCCGCAAATGGCAAGAGCAATGCCTAGGCACGGTGCACGACAGCCGGGAGAACTGTTATGCAAGAGATGTGTCAGGCTGGTGGAAAAGAGAGAGAGACACAGAGAGAGAGAGAGAGAGAGAGGAACGGGTGAAAGACGCGTGCGAGAACAAGGAGCGAGCTACGCAGAAACGCGAGGACATAAAGTGGCGGGCAAAAGGCAGTTTAAAAGTCGCCGGAAAATAAAATATACTTCGTCGCTCTCGAGGAGTAGGAACTGTCGTCGTCGGCCGCGGTAGTTCTTCTTTTACGGGTTATAAATTTAATACACTTAAGAGAGGCCCCCCCCCTCCCACCGTATCGTGGTCATGAATTGGAAAGTTTTTCAAGGGTCCAACGCGGACTGTTTGATATTCATCCGATCACGGCAAGTACGTATCTTGGAATTTCCTGAAATTATAGAATTGGAAATTGTATCGAGTATCGAGTTCGTAGTCACAGTGTCAGCACATATAAATACGGTTGATAAAATATTCTTATGTTTTGCGGGTGTGTTGGGAAATGGAATTTACTAGCGTGAATCCATCGAACGAACTTGTTAAAAAAATAAACGACATTACTGCAGCACTGGATTGGCGTTCGATGGATTAGATCTGTGAATAGTCGAACGATTTATTTTGAATTTATATGAGTAGATTGTAGGCTTTTGTGCAGTTTTATATTATTATAATTATCGCTAGACAAATGGGAGCTGGGTAAACGTTCCATCTATCGCATAACATAATGAATATTCTGTCAATTTTGCTATTCGTGTGTTTCTCAAAAATATGTGTATAAATAACTAATAATATAATTTTTCAAGTAGGGAAATTGTTTCTTAACATACTACAGACTAAGAAACGATACTAGAGGTATTTTTATTTAATTTGATAAAATAAATTAATAATTTTAATTATTAATAAGATAATACACTTGTTAAATGCCATACATTCTTCTCTTGAACCCTTTCAATTATATATTAAATAATTCAAAAGATATGAGGAAATACAGGCTATATATTTATCAGAGTATACCGTCCTCAATATAAATTAATTGATATAAATATAAAATAAACAATAATTAATATAAATAATATAAATATATGATATAAATATAATAAACGTTAATATAAATATAAAATAAACAATAGTTAAAATCTAAAATACATAATAAACAGATTCTTAAATATTACCATAAAAAATATATAGTGATACTGAAGAATATTTTATCAATGTGAATTAAAGAGGTGCATTGTACAAAATTTCCCTGTTGCTCCAAAAATGTGCGGGCGTCGAATGCGTTAACGCGATGTGTTAATTTTTATCGTTCGGGCATGAAACGTTATATAATATTTGCTCCGCGCGTAAAAGATCTCTTATGGTTGCTTCTTTTCTTTTTCAATGATTTTCAGCCCGGTTAATAGAATCTAGAGACATTGTGACAGGAAGAGGGTTGAAAGTAGCGCGACATGTGGTTGAGAAAGAGACGGACAGGACGAAAGAGAGAGAGAGAGAGCCGAGGGAAGTGATTTACCGCAAATTGCTCGTTGCTCGAGCAGCATTGAGCATTGGGCAATCGTGTGCATGTTGCAACGTCATGTGCAACCGAAGGAGAGCCTGGCGGAGAGTCCTATGGTACATCAGTGGAAATCGCCATTGGCTGCGTGGAAGAAACGCCGAAACGCGTCTGTCTTCCCACTACACGTTGTCGGAATATTCGCCGGCGTACAGCGAGAACAGCTCACAATCATTTGGAGAACGCGTTTTTCCTGGCTCGTGATGAGAATTTAGTTTTATCTAACGATTTAAAAAAAAAAAAATCTGTCGCGAATTTTAGCTACCTTAGACACACTTTTTTTTTTTTTTTTTTTTAAATTGTAGTGACAGTTACGCGTTGAAGATTCGAGAGTAACTGTGTAAAAATCCGTGCCTGTCTAAAACTCTTTGCTTTTTTTCTTGTATCATCTACCAGCAATTTATTTACGAAGCATCAAGCTTCAAATAAAATGATGTAACACTGGAGGTAATCACTCAAGTGGCATTTAACACGAAATTTTATTGACTATATCTTTCCAACGTGTGACGTCGTTTTAAATTCAAAGCAATCATCAACGTGCATTGCTAGAACAAGAGTTATTCATGCATAGTTTCAATCTCTGGAAAAGTAATAATATCCTCCGCCATTTTCTCAACTTTCGTAGGAAGCAATAAGAAGTCTACGAATTATGCGAATTACTGAGTGTCAATTGACTCAGGACTGCCTTCAGAAATTTCTTCTTTCTGAAATTCTTTTGTTCTTCTCTACGTCGTTATCATAGCTTTCACTTTAGGCGTTTGTTCAGATTGTACATATTATACGGTCGTTACAATTGTCATTATAAAGAAAAGTTTTGTTGGCTAGATTTGATTCGGATGGGACAGTCGAGTGCAAAGGGTTAAACTTTGATTGAAACAGAGAAGCGTCTCTTTTAGAAAATTACTTTGTTTCCTCGTACACAGCGTTTCTTCAATCTTCACTATTTGGACACACTTTCCGTACTGCAGCCCCTTCATCGTCTTCCTTTCTTTCTTTCTTTTTTTTAACTATAAATATACATATTCACACAGCGTTTCTTTGATCTCCATGCTGCAGCTCCTTCACCGTCTTTCTTTCTTTCACACAACACACATACATACATTATGCATATTGTAACCTTGGTTGCCTCGCTCGTCGACGTTCGTTACGTATTATTATACCAACCTGATAAAATTGATTTGAATTTTGGTCGTAGAAACACGGTTTCGTCGGTCGATCGATCCCCCGCGAATCGGTTCGCATTGGCGTAACACGCGCGCTCGTAATCGCGCAATCAGCGCGGCACCATCTTATTTATGTAACCGTAAGTGTTGCCCGTTTCCGACGATCGGGCTCCGATGCTCTCGCCACGAGGGCATTAACGCAACGAGGAACGGAGCAGGAGATTGCCAAGCTGCGGAAACCGGGGCAAACCGCGAGAAGAGGTATTACTTTCGCGCTCGTTCCGCAGGAAAATATATATAATTGCTTGCGGCGGCTTGGGCCGAAGCTTTTCTTGCATCTCTTGCGTCTCGAGCGTTTTACGGGGAAAAACAACGGATCGGAAAAGGAAAGATAACGGGGCCGTGTGTTTTTCCGTGGTAACGAAGAAAATGAACCGTACCCTGTTGTGCTTGTAATTGTGGAAGCGCTCGTCTGTCCCGCGGTTTTGTTTTATTGGGTTTCTTGCGTTTACTTAATCTAAATGATTGGTGTGTATTTTGCGCGTTCAGGTTGCACGTAACGGAGTAGTTGATACGAGGATTCGAGAAGAGCTCGGTGAAAATGTCTGGCCTTTTGTTCGATTTGTTCGTTAGATTGCTGTTCTTACGGACGAGGTTCGTTTTGAGAGGCGAACTGCTGCTGGAGATCGTTTGAAATCGAACGAATCAAGCGAAAATGAAATGAAATAAATCTTAAAAGTACATAAAACGTTTCATGGGGCGGATAAATTTTAGAGCTGGGATTCGTTGTTTTCTTTCTCCCTCTCAATGGAGATTCATATTCTGTGCTGCGATACGTTTTAATTCGCACGCGGTAAAATTTTTGTAAATAAAACTGTTCGAATTTTTATTGTCGCGCGGAGAAAGTAACACGATAACATGCGTCAGAAAAGAATGTTTCCAAAATATTCGCAATTGTGTTTCTTTTACTTGTAATTACAAATTTGAGACGAAGGTTGAAATTATGAAAATACGCGGAGAATTATGAAAATTCAAGGAAAACGTAGTACAGAAAACAGAACCTTCAATTCTCAGATTCTTTTTCATTTTTTAATCGTGTTTAATTAAGGAACCTAGGAACCTTTTATTATTTCAATGACTTGAAAACTCGTATTGCATTAGCCAATACGAAAAGTTTGTTTTCGAAACGTACGCATTTGAATCATGTTGGGAAAAAGTCATGAGACGTAACGATTTCAATGATTAGAGAGATTCAAATGATACAACATGCCGTTGTTCAAACGTAACCGATACAGGCGAACTTTCTGAGTCACGATACTTCAGAGTATTCTCGAATATTCCCATATTCTTCAAAAGCGCTTGATACTATTTGACTTATTCCTTTTCAAAAATAACACTGGCACAAATTAAAATAATACTTTAAAGTATTCCAATTTTCATTGAACGATATATCGATCAATTTTAATTCACAAAAAGTAGTTTTCAGTAAAACTATAAAACTGTTTACGAAAACAATTGGCTGTACTATTGTCTGTCTATGTTACTATCTTGTTCGATAATTTTGTTCGATGATTAAAAGGATGTGCGCATGTCGAGAGACAGATAGTGGAGCAAAATTTTTTATATATGCATACGATTTATTATTTAAATCTTGCAGGGAAATTAGGTCATTTTTAGCTGAAATCGTTGCTCCTGGAACTCTTTC
The DNA here is from genome assembly GCA_036937485.2 of Tetragonisca angustula. Taxonomy (NCBI): domain Eukaryota; kingdom Metazoa; phylum Arthropoda; class Insecta; order Hymenoptera; family Apidae; genus Tetragonisca; species Tetragonisca angustula. The sequence continues at coordinate 2,539,880 of JAWNGG020000013.1, forward strand.
ATACTTGATAATCACCGCCAACAGTCACCATAAAAATGAGAACGATAATTTTCGAAATAAAAGCGAATTGTGCCTTGTATTCATGCTTATGGTAGATTAATGGCGTAGATTAATTTAGCTGAGTACCTCATTATAACGAAAGTAGAACAGCAGCGACAACATTTCTCTTATTGAATTTATCAGTCTATAAAATTTCTATCTCTATTGATATAAATATAAAAGTTTTCAAACGTTATTCAAAGTTATATACACGGTGACAAAGAGAATACCTGAACGACTGATGTTTAGAAATTCTGTTAACTTTGCTACAGTTCTCGAATTTTTATGTCCGACTGATTAATTTTTTACCGAAATTTTTAGCAAAGGAACGAAACGAAAAACTGTTTCTTAAATTTGTCGCAGGAATTCTCAGTTTATCCTTTTTGACTTTAGTATTTCATTCTAAATATTGAGTATTTAATATTAAAATGATTATTAAATATTCTAGAATTGCAAATATACAATATAATTTTTTTATCTAAATTTTACAATAAATAGCAAAAACGAATTTTTTTTTTCTCTACTCGACACTGAACAAAAAGATTCCATCTTCTCTTGACGAGTATATTCGAACATTCAAGGGGTTAAAATTATTTTCTCGAAACAAAGTCTCACAGAGAGAATCTGCCTACAATATATAAAATTCAAAAAGTATCGCTCGTAGGATGTTCACGTTACACGATCAATCGAACAGCTTTACACATCCGCCACGTAATCTCGCGGTATCTTCTTTCTTCTCGCGAGTCGCGCAAAGAGTATCCTTTATCGGTCGAGTATGTCCCGTAAAATAATTCGAGAGTCTCACGGCGAAATGTAATTTATAACTTCCATCGTGTGCAACATCCATCGACTAGAGATAATCGAGGAGAGCTTCGTCAACGACCAGCAATGCGCGGATATAGAACAACTTGGTGTCATAAAGATAGCGAGCCATATCGATGCAACGTTGGCTGGGTTGGCTCGTTCTCCTCCACTATCATCCCTCTATCCTTCGCGTGTTGCGACCAATATCGCCGACGTATAGCGTCCGGTGCAACGACGAGCTTTTCTCCACTGCAGCTCAAGCGGTTGTTCCTGTTTGAACAACGTTTCTGAACAACACGCTCGATAGTTAATCTAATCCGTGCTACCTATCCATTAGTTTGTTGTTGCGAAATTTACTGCTGCGAATTGTGTCTCTCTCTCTCTCTCTCTCTCTATTCTTACGTTGCACTCGAAACAAAAATTTTTATATTAGGTATACCCATAAGTAATGTCGTTTTTTTTTTTTTTTTTTTTTTGATACTGTACAAAATGTTATTTTATCTAAGATTTAATGCAGTTTTAATTTATAATATAATCTCCATAGTTGTTGACAGTCTTCGCCTCTGACAAACTTTCTATTCCCTTTTTGTAGAATGTGATTTTGAAGTGAAATATTAATTAAATGAAAAGAACATTTATTTATGGCTTTACCTATTATGTATAATTTTGTATCGCAGACAGTCGATTTTACTTTGTTTCTTTCTTTCTTTCTTTCCCTCTTCAACTGGAATCGTGCACTTTTATTGGTTCAAGAAATACTTTGAGTTTCACTTTGTGTAACGAGGCTACGGCTTTTTTTTATGGGAAGTTCGTATTTTGGAAAGTATAATTTACAAAATTATTTTACCTATCGGATGTTGTAGAAAGTACTTTGGATATTTTATGTATTACTTCATATTCTTCAATCACTATATCGTGTATATCAGATCACCCTATAAGTAACACGGTCATCTTGTATATTAGTTAGAAATAAAAAAATAACCCATTAGATAATAAATTTTCCTGTATTTATATATTTCAGTATTTTTTATAAAATTTTCTACTCGAATTTTTTAAAACTCTCATAGTGTACGAGCATTAATTTGAGACAAGGTATTTTCTTGTCATTCTATTACGCATAGTTGAAAATAATTAAACATTTATGAATGAAGTATTCTTTTTTTTTTTTTTTGTATAAACACTATCGATCTGCATGGATAAGATGCAAATTAAAAAAATAAAATTGCGTTCCTAATCAATATCATACGATTTCCTCAGAGCAAATCAACTTTTGTTAGATATTTTTCGCCGCGTGATAATATCGATGAACAAGTTGCAATGTCAGACGAAGCGCCCTGTATATTCGGAATTCTATAGTCGAAACACTATGACGACTAGTAGCAACCCGTGTGATTTAATAGCGCTGACCGCAAGCCTTGTGCATTGATATCGATGACCTGGTTTGTGGGATCTGATAACAATTACTCTTAAGACGTCTAAGCAAAGACCGTTATACCCTAACCCGATCTGATATCGTTAATACAACAGAGTCCCTCAGATCAGTGAAATTTCGCCTGGCAGCTTGACGTGTTTCTCAGTGTTACATCCTACAAATTGTTGTGTAACTCAATCGATTTCTCAACAGTTCTCCCTTCCCTCCGTTTATTTCAAATATTACGTGTTTTATAAAACATCTCGTTTCACAAACGACACGAAATACAATGTTTTCAGATTTTCTATTTGAATCATCGTTTAATTAACACTTCGTTTGCTCAACTCTTCTTTGTTAAATACTTTGTAATATTGGGGCTACGAATTTCCTTCCTCCGAAAGAAATCGATACATCGTTCAATCCTTAATGTAATTAATCGAGCTGAATTTAAATTGAATCAACGTAAATTAAAATATTCCACGGGCAAACGCGTAATCTACGTCGACAATACAATTACGTTCCCATTTTCTGCGCAATACTTATCGCGCGGTGTCTCTCTAGTTAAATCTCTCCCTTCTTTGTTTCTTCTTTTTCTTTCGTACGCGATCCAAATTAAACGCGAATGCGAAATTAATATTTACCTGTCGCCGGTGCGGCGACAAACGCTGTTTACTGTTTTCGATTTCGGCACCGCTTGCATACGTGCAAGACCGTTCTGAAAAGTATGTATATATATCGTACACCATCGGAAACACCTGTGCGGATAAAACTGCTCTGGCAAGGACACACTGTAATTATCCACGAAACCAACAAGGATATACCCACAAAACGGTTCCTCTTTGCTCGTCGTTAATCACGTTTTCCCTCTCCCTTCGTTCTTCAACTCTTCACCCATCCCCCTCCGGTCGAGCGGTAATTATTCATATCCCGCGAGTGAAATTCCTCTCCGCGAAACCCTCTTTTCTTTTCTTTTCTTTTTTTTTTCTTTTTTTTTTTTTTGGTTTCATTTTGTAACCGAGCATGTTCATTTTGCACGTAAGGAATTTGGTTTCTTCTGGCGAAGGGAAGGATGGCGCTCTGGCCGCGGTTTTCTGAGAGAAACCGCGCGCGCGTTCCGCGTGCCGTATCGTTGGCCGGTGTTCGCATTCCGGCGTAATTACGATTAGAAAGGCTTGACGAGGGTTCTCGTGCCGCGCTCGAGAGAGGATCAAAAAGTTGTGTCGCGGAGAATGAAAAGGACGGGCGCAAGGATGAGCGTGGAGACCGCGGAATGAAAACTGACAGCGGAACGACGAGTCAAGTGGAGGACCGCCGCGCAATTTTCCGCGGTCCGCCGCCGCGGAACCCCGCGCGCCATTATCCCTGAAAGCTTGATATATCGCATGGCATAATTACGGGTAATTAGCTGTTACGCGCAATTGGTAATAATGGCTGTGCCCGGGCCCGTCAGCGTTCAGGCTCTTTTCAAATGTACGCGCCCCGGTGAAATATATATCGGCTCGGTTGCACTGTGCAATTTTTCTCGGGAGTTTTTTCTTTCTTTCTCTCTTTCTCTCTCTCTCTCTCTCTCACTCTCGGGTTTCATCGTTCGAACTCGAAATTCGAACTCCTCGCGGGTATTTTTCGTAGTTTCGTCTCGTCTCGTTGCGTCGAGTTTGAATTATCGTTGAAACAGCGTACGTGGATACACGCGCGTACGTTACCACTACTCGACGATAAAGATGAAATTGATTGGGAAATACAGCGAAATATTTTATCCAATTCCGTCGGAGTTTGTATGGCTGTTTTAAAACGTGCGCGCAATGAAATATCGACACTTACCAGAGATGTTTTGTCCCCCTGATTTTGTCCGATTTTTCTCTCCGATTTGTCCGTTAATTCCCGGTGGATTTTTCGACGAAACGAAACTGGAAAATTCGAGCGAGCTTAATGTTTATTTTTGAAGCAAATATTATGATATTATACTACAATATTGACAACATATATTATGATATATATATATATATATATATATATATATATAATATTATACTACAGTATTTTAATATTCGATAATAAATGTGTTGGAAAGATGAAATCGATTGAAAATACAGTAAAATATTTCGTTAATGCTCATACTGTCGATCAATGTCTCGATACTTCCCAGGAACACTGTATTTTGATTTTGCCTGGTTTTTCTCTCATTAATAATTATTCGACGAATTAAAATTCCGCCCTGGATGAAAATCGCATAAATTTAATTATCCTTGAAACAATTATTTATTCATAATATGATATAATAATATTCAACGATAAAAGTTATCGAAAGATAAAATTAATTGAACACCAAAGAAAAAAATGTTTTTATTAAGTAATTATATAGTTAAGATGGTTAATTGATAAGAGTGATAAAATATTACCGATGATCTTTTGAAATGTAAAATATCGACACTTGCCAGGGACGTTTTACTCTTTTATCCTTGAAACATTATACGATTGTAATGTTTGATAATAAAAACGGTCGAAAGATGAAATTGATTGGAAATACTTTCATCACATAATTCTGTGGTTAAGATAATTGATAAGATAAAATAATCGTATTAACTTCCCTGACTATGCGAGCCTGAATTCAATCAATGATGTACATAATACACATACACGCGTAACAGTGATTGACAAATATTTTTAGATAGAAAAAATTGGGGTTGAAAATAGTTGCAATTAGACTGTGAATATTTACGTAAATTCATTTCTTTGCAAACAGACTAAATACGACGAAATCTAGGTAAAAGATTGATATATATGTATCCAATTGTATCTATATATAAGTAGGCAATATAATAACAAGTATGTACTATATTTTCGATATTTTAAATATTTTTGCGCATTCTACGTATTTGCATTTTCATATTTTCAAATTTCTCACAAATGAATAAAAATTCGTACTCTAACTATGACACCATCGTGACTTCCTAAAATGATCTAGTTTAAAATATTCCTATGCAAAATTAAATCAATTGTTTCTTCGAAATAGACGTTATCTATCTATTCAATAAAATAATCTATCCGATAACATAGAGTGAAATGAAGACAATTATCAAACAAGACTAAATCGAAACTAATTTAAAACTCGAACTAATTTCAAAACAAATGAAACTGGTCCGGTCGTTTAGCGATTTGAAACTTAGGCGAGATTAAAATTAAATATTTCTTAATTGGATCTCAATTTATTCGACGCGTGGTCACTTTTATCCGGAAATATACCTGATTAATATAATTAATTGGAGGAAGAATTCGTTTCATTCGTTTTGCGGTAATTACAGAATAGCGTAAACAACGGAATGAAAATAAATTGGGAATGAACGTTCGCGTGTCGTATCGACTGCAATTGTATTCGACGATATTGCCAATTACTTTCCACAGTTGCGAAGTTTTCGCGAACACCAAGCGCTCGAAAAGTTTTACTTCGTAGTTACGCTTCTGTTCCGATTCTCGCTAATTGTTTTAACGGGTTTCGCGGCGAAACTTTTCCATCGTTATAGACGTTGTTGAAGATCGCACACGTGCCAAAAAAAAAAAAAAAAAAGAAACGTTTCCAACAACTAACGTCTTCAATCGAGAAAATATACTTTTCTGTGAGAGATTGTAACCAGCTTTGAGCATCTTTCGATTGTTAAAAAGTAGTTTTCTAATTCATTTCGTTTGAAGCGTATGGTATCGTGGTCGATTATTACCAATATTGGTAAGGCCAATAAATAGACAAATTATTTCCAGCCTTTTACAGTTTATTGTCAATTATATGAATAAATTAATAATTAAATAAAGCATACGTGGCGATTAATTTCTCTATGCACACATATGTGCATTTATTGACTGTTACGAGTAATAAATTTGGTTTGTGCGCAAATATGCAGACATTATATAGATCAATATATAGCGTTACAAAATTAACTTTGACTTTGAAATTTCCACGAATCACAAATAAATTGTACCGTACTTTTCGAAGCTATAAAATAAAACATTATGTAACTTCAAAATGTTTAGTTGTATAATTTCAAAATGGTTGACGCAGCTGCGTCATGGGAAATTTCAGTTTTGTTAAATCGTGGCCAAATGTGGACACTGATGTTATTTGCAATATGCATAAATTTTACAATTGAAAAATAAGCAACGAAATAGAGAATTTTCAAAAACAAAACGAAATTTTTCAAGTGTGATATATAAATTTATATAATCATATTTTTGATATATTTGACTAACCATATAGGAAAATACGAAGGAAGACGATTATTTTGCACAATTAACAATTAAAAGATATAAATACCGGAGAGGCGTTTATATCGAGGAACAATTAATTCGCATAATTTCCTTGATTTCTATACAATTTTTCTGTAATAAATATAGATACATTGTTTTTAATGAACTGCTATAGTTATTCGGTGATTGCAGAGATGTCAGAAGTTTGTGTTTTTTTTAAAATTATTTTATGAAATAGTCGTATTTGTTATGAAATAATTATTACAAATTATCGATATTGCTTTACAAATTATTTTTATGTAATTACTGATTATTTATATTATTTATTAGTTTCATTAATTTTTATGGCAGAATATACAAATAGAGAAACATTTTTCGCTTTATGCCCGTTGTCAAATTTTCTTGTGGAAATATTTATTTATGCACTATCAAAGCCAAATTGTATTTTTGCTGATTTATTGTTTAAAAGCTTTTGTGGCATCTAAATTTGAATCTTTATGTGCGTGAAATGCACTAAAAAAAAAAAAAAAAGAAAAAAATAATGCACTAAAAAAAAAAATAGTTTCGTGTCTAACTTTAGATATTCATTAAAAGAATGCGTTGTATGTCAAACGGGATTTGAATTGGTTCTCAGCAGCTGCTGTTTTATTGCTATTAATTTAAGCTATTTCTAGTAAAGAAACCTGAAAGACGGGTCGTCTCGTTCAAACGGTATTTAAATTAGAACCTCTTCGAGGTTCGCGTTAAAAATACCTCGGCATCCAAAGTTCAGTTGCGAAAATCAATGCAACAGTGGGCGAATTAAGATCAATCGTACTTTCGCAATTTTGACATTCCTATCGTTTTATCACGGCGGCGACTTATCGACTGGTATGTAGGCCGTCTCAGATATCAACCGTGTACGTAATCTGTTTATGAGCGAATGTACAATATACATATGTATCTCACAATAGAGCGTCAAATGAATTTTGCGTTATTTATAACTTTTATTCCATTATTTGAACGTTTTCTTTATTTTAAGGGTAGATATGTTATTTATTTTGCAATTACACTTTGCTCTAATTTGTATTTCTTTTTTCAATTAATCCTAGCGTGGAAGACAGCACTTCATTATTTCCGGCCAGAACTATTTACGATCCTATTGTAACGAAATATTCTTTTTAAATTATTATAATCCAATGAATTAAAAATGGTTTCAGAAATCTGAGATTTCTTCAATTTCTATTGCCTTCATGATATGTTTCAGTAATAAATTCTATTCTGTTAGTTTTAGCTTCCAATATAAAAAAAATTTCAGAAGATTAAGAGATAAAAAATTTAAAGTTTAAACGCTAAAAAAGACATACCAATAGAGAATACGAAATATTTTACTACTTGAATAAAAAGTGAGACATAATCAGGTATTTTATACACTTTTGCAAAAAACGCTTTGGAAATGTTAAGTGAAGAAAGTAAAAAATTTTAAATGAATCCCACATAATCGATAGGAATATCGACTGAATATTTAAATTTTAATTTTACCAAATTTTCTTTTTAATCAACCAAATTGAACCCTTGGACTTTCAATTTTAGTTTAATATATTTCTTAAGCTTCACTTAAGGTTTAAATTTGACAAAATTAAAATTCAAATATTCAACAGAGTATGTGAATATCTTTGAAGAAACTTACTTTTGCCGATTATCTTCTTTTGTATGTATCTTCTTTTTATCAACATATAATACTGTGATATACGTATATCAACGTATAATACAATTATTAATTTAAAATTAAATAAGCCTGTGACTCCAGTGATCTTAAAAGTTAATCAATAGTTATTTTCAAAATAAACTCGTCTCGACATTGTAATATACTCATACGTAACAAAAATATATATTTTCACAGTATATAATATTTAATTTACTTATTATCGGAAATTACTAGCAATTACTTTCACGTAAGTATTTAACTAAATTCAAAAGAATTGAAGTACTAAATATCTCGTCAAACGTGACTAGTAGTATCCATCTCCTAGTACATTCGTTGTGCTCACGTGTATGATCAGCTTCCTTCCCTTGCATGTTACAAATAACATCGACTGGAATGATACTGTTCCGACTGATGCATGTTTTCTTTTACTTTCTCTCTCTCTCTCTCTCTCTCTCTCTCTCTCTCTCTCTCTCTCTAGTTCCCTTTGTGTTTTCTTTTTTCTCATCCGACGAGTTTCTGCGTTTCTTTATTTTGTTCAATGACTATTTGTCCGTCTCTCCGCCCGTTTATCGTATCGTTTCTTTCTCGGTTCTACCTTTTATTTTTTTCCTCCACTCTTTCTCTCTCTCTCTCTCTCTCTCTCTCTCTCTATATATATATATATATATATATATATATATATATATGTGTGTGTGTGTGTGTGTGTGTCATCTCTATTTTCTCTTTTATTTAACGCTTTCATACTCGTGCCACAGACGAGCGGAACGCAATATGAATTCTGCACGTGTAAAAATACTGAAATCCTGTTCTCCTCGTATTGCACTGGAATAATTACGATGAACGGATATTTTCCTGGCACAGGAAGCCTGTGCCAGGCTTTTACCGTCCACTTTCCAGTAACACTTATTTTTCTCTTTTCCTGCTTTTCCCTTTATCTTTCATAAGGATAAATTTTCATTATTATCGTTTATGTTTACGCGTTGCTTTGTTTATTTTCATTCCGTTAATAAATTCTTTACGTACTAAATGAACTGAATAGAACGAACACTGCGTATGGCATTTTTGGAATAAAATGATGTAAAATATATTATCAGACAAACGAATTATAAGACAAATTAAGAAGTATCAACATACGTGATCTCTTTAAAGATAATTTTTTCATAATTTTTAACCGCGTTCTATAAAAGTTCATTCTTTAAAAATTCGTTTCTTCAAAGTCCAAAATAAGGCTGGTGAATTCATTCTCATACAAATTTTGTAAATTTGTAGATATATTTCACTTGATAAGTTTAAAACACTAGACCAGAACCAAAATCAGTGGAATTACGAGTAAAATCAACGACAAAACTGCAATAGTATAAATTTAAGCGCGAATAGCCAAAAGTTTTCCAATGAAAATAAATTCTTAAAAGATACGATCTGTCGAGTGGTTTCGAACGAACCAAACTAGAGGATTATGTTCACCGCGCTCGAATTTTAAGGGACAGTAAATTTATCTCGTTAGAGCCACCATTGGAATTCGCTTCATTTCGTGATAATTTCGAACTCATGTTAAATACAAATCTGTTAATCTCCTTCTCTTTATGCGCTTGGTTGCATTATTTTTTATTTTAAAAATGACACGCACTTTAATGTCCTTCATAAAAACTAGCGTAGCAAAATAATAATACGTTCTTGTTCCAAACTTGTTTTATGAAAAATGTTTTATTATACATTTTATTAAATAGTTACTTTGATTAAGTAATTAGTAATTTCACAGATTATAATAAATTTGGTTAATCCTTGCCTGATGGATACTAGACCTATTAATATTGAATTCGTAATAATAGTAATTAATATAATTGTTATTGTTGTCTAATATCCTAATTATATATTCTACATTTAGAAAAATACTAAAAGCAATGTTTTGTTACGAGACCATTTGGATCCAACATCCGTCGTTTAAGAAAAAGATTAGAAAAGGGAGAAATGTTTAATAATATATACAGAATATAGAAATCTATTTTTCTACGACTTTGATTTTGTCATTGAGTATATATGTATTACCATAGATAGTACAAATATTTTTTTTTTCAAAAACAAAATTTCTCCTTTTCTTATGTTGAATGCAGAAAAAAAATATCAATATTTCGTGAAGCATTTCAAATTTTCAATAAATCGTATATTTACAAATATTCAGATTAACTTTGATCTTATCTATATCAAAATAATACATTGTAATAGTACAATAGCACAAAAGTAATGTAATGTACTTACGTTATAACCTCTTCTGCAATGGCGTCATGTTCTTCGGTGTAATCACTTTTTTTTTAAATTTGAAAAATAAAGCGTATTCGCGTTCATTTTGACGATAGTGACGAGAGACGACGCATAATGATCACATCGATAATGATATTATTGACAATATTCAATCAATTCGATAGCAAACACGTGAGAAATATCAATATTCGATACGTATTAAAAGTTTAGGCACTTGGCATCAATTTTTAATACTGACACACTTTGAATCGATATCAGATCGAAAAAAAGAAAATACTTATAGCGAATCAACACCTACTTGCTATTTCGTTAATCGTTTACTTCAACGAACGTAATACGTAATAATTTAATACTTTAATAATATTCCTTTGATATTTTATAAAAGCATCGATATTTACTAAACTCTTAAAATTATACTCATTTCACACTTCAGTGAAATATTATATTTTACATAACACAATGTTATAAAGACGATTACGTTGATATCAAACTGGTATTGACACTTTCGCAAGGTGTCAAACAATCGATACTTTCATAAAAGTATCAAAGAGACATCAATATTTTTAAAGTTTCAATAATAAGTTGTGAACGGTATTAATTGGGTATCGATTTGATCACTGTATGCAATGTACACGCACATACACAGACTGTACTTGGAACAATGACGATATACGCCGTATAGAATAATAGAAGTTAATACTTAAAGGACACAACATGTAGATTTACGTTCTTTCATGCTAACTCTCTAAGACAAGTCGCGTAAACAGTTCGTTCTTATTCCCGTCAAATCCGAAAAAATATATACATATTGCGTCAAAAGCGCGACCACTTTGCACCACATGAAAGATGACTAACAAGATGGCTGAGAGACAAAGAGAGTAATCAACTGTCGCCACTCACCGACACGCTGTGCTTTGTTTGGTTATGTGTTTACTTTCGACCAATAGAATTCCTTGTAACAAAAACGTATTGAATCTATCCAAAACAACCAATCAAATTCGCATTTCCGTTCGTCGTCTTCCTGTTAATCCACGTTATACGTCTATTTAATATTTATATTATAATAATAAATCATATTGTTATATATTTATTATTAATAATAATATTATATGATCATTATTGTTAATAATATTATATAATTATTAATAATGTTATAATAACAAATCATTTTTATTTTTCAATTCATGTGGTGTGTATGAATATTTCAGTAGTGTTCTTTTTAATACGCCGCGAACAGCTTATGGGTTCAAGCAATGGGAAATCAAAATTTCTCTACAGTGTATACACTTTTTTGAGATTGACAATAGCTGCGTGAATTATCAAAATTGAGTTAATAAATGAAGAAAATTTTGAAAAGCTTGGAAAATCCATACGAAAGCGTTATTCATTAAAAGTGATTCGTAGTTTTGTGCAGCCAGTGAAAGGAAGAGATTCGAAATCATAAACGAGGATGAAATGCCGAGCGAGACATTGAGGAAATGGAAAACAAAAGACAGGAAAGCGAAATTCAATATCACTCTTTCCATTACTGTGTCGGAGTTGAAACAAGTCAAGAGATATTTCAGACGTTGAGAGAAATTTGATTAAAATTGTAGGAAGTATATGAATCGAAGAAAAGCCATCCTTTTAAAACGAGTGACATTGTACAAAAGATATATAAATACGAACATGTCCATAAAATATTTAATAAATTAAGTTTGATGAAAATCGAAATTAATTTGAATCTGTTAACAGTCTGTATGGTTTACGTCACGTCCGTTACATCACGTGATGTGACTCCATGACAGTTTCATCGACAGTGACGTGGCCCACAGGAAAAAAGCGCGAAAACGGTAGGAGACGCGCGCAGACGCGGTTAGTGCAATGTCCCTTGAGAAAAAGTTTGAGAAACGAAAGTGAAAATAAATGAAGAACCGAATTATATTTAAATACTATTGTAAATGGAGACATCGGGCGGCAAACTACAAACAAGAAGGGCCATAGGACAGCCGCTTTGATCAAGCGAATAATGCATGCATGTAAGTTTATATGTAAGCTGTACAACATTGTTGAGATTTTAATAATAATTATATTTTTAGCTATGTAAGAATGAAAATAAATTCACGGATATTTAAGCGAAAATTAAAATTGAAAATTCTTTTATTTTGAATTTTAAGGGTTAGCCAACAGTCGAAGAAAGTGACTGCGAGTGACGTATTCTACGCGCCAGGCTTGCGAACTAATTCTGTCGGTTAGAAGAACGAAAATTTTGAATTAATCGAATTCGTTAGCAAGTCAGTAAAAGTCGTCGGAAGTAAGAATGTAATAGTGTGAATTGTGCGAGTGAACGAATGGGCTGTATATACTTTCTATACGACGTGCAGCATCATCGAATGGATTGGATGGTATTGAATTTCAAAGATCCTGTGGAGCGCGATCGAAATGGATGTGTAAAAGGTATGCGCGTAAAAAATCATGGCGATACGTTCCTTTCTGTGAAAAACGAAAATATTCTATTGTTCAGATATAAACGTCAATTCTGCTATGAAAAACGATGCAAAAAAACTATTTTTGATTTTTATGTGATTTAATACATACATACATACATACATACATACATATGTACATATGTGTATATGTACATATGCATGCATCGAAGAAAAGACCTTGTTTGATCACAAAAAATTCAAGATATTTCACAGAGTATTAGCCTTTTATTAATCCTTAAGTATTATTAATAATCTGTGAAATCCTACTTTTTATTTACGTCTCTTTCGTTTCCTACATTACTTTATATTTCTATTTTATATTTTTCAATGTATTTGTCATTGTTGAATCATGCTTGAAATTCTTTGTATATTAATTTATATTATGTGTAATGTATTTTATGTAATTGTACAATATAGTAACAAAAACAATTGAATTTGACCTTTGACTATATATTTAATAATGCAATAAATATTAACCGTCTATGAGATCTTCTATAGTAAAATTTTAATGTTTAGGTTTTAATGTCTATAGTACTTGAGGTTTAATACTGTATTTGATTACATCACAATTTACAATTAATATTATTGTGACAACAGAAACTTTTTCTTTTTTTATGCAAAATGTAATTTCATTTAAAAATAAAGTTTTCACATTTTAGGTATATAATTATGATGCATTTATGAAAAAAAAGTCAATGAAAAATAGATTTTCCTACAAGGAAATACTATGTGTTTGACGTTTTCCTTCTACAAATCTTTTATTTATTTCTCAAAATAATTTAATATTGTTATGTTCAATATTTAGTAACGAAGTATATTTTATTTCAGTAGCTATTTTCCGGTGATCTCAAATGACCATCGGAAAATCAGATTTGAAGTTCTAAAACGAAGTTTACTCAGTGACAGCTCTTATCGATAATTTGATCAACAAACTCTCCTATATCAGTAAATTGGCGTGCAGGTTTCTGGTATTATTTCCTCCTAGGCAATCGTTCTCTGCGCGTCCCGGAAATATTGTTTATTTCTCCTTAAGATGTTTCTCCTCTCGAAGTAGAGTGGTTCAGTGGTAATATAATAAAGGGTCTTCCAGTTGCTTTCTAGACTACACTTTATTTTCTCTGCTCATTCAGACAGACGTATTATATGTACATTATACGTGTTTTTATATTATACATTAATTATCAAAAGGAAAGTCAATTTTCAACAATTTCTTTTGATCGTTTGTTGCAAATTGTATTCATTAAATGCAACGAATAGAGAATAATTAAGTCATCGATTTTAAATTAATTTCTTAATTATTGGAACTATTATTAATAATATAACATTTTTAATGTCAAATTTCAAATATTGTATTATATTATATACAGTGAATATCATTTAAATAAAAAATTGTTTATGTTGTAACTTCGTGAAAAAAAGAAATCGTACAACAATGAACCAAACCTCATTTTGAAGCAAAATTTTTTATTTTCATAATCTACTGTTTATTTTTTTTCGAGACGTTTTAATATCGTGTAACGAATAGAAATGTAAAGATATCTTCTTTTCTCAACAATACTATAAATTGTTATACTGTAAAAAGTTTTTTTTATGACTGAATTTGCTATGGATTTGAAAATTAAAGCCTCCTCTTTACAACAATTCCTTAAAATTTGTTGTACGATTTTTTTTTAGCCATAAATAAAGTACAAATTCAGTATAATTTAATAATATATCATATAATATGTTATCAAAGTTTAGAAATATCGAAGTTGTGAATAATACTATCAAATCAATATAACGTGCTGCTTATTGTTAAAATACGCAAACTTAGAAATATTTAATCATCCCCTTTCTAAGGAAGAGATAATGCATTGATCAATAAAGCAGTAGTAAATTATTGCAAAGATCTTTTATAGTCTCAAAAAATCTCTTGTAGCTCTTATTTCCCTTGAAAGAATTTCTTTCTCTCTAGTTATTTCTCTTTTTAGTAATTATTTCATTCTTCCTTTTTAAGTAATTACTTCATTTTTTTTTAATATACACATTCTAGGAAAAGTACGTAGATGTTCAATTAATAAGTTTCCTGTAAATTTGTTTTGAAGTTTCCATGAGAGCATAAACATTCAAACGTAAAGTACAAAGTAGCGTAGTGTAAATATAATATACAGCAATTTACAAACGGAGAGTAATTATTACTTTCTTTCTGTTCCAGGTAAGCTGACTATTTCAACAATTGCAGTTGAATCCTACTCGAGTTATTTTTCCCGTTATCAAACGTTCTGTAAGTTGGAGTAGGTAACTGTTACAGTTAATTAAGGTTTATTACTACTTAGTAGCTCCGTTGTGTGAGTACAAACTCCTATTCGTAACTAGATATCATCAGAATGTGCAGAAAGAAGTAATAGTATAAACTGTGCTGTTAGTTTTCTTTTTGCGCGGTTTATTATACGAATCTCTAACATTAACTTGTGTGACTTTAATCACGTCACATTTAGAATTCAATCGTTTTCTCCTATAATTTGCCCAACAATCGTTAATACATTGTAATTACCAGAGTTTACAATTCAATCGTTTTCTCCTGTTCAACAATCGTTAATATACTGTGATTATTAGAGTTTAACACTACGTATTGCTTATTGATAATTGTTATTTTTACATCTCTACTTATTTATGAAGATACGTTGCAAATGAAAGTAACTTTGTGATTACAGATTAATTTGAATATCTCTTCTAACTGCTTTTATGATGAAAAAAAAAAAATATATTACATGGTAATTCAAATCAAAATCAAGCATAAATGTTTCGTTAGTATTACAGACATTAATTATTTTTAACTGTTAATAATTATTATAGAAAATAATAAAAAATTTTAAATATTTCTTTAGTATTTCTTGTTAATTTTTTATACAAATATGCTTGATCAAATTGTCTCAAAATCGTATGTAGAAACTTGTGCTGTTTTCTAAATATTATAACCACTAGTTTGCTTTGAATATATTAGATATTTCTGCATTCTGTACATACATTTAATCCGTTAACTGTTATCATATTAGTTGATTTTTAAAAATTATTACAACTAATTATTAATTATTCAATAGTAGCAATTAATAATTAATTATTATTCAATTTATTTAATAATTTGATTAGTCAAATTTATCAATATTATTGAAAAAATTTGCTCATTCATGAAAAGGAAAAATAATAAGGAAAATCAAATGAATACATGGTGAGAAAATGATAAATCAGAAATTTATTTCTGTTTAATTTTAAGAATCATCAAAAATTATCACCGTATTATCACGTAACACGAAGAAATACATTTCTTTATTTCCTTTTTTTTTTTTTATGTTTTCTTTCTGTTTTGTTGTGGTCTCCAAGTACTCTAAAGTGTCTTAAATTTATGAGATTAAAATTTAAAATACAGTTTTGCAGCATGATATATGAATATGCAACGTTAAACTTGATTAAACGACGTTTACAAATTAAATTTCTTACAAATGCATAAACTACTGCAATCTATTCGTTATACTCGAGTATTTAATCACAAAACGACATTTACGACTTGTTAAACGAATGTTGAAGTATCTTGGATTTCCAAGGAGAATGGATCCCTTATCTCGTAAAATAATTAAGAATAGCCGTTGCTGTTTAGCTTTAAATCGTGAGTTTTAAACAAAGTCGGCTGGCTCTCAGCCACTCACTCGAGGGAATGTAAATGAAACAGACATTATTAAAGTTGCCACAGTGAAAATGCGGACCGGCCTATTATGTACACTACTTTCATTAATATCATTAAACTTTCCGCATTAAGAGCGAGCAGCATACCCTGTTTCGTTCCTACCTCTCTTCCATTCTCTTCGCCGTTCGTAACTCGCATTGAAATTGCGGCGCACCTCTGCCTATCTAAAGACAGCTGAACTCGTTTATAGAGCTCTTCGAACGTTCACAAATTGCTTCTTCTCCATAGAAACTGTACTTCGCTCTTTAGTTCACCCGCTTTCTGTTACGTTAACTTTCAATTGGCGAAACGAAAGATCAAATAGCTCATTCGAGAAATTTTTTACGACTTTGAGAGCAATTGCATCGGTGATTCGCTAGTAGGATCCTTTTATTGGAATACCTGGGTTGCGTTTTAATTTAATTTCAATTATACAATTACTTAATTTCGAATATTCAATCAAAATTGGCACTTGGGCGTTTTTCATATAGAATTCAACTTTTCGGTCGTACCCGAATCGTGAATCGGAATTATATAATTTTGTTTTTAAATTGTTTTTAAACAGCGTTGATTCGATTAGTTTCTTTGAATCGTTGGATATAAGTTTAATAATATGTTATTCGCATACTTTAAAAACCTTTAGTAATATCAGCTAATATGCATAATATTTTAAATTCAGTAGCACGATTGTTCTCAACTATAAGAAAGTTTCTTAATTCTTTAAAGTGATTTCGCATGTACCTCCTGACGGGTCAAGCGCGAAAGCCAGGGAAACTAAATTCTCTCTATTTTATTTCAGTGGTAAGTCTTTTCTGTGTATACCGTGTAATGATATACCGTTAAACACGTTAATGCTCTTAATTACAAACAGTACATTATGTTTCCGCATCTTCTTGTTTAGATTTCATTTTCTTTTTATCGATCACGAAAGGAAACGTACTTTTTCCTGATTTATTTTTCTGACGATCATTTCCCAGTGTTTCGCCTGTTATGTTATTTAAATTAAATAATTTCAGTAAATAAAACTTGAAATTTGGTCAAGTAAAATATGTTTGTTTGATTGTGCTGAGATTACGAAAGCAATAATAGAAGCACTTATCAAAGTAATATTATACAGGGTGAAGTTGTATATTATTATTGTTTCATATATTTAAATAACAACGGGAATATTCAAGATGATTACGTTACGATTTACGGGATTATCGTAGAGTTTGTATTAATTAGTTATTAGAAATACAATGGACGAGTTATAATAATTATATGCATATGTTAATACATGTGTTTCAAATTAAACTTCTGATTAACTTTACGATTTCACTTCTCATTCATCAATTATGCTCATCTAGAATCACTTCCTGAAAGCGTTAAAGTTTTATAGTTTTAATAAAGAGTTAATAAGTCGTTTTCAAAAGATATCCCGAAAATAAAATTTTTGCAATTAATCCTCCGACATACAATAATGTCTGGGGGATGTTATGCGTTTCCTAGAAAACTACTGAATTGCTAATTTGTTCTTTCATCATTTTTTATTAATTTTGTTCATAAGTATTTATGACATTTTGAGTACAAAAATTATCTTTGTCAAGTTTACACAAATGTTAAAATGAGAAATAAATATCATTTTTGTGGTCGAATTTTTTTATCGAATTTGATTTAACTCGTGCGTCGAGGGATTAATCGGCTGATAATTCAGCCTGTTGCTATAATATTGAACTTTTAAATGCTCGACTCTTGCATTACTATTATACTACTGAAGCCACTAATGTTTACTAGTTTTGTATTTTATCAGCCACACGCGAATTCGTTTCTACTCTCCTGCACGAAATCTTTCTCTCTTCCGGAAATCTTCTCTTCAGCGAATTACCACTGCAGTGTTACAGTGAATTATTCGGCGTACCGCGGGAAAATTCCTCGCAAGCACGAAAGATCGAAATGAAATAGATCGACCGCGCGGTGGCCCCGGGTAACGATATATACCGACGTTCATCACAAATTCAATTTGTTCACTTAACGATGTTTGTATTCCCAAGG
This sequence comes from Tetragonisca angustula, assembly GCA_036937485.2. Classification (NCBI taxonomy): domain Eukaryota; kingdom Metazoa; phylum Arthropoda; class Insecta; order Hymenoptera; family Apidae; genus Tetragonisca; species Tetragonisca angustula. The sequence goes on from JAWNGG020000013.1 coordinate 2,558,515, forward strand.
CGCGGGTACAGTGTGTTTAAAAATGGATGCCACATTGAATATCATTCCCATTTGTAATACCCAGCTGCCGGCATCCGCGGGGAACTTCCTCTTTTGCGCGGTGAATGTGTTCGACTGGTTGCCGATAAAAGGTCCGGCTACAAACTGACTGCGTAGTTTTAACTGCGTTATTAAACCGCCGGCATAGTTCGGATTCCAATGTGGTAATAATGATTAAGCAGAATGGTCTCCGCGCGAGCATACTGGTACACGTACATACACGTACATTGAAACGATCCTGCTCTCCCTGCTCTCTTTTCTTCTCCCCTTGATCTCGATTTGTCATTCGGTTTCTGTCCGGCGTTCGTTTCGTTTCGTTCGATCCTCGACTCTCCTTTCCTTTCTTCGTATTTATGCTCCGATGAACTGTATCGCTCGTAAACAAGACTTCCTAGTCTCGAACCACCATTAATTCGCTACTCATAGTTGCCAGTACCGTAGTCCGTTTTCCGTTAGTGCTTTAATAATTTGCGGATAACCGTACGCGCCGTTCTATTCTATTCATTCCTGTTTGCGGGAAGTGGTTAATTGCTTGTCCTGTCGATAATAATGGTTTCCTTTTTACTTGTTTGATCATTCAACCTTTGTTCCGCTCGTCGAGCGATTCTGACGGGGCTCGCTTCTATTGTTTCGCCCCGGTATAATAAAGTTTTTCGATAATCTTTCGCCAATGTACCATTAAGAAACGTTGTTACGCGAGAGCAGACCGTTTATTAGAATATTCATCGCGATGGTACGCCAGTTGAAATGTTGAAACTCGTGTGTATGGAACTGCTCGACATACAATGCAGGAACATTTTCGTGAATTTTATTGCGCGCGTTAAATAAAATATTCTGATATTTCATGAACGCTGCAATAAGACGCGGTCGTTGCGATTATAAATCATAATAAATAAATCTAAAGAGTACGTAGAAATTTAGTAAGATATTTGATGCAAGAATATATTTCGCTGAAATGACAAAATATTTAAACTGTACAATGTATCTGAAACAATATACTGATCATATATAAAATAAACAAAGTATACTTAAATATTTAGAGTACTTAGTATACATCGAATAAAATATTATATATATAATAAGTACGATCGTATTAAAATTATTGGAATTTACTGATACAACAGATTGTAGTAGATTGACTACAATTGTACGCCGTATGCCGTATACTGAATATACGTTCGCAACAAACATATTGCAATGTCTGTATACATTTTCAAAGTTGGCTTCAAAGTTTGTCAGTATTTCAGTCGTTTCTCCCTAATAAAATTTTGTACAATGCACATGATGCAGGTACTTTCACGAGTCATTGTATCTTCGTATAAAGTACAACGTTTCTTCGAACTTTCTGTTTTAATTTTACCGAAATTTAATAAGAAATAAGTTATGAATTCATGTAGAAGTTCACCAAAGTTTATTCGGTGTAATAAAACTCCAACTCGTTGGAAGACAATCATGTAATTAAACTTCATAATAGAGTATACGCATGCTCTCCGCTATCTATAATTTAACAGAATGCGACAATTAACGAAATTTAATTAAATTAAATTAGTTGACAGAGAAAGCTGACGAGTCTTAATTAATAGAAGAAATTAACAGATTAAATAACTGACAAAATAATTGGAAGTAAGTAAAGTAATTGGAAGAGGAGCTCACACGTAGATAAGTGGATTCAACCTATAGGAGTTCGTTTAGTCAGACAGTACTTAAAATTCCACTCAAATACGTGTAGTTCATATAAATGGAGCTTTACTTTCGTAATTAAAAGCACTGTAGACCTTTGAAAATATTAATTTCTTTTGAAAACGTAGTTTGAAAAATGCACGTGAAAAATTCCTAATTATTTGAGAAGTGTACAAAAATGGATTTTCAAACTCAATTTTTTCGAAACGATGTTTTTCTATGTTATCCATAATGCATTTGTTGTTATCATTCGCAACAGAATCAATTTATCTTTTTCTTCTTTTTTAGTCTCTGAAGAACGAGTAAAAGAAACCACGAGAAAGAAATAGATTAGAGAAAATGAACAGTCAGATTTTTTAATTTTTTTCTTCCATTCTATACCTGTTTTAACTAAATCCATTCTAATTCAGAATTTTTCTGACGAAGAGAATGACATGCGTTATAGAAGCCAAAAGCGAATATGTTCGAAAATTTACGCTGCTCTCAAATACGATTATTTTTTTTTTTTTTTTTTTTTTTGAGAAAGGATGTACGAATGTTATGTTCATTTATATTATATTTAAATTTATAAATATAATATAACTTGTTGAAACTTCATAACGCCGTAATGAAAACGAGTTTGGTAAAGTTTGAAACGAATTCAAATTTATATGCATGTAATGTATGTTTGCAACAGATTTGCAGAGATTACAAAAGTTTACCACAGTGCGAATAATTTATAAATAATAACCGAGACTAAATCTGATCTGAATAATATTGAAGCTTATTAACCCTTATCCGGCTAATATTTTCAGACTATAAAGTGGTATGACATAGGGCAATTATAAAGTATTTATATAGTTATCATTATTGTATAAGCAAACCGTGCATTTTTATGCAGATCTACGTGAAGAATTTTTCAGAATGTAACTAAAAAGAAATTGTTTTGCGTATAAAATGTTATGGAAAGCACTGTGCTTTCGATATTTAATCATATATTTACATATCATATGCATTTTATGCATTTTTGCAATTTTTAATTACTTACAAATGCATACAAATTTTATATTTTATACAGTTTAATTATACGCATTCGGAGTATAATGAGAGACACAATGAAAATATTTTGATATGAATCTGTCACGTTCTTAATTACTGCTTCCTATGATTGCTCACGGATTAATATAACGGAGAATTATGACTTCTGCGAAATGTATGTTTGTAATAACTAGTCCGAGGAGTTTTATGCATTTCTGGTGTAAAATTATAGACGATGCACTTAATGTGCAAAAATTTATAATTCTAGTATTTTGTGGACGAAAGAAATTTTTATTCAGGTCCCATTTCTTTGGTTCAGAAAAATGTGAAAATGTATAAAGTAACTTTGTCTAGTAGCAACTTTGAATTTTTTAAATGTTAGAATTACCTCAAATTAAACTGTAAAACTTGTATTAAGGAAATGAAGGTACGAGCAATAGGAAAAAGTTTATAATAAAGAATGCACGAGCTCACGTTCATATATTTTACTATTAAAATTATTAAAACCTCTAAAAATTCTCCAAATCTAGAAAATTTTCATGACCACTCTGGTAGTTTTAATTTCAAAATTTTACGCACATGTATAACACATGAAAATTTTCAGTGTTTTACGAGCTTCTGCATATCTTATGTAAATGTTCAAATACTTTCGTTGGCCACCATTAAGAGTTAGGTTAGTAATCGCGAGTCTTGTCAAAAACTAATACGATCTAAGATGAAAGAATTAATTTTTAAAGCTGAATCAGAAAATGGAAAATTGTAATATTAATTACAACTAAAACCAACTATTTACATACATATGAATAATTTAAATCTAAATTATCACAATATGGTAATTATTACAATGTAATTATAACGTTAAAATTATATTGTAAATAATATTAATTGGGCTATCTACTTTTATCGATAATCGTACGTAATATGAAAATTACAATTTCACTTGCAAATTTAAGAACGTAAAAGCAATTAATCTTACTTTTTCGACAGTTCTGCTTCATTTAGTTTATTGCTCACTCCGTGCTTTACGTTGAACATTTACCAATGTTAGGAGATGAAAGTCGTAAAGGTTTTTGTACAAGATTAAAGATAACTCTAGAATTTTCGGCTGTCTAGATTTGAGGGGACAATTTATCACACCTGGTTGCTCGACCCAGAGTTATAAAACGCATCCCTTGTCTGACGTTTGTAGTGTCTTAAGTAATTATTAATTAATAAATTTTATGCAGATTCACATTTTTCTAAGCACGATTAAAGAGATAAAATTTTGGAATTAAATTTATTATCAGGTGATAGTTTATACCGAGATATCAGTCACTTTCAAATAATTTAATTCTTGAGATGCTCAAGGTCAACGAATTTGACATGCGAATTTTCACGACAGTCGGGTAATTTAAAAAAATATTCCCAGAATATTTCGTTAGAATTTCGATGTTTCATCATAATCCAATAATTTCACATAAAATTCAATTCCACCATCGAGATACCAAAAACAGGGGGAAAAAAAACTCTTCACTTTTTATCCCGGCCATTAAATCTTGTAACGAGCCTTTCGTTTTGAATATTTCACGAAATTCTCTGTATCCAGTGGATTCTCGCAGTTTAACTCCTTGCTTCAGCCATTAAATTTTGCAATGAGCACTCTATTTCAGATATTGTATTTCGTGCTTCCATTCTGCGTGGATTTTTGCGCTTCAACTCGCCTCGGCGATTAAAACTTGTAACGCTGCATTTGAAGCATTTTGTTGAATTCTGCTCTATAATATTTTCTATGCTAGCGGCTAGAATTTTATTTTATAACATTTTGTGTATTCCATGTCTAAAATTAATTATATTCCGTGAATCTCTGCACGCGCGAGATCCAATCTCTCATCCGCTGTTCTGCCAACGATTCGAACTCGGATCGGTGCAATTCGTAAATAGACGATACAACAGGGTAGATCGTTCACGATGGAGAAAAAAAAAAAAAAAGAAAATAAAGTACCTCGACGACAATAGAACTTTCGTTTTTCTCCTTCCTTCTCGAGATAATCGATCGGTGGTTTACCGGTCGGTGAAGATCTGAGGAAGGAAATTGCAACCCGAAGAGTGGAAACCGACGAGGTCTCGGACCTGAGAGTTTTTCCGCGTCGGACACGACCCACAAGAATCGATCGAGACGAAAAGCTCCGGCGATTGTCTTTCGAAGTCGTTTAACAAACCCATCCTTACTTGTCGCGAAGTCCGCGAAGTGCTCTGGCTATTTTCTTCTGGCGGGCTACTACTGTCGACGGGACAAGAGAAAAACCCACCTTCGGTGGATTAGCTGAGTTGGAAGAAGGTTCGAGTCAGCAGTCGCTGTCGACGTTACCGGTGATCGTCACGAACATCTTCAACTCGCAGCCGAACGTTGTTCGTCTCATTCTTTTCTTTCTCCCTTCGCGAAGGACCACGTGTTTGAATCCCGTTTCGCAGCTCGAATTGGATTAATTAATTTTCCAAATGCGACCGCGATTACCGAGTTTCAATTGGCGCGGGACGAGTATCGACGAGAAGATCGTACGAAGAAAGTGGTTTCCGCGAGACGGTGATCTGTTAATTTTCTGGAACTCGAGGGCGAACGCGCTACAGGGTTTATCTGAAACGAGAAAACACTTGCTGGCAGATTATTACTCGAAATGAGAGTTCGACGTGGATGGAATTCGTAGAAATAGAAATCTCTTTTCTGTTCGAAGATAAATTGCTAGGAGGATGTTGCTCGAACGATGAAAGTACGCATCGATAGTTGTTCGTTCAGATTCTTTGTTTTGCATATTTTTTATTAGATATATGTTCATTCGCGTGTTAACTGCATTCAGTTAATTTCATTCGTTCAGTTGACGTTAGTTTCGTATAAAATATAATCTCGGTTTATTGCAACTGGTTAATCAAAATTCTGTGCTCGTTCAAAATTGCAGCAGCTAGTATGAATTGATCCAACGTGTGTAAATCTTATCGAAAACAGTTTGAGATAAATTCCAAGAAGCTTGTCAATAATCTACATTTAGATGATATGATTACCAAAAATAATTAATACTAAAAGCAATATAAATATCAAAATTGATTAAAATAGATTTTCTAGTTTTCTCTATTACGAACGTAGATTGTTTAAATGTTTTCCGATCTCAAGTGAGAAGTTTACGTGGAACGTGAAGACATTCCAAAAATTGCACCACATCGAGTAAAGAAATATCTATTTGGCCACGATTTCGAATTGATTCTTCCAATGTATATATTTTCCATATCTATGTTATTTCATATTTTTATATTTTTACATTTCAAGTCGTTTATTTACTTCATTTTTCACGCATAATTTTTGCAAGTGTTCTTATTTATCGTAATTTAAAACTACTGATAGATCATCAAAACGAATTTTTTTAAACGAATATCCTCTTAACATAAGATAATTCAGCTCAACTCATTAAAATTTAACGAGTTGAACGACAAAACAATTGATTTCATCCCATCAAATTGATAAGATTATTAGCACAATATTGATCCAACGAGCTCTTTATAATTTACGATTTATGAGTTCTTTATAATTTAAATTGAACAACCTTTAAAAGAACAATTTTCTAATCATTTTAGAAGCTTAACTACGTTTTGCGTTTCCCATAAGAACCCAAGGCCGTTGGTGAAATATATAGTAATTACCAAAACTGCGGATTTTTGTGTAATTTCGTATTTTAATCAAAGGAATCAAACCTGTACAAAAATTTATTTTATTCGTCGAACGTTGCAACGACCGCTTTATTTTTTAGCATATTTTGACTCAGATGCAGACATGTGTGCATCTCGTGCATTTTTCCGTCTTCGAACATCCGCGTTGCTCGATACACGCTGAACAATGCCATCGACGTTAGAAGCGATTAAGCTCCCCCCTGCCCCAGACATTCGGGAATTCGTTGCCGAAGAATTATTTGCAACCTGTCAGGCAGCGTGTCGCCACGCAAGCCGGTAAGGAAGAAAAGAAAAGAAAAGAAAAGAAAAAAAAACCAGGCGAAACGAGTAGTAGCGGTGCTCGACGCAAAGAGAAAAATAGCCTCTCGTGCAATTACTAATTAGCCGTTTAGCGAGTGGCCGAACGTTGCGAGCGGAAGAACGTTGGTTTGCAACGGACGAAGGAGGAGAAGGAGAAGGAGAAGCGAAACAGAGGCAACGCAGCAACCCTGTAACGACCTTTTGTCTTAATGTTTCTCTAGCGAATGTCAGGCCTCCCGCTCCTTTCAACTCGCCTTCTCCTCTTCTGTTTCTCTCCTCTTTCAACGCGCGTTGAAAGCCTTTCTTCGGGGCTCCCTCTCCGCTCTCCGCCCTCCTTTCGTTCCACCCTGGTTACGCGGCTTACGATCTTCAGCTATCTCCGAGGAAACACCTCGAGAGAGAGAGAGAGAGAGAGAGAGAGAGAGAGAGAGAGAGAGAGATTTATAGGGAGGGCGGCGAAAGAAATTCTATGGCGTTTTACTTGTTCCGCGGAATCTTATCGAGATCCGAGATTTCCGCGCGAGTGTTGTGCAATAAACGTGTTCCCCAGCTGATGGAAAGTACGTATTAATTGCCGTCACGTTTAACCGCTCGACGACAGGATCAAGGGACGATTCGCGAGACACATTGCCGTAATTATTTATTTGCTGGAAGTCGTTCAGTTTGGCCGATTTTTCTTCACCGGTTGCAGATAAGATTGACTCTGCGAATCGTTAAAAATGTGGGATCACACGCGGTTTCACGATAACTCACGGTCATCCGTCGTATATCGATTGGATAATTTATTCATCGATTGATTCCAATTTGATTCTCAGCCTCGCGTCTTCTCGAAGGATGTGCAATTTTTTTTTTTTGTGTCACAATTTTTAATTATTTTTACGTGCGAGTTTGATCTTTATTGTTTGATCTCGACCCGATCAGGCAACTTTTTCACTTTTATTTTTATCGTCTCGTTATAAGAAATATTCAATTTTAATCTATTTGCGCAAATACTCGAAATCATTCTTTCTTCACAAATTAATAAACACTTGGAATGCTTGCAACTACATTTCGATAAACTGAATTTGAATCAGGCCAAGCAGAGGCGGTGATTCAAGTGCCTTCTGTGTTCGCTATTTTTCCAGCCGATTATCGCCATGATTGAGTTCATGTTCGCTAAAAACATTAAGTATACTTTCGAAATTGAACTAGCAATTACCATGGACACGATAAAATGCTTTTTGGTAATAATTCCGATTTACAATCTACGTTTTCAGCAGGTTCCCAAATTGTTCTTTAACGTACAATGTGCGTGATTATTTCTATAAGTGTGATTCTGAATATGCAATGAACAATCTTAAAAATTTTATTTTAAGAACAAATATGTCCCCTTCACTATTCGTACGAAAAATTTATATCTGAAATATCTCTTCATACTTTTTTTTTATGCTTGGAGAAGTAATCACTTATAATTGGTGTAGTCGCAAGTATAGACGCTCAAAAAAAAAAAAAAAAAAAAAATTGCGACTAGCATCTCGATATTTTTTAAAAATGGACGCCGCGTGTTTCGAAGCCACATAATATAATAATACAAATAATATAATGAAACTACAGAATATAATATAATAGTTAACCTATAATTAAAGTTAATCGATATATTAGTTAATTAAATAGCGTTCGAGCTGTTAACAGCTGTTAATAGTTGTTATAGTGATTAACTTTCGCAGTTAAAGTAACGCAGCTCGTCGTTCGCGGTTACATGTTAATCAAGTTACATTTTTCGTTCGCGTCGTGGCGTAGCTTGTGTACTTGGGCTTATAAGTTCGCGCTGTGGAATTACGACGGAAGACACGGACGATAATAGTTTCAGGAAGTGGTGCTCGCGTGTCGGTTTGCTACGATGGTAATACCGTATCGTCTGTTCCATCGCGTATGGTGTATTTAATCCCGTGTGTGACGCGCTTTTATCTCTCCACACTCCCCTCCCAAGACATTGTACGCGAGTGTGCGCATACTGCGTAAATATACGCGTTTTACGTTAATTTTATATTACGTTGTTCTTGCTCTTTGCTGCGGATAAGTCAGGTCGTTAAAAACGACCGGGGTACGAAACACGCCTCAAAGATAGGCATCTTCGTGTTGTAACATCCTCGTAATAAAACCCTAACGTCAATGATAGGGTGTGTGCTCTCTAATTGCAGACTCAGAGTTTTTGAAAAGCGAATAGATTAAATTATTTTTCTATTGTTTTGCGTGAAACAAATTAATCGCCGAGTAGATATCCGTTCATTAAGGATTGAATATAAATTGCAAATTTCAAAGTGCAAGAAGTTCCCTGATAATTTAATCCCTTACGCTTCGAGAGCATCTACATATATCTTTATCAGTTTGTTAATTAAAAATCAAATTCGTAAGAAACAAGCTACGATTGTTTTATTGCTTTAGTCACACTAACTGCGATCGAGAAATATTATTTTTTTATTGCACAGTACATCAACATATTAATAGTTATATTTGATATTATATTCTGGAATGTGATTTTTTTTTTAAGCAATTATTCAAAGTCAAAAAAAAAAAGAAAACGAAACATTTCATGAATTTTTATTGAACAAATGAAAATACTGGCTAACTGTGTCTGAGCCCCTGTTGTACAGTATCATTTTCATATTCAATCTAATTTAAATTTCCATCACGCGAGAGTATCCTTGCAAAAAATGGGAAATATTTTTGAGCACAAAGTTCGTGTCTAATAAAGCTTTAAATTGGATGCATTTATAACATGAGAAAGATCGTGGCAACGCAATTAGTATTCTGAGCGCGAATAATTACACAAATCCTTGAAATTCTTTTTCGCTGCTGCAATATTGAAAAATAATAATGGAACCGACAAAAAATTGCAAACGACGTTTTGTATCGATCCAAAGTTAGCCCGCAATTAAAAATAAAACGGTTGAATTGTCATATTAATTTCTCGAAAATGGAAATTATAAAACAAGTAATCTCTTGAGCAATTATTTAATTCATTAAGTAATTCGTTCTTTTCAATTAATTTGTATCGAAATCTTTTTCAACATCGAGGCTACTCAATATTATATTCACTTTGTCTTCCACTCTACATTCCATAATTTTATGAAATTAAAGGAATTCAGGCGGATTCGTGTTTTTCCTAGTGGATTAAAGAAACTCGTACTTCGAAACGTTATAAAATATTGTTAGTACAACGATATGCCTGATAGCAAAATAAATGAGAATTTATAAGAATCACGTCGTTCTTTAGTTGCAAAGAAAATATTCAAAGAGTAAATGTTGTTTAATAAAAATTATGAAATAAAATTTTCAAGTTAGCATTGGAATTAAAGGAAATCACACTTCAAAACATTGTAGACTATAAATACGTTGATTTACCTACGTGTGATAAAAAGTAAATGAAAAATTTATATAATTTATAAAAATTATATTATATTATAAAATTATATATATATATTTATAAAAATTATAATTTGTATAATTTATAAAAATTATGTATACCCCTCAGTACCCCTGGAGGCAAGATGCTCGAGTATCGTCATAATTAAATTTCAGAAAATTCATAATACATACGCGGCGTATTATAAATAATATACACGCTAATATAACGTGTAAACACCGCGTGTGTTATAAAATTTATAACGTGTACACAGAGGTAATCGATATTTGACTAACACTGGGTTCAGCCGTAGCTGATCCCCAGGAATACTCGGTCTATCCGTATCTGTTCTGTATGCGGAATTCCTCGCTGATCTTTCATGCGACATATCCGCTCTCCGTTGTAAGACGATTTACGTTCGTATGGATAAACTCAAAGACTTTGTTCCGAGAAAGAGATGGTTGTGTTGGACTGTATCCCGCTGCGGGCACATCGCTTCGTGCTTTTCAACGGAAGATCGAAAAATGACCCGGTTGTATAATACACCTTCTTCCTTCCGTTGTGCAACTTATTCTCTCGTTCGGTCGATGGGTTGATAGTAGTAGCGCTGATAGTAGCAGAAATTTGATTTTCCAAGGGGAACGTCTGGGCATAAACACTGTCTCGCGATTGTTAATTTCAGTTTCTTGCCAGAGCGAGGCCAAATTATCTTTTATATCAATTATTTACATCGAATTGTCTTTCAAACCGCTTTGAAGATATATACTGACGGGGAACAATGTCGTGTATTCCCCGACGAAGTTTTCGTTTCCTGCGACGGGTGTTCGAGTTTTAATTAAACGAATAACGACAATCTGCGTGAAACATAATTTTCACCTGCCTACCAGCTGCCTGCGCAGATACGTTATTAATCACGAACATTTATAATTGCATTCGAATTACAAACGGTCTTTGAATCTGTTTTACGAAGCGTAAACTAATAACGGCGGGATATCGAATTTAATTTGGACTAAATAGGATTGAGTTGTCGTATTCTTTATTTAGAAAATTGCGATGTCAATGTTCAAATGCAAATGTCGAACGGCGAAGAAGGATTTGTCAGAAAATAGACCATCTGAATAGAACTGAATAGCTTCAATTATTAAAGTGATTTTAAATCAATGTGTCAATGTTACTCTTTCATCATGAATACGCAGTGGAAGAAAGTAATAAAGATAAACACACGTGAATATGCATATTAACCCTAATAGATTGTACCGATAGACATTTAATTTGCTCACTTTATTTTATCTCAGAAACTAATTTTTCGTAGTACGTCTATCCTCGCATCTTCTTCGAACGTTAATTATACGATACACATATTTATAATTAGGCTCACTTAATAAAAATTACTTACATGGTAAGTTATAGTAGATAAGCAAACATACATTATGGATGTGCGTACGGTTATACAACATTCCCTGTTATAAAATATTACGCGATCATTAAAATATGGTATAAAATACTTGAAATATTTTGAGATCAAAATATTTAAAAATGTTCAAAATAGTAAAAGATATTTTTTTAAATCATTGTATTTATCTAGAAAGAAAGCTTTTTGCATGTATATTCAAAGTGTGAAAAAATTTCAACATTGTAACAATTGTCTTTGTCTGCAAATTTTCACATATCGTGCATTAATTTCGAAACCGATGATTTTTCCAATTTTTTCGCCCTCTGTCGGCTTTTTATTTTCGAAATTATACATATACTTTTCGAAATATGTATTATATATATTTTTAATAGCTAGAATAAGTAGTTATACATTTTTAAATTTCCTATATTGCATACATGATTTATTTCAATATCTGAGATTGTTAATGTAGCTTTTACACAAGTTTATATTCTTTTTATACCTCCAACCATCTTTTGTTTCAAAATAAAAACATTCATTCTCATCATTTTCATTTGCTCTCATTATATCTAACATATCTTATAAACGATTAAATGTAATCTCATATATTGTACATATTGACTTAGTAAAAGGATGTCCTATTTTAATCTATAAATGCAATTATCTACGAAACTATTAGTCATTTAAAAAATGCATTCTCTCTAATGCAGTTTTTTTCTGTTTTAAGAGAACAGTAATTTATCACACTTACAAATTTATGTATAAAAGACAAGAGCAGTATGAATACAAGAATACTGCTTTTGTTCGTTCTCATTTTTTACATGATAGATTTTATAAAATTAAAGTTAGCTTTTCAAGTAGTTTTCAAGTAGTTGGTAGTTTTTCAATACACATGGGTTAATACTTTTTTGTAGAGAACGACCTGCTGCATCGATCGATGCAAAAGAAAATTGCATAATTATACTTGAAAAAGTAGCAGTGACCTTCACATATCCTACACGCGTCTATATAGAGACAAATTAAGAGTGTATCAAATTACTAAAAAAAGAAAAAAAAATGCATTTGACGAATAGTTTCGAAGAATAAAATATTATTTTCTCAATAAAAAGAATCTTGCATTCCTCTTACGGTTACGAAAAAAAAAAAAAAAAAACACGTCAGGTGTGTTCGACTAATTTGAAATAATTTGGTACAGAAAAGAACATCCGTTAGCATCAAACACACCTAAGGGAATGTTCGTTCGGAGTATTCCAATTCGAGTGAGAGGTTCTTTCGTGCGTACTGTAAAGTCGTTTTTTAAAATCGAGCAACTCGAAACGACGACAGACTGTACTTGCTCGAAAATTGCAAGGAAACGAAACTGTTCGAGCAACGTACGCCACTGCAGCACCATGGCTTACGGTAGTCGCATTCCGGCGCGTATCTAATAACGTTCAGTGAAAGTTCCCCTTATGCATGGTCGCCCGTGTTTACAAGAGTGCGCATGCAGACACGCTTGCAGTTACGCCGCCGTTCTCTCGCTCGACGGCTCTACGCCCGATACACGATATATATTTTACGATTGGCACGAGGAACGCGGTGAATATTCGCCTTCACGTTTTTGCTGACGTTTCGTAAGGTCTCTAATTTGCCGGCCGGCGGTCTAGTTTTCAGCCTCGTTACAGTCGCCGATCTTTGAAATTTATTTCAATGGCTGGTAGGTGAATCATATTGTTCACAATTGGGTGAGGAGGAGGGCGATGTTCGTTGCACGGTGCAATAACGAACGCGTATCGTTTGTCGAGGTGAAATGACATTTTTCAGCCTTGAACTGTTCGTGAAGCAAGAAAATAGTGAAGTGCTTGTGGTTCTTTTTCTCTGTAATTCTCAACGAATGAATTTAATCGAGCAATTTTAACCACTTGCGCTGGGCAACCTGATTGCGGACCGTAACGAGTGACCAAACCGTGTACAATAAGTCGCTTTCGTTTTGAACTCGTCGGCACGACATCACCGGATAGAGATGATTGAGAAGTAATAAATTTGTTCTCTGTTTCGCCTGTGTGTTTGGTTATACTTGAATATATTAAAAACTAGAGAAAATATTGCGATTTTGAGACAAACAATTCTCGACGCGCGTAGCACGTCGTTCCAGCGCAAGGGGCTAAAGCGAGCAATAGTAATGAATTATAATTGTATTAGAGTATTTTAATATGCATAAATTGTAATCAATTTCAATAAAATCAATAATTCGTTTTTGTCGGTGATCGTAGTTTGGAAAATGTTTTGCAAAAATATTTCCCGTGTTATATCAAGATATGTAAATATGTTATGCACGGTAACAGGTATAAACGAAATGTTGATTTACAAGATGATTCGAGCAATATCTCGATAACGTCTCGTCGTGACAGGTCTGTTTGTCTTTTTTTTTTTTAAATCTCTTTGACACGCACTATCGACGACATTGTGACATTTGGAGATTAAATATTTTACTTGTGCATAATGTACAGTTGGATGTATATTAAACTAATAGTTGTAATTGGCGCGATAAATATCATCTCGATAATCCGGCATACATATACATTACCTCGCGCAGTTAACTTCAATCCACTTTGGACAAGCGCCCGTCCCCCATTCCCGAACATTTCCCAATTTAACAACTACCATTTTATCATTGACTCGTTTCGAACAACGAAATCACGATTGCCACGACGAGTTTAGTCAATCGCGAGAAAGTAAAGCCACTTTTACGTCCAGATTTATGTCACCGATTGAACGCAAACGCGATCCCCAACGTTGATTCCGTATCGGCGCGTGTGTTTCGTCAGCGGCGATTAAAAACTTGACAAAACCGGTCGGCTCGCGAACGGCGCAAATCGAATCGATTTAATTGCGACAGGGTGGGCACCGAACGAAGCAATTAACGCGCGTGTAATTTCAATAGTCGGTAATCAGCTTCAACGAACGCGTTCCGGCCACGTGCAAATGTTAGCATCCACGTGACGCACGTTTATCGTGCAATCGTTCCCGCGATTCTGATACCGATCGATCCACCGTGTACACGCGGCAAACGAAAGAACCGATATTCACCCTTTATCCAGTTATCGATGGATATTACTCGAACGTCTCGAGCGTGGTTGAAAGATGAAAGTGTAACGATAGGCAAAAGGTCAGCAGCGAACTGTTGTTGTTGTCTGTCGTCGTCGTCGTTCCGAGTAGCGTGGATTTTTGCGCAGAGGGCGACACGAGAGCTGCAACAACGCGTATTGTTTCGAACGGTCATTGGTTAGTGGTTGTGGTGCATCGATAGCTAACGTGTGACACACATCATCCGTGCTAAATCGAATAATATGATCTTCTGCGTGGATAGTTTGCGGTAAATGCGGCGGGTAACTTCGCTGAATATCATGGGAACGGTCGCATCGTTCCCGCTTCTCCCATCGTTTCGCGCGCCACAAAACGATGCGAAAACGATACGAATTTACGCACTACGTACAATGCAGGTTTCGTTTTTTTTTTTCTTTTCTTATTTCTCCTCGACGGAGAGAAGTCAAAACACGCTCCACGATTAAAAATAAGAAGAAAAAAAAAAGTTGCACAGTGTTTCGATAAAATGTTGCACCGCAGATGACAAGTATTTGTAATAAAAAAGTATTTATAATAATTACAATATTTATGATATTTATAATTAATATGTTATATTATGTAATTATAATATTATATATTTGTATAATTAATTATTATATAATTGTAATATTTATAATTAATACGTTATATCATGTAATTATAATATTATATATTTGTATAATTAATTATTATATAATTGCAATATTTATAATTAATATATTATATTATGTAATTATAACATTATATATTTATATAATTACAATATTTATAATTAATATATTATATTATCTAATTATAATATTATATATTTATATAATTATAATATTTATAATAAATATCTGGTATTTTTGTCGTAACTTTGTCGTAACAACGCGAGTACGATCCTTGTTTCCTTATTTTTAGCTATAAAACTGTTTTGTAAGGAAAGAATGGAACACCCTGTGCAAATTGACAAATTTCGATGCCGATGCCATTTTCTATATCTTCATATTCGTGATATGTCGAATGTGGAAGATATTAAATTAACTCAACGCTTATCAATACAAATTCAAAGGCGAATCGTTACCGAAGAGATAAGAATCATTTGCGTTCGACACAATTAATTATCAATCGTTAGCCGTTCGAGTGATCGGGATGTCGCGTATTTGTCTATTCAAGTTCTATTCAGTTTGAAATTTTAGACGTCGGTCGAGCAAATTTCGTAGTTTGCAGCTTCAAGTATACAGTTATATATATATATGGTATATAAAGACGTCGTTATCAGCGTATAAAGCGGCATCGTCAATACCGTTGGCAATGGGTATCAATTGCCGAGCATCCTCGAGCAGAAGCTCTTTCCAGACACAGCCCGATAACGACGATGCACGAGAAACCCGATCGATCGATACAGACGCACCTTCGCTAACGAAGATGTATCCTTAATCGTTTCTCACGATCGCTCGCTCCGAGTTATTCTTCCGATTAATTACCGATCGGCAGAAAATCGTATCGGGTTCGTTTTGCGCCGCCCGTACCTCGTCAGATTGCGTTGCAACGTGATGTGAACGCGATACGTTTTGCGCAAAAGTTTTCTCCTTGTGCCTCCGTAATTGATTAGCAATAAGGTAACGGGATATTATATTCGAACGGCAGTGAATGAAATAGCTTCGTGTCATTTTTTGCTCTTCGTTTTCTCTTGCACCGGTGTAGAAACGGATAATAACGCTTTAGGTATTGGACTGTAGGACGAAGAATTGAAATTTTTCAGATTTTTGTTTGTCGCGTATCCCGCAGGGGAGATATTGTTTTATTGCAGGAATACGATTTTAGTAGTTGAGTGTGTTGCTATTTTAGTGTTGCGGTATAAACGAGAGGATACTGGTGTTGTGTAATTTCTGTGGTTGATTTATTACTTGATAACGTTAGAAACATGATTGATTTTTTTATAACAGAGAAAAATATGTATCTTGCAGTATAGGGACATTTAGTATTGCATTTTTCAAATACAGTAATTATACTTTAATTTTTTAATGAACTCCAGTGAATATTTGTTATATTACAGAAAGTTAATTATTATTATATATTTATATATTAATGTATACACACATACATATTATTAAGACACAGATTAATTTTTTTTCAAAGGCCAGGTATGTCCGCACAGACAAGTATTTTTATGCAAGAACGTGACATTTTTTTTCCAAAGTAAGATTGTTACATTTACTTTCTGTAGATGACTATACATATAATTTCGTTATTAAATATGTGATATGCGCACATGCGTGATTCTTGAAATAAGTATGTATAATTAAATATAGATATACTTAATAATGCTGTACGCATAAATTTTTCAAATCAAAAGCAAGTTAGAATTATAAATAACGCGCAATTATAAAACTGTCAAATAATAAAACGTTCGTAGCTTTGCACTTAACCGCTAGTATATTTGGAGTTATTAATTAATTGTGCCTTTCGTGGAATTGGAGGAATGCAAGGTATGTACAGAACAACAATCGAGATGGAATTGCATCTCATTGGAAAACAAGCCAGACTGCCAAGGGAAAGAGATTCCAGAGAGGTTTGCATATTTCGAAAATTTATCGTGGAATGTACCGTGTACCTATTATTATTTTCGTTTTTAGTTCTTTTAAACAAAATTGTATAAAATGAGAACCAGGTGTAGGTTAATGAAAAATAATAGATACAACAGAGCCTCAAATCGAATATCATAATATTCAAATGTTATGTTGTCAGAACCGAATAGCTTGCTAGTAAGTAGAACATCATCTACTAATGGTAGACATTTTAATTTTTTTACATGAAAAGTTTCACATAAAAAATTTTTCACTCCAAATAAAAAATAAATATTCACATAAAGGAAACTCTACTCTATTAGCATGTAAATAATATTTCCAATAGAAATAGCATAAATATGCTGTTAAACGTGGGAAACGTCTTGAAGAAAAAATATAAAATTCAATTTGAGACAATTGCGTTTGCTGATGGCGGAGGATGAAGCGGGAAAAGCAATGAGTTTAATCGCTTCGTGCACGATTTAACTTCACTTCCTGAAGTCGCGCTCGAATCACGTGAATTGCTTTCCTTGTAAGATTGTTAAGACTCAGCTAATTACATCGGTTCATGATTCTTATACAACCGATCGTTCGCGAAATTAACATTAATCTTCTGTAACCACATTCTGAAAATTTTATTTTATATGGAGGAACATAATTGTTACTTCAGGATTGTATCTCATTGATAACACTGTTTAAAAAATGGTTCGTCATAACAATTGTACAATTAGTTTTCAGATTTTTAGTCGGGATAAATAGCTACAACTAACTAATAATCCCTTTCTCATAAAAAAAAAATGAAATACCAATTATGGTTATTAAATGATTGTATCCTCGAAACAATGAACTGTATAATTACTAGTTTTTAAATGTCGACGACGAGAATAATTGCCGAGAAAAGAAGTTAACGTCTAGACGAAGCAAGTCGAAGTTAATAATCTTTTTTCTTTTTGACGAGTGAAACGATTCTTTTCAAAAGACGAGACTATTTATCGAACATAATTAAATATTATTTTGTCAATCGATAAAATTTGAATTAATATACTTTTTCACATTATCAACGAGTATTTGCAATGATATGTAAGGACAAAATTTATAATGAAACGCTATTTATTTGTAGAATACATCGCAGTGTAAAACATAATTGCGAATAAGATTTTCATAATTGATCGAGAAATGTCTCTGCAATATTTCAGTGATGATTAAAAAAATTGCATTTTTTCGGTTGTGTCATTTTCACTCGCAAGTGTCCAATTTCCATTAAACTATTTACAAGATGTATACACGTTGAACGCACAAATGGAAAAGCTAGCCAAATTATTAGTTTTTAAGAAGTCAGTACATATTGCACAGATTTTCAAGAAATTAGTACTCTATATAATAGAGATATAAAATTAGTCATTCATTTCAATCAAATTATCAAAATTAACAGCAAGACGTAGAAACACGTATCCCTATGATGTTTTTCATTTTTTAAAAAAATGATACGCGACAATGTTTTCATTCGTGTTCGCGTCCCCATTTTCCATTGTTAATATCGTTAGCTGCACCGGTTCGATTAGTCGAACGATACGTCGATCGCCGGCGAGGAAAGAATCGCCTCGCCCCGGCTGGATGATATTTTAAACGCGGCTCAATGAGGCTCCGTTCAAATCCCAACGGTGTGTATTATGTTACTTGATTGCATTAGTCAGGCTGAAATACTCGGCGAGTCGTGATTCCACGAGCTGCTTACGAGGGAAGCGTGCAACAAGTGTGACTGCTTCATCACTCTCCCGCGTGCGTGGGTAGGCGTGAGAAACTGCGCGGCTCGACACGATCGAAGAAAGACGGAGGAGGGGAAAGCGAAAACGAGAGAGAGAGAGAAAGAGAGAAACAGCGAAGCGAACAAATGTTCGAAAGGTCGCATTTCTCAGATTTTCTCGAGTTCCCGGTGACCTGGTATACCGTATCGTGGAGAGGTTAGGTCCGCGCAAACAAAGGAAAAGGGGAGAGTTAGGGGAGAGGCCTCCCCTCTCCTCCCCCTCTCCCCCCCCCACGAAACACGCGAGCGCGCGCGATCCTCCTTCGCCGCCGGTACCCAACCAACTTTTCCACCATTATGCTTCTGATGTGCTTACGGCCGCCGATAACGCGAGCAGGGCGATGATTTGTGGAATTGCGCCTAGCCTCTTGTTTGATCCTTGCTATTGTACGAGTTGAAATCATTCCGTTAGAATTCGCCGCGCAAGGACGTTAATTCTTGCGCAACGAGCGGCTTGTAGGAATTCCCCGTGAATATATTTATCGCGCGTGTTGCGCAAATGATTTTGGAATTTCATCGAGACTCAACAACGGATGAACATTTGGAAAACATTTGGAGCAGATCCGATTTATTAATTGCTGAAAATAGGAAAATACGTTTCGAGCAGTTTAGATTACGTGGTTTCCGAGGATCAGCTACAGTTTTTTAAATAGAGAATGTGTTTCTTGATCTTGAGAGGAAGCATCGATACCGCCTAAAATTATTTTAACTTTAATTTTATAAAACAATGAATGACACGTTGCTGTTTAATTGCGCTGTCGCTTTGCAATTGTCACGTTTTAACTTTATTGTGATTTAATTGTTTAGTGTCTTGCATTTTCGCCAATCAAGCTGTGAAAAACTGAGATATTTTCCATCGTGAAATACTATTTTCAATTAAAATGTAAATGCTACATTTCATGCATTTGTTTTATGTACGTGTTATTAGCTATAATTTGTATTTATTTTATGGGAAAGTTTAATAACACACGAATGTTACGTATAATCCAATTGCGTTGTTATTGATTATCGTGTAACAATTCGGTGAAATGAAGGCAATTGTACGAATGTATTTATCACGATGGATGAAAAAGTAAATTGAATCATGAATGAACGTCATCCAATTACGTGTCTGAATATTATTAAACACTACTTACCGGATGTTATACTTACTTTATATTTATATAGTTTAATTCATCAGATTTGAATAATTCTTAATTATATAATTTTACATAATGATTGCATTACATGTAAATTTTCTTTAATAGTATCAGATATAAAGTACATAAATAAATATTATGACAAAATATTCTCTATTACGTGTGTATATAAAATCTTAACCTTCTATTGATATTAATATTACTCTTTTATTGATTTCAATTAATATCGATGAATTGATATTGGAATAATTGGTATTGAAGTTAATTAACGTTTCTTATCATTACGAAAGATTATCGTTCTACACATAATATATAATAGAATGATTTTATCACAATCGAAAATCTTTCTAAATAATTGTTTATCAGTGTGTAATATTAATAAAAAAAAAAGTTGATGTAACTGCTCCAAATTTACTAATTTTATCGTTAAAAAATATTAGTGAAAATATTAGTAAAAATACTAATATTAGTAAATATTAATAAAAATATTAATATTAATATCACTGCTCGATCCCTAATTGAGATGATGCGATGATAGAGAACAGTTTTGAATAATACTTGGGCACGACCGGGATAAATTATGCTGTTGCACGGTCGAACGATATCGATCGTGTTTACGAAGTGGTAGAAAAGTTCACAGTTCACAGAGCCGCGGTGCCTCTTTTTTCTGTTTTCTTTTTTCTTTTTTTTTTTCTAATAGCATTAGAGAGAGAACTCCGGTTTCTTTTATGCCGGAGATTAAATCGACTGGCAAACCAAGGCGCGGCGCGGAACGGAATGATTATATCGCCGGTGACGTTTATGAGGATCACGAAACGGCTTTAAACGAACACGTAGGCATGATGCATTGTCGTGTTAGCCATGCAGCTCTCTAACAGTAAGCCTCTCGACCTGGCAGATGTTTCTTCGGGTCATTGCATTATATTCAGATGCACCCGGCGCGAAAGCCGTGCCCGGTCATTTGACTTACGCGATCGTCCGTCGATATTTTCCTCCTTTGCGATTGCTGCCATGATGTTTACGACGTTGTTTCTCATATTTCACGCTCGTTGCGCGTGTTACGGGCTCATTCCGAGTGAAACTTGAGCGGAAACCGGACAGAAATTAATTTTTACGCGAGCGAGACTCTGCTACCTTTGACTTTGAATTATTTATTTATTTATTTTTTTTGTTATTAATTTTGCGGAAAGTTTCCAGTTTTCGCGACGATTACGAGTAAATTATGTTGCAATTGACATTATTACATATAATTTTCATTATATTACATTTATATATTTGCGTATTATGGGCTCACGTCGAGTGAAACTTGAATGGACAGAAATTAATTTTTACGCGAACGAGACTCTGCTACCTTTGACTTTGAATTATTTATTTATTTATTTTTTTTGTTATTAATTTTGCGGAAAGTTTCCAGTTTTCGCGACGATTACGAGTAAATTATGTTGCAATTGACATTATTACATATAATTTTCATTATATTACATTTATATATTTGCGTATTATGGGCTCACGTCGAGTGAAACTTGAATGGACAGAAATTAATATTTACGCGAACGAGACTCTGCTACCTTTGACTTTGAATTATTTATTTATTTATTTTTTTTGTTATTAATTTTGCGGAAAGTTTCCAGTTTTCGCGACGATTACGAGTAAATTATGTTGCAATTGACATTATTACATATAATTTTCATTATATTACATTTATATATTTGCGTATTATGGGCTCACGTCGAGTGAAACTTGAATGGACAGAAATTAATTTTTACGCGAACGAGACTCTGCTACCTTTGACTTTGAATTATTTATTTATTTATTTTTTTTGTTATTAATTTTGCGGAAAGTTTCCAGTTTTCGCGACGATTACGAGTAAATTATGTTGCAATTGACATTATTACATATAATTTTCATTATATTACATTTATATATTTGCGTATTATGGGCTCACGTCGAGTGAAACTTGAATGGACAGAAATTAATATTTACGCGAACGAGACTCTGCTACCTTTGACTTTGGATTATTTATTTATTTATTTTTTGTTATTAATTTTGCGGAAAGTTTCCAGTTTTTGCGACGATTACGAGCAAATTATGTTGCAATTGACATTATTACACATAATTTTCATTATATTACATTTATATATTTGCGTATTATGGGCTCACGTCGAGTGAAATTTGAATGGAAATAGAAATTCATTTTTCCAATGGACAGAATTATTTTCTGTTTTATTAATTTTGCTGAAAGTTTCCAATTTTTGTGACGATTTCGAGTAAATCATATTGTGATTGACATCATTACGCATAACTTTAATTATATTACAATTATAACATGTAATTAATAACTATAATATATTACATTATATCATAGGTACGTGATTATATATATATATATATATATATATATATATCATTATTATTAATTATACGTTATGGTTCTAACAACGATTATAATGTCCAATACATGGTACATCAAGAATCAGTTACATCCCTAAAAACTAAATTAACGTCACGTTCAATCAAAGTCGGCGGAGCGACCACCCATCGCATCCTACGAAGAAAATGACGCGAAAGTCAATTATTATTGACCTTGTGGTCGTCTGTCGTCGTTGCACCGGTGTCATATGAAGTTCTCCTAGCTCCCAGGGGCAATCGCTCGCGCACTTCCAGAAGGCCTCTCTTCCCTCTGACACATTTCAGATATTAGATTTCGAACGTCAATCAAAGCAGTTCCATCGATCGCAATACATAGGGTAGAAGCGGATTACACGCGGCAGCGCCGCGTATCTACACGCTAAAGGGACTCGTGAATGCCGCGCGTGGATGGCTTAAATTTTTTAAACCTTAATGGAACTTGAAAATTGCGAAGGACACTCGATTCGCCCCGCGAGTTTACCTTTTACGTCGGGGTGAAAGGGCGATTGTTCCCCTGAGAAAGAACTGCAAGTCCGCCGGCCACACCGTGAAACGCGAATTCAATTTCTTTCTCGCGAAATCGAGTTACCACTGCCAACCGTTTTAACCGTGGAAGCATCTACGATAATCGTGTCGTACCTCTCATTTACGGAGGATCACGTTTGAACGAATTATATTCGTCTGTTTGTCACACGATATAAAAACACGAAATTGATAACGATGTTCATCAAGAAATATTATTTAATATTATAGAAATATTATAGAAATAGAATAGAATAATATAGAAATTTAATATTATAGAAATATTATTTTGTAAATTCTCTGCCAGTCGCATTTGGAATATCTTGCGGTGTTCGTTTCAACTGCAGAAGCGTGATCGTGTTATGTAGATCTTTCACTTGTAAAAGATTAATTCTGTCTGATCTTTAGTTGCTCTTTAATTACTCTTTTATTCGCCATGAAACGAGATTCGCTGTTACGAAATCAGATTCAAACGTGTCACTTCTTCTTTATTGATAATCTGATTATATAGAAATATTATTTCATACAGTTTCTAAGATCTGGTGTTTTAAAGTAAATGTATCGATTATGTTGTAAAACAGAGCCGACTAACCGCGAGCCCTTGCCCCTACTTTCCTGCCCCACTCTCTCATGCACAGATCGATGCAGTGGAGGGGATAGCGCTAGCGATCAGGAAAGTAGGGGCAAGGGCCGCCAGTTAGCTCTGTTGTAGAGCATCACACGAAACATTTATATTAAAATATTATTAAACGTTTTATACAGCCGTATTGACAACATTATTAAATGCTCTCTATTTCATTCCATAAATGCTCCAGTAAATCTCCAGAACAGTATTTGTGTGAAACATTTTCTTTATAAACGATCAGTTTCCGAGATAATTGCATTTTACAGATTAAAATTTAACATTCTGAGATTTCATTAGCATCATAATAAAACGCGAGTGTCATAATTATAGTAGTAAAATATTAGTATTGTAATGATATGCGACTATCATGATTACAGTGGTAAACTTCCAACTTCCTAAATTTTTGTCGTAGACATATATTTAATGAAAAAGTTATCATATAGAGTATAACCAGGCATTTTAAACGTGTAGTTATAGCTTATAATTTCATCGAATAAATTTAAAACAAATAATTTCATTGAACATTGAAATCTGTTAATATAATCAATAATTTCAGATAAAATAATCGATAAAATAATCAGTAATTGTACATTGAACTTCGATGATCTATGGGGAATTTAATTTGCAATAAATATCTCGTAGCTTCTATGTACGTATACTTCTATGTATTTCTATTTTGTTTGAAACTTTTCTATAATACGGTTGTGATAATTGTGGAATTTCAGAACGACGCATACACTTTTCTATCGTTATATTTTAAATATGAATTTACGAACTACGAGTGAGTTAAATTTAAAGTAACAAAAACGCGTGCAACGATTTTACGAACAAATGTGAAAGGAATTGAAGTTTCTTTCGCATCGAGTGATTCGTAATATATAATTATAACGTTTTTCACAAAGAAATGTGAGAAAAATTGATCTCGACTCTAACGTAAAAAAAATTGGAAATATTTTGCACGTTTGGTCGCAATGCCAACGTCCTTTTTTTCTGCATACGAACGAATCGAGTGTCAAAGAGTGTATGAGATTTTTTGCTTACGAATCGTTCTTAGCGATTCTTGAAGCGCGGCGGCGACAGGAGGAGCTAGAGAGGAGCGGAAAAGGCGAGGATTCACGATGATCAGCGTTAAAAGGAATCCCCGGGCAAAGAGCCTTCTGTAAAGTCCGTGTCCCTCGTAATCGACACGTTGCCCTTTCGGCGACTTTTCCTTTTTCTTTTTCATAGCCAGCTTCTTCTCTTTTATATCTCAGCGTGACAGACCAGTCTTTCCATATGTGTCACGGATCTGCTTTAAATTCATCCATTCGTGAACTCCGAGATTCTTGGACACGCGGCGAGAATTACTGTACGCCTCTTTCGTTTTTGCAGCTGTTCTTCGATGTGTGTGTGTGTTTGTTTGTTGTTCGTCGTAGAAGTTCCGCGTGTGTACGTGTCACACACATATTCCATTTCTTCGAACGAACGCGTTCACCTGTGTGCACTACTTTTCTTCGTCTCTTCTCTCTTTTCTCCAAGAGATTTATTAAACATACTATTTTGTTAAATATACTCTTTCGTTTCGTAAATTTGCGGTGGTTTGTTGTTTGCTTCGAAGGTTCGCGAACGGCGAACGCGGTTGGAAATTAGAATTACACGCGCACAACTGTGGCAGATCAGTACGTGTAAAATAAAAACTCTTTGATACGTTCAACACTTTAATAAAATAAATTCTTTGCAATTGTATAGTATTTCGAATGCTTGCTGAAATTACCAAAAGTTCAAAAATCGAACGAACATATTGTAGCATGTAGTTTGTTTCTATCTGT
Organism: Tetragonisca angustula; assembly: GCA_036937485.2. Lineage (NCBI taxonomy): Eukaryota > Metazoa > Arthropoda > Insecta > Hymenoptera > Apidae > Tetragonisca > Tetragonisca angustula. The sequence continues at coordinate 2,583,989 of JAWNGG020000013.1, forward strand.
ATTAAACAATGAATAATAATTCAGTTTCCTTTTGCTAATATTGAATAATATTTCTCTTAAAAATTTCATTGGATTTCTTCATTTACTTTCATTAATTTTAAATTTTCAAACTAATTATTATTACGTTTTTATCTGTTATTTCATATTTTGTATCATAAAATATTATCATATTTGTTGAAATGCTATGTTTATAGTTTTACCAACATCAAATTTCCATATGCTCGATTATTCGTGTAGGTGTGTTAAATAATAAATTTTTAGTAATTTTATTTTAGCCCGTTTTTATATTTAACACTTACGTGTTATATTTAATTTTCAAATTCTATCGTTTATAAGTTGTATTATAATTTTCAAATTCAAGCAAACTTCACTTCAAATACACTTATTAGTTTTTAAACTTTTGCAAAAACATTTCATATAATATAAATAGAACGCTATGCGTATTATACAAATATATATACGAACAAATATAACATCAAGAAGCATCACGTATGGAATGTTATTTCACGTGACTTTTACATTTTTCATAAATTATGCAACAGGTTGTCCATTCTTCTTCAGTGTTTGAGAGAAATGTAACGCAAGCTTTACACATTTCCGAGTTCTGCTACCGTTGCTCATTTTTTTTCTCTTTTCTTACATAAACATGACGTACTGCCGCAATAATCGAAGTGTTTTCTTTTATTTTGTATAGTACAAAGCGGAGACATGCAAATGTACCATTCTCAAGAATTATCGTGCATTTGTATCGTGTAATTTATTTCTTGGAAATATTTTTCATTGCTCAATATCTTTTCAACGGCGACAAATAATTGTTGCATCTCCCAATATCGCTATTGTTTTCCCTCTTTTCGTTACAAATTTTTGATATTACATTCGATAAAATACATTGTACGTTTGACCAATGTATTTCGTTTGATTAATTTATCGGGCGGCTCGAAACATTTATTCCACGAAATACGGATATTGTAAACTTTTATTTGCAATAATACATTTGACGTAACGTAACGTTGCCATGATCGTAGAGATTCCAGTTTACTTTTTAGTTTTTTAATGTCAGAATTTCTTTTTCTCTTATTAATTCTCTATGGCCTGGAATATAAAAGTAAAAGTCTAATTTATATTTATATTATAGTTTCTGCCCAACACTGACATATAAATCATATTTGTCGTAATGATACCGAGTATCAAAACTCTGAAATAATATCTATTCGTTGCTTCTATTAAATGTAATTCCGTCTTATAAAATTGTGAATCATTTCATGCCATTCATCTTTTTCAACTTTTCTCTTTCCATCGTTATCATTTGTGTTTATTTATTGTACGGATTTATCGTACAATGTATATATAAAAATATATGCACGTACTGCAATTCTAATAGAGCTATAGCATTTGTTGGTTTAATAAAAGAATATTTTAAAAGGATATCGTGTCGAGGATATTATGCTCGTACAAAGTGTACGAACTTTGCAAGTATCGTTGTGCTATAAAAATCTGAATTTACTTTGCTTCGTCTGAGATTATGCGACTATGTGTCCGTGTTCTTATATTCTTAAATTATATACACACTACACTGTTGAAGTGGTTTCAAGATTCATTGCCACTTGAAAGAAGTAAAACATCTTCAGATCTCCATAATAACGAGATACTTTTATCTTCTATTAATCCTCTCTACTTTACGCCAATTAATTTCCTTCTGAAGCACTATTTTGTTATGAAGTTATCGAAACGAGTTCTTCAAGGAACTTTTAATACGGTTCTAATACATTAAATGCACACGTGAAATGAAAGAATTTCAAATAAATTGATATAATATCTTTGATGCAAACGAAATATTTTTTGGAGCATCATTTCTATTATGTTTAATAATCATATGATGATCAAATCATTTTTCTTTTTTTTTTTCATTTTCCTTTGCGTCTGAAAATATTTACACTTTTTTTGACAGGTGTAAAAATTAGAGTACGAAATAATAGTATATTGGGGATTTCGATACAATTATCGACAATCCTTAATCGAGAAATTTTTATGCAGATTTCCTCGCGGAATCTGATAAAATCTCTTTGAATTTTGATAACGAAATACAACGTTCTCTTTATATTTTTGATGGCTAAAAAGAAAGAAGAGAGCGAAGAAAGGTTCAGCTTGGCTTGAGTTTTGTTTGCGCGAACTCTTCCAAAAGAGAAATTCTTGATAAAATGGGGAGACTCACGAGCGGAGTGCGAATCGAGAGTAAAGAGGGATTTCCGACGAGCCGAATAAATTTTCGGTGGGAACCTACTGTCCTGGGAGAAGGGTCGAAGTTGATTGGAAGCTGATTAGGATTTATAAGGCGCCTCGGAGGAGCACGTCGGCTTTGTGCATCTGAAACGATGTGTAGGTAGCTGGAAGAGGGATAGGAAACGGGATCAGACCCGGAAATAAGCGAAAGAAACCGGAATAAATGATGAAAGCACAACCGAACGGAAGAAACTGAAAGAGGATCGCGGGAGGACATTAGAAGAAGAAGAAGAAGAAGAAAAGGAAAAGAAAACATTTTCAACTTTCGACGAAATGTTAGAAGCTAGAAGCATACTACAATCCTTCGTTTCTTTCACGAGATAAACTTGTTAATACCAGGATGGGTGTTTCTGTCCTGCGTTCGAACGTTGGCATATTTAGTGGCTATAGCTAGGTGATTTATTCGAAGGGTAAAAGGAACGATGGCAGACTTTCTACGGCGGGACGGAATCGAGAAGGAAAACGAGCAAGTGAAATTCGTAAGAGGGGAAGAGGAGAACTCCGTTCCGAATTTCAGAAGGAGCCCTCTCTCTCTCTCTCTCTCTCTCTCTGTCTCTCCGTGAAATGTTTCGCCTAGATTTACAAAGATGAATTATTAATAGCCTCGCCGCGCGAAGTACATAGCATTTCCACTTGTGCAGCATACCTCTGCGAGATAACAAGTTACCTCGGCGAACAGTGATTACCGATGCGAGTAAAAATTGAGAAATTCATCCATCCTCTTTCTTCGGTTATGAATACAAAGTGACGATGGTTATTAAAATATATGAACTGTGGAATGTATTCGTATTTTTTTCTGTCTTTCTGTCTTTCTTTCTTTCTTTTCGTGTTAGAACGATACGACGTGGAAAATTAAAGTTTGCTTACGATAGTAAATTTGTGCAGAGTGTGCCGCTGAAATTTGAACGTATAAATGTTATTTAATGTTGCGAGAAAGTCTTGAGTATAACAACGGCTTCAAAAGAGTTGTACGACATGATTCAAGTTATTATAAACATCGTATTAACAATTTTATTAATAAATTTCGTCCGTGACGTTTTTAGTATGAAATTGAAGGAAGTTACGCATCACTTTAGTTTATTTTTGTGATTCCTGTTGAATTGTCTAAATTAAACCGTGCATTTTCTGAATACGTCTAATTTCTATTGACTATAAGATCAATGAAAATATTCTAACGATGAAAATGATTAATTCAATTTGTTGTAAACACCTCAAGTTAAAGTAAAAAAAGAATTATTTCAATAAAGAATAGTACATAAGATATTATCCGTAGTTCGTATATAAAATGATGGAAAAGTTTAGCGATGTAAAATTGCTTGTTGCGACATTTGAGTCACCTGAATTTTTCTAATATAATTGAGATAATTTCAAATAATTTCGTATAAATGGCTAAATCAACCTCAAGTAAATCTGGTATATATAATATTTAATAATGCATTTAACAAATCGAAAAGCCACGAAAACTCAGAAATCCGCTAATCATTTGTCACGTGGTGAGAATTCACGCCAACGTTTCCAAATAATTGCTGACAAGATTCACTCGTTGCGTCTTTCGTTCTAAAATCTCTGAACTCTCAAGCTTCATTCTTGGAACGAAATTCTCTCCAAACTCGACAGGTGGATGTTCTCTTCAAACACGTGGATGAGAGATAGTTCTTCTGTATTGCTCATTCCGCGAACCACGCAGCGACCTCATCCGACCGAACGTATCGCGACTTACACACGTATGCCTCGTTTCGCGCGCGTTTCGAAATTACACCCGCCTCCTGTCCACCAAACAGAGGCCTGAATTATTTCAAGAATCCTCCAAACGTTATCTCGCGTCCCGCCATAAATCGTGCTATCGGCATCAATTTATGCCGCGAGCCAACGTGTATTACGACACCTCGTTATCCGATGATATAAAGGCGGGACTGGTGATATCTGGATGAGATCTCTGGTAAAAGCGTGGCAGCAAAACGAATAGGAGCTAGCGTATCCGTGGCTGCTGGTGTGTTTCCAGATCTGGAAGGAGGTCGACCGTGCGGTAGCCGATTAGGATTTATAATGTAGCTCGTGCGGACATACTTAGCCTCGTGCAACTCTCTCAAGGTGCTTGATACACACACACGCGCGCACACACATACATATACAGGGATTTGTAATTCCCTGTATGACGCAACGGCCCTTGCTACAAACCTCTGCAACCGATCTCTTTCGCTACTTCAGTAGCGTATCGCGTTACCCACCGCGCCCTTCTTTGCAACTTAATAGCGCGAATATGTTCCCACAGCGTGTTGCCTTCCAGATAATTAATTGCCGGCTCTGTCGAGTGGCTCTCGCGCCAAGGGAGGGAGGGAGGGCAACCACGCTGTTCGCTCCCCGGTTCCGATTGAGCTTTAAAGGTCAACGCATGCCGTGCTTTCACCCCGCGAATTCTCTTTCGTCCTTCGATATCGAGTTTCTGCAAAAAAGACGGAAAGCATATTTTAGTGATCACACGTCTGTTTAGTCAGAATTCGTGTGACTCTTGGAAACTGTTAGGATCCAGGATTTTATACTATTTATTACGACCAAACAACCCAAAAAACGAAAAAAGAAGAGATATTTTAGTGATTGCACGTCTATTTAGTCAGAATTCGTGTGACTCTTGGAAACTGTTAGGATCCAGGATTTTATACTATTTATTACAGCCAAGCAACGTAAAAGTCGAAAAAAGAAGAGATATTTTAGTGATCACACGTCTGTTTAGTCAGAATTCGTGTGACTCTTGGAAACTGTTGGGATCCAGGATTTTATACTATTTATTACGACCAAACAACCCAAAAAACGAAAAAAGAAGAGATATTTTAGTGATTGCACGTCTATTTAGTCAGAATTCGTGTGATTGTTGGAAATTGTTGGAATCCAGGACTTCATATTTATTATGGCCAGACAACGTAGCGGTTTACAATCAGACTTGCGTGCGATGGAAAAATCTTCCCTTTCTTTTCTCTTTAATTAATTATATTGATGTAATTGCTGAGCTCTTAGAAGTCTAGTGGCCTTCGTATCTGTTTAAATAAGTAAACCTGTTATTGACGTCAGCCTGTAAACTTCGAAAATACTTAGCGAGAGGCGAATTGTTTGGCTGAACATCGCACCTATAATTTCCAAATATATAATTAGTATAACTAATATAATTAATTTAAAATCAAACAGAAAATTAATATACAAAAATTTAAATGAAAGTTTTAAATTAAAATGAAATTAATTTTAATAAATTTATCTGAAAGACTTGATCCATCAGTTTATTTTACTTATAAATTTCAATTTAATTGAATTTTTATTATTATATCTTTAATTATTTTTTTGTAATTATTATTGATTAATTCGTTCTCGATTAAATGTAATATTAAATAAATTTATTTTTATTTTTTTTAAAGAATTTTTTATATCAATAAATAAAAAATTAATTTCTAATGTTATAATTTTTTTAAGAGTAACATTTTTTATTATATTTACAAATTTTTTTAGATTATTTCGATATATTTTTTCTTCAACAAGACATTTATTATTTAATTGATCTGTAGCTGAGTACCGCGAGAAGTTTATCTCCATTATCAGAATAATTATTATTATTCTTACAGTTTGTTTCTTATTATTCTGATATTCCTTCGTTTGAAATGTACTGAAACGTCGCTGCGCTTGTGTCACTATAATTATTAGATTCGGATGACTCCGATTCGTAATCAGAAAACGCGTAAATGTTATCTCCCTCTTCCATAATAAAAGTCTCTTTCAAATGATTGATGTGTAAAGAAAATATGTAACCTAACAAAAATTTGAAACGGAGATACTGATAATTTTGACAAAAAGAGAAAACGGTTGACGAATAATCAATTTCTTGCCACGCAAGTGTCATTGCGTTTCGTTTTGCAAAGAAAAAAGTAGAATAAAAAATTGTTTGAGACAGTATTTCGCGAAACGCCCAGCTTGACAAAGTAAGAAATCACTTTATTTAATAGTCGAACAGCGTATTAATAAAATAATTTAAAGAAAAATCAGTCGCTAGTATATAATAATATATTACTTGCGTAATTATTTCTCGTATTTGAACGACTCGAGTCTGATACAATTTTTTTTTTTTTTTTTTTTTTTTGTTCTAATCCTACAAACTACTCTAGGCAAACAGTAAAACGACCTCGTTTGTTCAAACGGAGGCACAGTTGTTCCAAAATAACGTTCAACTCTTTTAATTACGCCGAACTGAGCCGAGTAATACGTCGGTGCCGGTAGCATTTTAAGTTGAAACCAACCATAATCCCAATTTGAAGAAGACTCTAATTCTGAATTGACGTCATAGAATCGAGAACGAGACCCGAGAAGCTCCTTATTTCTGCCTATTTGCTCGGGATCCTATTTCAGCCGCCGAAATCTGCAGATTTTACCACCTGACCGATTTTATGGTCCTCGTTCCACCTATTCCTGGATGGTGAATTCACGTAAACGGCAATTACAGCCGGCTGGTAAAACGTTAAAATAGCCGTGGAAACGCGGGGCCAGTCGGCGAAGTGTTAATATTCATCACGACATCGCAGCCAGGTGCGTATATCGCGTTCACAATCAGATGCTGCGGCAGCGCCGGCCCGATTAAAGCAACTTTGTAATTCGCATTTCACATTAACGATCCGGAGTTAATTAAAATATAATGCGGCCGCGCGTGTTTCGTATTTGAACAGCGATCGCATCGTCCTGAATGGTACGCGCATGATCGCGGCGGATAGTATCGTTCGAACGTCGAAGAGCTACTCTACTTCGTTTCAGAACTGAAGGGAATTGAATTGGAAATCGAGATCGAGTGGAACGGGGGAAAAAAGATCTGTAAAGTGGGGAAAAAATTTGAATTATCACGAGACACGATATTGAAAATTGAAATATCTCCGTAAGCACGTGCTGCGTATTTGGAAATATCATTTATGGGAAATTTTAAGATCCAAAATTGGAACGCGTGCAATTTGCAAAAATGTATAAAATGCTCAAGATCTTAATGTAAAATATTTGATAAAACAAAAATTTTTCTACCTAGGTTCTATTTTTTTAAATTATCTTTATAAAAATCGCATAAACGACCAAAGTCATAGCGTTGGAAAATTTATTTTATTGAACAGTGACGCGTACAAGTAAATTGATAGTATTTGATTTAATAATATTGATAGTATTTGTTTGAGACAATTATCGATTGAAATAACAAAATAATAATAATGATAAAACTGTTTAAAAGATATTGGAAATAATTATTTGAAATGACATCTCGTACTATTAAACTTGTACTAACCATTTCAAATATTACTTTTTGCGGGTGCTAGTTTAGAAGTGGAAGAATAATTATTTGAAATGAATATTTTAAAGTATATAATTGTGAAGAACAGAATCGACAAAAATATTTCAAACAATTGCGTGAAATAGATATTCTAAAATATAGACTTGAATATAAAATATTTCAAACGATTGTTCGGAACAAAAAATTTCAAAGTATACAACGTGAAGTGCATTTCAATAGAAATATTTCATCGAATAATTATTTAAAATAAACATTCTAAAACATACAACGCGAAACACATAGTTGAATAAAAATGTTTCAAATGATTGCTTTCAAAAATGAATATTTCAAAACTTATAATGTGAAATATCTATATAGAAAGAAATATATCGTTGAACATATAATTGAACATGTACACGACAAACGTACTTTTCAAATCAAACGAAATATCTCGACCAACGCAAAAGTAAATAATCATCTCTGATCGAATTGCAACATACTGTGGGAAATGGTCTCTGTAAATCTCTCTCGTTTTCTGTTGCAAATTTTCATTTCATTTTTCATTTTGCCCAGCGATGGTCCCAATTCACTCCGAGCAGGAGTGCACGCCGCGCACGCAAACAGTAGTCTGGGTTTGGGTCATCGTTGAGCGAACATCTCGTGAGAATTCAATGTATTATGTAGGACTACATCACTGTTGGCTCAACACCAGTGTGTATATCCACGTTTCTGCTCGACAAGTCGCGTACCGTGTACGCACGCTTGCAGAATCGGTTGGCCAACGTGAGATCCGTAACTTGTCAGGTGGCAACGTAACGTGTTACCTAATCGCGCCCGCGCCGCTTGCGCCAAAGACACTTCCGACGATCAAATCTTTATCGTGCCGTGCCATCATCGTCTCGTTACTTTTAACTCCTTGAGCACTGGATACTCTTGAGCTTGGATACTCTTTCTACTCGACGAATGAACATGTTTCCCACACGCGACAGTGCGATTCACTGCGCTCGACAACGTTGCGTTATGTTCTCTAGGTCTGCGGCTCAGCTCGTGCAAATTCAAATTTCGATAGGCCTGATTGAACAAGTGGAACTTGAGTCGAAGTTTATATATATATATTATTATAATATTATTATAATATTTACATAATTATATTATATTATATTATTATAATATTTATATAATTATATTAAGTTTATATATATATATATTATTTATAAATATCGTGATAATTACTTGTACCATATTAGTATTAGTATTAGTTAAATATTATTATTATTAGTATTAGTTAAAGTAATTAGTATTATTAATATTAGTATTAGTTAAAAATTGTAATTAAGTGAACCAAAGTGAATCACTCACGTTGTGTATTTTACGTATTTCTACATACCGCGTACTTTCAATGTTTTTATAAACGCTTGAACATTCGCGATCTAGATATACGACGATAAGTCCATTTTTGTCGATGAAAAGTATTTTTATTGATTAGATATTTTTGTGTGGAAGAGTTAAATACAGAAAATAACGATGGATTTAAAGATATTAAATTTTTAAATATATAACAAGTGATAAATCTATTTCTTTGCAAGAAATAAATAAATAAATATTAATTCAGTCTAATTAATATTAGTCTACGTAGCTAGTGTTGATATTTTTCAAATTAAATATATACTACAATATTTCAATACATTAATTAATCATTTCATTTTACTTTGAACGATTAATTATATTAGGCACAGATGCAGCGAATTTTGTTTCTTTTCCAGGTCAAGTTTCACTATCAAATCATTTGATAGTGAAGCCGACATAATTCTAGTTTTGCAGGACGGCAACAGTTATATTCTATAACATGAAATTATTTATTTAAATCAAAAGTATACGTACAAAATAGAACATACGTGGCTTATCGAGAACTATTAATCCCTAAAGTTTTGATACTCGTCACAATTCATAGACGGTTAAATTTTGTTTCATGTTCGAAATATCACACTATAGTCATTCAATGTACAATAATCATGACGCTGACGTGTAAATAATATATAAACGGTAAACTATAAATAATCGTGTCAGATGATTGAGGAAACCAGTTGAAACAATGTATAAATTTCGAAATGACTTTGATCTGCAGAATGTATATCCGTCGATTCGGCTGAAACTCGACGCAAGAGTACAAGATGGCAGAGCGTATAATCGAACGTGTTCGCGCGTATAGTTCAACGACGAGACACGGAGATCTCGGAGTTTTTTCTCGCGGTAATCCAGCTCGAGAGTTTTCTCTCGCCTCTGTGTTTCAGTTTCTCCGGCGATGATTCATATTAATTGGCATGTGTCGGAAGCGTTCAGCGCACGTTACTCATTCCAACGTGAAATACACGACAGACATTCGCTATTACTTTGAAGCGAGAGCCTAGTTTCCCTTTCCGTGTCGTTAGAAACCGCAGAATACGATAATAAGTTGCCGGCGTGTTGACCAGCTGACGGAAAACGAATATTATGTCAGCGCAGGTGTCGTTGTCGGCTCGCGTCGCCCGATGAGAAAATTTCTAAAGTATAAACGGTGTAATTTTAATTCCGCTTCTGATTCTGCCCCCGACGGGGATAAAGAATTCTGAACGGAATAGAATTTCACTTTTTTTTTTTTTTTTTTTTTTTTTTACAAATATATTACAAAATCTTAGGATTCTCAAGATTCTTAACCTCCTGTGCCACGCACGTCGAGAATTTTTTTGCATTTCTTCAGTTTCAAGTATATTTAAATGTAACCGAGGCAAAACAAATGATGAGTTTATTACTTCGGAATAATTTCTGTCCAGTTGATATCGTACCGACAAGTCCAAAAGAAAAAAAGAAAGCGGCGAATTATTGCATGCGGTTTCGGTCACTCGTTATGGTCCGCAGTTGCCAGCGCAAGGGGTCAATGCATTTATACAGATCGGCGTTATTTCGCATGAGATTCTTAACACTTTTTTTTTTTTGTGAAAATATTATAGAACGAGGATAGAAATTAAAGCAACTTTATTATATTTATCACGAGGAGTGTGAAATCCTCGCTCAATCTTAAAATCAAGTGTCACATTTATTTCGAAACTGGAAAAATTGAATGATATCTCATGTAACAAAAAACTTATAAAATGTTAATACATATATTGAAGATTGTATTGAAAATATTATTATCTACGATATATATTAAACATTAAAAATAAGAATCCAGAGACTTGAGCTGTGGACTGTTGAATGTCAGTGATTTTTATAAATCCACCACATTCTGATTATTTAGGATCGTGTGTATAGGTCGGACATTTTTGTGCTCGAATATTTTATGCTGCTTAGTTTTTTGCTGCTGTCGCAAAGTAGCGAATTTACGAGTCTGATTAACGCATTTTGTAACTTTGTCGCGCATAAACTCTGCATTTTGAAATTAATTAGCGTATTTAACTTCTTGACTAAAAAGAAGCTTCGAGAGTTATCCAACCGGGAAGACAGAAAAATATCTTTCGTTTTGAAATTCAAATCGATTATCGCTACAGATATTGCGTCAACTGTGAATAAAAATTATGGGAAAGTTGTATCACATTCGTTTGAAATTCAAATATTATGCCATGCGGCAAGTGTAGAGAAATTTATGATTTCTCTTGGCATGTGACGTCGCTTTTTCGAGGTCGTGGAACTTTTAAACCTCTTCTTGATGTAAATGACAATTGAAAGATATTTGTAGAAATCAACGCGAGTGCCAATAACAGAAACTTGCCTAATTTCAAATTATTTGAAATGATTGCTTGATTTGATCTGTTTTCAGTCATAAATGCGCCAGAAATGTAATAATCCGAATGCATTGCGAATTCTTTTTTTTTTCTTTTTTGTATCGAGATAATCGAAATTTCTGCAAACGGGAAGAAAACTCGTGTGTGTAACCTTTTTGACGTAGGGAACTCTCACTCGTTCTTTTTATTTTCGAGCAAAATGTATTGCAAGAGTACGTAAATATTTGAAAAATTTGGTGTTCGGTGTTTACAGTGCTTCTTCCATTGGTACCTGAATGTTATTGCTCGTAAAATTTTAGTTTGACGCCTAGAATAAAATAATTCACGATATTATTAATTTTTCGTATTTCTTTAGTTTCGTAATTTACATTTTCATATTGACATTTTAATGAAATTTTCGATTGAAAAAAGAGGGAGAAAAATTAAATTTTCCCAGTGTTGACACTTGGAACATTTTCTACGAGAGCTCGTCAATTAACACGAAGTTTAACGTGTAGCTACGAAGCACGCGATCGCAGAAATAGTATTTCACAATGCCAGTGTCATTCGCAATTTCCTCATTGATCGAACGTGTGTGTGTGTGTGTGTGTGTGTGTGTGTGTGGCTTGGATAACCAGATGAGAATCAAGCTTAAACAGGTTATCAAGGTGCTCAACGATTAGTCATTTACAGTCATTTACAGCCAACGAACCACCTGTTGTAATGTATGCGTGTTCAGTCTGAAAGCAAAAAGTTGTTCAGACGCGTGGACAGAATGCGTTACGCAAGTTTCATACGAGTTACATATAGCGTACTTCATCGACTAGTGAGAAACAAGACGCGATTTTCTGTCTGGAGCTGTTGCACGTTGCGTGGATTTCACGTGAGAGTTGTTCAACACGGAATACTTTGCCAATTGAAAATTGATCTAGACGAAAGGCACGTAGCTAACAAAAAATTATTCGTTCGCAGAATTCAGAATATTAATAGATAATTGAATTCGCTGTCTCGTTGTTTCTTTATAAAATACGATATGAAAATATGATGAAAAATTGTAGTAAAATACGATACAAAACGAAAATAAAATATTGCATACGTATAAAATACGACAAATACAATGAAAAGTTATATTGAAGTTATTTTAATAAAGAGGACAGGATTCTACGAATATTTTACGTTTTCATAATTTTATTTTTCCTTAGTTTTCACAGAGTTATTTTTTTTCTGAACTACAGTCGGTTAAATAATATAATAGTGTAGTATTGGACACTGTATATTATGTATTAGTATATTTGTTATTAATGGATTAAGACAATGAGCAATTTCGATGGAAGTACGACACACACACACACCTGTATATATATATATATATATATATATATATATATATACAGGTATAGGTATATAAGTATATAAATATATACCTATTTTATACAGCAATGAAATAGTTCCTTTAAGTATATAGGAAATATTCTACACGGCGGAAATATATTATAGTTTAGCCTGGGGATATTCAACAATCTTACGATCATTAACACCTTCCCGCCGGGATGTTTGAAATGACAGTTGCGTGCAAGAAACGTGCATTATTCATTAGACGTATCGCTATGAGTTTTACAAATAATTGTGCAATTTTATTATTTTAACGCTGTAACAATCGGACCCATTAACATTACTGATTTCAGACTTTTGTTTTTTACAAGTTAGTTCACGTCAAAATTAACATTGATTTCTGTTTCTCTGGACAAAAACAGAATTCTGTTTATTTTTTTCTAATTATCATTTCAATTGTAATAATTATACATGAAGATATCTCGGTACGATTGTTCTATTTTCCTTTATTTATTTGCTACTATTTAATTATATTTATTATTTATATTTAATATTAAAATAATAATAAATATTAATTACTATTAATAATATTAAATATAAATGATATGATAAAATATAAGTAATATTAAATATACTTCAATTTTAATATCTACATTAGCACCAGTTTATTTGTTTATTCACGTGAATATTTCTGTTAACGAATACACATACGCCCGCCATAAAAGTGTTGATTCGTCGGAGCGTTATTGATTTGTGGCCACCAGCCATACGTTCGCGCTATACAATATTGTCACTGTAGCCCGGTGTAATATCGTGGACTATGCCCATGCCGCCTTGTCGAAACGTCGATTGGCCAAGCTACGGTGATTGTGCGTGATATCAGAGGGCGTGTATCCGAGGCTAGCCTAACGTACGTACCATATATCGTTATGGGAGAAGATGGTCGTTGTCGGCCAGGATAAATTGGCGGACGTCTCCTTTGGAATGACTCTCGTGGGACCACGCTGGCGTGTTATGCCATCGCAAAGGTGATACCGAGCCGTATTCACTTCCGCCGCAACAATCGTCGTTAGAGTTACAACTACATCCGTTTGGCAAAACGAAACGCTCCGGGCTATCGTTCTTTATTTCCTGTCTTTTCCCTCGTTAGGGTTTTCGTTTCGTTCTCTGTGCGCTTATTCTCCTTCTTTTTTCAATTTTTTTTCTTTCTCTTTCTTTTTTTTTTTTTTTTTTTTTTTTCTAGCCTTTTTACTATCTCCCTAACCTTCCCTCGGTTGTTTGTGGCTTCACGTGGTTTTCCGCGCTCTTGCTTGCGCTCCTCTTATCTGCCACCGACGAGTTTGAATTTCCTTTGGTCCCTCGCTCTTCGCCGATATGATTCTTCTACCCTTGCGAACCCGGCCTTGTTTTTCCATTTACATTTCGGGTATTCCCGCGTACATGCATTTTCATCAGTCGTTTTGTTCCGTTTCCTTGGCTCAAGCAAAGCAACGAGAATTTAGTACTCAAGAACGGCGGTCTGTTTCCGTGTTTCTTCGAGCCTATTTTTTTTTTTTTTTTAAATTGAGTTTGCAGAAGGAAGCGAGCAAGTTTTTACATTTGTTATATGCAAACGTACCGGATGTTTTCGAATAATATTATTTCTAAATCATTTTTCAATGTTACTTCAGAAATAATCTATTCGTGAAATAGCGTTGAAATTATATTATCAAGCATGAAAATTAAGTGGAATGGTTTGTTTCTCATTTCGTGAAATAAATCGTTTACTATCTGCCAGGATCTTTATTTGATTTTGATAGAAATAACTGGTCTCTCGAGGTACAACGTCAGATGTTTACATTTCTTATTCTACGCTCATATAATAAAGCTCGATTTTTTGATGGAAGAAATTTAGATATGCTCCAGGATTATATATTAATTCAAAAAATATTTGTGAAATATAATATTCCCCTGCCTGTCTTCGTCGTCAGTAGAGAGATTATACTCGTTTGCAGATGCAAAGAGTCAGACGCCCTCCGAATTTTGTTCATTAACGAATCCTATTAAAAGCTGAGATAAATTTTTACCCTGACAACACACGCTAATAAATTATTTTGATTTTCGTTCCTTATTTTTCTTTTTTCCATTCGAGTATTTTCGTTTCATTGATATTTATTTCGAATGTTATTTCAAAGGCAACTGTTCAATTATCAAATGAATATTATTTTCTCAGTTTTTCAATTTATTATTTTCTTATCATTTGCATAGCTTCAAATTCCGTTAATTAACCAAACGAGCTACATTGACTGAAATCCATTATTTGCCAATTACTGAAAAGTTTATTTATAAATTGTTGTTCGAAATCTGCTTGCACAGCGGAAAAACGCGACAGAAAATCTGTGACAATGGATGCGATAATAAATTCAATTTTTGATAGAAAAAGAAAAGCAAGCGGGTTGTCGTAATTTTTTAAACAACGTGTTCAAGATCAGGGAGCGTAAAAATAAATGAATTAAAAATGTAGCGGGAAATGTGAAAAGAAAAAAAAAATTTGCAACGATGTAAAAAAGATGTTCTTAACGAAATTTAAAACGGAGGTGAACGGAGAATTCAAGTCCAGAGGAAACGTAGAAACTTCATTGAAGAGGGACCTCAAATTTACTTAATCTTTCAGATTTTTGGTGAATCAGCTGTTGGTTCACTTGGTACCCAACCTTTCAGAAATGAGTGACCCACTTCCACGATGTGCAATCTGATTTTCCTCGCGATGTCGTTTTACACAAGAAAGTAGCCGCGACAGTAGAATTTTTATTTTTGTAAAATTGATCGTCCAGCACTTTTACTTTAAAACTTTCGAACGCTGTACTTTTAATTTCGATCAAATGTTCCCTCTTGGAAATCTAAATTATTGGAATCTTAACAGCAATCAAGTTCCCCTTAATAGAGACGACACCTTAATAAATTTCTTCCAAACTGAAAATGTAGTTTACTGATTGAAAGCGTGATTCGCAATATGATATGAAACAACACTATCGAAAACAACCCATTCGTATATTCTTATCGAATGAACGCTGATCAATTTTACAAAGGAAAAGAGAAAGAAAGAAAACTTTGTGCTAGAGTTCTCCTTTTATCGTCCTTTGTCAAATGAATAAAAGCTTATGAAAATAAAAACAAAGAGACTCGCAGACGCAGCGTTTCGCGAGCCGTTGGATAAAGTTTTAATGAAAAGGCATGTGAAATATCTCGTCCGAGGCATTGCATGAACGGCAGTATGCTCAAAGCGTATTATGAACGATATTGCGTGGCAAAATATCTCGCCCGAGAAATGCGAAAAAATTGACAAGGAAGCTCGTATCTCGGAAGGATTGATTTTGATAACAACGATAACAATGTCAAAATAAAAATATCGACATTTTTTGTAGAAGCTGGTATAATGAATCATACTGTGTTAAATATAGCATAATACATTTTGTGTTTATTATTGCATTATTATATTTATTAGTGCTTTCATACGAGTGCAAATATTTGATATTGATAGTGTGAAAGTACAGGCAAGCCTGGAATCTGATAAAGACACGTTGCATAAGAGTACCTCATTAAAATATCATAAACATTTATATGCTTGCAAATATTTTTTGCAGTCACTGTAACAAGAGACAGATAAACTTTATCAAAATTTAACATAGAAATCATGGAATTTTTATTGATAAAAGAAATAAAATTAAAATTGATAAAATTCTTCGATTTTCAGTGCGACGTGTCTTTGCGTCCGCTACGACGAACGTTTTTTCATTTTTGAAACGGTTGAAATCGATCAGAAATTCGAGGCAAGATCAACTTTTGCTCCCGTACGAGGAAATAAATATGAAATAAATAATCGTTTATCGCAAACTCTTAATTCCTCGTTTCTGAAGTTTGCCCAGTGCGCTGAAAGCTTAATAACGTGCACGAGCGAGACAAAGCGAAGACACGGATAAATTTTATTCAAATGGCTTCACTCGGCCATTCATTCTCAGCACACCTTTTTCTCTCCCTCTCCTTATTTTTTTCTTCATTGAAACTTCTCTCTCGTCCTCCTTGAATCCGTTACTCTTCCACACACGCGGGCACGTGTCTCTCCGGTGTCTCACACTTTGGCCAGAACCTTATATACAGGGTGGATGAAAAATCGTAGTGCAACCGATTAAGGGTTAATTCTACGTAAAAAAAATGTGGTGTGTACAATTTTTTCATCCGAGGCTTTTCGAGAAAATCGAATCTGAAGTTTATTACTGTGAACGTTGTCCTGGTTGTTGCATACATAATTGTGCTCGACGAATTAAAGACAACTGAACGGATTGTAACGTATCATCATCTTTTGGTTCTTCAAACACTTGAAGAATTTTTTGCTCTAGTTGTACAATGTTGTATATATTTTCTTTGTACGATTCTTCTTTGGCGTGTCCCCATAAGTAGAAGTCCAGTGGTGTGAGGAAACCTTGGATTTCAGTGTATCTCACCGCCACGACCCATCCGGCACGAACACTTTTTCATTTAAGAAATTTATTTGTTTAAATTTATTTCCCACAGTATCATTATCGATGTTTATAAACACTAGCACTAGTAGAGACAACCGGTGATGGAATACACGATAAGGAAATCGCATCGCGCAATTGAGTAAACTTCAAATTCGATTTTCTCTAAAACGAAGCCTTGGATGAAAAAAAATTGTACGCCACATTTCTTCCTTATTTTTTAGAATTACCCCCTGTCCGGTAATACGATTTTTCACCCACCCTGTATATATATGTTCCTGTCGTATCTTCGTGCTTTCTCTGCGCGCACCCCAGGAGAAATCAAGTTCGCCCACGGGCCATTTCCACGGGCGTGAGGCGATCTCCGTGCTCCTTGAGTTTCGTTTGACACCTCACTCCGTCATTCTAGTTGGCCGTGTGTGTGTGTGTCTGTGTGGCTGCAGGTACATTACTCTCCGGGGTAAATATTCTAATCGGGAGCAGAGAACGTCAACGGATGTCCTCCCGTCGCGTTTACCTCGATTCTCCTCACCATTCGGTTTGTGGCTGCACCACGATCTACCTACCTCCCACGGCACCTTGGCCTCTCGTTACTCGGCTGATCGCCGTTTCCTCTCGTCCAGGCTTCCAGCTTTCTCTCGCCAGCACGCGGAAATGACGCGACATCCATCGACTAATTCTAACGTTCGATGTGGAACGAACAGTCCTGCGGAGAGACGATCGTTTTTGTTTGCTTGCCATTTTTTATTTATTTAATTCGAGGTGTTATTTTGTTGGCGAGGTGGTGCTTATTTTGTATAAAAAATATTTAAATTATTTGTACGAAAGGACTATAACTTATGAATAATTTATTTCAAATTAATAAACATTATTTGTTACTTTAACGTGTTAGCTTTATTTAATATTTAGCTTCTATAAGCTATATTTAGCTTAATTTAACATGTTAAATTTAGAATTTAAATTAAATTATATAAATTGTAATAAATAATAATTTTAGTTTTAAATTATATTTTATCAATATTAATAGTGATATCAAGAGTTTTTCTTGACTTTGTTTGAACGAAAAATTTTAAGTTATATACAATATCGAAAAGCACCGAATAAATTATTATTTAAAGGTTTATTTCAACCTTTTAGTGATATATTAAAATTAATTTTTGAAGAAATATTTCATTTGAGATTGAATAATATATCGCACTTACTATGCTATTTTATGTAACTTCACGGTACTTTTGGTTCAATAACACTAGAACCACCGTAGTAGTCAAAATGATCAATTTAGAATTTTTGCTCGAATTTTTGTGGATGTGAAACAGTGTACTTTTGGGAAATCTAAAAGATTCGTCGTTCTTCTTTGAAAATTTTTTTTAAGGAGTTCGAATTTTTGTAGATATAAAATTGTGTACTTTTAGAAATTCTTTTAGAATTTTAGACAAAGCTTTTCTATTTTTCTCTACGTTTTGATGTCTCTATTTTTTGATGGGAATTTCGTGCTTTGGTCGTTGATAGTTCTAGCGTCAGCAATAAAAAAGAATTTTATATTTTTAGATAGATGATTTTTAGAGTATTATATTTTTAGTATCAATGTTATACGTTTAATGATATAAAAAAGTTCTTACATTAAGAGGATTTTTAGACCTTTTTTCCTAAAAAAAATACGACGATACCTTTTTGCAGATACTATTTATGGGTAGTTAAGGTATATAAGTTATCTTTTTTAAAAGTAAAAATAATGATAATTGAACGAGTCGTATTTGGTTTAATGGAGTCCCTTTAAAAACAACTATTCTAGTTTAAAGCAACAATAAAAAGAAATGAATGTGGTCATGGTGTGAACTGAAACTATTAAAAAAGTGGTGTCACTTTTAATCTGGTGTATTGCTTTTTTTAAATATTTTTTTGTGTTTATTACTTTAAAAAAAGACGGAGGAAAATCAACATTTTAACAAGCTGGCTTATTTTTTTATTTATTTACCACGATAGTAACAATGGTCGAACTGTTTTGTGTTTGCACCGAAAAAAAAGAGCAGCATGTTGTTATTCAGCATTCATGGTAGAGGAGATACGAAAAGCTGAAATCTATGGAAGATTTTCAGTACATTGAAGACAATGTTTTTTCTTTTTTTCAATATAGTCTGTACATTGACGAGTTTAAAACTTTAAAAAAATGTGGCTTGCTCCTTGATAGAAAATTTTATTATTTTTCAATGAGTATATAAAAATACTAATCCACAGAGGTGTCTTAATATGCAAGAAGACTATACTGGAATTTAATTTTGTTGCCAGATCTCTGTCATGAATTTTGTAATTACATTGCGGATAATTATTTTCTATTTTATAATTGATGAAATACTTTGGTTAGACGTTTGTTAACTAATTTAAAAATTTGGCAGATGAGATTACAGGAAAAGATGTGATACATTTTCATGTGGTCTCACAAAATATATACAGAGTGTCCCATTTTAAAAGTGTTACAGAAGAAATTTATATAGAAAAAAGTGTTTTGCTTTGAGACATCTTTTGATGGTCTGGATGGATGTGCCTCTGAGATTTCAAGGTTTTTTTGTTTCTTGTGTCAATAAAATATACGTAAATGTACATTATATTTCAATAATAATATAACAAATATATAATAATAGTAGAACTTTAATACTTTAATAATATATGTAAATATATATTATATATACACGAAAATATCATAAAACGTTCAAAGAAAACTTATTATTACATTCAGTAAAAATTTCTATTCAGCTTCTTCAACAATATCTACAAAGATATAAAGTTATCTTTAAAGATATAAAATATTATAATAAAGATTCGCAGTTTGATTATGTAAATATATTGGAAGTAAGTCGTTTAATTATTTGCAAATGTAATTCTGAAATTAAATTTTACAATCCAATTAATTTTGATTTTTTTTTTTTTTTTGTTTGCTCTTTGATAATTTGGCTTATATATTACACGTCATTATCTCCACTAGAACTACCAACTATTTCAACGTAAAGTTTCCATCAGAGACACCGATGTAAAAAAATAGAGAAGCCTTGTAACACGATAAGTTGTACGAACTTTCATTTACACAATTTCAAGTCTCTTACATCTCTGAAAATATTTTATCTCTACAAAAAATGTCCAACGAAAATTCTAAAATTTTGAGCACTCTGGCGTTCAACGATTTCGCGTGACTTTATTGTCGCTGTGTTGTGTCGAGGCAACTTCGAAATGAGTGTCTCGTTCGTAGAAAGGGAATGCAAACACGAGCGTGCTTGTCTGCGTAAATGTCATTCTGAACGATGTCTGTACATATATCACATTTATTGTTCACGAGATACTGAAAGGGAAGATTGTCAGGAAGTAGAAATCAGATACAGAAACGACAAAAGAAAAGGAAATACGTACGTATACGCGGTTCTCTTTGTTGGCGCAGCATTGTCCGTCTTTGTCTCGCACACGTGGATCTGACACTTTGCAAATACAGCTTCATACCGATAAAAAGGCATCTCGAACATCTTTTTATTCACTGCCGCTACATGCTTCGTGTTATCGATTGTCCACTTTGTGAGAAAGAAAAAAAAAGTGTACGCCGGTCCTTGTTTACTGTGATCTCGTTCGTTTCTGTTGGAAATTTGTTCGTTTGACGAGATGGCGACGTGAAAATTATTATTCGCATGGAAGGTAATTAGTTGTATGAAAATCGTCGAGAAAAGTCGTTTTCTGTTTATTCTTCTTTCCAACATATTTCACTTGTCAAAACTTTCAGTTCATAAAACAGTTCAGTCGTAATATCGTAATAATTGTGCTACGATGATTAAACTGTTTCGTCGACTGACAATTTCGGCAACAGAAGGATCAATTCAGAGATGATTTACACTTGCACAGACGATTAAATGAGAGACGATTCGCACTGATTGATTTTTACCTCTGAGTATCCTCCGTCGTCCTGAAAATTGAATTATGATATCAGTTGTTTAATTGAAAACAGAAAAAATTAATTTGTGTATGTTCAAGATATTTATGAGAGACTTGACTTCATAGCAAGTCTTGGAATTGGTTTGATGGATATTTGTGAACTGTTAATATTTCTTACAGTATACACAATACATTATGCAAAAAGTACATATTTTATTATAAATATCAGTATATACCCTTTTTAATCTTAAAATTCGAGGAAACGCAGCAGAATAAAATCAGAGATTGCGTCAATTTTAAACATCGTCTCAATATTATAACACCCCAATGCTCATCTAAATTCACATATGCACATCGATATTTATTAAATTTCGAGAACAAAGTTATTACATGACAATTCGAGAAACCTCTAAAATAATTAAACATTACAAAAGTCGCTCAAAATTCGGCGCGTACGAAAAGGGAAGAAAAAGAGAGCTTTACTACGAATCCGAAAGCAGGAACTCTGTTTCAGAAGTGTGCTGCGGAGATAAAAGCGTAAATAGGAAGGAAAGCTAAACTAATTTGCACACTCGAGTGTAAAGTTTCTTCCAGACGTGGGAGAAAAAAAAGAAAGAAAAACACACGGAAAGAAGGAAAAGTATTAGCGTTTCTTATTGAAAGCTCTCGTGCTCCCACATTGTGCTGGACGGTACCACGCGTAAGTGGCGGTTAATTGGTGGTGGTTGACCGCGTCTTTCGCGAGTCGTTTTCCCACGAGAACGGAAGAGAGCTGATCTTTTGGAATGCTTTCGGGAACCGAGAAGCAGAAGAAGAAGAAGAAGAAGAGGGGAAGAGCCACGGCGGCGTGCACGCGCGTGAACCGTCAGCCGAGTTACGCTATTGTCGGTGAGATCGTGATTGCCGGTGTCGATGCCAAGTTCCAAGGAACTTGGAGCCACGATATCATCGGAAGGGACAAGGTGCGCGTACGCAGTTAGCCGAGCAACGCAGCGTAACGTCTCGTCAAGCCACAGTGGTCTGGAAAAAATGATTTTTCTTTTATTTTTCTTTTTTTCTTGCGATATGAGAAAAGAGTAAAATTGTGACGCGTATTTGTTGCAATGATAATTATAATAATAACATTATTGCAATGTAGTACAATATAATACAATATAATGGAAAGAAGAATATATATACATTACTATACTATATAATATTATTATGTATAAATATATATAGCAATGCAATATGTACATACGATAATTGTATTATATACATACATGTATGTATGTAAAAATACAAAATGTACAAAAATGTAATTATGCGTGCATAATTTTAGAATTTACGAGCTTTTGAACAGATCTTTACACAAATCCGCTCAGAATTCGAATTCTCACAAATTCTCTCGTCGACTGAAAAATACTTACAAACGGGATTGAGTATACTCGAATGTATAATATAAAACCGTCGTTGAAATCTGTATTCTGATATTCTCGACTACAAAATCGATGTTACGAGTAATATTATTTTATAATGCACATTTAGAGAATTTGGGAAAGAAGAAACGGAAAAAGAAAGTAAGTAATTACAACACTGTGCAATTCCGTGCAATATTAACCTCTTGTGTTATATTTTGTTCCGAAATTGTAATATTGTCTCAGTTTTAAGTATAACATAGTATAAAACAGGCGAAACGAACAATAAATTTATTACTTCTCAATCATTTCTATCCAGCGATATACAAGTTCGAAAGAAAAGGAAAGCGACGAATTATTGTACACTTGGCTCGGTCACTCGTTATGGTCCGCAAATCAGTTGCCAGCGCAACGTGGTTAAAAAATTGGCAGGAGAAGAAAGGCAAGTTTCTGGACCATACTGTGCAAGCCAAAGAGGAGCGACACGAGACGAAACAAAGACGAAGGTTCTTCGCTTCGGGGCTTCTCTCTTTCTTTCCTTTTTTTATTCCCTCTCCTGTCCCGCGTCCTCTGCACGTCATTATCATTTTTCTCCGGGCATCTCTTGGGCCAGCCGCCGCGGCATTTCTCGCTTGGTGGATTTTCGCACGACTGATGAGCTTTCGTCACGATCCTGCGGTCACAGTCTCTGAGTAGTCTGCTGCACGATGGAATACTGGCAGCCCTCGACCTATCCGTCGTCTACACCCACAGCGTCTCGCGGGCCAGCGTGAGAGAAACCAGCGAAAAACTGGTGAACGCTTTGATGGGCCGCTGGTGGTAGTAATAAAGGGACGAGCGCGAAACATACACACACACACAGAGAGAGAGAGAGAGAGAGAGAGAGTTTTGCAATTCCTCCGACTTTGAAAAACTGCTGCTCTTCTGTAATGGAACACCTGTCTCGCCGCGGTGAAATTGAAAATTTCATCCGCTGGAAACCGGTATTTCGCAACTCTTCGATTCTCTTCTCGGTCGGTAAATGTACGTGTTACGAATTAAAGGCACCCGGCTGATTTTCGCCGATACTCGCACGTCAGAAAATGGTTCATCATGGTTTCGTTACAGAGTGACTCGAGATGTTGATCTTCTCGCAGATACCTTTTTCTGAGAAAGAGAAAGATACGTCGCGTTCCGCGCGAATTGTTATTATTTTATTTTTTTCATCGAGATTCAAGGCCGCGAGATGATTCCAAGAGTTCTGAGAATTTGTTCTGTCTTTGATTTTGATGTTTGACTCGGTTTGATTCGACTGATCGTTCGAATCACTGCGCGCTTTGTTTACCGCGATATTTATTTCGATCGGTAGAGATAACAGTTTCGTTTGTTTCATGATACGTAGCGACAAATCGTTACGTACTCTGATATTATAGAAATGCTTGAACGGTAGTCTAATTGCATTAATTTTTATGCGAAAATCCGTGTACAATACGTGCATAGGTGTTATAATAGAACTTTGAAGCAACTTTGTTCATCGTCTGACTATTTTTATTGTGTTAAGCTTTGCACAATTTTGAAAATAATGCGCATGAAAATTTGTATTCCTGCCAATTACAATAAATATATTAATGTATTAAAAGTTGCTGTATACACAGATGAATGCACTTATGTTTTTATAATGCTTCTTAATTGGTTTTTAAAATCAATTGCAAGTTTCATTGAAAGATCAAAGGAAGAAAAAGTGATTTCAATTATTAGTAATAGGAACGAATTTTTTGAAAAATGAAACGAGAAATGAAATGTTAAAATTCGGGACCAGGTTTATCGTCTTGTTTCATCGATAAATTGATAAATTTATAAGTAATCAATTTATTTAAAAGGAGTACAACGTTACGTATAACATCTTGAAATACACCATAGGCAATAATTTATAAAATATTTTTATTACTCGCTATATTATTTATACCTTATTTCTCAATTTATTTCACGCCGTTTAGAACGCATTATTTTTCCTCTCTTCTTTCTTTTTTTTTTCTTTTTTTTTTTTTTTTAAACCGATGCACCGACGTTGCAGTCGAAGTATATAATTCAGTGGCTTTTAAATTATATCACGTAAGAAGTTTTTGTTGCAGTTCACTGAAATTGGATTTGTGTTTTACAGCTGTGTATTTTTTTGCCCCGTTTTTCGCGTATAGTCCAGCGTGCACGTACATCAATAAATATTTCGTTGAAACGTAAATAAAACGCTCGCACATGTCCGTTCAAACGCTTGCACACATGTCCGTTCATGCTTCATTCCTTTTGCTTATTTAGGTATAATAGCAAACGTAATAAAACTGCCGCGCAAAATCTGACGTATGTGATTTTGATGTAGCTGGAACAAAGAAAGCGCGCAATTCTCGCATGTTCTCGCGTAAATAAATTTCCAAAATTCATTTTGTTGCATTATGTGGTATTTATATTTTATTAACATAATATATATAATATATAATATATATTTTGTTAATATAATATTATTGTGATATATCATATATGATATGTTTATGTATATTTCTTTAATTATTAAAATTAATATTTTTAGTTTTTAGTCGTTAATCATTGTACGTATTCCACGTGAATTGGCGAATTACGATACCGTATTTCTGATTTATGTTTGCATCGATATCCACTTTAATAACGTCGTTACACTGCTGAATACTTCCGCTTAATCTTATTAAGTAAATAGAGTTCGTTTAAACTATTCAGTAGTACGCACCGCATAATCTGCTACACAAATACCGGTGATACTTCATTTTATGAATGCAGACAGGCCAGACCGCG
Source organism: Tetragonisca angustula (assembly GCA_036937485.2). NCBI lineage: Eukaryota > Metazoa > Arthropoda > Insecta > Hymenoptera > Apidae > Tetragonisca > Tetragonisca angustula. The sequence continues at coordinate 2,609,220 of JAWNGG020000013.1, forward strand.
TTGAACGTTTCTCTCCTTTCTTCTCTTCTTTTTTTCTTTTTCTTCTTTTTTTTCCCCCAAATAAATTACCTTGGAATAATAGTGATGCTCAGGCAGCGATTCAATTTACGCGGTTGGTATTAAATATTTTTACGCTCTCCGCGGCAATGTTTCCTTGAAATACGGGGCGGAGGAATGTAAATAACGTTTCTTCGAAGTATTCGCAAACACAATTAAGCTGCACCAAGAAAAATATTAGATTTCGTCTCTCTCCTCCATTTCTTTCTCTTTCTCTCTTTCTTTTTTTCGACGATCGTCCAGAGTATTCAAGGAAGATGCTTTGATTATTCCTCAGTCTTGTACGTAACATGCTTGTGTCGTAAAAATCGGTCAGCACCGTTGCTTCAAATATATATATTTAAAATGTAAATGTCCCGTTTCGAGCACGTGGTAAGTTATAGCGTTATGAATACACGTCAGTGCGTTTAATGAACGGATATTTCGCATCCACTTGAAATATCGCCGCGCATTAGATTTTCGTTAGCCATTGTGGCTGACAAATAACTGGCGAACTTATATAGATAGATCTTATCCGGTGGGATAATAATCCGCGTATTCATGAATTCACGTGTACGTATTTTGTATCAGCATGTCTGGGTGTCTTGGAAAATTTTCAAACAACATTACTTTTAAATTGCTTTTCCGACTAGAAATATAATTTTTAATAATTGAAGAAATACACATATCGTGTATGATGTATCACAATAATATTATATTAATAAAATATATTATATATTATGTATATTATAAAAAAGTATAGTTGTTTCAGAAATAATCTATTTGCGTTATTAAGTAATATTATTATCTTAGATCGCGGATTTTTATGCGAATTTAAATAAAAGGAGAATTTAAAATAGAATATTTAATAGGAGAATTTAAAATACAATGCTTTCTATAACATTTAGTGCGTGAAACAATCTTCAGAGGTTTCTTTAATTAGTCCTGTTGCATTTGTATGCATCTCTCAAGTTTGAAGAAAATATGATCAATTCTTAAGCCATCAGTATGCTGTCGTTCTTCGATTAAGTTTCGCGTAAAACTTAAGCCTTTTAAAAATATTAATATAAATCTCTTGCTAAAACTAAACGCAAGATCGAAATACAATAATTTAAGGATCATAGAAGAGTTAATTATATTCCCAAAAACATAAAATCACAATAAAAATTTCCCTTATTTATAAATTTCCCCGTCACTAGAAACGCAAGGGAATGTGAAAGAATATAAATATAATTCTTCGAATAGAAATATAGAATACAGAATAAAATTGTCAACTTTTAGAATTGGGATCCAAGTTCTCATTCAAGCTCAGTCCAAAAACAGACGAACGGAACGTCTTATTTTTCAGTCGCAGCAATGCCTCATTTTCGCAGTGACAACGATCATGATTAGGACAGATTTATGGCTCGTATCGGGTTGTCTGTTAACAGTTCGACGAATCCTCCCTCAACTCGTAATAGCGAAAACAAAAAGAAGAGGAAAAAATATACTCTCGGACGATATCAGCTCGGTCATTCGCGAGAATTTGTCTGTCAATTATACAGGGTGTCCATAGAGTCTCTTTACAATTTCAAAAACTTATTACAACGACAAATGAAAAGACAGACAAGTGGAAATTATTACAAAATGTGAGACATATATTTAAGTTTTTTTTTCTTTCTTTTGCTTCATTTAATACACCTCTATATGGGCACCATTAGTTGCACGAAGCACATCAAGACTGTACTCGATTTCTTACACGATCGATATTTTCCTCAGATGTTCTTGGTCGTTCATTCCTCTCTTTATCGAACACTGTCCCGGTCTCCATAAATTTCTCGTGCCATGCACGAATTGATGGACGTGACGGTGAATCTCTTCCATACTTAGTTCTGAAGTTTCACCGAGTCTGCAGATCCGATTTCGTTTCAATAAACCATGATACGCACTGTGCCTTTTCTTGAGGAGTAGCCATTTAGTAAGGAGTTCGTTTAACAGTATCTTACTCATCAACAGGGTACCTGAAGTGCAACGTGACAAAAATCTTGATAACCACCGAGTACATAGAACAAACCTGACGCACATATCTCGTCAGTTGCCTTTGTAATAAATTTTTGAAATTGTAAAGAGACTTTATAGACACCCACAGCGAACAGAAATCGAGTACCGTCTTGATGTGCTTCGTGCAACTAATGGCGCCCATATAGAGGTCTATTAAATGAGGCAAGAAAAAAAAAGAAAAAGAACTTAAATACACACGTCTCATTTTGTAATAATTTTCACTTATCTGTCCCCTCATCTGCCTCTGTAACAAATTTTTGAAATTGTAAAGACACATTGTGGACACCCTGTACATCGCGGCGACGCGAATCACGTGACCGTGTCACGGCTTGTAAATCTCGGCCGGTATAATAGTTTCGGCGGCCGCCGTCTGCCGGCAATTTAAACACCCCCTCCCCCTCCACGCCGAAATCGATAATATTCAATTTCCAAGTTGGCGTTAGTTATGGCCCGCTATTGTTAGTTTCGGCCATCAGCCGCTACCGAAACTTTTAATGGTTTTGCGTGATGACAAGTTCTATTTCTGTAGTTAAATTTCGCTTCCGCTATTAATATCAACAACGGGACGGCGTAATTCAACGGCAGGAAGTTGAAGAATGAATATACCGGCGCCGTGACGTGTTCAACCGGTTGTATTGGCAAATTGGGACGGGAAATAAATGTGAACTTGATGCTGGGCGTTTCGTTTGCCGCGACGTTTCGCGGGTGTTTCGTTTGTTTTCCACCGGTGCTGCGGTGTTTTCGTTCGTTTGTCACGGGATGAAAAACGCGGAGATAAAACGGAGAGGGAAAAGCGGTGAAAAACAGAGGAGAAATAGTTACAGAGTTGAAAGAAACGCCGGCCGATTCGTCGATCCGTGCGGTTAATGGTGGTACTTTTAACGTGAATTAGTTTACTTGCGACTTGGAAGTAACTCACGGTTGACAGCCTATTGCCGCTGCTTTCGTTATTTTGATCTTTAAAACTGACCCGATGCATTTCCTCCCCACGTTTTAATTTAATTTCAGTTCATACTTAATTTACTCTGTACACTTTAATCAATGCAGATTTGCTCCACTCGTGTAAATATATTTGCTCCGCACACTTGCAGCGAGTAGACTAGCGGATATTTACGAAAGTTCGTACTTTTCATTTCACTTGCGAAAACTCAAATTATGAGAATCAGGTAATTGAGAAAATGGCAAGTCGTTTGACATGGCAAATCGTTACAGAAAGCGTTAAACATTTCTCGTGTTACGCGCGTTCGATGCAGCTTTGCATTTCAAATTTTCCCGCTAAACGCACAGAAATCCGCGGCCCGTTCGTAAGAGCTTTGTATTTTGCGTTTTAAACATTCATACAAATTCAGAATGGAATCGAGATTGTGATTCCGTGTCGGCCACACTAATACAACAAGTGTTTGTATTCCAAACTAATTGTAAAATCCCGGTCGTTTTGAAACGCAGCAGTTTCTTCAGAGAAACTCTTTTATCCGAATTTTTATCTCACAAATATTTCAATACTCATTTGTTATATTAGCGTAATGAAGCAAGTGACATAGTCATCAGCTGACAATATAGTTGGATATTAAGATATTCGAAAAAAAAAACAATGTTTCAAACAAACGTTGCACCATTCATTTGATATAACGAGCAAATATCGAAACGATCTTACAACGTAAGATAAAATAATTGACTGTGTCAAGTAAATATTTTTCGTCGTGAAAATAGAAAACATTCGCAATTCATTTCCCTATTTTGTACATACAGAAACTTGTATTCCTTTCTTACAATGTATTTCTTAGTATATTTTTTGAGCTTGTATATATTTCAACGTTAACGCCAATGGAAGACGATTTACACGAAATCTATGGTAATTAGTCCAGTCGTGCCTTTCACTGGATGCGTAGTCGTGCAATTAGAATCCACTGGCTATCTCATGGTCCAAAGCGTTCGAGAAATTTGTGCGAATAGTTTCCCCGTTAGAACCATAGATCATCCACCGTTCGATTTTCAATCTCTTTCCTTTTTCCCTGTCCTTTCTCCTCTGTTCTGTCTCGTCCTCCTCCGTGTCAGTGTGCACTCCTCATCAGGGAAGAAAGAAATCAATATGCCGTTTCCATGAAAATGACGTTGGCACGGTTGGTGAAGCGCGGAAATCGCCGTATCGCGAACAAAGTTGCCTCGTTACGCGCGACTGCCCGTTTTTCGGACACATTTTTACACACGAAGCGCTTTACTTGACGCTTGCTTGCTGGTGACGCCCGAGATGAAGCTCCCTTGTGTTGTGTGCTTTTTCTTTGCAACGTGCTTGTGATATAAAACCAACCCTAGCTTGAAATTTCCTTACGTTTTACTCGTATTTTATTGAAATAAAGTTATTTACTGAACACGCGAGTGTTGTTGGATAATAAATAATCTAAAATTCAGTGTATTTAATTACAATTATCACTGTAAGGATATTATGTAGATTATTTTGTACAGAGTATTATTAATACATGTGTAAAATTTAGAGTATTTTATTATTTTATATTTTATTCAAATTTATTTATATTTTATTAATTCTTATCGTTAGATTGTAGACGACTGTAATAATTTGTGTTACAATTAAAATTTAGAGTATTTAATTGTAATTATGGTATCACTGTAACGATACTATGTAGATTGTTTAATACAGAGTGTTATTAATACATGTGTAATATTTAGAGTATTTTGTCATTTTATATTTTATTCAAATTTATTTGTATTTTATTGATTCTTATCGTTGTTAGATTGTAGACGACTGTAATAATTTGTGTTACAATTAAAATTTAGAGTATTTAATTGTAATTATGGTATCACTGTAACGATACTATGTAGATTATTTAATACAGAGTGTTATTAATACATGTGTAATATTTAGAGTATTTTGTCAGTTTATATTTTATTCAAATTTATTTGTATTTTATTGATTCTTATCGTTGTTAGATTGTAGACGACTGTAATAATTTGTGTTATAGTTAAAATTCAGAGTATTTAATTATAACCGTGGTATCATGATAACGATATAATGTAGATTATTAATACATAAAATTTGGAATATTCAGTGTTTCAGTTATATCTTATTTAAATCTTTAAATGGGCCGTGTTTTTAATAACTGTGTCATCTGTTGATACAATTTTGATCATTATTTGAAAGTTTATGTTATCTCATTATGTTTATTCCCATTTACGGTACAAATTATACTGAACTTGAACTTGAACTATTAAACTAAAAATAGAACGTTCGCTCGAGCTTGTATTTTATTTAACTTCAAAGAATTATTTGCAGACGTGTATAATAACTAAAATTTATTACGAATTTGGAACATTTAATTTAATTTCGCATTCTATCACGATAGACATCGGTAAACAAAATTCAAGCATATTAAAAACTGCAAAATCAATTAATCTACTTCTAGCTTGTTATGCTTCCTTATGGCCCAGTAATACCAATTGTTTGTTAAATTTACGTGTATTTTATTTTTGTGTTTTATTGCTATTTTTTATTTTACTCTGTTATCAAACAGATGTACAATAATTCTGTTTCACGAAGCAATTTAAATCTTCAGGAAGATAATTCCAAATTCAGCTTCGATTTTTATTCCAAAATTGAGTAATCTTCCCGGAAATTGTTATAGTTCCCATTGGGCCGATGTAACATCAATTTTACGGTAAATTTACTTGTATTTTACTTTTACATTTTATCGTAACATTCTGTTATTAAACAAGCGTGTAATTGCTTTACGCGGCAGTTTAGATCTTCATTAGTCCGAATTTCAAGATTAAACACAGTTCCCAATATCTCTGTACAATACTAATTGCGTGTCAAATTCCCTCATATTTTGTTTTCGTGTTTCATTGTTAAACAGATGGATAAAAATATTTCTTCGACAAAAGAAGAATTACGAGCGTTTTCTGTGGCTGTCAGTTCACGGTTTGTTAAAAATGAATGAACGATGTTACAAAATTGCTGTTACACCGAAACGAAAAGTCACGCAATGAAGTGGTACAATTTAGAGGTATAAATTGTAGACAAATACTAAAAACTTCGCAAAGAGCCAACTTTCAAAGGGCTTTTTCAACGAGAACTTCGATTATAATCCCTCTTTTGACTGTACGTTCAACTCCTCCCCACACACACACACACACACACACACACACACACACACACACCATCTCCCCTCCCTCAATCTAAAATATAATCAAGCTTTGCTAACGAATTCACTCGCAGAGTGCCTCTGCTCATTACGTTGAATTATCGAATATTACATTGAAAATTTCAGCCAGCAAAGGGAACAACAATTTTCGTTATACTGCTCGAACGTTGAAAGCTTTATCAGTGATTGGATAAGTCTCTTGAATAATACTCGTTACTACTTGGTCGTCCTTTTGTCTTAAGATATTTTGGCGCTAAGTTTCAGAGATTTATTGCTCTTGTACGTTCAACGTTGGGAAACATAATATCATTTAAGAAGCTTTGATGACAGTATACGATCGTTATACGTTGCGAAGCGACTGTAGAAAGTCACCACGAAGAATTAAAAATTCTTATGTAAATACACGGGATACGATGTACAGTAAATATACGATCTGAAGTTTGCGGAATCGAACGTTTCACAGCCTTGTAAAATTTATTGTCATATTATTTTCGTTTTACCGTCAGATCGGAATAAATTAACATTCCTTCGATTTCGTAAGTTCTCAGTGATATAATCTATTCTTGCAAAATTTATCGTGATAATTTCACTTCGTTGCCTCTCTCAGTCTGTTGATTTCCCTATTGAGCAAGTGGAGAGATCGATGGTGGACCAGTGGAGGATGTAGCGCTTATTAAATAAGAAACTAAAACGCTCTGAAAGCTAATCACAGCCATAATTTCCCTCCTCTTCAACGAAAATATCGCGCGCGTAAAACAGAAACGCAAGCTGTCAAGGCTTCGAACGAGAAAAGTTTGAATCGCTGGGAGAAGCGGAATCGTAATCGTATTAAGAGGGATCGTGAAATCTATTCGGCATAGAGGAGCCAGATTAGGCAAATGTTAGGAGTTACGAGACGCAGTAAAACACCGAACGATAGTAGGGAAACGAATCGATATGACAGATCGAATGGCCATCGGACAAAAGGGCTTACAGTCATATTCGTTTCATATTCATGAGCCAAGTCTCGCCGGAGCTGCTCAACATGCTTCCCGATATCCTCGTCTATCTCAATTTATGCTGCCGCTAATTGCCTTCGCAGTCAAACTTTGCCTGCCCGGCGGAAACCAGTCTCCAGCTTTGCATTCGATGAATGCAAACTGCACACGCGAATGATTATTACGCTGCGGATTTTTATGCATTTATGGGAAACTTGACAATGAGAAGGTACGCACAGTGCGCGTAATATATGTAAAAAATATATGAGCCGGTTCATCACAATATCCGATTGACTCTGTAAAACAAAAGATGGAGAAAAGTGACGAAACAGTGTTTTTTTTAAAGTTCCCCATAAAGCACAGATTCAAATAAATATTGGAGAATGTGTTGTCACAGGTCTGAATTTCATCCAGTGATAGGAATGAAAAATGTATGAGATACCCTCGAAGTAATTGTTATTGTTAGTGTAATTTTCGCACGACTGAGTAAGCGAAAGTGAAAGGAAAATAACGTAAAATCTATTTTTTCTAATCTGCAACTTTCCAACAGATATTTCTCTTTTCTTTCACAGAATCATAGAATTAATGGAAAATTAATTTATTCTGGTTTCGTGAGTCAGAGTCAGATTTATATATATATATATAAATTGTTTTCTTTAATGTAGCTGCTAAAGTTAACACTCGAATGACTGCTGAAGCATAAAATTTCCATCGGACACATTAAAGTGAAGGTAACTCGCACTAGCTTTTGTTTTCATATATCTTACAAAAGATCATTTAATCTCTAAAAATACACCGTGTTTCGTATCTATAAAATTTTGTAACAAAAATTACAAGTTGATCATTTTGACCACTTTGGTAGTGTTAAAGGAAAATAGGGAAAGTACTTTGGAATTAATTTTCATGGTGGAGGAACCGACAGATTGCAGTGAGTATAGCGGCGTGGAAGAAGTTCGCTGTTTCTGCTTTAAATGTCAGGTTTTATGTTTTACATCACTTTGTTGAATCATTGGTCCATTACATTTTGATCTATTACCTTTTTCTGCGTCTCCGAAGTCTCACAGTGCCATTTCCAAAATTTCTGGTACTTGCTAGCGAAATATCATTCAAACTTTTGTGTCATTTACGGAGCCATCGGGAGAAAATTTTTTAACGAAAGCAATAGATAATTACCCCGTCTGATCATTATCTCCTTCATTAAAAAAAAAAAAAAAAAAAAAAAACGAAACGTCTATGGTAAAAGATTTGAATGAATCACATGAAAGTGACAGAAATTTTGAAAATCGAGGCATCCGTAGATACAGAGGGATCTTCGATTCAATTTGCGATCCTGACGTAAAACACGAGGCATTGCGCATGTATTATTCATGAGTAAAACGAAAAGAAACTTTTGGGACAATCTAATACATGCCTCTGCATGGTAATCAGAAGAGACAAAGCAAGTAGATGAAGAACGGCGGGCAAAACGATAAAGTAGGTGCAGATTTAACTTGTGAAGTAGGTCTCTAAGTACTTAGTCGGAAGTCTGGCCGAAGAAATCCAGAAATTGGATTTGCCAAGTTCATTGTTGTTAATTTAACACACCGTTCTATCGGAATCGCGCATGGTTCCACCGAGTGGCGTCGAGAGAGCCCGGAAACTGTCTTGTTAGAAAATTTCAAAGCGACCAACTGCTCGAGTGGCTGATTAACTGGCATTATTAGTCTCGTCTCGATTCCAGTGAAACTTCCAAATTTCATACAGCTACCCGCTCGAGTGTTTCGTTCATTTCGAACGGAATTAAGAAAAACGCCGGGACTGAGGATTCTCGTTGACGATTTAACTTATTTTTTGTACAATTAATAAGTTTGTCACGCAAGCAACAAATATAAAAAACGTCGTCACTTTTGCAGAATCTGCACATCAACTAATAAATTAACAAATAAAGTATTCGAAATCCTCCGTGAGACGTTGAAAGTTTTCGTTTTTTTTTTTTTTTTTTTTTACATGGAAATTTTAATAGAGATGGAATAGAATATTTAAGAATGAAATAGAAAATTTAAAAAATATTTAAAAATATAGAATATACATAGAAAAAGGTAGATGAATGTAGAAAAGGATATGTAAAGACAGAATAGAATACTTAGAAATTAAATAGAAAGTTTGTGGAATATTTAAGAATTAAATTGAAAACTTACAAAATTTTTAAAAATATAAGATATACATAAAAAAAAGTAGAAAAATATAGAAAATTATAAAGACAGAATAGAATACTTAGAAATTAAATAGACAGTTTGTAGAATATTTAAGAATTAAATAGAAAATTTATAAAATATTTAAAAATATAGAATATATGTACATAGAGGAAGGTAGGAAAATGTAGAGAAGGATATGTAAAGATAGAATACTTAGAAATTAAATAGAAAGTTTATAGTTAGTTTATAGTTAGTAGAATATTTAAAAATTAGGTTCAAAGTTTATAGTTAGCGGAATATTTAAAAATTAAATGGGAAATTTATAAAACATTTAAAGATACAGAATATGTAGAAAAATTTATAGAATATTTAAAAATTAAATAGAAATAGAAATTTGTAGATGCATTTTATGGCCATGGTATGTTTAATTTTATCAGCTAGAGCGAAATTTGATATAGTTTTAATATAATCCCTGCTCGCAGTGATTCGGTTATGGCCTGTCATTCAATGTGACTCGACGTTGTAAGACATGAGGTTGCATTTAATTATGCATAACAGCTCATTCAATCGAGAACCATATCTAGAGAATTCTATAATCTTACCTAATTTAACTCCTCCAAGGAAGTATCACGTTCGATCGTGTTAAGACACACTGGGGGCGCGGTGAATCAGTTGAAAACGCTAATTGAAATTCTCTTCCGTTTCAACGAGTATCATGGAACATCCTTCTCTGTACGAAACCATCGCTCAGATCTCTCGAATTGAAATCGCTCTGCCATTCAAAAGATTCTCAGAACTCTTTTGACAATTGAGAGCATCGGCCACCGTATTATAATCCATTTCCACATTATCTTGATCTTGAAGATCAAGTGTCGTATCTCCATGGATTTCAGAATTTTTCAGTCTCTTTTTTTCTACGTATCTGGTTGCTTAATACTCGCGATCGGTTTTAGCGAGTCATTCAAAACAGGATCGATTGCTTATCCACTTGTGCTCCATTCGACGTGAAATGTTTAAAATTAATCTCACTGGCAGCCGCTTGCTAGAAAATGTGCACGCGAATTTACGTGTTGTGCCGGCGAACTTGAGTATTTATGAATTTATCGGCATCGCGATTACTTTTTACAAAATTAACGCTCTTTCCACCAGCCGGGAAAAACATTTGTGCAAAGAAACAATATGGTGTGATATTTTACGCTAAATTGTAATATTTATGTTTTTGTACGATGATATTTTTCTAGTCATTTTTCTTAAATTTTATTTTTATTCGCACCCGTATAATGTAATATAATTTATATATAATTATATTAAATTATAAATATATAACATATATTGTAATTTAATAATTGCAATTTATAAAAAATAACGGATGGGTATGTATAACAGACAAATTAGATTGAATAATCGAGAAAATATCTTTTATTCTTCCTGTTAGTTGACAAAGAAATAACGCAGTGTGACAGAAGTGATATTTCACATTAAAATATTTATTTTTTTCTGTACGATGGTATTTATTTTTCTCATTTCTTCAAAATTTTCACTCGCACTTGTATAACGTAATTACGTAATTACGTAAATTAACACGTATAAAAAATTACATAAAAATTATTAACTTGTGTAATGTAACATAATAATTGCAATTTACAAAGAACTACAAGACAAGTTAGATTGAATAACCGAAAAAATATCCGTGAAGCGTGGTTTCATTACTGGCCGGGATTTTTCAGCTTCCCTAACAAAGTTGTCTACCGATTTACTTCTCCTTCTTTCTCTCTTTTTTGCATCCTTGTTGATATTCAGTACCTCCTTTAATAGACCCCTCCTGATAAAGTCCTTTGGCAAAAAGTCCCTCGTAAAAAGTCGCTTTAGATTATCATAGCCCCCCACAGCTATTATTATTATTATTACGTAAACGCGTCTAACCGACGATAGTCGCTTCTGTGTATTACGATACCACGCCGAGCTTGCGCAAAATGAACGTTCGCGTTTTGCTTCTTTCGTCTCCGATAAAATACGATCACACTGCGAAGTCTGAAATTAGATTTTTGAGAAACACGCGCGCCACTTTGACGATGTGTGTGATCTGTTCGTGTTCTTACAACTAGACACCGGATGTTTGCGGAGATGCATATTTTTAAAGAACGCGAAGAGAAAGAGAACATTTTTATATGTGATTAAGAAAATGAAGCTGCGTGTTTCTTCCTTTAATTTTTTATAAAATAAGCACATTTACGTTCAAACAGATGTGTAAAAATGTGTTACGCATTTGTGTAAGAAATTTATCTCATCGAATTAATTTAGCTTGTAATAATAGTGTCATGATAAAGTGCTAATAATAATGTAGCATAATCCATGTTAAATATGAATATCATACTAAATCATACATTTGCAATTTTGAGTGCTTCGAAGCTAAAATCGTAGATAACAAGAAGTAAATATATGAGACGTTTTTTGAGATTCTTTTATAAATGAATACTTAAAAATTGTTTATTGCACATTTATGAACAACTGCAAATTTGGACAAATATTTCTTTAAGATTTTTAGATTTTAATAGCTGAAGGTTTTGAACTGTAGATAGCAACAGTAATTGCAAAAGTATCATTAAATAACTGTCACTCAATATTCGATGCATTAAATTTGTATTAATCAAATGGTCAACATATTTTCAAGCGTGTTTGCATATTTTACGCGTATAAATGTCGTCCGTTTCTTGCATATTCAAATATTCGCATTGCATTGATAACAACAGGTATAAATAATGCAAAATATTCACTCAGTTGTAACATAAATATTTGGAGAAAAAGAATAATGATAAGCATATCATAGAATAATTAGAATTATCACTGTCTGAGAAATTTATCGATCTATATTCTAATTAGAAATGAAAATGGTATCGTTAGATCATGGATAACTGTATAATAATTTATGTCAGATTACGAAAATTTGAAACATTTTTCATTCATTATTTTTGGCTGTTTATTGTAATTGCCAGCAAATGGGATATAAATTGAAAAAAGTACCAGTTGGCTAATAATTTATTTATTCTCGTAATTTGTTGGTACGAATAAAAATATTGAGAAAGAAAAGCAACACCTTACTTTATAAAATATGGTATAATTTTTTCGTACGTAGGTGATCAGAAGTAATATTTTAAAACATAAAGTCTTAGTAAAGAAACACGTATAAAAATAAAAGGATAAAAAACACGAAAAAAAAATCTAATGTTCTGCATAACACACAAAACATACCTATAGCGCATTTATATTCAGAAATATAAATATAAATTTAAAAGTGAATATAAATATAAATTTAATTTAAAAGTAAATATAAATGTAAATTTAATTCAAAAGCAAATATAAATATAAATTTAATTTAAAAGCAAATATAAATGTAAATTTGATTTAAAAATAAATATAAATTTTGAGTGCTTAAAATTGTCAAAAGTTTAAGTATGCATTCATTTTTAAACACGCAACTTTCGATAGGTATATTTATACAATGTATCGCGATACGTTATACTCTTTGAATCTCTAACAAATAATCCAATTAATTTCTTATTAACTGTGCTTCGTGCTATTTTATGATCGTGTATTACTTTTATTGTTATTATTATTATTATTACTGACGTTGTTTCATTACTGACCGTAGATTTACGATGCAATATTCTAGTACGTATTAAACACTCGATGGGTTAAAGTAAATTACTTCACGTCCTACTCTTTAAAATAACCGGCCGACTCGAATCACCGGCTCGAAACTGATCCAGACGAAATAACAGGAATCCCCCGTGACCGCAGGACCCTCGGTTATTTGCGATCGAGAATCGCACGAAGTGGCAATTATAGAAACGATTTTCATCGTTCCGAGGTAACGTCGATATCGCAAAGTGAAATAAGGCAAAGTTTCAGAGAGAGAACGAATCGGGGTCGATATTCATTTGGCATAATTCTCGATTTAGAAAGGCAGCCAGCCCTGTCTCCGCGGGCTTTTTAAAATCGTCGAAAGTGATTCATTCAATCCGGTTTATCGATGCTTCTGTCCATTTCCACTTCAATTTCTATGTAAATCGATTTAAGACTCGGCTCTCGTTACGCGATCTCGAGGACACGATGGTTGTTCGATGTCGCAGTTGGTCGCCCCTTTCAGTCTCGCGATGACAAATCCACGTTTCACTGTCTATAGCGTCTCGTTAAAGCGATCGGTTCTCCTTGGCTATTTCTGATTTCTGATTAGACTTGTTAAGAATCGATCAACAATTACATAACGTTACACAAGTATATTAGTTCCTTTAAATTCCGTAAAATTCAAGGGGATTCTTTTTTGCTGTCGTAATGTTAATATTTTATTTATATTAAGTTTGAAATTTCCTTTGTTTTAGATATTAATAACATTGCAATTGTCGAGATCTCCAAAATTAATTCTTATCCAAAGTTGCGATTATTAATATTGCAGTTTCTTAACCTCTTGCGTTGGAATGACGTGCCACGCACGTCGGGAATTTTTTGTTCCGAAATTTCTAATATTCTCTCAGTTTTAAGTATGTTTAAGTAAAACAAATGGTAAATTTATTACTTCTCAATAATTTCTATCCAGTGATATCATACCGACGAGTTCGAAAGAAAAAAAGAAAGCGACGAATTACTGTATATACGGTTTGGTCACTCGTTACGGTCCGCAATCAGTTGCCAGCGCAAGTGGTTAACAATTAATGCTTTACTATATTGATAGTTTAGTTATTTTAAATATTTCTTTTGAATAACTTTTCAACGAGATTGCAAAAGTAATTGAAAAATATCTCGAGAACGAAATGTTTTCCTTCGTATTCATATCTCGTTTCCAGTTTCTATTTCTTACATCTTGTCAGATTGCTGCCCCTTCAGAGTCACAAACTGTCCGTGATCATTTGCCCCGATCTGCCGCCGATCTGTATCGATCCGTCTAACGAGGCGGATGAATAGAGGTAAACAAATCATTGACAGAGACGAGGGATCCTCAGCTAGTGACTGACGAGTGGAAGCTCAGAAGCGGATTTTCGTGGATCATCGTTAGAGCTCGCATTGATTTCTCCGGCTCAAGTGGCTGTGAATACACACGCCTGTGTCTCGATCACGTGCATTTGTTTACCTGTACCTGATTCTACGTGCACACGGATCGATCGCGGGAATCCTCCTCCACCTGAGGATCTCGAGTGTTATCAATTCATCCGGTGACTAACGTCTCGAACATCTCAATTTCGACGATTAAGCGATCGTCATAAATCTAAATTGTCCTTGTGTCTGGCTCTCAATCGTGCACACGCTCGTACACGGGGCGTCAGACGTCGCTGATTTGTCGCTTCGTGTCCAGTTGGACTGTACTTAACGCGTTTATACTTACTGAATAACGTATCGTATGTCATTTCGTTCAATGGACAAGTGAAAAGAGCAAAGTAAGAAACCGTGTTCCATCGGCGAAAGTCAAATTGTCGAACTAACTGATAGTTAACAGCAATGGCAAATTAACTTCGTAAACTTTTAATTTTAGAGATAACGATCGATTAAGCCGGCGCTGGATTTTACACTTCGAATAACGGTCATTTGTAAAATATCAATGACATCTAAACAAAAGTAAGCTATGAAAGAATTACGAAATCTTAGAAAGTTATGTGCATAAGAAATGGATAAGTTATTCCCTCGTTACTGGATTAAACTTGAAAACTGATAAGGAAATAATAAATTCGTATTCTCGAAAAATTGAAAAGTTATATACATATGTAAAAGAAACAGTAACAATGATATTTAATGTGAATATTAACCACGTTGCGCTGGCAACTGATTGCGGACCATAACGAGTGACCAAACCGTGTACAATAACTCGTCGCTTTCTTTTTGAACCCGTACGATATGATATCACTGGATAGAAATTGTTGAGAAGTAATAAATTTATTATTTGTTTTGCCTATTTTGTTTCACTTAAATATACTTAAAACTGAAAAAAATATTACAACTTTAGAACAAAAAAATTTTCAAAGCAAGAGGTTAATATTAGGATAACTACCTATAAATCTCAAGATATATAATTAAGTAATGAAAAATTCTTCGGCGACGTTAAATAATAAAAATACCTGTGCGTTACTTTCAATATATTACAGAACTGTTTTGTAATACATATTTATCTACGTTAGTATGATATACGTTAATTTAATATATTAAATATTATATAAAAACTCGTTCATACTTGTGTAACAAATTAATAAATCATTGACTCGTTATTAGGCCGAGTTCAATACTAGAGACAATAAATTCAATATCCTCGATGTATCACAACTCGTTTGTATCACAAATATACAAGCGTAGATGCAAGAATTCAAGATGCAAATGCGCATGACTGGCACAGGCGTTTACCAGTGCAATCCATCAAAACATCGTATATTCGATCACGCTGCACAATCAACGAACCTCATAAATTACACGTGCCAATTAACACGACATTCTCGAGCGTGCCGTGTATAACAATTACACACAGCGATCTGAAAAATCGTGACGCATTAGACGTCGCCGGTTATTGTATCTACGTCCTCTGTTGAGAGGACTAGGTGGCTGCCTCTTACCTGATGAAAAGCGAAACAACTTGTCATCCGTGTCTGCTTGCCCAGACGGCGGCAACTGAAAATATATATACGAGAGGACGTTTGATACACACCGTGTCGAGAGTTTTCCAGTCCTCGAGACGCGTGAAGGCTAACAGTCGACATCCATTTTCGTAAATCTAAGAAGATCATCCTTAACTGCTTATTTGCTGCAGCGTCCGCCATTTTGTTCACCCTGTTTCCTTGCTTTCTTTATGACCGAACTATTCTCATGAATTTACTATCGCGTTCAATCTCACTGCCTTTCTCTCTCTGTGCTTTGTCTTCTCTTTGTCTATGTCATTGTGTAAGTTGCAGAACGCGGACAAAGTATTTTAGTCGGTGAATAATTGATAGAAAAATAGAAATAACTCGACCGATTGTCTGAAACTATGCAATGAGTTTGGTGGATACATCGATAAAGTAAATTTTTTTTAATGGTTTTGCTACAGCTAGTGAAATATGTTCTGACTGGACTGCGGATTTTTATGATGTAATACAAAATTATTACAACGTTAAATATTGTAATATAATATAATATATAATATATATTGTATATTATAACATAATAAAATATAAAATTAGAATTATTTGGGGAAATTGAGCACTTTACAAAATGAAAAATCTCGTATTGCTAGTGCATTAATAATCGGGTTATAAAACATATTTATGATATTTAAAAATTTCATCATCTGTCAATAAAACGAAAATTATTGACCCATTAAAAATCGAGCAGTGATTTACCATAATGCTAAAAAAGTTCGTGAAATTGCAAACACAGTGACGAGAAAATATTGCACAGATTTGCAATGCTTTGAATTTTCTTCCACGGTTTGATGAAATTGAAGTTTTTATGATTCATTGAAAAGAACTGCGAATATTGGCAGCGTACACAGGAATTTTCTCCCAACAATTGAATATTATAATAAATACCTTGTTTCGTGTATTTCCATACCTTTGATATTAGTATAAAAATAAAATTAGTATATAATTCTGCGAGTAATAAATTTTAATTCACACGCGCACGTGACGGACGTGCATATTAGTCGCGTGACCTCACGCAACCGTTGTGATTCTAAATTCCATTTTTTGCTAATCTTCCTGTACGCGCTCGGTCGTCTCGAAACGAATAACAGCATCACGTCAGAATTTGAAATTTTAATACAATTATTCGCGGCAGAAAAATGTTATATTAATAGAATGCAATGTCCAAGCAAATGCACGTCTATCTCTTAGCTTCTCAGATAGTTTTTTCGTGTGATTCAGCGTGTTTTACTTGATGGAAAATGCTATTACAAACATTATATGTATATACCTATATATAATGTTATTACAAATTATCCATTATTGCTCGGTTTTCATTTTTTTAATATGACGAATATAAGTTGCACTGTAAATAATTCCTGACAAAATGTAGTTTGAAAAATTTTCAATGCCTCCTAGTGCAGTTTACGTTTCTTATAGCCTTCTCAGAGAGATAGTTTTCATAAGCACTCGTCCTACTATCATCCTTTTCAATAAACTCGCCCCTCTAACGTACGTAAAATGTATAAAATACAGCTTGGCAATGTAATATTATTGACAAGTTTACTAACCGATGAAGATACTCTTTTTCATTTTTCCTTTCTTCTTCCACTTCCTTTCTCACCTGCTTGCAATACCTTATAATGGCATTTTTTGCATGATAAAACAAAAAAAAATAAATAAATTGATGATACATCGATATGGTCGTTTTAATACACGGAGGGAGACTTGACGCTCGACAAAAAGTATGTACTTTGAAAAGAATGCAAATTCGATCTGTTTCGAAAGCATTTTCTTACTTGTATGATTACCAGTGAGTGTTAAAAACTTGAAAAGTATCGATAGTAGATGTTTATCACATATTTACCACAAATGAAACGTTATTTGCAATATGGAACATAGTCATCTGGTATTATTGTTAATACAAATGTAAATCTTGTGACTTTTGTATGTACAAATTGATTTGATTCTTCGTGAAATTATCTGACTTTTTTTAGTAGTCAATTTTTATTTCATTAGACAACTTTGGCACATTGCAAACATGTGAAGAAAAGAAAAATTATAATAATTTATTGTATTAATATAATATTTAGTACATATTCGACGTATTTAGGTTCTATTTTCTTTGAAAAAAAGAAAAATTTAAAAATGCACAGAAATTCGTTTCTATAGTTTAGTTGTGGTGGAATAAATATTTATATTAGTTTCACTTTTTGACCAAACATGACCACATGTTGCGTGAAACATCTGCATAATAAACACGAGAAACCGTTTATAGACAAACTGGGTTGGGAACAATTGGGAAACAATTTGCTTTGCGAAACAATTAACTCTCATTACATTCTGGAAGTGAGGTTCAACACGCGATCTTCGATGTTAGAAAGCAATGAATTCGTGAGGTTACATATTCAATCAGCAATAGCGATGAAGATTATGTTTCTTCGGTGAGTGAAAGTAATGCATTGAATACAAATACCGCAGAAAATGAAAGTCACAAACATTTACGAAAGACGTGTAAAACGACAATTTTTTTGAACAGGTAGATCAAGTTTTGGAATTATATCAGAATACATTTTATTCAGAATTGGCGGAAGCTAAGAAATTTTTAGAGCGTTCAAAAATTATTTGACAAAGACGGAATATTTCAACGTGTGAATTTTTCATTTTGAAATTTTTTAAATACAGAGAAATTGACTGTTATAAACGTTACAAAAATAATTATGCATTTTTCAAGAAATTGTTGCACTTGGAATGATACTTCAAACAGCTTTTAAATTAATATTCGTCTAAACAGCGTTATAAAAACATTTACAATCTGAACATTTATAATGTTCAACAATATATGAAGATTCATTAGTGTTCAAATTTTGTTCAAAATCGTTTATGAGAATATCGTCGATTGACTGTGTCGCGTATCGATGCCTATCACGATACGAATTTCTAAATGAATCGCGTTCATGAAATTAACACATCGCTGAAACAACCTCAAAAAGTGTATGTAACAATATTTTCTCAATTTCGATACTATAAGCAAAATTTCGTATCACTAGATTTACATTTGATAGTTTTACTTTACATTCGTGGCGTTCTGCAACCTTCGCTGTCAGATCCAAGTGAATTGATATCAAGCACTGCAAAAATAATTTATTTAAAAAAAAATATATTATAGAAAAAAGCTTGATTACGTTAAAACGCAAGGCACAACAGTTACATGTAATCGATACCTGATTGTTAAATATTGACATTCTCTTTTCCAAAGTCATTCGTTGATCAGACACACGTCTAACAAGGCGTATTAGTATTTTGTACTCGTATCCTGGATACGAGATAGACACGTGAATAACCTATGACACGAAGCACGAGCGATTCGTGACTACGAGGATTACTTCCCCTTGGGCACAGTCCCTTCGTTAACCTGCGTCACCACTTTGTCAATCTCAGCTCTATCAACCTAAGTAGGATACTCCACTGACCAATTGAAATTGTCTACAGATAGGCCCGTCCTGTCACTGTCTGCTTTTCGTAATTTATCGTGGATCGATACCTCGAGGTAACCAGCTAACGTCGAACCAGCACGTTCGCACGAGACTTGAATGAGATTCCAACAAGGTCTCGATGTACGTACACAAGAAGCAATCTTTCGTCGAACAACAGCACGATATATTAACACTAAACGTATCGGCGCTTCGTGTACACCTGTTCCTACCATAACCGGTCGAATGACCGGTTTAAAATTTTAGCGTCGAATTCTGTGTTCATTGTCACTTTTTTCCTTTATTTAACTCTTGTGCAAAAAAGATGAAAATGTATTTATAATGTCTTTTCTCATTTGAAAAATGCACTGTTTCTTCTATTAAATTGAAAATTAAATAGCTGTACCATTTTTGTAAAAGGACCTTTATCAGTTTATCAGTAGGCATACAGAAAGTTGCTGGCACGTTCAGTGTCAAGCATCGAGACGCTGGAAAATTTGAATGAATTTTACTTTATTTTATATTGTAGGGCTTGCAAGATAAAGATACATCGTCTCTTTTGTCGACTTATTCATTGAAAACGCACGTGTGATGTAATTCTGAGAAATTAATTTTAAAGTGAAATTACTCCATTCTTTCAACTTAATTTGTCTCTTGATGTCAAATTGATAGAGAGATAAAAAATTAATACCTACTGATGAAAAGATAAGTGGTTAAAATTGCAAATTTTTGTTCAATCGCGCGAGACATTTTACAAGAAAAATTTGTAAAAATTTATGAAAATTCAGTTTAATTTGCTTCTTACAAATTTATGAAACTGTATCATTATCTAAGTTAATTTTCATTGCAAGATTGCATATGTTCTTTTTTAATTACTGTAGTCGATAAAAAAAAAAAATGACAGAAAATATCGAGCATTGTAATACAGTAAAAGCTATTAGGATTAATAAATGTTCTAATATTTATGATCGATTATTCGAGAGCATTTTTGCGTTCAAGCAAGCATTGGATTTGAATATTTAAAACTACCAGAGTTGCAAAAATGACCAATTATTTTTTATTTTGTTATTTTGTCATGCAGGAATCGTTTGGATTTTCAGCATTATGTTTCTCAGAGGTTTGAATGATTTCCTGGTAGAATATATAAATAGAAGCTTGTATTCTTTATTGTTGAAACTTTCGCTGTTTTTTTTTTCCTTTTTTTGCTTTTTAATGTCTCTGATACGAGGTCATCATTTTGTACTTCGGTCATCGATGTGCTTTAGTCCAGTCTTTGAATCGAGCAGTAAATTTTTGTTTATCTACACGTGCATCGATATACTTACGCTCAATGAGGTACACGTTGCAACGAAATACATATAAAAATATGCCGAGGAATTGAAAATTTCCACGAAATTGATTTCCTGAATGGAGCATGGAGCATTCGTACAGCGGGATATAGGAAAGCTTATAAATATTACATGATCCGTGTTATTTTATTTCTAGTGTATCCTGAAGAATAGGTTCTTGTTGCCGTATTTACATATTTATTAGAATTTTTATTGTTCCTGTGTGCTTTCTATATCACGTGTGTATGTGTGTGTCTGTGTGTGTGTAACGTCGTAGAAAAATGCTTCGTACGGAGTGGTCTCTCTCTCTCTCTCTCAGCGACAGTACATTTAAATGGATGCTTGTCCTTTCGGGACAATATAAAATTTTTGATTGAGAAATAGTAGAGTAACGAGAACAAAGTGATGTACAATTATGATCTCGTGGAGATGGTAAATACAACAGATGCAGTTGAAATTTTATCTCTAATTAGTTATTCGAAAATTTACCGTGAAACGATGAAAAATAATCTTAATAAAATGATAATCGTAATAAAGAAGTAAAAAATTTGACCTACATATATAAATTATGATCTACATATATTATTAAAGATAACTATTTAGATAATTTTACTTACAGTTTTGTTAGTCTTTAATTGAAGGAAACGATCCGAAATACAAGTGTATGAGTATGAAAGTGTAGCATGAAAATTTGTTGAATCATTCATTCATTTTCTCTAACTTTCTTTTAATTTTTAATTAAAAAGGAAATATGACTTTCAGTCGGGTAACTCACGTTGTATTGTATATTCGTCCGTATACTTGTTGCACGATATCAGTATTGTCAAAGGAATTTTATTTAGATTAGAAAAAGATATATTATATACATGTTTATAAAACGAATTAATGATCGCAGTGGTTATTGAAATTTCAAACAGAAAAGAATTTTTATTGTCTTCATCCATAGGCATGAGTTTTGTAAAAAAAAAGAACGTTGAAGTTACGAATGTCCCTGAAAATAATAATTCCCACTTTATGAAAGAAAAACATATTTTTATAAAATTTTAAAGTGAAATTGAGATTCGACGTAATAGCAAATAAATTCAAACTCGTGAAGCTTCGAAGATCTTTCGTGAAAATGAAAACAGTTTTATATTTAAGATCAGAAACGCCCGTTTTTAAATTTTAAACGCATTCGCCCCGAGCTGTTTCATCTTCTGACGGAAACAAAAGAACATCTTCTAATTAATTAAAGTGGCAATTGTCCTAATTTTCAAACGAATCTTAAACAAAAGTTAAAATCTCGCGAGGCAGTTTTGCCAAAGTTTCACATTTAAGTATTATTTTAGTTTATGCCTGTTTGAGAACTCTCCGAGTTCCACAGGCTTTCGCAGTTTAATCTTAATTAATGTAAAAAGTGCTTGAAAATTCCAAAGATGTTGGGGAATTTGAACGATGCTCGAATTACAGGGGATCATCTGTTCGGGCGATTTTATCGTTCGTTAAAGTACTTATCCTATACCTTGGCAACTGCGCCATGATAATAAGTTAAGAGTTCGAGTTGAAATTATTAGAGTTTTAAATATAGGCTTTCAAGTATCGACTCTGCATGGGCATGACGTGTTATATCATCATTTTGTGGAATTACTTTACAAAGATAACGTACAACTATGATTGTACAATTACTTTACAAAGATAACATATAACTGTGATTATACTTTCATTAATATTGTCTGTATATTATATATATTATATATATTATATGTATAACCATATACAACTATACTTATTATATATAGTTTATTTATTGTATCACAAAGCAGCTGTTTCGTCCAGTTAAGAGAAAGTTATTTCCATTTTCTTTGCCAGTTTCGTTAGTTTCTGAAAATCATGGAACCCTATCTTTAATGACGTTTCGCCAGCTTCAAAGGTGTTTGAAGGCAAAAAGGTGTTTGAAGCGTTTCTATTTAGACGCCCTCCGGGGTCTGTGCCAGCCTCAGCCCAGAACAGAGCTTGCGCTTTTTCTTGTTGCAACTCGTGCTCGTTAGCATCGCCAGTATTTCTCTGGCCCCGATGTTGCGGAATCGTTACTTTGATTACGCTTTTACTTGGCTGTTATCAGAGAGACGTGTTATCTTTTGCTTTGCTCTCTATCTCGCGTCTAAGACCCGTGTCTGTTTACTTTTCTTTTTTCTACAACGCTGCGAAATTCGCAGTGTGACGAGACACGCATGCTCTCGCCTGATGTCGCCGCCAAATCTTGGTGTCTGTTTTTCTTTTCCCATTTTCGAGGTTGGTGGACATTTAGAGATCAATATATATTAAAAAAAAATATCAAAATGAGAAAGTTGATTCTTTTGTCGTAACCTTTCGTTACGAGGTAGGAGGAGAGGTGAAATTGTGCTCCGTGTTGCTTCTTCCAACCGACAGAGGGGAAATTTCTTCATGAGAGAAGAAGAAGGTGGATAAAGAACAACAAAAAAAGGATAACAGAGGATTCTAAAAGATTCCAGCGTGTGTGTTTCTAAAGAGAGAAAGAGAATGAAATCATATGCTCATAAAATTATAATATGTAACTGATGAAACAAATTTCTATTATATAAGTTTGCATTTTCAGTATTTTGTAAATTAAAGGGACAACAAGTTAGGCAACCTTCTACTTGGAAACGAAATTTTTTATAAAACGATATTTTATTGTGTAAATTTTAAAATATTATATTATGAAATTATATTGTATTATAAAACTTTTTATATATTATATAAAACTAGAATATACTATATTTTATATATTATAACATATTAATATAATACAATATAATATTATATTATATTATGTTAATATATGCTAATATACAATATTTTATAGTATAATATTTTAATCTTTATAAAATAATATTCTTCTCAGCTATATAATTCTATCCTTGGATTCTGGCTAGTTTGGAATTTTTATTTCCACCTGAAACGCGTAGTTTTTGCCACTCCTCTGCAACTAATAAACAATCCTCGATCAATGCATCACATCCGATATTAATTGAATATTCTTTCGAAATTTGTGACGAAAAAATCTACACACACGCACATAGCAAAATGATGAAAAAATATTTCCACCGTGATGTGACGCTTGGGCTGTTGCTCGCAATTTTTCATTAAATATCCACGGCCAACGTTTCGTTAAAAAGAAAATTAAATCGGCCCGGTCGTGCCGTAAATTTTATCGCTCTCGGAAAATTAATACGGAACAACTATGGCCGTATTTTTTCAATCGACCGAGATATCGTCTCGCGGACGAGAGCGGCAACGCTCCGGTTCACTTCCGGAAGTGCGCGGGTATGGCGTCGTTTTTCACAACGGGAAACGCGTTTCATCGATGGCGTGCAATGAAAAGGTTGAATTCGCGAAAAGAGAAAAAGGAAAAAAATCTGCGACGCGTTAAACGAGCCGGGAATGTAAAACCGAGAATCGAACGCTGTTCGAACGCGGTTCAAAACGCCGTGGAAAGGGGCGGGGAGGGGAGGGGAATTCGTTCTTGACGTTCTGCGTTTAACAGGGTCGAAAGAACTGAATCGACGAGGGTCGTGCGATACGGTGGTTAAGGTTTCGCGAGCGAAAGAAGCGCGGTTTACAGAGTAAAAAAAGAGGAAAGAGGAAAGTTGCCTCGCGGTCCGACCTCGTCCTCGTTGTTAAGCATAATTGCTATTTATTGCGCGCGGCTTCGCAATTGTACCGCGCTCGCTGTAATCCTGGCTGGTTATTGCCGCGTTTTAGCGACGAGACAACCGCCTTTGGCCGCCTTTTTCCCGCCAACGATGCTTATTGCGCTGAACACCCGTTCGCTCGAGCTTCTTCTCCATCGTTTGACTGTCGTCGCCATTGCCACCGAGATTGTACGTCGGTACGTTAGGCGATAGTTGTCGCTGTTTGTGAATCGTCGTCGTTGGGAACAGCCAGCACCGGGCATCGAGCGATTGTTACACGTGCTTATATTATCGTGCGTTAATAACTGAACACTTGGCGCAGTTTCGTTAAAGGACTGATACTTTCGTTACGTTTTGTTACTTTTGTCGCGATCGATAAATTTTTTCTTTTTTTTTTTTTTTTTTTTTTTTTTGAAATATTAATTTCTCGCATTTTCGAATTTATTTTTCATTTCTGATAGCCGATGCTTCGTGTAAAATCTGTATAAATCACTTCAGTGTGATTATATCTAGCTTTTGTAAAATTTTCAACGATGCGTGCTTAAATTCCGCGGCCGTTGAATTATTATTTTTATTTATTCTCTTTATCAATATCTCCGTTTGCACGATATTTACTGCAATTGTATTTTGTGTTGCAATGATTCAGAAGCGTTCAAAATAGAACAGCGTAATTTACATGATAATATCAAATAAAACATTGTCGTCAATCTGGAATTAACTAAATTGTCGACTAATCTAAATTAAAATGCCAATTCTATTGAATTTCAATTATCTATTTAAATTGTCTAGCTAAGTCCACTTGATCTAAAAAAAAAGCTAATAATCTAATCTAAATTAAATAAACGTGCTTGATAAAATCTTCAAACTCGATTTCCTCGAGAACGAAGCCACGTGGAATCCATTTTCTTCTTTCTTCTTTTCGACTTATTTTTGAATGTGGACCCTGTATATTACACTAAAGAGTTCTTGCGTCTAAAATAGCAGATGATACTCTTTCTGTTTCCATTCTCTCTCTCTCTCTATTTCTCTCTTTTTTTTGTTGGAAGCGCCACGACTTTATTAATAAACAGGAATATACGAAGACTCAGTGCAAGGAAAACGCGTCTCAATTTGCATTTGTTAAGCGAATAAATTAAATCTGTCGCACGAAATAAATTAAATACCTGTTTATGAATGTTACATGAAAATTACGTCGTTGCATCCGACAGAGTTGTATTCCTGACACGAAGGCGACGACATTTATCCTGTTTTTCTCTTTTTCCTTCCCCCTTTCTTTTTTTTTTCTTTTTCTTTTTGCACTTTAGAACCAGTCGCGCCAAAAAAACTAGACGCATTTGTCGTTTAATCAACCAACCAGCAAAAGAAGCCAGAAGAATTAATAATCACGCACGCGCGGGTTCACGCGATCCGTGTCAGCGTATTGGAGGACAATAGCCGGAGGAGTTATTTCGGGAGGAATACGCGCGCGTGCGTGAAACGAACCGCGAGCGATAGAAACGAGAGCGGCTAAATAGCGCTTGCAATCCGTTTGTTCTGGCTAACAGCGCGGGGCCAAAAACTGTCGCGCGCTAATGACTCACTAAATTTCATTCGCGCCGTTTTGCAACGCGGCGCGGCGAGTTTCTGCGGTTCTCCAGCGGGTTGCTTTTCAACTCGTTTCATTTTTATTCACCGTGTCTCGTAATTCCCCGTGAATTTTCCCACCACCGCAACCTGGATGGTAATATCGTTTTGTCTTCCATCGTTTCCGCCTCTCTCCTTTCTTTCATTGCCCCCTCCCCTGGGCGCTGTCCTCTGAAACTACTCGACGCCGGGAATTCTTTCGAAGAAAACCCCACGATGCGATTATATAACGTAAAAACGCCTGGCAAATCTCGGCCGGTGTTAATTCCAGCCGCCCCGTGCTGTCTCAACTCCCTCGCGAGTATCGGGAACTTTCCTAACCTCTTGTTACGCCCGAAATTGCAACATTCTCTCTCTCAGTTCTAAGCACATTTAAGTATAACCGAAACAGAACAAACAATACATTTAACTTGTCGCTTCTCAATAATTTCTATCCGGTGATATCACACCGACGAGTTGAAAGAGAAAGCGACGAGTTATCGTGTATACGGTTCGGTCGCTCGTTACGGTCCGCAATCAGTTGCCAGTGGTTAACCTCTTCAGAAATATAGAAACGCATCATTTTGATGTGTGATCATTTTAAAATAATACAGCTTACTTAATATTATATACTTGCTTAATATTTTAATTTGCGTGTTTATCATTGTCCTATTTTTTTTTTTTTTTTTTTTCGAGAAATCAAGAAAGTTTTACGATTCTTTTACGTAAAGCATCGAAAATCATTTGTTAGAATAAAAGGGACTGTTTTCGGTGAAAGAAATCCTCCGTCGTGTTTTTTTACATGCATATCACTCTTTCCTGTCGCAAACGGACCGCGGATTTTTGAATTCTCACGGACATAATTAAAGAAATGGAACCTAAGCAGAACCTAAGTGTTTGCAATGGATACTTTTCTTTATGTTTTTCACCTTCAGATTTTTCGCAAGTGCATAAAAATTCGAGGGCACGGTGGAACTTTTCCTACTTAATTTCTTACTTAATATATTAGTTACCAGATATTAAGATGGAAATATTTTTATTTACGTTAGTTCCATAAGAATAGACTAGTTTCCAGTGAGTATGGAAGCAGAAGAAAATACATTGTTCCTCGAGACACGATTTTCGAACATTGCACACATCGTTCCATCGTTCATCGTTCCATATCAAGTATAATATATAGCTGACTGTAATATGTAGCTATAGTACATCGCTAATACAGCATGTAGCATATATAGTTGTAATATATAACTAACTAAGGGACTTTAGGTGATTTTGACATTTGTGAGACTCAATATTCTTATTATATCAATAAAATAAATATTGGTTCATACTGTTATATCATACTGCTATGCTAAATAAATATTATTATATCTATGATATTACAAATTGCATACTAACTGAAGAGGTCCTTGTTAATATTTGAAAAAAAAGAAAAGAAAAGGATAATGGCAGATAATGGATTTGGATACAGTATCAATTGCATTTAAAAGGTTTTTATTTAAACCTGCGTGATTGACGAGCGAGCAAAAAATAATATGTCGTAAAATGCGATACATTGTCACAGACGCGACATTTTTAATCTCCCTGTGTTGTTTCAAAGCCGCCCGCATACACCTGCCAATCATCTGTCATTGTTGAATGCACAAGTTCATCCAGTTTATTTTCAGGTGCCTCATTCATGCGCTACGTTTGATATTTGTTGCGTTTCGATCGTGGAATATAACATTTCCTTTCTCACAACTCGAGTTGTGACGAGCATCTCTTCAGTTGATATTCGTTTGTCGACGTTGCAACGAGACGTCTAAGTATTCGCCTGATCTTCGAATACTTATACAATAATCAATTTTTACGATTACAAAAGAAAGGGTTACGAAGAGCCTGAAGTTATGACAAATGCGAGGAATGTTCGACCGTTCTTCGAAGAACTGTGAACATCTGAAGCGACGAGAATTGCAGCAAAAATCTGAAGAACATGAGCTGTGCGGTTTGCAATTTGTAGAGATACATGTTTACATGAATAAGAGATGAGTCGTGTTTACCGGTGAAAAGAGGTTTTAGACGAACCTGATGGCCTGCGCTACTATTATCATGATTTACGAAAGGAGCAACAACTTGCGAGTCGTCGACCCGTGAAAGGTGATGATATAATGATTTGGCCAGGTATCGATACGTTGGAAATAAAATTTACTGCAGGAAAATTGAATAGTATAAGGATTGACGAACGAGATTATCACGTGCGCCGGGAATAAATTTTTCAACGTGATAATACTGTAAAACGATATTTTGCAAACAATAAAAATTCGTGTTTTGGAATAGTGTACCAAGTCTCCTGGCTTAAATATTATAGAAAATTGTTGTTGGAGAAATTTAACGAGGATCCAGAATGAAAAGCAATTTGCAAATGAATTAAAAAAATTTTAAGTGTAGGAGTGGGAAAAACTAAACCAAAAAATCATTGCGAAACTATATAATAAATTTCTGCCTCAAAGAATGGCTGTCGTTATTAAATGCAGAGGTCATGCCAATTATTAAATTCGTCTCTTTTATTTCTATGCATTGTTTTTCACATTTTGAAATGTGCTATCACTTTTAACCCGCTAAATATTATCATATCTCTGTCTGTTTCAATAACACAAAATCTATTGCAGAAAGTTTGATTTATGTTACACACGTTGGTAAAAGCACTACGCGCTATGCATGTGGGAAAGATTTTGCATCATTTCATAGATTTTGTTTGACACTGGCACTACCAAAGTGGTCAAAACGATCAACTTATAATTCTCTATGGAAATTTTATACATTTACAAATTTATTTTAGACACTCGACTGATTTTTAATAAAATATATTAACAGAATATTTGTGTCCCTACACTTTAATTTCTCTGCCACAAGTATTACACTTTGGTCGCCGCTAGTTCTAGTGTTAGAAAAGAAATTTTATTCCTATCTTTTTCCTCTGGGATTTCTACCAACAAAAAAAAAAAAAAAAAAAAAAAAAGAAAAACAGAAAAAGGAAAGAAAAGGTATCAGAAACAATCCCGCGTATAATAATACCAACGAACGAGAGAGCACGAGCAGAGAGGAGGAAACCAATCCCGTAAACGATAATGTATTTGCGCGTCGAGATGTATTTTACGTTCCGATACTTTACTCTCGGAGAGATAAACGACGCGGAGTATGATCGTACATACAGTTACACGTGCAGTCAATTATGTCTAACTACCTGATTGTACTCTCCCTTTATCCTACCTTCCCCTAGCGAGATGATCTTCGGATCTCGAACCACCGGGCTGCTATTTGCCCGTCCTTGATTTAACGCTCGCGTCTAAGGCTGAGAGAAACTATATCGCGGCTTTAACAGACATTATCCCGCGCTCGTATTGACAGCCACAGGTGGGTCAGGCTTCGTAAACCGAGTGCCATCTGAGAGAACAATAACTTGGCCATCGGACCCCCGGTAAGCTGATGCGAATGCAACCCCGGCGACTATTAATGGACGATAATGCGTTGTCATTCAATCGCTGGATAATCAGCCTGCAGTCATAATTTATATACAGTTGCGATTGTTGCAGTCGTGCACGTTGACAAAAATACCTATTGTTGCCCGTCTGTCAATAGCACCTGGCAGCGAAACAATGACCACCGATGATCATCGGATCTCTCTCGTTTTCGTGTAATTGGACTGCTGCTACGATCGATTCTCGACAACCCGCGACAAAGCTCGAAAGTTCGTCAGGTTCTGAGTTTGACCTTTGAATTTGGATTGTCCTAGACGTAGGAGGAAAGAACGATTAACAGAAGGTTGTTCTACGCGAGAGTAAAAAAAGAGTAAAAAAAAGATTTTTCCATTCAGAATTTCATTCTCGAGGAAATGGATTTCGAATGTGTTGAGATATGTTAATATTTTGCTCGTGTACACGCGTGCTCGACAAATATTTTCAAACTCAACTTCTCTCGAACGAAAATGATACGACAATGATTAATAATTAATGATTCTCTGTCATCTCTGGAATTGGTAAATTTCGACCAAACTCGATTCTCTCGAGAACAAAACCTTTTAGACGAAGGAATTTCGTTCTACATTTTCGAGACGAATCACTCTACTTTCCATTATACTTGCTGAAAAATGATATTTTCGTTTTCTCTTGTAAAAGATATATCTTGTTATGTTTTTCCCCAATGATTCTCATGAGCCATGATATTTCTTTTGCAACGTGTGTGATATTTGTCGAATGAATAATACTCTTGAAAACGAGAGACGTTATTATCACTCGCGCATAATAGGCATATATATTTCGACGCAATGATACGACGATAAGCTTGAACTTTTTCATACGGAAGAATTCGCATTTAATTTAATGCGCTCTGGCAGATTGAAATTAACCCGACAGATCGAACTTTTTGCGCCGATCGGTTATCCTTCACTTCGCTTATTTTACTTTAAATTGGCGATAATGTGATACACACGCGGAAATGAACGAAGCTTCTTTTATTATTTATGAGCGTGGCTCCGTTATTTCTGACACCCGAGCAATTATACTGTTACTGTTTTATCAAACGTTTCAAATGTAAAAGAACACGTTCGATCATTGATATTACGCGTTTGACCGAAAGGTTTTTAGTTCATTTCATCATCGAAGTGAAATTGAATTGAACCTCAGTTTCTAATCTCTCGTTCGTGTAGTTTAATTATTGGAAATCTGTTATAATCTATAATATTTCGTGTTTTACACGACATCAGAGGTATTTAATTAACATCCAATCTAGGAATCGAAGTATAATGACACGATCCTATTGATAACATTTTTTCTTTACATAGAACAAAAATAGAATTGACGGGTCTTGGAAATTTAATTCCCTCGTGCTTGATGCTCTCTGTATTTTTCTTTCATTTTACATCAATCAACGTTCAGTTATATTATAGTATGAATGACAGAATTTATTATGGAATATCTATAAATATGATATATCCACATATTTATGCACGTATTAAATTAAATATATAATACAAATTTATATTGTATTAAAATTTCATTTTATTTTGTGTACTACAAAATTAAAATAAGTAAAAAATTCAGTTTAATTCAGAAATTAAATTATCTAATTTTAAATTGTTAATAGTTGAGAGAAATTTATTTTCTCGTTAGAATAATTAAAACTGTGCCAGTGACTAACAGTAATGGATAAATGCTAGTTAATAGTTACTTGAGCTCAGTGAACTTGAATTAATATGAACTTGATTTAATAGGAATATAACAAAGTATAATTAGATATGTCATATTTCGAGTAATAATAACTTATTAGTAGATTTTTGTGCATTCATAGAAAATTTGAAGGCACAAACATGCATACGATGCACTTAATGTACAAAACTATTTACAAGATTC
Organism: Tetragonisca angustula; assembly: GCA_036937485.2. Taxonomy (NCBI): domain Eukaryota; kingdom Metazoa; phylum Arthropoda; class Insecta; order Hymenoptera; family Apidae; genus Tetragonisca; species Tetragonisca angustula. The sequence continues at coordinate 2,640,700 of JAWNGG020000013.1, forward strand.
AAAGTAGAGTATTAATTATGACACTACGTAGAAGAAGTAATTTTATATTTAGGTCCCATTTCTTTAATTACGTTTTCGTGAAAATTTGAAAACCCATAAACATCTGCGGTCTGCTTATAAATATTTATTTACATACATGTATAGAAATACTTACAATTACAATCAAAAATATAATTCATAATTATAAAAAAAATATGTACAATTACGAATTTATTATAATTGTAATTATTAATTTACGGCTATGAAAAGGATTCTTTACTGAATTCTAACATATTGCAACGATCCACGCATATTACGTATAACATGAAATTCGTAAAGCGCTGAATCTCCATTTTCTTCTACTGTATTTGCCTCGTTACAAAATTTAAATGATCATTATTATTGAATCGGTATCGGTTATTGGAACATAAGAAATCCAATTCAAAGTTTATTGCACTTGTTACTCGTATTTTTCAAACAGTTGTCTCTCTCGTTCCCAAATAGAAGACCAATTCACGAATCGTTCCCACGAAGCGATCCCAGTTGAAACTTCTTGCTTAATTTTGAAGATCCTCGGTACTTTTTTTTAAAACTTCTGAAGTTCTTTCATTCAGCTTGCCGTGTCTTTAATAAAGTTCTCGTCTCCACCGAAGTCGTTTTTTGTCCGAAATCTGTAACAAGTTCTCGTTCTATTCAACTCTATTCTATTACACTTGCGTCTATTAATTTCATATTTTCTGTCGAATTTCATATTGAATAATTTATTTGGATTGCACTCCCTTGGAACGAACGTTGGACATTCAAAGACAGAGACACTCTTGACGTTCTTAGAGACATTCAGAATCTCATGGTATAAATTTATGATTATAAACTCGCAACACAAATTGATCGAATACATAGAAATAACAAATATGTAATAAATGATACAAATTTTTTCCATTCAACATACTTGAATAATGTAGTATTTTACAAAATTACTTGTATTAAGAATTCAGTAATTTATGAACAGAATTTGATACACGTGCTTCTTAAATTTAATTAGTATCTATCTCAAGCATTAAGTTAAAAATTTAATAAAAAAAAAAACAATATGCCGAGATCAGTTTGTTACATATCAGTTCATGAATTAATTATTAAATATCTTTAACAATAGCTTCTAATTACAATGAAAGTATCGAAAATCGTTTCATGAATTTAAATCGAATATAAATTAATACAACAATAAAGTACATCGGTCGTATTCGCATCGTTTACTACTACAGTGATTGAACCATTATCATGTTTGCTGCCATGAAAATTTTACAAAGGGAAAATACGTTAATATTTTATTAAAACATTTCATCGATTTAAAATAACAATAAAACAGACGTTTATTAAATTAAATATATGATATGACAAGAACAAGGCTGCACTTGGAAACAATGCGGAATATCGAAACAATAAAATTTCACGATAATGGAATATTAATGGATACGTTCAAGTGTCCAAACTTTTCGGTAATAGACATCAGTCAACATTGTGTCGAAATATTTTACCAGTTCCACTTTTTACGTATTGTTAAAATTTCAACTGTATCATTGAATTTTTGAAAAAGTCACGACCAAATTTCACGTCATATTGATAATAGCTTTCACCCGATATTTGTAAATAGAATAAACATTGGATCGAATTCGCTTAATTTGAAAGGAAATACAAAAGTTTTGTTTCGTGCATTTTATTTTATTTTTATGTTTTTACCGAGGATATTATTAAACTTCCGACCGATTCTATGTTCTTACGAGCACGATTAAAAAACTAGAATTCAACTTGATTTATTAAATATTTGCTATTACTAGTATTCTAATTTGTATATATGTTTTTTGCATATGAAGGCTACATGTGAAAACTATGATTGGCCATGTATTTCTTTTATGAAAGAGAAATTTCAAAATTCAATATACTGTTAATTAACTCCACGTCAGAACTATTTCTATCTGATTCCACTTTGAATTAAACTATTCACTTTGAAAGAAGTGGATTTTTCTTTTTAATCTTTTGCAAAACTTTGTTAACGTTTGATTTCGTTCGAAATCGTCGAGACGGCTGTTCTGTTTGGCAGAAAATTTCGAAAGTGAATTATTGCTGAGGGAACCATTTCGTAAATGAAACTCTCCAGAAATTGGTTTTTATTAATTTTGTTTCTTCTTTTTGGTTTTAGGTAAGTGGTTAACGTGCTTGCGGTTTCGCCATTTCCGGAGGATCGAGCGGTGAGTGTATTTCGATCGTCGCGAAAGTAGAAATCTCTTTTCCTTTTTTTCTTTAGTTTCATTTAGAATGGTATTCTTCTGAAGAGATAATTTGATTTTTTTAGGGAGGGTAATTCCAGAATGAGTTATTAGCAGTGAATTTTTGCATTTCTTTAAATGAAAATTTAAACTACATGAATTTATTTAAATTGGAACGAAATTTTTTCCAATGTTTCTCTTTCATGGATATCATGCTCTTTCGGAAGCATGTTTAGTTAATGGCCTTGGAGTTAATGGCTTTTAGGCTTCCTACATTTCAAAAATTCACTCGTTGAATAATAAAAATTATGTGTGTGTCACATGAGTGGGGCATCAGGATTTTACAGATACTTAGGCCAAAAAAAAAGAAAAAAATATTAGGAATCACCGATCTATACTGTGCAACATTTATACAAATTCATTGGATCATGAAATCAAATAATATGATACATTTGCAAAAATTAACTTTCTTTCTTCGACACTTGACAAAAACAAACGGCTTCTTTCTCCGCGTGTGACTGTCCGGTTTTAGCTTTCCTCTCCCGTAACCATTTTTCTTCAACTACGTATTTCCTTTTATTTCGACTTTCTTTTCTCTCTCTCTCTCTCCCTCTCCCTTCCTTTGTACGTTGGCTTTTCTTGTCGTGGCTTTCCTCCTCCGCGGAGAAAGCGCGGGGAAAGAAAGAAAGGACGAATGAAAGGAGAGAAAAAGGATTCATAGACACCATTTTGTCACGACAAAAGCGGTGAAAAATTGTCGAGTCTTGAGCACGCTATTCTTGCAAAATGAGGGGAAACAACGGCAAAGGGGGAATATGATTTACCAGTTGAAAGCCCCCTTTTCGCTCTCTTTGTATTTATCCATGGGCCATGGTACTCGCGCCACCGATGCTTCTTCTTACTGCTTACGACCGATACGCGAAGTCTCTCCCCAGTGGTACGAGATATCTCGTTGCTCTCCGCGTGGTTCACGGCCTGATAAAGTTTCGCTCGGCGAATTTTTCGAAAGCAAATTTTTGCTCTTCCGGAGAAAGCTTATTGAAGAGACGGTGGCGCGATGCACACCATCGGAAAGACTTTGTCAAAATTCTTCTACGTCTTTTTTTTCGGAGGGGGAGGGGGAAGAAAAAAAGAGATCAGGCGTTTCCTCACGGACAATGCGATATGGTTGGTCATAGGAGGGTTAAATGACCGTGTTTCATCAGGAAAAAACCGATACGTGTCCGCGGGAGAGAAGGAAGACGAGCGACAGATCAATAAAACGCAATTTCGTTCAGAAATGGGTGAAAGAAATTGGATCGTAAGAATCCTGTTCTCAATTAGCTCGGGAATTTCGCGTTTACCCGCGCGAGTTATTTTATTTTCTGACAGTTATAAATAATTACGAATAACCGTAGCTGTTTAACTCCGATTTGACACATTTAACAATTAACAGTGATAAAGATGTAAAACTGGTGGAAAGACGGACTGTTTTCGAATGATTTATTATCATTTGATTAATAGCATTGTATTAACTCGTATAGTATGCAGAGGAAACGTACGTTTACGTTTATGTAAAATTATTGGAGGATCATGCAAATTGTAATTAGTGATGTAATTGAATTCGTTTATAAAAAGAAGTGAAAAATTTTGCGTGTCAACGATTCTTTCAGTATCTTTAACGAGACAACAGCTTCAAATAATTTTTAAGATTATTATTGTATTTCTCCGAAATGCAACAGTTTATGTTCTATCATATTTTCTGCAGAATTATAACAACAATGGGTAACACCATCAATATCTATCATAGAAAGAAAATTAAAGTACACCCTTTATTAGATATTGGAACATGAGAAAGTGTGTTGTATTATTTATAAATGTTTCACTTCAAAGACAAAATTTAAATTTAAATTTCATGTTTCCCACGAAAGAAATAATTATAATTGCAGTACGATATGATTGCATTGTGTTTGTAAATAATAGACTGAAAAATATGTAACTGTAATCTATATTTATTAAACGTGTATAACTTTATATTTCTGTTAAAAATAACTGTTCAGTTAAATATTAAACGCAATATTTAAGTGTAAGGTGTGTTTAGGCGTTAGGAATATTTAGTTGTGATTTATGCTAATCTTTCGTATTCGATTTATTTGATCATGCAAATTGTTCCTTATTTAAAAACGAAATTCTTTTTCTTGATACGTAAAACTAAGATCTATTATCTATATTAGATGATTCTTACTGGGTAAATGTTTATTTTGTGATTTTGGGATAATCGAATTCGCCTTTGTTCCTTCTCGGACAAATGGAGCGTAAATCAAGCGTAAAGAGAGGAGTGTAAATACTACAATTATGTCGGAGGCTCATCCCTCACAGACCGAATAGCGCGAATGAAATTGCATTCTGAAATTCATTAGAAACTCGACACCCGAATTAAATGATATTTGTGTCTTCGACTTAAGAAGCTTACACATGCAATTCATCAAACCATTTGTCTTCGTTAGACAGCGTTTCCGAACCGAAATTTGCATTTGTATTAATTAAACTATCATCTTCTATTAATTTGACAGTACAAATTTTGACAATGCGATTACTTAACGAACAAAGCAAAATTAAACCAGTTTTACTTAATTTTAATATATTGTAATTTACTAGATTGTATATTTATATAAATATATTGTTATTTTCGCTATTTTATTATTTCTGTAAGTATTTCTATCTTTTATTATTTTTTATTCGAATATAATATTATATGTAACCGTACATACTGCACTATAATTTAAGTGTATTTGAAGTAGAGTTTACTGTTCGAAAAATTGTTTATAAATTTTATAGAATTCGGAAGTACAAAAAGTAGTATTATTTTTTTTTTTTTTTGTAATTATTCTCTCCAAACACATAATGCTCTTTCATTTAGAAGAAGATAATATTCTAATATTCTTTGTAGTTTATATCTAATCGATCACAGTTTGCAAAAAAGAAAAAAAAAAGAAACAAAAAACTAGAATGCAATTTATTGCTTCTGAAGGTTAATTGCTCAAATATTGCCAAACCTGAATAAAATTTGATTTTAATTAAGAAAATCAAGCATAATTATCTTTATTAGCTTTATGAAAATATTGACAGATACATGTTAATAATACGAAGAAAAGCAATAATACACAACAAACGAAGAATTTCCTCTCATTTTTATTTATTACATGAATTAATAATTTCCCAGTTTTGCTCGACGAAGCAATAAATTTCATCATTATTTAAATAACAGAAAGTGTAGTACCGATTGAATGTTTATCGAGGGAAACAGGATACAAAATTCGCAAAGCATCATAATCGTGATGAATCCGTTAGGATATCTCGATCGTTCACGATATTTTTCGTATTATAATATCTCACGTTATTCCACACCTCATAAATTTCGTTTGGAGGTTAATAGCTTTTGGGAGCAATATCAAACATTTTCAGTCTTTATATGTTGGTTATCGACGCTCGTGCAAAATGTCGCTGAATAAATAATTAAAAACAAACTGTAAACCAGATGCAAAATAATTTATATTAATGCAACATGTTGTTTTGAAACTGAAATTGTACAATATTAAAAAAAAAAAAAATTTATTGTCTGTTTTACATTTATTTATTAAGCCGAAATGATTTTACAAATGTAAAAAATATAAAAAGAAATTACAGATACGAAAGATGTGCTATACAAACATGCAAATAATGTAGAAAATATAACAACGACATTATAAATATAGAGAAAGGCAAAATAAAGGAAATCAAAATTTATATTTTATGAAAAATTAACCGAGAATTTGATTAAAAATTTAATTAAAAATTAATATTTTGCCTACATTTTGATATTGCTGCGTCGATAGACGACTCTTATCACTTACATTTGGTCGCTAAAATTTGAATATCAATACGTTGACTGTTGGTGATACAATTTACTGAAACTTTTAGAATAATTAAAATATCGTTCGCTTTCTTCAAGTTTTTTCAATCGATGAGATTTATCCTAGAGAACGTTGTTAAATAAAAAAATGTGCAACCACAGTGAAATATATTTTTCGCTGGAATATTTTTACATTAAAATATATATTTTACACTGAAATTATATCATGTTTCACATGATTCATTGAAATGTTAGTATATTTGTATTTCAAGCAAAATACGGAATTCTTGTAATAGTTGACGCGTTAATATTTAAAGATCTTATATTCGAAACAGTAAATTGTTATAAATTTTTCCTAAGAGTCCTTCTCTCGAGAACAAAAGTATTTTTAAAAATTATTTGGCGCACGTTACTATCAAACCATTTATTACGTGATTAATTGTGTATCTATTTCAAAAATCAATTATACTTGAGAATGAAACCAAATTTATAGTCATGTAAATAAATACATAAATGTATAGAATCCAAATTATAAATTCGTACAAAGTATGCAACAAAGTGAATGTAGAAATTAAGTTATTCAATCACTTAACTATTCAATTACTGACTTTTGCTTGTTAACCGGTTAATTCAGCTAATTAAACTTTCCTGTTTCTCGAAGAAATTTTCTTTCCACGGAATTTATTAAACTTTAAATTACGGCTGTCGTAACATGCGATGCTTACACAATTTTAAATCAATAAATTGAGGCTAAATATAATCTTTCAATTAAAAGTTTCGAAACATTGGAAGTTGGTTTACATGATATACACGCAGTGGGGGTGTGTCTCAAGGTGGTGATTCCACGTGAAGAATTCCTCATTTGAAGAGATGAAAGAATTAAATTTCCCCATCAAAACCTTCTTCTTCTTCTTCTTCTTCTTCTCCTTTGTTCTTGAGAAAATCGAGTTTGGAAATTCATGAAGCATACTTGAATTCGGCTAATTCTGGCCACGAACAAGAAATTATCCTGCAAACATGAATCAAAATCGCAAGTACACCGGTTTTTATTAAACCGAATTTTAACTGAACGTAAGTATCATGTAAATTACTAATAATTATATAAAAAAATATCTTTACGTGACTGAGAATGATACATTTTGATAAAATATGTACAATTACTTATCATATTATTACTGTTTTCGATTTTAGTTTAATAGAAACAATTAATTTGCAAACAACGCCTCAGAAGACGGGAAGAAAATTTTATTTTACTTTAATTTTCGTTTTCGCGAGTGGAATAACCCTCCTTATCGATCCAGTCCAGAATTTGCTGAATTCACAAGTTACATGCGATAGACATTCCAAACTTGATTCTCTCGGATCAGAAATATTTATCTCTCAGTACTGATATATTCTTTTCACATAAAATCACTCTCTTCTCGTGTATTTTTACATCTGAATATCATTGCGGGACGGAGATATTTAAAAAATAGAGAAACATTTCGTCCAGTTCGTTTCGTTCGATAACTTCTGTTCGACGCGTCTCTATGCACCCCGATGATTGATGCATTTTTAAGCATCCAGCTTGTATTCGTTTCAGAGAACTTCTCAGAATTATTACACGCGGTTGTGATTCCAGAGAGAGAGAGAGAGAGAGAGAGAGAGAGCCAATCGCAAATCTTTGAAAGCTTTCGTGCCACCGTGAAAGCTTGACTGCATATAATCCACGAAGATGAGAAGTTGGTGCCTCTCGTCGGAAAATATATTCTACGTGACACGTGGAAAATTCCCGCGGGTATTAAAATATCTTATCGCGCTGGCACGCTGGAAGCTGAAGGGGGAAAAGGGGAGGATTCTTCTTTCTTCGCCTTACGGTCGGTGAAAAAAAGCTGCGGCAACTTTCGTGAAACTCTCTCTCTCTCTCTCTCTCTCTCTCTCTCTCTCTCTCTCTGTACAGTTCGGAACTTCATATCCATTCAGAAACTTTCGGCCTGCTGTGACTCTCGAGTGTTTAATAAATATATTTGTCAAATCGCGTGCTTCCAGACACTCGTGTCACTCGTAATATTCGCAGGGAAAACCTTTTGACGGTAAAAGAACATGTCAATACACTGCAGTATTTTATACTACTAAATATATTTAGCTCTTCAAGTTACGATGGTAACTTAGGGATTATGGTTTCGATTTGAAGGGAAAAGCAAATTCAAAATGAATTCGAATCTTCAAAGTGATGATTAATAAATACGTAATGTTTCCTGAAGACTGAGAAGAGAATCGTAGGGCAATCGTAATTATATTATTAAAAATATTTTAATGATGTAATATCATTGATATAATGTGAAACGTTGAAACGTTACTATACTAAATGAAGTATAAGAACGTTTGTCCTTAAAGCACGTTGCAGTGTCTGAAAAGTTGCATTAATGGTTACGTCGTTTGATTTATTAAATTCTTTTATAATTTAAATGCGAGAATATTCAGCGAGACGCGCATCTTTACTGTTTATCGTGGAGTTTAACAGTCATTAAGTATATCGCAAGGAACATTTATTTGTTGCGTTACTCCTGAATAATGAACATTTAGAAAAATGTAGAAAACAAGAAAATAATTCAGAATTATTAAAAAAAAAAGTATTTGTATTTGTATCTGTTTCAACTTACAATTACTGACAACAAATTACAATTAGATCTGTTTCTGAATGAAACGCTGTTCATTTACGTATTCTTGCAGAACGTGTGTTTTTGTATTATACATTACAAACATGATGTTTTTTAATAAATGTCCAATTTTTAATAATTAGATTAGAAAAATAAATAAATATCTAAGCTGAAATTATTTCTCTATTCTCTATTTCAATTCTGACTTCTACGCAAACAAAAAAAAAAAAAAATCATTAACAAAGAAAACGTAAAATTAATATAACATTCGACATCATTACTTTCTGTTTTTTTTCTTGTGTTGTCTTAAAAAATTTGAAACGTTTTCCATATTTCTTCGTCTCTTGCTGTCGGAGAAATTAATTTTACTAAAATATCAATTATTTCATTAATCAACTGTAAAAGCGCGTATTTCTTTCATTTAAAATAATTTTTGTGTGACGTGAACTTGAATAACGTGCAACGCGCATCAAGTACGGCGAGCAAATTTAACGTTAAACCTCGGTATCGTCAGTGTCAAAGTAACAGAATGCAACATAAACATCAGTTTCGCGATTTTCAAACAACGATCCGAAGCTTTGAGCGTATTAATTAAACGAGGGAATTTACAAAGACCAATCGCGCTGTCATTAACTATTAATAGACTACGAACTTTCTCGTAAATTCGCATATTTTGACACTATAATTAAAAAAAAAAAAAGAATAGAAACCACTGTGTTTTGGATATTTTATGGAATGTATTTCAGTTTTTATGGCTCTTAGAATTCTTATAGTTTTTCTAGTTTTTATAATTTTATCAAAAATGCAAGAGTATATGCTAAAAGAAAGAATATGTATATATATATATATATATATAACATTTTTGTTGAAGATTTCGTTTTCATGAAAATAATTTATATTTATAAAATAAAAAATTTTTTAACGTCACATATTTTCGAATATAAGTTTCGTTCAAATTTTATCTCACGAGGGACAGTGTGACACACATTCTCGGTTTTGAATCCAAATCTCATTGAATTCTTTCATTTTCGAAATTGCCCCAAAAATTAAAAGATCTCAGTCTCGAGCTCGGACGAAACGCGAGAGTAATACACTCGTCGATTTCGTGTTAAACTTCTTCCTAAAACTGTGTAGCGTTCGGCGAAATTGAAATACGGAAATTCGATGATCACGGGGGAAGAATTTTCCCGAAAGTACACGTACCGGTACGATGACGAAGAAAACGAAATTGCCAGGATAATGTAGAAACAGAACTCGACGAGCGCGAGGAATTTGCTGGACTTGACAAAACGGGGAAGTGCTCGGAGGAGCGAACGAAAAGGAAAACTCTTAACACGTTGCCGATTGGAAGGAGTGAGAATCGCTGGATGTTATGCGTGAAATTCAAATTTCAAATGGGCAGGGGGGAGTGGTAGCAGCGACCACGTGTCTAATAACAATTCCCCGAAGGAATTCCGCGAGCAGTTCGATACGTTTGCTCGGCGTGCGTTGCGGTTTTTAACAGGCGTTTGCACGCTTGAAACTTTATTTATACGTCGTCGCTGTCTGTAATAATCCCGTTGACACGTGGGAAATCTCTCCGCGGCCGTAAAAATATCAAGGAAAAATTTTTATGAGCGTAATCTGCGTGCGGGCATGGAGTACACCGGGTGTATACCGTACGTTACGTACACACTCTTGAAAGATTTCATGACCGGTTTACCTTCGCGCCGTTTCCAAAGAGAAAAAGAGAGAAAAAAAGGAAAAGAAGCAAAAAAGAAAAAAAAGAAACGTTCACGCACGTTCGTCGAGAAAATGATGTATCTTCATTGTTATCGCGGAGCGTGCGAGGAAACGTTAACCTCTTTTACCATTTGCGGGGCGGGGAAAGATAAAGGAAAGTGTTTCCGTTTTGCGAATCCCTCTCTGGTTCATTCGACCATGTTTTTGAAAATGCTCCGCTTCGTTTTTCGAATAATTGACCGCGGTGTCTCTGGTATTAGATTTTTAACACAAATTGTTGTTGCAAGCAATGAATAAATTGGTACGTTAAAAATTTGGAAACAAAATGTACAAATATATTCTCAGCGTCCTTGAAATTGCGGTGCCATTAGTAAAATGAAGAGTGATTTTGAAGTAAATATAAGTTTGAAATAAAAATACATAGATAAATAAATATATATATCATTTATTTATTTTCTGCCTAAGAAAAGGACTTGATTTTGTACATATTATACATTTTTGAGCATGCTACATCACTCATTACACTCCTCTCCCAACACACATCGCACATCAATTTATTGCACTTAAAAATATATAACAAATAAAAATAAATAAATATATAAATTAATATAATGTACAATGGTTTAAACAAATAAATAAATATATAATAAATGAAACGAATATAAGTTTAAAACAGAACAATGATATTTTCTCATGCGAAATTTCGTTACGTAATCTAAAGATTAGATTCAAAAATTTATCTTGAATTTAAATTGGAATTGAATAGCAATACGAGTTACCCAGTAATAAGCATAGTTACCCAGTAATAAAAGTAAATAAAAAAGAGAGCACGATATTTTTCATTCGAGACTTCGTTTACGAAAAGATTGGATTTTAAAATTTGTTTTGAATTTGGCTAATTTTATATTGAAATTGGATAGTGAATGCTAGTGCAAAATATAACGCTGTAATAAAAGCGAAAAAGGAGAGAACAATGTTTTTTTTTTTCATTCGAAATTTCGTTTACGAAAAGATTAGATTCAAAAATTTGTTTTGAATTTGGCTAATTTTAAATCGAACAAGAGCGGATACGATGATACAATGTTAAAATGTGAAATGAAATTTTTTCGTTCGAAAACTTTATTCTTCGGCAAACCGGAGAGTGAGGCTCTATATTTGATTTTATTTAACTTCGAATTGGACAGGAGTGAACAAACGACAGGAAGTTATTTCGTATCTGAAAATAAATGGAAAAGAAACTGAAAATAAGTGGAATAAAGTTTTCCATAAAACGTTTGATTTTTTTCTTTTTTTATGACACACAATATTCAAACTTTATTTCCCTTAAAAAAGAGCCTTAAATATTCGAAAATATACGTCGAATTATTTACGAAAATTTATTTATTATTTATTGAGATTTATGTAAGATCTAGAACTTGTATATAGCCGATCGATAGTGGAATCGTATTCAGAATAAAATTATTAATTTAATATTTATATTATTTAATTTAGTATTTATATTAATTAATATTTCTATTATGGGATATGTATTCCACAAATTTTTCATCAACCCTCAAGTGATATCGTAGGGTTACATTATACTAATTATAGTGGCATCATCTACTTTATGCCTTTTCCTAAATAGAAATCAAAACTCCAATCAAATCGAATCAAAAGTCCCAAAATCGGGCAATGTAAAATGTAAAATGTAATGTGCGACTGAAATCGTCGTGACATGGTCAGTGAAACGTAGAAAGAAAAAATGATATTTACTTTCCATTTGAGACCTCGTCCTTTGAAAACGTCGAGTTTGAAAATTTGTCAGCTCGAGTATCCAATAATACCAGCTAATTAATCGATAAGATGGTACTTTTATTACTCAGGGTTGTTTAAACAGGGTTTATTGTTAAGAGTTAATGGATAAAAATTGATGAAAAGATGAATGTCAGGAAAACTTTCGACGGCGAAGAGAACGGTATTGTATTATACGAAGAAATATTGGAAATCGTTTGGACCCGTTGACGATTCTTTTTTCAAGCTATTGCGTCTTCTCAAATGGAGGGGGGAAATGATATTGAAAAATGTCTTTGTTGCCTTACAGTCTTAACCTCGCGTTCCAATATCGGCGGATATCGTCTTTCAATGCCCAATTGTGCGCCCGAGTTTAAAACACAAGTAGTTTCCGAGAGTTTGCGAATCCATATTTCTTCGGAATCTGACTTCGCGTTTGGCTCTGAAGCTCCGAACAATTTGCTGGAATTTTTAGAAGGCAACTTAGCTTCACGTTGTTCCACCAAAGAGAGAGAGAGAGAGAGAGAGAGAGAGAGAGAGAGAGAGGATAAATTGAAGGAGAACAGTAGAAAATACTTCTGTCTAAAAAAGTGAAATGAATACGTTCTGATGTATCGATCTGTTGTTTCCAAGAGAGAAAGAAGTAGAAGTTTTGCGGTTAGTTCCACGCAATGCAAGAACGAAATATTGCGAGAGCAAAATATTAGTATTGAATTGAATCATGCCTCATACATTGAAGTTGTATTGAACATTTTTAATATATTAGTGGTACTCGTAAGTAATGTCGTTTAATAACATTTATTAATTTATTAAATTTTTCGAAATAACAAATATCCAGCGATAATAATTTAACTTGTTACAACATAACCTATGTTCTAATTAAATATATCGACATTTAGTGTGCTTATTGTTAAATTATATCCTAGATTACAACTGTATTAACTCTTAAATAAAGTGAAATGAAATAATATTGTGGAATTTTATCGTAGATTAAAACTGTGTTAAAAAATATTATTTAAGACTCACTGAAATAAAATGAAATTATATTGTAGATTAAAACTGTATTAACTCTTAAATAAAATTGAATAAAATTTTGTAGAGTGTCAAAAAAGAAAAAAAAAACTTATGGGGGTACCGCTAATATTTTTAAAACTTCTACGCCTATAAACGTCGTATAGTTCTTCACGTTAAATTGCCTGTGCCACTTAAAAAAAAAAAAAAAACCGACATATGGGGGTACCGCTAATATTTTTAAAACTTCTACGCCTATAAACGTCGTATAGTTCTTCACGTTAAATTGCCTGTGCCACTTAAAAAAAAAAAACGACTTATGGGGGTACCGCTAATATTTTTATAACTTCTACGCCTATAAACGTCGTATAGTTCTTCACGTTAAATTGCTCGTGCCATTTAAAAAAAAACAGTCAAGAGATTGATATTAAATTCCGACAATCACCATAAGTACAGTACAAAGTTCGTCTCAGCGTGGCAATTACAAGACAATCCGCGAATGGCTGTTACGAGCGGGTGGACAGCCGATTATGCAAACTACCCTGCTCGTCGAGGAGCAATCGTAACGCAACGTCGTATGGGGGCGACGTTGCGTTGCCAAGCATTTGGATCCGATTGTGATCGCCTCTCGGGTGAACGTCTCTCCCCCATCTGGCGGCGGGGTCTCCCGCTGAAATCGATCGATCTCCCTGGCGAAACTTTCCGTTTGATCTGCGGTGCTCTCGCGGCCGCCGCGCCGATAAACGAGCGGAGGACTCGGCAGGTTGAAGTTTCTCCAAGCCAGTCGAGCGAATCCGAGACGAGAGGAGTCTCTGACTCTCCGGTTCGCGGGTTCCCATGCCATTACCTTGCCTCGCCTCTCACCCCCTTGCTTTTTGCGTGCGACGAGGCAGAAACGAGGACACGTATTCGCAAGGGTCCTTTTGCTTCCAGGAAAGTTTATCGTATCGTTCGACACGAGCCCGAAGATTCGTGCTGAAAACAACGGGGAAGGCCCCGTCTCTTTCGTTCCTTTTTCTTCTCTCTCTCTCTTTTTTTCTTTTTTTTTCTCTACGTTGCATCGTCGCACGAGCTCTCCCTTTATTTCAACAATACAGACTCTCCTCCCCTCAGCGGCGAGTTTTCTTTTTTTTTTTTCTGTTTCTTTTTATTTCGAGCGTCGTCGCACGCTTCCGGGCCCCGGCAGTCGGATACACTCCCTGTTTGAAAGTCTCGAGGTAGTAGTATCCCGTCGCAGGCGACCAGAGGCGACCTAACGTCTTCTATTGTTATTCGATAACGAACGAACGAGATTCTCGAGATTGTAACAATATGTTACAGCCGCGGCGAGGTCGTGGATTTCTGGCGGGGTGCTTCTCTATTTATTACCAGTCGACCGTGAAACTGAAAACTCCAAGGGTACGGGCTGGCTGTGGCGTGCAACGCGCCCGGCCCTCTTTCGGCCCGTTTATCATTCGACGTCGTTGCTTTCCGTGTTCCGCGTGTATTTGCAGTAATTTTCCCCGCAGCAAATACCCCGGGGGGGATAAACGGGGGCCGCTGCGTCTGTTTTCAGTTTACAATGCAATTTATTTCTTCGTTGCCGAGGAAGAGCGTTTCGCCGACTGTCGAAAGTTCGAGACAGCGCTCGAACTCTCTCTCTTTTATATATATATATTATAAATGTATAAAAATTATAAACATATATAATTTTTATATATTTATAATAAATGTTATATTTTATCATAAAAATATTATAATCAATATTATAATATGTTTATAATAAAAATTACATATCTATATAATGTATAAGAATTATAAATATGTATAATTTTTATATATCACAAATACATAAAAATTATATATTTTATATATGTTTATATATTATATCTCCCGTGAAACAGTGTGGAGATCTTTCGACATTGATTCAAATCGAAATTGCTTTTTTCACGTTAATATCTGGCTATTGTGGGAAATAACAATGTAAATGTTCGTGGAATAACTTGTACAATATTCAGTGAAGCGCACAACTGAAACAATAGCGAGAGAAAATTATCGATTACAAACTTAAATTGTTGTAATTTCGTCAGAAAAAAAAAAAGATCACGTAACAATCCATTTGGCCTTATTTCAAAGCTGAAGATATCTACTTTCGCAGTGTTGAACTCGTTTATTTTTTTTTTTTTTTCTTTCTAATGATTTCACATCGTGGAATAATAATACTCTTTCTTAAAAATTGTAAAAATCCAAAAATAATGAAAGAAACTTTTTAGTCTCGAAGACCAAAATTTCTTTTTCACAATGTGACCACTTGAAACGAATTTCTTTTTTCATCTTTTTATCGAACTTTGAACGTTAGAATTGAACGACAAAATGCTAAAATTTTTTGTTCTCACATTAAAAGTTTAATGAAACCCGACCTTACCTGCATGTAAAAAAATATTAACAATGTAAGAGAAAAAGATGGTATAATTGCAGACGAGGAAGGAGAAACATCGAACGTGGTTTTGGAATATTGTCTCAAAAATTTCAAGTATTTTTAACGCCAATTAGACGCGACGAATATGACATTATAATTTCTATGGTAATGCATGCCTGTACACTTCATAATTACACCGCAATGATGAAATTCCCTGCACTAACGCAGATACCTCCGGAAACTATGAAATTTCTAGAAGTTCAGCAAACATACCTATCATATATGGTCGACAGGGAAATGTAATAATCGTAGAAAATTCCCCGAAAGTTTTACGCGATTATCTGATCAATTTTATTTTACTGTAATTATTGTGTAAATAATTAAACGAAAGTAAAATCCTTTAAATGTTGATTTTTTTTTCATGACATTTGTTTATGCAGTTTAGTGCCTCTAAGCCTTCTTAATTACATATTTTCTGGCATATTGTTGTATAAACATGAATATTTTTCAACTGTTTAAATAAATGTTATGTCTGCCATTTCCTTGTTGAATGCAACGACTATTAGAGGAATAATAATTTTATTTTCATATTTCATTTGTTTAATTAACTTATCAAAAATAAATAAATCTAAATTTAAACGTTTTTATTTAATAATTTATATTTTGATCAAAGTTTATTTAAAAATTGAGTTAAATTAAATCGTGAAATTATGGTTTATTAAGCGAAGACTCATGTACAGAGAGGCAAATAATGTTTTGAGTTATAGCACGATTTGTAACAAATAATTTGGCACAATTAGGGGAAGAAAAATGAATTGAAGACTCACAAAATGAGATCATTTCGATGGTTTTGTTTTCAGAAACGTTCTATTCTTCTGACAAGCATTACCATTCTTTTAATTATAACTTTAGACCAAATGGATTGAATAACAATAAACTAAATTCTATTTTCACCGTGTTATGAGAAAATACAAATTTGCGTAGAAATTTACGATTCAATAATAATTCAAAGAAGAAACGTGTTTCCTCTAATAACCGAGAGAGAAAGAGCCGTTCGCTACGACAGGCAATAAAACGTGCAATAAAACAACGTCGGGAATGGAAAATCATAAATTTATCTTCCGGTTCCGGATGGAGCAGTGTGTCTCGCGTTAACGTTTAAAATGTTCACAGACCTTCAAACCGTGAATTTAATCGAACTTCCCACCGTAGCCGGATGGACATAAATGGGTAGATCCGCACTAACATCTTCCTGGTACATAAATCGCAGGGCGATTGACCGTCACCGTTTGCTATAACTCTGGATTCACTGGCGCTTCGCGTGAGATACGCTTCACTGCCATTCGATACACAGCCTGGCAGTATCCGACAATTGGCCTAAGCGTTCGCGCGTTCGGCTCTCTTTTGTATCACTCTGGTTTCCGATTACATTTCTTTTATCCTCGCGAAACGTCCATAAAAATGGCAACGGGCTACGCGAGACACGTCCCGTATTCATTTTAAACAAACGACCTTTGATACTTACAACTGTTGTAATTGTAATTCTAAGTGAAGTGTTCATTTAGACGTTGAAATTAATTTTTCTCAACTTGAAATTTGTCGATTCAGTCGGGACGTTTGAGGAGCAAATATTCTTCTGGCGTGAATGAGTATTTTCTTTCCGAGAGAAACGTTTGTGTACTTCGTGATATCCTCGTGGATCTTTAGTGAATCTCACGTATGTCTGATTTTCTCCTGCAGCTGGTGTGTCATTAATCATACCTCTCAAAATATTGGAAATTATTTTTAAATACGTCCTGGTTTAAGGGTGAAAAATGAACCCTCGTTTTAAATACTTTTCTTGCTTACTTTTTTTCCTTATTGAAATATTGTACTTAATTTTAGTGTATTAACTACGATATAATTTCAAAATCAACTATAGAGAGCAATCTGTAAGACAACGATTGTATGTTTGACTTATTTATAAAGAGTAGTTGTTTATTCGAATAAAAAAAGAAACGTGGTACTTAGACAGAGGACAAATAACGCAATAAATTTTTACTTTATACATATTATAATTAACTTTCTGTACAATCTAATTAATCCTTCACGACTTTTATTATGAAATTAGTACATTCAAATCAATATGTTTCATAAAATAAAATATGCAATTATTTTTCCCCGTTTGAATGATCAAACCAGAGCTTACACAAAAATGATAGTAATCTTCTAAATACGACAACATTCTAAAATACGATGGACAATTTTATTTATATACAATATATATATATATATATATATATTTTTTTTTATTTTCGTAAAATACCAACAGAGTTCAAGTGTCAAATATTCAAACGCAAATGCGTCAATCACCAGGAAACAAGCTGTTAAGCAACGAGTAACGAGTGAGAGCGACGCTCGATTAAACGCTCGTCCGTATTTTCGTTTCAAGAACGGAATTAACATTTCAAAAGCCTGGCCATTCCAAAGTCCTTCTCGTGTCCTGCAGAAAGAGCAACGGAGTAACAAAGGAACCAGGACATTTTTCTCGGTCTACTCGGCCCGGCGTGCCTTTTTTTCCGGTACACATACCACCATCGTCTCCCTCCCCTCCCCATCCGCATAGTTGCATTCTGCTTGACACGACTCTATTTACCTTTGTACGTGGTGGTCTCGGCTAGTACGGTAACAGGACAACGTTTGTTTCTCTCGCTAATTGCTCGAGCGTTTGGCGTAACGGGAGCACGTTCTCGTGTCCCAGAAAGCATCAGCACGAGAGTCGAAGACATGGCCACAATTCCTGTCGCTACGTCTTCTTCTGGTTTCTCCTTTCTCTCTCTTTCTCTCTTCGTATCCGTCCGTATTTTGTCTCGTTCTCGTTGCTCCTCTTACTCGTCTTCCTCTCATTATTCTGTCCGGGGATCCTGTTCTCTCTGTGTGCTCTCTACCCACATGCGACAGAGGAAGCGCAGAGACAGAGACAGAGACAGAGAGAGAGAGAGAGAGAGAGAGCCACACCGTTGCTAACGTTAATGCCGGTATAACAGTATTTATTACCGTCTCTCTATCGCTTCCACCATAAATACATACGTACAATGCGTCGTTAAGCGATCGCCCAGCCCCGGAAATAGACCGTGACCGAATGGTGAACGCGCGAGACAATCCCCGGAAGAGAGCTCAGACGATCACCGGAAGGTTAACCACTGGTGTTCGGGAATACGCGCGGTATGCCTACGCCTCTGCTTCCCCCTCTTTCTTTCCCCCACCACTCCCGTTCACCTTGCCAGCCGCCAGTTCCCTCGTTTTCTTTCGTTCTGTTTTTCCGTCTCGCTCTCTCTCTCTCTCTCTCTCTCTCTCTCTCTCTCTCTGTGATCCGCGTATTCGATAGATGTGCGAATAAATCGTGCTACACGGTTACTGCTGATATTTTTGCAATATACGCGCGTACGTTGTCGTCAAACGATTCCTAAAACACGTTTTCAGTAACTAGTATCGGCACGTTATTTTGTCACGCTGCTTCTCGCTGGTGTTGCTTACTCTACTCGCCGGTCGGATATATAGTGGAAAACTTTTGCTCGAGCCTCGTTCGTCTCTTCTAATTTCAATTGATCTGTCAAATTTCTTTCCAATCTGATTTGTCAGATTTTCTCTATTCTTCCTGATTTGTCAAATTTCTTTCACTTTCCTTTAACTTTATTTGTCAAATTTTGTCCAATCTGATTTGTCAAATTTCTTTCACTTTTCTTTGACTTTATTTGTCGAATTTTGTCCATTTTTCTCAATACTGTCAAATTTTTCCATTTTTTCAGCTTGACTTGTTAAATTTTTCTACTTCTCTAGTTTTATTTATCAAATTTTCTCAACTTCATTTGTCTATTAAATTTTTTCATTTTCTCCAACTTAATCCGCCAAATTTCTCCATTTTCCCAATTTAATTTGTCAAATTGACGCGGCGAAGAATTAATACCTACAATGAGAAGATAAATAGTTCTTTCATTGGCGATATTGTACGTGTTAACGTTTCTGTACGTATGTATCGTAATTGAAACGATATAACATAATTTCGAATTATTGAATTGATCCATAAAAATGTACAATATTTAAAATGTATTAAAAATACCACTACGGTAGTTTAGTAAACATTCGCAACGCTTTAAAACTTCGCGTGCTTTTTTTCCTTTAATTCTTTCAGAGAAACCCGTAAATGAAGAAAGACATAGAAAAAAATTATCCGTCCGTTCAGCGTTAAGTTGTTTCTAAAATAATCAAATCGATTTTTATCGGTTTCATCTGTCAGTTCGTAGAAATCGCGCCCGTAGAGAACACAGATAAACGTAAACTTAATGTTTAACCCCTTGCGCTGGCAACTGATTGCGGACCGTAACGAGTGACTGTTTTCTTTTGAACTCGGTCGGTATGATATCACTGGATAGAAATTATCGAGAAGTAACAAACTTATCATTCGTTTTGCCTGGGTTACATTTAAATATACTTAAATGTACTTAATTTACGTTCAAATATACTTAAAAACTGAGAAAATGTTGCAACGTGGAGAAAAAATTCTCGACGCGCGTGGCACGTTAACGACACTGTCGAAATAGTAAATCACGCGGCGCGAGGCCGGAGACTCGTTAGAAACAGCCCTGCGTTAAGTTAGATTACGCTCATCACGATGCAACGTCGTCGATGGTTTATGAAATCTCGTGCCCCCGCCGGATAACGCGATTTTATCGCCGGTTTGGCGCGTTTGTTTTCACAGAACGTCGTCGTCATCTTCAACCCTTCTCGGTTGACGCACGCCACAATCAAGCAGCCCTGTTACTCACCTTGACGTCAACGATAGTTTGCGCATACCGGGTACCGTAGCGAAGCAAATACCTGACGAAATAAATTCAACGGCACGACGGCGCGCAGCGAGGTCCCCATTTCGTAGCGCGAGACTCGAGTCCGAGGGTAGCGAAACAAGGGTGAGACGCATGATGAAATATAGCGGAATGTCGCCTAATATGGGGAGGGATTTTCTGAACCTAATATGCAGGGATTTCCTCTGAAATCTAACTGCGCCTATTTTTAATTTTTTGCGCTCCTATGTCATGTTGCAGATGACAACACAAATTTGTTATAGAACTTGTAACATGTCATACTAGAGTTAAGACAACACTAATTTACTCTAAAACACGCACATCACGCTGTTGATGGTAACATTGAATAAAACACTATGTGTGCATTATGAGATCTCGCTCAGCAATAGTTGGCCAAGTTTTGTAGAAAAAAATCTAAAAATAGTTAAATTCTACCGCCGTAAATTACTTTAATTCATTTCCCTAAAAATAAACACAAGTTTACACCTAACAACATTAGAAAATAGATCGAGTGCAAAGGGTTAGAACCAAGTTCAACAGTTGACTACAAATGAAGAAGGAAGAAAATATACTGCTCACAAAAATTAGGGGATAAATGAATATGTAGCGATAAAGAAAAGAGTTATTCGATTTTTTTTTTTTTCTATTAAACAAGAACATCTTTCTTTGACTTGTCGTTTGCTTTTCTAATGTTCTTGCTCCCCATATTCCTCTCCTTTTAGCTCTGAGCTCGTGAAGGAGCCTCGGATTACATGGCGCGTATAAAATCCAACGGAACGAAACGTCTCAGCCGCGTGATCACATAAATTACCGAGGATGTCCAATTAACTGAAGGCTCACGGTTGAATCACTGGCGAGAAAGAGTATCGCGGTAGAAAAAAAAAAAAATACCTTGTCGCGCTAGTGTTGGCTTCTCGCGCCCACGCGCCACTTGCTTGTTAACCCCTTAAGCGTTTATGTCAAGTATGAAAGAAATGGAACTTTTTTGTTTGATGTCGAGTATACCAGTCTGACCTGTAGAAGAAAAATTCGCTTTCGCTATTTATTGTAAAATTTAAATAAAGAAATTATACACATTTGTAATTTTAACACATTCTAAAATATTTCAAGGAATAATGCAACGAAACGAGCAAAGGAAATAATGTACTTGAGAGTAACGAGAATTGTTCGAAGATATCTGACGCAATCGATACAAAGTGCAAAATCAAAGAAAGAAAAAAAAAAAAAATTTGCCTCTAATCATTTTAATTTTGCAAATATTTGATCTTTTACTTCCTTTTATGAATTGATGAAAATTCAAGTTCCTTTCCTCGCATTTCGAATTTTTAATGGTCCTTCTTTCTTATGGAATAATTTTCAAAAAGTAAAATGTCCTGTAAATACCGTAAATATCAATAAAATCAACGAAACACCAAGAAACTTGTCATTTTGTTGCAGTTTAACTCAATTGCAGCAAAGTGCATTTACTTTCGACTTTTCGTCGAAATGATTGTGCACACGTATTAATAATAGTGCACATTCTCGAAACAAGGCAAAACGCTGAAGGGGTTAATAAGGTTCGGACGTGCGCATTCATGTTTCAGGAACGTTCTCGGTAGAATGAGCCGTTCGATTGGAAGGAGGCCTAGCTTTTGCAACGGGTTGCAGAACGCGTGACGAAAGTGGCACTTGTGGTTTCGCGTTTGTCCCTCTCTGAGGAAACGAAAGAATGTTTTCGAGCGCTCGGGAAGTCGTTTGAAACTTGTGTAACTATTGTACAAACACAGTTGGCTGCTAAAAATTTGCGCATGCAAGTGTCAAGTAAATCAGTCGAGTTCAGTTTTATACACGGTGTCCTGAATTTATGTCGAAACACGTGGATCGGTAAACTAAGAGAAAAAATTCTTCGAAGAGTTGCATTTGCCTGCTTTTTGCTCCTTTTTTTTTTTTTTTTTTTTTTTAATAAAAAAGTCACACTTATTCTACTAAGTCTACTCGAGAAGAAGCAACTGAGAGATCGAATCGTTGCGCAGTGCAACAATGTATAATCAGAACACGTAGTGCAATTGACGAATCTTTACAATAATAATTATTTAAATTAAATCATAGACGGGACGATGTTATAAGGGTGGTAAAATCGATGGCAACGTGAATAAGTGTAAACAAGTAAATGGAAAAATGAAAGCTCTCTTGCTTCCTCGTTCGCGATTTTTTCTTTCAAATCTCCAAAGGACATTTTCTCTTGGCTTATACGTTCGCTACGCGGTCGCGAAGGTTTCGACATTTTAAATTCGGGACACCCTACATGTTTACACATTGACGCAAATAACGTCGTGCTTTTGCATAAAAACAAGCTTATCACAGGCACGTGAATATTTTCGACGATGATTTTGCATTTAAAAAGGAATTTAATGCTTTGAATTTTTCTATTAATTCGAGAAATGTATTTTCGCGAGATAATCGTCGTCTGGAAACAACGCGCGTCGATGGATTAATGATAGAGAATTACGTGCGAAATGAAATAATAGTAAATGTGTTGAGAAATATATTTCAATCTCGCAGTGTTGAACGGATGTGCTTCAAATCTCATAATTAAGGTGTTTCTTAGAAATTAATTCAGTTATTACCTTTTCGTTTATACTAATTAGCTAGTCTGTTAGTTGAATTGAAAAGAACGTTCCATTGTCCGAGCATACTGTCGTGTTAAATCAAAAGGGCAGCTTTCGCATCAAATTAAGTCACTAATGGCAAAAATAATTTGGGTATCTGTGTGCATACTGAAGAGAAAGCTTATCTGCATTAAAATTGAAAGTGTAACAGTTCGTATTTTGAATGTATATGAAATCGATGGCTGATTGTTAAATATTAAAAATTCGAACGTTGAATATTGAATGATTGCAGCAGAATGTTTGTCAGAAATTGAAAAATTGTCTGTTAATGTTCGTGTATTAAAATATTTGAAAACCAAAGGAGACCCTGCTGTATTTTCTGACAACGGCTGCTTATTCTGATTATTATAGTATGTCTGACTATTTCCTTATAATTGCGGAAGAAATATGAGATGAAAGACTTTGCTGAATTAACAATATCGAAGGAACACGATATAAGAAAATATTTTAATATAAATCGATCAACATTTCACTTACTAGTGATCTCGAGTACAATTTTTTTCACACACGCTGAAACGGTAAATGATAAGGATGCATTATTGTCTGAAAGAATGTGGCTTTACAGAACAGTGTATGCTAAAAAAGTTACAGTCGGAAACAACATAGTCGGAAACAGCATTTTCAAATTATAGTTTTTTAAATGTCTGTTTAAACTTAATTTAGTATCAGAATCATGATATATTTGATGTATATTTATATTTATATCCATATTTATATAATCGTGTTTATATTTATATTTATATAAATATACAATCACATGTATTTCATTTGAAAATTCCATCAACTAGATTTTCCTCTTCCTGTCAGCCCGGAAATTGAAGAATTCTCTGCCACATTCGCGTTTGTACACGTGTTTCTAAATACGGGACAATTACCATAAATATAAAAAGCTCGTCGAAAACAGAGAGAGAGAGAGAGAGACGCAACGCGCAACGTCGTTACAGCGAAACCGCGGAAACGAAAGGATATTCGAACCATTAAAACGGAATTGTCGAGAGTCTTTAGATTTTTGCATGAGGTATTCTTTCGACCGCAGGATAATAATCCGACCATTAAACGGGTAATGCAGAGAAGAAAGTAGAAAGGAGTCGCAAAGGAAGCCCGAGCGCGCCGATATCCAGGAACACGGAATGTTTCGTAAATTGCGAAAGTTGGCGAATCGCGAGCATCGAACCGTGGAATTTCGTCTCTCGGATCAAAAGAAAACGTTGCGGCGCTTTCGGGGTGGGGGGGGGGGGAGGGAGGGAGGGAGGGGAGAGGATATATTCCACGGTCAGTGACTTTCTCGTGGAAAAACCGATCCCGGCGATAAAAAGAAGCGAATTTGCATGACAAACCATGCGCCCGGGTCGTTTGACAACGGTACACTTTAATTTCGAGACTCGGACTGTATCATGAAAGTCAAATTGTATATAAGCACCAACAAAGATCTTTTTCCTTTCTCTCCTCTTCTTTCTCTGCTTTGATTCACGTGCGATGGGATATCTTGACGGGAAGATGGAGGAACCGGATAGATTCTGCAGACTTATCGTTTACTGAGATTTTCATATTTGCGTAGAAACGATTTATCTTGGAGCTATTTTTATAGGAAGAATGCTGCGTGTCACGGTTTGAGTGTCAAATAATTGCAGACTGAAATAAAAATTGTTGATCAAGATTGTTCCTTAAATCGTTTGTTATTATAACTACGCTTGTACTAATATTAATATTGTAACCGTAACTGTGTTAATATTAAATGTTAAATATTCTGTTCGAATAGTAATAGAAGTCGAGCAATTTTACAATCCTCTAAATAAACTTGAGAAAGATCTGGCTTCAGTCTGTGCAATGTTGATATTCAGTTAAATGCAACGTTCTTTCGTTCGAGAATAATCATGATTCTTATATAAATACTAGGTGATATCTTTAATATATTAATAATGTTATTAACCGTGTCAAATGTAATTATTAATATTAATTAAACTATTAATATTATACCAATTTACATCGAGTAATTTAATTTCCATTCATATTATTTCCATGATATTAGCAGAATTATTAATTTCATTCCTTTCTGAATGAATATTTTTACACGATCTAAAATAAATAAAACAAATGAATCATTTTTGGGGAGGAATTTTCATCCGTTACTCTGATTCCTGATAGGTTATTGTTTTGTATGAAACAAAAATTGTACATTCGTATTTTTTGTACGAAATTGAACTGTACAGTGAAGATTTAAATATTATAAAAGAATATGAACATACTGTTTTATAAAAATTTCATCGACAATTATTAAGTATAATTAGTACACAATAGGATCACTCGGTTTTTATAGTTTTTCAAAAATAATGTATTTTTCGAAGCAAAATTGAACGTGCGTATCTCATTTATCGTCGAAACAACGACATTGTTTGTAGTTAATTTGTCATCTCTCATTCTTCGTACATTGTTGGTACGAGGGATCTCCTCAAAATTTAATCAACATTCTACGCTGCGCATCAAATCACGGCAATAATGATTCTTGCATTCCGTGACTAATTCCAATGCAATTTCGTTTCTACACTTATAAATTGGACAATTTCACGCGCGATTACTCGAACTGTGTTCGATTGTCCGAATAATTTGATTTCCGGAGCCACCTCAGTCACCAATTAGTTCGGATATAATTGACGCTCTGTCATACTTCTTCGTAACAGACACGCACGTCTAAACAGCGTGAAAAATTTAAATTAGAAATTGAATTTCCTCTCAGCATCTATTTAGTATTTGGTGTTAAAATTCAGTACAATAATTACTTTTACTTGTCATGTAAATATAAAATAATAAAATACTCAAATGTATATATATAATAATGAAATACTTAAATGTACATAATAAAATAATAAAATACTTAAATGTACATATAAAGCATGTAAATATAAAATAACAAAATACTTAAATGTGTATATAAGACATAAAGTATCTGAAATAGTCATTATATAAAGTATTAAATAGTGAAATATCCAAAAATAGTAATTTATTACCTTCTGGTAGTTCAGTATAAATTGTTTAGTATAAATTTTAAATAGTGGAAATGGTGTAAGTAGTGTAAATAGCGTAGTTTAGTATGAAATTTAATATGAGAGCTTTTCGTGACACTGCGGAGTCCGCGGCGTTGAACTGTAAGTCACTTAAAAAAAAAAAAACTAATAAAAATCAAAGTGTAAAAAATGCTTGGTAGGCGTCTTCTTTTTCGTTAGTTGGAGATTGGTATGACGTAGTCTGTGAAAGTGAGAAAAATGCCAAAAGTTCTCGATGTAAGCTGTGGGATCTCCTTGGTAGTTTATCGTCAAGATTTACTGCAACTTCGCGAAGTTTGATTGAATCGGTGCCTGTCCTTTAAAAATCCTGAATACACGTAATATGAAATTAGTAGGTGTTCAATTCTCACGTGTTCAATACTCAGTTTATCTCTTTGTGACAAGCTACTTATGCAGCGCGTATACCTATGTACACAAGTGTTTCTTTTCGTTGTAAATGATTTTTTTTTCTATATTTTTGTATTTATTACCAATACACGTATAATATACGTAATACGATATTATATTATTCATAGATATGACATGTGAAATAAAGTCATTACTGTAAATTTAATTGCTGGAACTATAACCTGCGCTGCACGTATGGATCATTATTGTTAAAGTTTGGAATTTCGCGAGAATGAAAGTTCTAAATTTTTAAAGAGTGAAATAAATTTTGGACGTTATTAAAATATAACGATGGTTAAGAGAGAGAAAAATTAGAATGCATTAGTTATCATTTCGCAAAGCAATAAACTACAAATAAAACCACGAAGTTAATAGCATTAGATTCAAATGCGTCAATGTCATCGTGCGATTAGTTAATGAGGTTTAAACAAAAATTCTACCAGTTAATATTTTTTTTTTCGTCCACTAAATATGTTCAACAATATATTACTCGTAATTGATTCGAAATATCAGAAATACAGAATCATCAAAAAAACGACTGCAGCAAAAATTTGATCAATTTTTTTTTTTTTATGCTATACTTAATAATTACACGAACTAATTGATCAATTTATTCCAAATTTAGTTAAACATTTGTGGAATTCGTAACGCAGAGTAAAAGAACTGCTAGAGATTCACCAGGCAGGAGAAGAAAGGGTTTTTCTGTAGGGCTCATAGAAAAACGACGAGGAACTTGGTTGAAGTTATGCGAGACACGTTTGAAGACGGCACGGTTTCAAAGTAGTCTGCCTCTAACTAACGCTTCTATATACAGTACACATCCCGTATGCAAGTAGATTGTATCCAAGTTTCATACTTCGTTACGAACTTCCTTGCTCGTCTTTCCAAAGGCGTTCGGCTTTGTTTTCAGTTAACTTGCGGAGTAACCACCGAAACTTTATATACCGTGTTACGCTTAAGTAGCTGCTGACGCGTTGTAAACTTCCGGGTTTCCCATCCGTTCGTTCGAAATTATTAAAACCATGTTGCCAGCGGTATTAAACATTCGGCCGCAGTATCTTTCGGTTAGCGCCGGGCCCGTTATTAAAGAGCTAAGAACAAAAGTCACCGATCGTGAAGAAGGAAAGAAATTTATTTGAAATAAAATGAGGAAAGATTCTGCGTGCAGTAGAATGTGATGAGTGTTCGAATACTTGTTGTAGAAACTGGATTTTTATATACGTATATTTATCTATATGTATGTTACGTATATTATATCTTATTATATTTTTTATATTTATAACATATGCATCTGTTGCATATATTATATTTTGTTATATTTTTTATATTTATAATATATGTATCTGTTGCATATATTATATTTTATTATATATTTTATATTTATAATATATGCATCTGTTGCATATATTATATTTTACCATATTTTTTATTATATTTATAATATATGTTATATTATATTATATTATATTATATTTATCTATATGTGTCTATTACATATATTACATCTTGAAATTTCACTAACATCATAACACGAGTACACGACTTTTGAGGATTGTACATTGATCAAGTTTGAAAGAAATCTAGAAAAGTTATTATATTATATTACATTCGAGTGACAATTTTCAGAGATATTTAATGAAACTTGCTGATTTGTACTAAATGAAATTTCTTAATTATAATATTTTATAATCGTTATTGTTTATAATCATCATATTTCTAATTGTTATGTAAGAAATAATATAATATTATATATATAAAATGTATGATTCAAGGAAAACTTGTTAGAAAAATCGTTTTGTGTAGAATTCAGCGGGTAACTAATGAAAGTCAGTTTTGACATTAACATTTTTATTTTCTGTATCGTTGTTCAGAATCCATTTTGAAACGGTAAACGAAGGGACGTTTCTCTATTAATATTCGTTAGAAGACCACTTCTACCGAAATTCTCTTTTAGCTTCTAATGGTTGTCCAGAATCTCCGCTTACAATTAGTTCTACTTTATTATCTCGACGAAACTGTACAATGCTAGCTGCGTTGCTGCGCGCGTTTTCAACGTTTGACGTCATTATTAATAATGAGATGCAAAACATTACACAAACAAGCTACATTATCAAAAGATATATTCTGATAACAGTATGTTATACCAATGTTGTAACATAATTCGCCTGTATAATATCGTAGAACAGATCCAGCTTTGCAATAAATTTTTCGGATGGAACGATATTGTCAATTCTTTGATTTATATATTTATAAGTGACTGAATTATTACTATAATATTTACATCGTTACATTTTAACACTTAGTGTTTTAATATTTCAGTTATTTAAATGTAATATTGTTGGATTAGCATAAAATTGAACGTTACATAATCTGATTGTGCATTAATCGCTCTTTTTTATTAATTTATACATAGGATACATAGAATTGTCATTTATACATGGAATTATCATTTGTAAATTTAATCGTGTCACGAATTAACATAATACAAATTGTATACATACTACTAATTGTGATATGTTAATTATATAATTACAATAATAATTATCATGTCGAAATTAATTTCGTGTATTACAGTAGCATCGTGTAATACCGCTGCGCTTTTAAACGATCATTATGTACATAATTTCTGCACGCTTCTGTGAATATATCCTGAATCGTAATTCGTATGCCCATCCGTAAATTTTTGCATGCCTAATTTCGTGTCTAACTTCGTGTCTCGAAATCCTTGCGCACCTAATTGCGTGCAACACACTGATTAAATTATTAAAAAGTAACGACTAGAAAATGATCGTTAACGAATATCGTTATATTTCATATAAAAATTGAAGAAAAAGATGTGAAACCCCGAATAGAAATAATTACACATAAGATCTGAAAATCTCACGATTGAAGAATTCTTCTTTTCCCTTTTATTGCATCAGAGGATTCAACTTCGTATGTCAATAATTTATCAGTCATGTATCGCAATAATTAAATAGGAAAAACGAAGCATTAAACGGAGAAAGGTTTATTTTCGGATATTATTTGCAACGCTCTCTTTTCATTTAATTGTTTGTTGAATATGCAAAAGACGTTTCCCAAGAAATGCCTTTTCACGGAAATTATTTTTACTCGAAGATTTTCACTAACAATAGACTTTATTCAGCATTGTTTTGAAAAGTATGACCACTCGTATTACGGTTTTATTACTGAGATAAAACTTTGAAACGAAATATTTCAGAACTTATACTTTTTTTTACCAGAAACGATTATTCCAAAGAACACTTCAATTTATAATCGAGCACACGAGAATCGACGATTAAATGAATGTTCCTCCTTTTAAAGTTTGCCTAACTGAGGGATGCAAGGGATGCAAGTGACGCGTCCTCGTGAGTCCTGTCCTATCCTTGTACACTGAATAAGCAATCTAGAATCGATTAGTTCGGAAGTTTGGAAGGGCTCTGTTTAGAGTCAACTAGTTTCTAGTTTGAGAAAACAACACGTAGCTGTCCATGTAATGGACAATCTATCAGTGTAATTCGCATTTTATAGAGAAAAAGTCTCTGCTCTGCACATAGAGACAGGTGAAGATTTTTTTCGGAGCGATCAGAAATTCAAATCACAATGATTTGGAATTGTTGTTATAAATTTAAATTTTATTAATTAAAAAAATTATTGTTTATTAATAAATTTGTTATTAATATTTATAATATATATAATTTTTTTTTTCTATAAATTTAATATTATTTTATTTTATATTTGAATCAAGTTTATTATTAATTTTTTATAAAATGAGGATATGGTGGAATTTCGATTTAATTCTTCATTTTATTTAATATTTTGTACTTTAATTTTTTCTTCACCTTTGTTATATTTATTGTTTAATTTATTAAATTTATTTAATAGATTGAATTTTTATATTTTGGAAGTATTAAATATTATATATATATTAATAATTTTAAATTTATTATATTTAATTATTATATATAATTTTATCTTTTTTAGTTAAAATTCCTATATATATATATATAATTCATGGATGATTATTAAAAGCTCATGTTGACGCTTCTTTTTTTAGTTCAATAATTTTAGCTTCGGTGATACTTAAATTAGGTAGATATGGATTATTTTGTACAAATCAATGTAATCAAGTCGATTTCGTACAATCGTTGAACGTGAAATGCACTGATGGAGCGAAGAAAGATGAATACTGAAAAAAATAATGCAGCGTGTTTTAACCACTTGCGCTGGCAACTGATTGCGGACCGTAACGAGTGACCGAACCGTGTACAATAATTCGTCGCTTTCTTCTTGAGCTCGGCGGTACGATATCACTGGATAGAAATTATTGAGAAGTAACAGATTTATTATTTGTTTTACTTAAATATACTTAAAGCTGTGAAAGTATTACAATTTTGGAACAAAAAATTCTCGACGCACGTGACACGTCGTTCCAGCGCAAGAGGTTAATAATAAGAATGCCGTGTCTCGATGAACATGACAGACACAAACTTTTCTTTCCACCCTGTACCAGTCAGGGTTGGCAAAAGCGTGCACGCTCGTTATCATCGCGCGGTTTTCCTTGATAATAGCGCCCGTCTTAATGGCTTTCACGTTGCATACGCTCGACGCGAAAGTTTTCACCGGTTTGATACCATCACGTTCTGTCTCCTTCTCGTTTCTCCTTTGAACTCGCCTTCGCGAGCCTCGTCGTCCGTTTTGTCTCGCTATCTCTGCGAGAGAGACTTTTGCTGTCGTTCCCTCGATCATGAAAATTCAAAGCGACGCGGGAAACTCGTTTTCTCGCGGTCTTAATGTCTGATCTGAGAAAAATACGTTTTCTGACTACCGAAGTAAATGTACTTCACTTTCTGGCGAAGTATTTTCCAACTCGTCTGTGTCACAGTTTGCCTTTTCATTGATGTTCGTTTCTTTCCTCTTTTTGTAAAATATTTTCTGATTGTTGTCCAGTACAATTTTACGTTTTTGTAAACTATTCTCTGACAATTGGTTTTTGCCTATGACAATTTGTTTCTCGAGAAAGTATTATTCAGTAAAATATCCCTGTCGTTTTTGCAAACTTTTGTCTACTGCAGTGTCACTTTTTAGTAAAGCAT
This sequence comes from Tetragonisca angustula, assembly GCA_036937485.2. Lineage (NCBI taxonomy): Eukaryota > Metazoa > Arthropoda > Insecta > Hymenoptera > Apidae > Tetragonisca > Tetragonisca angustula. The sequence continues at coordinate 2,672,388 of JAWNGG020000013.1, forward strand.
TCTCTGATTTTATCGGATATTTGATTTTTTCGTCTTCTGTTGTTCGTCGAAATTGAAATTGGCGCGTCCTCTAGAGTTTCGTTCATTCGATTAAAGTTGAATTCTTGATGCTTGAAATTAATGATACGCCCGAAAACAGTTGATCGCTTGTGTGTGTAGGGTGTAGCATAATTTTGTTTGTCGATTCACGGTTCACGCGACGAACAAGATATCATCGTTGATCGCGTAAGGATAAATTGGAAGAAATTTCCATAGAATGCAAGTAATACTGAATGAAATATAGCATAACGTCTATAATATAAAGCATGTTATATAATATCGAAAGTAAAATAATTATTATGATATACAGTAGAAAACTAAATTTCGGCTTTACTTTAGCTGTGTTTGTAAAAATTTGGAAATTCACAGAAACGATTAAACAGTTATCTAATGACAATCTATTCGAAAACATTGATCCGAAATACTTTCCCTTGCGAAAAATAATTTTATATCAATTTATATTTTAATGAATTGTCGTCTTTATTTCGATAATATATTTAAAACGTTGCTCACTCTTTGCTCATCCTGAAGATATAATAGTGCTTATAACCTTGAATGAAACGGACTGGAAGAGCTCTAGAGTACAAGAAGAAGAAGAAAAGAAAAAAAGAAAAGCAGTGCAAATCTGGGTCAATAGATCACACGTACGTATGCTTGCACGTACAATTAGATCGATTCACTCTCTCGAGCGAAATCCCTATTAAACGAAAGAATAGATCGGAAAATTTCAAAAGACAAACGCTAGGATGTAGCGAACGAAGTGAAATAAAATGGAACGTGGAAGTACAACGGATGGTAGTGCACAGATTTTCTAGAGTTCGAAAGCCGTGCAAACATCGTCGCATTATCACGCCATTCGCGCAAATATTTGCGTAAAACTGCGTTACTCTACATACCGAAATATGTATCAGGCAGAAACATTTGACGTGTTTCGTGAGACAACATTCACTTACCGGCAAACAGTTTTCGACAAACTGTGTACGTAGTAGACAATGATTATAGTGGAGGTTCTCGGCGCTTTTAAATTTTTGGCGAGTCAAACACGTGGAATGTAAATGGAGATCTGTTTATACATTTTCTTGGGGAAATGTCAGAGATCCGAAGAAAATCTGGAGACAAACATACGCGTAACGTATCTTCAGAATGGAGCTTTTGTTGTGACGTTTAGCAAATGAAACTTTCTATTCAGATTTCTTTAATTTTAACTGTAACTATAACTGATCAAAATATAAAATTGCAGAAACAGAAGGATTGGCTATGATAAAGATAAACATGAACATCAAATATTAATAATATTAAATACAGAGTGGGCCAAAAATCACTTCCTACTAAATCCACAATTTTTTAATTTTTTAATTTATTTTTTTTTATTTCGACGTTCGAAAGAAATAATTTTTAAAACTCAACGAAAAAGTCATGCTCGAAATTAAATTTAGTTTAAAATTAATAAAGTCAGTTTTTTCTTTTGAATGGTTTATTAAAAAGAATAGATAAGTAGGAACTATACTACTTCAGATATTGCATATTAAATATTAGTTTTTATATTGTTATTATATATTAGTTTTACATTAATACAATTAATATAATAAAGTATGTTTTGTGAAGCATATAATAAATATTATTTTACTTTCTTTATGTATATTTTTTATATTATTTTATATTACTATCACATTCATAATAATTTTTACATCATATAACATTCCATGCATTTTATATTCGTAGCTTAGCAATAATCTGTTTAAATTAAACGAACGAACACCGCTCCATCTGCCATTTTGATAAAATTCAAATTTAAATTCGTTCATGATCTATAAATTAATCGAATGTTCGCCCGATTTTATGGTAACTAGACTTGCAGGTCTTTTGTTCATATTTTGATCAAAATGATTCAACAGAAACATGAAACTTAAATGGAAGCTTGCTTCGCCTGATAAATACCATAACATTGTTTTATCATGTCAAGTGCATTCTGTGAATTTTAACATTTTTGTTTCTTTCAAAAACGCACGAAGATGATATATTATAATAATTATCGAACCGTTCTCGGTTCAGATTACGCAGGTATTCGTTTACACAACATAAACGAGCCACAAGTTTGCAGAAACAAAGATTGAACGAGCATTCATTCATTTGGTCTGAATGCACTAAGCAATTAAAGGTGCACTACAGCTTTTATTTATATATTTTTTTTCAAGTTTCGTTAAATATATTTACTTTATTCGAGAAAAACCAATCTGTTGAAATTTCCTTCACGAGTTGTTATGCAATTTTATATTCTTTCACAACTAAGGACGAAGCCTAAGCAAAAGTTTGTTTCTGCATTCTTTCAATGTCTAATCAGTACCACTGAAAAAAATTGGTTAATTTTGTAGTTTGTAATTCAATTTAATTTTATTATTAATTTCCATCAAAGAGAGTATAAAATACAAAACAGAATTAAATAGTTTGAATTGTTGCATATTATTGTTATTATATAATACGAATTATTATAATTGAGAGTTAAATTTTCAATACTGAAATAAAAATAAAAGTCTACTCGTCACGCGTGATGATCATTCGAATAAATAATAAATCGTTGCTCGTTCTGATGTCCTCTTCATGGAATTGCTTATGATGATTTATTCATCTTGTGGAAATTAATGCACAATTGAATAATACCGAAAAATTTCTCTATTTTTAATATTTTTTGAAAAATAGCTTGCAACGAGATAGATCGATAATTCTCAACGAATGGAATTTCTATTATCAATGTTATGCGAGATATGTGGCTGTTGGTATGTGGATAATTTGTGCAATATACCTTAATGCTTCTCGATCTTGAATACCTATTTGCATACGCAACATATTTCCGTTCGTAGAATTAGAATTTTTTATTTTGATTTCGGTGGTGATAACGATCTTAGGCAAAGAATCGTTGAAATAGCGAACAATAATTGTCCATTTTAATATTAATTGTTTAATATGTAATTGCATAGAAATATGCAAATGGATACTTGATGAATGAATAGTACAATTGTCATAACAATATAATTCAATTTTTTAAATAGAATAAATTCGTATAGCTTGTAAACAATTGACTGACTAGTTAAATACATCTTGATGAAATATAGTCAGATAATTTAATTGCACGAATTACTGTCATAAAATTCTGATTTTAAATAATTAATATGATAAATAATATGAATAAATAATATATATAGAAGGATTTAACATTATAATACAATACATGAATGTTCAAAGCTTAAAGCATAAAATTACTCAGGTGTGTAATAATTGTAGATGAATAATAACGCGAATAAAGAGATTAAATCTTAAGAACACGGTGCGTATTCGTATCTTAAAGTAAATTCAATCAAGTGTTTAATAATTGTAGATAAATAATATGTATAAAGATAAATCTTAAAACATATCTATGTTTTTATGTACAATGGGGTCAAAAAGTATTGACATACTCAGTTATTTTGACGATGTCTTTGTGAAAACAATTGATACATTTGCAAAATCTATTTTCATAAATAGTTCACTACATACAAGAGTAACGTGCACAGTAGCAATCTTCAACAATGACGCAAGAAATATAAAAATTCGAGAGTCAAAAGAGTAGCGACACACTTGTTAGTTCCAGCGCTTGATTTAATGACGGAATGTCATTAGAAAAATTACAAAATATCCTTTCGTATATTACTGGAATGTCATCGAGTGATATCGCGTTAACACTGGGAAAGGACGCTTGTCTAAACCAGACCAAATCTAACCAGAGTGGCTCGCTAGCTCTTGCCTCCACTTTTCTGATCTCTAGCGCTACCCCCTCCACCGCATCGATCTCTTCACTACATCGATCTCTCCACTACATTGAAGTTTCCTCGCCGTGCATGAATCTCACTCTCTCAGTCTGTTGATTTCCTTACCAAGCCAGTGGTGAGATCAGTACAGTGATAGCGATCAGGAAAGTCTGCTTTAAACCATTAAAAATATTCTATACTCTGTTCTATACTCTCTTAATTCACGATAAAACTGTAAAAAAAAAAAAATCATCTTTCATATATACGTTTTTAATATATCTTCAATTCTCGAATTTTTATATTACTCATTACTGGAAATTGCTAGAAACTATTTATAAAAGTCGATTTCGTCGATGTGTCATTTCTTTTTCTTTTTCTTCATGAAACTTTCGCGTGAATTTTTCGATCCACTGTTTTCTGACTGAAAACTGAAAGTGCGAGTCGCGTTGAACGCAAACGCAATATAACAAAGTCAACGAACTCGTCGGTACCGGTGGTGAAAATCACTTCACGCAAGAGGGAAAAGACCGGAAGGTGCTCAAACGCGTTTCGCATGCTGGCGTGATTAAGCGCGCCATTATTTTTAAACTTTCGGTCGCGTAGACCATCCGAGATCAAAGTCTGTTACTCGCAGGGGGCAGTTCAGCTTGGATTAACTAGTTAATCTACGTGCGTGCGCCATGCTTCAAATTGAATTGAAGCCGCGCGCGTTGTTTACGGTAATGTGATAAATGAAAGCTGTTTAAAAATAACGCCGGATCGGGGAAATGATGTGTGCGCGCGTCTGATGGGGATTGTTGACGCCACGCGAAATACAGAGTGATCCATTTTAAGGGGTCAGGACAGTTCGAGATTTTCAAAAAATCGATTTTTTTTTTTTTGTCTTAAATAGCAGTTTGAAGTCTTAGACTTTAAATCGACTTATTTTGGGGTATAATAACAAATCCGCAGATACAGAATAAATGAATAAAACTTTAAGCAGTATTATAAAGTGCAAATCGTGTGATTAAAATATTACTTTTGGTGAATCGAATATTAGGGGATTTGGATTCAATTTAGTTGTGAATTGTGAGAACTGTGAGCCGCGATATATATATGTAAAAAAAGTAAATAAAGGATACATTTTTCTCGAAACTAGGTTTTTAGAAACGGTGTGCAAGATATCTCGGAATCTAACCAACCGATTACTGTGAAACTTGGTACCTATCTTTAGTGTAACATTTACTAGGGATTGACGATCGAACATTTTTTAATTTTTAACAATTTCAAGAAACATAAACAAGAAACGTAGAAATTTTTGTCATAAATTCGATACGTCAGAAACAAATAGCTGTTATTTTCATAATTTTCACAGAAATGAAAATGTTGGATCGCCAATCCCTAGAGAATATTGTTTACTTTTGAACTTTCTTCGCCTTTTTGTTGCAACTAATCCTGTTTGGCTCGAATCATGCACACCGATAGGCAATGTAAAAAAAAGTTATGTAAAAGGATGCCATCAAAAAGTTAAATAGGAAAAAGCTCATGTCAATCAAACATGTACTTTTTTTTTTACTAGCCCTCCAAAGTATTCGTAATTTTTAGGCTCGTCAAACTATCCTGCCCCCTTAAGGCGCCACCTAAATATCTTTTCGAATTGTGACGACGCGAGAAATATTTTTTTACCTAACACGAATGGTGTCGAAACCCATTGATGTTTTTAAAAATTTCTGAATATTTTATTTGTATTTTAATTGTGTTAACTGTTTCAAGATATACTCTTCTTTAGTCTTCTTCCAATTTCGAATACGAATAAATATGTACATTTAACGTACATTACATTCGAGAAATATTCCCACTATGTATGATACAGTAGTATTTCAGTTTCTTTCACACAGCTTTCCAAGCGAAATTTGCATGATGGGTTTTTGAATCACTAACGATGCATAGTAACATGTAAATAGCGTAATTACTCTCTTTTACTGTTTGCTGTATTCTTTCGTTATTGTTTATTATTTACTCTTCCATTCACCACATTCACTGTATTGTGTTCTTCAATGAACTGACCGCTTTCAAGAACACTTTTATCCTTTCACGCGTACTGAAATAGCAAGCTCGCTCAACCAGCTTTCAGTCAACCCGATCCGCACATGCATTTTACTATCTCGTTATTTTCTAAATATTTTGCTCACGTTTAGCATACTTTCTCATACATCATTCACATTTCACATCATACACATCTGTTAGTGAGAACATCTCGACATTGTATGTATATAAACCCTAACATAGATTTCATGTAGGTATTGTTCTTTTTCTTATTTGAAAGTGATTCAATTCGTCTGAAAGGTACGTAAATATGTACAGGTACACAGATCACGAATGTACTTTTTGTGACAAATTTCGCAAATTGTTTGCATAATTATATTACTCACAGTAAACAGTGATCGAGTGCAAATGATGTATTATAATTTAATATTATAATTATATATTCTAACTTTTATCATAAAATTACATAAAAGTGAGATTGTAAGATTCGAATAAATAATTTTCAAGTAATTTCTTACTCAGTTAGTTAATTCAATTGGATAAAATGACAAATAATCCGACGCAAGATAGTCTCCAAAATCTGTCTCCAAAATGTTCGAGTAAAAGTTCCCTCAAACGCGAAATGAAAAATGAAATAACAAGTTAGTTCGTTGGAGAAAAGTCATTTTCATAGTCAGCTGTTTCAAATAACAAATACTAACCAGACTAGATACTACATTGTTCGTTCTTATATATATTATTAAATACGTTATTTCGAAATTAACGTACAAGCTCGCCAAATAGGCTTACAGACAACAGTACGAATACACACGCCACCTGTCGTATCGGCCGAGTTCACTGGCTCATGTTAATAATCCGCGCTATCGTTGAAACGATTCCCAATTATGGATCGCTGATTTAAATATTAAGCTGTGCAAAGCCAATGTTAATAACGCTGGTACAGTTACCAGGGCACATACATATATTTACATAAGGCAAGCTACCTCTCTCTCTCTCTCCTTTTATTTCGCTATCCTTAAACCGTACGAGCACAGGTAACAGAATGTTGCCGTTTATTTCTTAATGTACGCTTGATCAGCGATGAAACTTCTAATTTTAACTCATTCGTGTCATATTGAAAGAAGTGGCGTACATAAACGCAAGGTTTCTCGTATGTGGCAAATAGAGTGAAGAAAGAAGATCGAAAGTGTAGAACAAAATTTTTCTATCCAATTTTTCTACTTTTCTTCGTTTTCGAAACGAGTTTGAAAATTTATTAAACACCAATGTTGTATCATTCAAAACCCATTTTCTTGGAAATGAAGCTTCGAACAAAGAAAATTTTATTGTACGATATTTGATTTATTCTTGCACGTATAGAACTTCGTGTGTATAATACAATAATACCTGTATTATTATACTTAACCACCGTGATTTATTTCTTACGTTTTTATTGAGATATTTTTTTTTCAATTCTTACTTAACTTCGGCCAATATCCAGTTAGATTGCAGATTTTTATACATTTTTAGATTTTTGCGAATGTAACTTAACTCTTCGCGAGCAATCTGAATTTTTGCTAATTATTCCTAGAAATATTTGATGCGAGGGATATATATATATATATATGTTAAAGTAGAGACTTCAATAAGTATCTTAGAAATTTTTCTGATTTTTTAAAAGTCAAGAACGGTAAAAATATTAGTGTCCAGATTGAACGCGGAAGCAAATGAAACCTAAATCAAAATTTATTTTATCTATTATACGTTGTAATTGGATTGCGGATGTTTATGAAGATAATTAAGAAAATGGAACCTAAATGGAAAAGTAACTTACCTACTAAATATCATAAGAAATGTCATACTTAATATTTTATACATTTCTCCATATTATTTTCATTGCGTGCAATTTAGCGTCTCCAGATTTACCATAGATGCATAAAAATCTGTAGCATAATGTGAAATGGATATTTTATATATTTTTGCAAATTATACATATGTATTCTGTGTATTGTTGTGTCTTCCAGTTTTCTATAAATGCATAAAAATTCGCAGTCTAGTTACAATATATCGTAAAATAATTACATGTACGTAAAATAATTACAATATTTTTTTAAATTTTTTATTTTTTTACTTTTTTTACGATCGTTGGTTACGAGCTGAACGAACGCAAACTATTTGCAGACTAAATTCAGCGAAAAGAATTCTGTGTGTGAACTACATAGTAAATTAATTGACCGGAACAGTTACCGAATAAATAGAACCTTGTAAACACTAGAATTGGCCTTCTTTCTGTGTTTAAACCAAATAGTTGAAGCTTAATTGCTTTCCGCTCAAACAGTATAAACAGTATCACACTCTTTTTTTAAACTAAATATGTGGTAGCGGTATTTTTTCTTCCATCTTACAATTTTCGAAGTTTTTTTTATAAATGAATTTTTTTTGTACAAACAAACAGCTCACAGCAGATAGGAGAATAGAAACATATTTGGAGTTATTAACTCCTCTAGTACTACTAGATAATTTAACGATACTAGATTGTAATAAATAATATATTTTTTTAAATTGCCTTTTTTCAATAAATATTTAAATCTTTGGAGTTTTAAATACAGCTTCAAGAGTAGATCTCTTTTCAAATTCAGTCCTCATTTGTTTTTTATGTGTTGTCAACATTTTGCTTTTACATATGCATCTTATCGTGATTATTATTTGTTTGAACCATTTTTTCGGCTAAAAACAAAATTTATGAAGGAAAAAAAAACTGTTGGAAATGTCTTTAAAGAATTTCTAGACATTCAAACTCCAAATTTATAAATTTATAAATTTACAAATTTTTATTGACTGACAAAATTTATGATATTGAAGTTATAAAATTATTATTATTTGAATAATAGAACAATTTGAATCCGAAATTTTAATGTTTTCTAAAAATTAAAAAAAGATTAAATTTTGACCTATATAGAAAACGTAAATTGATTATAAAAATAATAATATTGTAATTTTTTAATTTAATAAATTGAGTAAGTAAAATACGAAAATAAAATTATTCCTCTAATTAAAATTCTAAATAATCACGATAATAAGTAGTAAATATTTATATTTTTAAAATAAATTGTAAGTTACAAAATTTACAAATATTTTTATAAGTATGCTATGAATATCACTATTGCTACGTTAGTTTATTTATCCTTGTTTCAAATTGTACTAGGTAATTATTATATTATAAGAATGATTACCGTAAATAATGGATAAAATCTTTACATGTATCATATAAGTAATATATAATTTGACATAAAAATGACGGTGAAAAGTCTGCGAGTATAAATAACACACACATCTGCACACACATCGTACGATCGTTTTTTAGTTATGCACCGGGGTATTTGCACTGAAAGACTAATAAAAAGTCAATTTTGAAAATTCTGTGAAGGTTATTTTGCAACTCAAGGTAATTAAATATATAAGGAACAATGTACCATTATTATTCTTCGCTTACGCGCTCATTGTGCTTCATTGAAAGTTTCGAATTTTTCTGGCATACGTTTGTACTTTAAGCATTGTCTGAAATGTGGCTCGCTAATTAGTGAGCTTTGGAATGATTGGTGGACGGTGATGATTTTGCTCGTGTTTTTAGGAATTTGCGTAAACTTTTGGACGTTGAATAATGAAAAGAAGTATAAAAAATATTTAGTAATATTAATTGATCGAATAATATCAATTTGAAATGTTGCATTATCGTAACATTGGCTTTTGATAACATTTCGAGATCAATTTAGATTTAGACGAACATATAATTGATATACTTGTTCAAAAACAAGATCAAAAAATTAAAATTTAGACAATTACACAGAGTAAAGGTGTATCGTTATTTGTAAATGATAACGTCATTTCTAGAGGCCATTTTTCTTTTTCTTCTGTGATGAAAATACATCGTTCGTCTCTCTTGTTTTTACATAATCTTTTAAGTGAGAGAACGTCGGTTCGAGAAATACTTTACTATGGTAACTGTTATGAATTAACGTGATGCATTGGAAGAATATCGATAACAGTGGTCAAACCATAGTATATCTGCTTTCGCATAACGTGTGCAGACGTTTAACGATGTTGAATCAATTCTAAATTCTGAGTAACATGATTCCCATGGTTACTTGACCTATCCTCTTTAGAGAGATTATGGAAACGCATGGACTCGAGAGTATATTTAATCTGAAAGCCTAACGTGTATGGGCAACTGATGATGTATTGACGAAACATCAATGGAACTGAGCTAATACCGATATTTAATGGATAAGTTCAATGGAACTAGTATCTATTTGTGCGCACAGAGAGTCGAGAGATGATCATTCTGAATAACATATAGTATGTAAACATCAGCGTATCATATCGATTTAAACAAATGTCAGAGACCTTGAGTACGCTTAGCTACTTGTGATTTATGTCAAATGCACATTTCTTTCCAAGTCTCGAAAACGAAATACACACAAATCAGTCTGTGTAAGACTAAACTAGATTTTTATGCAAATTTTTGATCATGATTATGATTTAAAAAAAGAAATAGAATTTCTATGTCGTAGAACACATTTTTAATGTTTCTGTAAAATACAAAATCAGTAAATACATTGATGAGATTTATTGGTTTGTTCATAAATGAAATGTATATTTATGGGTCCTAATTCTTGCTGCACTTAATTACATGCTATTAATCTGAAGTGAAATCTGAAGTTATGTTCTTGCTACTACTATAATTATTACCATGCTGTTACTATATTACATCGAAGCAAAACAAACATCAGGAATGGTGCAGAAATTGTGACACACGAGAAAATGATCAAAATATTCGCAAAGCTTCTGACTCGCGACAGTCTTTGATCTTCAAGTAAATTCGAGACAGAGAGAAATTACGTATGAATCATTATTTTTTTTTTTTTTTTTTTTTTTGTCCAATGCTGAGTCGTTTATTGTACATTGTGTTTCAAACGGGACAATTTATTACCTGCTACAGTTTAGCGTTGCACAGGCTTTCATAAATCCTGAGTCTCTTTCGGATTGCACTAGTCAATTTGCAACCGCGTGGTTCACTGTCGACAACGAGTTGCATTTAATGTTAATGTTTCTCTCGTGGTTCTCTATTTCTCGCTGCCCTATATTTCTTCTGTTTCTGCCTCCTTGTGGGTTTCACAACTGTCATTGAGCCTTGGTTTGCTTTTAGAACGTTGAACGTTGCCATGAATCTTGTGGAAGTTTTGAAAAAGATTTGAAAATTCTGATTCATCGTTAAATTCCATTCGATGTACTTGGATCGTTCATCTGTGATTGATTTTGTAACAAATCAATAAATGAAATATATTATCGCTTGTGTTAATTATAATTATAATAATATAATTTTGTAATGTATATTCATAATATAATAATATATTATAATTATGATAATATAATTTTTTGTATAACAAATTAAATGTAATAACATTATAAATATACGTTTTTTATATATTTTTTTTAATTATATTTTTATTTTATATTTCTGTACGTCGAATATTATACTTTTGTACGTTGTATTTCATTTATTGTATTAATTATTATTTTGCTCTGTGTTGGGTTCAATTACATTCAAATCATGAAACAATAAGTTAGGCAAGGTAATTCTCGCATTATCTCGGAAATATTTTTATATTAAATTAAAAAAACGAAGTTGATTAGCTTTATGCATCATTTTGCTTTAATCGCACTGCAATTTTGAAAAGTGTATCCACATGAGTTTCCAAATCATTATTATTACGCATAAATCTACTTCAACACTTTACGAATTATTCATTAACTTATCAAATATACTGAAATTGTTCATTAACAAACTTATCAAATATAGCAAAAATAATTGATTTTGGCAAAAAGGAAAGAAGACGTATTTTTCGTATAATGTTAAAAAATATCCTCAAGTGTAAAAATATCGACAAGTGTAAAATTTTCATCAGAAAGTGAAGACTAGGAAAAACCCTATGATAGAGTAAAAAATACAAGCTTTTATTTTTATACATCATTTAACTTTCTAAAAATGCTTATTGTTGTATATCCAGAAAATTGCAAATTGCCCATTTTGATCATATTGGTAAATCTAGCGTTAACAAAATAATGCATACAGGTGACAGAGTATCTGTCAGCATAACAGCATAACAGTTCATACGTCAATTGCGACGTTTATCTTCGTGACAAGTAAATGATGCGGATTTCTAGGAAATCTAGTGAAAATGTCTACAAATATAGGCTAATTCCGAGAAATTAGTTCCCCATTGAAAGTTAAGAGAACCGAGACATCAGAATTAGCTCTTCTATAAAAACTCTTTATAATTACTATTGCAAGATAATCAACGAAAATCAGATTTACAAACGAAGAAAACGTAACATAATTATTTTCTGTAACTATATGATTTGTCTGACTGTATATTCATATATTCTATACAAAATAATTTATCTAGTGAATTGTAATACCTACATGAACGTGTATATGCATGTAGAATGTATTCGCTTAATATATTTGATTGAATCTGACTTAAATGGTGTTGAAAATCTGACATTCCCTTTTGTTCTTAGGTATTACAAATTCGAAAGCTGACACTCCAATCGTTTCATTTAGAAAAATCAGTATCCTTCGTGATTACGTTATAAATCTTACTGATGAAAATCTGATATTTCCTTCTATGTGGATACAAATTCCAAAGATCTGATACTCTAATATTTCCACATTGAACGTCGTAAGTCTTACTGTTTTCTCTTGAGTTTTGTATCCGTACGAAATGATTCAACAACGTCAATCAGTATCGCGCGCGAACGGATTGGAATTTCAATCTGCGCGGAATTATTTATTAAAATGTAGATAATCCGTGGCCAACGGAAAGAAAACATGGACAGATTGCGCCGATGGAAATTTCATTGCTACAATAACTGCATTATCATTTGTTTGCCAAATGGGAAAACATCAATTAAACGAACGTTCGCGCTTGCATATGACATTGCCCCGTGTTTGCATACGTCCGTGTTTAATGCTGCATTAAGCGGATTTTATAGTCAGCATAAAGTACATAAATATCGGCAGTTAGTGGTATTAAAGATAAATCCTTCTCGTCTCTGATCGCACGTTAATTGTAATATCCAACGAGGTATGTACCTGAATCCGACCAATCGATATCATTCGTTTCTGTCCCCGCTGACAAAACGATTACTATTTCCAAGTCGTTGTACATGTTTTAACAGTTGTCGCGCGATTTCTCTTTAAGCATCGCTCTGCGATAAAACGGTTCAATATTAGTTTAGCAACACGTTCATCGGCAAAATCTCTAACAGATTGTTGATGTTGCTACTCGATGTTGCTACTCATAACTTAGTCAAATTTATGGAACGGTCTATAGATTAATTTATGAACAGTTGGGATGTGATGACAACGATTAATGATTTACGAGCAATCTGTGATGAACAAGTAACTTTTAATATTTCAGAATTGTGATACACAACGATCCATTAAATGTACAGGGTTGGGCCTAAAGTTTCTTCCTACCTATTTTTTTTTTTTTTTTTGTTAATAAAACGTTAAACTATAAAAAAAATTAATTTTATTAATTTTAAATCAAGTTTAAGTTCACACATGATTTTTCATTAATACACAAGAAACTATTTTTTTTTTTTTTGTGTACTTCAATCTGTGAAACAAAAATTAAAGAAATATATGATAAAAAAAATTACGGATTTATCTTAGTAGGAAGTGACTTTTGACCCACCCTGTATTTTCGCTACGAAAGATTAACGCTTTCTTTTCAACGCGTCTCGATATCTTTAGTTTATACTATTTCGATATACAAACGACGTTGAAGTTCAAAATATTATTTTTTATATACGCTTCTACGTTCCATTTGAATTTGAAGATGTCATCAATTTAATATTATTCAGTAAAATTTACACCCGTCTTTCTATAATCTATACATTTGGTTAAAAAATGATACAATTTTAAAAACTGTATTTTATATTCCATCGTGAGAACATTTTTTCGGTTTCTTAAAAGTTATAATCTGTTAGTTGAAACGAGTGCTTGGTGTTGCGAGCGTTTTTATTACCAAAATAACATGTTATTATATTGAAAAAGAATTTTATAATGTACAAGAATGTTATATTGAAAAAGTTACATTACTTATGACTCACATGTAAAAATAAACTAACGATGTACTTTTAACAACATAATCTTCAGATTCTTGTATGAAAGTTAACAAATATATATTATACTTGTATTTTCTTATACTTTTTCATGAATTTAAATTCAACGTTGTCACTCTTAATGAAAAATGTAATAATAAACTGTATAAGTATAATATTATATAATAATATAAATGTTAAAATTCAAAGTAGATTTAAAGTGAAATAAATACATATTAAATTGATGCATATAAATTAATATCAAATATTTATAGAAATATTATACAACAAAATAAACTGTATAATGAAACTGTAATACAATGATAAATTATCTTTACAAATTATTTCCTCCATTGTAAGGTGAAATTTTCTTTTCGAAATTTCATTAACGCAGCACTGACTTCGGTAATAAAATTTCAATGCAATGAATCAAATGAAACGGAACCGTCTACAAAGCGTTTATTACAAACATACATCTAATAAAAAGATCGTAATTATTCACTTTGAATAATTGCTTCAAACATAAAATTCTAGTGATTTCATTAAACGTTGGGAACCATTGATGTAATTAATAATCGTCTGTTTGAATAATTTTATGACGTTCATGAAACGTATACGTACAACAAACAGAGAGTAAATATTTTGTAGTCATACTTACAATACAATATGATGTACAATGTCTGTTTTAATTAAAATTTATATATGTCCGTGTATAATCTTTGCAATAAAACATGAAAATATTTGTACTTTCTGTTGTTCCACAATATAAATAACATAATTCCATAATCTGAATGTTTGAATATTTTCACGATCCTCCTAATTATCTTTTCGAATTACGAAAAATATTCTTCTCCACGAATGGTATCGAAAGGCCAATAAGTGAAAAAAAATTTCTTCTTTCAAGATCATTTCTTCCCAAGATTTTCAAGGCAATTGATGGTTTTTCTTTCCTTGCAACCATGTATTTTTTTTTATAGTAGTATACCATAAGTAAGTACATAGTATACCAGTAATAGTATACTATGTATTTTTATTATTTGTAGCAGTATACTATAGTAATAGTGTACTATATACTTTTATTATTTGTATCAGTATACTATATTAATGGTGTACTATGTATTTTTATTATTTGTAGTGGCATACTATAATAATAGTGTATTATGCATTTTTATTATTTGTATCAATACACTATAGTGATAGTGTACTATGTATTTTTATTATTTGTATCAGTAGACTATAGTAATAGTGTACTCTGTATTTTTATTATTTGTATCAGTATACTATAGTGATAGTGTACTGTGTATTTTTATTATTTGTAGTAGTGTACTATAGTAATAGTATACCATAGATTTTTATTATTTGTAGCAGTATACTATGGTAATAGTATACTACATATTTTTATTATTTGTATCAGTACGCTATAGCAATAGTGTACTATATATTTTTATCATTTGTGGTAGTATACTATATTCTGGTACTAGTGTACTATATATTTTCCATAGTAGTACACTATGCTACTATTTCCACGTTTCGTTCCCCTTCTTCGGTATTTATCGTTACTTCGGTATTTCATTTTTCTTGTTTCTCCTGTGATATCTCGATATCACCCCTTCCCCCTCCCCCATTCCCGGCAAGATGTTGGAAACTATCTCTATACGAGGCACAAGATAGATCGTTGCTGAAAAATCAAAAAAAGAAAAAAATCTTCCGTCGCGTAGCGTAACATGTGCGCCGTAGCCTGCGGCCAAAGAGCGCTCTAGCTCTTATCTGATCGCAGATGGACGAGTATCGGTCGGGGTTGGTGAGACGCGGCGCGATCGCGCCGGAGGGCGTATCTGTGTACGCGTTTCGCGGCATCGTAGAAGTAGCCAGCCGGTTTACGGACAGGCTGGCTGAAAGGACGAGGCAATTAATCTTAACGACACTGGCGTTGCGCATGACTGTCGCCTGGCTACGCGACGCTAATTAATCTAATACGCTATTGATATTATAATTAGGTCCGGTCCCGTTCCCCGTGATTTCAACCGATCGTTGCGAATCTCTCTCTCTCTCTCTCTCTCTCTGATTTCTGAAATCGCTTTGCCGCTGGCTGATTTATTATCGAGCCGGTCTCGCCCGTGTATCCCGCAAGCCGACAGAAACGAGAAACGAGCCCGTGGGTCGTTGACAGTTTTCAAACGGCTTGGCCGTATTTCATCGGATCGATTTTCGTTACCGTTCGAATGAATCATGAGAGTCGAACCGCCGTTCAAGAGGCAGACCGACGAAATTAACGAACTTTTTCGGGAATTAAACGGTACGTGACGCGAACTGCGATGGAGGAGGAGATTAATAAATATACCGAGCTAGTTCCTAGCCTTCGATTGATTTTCGTTTGTGGACGTGAATTTCTAGTTTACTTAGCGGCTTTTCGCCAATCTTTCTCTCTTTCGTTTCGTTCCGGATGTTGCCATATAACGTGAATATAAGACTATAACCAGTTTGAGTTTTTGAAATTTACATAATTTATACAAGTTCAACTTGAGTTCTTGAAATTTACACAAATTCAACTTGAGTTCTTGAACTTTACATAAGTTCAACTTGAGTTCTTGAAATTTACATCAGTTCAACTTGAGTTCTTGAAGTTTACATAAGTAATTTACATGAGTTCACTTTGAGTTCTTGAAATTTACAGGTGTAATTTACATAAGTTCAACTTGAGTTCTTGAAATTTACATAAGTTCAACTTGAATTCTTGAAATTTCCACAAGTTCAACTTGAGTTCTTGAAGTTTCGATAAGTAATTTACATGAGTTCAACTTGAGTTCTTGAAATTTACATAATTATAACTTAAGTTTCTTACATAAACTTCAAACTTGAATTGTTATTATGAATATCAAAAATTTTATAGTTTTCATAAAATTCGAGATGAGTTTCGAAATTTGAATGTAAAAGTTGTCGTAATACTATGAGAGACATGAAATACTTTGCAATGTACATATACATATATATCGATACAAATAGTGTTCACAGTTTTTTGGCCATTTATTGCAACGAAACAACTGCATCTGACGAACTTGTCTGAAACATTTTAATATTTTCACATTGGAGATAATGTATTAACATTTTAAAATAACTCTCTGTTGTAAGACATTGTAAAATTTTACATTTCTTTCTTTTTTTCTTCAAATAACTCTCATAAAATTTCTCGTTCTCTTTCTTCCCCGTTTCTCTATAATTTCATTCGAAAAACTTCTAAAATCGTATATACGACTGTCTGTATATATGACCTCTGCAATCGTGTTGCACAGTTCTGTGTCTTGACTTGCAGTCTTGTAAAAATTCGCAAAATCGTTGAAGCAGTTACACGATACGAGGGAGATTTCCTCTACCGGCATTCGGACGAGATAGTTTGATTACAGTATAGCCAGGATCGCCGATCGCGGTGTTATTAACAGCGTAGTCCGATGATCTATCGCCGTAATTCTCCAATCGAATATTCGAAATATTTTATTTTCGTCTAGTCATCCAGCTCTTGTTATCCAGCAACTGTGCTTGAACCAAAGTGATTGATTTCCATGCTCTTCGTATTCTGCATTTCGGATCGCGAGTCGGAAAGAACTGGTGATTTAGCCTCGACGATTTATCCGTTTATTCGTGTGTCTGATATCTACGTGAATACATGTGTTAATCTGTGCGTCTGTGGTGTATTATTTATTATTGAAATTACATACGTTGTACCTGTGCACTGTTTAGAATTCAGTGGCAATAATAGAGTACTGTAGCGTAATTGACTAATCATTGATGGTATCGGACATTTGTGATATCAGAGATTTTATGACGCGCAAAACCAATTTATATTTACGCACGCACATGAAACGACAGCGTATCAAAAACTTTTTATTTTCAATCTGGCGTGCGAGTAAACATCTTTGAAATTTTGAAAGTAACACTTGGAATTTTATAACATTGACAAAACATAACTAAACTGGATCAAATATACGCGTCTGGATCTAAAATACTTAAATTTTGTTCACAAATAAATGTTGCTTAGATAAATTAGCCAGAAGATTAAAAATTTGACGTTGAAAATCAGTGTCTTGTGAAAGACAGTGTAGCTATTCGAAAGTAATGTTAATAAATATCTAAAGTCGAATTTTATGGGAACAAATTTTCAAGAGAGGCAGGAAGAAATCTTGGGAAACAAAATTTGCACTTTTTGCGAACCTAAATAATAAAAACATCGATCAGCGTGCTTCGCTTCTCGATGTTGATTGTTGCAGTGGGGGAAAAAGAGAAAGTAGAGGCGGATATCCCATAATTATAAATTCTTCGGCGCGGCTGTCGGATAATTAACGAGTACCTTAGATATGGCGACAACCTGCTCGGATACTCCCATATATAATTTACTGTGTTACGCGTTCGCTCGGGGGAACGGATGTCAGACATACAACTGTACATAAGTGCATAAAACAGATGATAAAAGTAAATGTGACAACCGCTGAGAATATAAACTAGACAAAGCTTCGAAATTGAATTAATCTCTGAAGCGCAATTGAACTCTTCCTTGGAACGATAGTGTGATTATACAAGCAAATTAACGATGAAATGTTCTATTTTTAACGTGAATAATTCTGAATTGAAAACGAACGACGCATAATGAACTTAGAGGTCAATGAAAAGATGAGAATAATAATGGCACAATGATCGAAATGAATTTAAAAAGAAAGAATGAAATAGATGATAAAATTACGAAGCGAATGAACAAACATAAAATTGAGGAGTAATTTCAAAGGAGAAAATGTTTGTTATATTATCGATACTGGGAGTAAGTAAAATGTTAGATCGTTTTGTTTGTTTTCAAAAAATGATCTGCTAGCGATTGATGATGAAGTTTCTCATATTTTTTAGAAGACAATATCGAGTCTCCCTTCTTTTCAAATTTCGATAGTAACAACACTGATTACTTTGAACATTGGAGTTAGTATGAATATAAAATAAATAATAGTTAGAATCTAAAATACATAATAGATAGTAATAATAAATTGTTAAATATAATAATAAATAATGTAATGATATTAATAAATAAATAATATAAAATAATATTATATAATAAATAGTAATAATAAATTCTTAAATATCACTATTAAATAAATATATAGTAATATTTAAAAATATTTCATCAATGTGAATTAACATTTTTGTTACCAAAGCGTATATTCTTTATTATACTTGTTGTTGTTATTGACGTGTAAGTGGTAAAGTGTGCCAACCCTCATTTAGGGGTTATGGTCCCAGATAAATCAGCAATACAAAATTAATTAATACCAAAAATGTACTACGTAACATGGAATTCCTTTGTAAGAAAGTAACAAATCAATGAATATAAAAATATTCTACTATCACGGATTTTTTAATCGGATTTTAATCGTAGAAATAACTTTGTTAAAATGTCGACAGTTTTAGCGTTAAAGAAGTGCGTATGTGCATTGTACAAAATTTCCCTGTTGCTCCAAAAATGTGCGGGCCCTGGCAGCAGGTTAAACGACAAGAATTCAAGAAATCCTAACATTTTGTCTTTTATTCTTCAAAGTTTAATGAAATGGCAAGAAAAATATCGTACGTAAGTGAGTGTTACGATGTCTTCGAAGCTACGGGTAGGTTTAAAAAAAAAAAAAATGTTTCCGATATTTTCGAGTTTTTACAATTTTCTACTTGCTACACGGTGTGACAGCTAAATTTTTGAGAAAAAAAAAAAACTATCAAAGTGGAGGAAAGTTTCCCAAGTTACAAAGTTGCAAGAGTTCGACGAACGTGGACGATTCTTCGTCAAACGTGCGAATACCTTTCTGATCGTGTCGCGTAAATTAGCATAAACGTTGCCTCCGGACTGCGTGTCCCTCCGCCCCCCCCCCTCCGAAGGTATCGTTGCAAACACAGGGCGAAACAGCGGATTTCGTCGATGTTGAAAAGAGCAATCGCACGATTCAAACACGGCGCACTTCGTTCCCGGCAAATAGGTAAACGGGACGTTCGTTTCTCGGCATCGCGCGCGAGTTATTCGGCCGAGTAAATAGGAGGGAAGGAAGGTGGTCCGAGGGTAAATGACAAGTGGAACTCTCGTAAATCTCGCATAACGGGCGTCGGTTTGCCACCACCCACCCCCCTGTGCACGCTTTCCGAAACGTCATTGTGGTTGCGTACACGGTTACGTTCAAGTCTGGCGCGTTTTGCCGCCGTGGTGAAAGCGTTTTACCTCACCCTCTCTCTCTCTCTCTCTCTCTCTCTCTCGCGCGCGCGCTCTGAGGCCATTCGAAAAGCCGGGCACGCCAGCCACAGGCCACGTTATTAGTAAATAAAGACGCGAGGAAATTCTATTTGCGGACAAACATCACGGCATGCGACGCGATGTGTACAGAGCCCTCGACCATCGGGCTTTGCGCGGTCTTCCTAATGCACTTGAGGAAACGTCGCAACTCTCGCGGAACTTTCCCACCCCCCGGCTCCTTTAAACGGGAGGAAAACCGCGCGCGCCGCCTCAAAGGGGAACTTCGTAACCGTTCGTCTTGCCTGTTTGACGTGTCTATCGCGTAACGCGAGAGCTTCTTCTTCAACGGCGTTGCCCCACGCCACCGTTTTCCTCCATTTTCCCTCTCAACGGTTAATTATCTGTCGGAACGGAACTCCTCTGACTTTGTTTGCCTTTCCCGATACTGAAGCAGCGGAGGGAGGGTTCTGGTCTCCTCTGATGATTTTGTTGTTAACCTCTTAGCTGTGAGTGACGAGTATGTATATACACACGTATACAGTCCTGTTCAGAAGTCATCGGACACTGAGACAGAATTAGGTACGGGCAATTATTTTCGATGAAATAACTGATTTTATGAAACGGAATTACTATTTATGTAGTTTAATCACGTACTTATGTACATTAATTACACGTATAGAATGTCAGTGCTTGTGTACTTATGTACGTTAATTACATATGTAGAATGTCAGTACTTGTGTACTTATGTACGTTAATTACATATGTAGAATGTCAGTACTTGTGTACTTTTGTACATTAATTACACGTGTGTAATATCAGTACATTAATTACACGTGTATAATATCAGTACTTATGTACTTTTGTACATTTGTACATTAATTACACGTGTATGATATCAGTGCTTATGTACTCTTGTACATTAATTACACGTGTATGATATCAGTGCTTATGTACTCTTGTACATTAATTACACGTGTATGATATCAGTGCTTATGTACTCTTGTACATTAATTACACGTGTGTAATATCAGTACTTATGTACTCTTGTACATTAATTACACGTGTGTAATATCAGTACTTATGTACTCTTGTACATTAATTACACGTGTGTAATATCAGTACTTATGTACTCTTGTACATTAATTACACGTGTGTAATATCAGTACTTATGTACTCTTGTACATTAATTACACGTGTATAATATCAGTACTTATGTACTCTTGTACATTAATTACACGTGTATAATATCAGTACTTATGTACTCTTGTACATTAATTACACGTGTATAATATCAGTACTTATGTACTCTTGTACATTAATTACACGTGTATAATATCAGTACTTATGTACTCTTGTACATTAATTACACGTGTATAATATCAGTACTTATGTACTCTTGTACATTAATTACACGTGTATAATATCAGTACTTATGTACTCTTGTACATTAATTACACGTGTATAATATCAGTACTTATGTACTTTTGTACACTAATTAGATACGTATGATATCAGTACTTATGTACTTATGTACACTAATTAGATACGTATGATATCAGTATTTATGTACTTACGTACATTAATTAGATACGTATGATATCAGTATTTATGTACTTACGTACATTAATTACATATGTATAATATTTGGAATACATATGTCAAACAGTTTACATGTCAAAAATCTTATCAAGTTGTATATAATGTATCTTACATCTTTGTGCAAATACGACGACTAGAAACAACCGTGGCATACTTTCGTTTGATTTTTAACAATATTTCGGTATGAATTTTTCTCCAAGCTTCTGCTAATTTCTTCGACAAATCTTTCTTTCAATTTTGGACATATTTTCGAAGTCTTTTGTCCAATACATCCCATAATACATCGATTTTGATCTTTTAAATATATATATATATATATATATATACATATTTTTGATATATTTTGAAATATTTATTCAGACCATATACGTAAAATTTCAGTTTTGCTTTCAAGTATTATTATATAATAGAGTAGATAAAGTACATATAACAAGATTGTATATTGTGTATATAACAAGATTGTATAATAAAATTAATCCAGAAAAGTATATTTGTGTTCTGGCAACTAATTAGATCAAAATAAACAAGGGACCAACAGCATGAGTCACCACATATTGCCATTTAGATTTACGCCATTATTATTGCACGTAGCGAAAAAAGTTTTTAAAATGAAGTTGAATGGTTTCGAGAGGGGCACATTTCGATGATACTAGTTTTCTTGTAGGTAGACGTGTAGAGGACGTATGAAGGCCATTAACGTTTTTTTAAATAGAATCATACATTTTTTATTGCCTCGGTCGATGCACCTTGATATTCTTTATAAAAAGTATTAACCTATTTATGTTAAAAAAATCATTAGTTTGGGAGATATTTTAATTTTAATTTCGTAAAATCCATGCGTGAAAGACAATGACAAATAACATATAAGAATACTATTTTTCTTCTTCCATGTCTTTTATACGATAATTTTCTAATCACTGAAAATTTGATATTTGATATTTCGTAGAAAATGACTTGATAGTCTTCTTAGGACTCTTCTTCTAATTATTAATTATTAGTCATAAATTTACAATATTCAAAAAATACTGAAACCTTTTGTAATCTTTGTGTCTTCTTGTGAATTTATATTTGAAAGAAATGAAATTGAAAATTGTCAAAGACAAATATTCAGCGTCTTTCTAACGTACAAATTAATCAAAAGAAACTGCAAACGAAAAGTCAATTTAGATTGATGTTTAAATTTATTTTGGAAAGCAAATACCGAAACTTATATTATTACGCGCAGATATAAATATCTCATGTCGTTGTTTACAAATTCGGTAGTACACGTATGGAGTAAACCTTATTGTAATTAATTTTCTAAAAAAATAATAATCGTTAACTACGAAACTTATTTGATCTTATATGAAATGTAGTGTGCTGTCATGGCGCAATACGCTTGTACATATTTTGCAAATTATTTTATTAATGCCTTACTAATTTATTGCGACTGATCTGGACTGTGACGTCGAGCATGATGGCATGAAAACAAAGTCCCACGAAATCAAATTGCGATATGCTATAGCGCATAGAACGTAGACACGAGTAGCAACACTTCACAAACTGCATATCCTCGGTCAATATAATATCGTTGAAATGAAAGCTGAGCATCAGTTATACATATGTACATACATGCGTATCAGTAAAATTACGTATAATCAGGATATTGAAATATGAAATTAATAAAACGTTTTCCTAAAACGATTACTAAAAATTGTTGTAAATAAACAGCACAAGTAATATAAAATTCAACAATCAAGTAAATTTTTTAAAAAAACAAAACCAATATCGATAATTAGAAGAACTGAATTTATTACATTACACTTATTTATCGCATTATTATACTTAATTATTATATTAATATTAATATTATACTTAAATAAGTACAATATCACTATTATACTTATTTCATTTTGCCATATTTTCCAATTTTGTGTCAATACGAGGTAAGAGTCAATATTTACATTCCAAATAAATAATTACGCCTGATTACTCGTTATCATTGGCGAAAGGATTTCAAAGGATTTCCTTCCAATCTAATTATAATCTTGTTTCCCTAAAGTGTATACAAAGTATTACGCGACACTCCGATTTTCACAACATTGAGAAAAGAGGCTCGATCCGAGCTTGTCAACCGAGCGCCGCGCGAAATTAAATTCCTCCTTGGGAGTGTTGAAACGTCCAATTTTCACATTTTCAGTTAAATATATCGCGAGCAACGTGACGGGACGATACCTGCCCGGTAACAAAACGAATCGTCGCGCCGTGTCAGTTGTCTCGACAGCGGAGTCTCGATTTTTTTCGCGTCTCACTTTTCATTGCCGATCGGGCGACGAAACTCAGGCGAAAATCGGTGTGGCGCGAGGAACGAAGAGCTCGTTAATACGTCTCTTCGGCGCTTCGTTATCTTAAACGATGTCAGACGGTCGTTTCGGCAATAAATTCTCGCCGGTGGTTTTAATTTGCCAGTGAATTTCTCGCCGTGAGAACGCAGAAAAAGAAGGAAAAGTGGGTGGGAAGCGAAGGGCGGATGGGGTTGGCGAAGGTGGAACACCGACGTATTAAAACGGCCAGGTATAGACCCAGTAAATTATATCTTTCTCGCGAGAGTAGCGTCGTTTAAAAAAAAAAAAAAAAAAAAACGCAGGGGAGAGAAAGTTTCGGATGGTAATGTATAGCCACTTGAGATTACTTTTCTTCCCTTCGCCAAGTTCCGGCCGGCGGGAACACAGGGGTCGTTAGGTTTCCACGCGGGAAAACATCTTTATGAATTTGTGTGATTTAGCGTCGCCGGGAGTTTGATTTCCTTGCGTAATTGTTTCCGGCGAATGGCTGACAACTTTTTCACGATTATTTGAAAATAACTTTTAACCTGCTGATTCGTCGTTTGGCAATCGATGCCTTACTATAAATATATAAATATATAAATATATATATATATATGTATAATTTACTTTTAATACAAATGTTATACTATATATATAACATACATGTACACTACTATATATATATATATATATATATATATATATATAGTATAATATTTGTATCAAAAATAAATTATATATATATACATAAAATTTCTACACGTGTGTGTGTGTGTGTCTGTGTGTTATAACAATATATTTATAATAATATATAAAAATTGCAATAACATATATATTATATTATATGATATTGTATTGTATTGTATTATATTGTATTATATTATATTATAATATATATTTGTTAGAATTGGAACTAGCTTGACTGAAATTTATGTTTTCATTTGATAATAATTTGTTATCAAATTACGTATTACATTTCAGCCGTGTGATCATAGAATTAATAAGTCAATGTTTCGCTAATGCTTTGACTTTCTCGATAAAATATTTGATTTGTCTTATCTCTATAAACACACATAGGTATACATAAAATAACAGAGAGATAAGTCCACATGATAAAGTGAATTAAGAAAGAAACGAAAGAACATAGAACAGACTTTTTATCGCATGAAGAATTATTTCCAAGAAAGTTCACTTTATGTCATCACGAGTTATTATGATCTTATGCTTCGTTGAATTTTACTGTATTAAATTTATGAAAATGTGAAATAATCTTGAAAATAATACTCAATTAGCGTATATACGTTCAGTTACTAATTGCTTAATTGAAGGTTCAGAATGTACAATTAAAAATATGTGTTATCTTGATCTTCTTTTTTTTTTATGTTTTCAAATATTCAGTGAACAGCGTAACAAATATTTTCTTTCCAGCGAATGTACTGGCGATGATATTTTTGTAAATATTTTGAATGGGGACAAACGCTCGAAAATATGGTGCCTTATGTTTGTTCCTTGTTTATCAAAACGAACACGCAGTATAACGGAGATTTTAAATGAAAGTTTTGCAATACAGTTTTTTCATCAAAATTGAATTACTCGTTGACGATAATTAACGAAGTAATGTACACAGGATGGAACAGAAAGAACAATAAGTGTATTAAATCTACTAATTAAGTTGTCGGCGAAACAGTCGTACGAAACATTTCTTTCCAATTTAATTTTAAAACACGGAATTCAGATATTAAATGTAATTTAATAATTCTTTAAAGAATAATTCTACACATATTATATTTCAATAGATATATTTACTATTACATTATTATACATTATTATTATATACTACACGGTATATAGTACTTAACATAGTATTTTATATTTTTATATTTTTTCTTTTACAATGTATATAAACACATTCTTTGAGTGCTGAAAATTATCAGAAATCTAGAAATTCAATTACTGAATGCGAAAAATAGAACAAACAAAGAATGTATTTATCTTTAAAACTATAACTACCGACGACTGAAAAATATGAAATTTTTATCAAGGACATTAAAGTGAAAAAAGAAAAAAAAAACAGAAAAATTTTATAATACAATGGAGCATAGAAATTTTTATTTAACATTTTGAACTTCTAAAAATATACCGTTTTACATTTCTAAAATTTCTCACAAAAAATTATGAATTGATCATTTTGATCATTTTGGTAATTTCAGTGTTAAACATATGCCTTTTGATACATTATTCAGTATATCGTAATATGTAATAATACGTATGTTATTGATTATTGATTGTTAAACACTCAATATATGTACAATATATAATTGTCTCTCTTAAATCTTTTCTTTTTTTTTTTTTTTGTTATCGAAATTCATCACACGATATATGTACGTGTCGATCACTATTCTTTTTATATTTTACAACATGTTTTTTTTCTTTTCGCGTGATATCTCGATGCACAGAAATCGTACTCCGTGTAACATTTCCCATTTTTGTGTTCTTTCCATGTCTAGCACGTATCCAAACTGTTCCTTTTGTTTACCAAAATCAACACACAACAGTCTTGCGTACGCGAGTTTTCCTACAATGTTGAGTAACAACAAAATAATCTCGCAGTGAAAGGAAATAAATAAGCTTCCTCGCGTGAAAGTGAATCGAACGGATATTTTTCAGACTAATCCACTTGTCGAGCGGATCATCGTTTGTCAGATCCGCGCTGATTCCACTAGAAGAAAGTCACGGTTCTATCATCGTGCGTCTTTTTATCGCCTTGCATCGTCGTGCAACAACTTGCCACGCAATTAGTGTCGAAGCATAAAGGCATTTTACTCTCAGGTGGAACGGTATGCGCATACACGTGCAACATTGCGCGCACATACGTCAACGAAAGGCGTAAATAGATAATCTCGCAATTAAGATAGTCTCACGACTTCTTACGGGGACTTCCATGTCGTCGAATCCGATTTATGGCTTTCATAAAGGCCACTAAACGCTCGTGCTGTTCCGCAACGAGCGTGCTACCGGCGCGTTTTTCCTAATAACTATCAACTTCTTGCGTGCGTGGCCAAATTGCGACAGTTTCTCAGTTTTAAGTCTGTTTGAATGTAACCCAGGCGAAACAAATAATAAATTTATCACTTCTCAATAATTTCTATCCAGTGATGTCGTACCGACGAAGCTCGAAAGGGAAAGAAAGCGACGAATTGTTGTGTACGGTTCGGTCACTCGTTATGGTCCGCAACCAGTTGCCAGCGCAACGTGGTTAAATATCTTTCATCGATCGAAAATTTTCGAAAATTTATTTACAGAGTGCTACAGAGGGGAATTAGGTTTATTTATTCGACCATTTAAGGAAAGACAAGTTACGTTAATTTTTAAACTTAAATGGCACAGAATTTTTAATTAAATATATATTACCAAAGCAAACATGTACTGCGTAGTACATGACAGTTATTTCAGTTTGGAATTTAATATATACGTTCTTGTCGCCTTTTCTTTTACGTCAGCAGGTCGTTTTCTGTAAAAAAAAAAGTTAACCTATGTACATCGAAAAGCTGTTAGTTTAGGAGATACTTGAACTTCAATTTTGTCATAAAATCTGTCATACGGAAGATGAAGAGGAGCAGTATTCATACTGTTCCTGATTTTATAAAAAATATTTCCTAAATTAATGACGGATTTTAGACGTGGATAGGTCCTTGATCCATTTTTTGTAGACACTTGATGCAAAAAAAAAAAAAAGAAAGACAAATTACGCAAAAATTATACTTCAAAAAATAATAGTGATCTTCGTATCTCCTACACTAGAGACTGAGTGCGCCAAATCACCGGCTTTCTCAAAGCAGAGGAAAACGCGTTCGAGACATTTTTAAAATAGTGAACAATTCCGGAGATAATTGCATTTACATATTAAAATGGGACACTCCGTGTATTAATCATCAAGATATTTGAAGAACAGTAGTTCGCACAGTGTATTATACTTTTTACTATACGTTTGAGGTAATAAACCGGAATAGAAAGTAAGACGTAGTCCAATTCAGTCTTTGTCATATTGAAATAATGTGAGCGTTGTTTTTAAATACTGTCGGGAAATGGTTTCCGGCCTGTTTGCCTGTATTAAACACGATTAAATTTCCCCATCGTGTCGCTGGGACGCATTCACGTTTCGCATGCATTCGCTTCTCGCGATATGACAAACAAATTTCTCGTCGATCGCTGCACAACATTGTCTGATCCTTGGAGTTGCATTCGTGTAACCAGCTTCAAAAAGGAGGAGGGTGGGTTTATAGCACGGCCGAGTGCGCTAGAAAACGCGATGCAAATTTTCAATTTTGCGCCTGATCAGTCTGAACGCGATACAAAAGAAAGCTCGATGGTTTTATGATGTTGCTGAAAAAACTGGTCTTTGTGAGAGGCAAGTCTGGTTGATAGCTCATGGCTTCACGGCTAACGGGCACACAGGTCTCTAGTCTAAAAGGGTTGGCGTGTTTGTATTTCCGTTCGGCGAGATCGTTCTTTCTTTTTGACGATTTTTAGATTAACTCTTAACTGATATCATGTAATCTAAATAAATGTGAAATTTAAAATTTAATGCAATGTGTTTCCTCGTACAGATTAATGAAAATCTGGTACGAGGAAATTGAGATTAACAAGAGTAAAATTAGATGCCAGCTATGGCGATTAAACTGAGGTAAATTGTGCAATTTTACTTTAACAACGAGCATTATATTTTCCTCTGTGCTATTAACAAAAATCGTAATAAATAGCTACGGTGTGTTCCTTTCTAATTTTTTACAAAGATTTTTTGATTTTCTTACAAAGAGTCTTTATTTTATAGAGAACAGAATTTCGTTGAAATATTAAACTTGAAAAATTGCCCCTCTTGAACATGTATAATGTAATATAAAATATAAAACGTAATAAATATAATGTAATATAATATAAATAAAATATAATACATAATAAATATAATATAATGTAATATAAATAAAATATAATGTAAAATACAAAACATAATAAATATAATATAATGTAATATAAATAAAATATAATATAAAAACACGGTTCTCCACCACGCCGGGTTCTCAATATTTCTCACTCATTATCAGTGGAGTTCCTCTTTTTTACAAAGGAATATCTTTACACGGATACGATTCATCCCTGAACTTTGCTATGTTACGATTATCGTCCAACATAAAAAATAAACTTAATCTACTGAGTCAATAATTTCTAAGAAAGGGTAACGAGTGTTTATCGATTATTGTATGTTTATGCAATTGCATACCATAACATTAACAATAGTAAAATATTTTGTACGAATTGTTTGTTGTGCGGATCTTTTTTTAAAACGAAGCTTCTTTTCTGTGTTTCAGGTATGTAAGAAATGGCAAAAGGTATTCTTCTTCCATATTTACCAATTATGAGAAAATGGTAATGTAATCGTATGCTGTATTATAATAACAAGTGTTTTCCTTGGAAACAGCTTTTCTAACATTAGCATTTCATGCTTTGTTTTGACTAACTTACATTATTACATTATCACGGTAAATATTATTCTTTTTCTGACTAAATTAACGTATAATTAATAACTTAAATTAACATACATATACGTGACGTGGAAATAATCTATAATGATAGCAGTGGAAATAATCTATAATGATAGAATTTTTTAAATCGCAATTACTTTCGTGTTATAAAATATTAATATTATTATTGTCATCATATTTTTTTAATCGCAATTAAGCAATTCCTTTCACGATACAGTACTTTACAACAGAAACTAGTAATTAGATTCGTTCTTTGAAGAATTCACTTGGAAACGCGTTTAGACGTTTATTAGATTTACGAGCAGTCACGTATGCAAGCTTTTGCATTTACGTTTGAAAAATGAAGGAACTGACGAGAGGAGAAGAGAAGAGAAGGGAGACTGTTACGAGTTGTGAAAAATTCATCGTTTATTTTCGCGTGCAATTGCTGTCCGCGAGACGTCTTGATCAATCAGACCCTGGTAATTATTATAATAATAATACTCGAAACAGCGTAAAAAGTCCGCGACGTTGGTGTTCCAGCTTAATAGCGGCTAATTACAGTGATCGGTGCGCCTCTTGCGGAATATTCTTAATTCAACGAAATACGGGTCTATACGCGGCCATGTCGTCCGACCAATAAATATTAACACTGAATTCGTCGTCGTCGAAACGTCGATAATCCGTCGATAGTGATTAACGTAACAGTATGGAAGTCCAGCGTGGAAGCAGTTGCTAGCGGCGCAGTGAACCGTAACGCATCGTCGAAGCGATGGAAGAGCAAACGAAGGGTGCTCCTCGTTGGAAAAAAATATCTCGCGGGAAAAACGCGGCTCGGAGACGTAGGGTCGAAGATCATGGTGATAGTCGCCTATTTATAGATATCGCGAATTTTTTTTCTCCTTCGTACCCGTCGTATGTTATTATATATAAATTAATTTACAAATTTATTTAAAAGGCAGAGCTAGGTATTAACAAATACGACAAACATTCGATTTCTAAATATATATTTATTTCTATTCTACAAAAAAAAATATATATATATATGAATAATATAAAATAATATAAAAATATATATAAATAATATATTTTATGTATATATATTTAGATCATTTATGATAACTCGAGATAATTAAAATTATTAAAATAAATTAATTAACCCCACACAAAAGGTGCAAAATGAATTTTACTCATTTATTTTTAAAATAATTCATTTCCGTCCAATCAAAGGCCCCTGCTAAAGATGTCAAGGATTCGTTCGACAGCGGGTGCAACGCGCCGCCATCTTTTGCATATCTGGAATCGCCATTCATTCACAGATCGTGCGTGGTCCACTTTTACGTCTGTGCTGAGAACGTAATTCCACCAGTTTTTCACTGGCGACGAGGGCCATTAACTTTGCGGAACGTGGAGTTTGGTTTACAACGCGTACAGTTTGATTTAACTACTTGGTCATTTATCGCGAGAAGAGTTGAAAAGTACAGAGAAGGTTTTTCTATACAGAGCGTCGAACTCTTTTATCTTATGTGATTTTTCACTCTTTCGTTATTGCGCGGACAGAGCTGATTGCGTTCTTCGATTTGGAGGAAGACTACGTAAAGAATAGTCAGTCTAACGTGTAAATCACAAACGTTAATAATTTATAGTTCCTGCCGTATTCTACTTAATCTAAAATTGTATCTTCTTTGAAAGTTTGTGCTTCTCCTCCATCTTTTTTAAAGTTTTATCGGAGAATTTATATATCCGATAATTCGGTAGTGTCTGTTTCTGTTATTGATGGATCATTGTTACCTCACAAAAAATACCTTTGAAATTAAAAGACACTGTCATCCTTATAATGAGAACTTGGCGCAGTTTCAAAGCAAATAACTAATTGACCGTTCTCAGTAAAAACGAGAAATTTTAATTCCCAATAAATAAATTAATTAACGAAATAACGAAAGAATTGAGCTCCACTAAATATAAAATCTACTAAGCATATAAATTTCAAGTAAAACCTCTCTTAAGTTTTCTTTTCTAATTTTGATGTTTGAAACGCATCAGCAACATTCGTGTCGTGACTTTTGTCCGTGACAAACATTGATTATCTTTTTCCTTTCTCCATTCAACTCCGTCTTCTTCTCCGTCAGTAACAATTCTTAGAGTCGACGAATAAACATTCCACGCTCTGAATCTCACACAACAAACGTCACGAACAGATCAATATATCAACACGTGTTCGTATTAGTTCCAAAATATGCCACTGTTTCGTACAAGGTTTTATTTGCCTCTGCGTGCAAAGAGTCGGAAACTAATTCGATTTTAATTTGAAATTTTTCTTCTCCTCGTGTACGGTTTGCTGCAGTCTCATCCTCGTGCAACTCGAGAGTTTTCACATCGTTAGATACAGTGTGTGTTTCGAATCGAGCGTTCTTGACTCTTCAGAAATGAAGCCTCTGTTTAACCCATTTACATACGATCAAGTAATTGGAAACGTCAAAGTGTTTCTTGGGAAACTAGTGGGGGACCGTCTCGCAATTTTTTTGAGGCAAGATCCGCCATTAGGGTGCTCTCTAACGGTGTTGGTGTAGCGAGTCACGGTTTACGACTGTGATGCCCCGGAGGTTCGATTCCGATAATATATGCGTCGTGTACGAGCTAATTTCCTTCATTTGCATGTAACTCGTAGTGATTACAAAAATCCTTCGTTCCGGTCACTTCAATCACACCGATCGCTCGAAATTTGTTGATAACACTCTGTGGTTTATTTCGGAGGTTGATCAATTAAATCATCTTGCGTAATTATTTGAACTTGTACGATATTATCGGATCATTTACAATTTCTCCTGATTGAAATATTTATTATTTTCTGTTGATATTAATTGATCATAGTCAGACAATTTCCAAGAATGTATAAAATATTGCTTTCTATACTAATTTGCAAATAAAACAGTTTTTTTTATCGAGTTCCTACATTTTTGACTATATTTTCAAAAATCTACAACAGTCTAATTATTACAGTAAAATACCAGAGTATAAAGAATAATTATACATCTATAAATGTATTAATGATGTTAAACATTAATAAATGTCAAATTTTTAGCAGAGATATTGAGCAAACATTATTCGCGGAATTGTGCCAGAAGATAAAAAAAAGTAGCCTTATATTTCATAACTGAAGAATTTAAAATTGTTTAATATTATTCTAATCAATTCTAATTCTAATTAGATATAATTTTATATATATAAAGTAGATAAAATTATATATATTATATATAATTTTATGTGTGTATCACTCAGAAATGGTTTTTGAATATTTTTAGGTAAAAATTTTACAGATAATTTATTTAGATTAGAACTTTCGTACACGCTACTATTTTGTGCATAGTACTACTTTAGAGATTGTCGTGTCAAATTTCAATCTATCAGATGTCGATCCACTTTTGTGTATTCAAATTTGATAACTGAGTATTAATTTTTCGTGTTCAAATTTCATACATGTACAAATTTATATATATCATTATTTACGACAACATATAAAATTTTAATTTGTATTTCAATGAAAGTTTCTTGAGCTCAAGTTTCTAATGGAATTCAAGCTTCTGCATTTCCTCACGCAGTATCCAATGAAAATTGATTCACAAATAGCGCGCGAGCTGATTTGTAAACAGCGTTCTCCAAAAATGAACAGAGTTTAGGAAAGAAACGAGGGAAAGCTGGAGCAGAATTCCCGGTAGTTCGCAATTTCCATTGCCTCGCGATATACCTAACTTCTGCTCGAAACTTCGTCGCTTTACGATTTCCAATACGTAAGAGAAAACAGAAAAGGGAAAAGAAACGAAAAATTCGAAATGATGATCGCGACCGTGCGTGAATTACGCTCGCTCTGTGCAAAATATCTCACGTTCAGCCCGTGTCCCAGGATAAATTCCCGCGATTCCGCTCGCTGAAAATTATCCTGCTCCGATGATTAATCGAACGAAGGAAACCAGCCTCGTAGAACCGTAGAAACCGTCTAGGGAAATTACTCAGCGAGACGTGTATAATGGGGCACATTCGTTTTTCGACAAATTACCGGCAACCATTTAACGCGTCGTGTATCCCAATTATCGATCCATCGTGATTTTAATATGAAAGGATGAATGAAACGCACACGCGCTCGCGTTGTGCGCGTAAACCTTGTAAACCACGCTGCTCGATTCATTCATATGCTAATGGAAATTAATGCCTTCTCTCCCCCAACGCATCCCCGCCGCCTGTACCGTCGACGTTTCGATATTTCTCGACCTACATAATGTGTGGTATCTCTTCGTGCTAGGATAAAAGTCGCGAAGCGGCGACGGGTGCGGACAAACGTCGACTGCACGACGATTCGACGGTTTCCAGAAATTTGCTTGGATAGATGAGAGTTCGAGTTTTGGCGTCTGAATATTAATGCCCGTTATGCAAACGTATGCGCCGCCGCTGCTGCATGTTTCACATACGCTTTTATGAAATATTAATGAGGCTTGTCTACGTGTGTCCTGTTCGTTTGCCTCGCGGGGGCGCGTTCGCGCATTCTCGCGACTGCCTCGTACGGCGAAGCTCGGGGCGCTTGCAAGAAATACGATAGCCATTGTGCGTGATTTAATAAAACGATTCGTCAGAGGGGGAAACGAGAAATTCCGCTTCACGGCGTTCCTTTATCGCGTCTACTCGCGTTAATAGATTTTCGTACGATCCCTTTTCCCATCGAGTCCCGTACGAGTTCTCTGCTGAAACGATCGATCGAATCCACGCGGGACGTAAGCTCGAAGAAGTCACTTTGATTTGTTTTCCACTAGGTATGCCCGAACGAATTTCTGTTATCAAACGGCCGAGTGCATCGTGCAACTAAAATTGAAAAGTCGGTCCTTACCTGTCCATAGTTGGTTTGACTTTTGTGTCAAACGAATAATAAATTATTTTCTTACAATTTAATTTAAATTAATTATATTTAAATATTTAATTATCAAGTTATAAATATTCAATTGTTGAATTATTTAAGTCACTCTGTGCTTTGTATTATAATGTGCTATCATTCGTTTTAAAACTTTCGAACCTCGTTTTAAAGCACGAAGCCTCTATACTTTTATAATACTGGTTTCTCTTGGAAATATTTGTCACGTCGTTCTGGAAGTGGTAAATGAAAATTTTGCATATTCGAAAGAATGATAAATATTTTTCTATGTAAATTATTATTAACGACAGTCCTGAAGATCGAACAGTCCCTTCAAAACTCCTACGATTTTAAAATTATCGACAATTTTACTGTACTTTTATAATACTGGTTTCTCTTGGAAATATTTGTCACATCGTTCTGGAAGTGGTAAATGAAAATTTTGCATATTCAAAAGAATGATAAATATTTTTCTATGTAAATTATTAAATTATTAAATTAAAGCTCCTACGATTTTTAAAAATTATCGACAATTTTTCATCGAGTGTACGAACACTTTCTACACACGTATGTATGTATGGCGTTTGTATCGACGTGCATTGTGCCCGCGTTCAAAATTGATACACATCGCGTGTTAATAATAATTGCTTTCAGAAACTATTCGTATTTATCAGGAACGGACCCTACTCGCGATAAATCCCATTTTCGACGCACCTATGTGCAACAAAACGAAGAGAGATCGTGAGATACCTACCGTTCTTCGCATAAATCTCAATTTCTCCCTCGATCGCGAGCGACACAACGGATTCCATAAGCTTGGCGAGCGTCTGCTCACTTCAGTTGTCAATTGCTGTTGATCAAATACTCTTCTCCTCGAACCGCTCCGACATTTGCCCGAGTCTTGCTTCCCCTTCCGTTCGATATCGCCTCGTCGTTACTTTTCTCCCCTTCGTCCTTAAATACCCGGTTCCACCCTCCTCCTTGTTTAACGAACAATCTCCAATTTTAAAACTTTCCTCGGACGCTCGATGGTTATTAAAGTTTTTTTTTTCTTCGACTGTTTCCTTCGAGAATTCTGTTCAATTGGGGCAAGGATCGAGGAAGACTTCTTGGAGTTAACCTCCTTTTTGCAAGTTGAAATATTCATAGACTGTGTTATTAACCTCTTGCGCTGGAATGACGCGCCACGCACGTCGAGAGAATTTTTTCTATTTCAAATTGTAATATTTTCTCAGTTTTAAGTATATCTAAATGTAACCCGGGCAAGACAAATGATGAGTTTGTTACTTCTTGATCATTTCTATCCAGTGATGTACCGACGAGTTCGAAGAACGAAGAAAGCGACGATTTATTGTGTACGGCTCGGTCTCTCGTTATGGTCCGCGAATCAATTGCCAGCGCAAGTGGTCGATAGTCATTTAACCCTCTGTGGGCCGAATTTTTTTCTTATAAAAAAATTTATGCAAAATCAACAATTATAAACCTATGTGTGCGGATTAAAAAAAAATTTGCCAGTTTAAACAATTTTATTGTAATTAAATTCACTTTGTAACTTTGAAGTAACATTTACTTCTCGCACTTCTGTACATGAAAGCTTGAGCGTGAAATTTCATAAAACAGTTTGCACTTGGCGTTAAACATAGATGTACGTTGCATTTGGAACATTTTATTTTTGGAACTCATGTATTTTGCAGCGTCCTCATCAATATTGTCATTAATCATCTCAAAGACATTATATAATTAAGACGTATACGTCATCTTGTGAGAAAACTAAAATTATTTTGGTAAAATGTCGATATATTAGCATGTGACCTGAAAGTTACACTTATTCTCTTCGATATTCTCTCTCTCTCTCTCTCTCTCTCTCTCTCTCTCTCTCTCTCACAATAATTCCGTAATTTCATTTTCTCCTTTAAAGACAATTATGGTTTTCATTTTCACTCGCTTCAGTTTTATTGTCAACGCTCTTTATTGTTGTTTCTTCCCTGTTTCACGAACAATCTCCAATCTCAAAACTTCCCTCGGACATTCGTTGAAGTTCCGTCAGCGTGATACTTGTTCGAAAATTGTGTTCAGTTGGGACGAAAGTTATAAAGCCTCTTAAAATTACGCTTTTTTTTCGGAAGTAGAAGTATTTAAGAATAATTCCATTCTCTCATAATAGCATTTTCTCTCTTACAGTAATTTCATGATTTTATTCTCCCCTCGCGTTTAAACATAATTATGCTTCACGTGTGATACTTTCGCTTGCTTCGACTTTGTTAATCCTGTTTGTTGTTGTTTGTTCATTGTTATGTGAACAATCTCCAATTTTAAAACTCTACTCGGACAATCGATGATTATCGACTGTTAAAGTTTTTTCTTCAATTATTCAATGATACTTGTGATACTTCTTGAAGAATTCTGTTTAATTGGGACAAGGATTGTGTCCTCCCTTTTCGTTAGTTGAAATATTTATAAATTTCGTTTGTCAAATATTAATAATTTTTATTAACAATTTCATAATTTTTACTCATAATTTCATAATTTCATTGGAAGGTGATTATGCGCGCGCGCGCTTCAGGTGTAATATTTTCACTTGCTTCGATTTTATCAACGCTGTTTGTCGTTATTTGTTAATTAATGGAAACACAGCTAATTAATTAAAATACGCGCGATATTTTATTCGTCATTCGCTTCTTTTTCGCATCCATGAGTAATTACATTTTACGTACGATATATATCCTCTCTTTAATTGTGTTAAATATCGATTATTTATAGGATTAATAATTTTATTCGTCGTCCCGGATAAATACTCACGAATAATATTTATCAAACGTTAATACCTTTTTTTTTTTTTTTGTAATTTCATTCTCCCTCCTCTTCGCGTTCGATAATTGTGTTTTCACTTACCTTCATTGTATGAACGCCGTAATTGAAATAGATTTGAAATAAAAGTGTGTTGACGGTCGTAGGATTATAATAACTCCGTTCGTTCGATGTCAAATAAATCTCTCTCGATCGGATATGACAGGGATATAACTAGCTTCCTTATCTGCATATTAAAGGTGGCAAAGTATGCTAATACTGAGCTGTTTCTGATAATGCCAGGTATGTCGATTTTACGAGCAAGTTTTTGCAACGTGAAATAAACTCGGCTTATGTCTGTAATACTGATTAGCCCGAGAAGCTTTTTTCAGCGGTCTCAAACACTCGAGCAATAAACTTGGCTAAACAAAAAAGTTAATCGACAGCGTTAGTCTCGCAGTTCGTGTTGCTGGAAATAAGTTAGTCGTTCAGAGTTAGTATAACGGAATCACGGAGCGTTTTCTTTTTTTTCTGTTTTTGACAGGAGAGTGTTATTTGTAAAAATTGTTGACGATGATTTACTTTTGTCTTGGACACTTTGTCTTAAAGAAACGTTAAAAAGCACTCGTAACTGATGATAAAGTAACGCGAATGCCTTTTAGACTAGAACAATCGACGATTGAAATAAAAATAAAGTAAAAAGTTAAATAAAGCTGGAAAACTTTACAACACAGAAATTTGTACAGAAATTTTTATTTCACGAATGATCATTTGAATCTCTGAAAATACATTGCTTCACATCTACGAAGTTTCTAGGAAGAAAATTATGAATCGATCGGTTTAACAATTTTGGTAGTTTCAGTGTCAAGTTCTTCTTTCTTAGTGTCAAATTGACACGGTGGTAAAAAAAAAATTAATGCTTGCAATAAATAGCTGAATTTCATTAACAGTAAGATTCTTTTATTAATAGTAAATAGATTAAATTTCTAATCAATTGTGATCCAATTAGTGTTAGCACTCGTTTTGCGAGTAAGCAAAAAAGTTTTATGAACATGAGTTGTTCAATGTAGAAAAGGCTACGATGTGATAATAATTTTTTTTTTTTTGTAGTTAGTAGGATTTCACAGATTAAAATTTTTTTTTTTTTTAATGGAATTGTATATTTTTTTAAACTATTAATTCTCTACGAAAAAGTATTAATAACTTCAATTTTATCGCAAAATTTATCGTATGAAAGACGAGGAAATTTTTACTGTTTTTATATTTTTCACGGATTTAATAAAATGGAAGTTGAAATATCTCCTAAACTAGTAACTTTTCAACATACGCAGGTTAATTCTTTTTAATAGAGAATGTCGAGCTGTATTGATCGATGCATGAAGAAATATATACGATATTATCTAAAAAAAAAAAAAAAAAAAAACAAAATGGAAGTGTTTGAAATTCTACTAGTTGCAAAAAAAATAATTACTACCAGATTATTTGCTCCTTTTATACTGAACAACTTTTATTGATAAAATTTATCGTATTCTCAAAAACGACGGAGATGTTCAAATGTCAATGCTTATTAGAACGTCCTGTAGATACTCAATTCTATAAATTGCGATCTTACACATTTTGTGAGAAACATGTGTGACGAGGATTAAATGTCTAAGTTGCTTGAGAGAAATTGAAAACCAGTACTAAATGTCTAATTATTACCAATTATTCTTTTTGTTTATACTGGAACACGTTTCTACTGGAAGTCCACAAATAATTACATACAAATATAGTTGATACATTTTCAAACAGCGAACAAACTTTATTCTTTCATCCTTTATTTATTTTTCTATCTAGAACCATTCTCCCGATTTTCACAACACTCTGTATATTAAAATTAAGACTAGTTCTTAGCAAAAAGAAATACGTTCGTTGTTCAGTTGCTTAATAACTCGCCAAAGCACAAGATCGATTCCGTGCAACATCTCGCATGATAGAGTCAATTATAACCACTACCCGAGTTTAACCAGACCCGGAAGATCTCGCAGTGAACTTTTTACAGAGAAGAGAGAACAATTTGTTGAACTTCTTGAATCGTTGATTAATTATCCTCCCGCATCTTGGTTAATTCCTGCAGGTTCTCAGCAATTCTAGCCAATTCATTTGATTTGCTGAAAAGTTACGAGCTTACGTACATTCCCACTCACAAACGTCACGAGGCACTCTTTGTTTTCGCTATTCAGTATTTGAGCTGCTCGTTTGTCAAATCGAGCAACTGCACCAAAAAAAAAAAAAAAAAAAAAGAAAAAATAGAAAAATTAGAGAGAAAATGATGATACTTTATAGAACCCTCGATAAAATATTAGGGGTACCCATAAGTATTGTCGTTTTTTTCTCAAATTTATAATAAACCTTAATAATTTATTAATCATATTTTATAATAATAATTTATTAATAAACCATCTAGCGACAATAATTTAAATGAAACAAAATTTTGAACAGTATCGAAAAATGATATTACTTATGGGTATCCCTAATGAGTATATTCATATAGGATATTTATAAAATTATAGTATATAATATATAGTATATAGTATAGTATATTTAATAGTATATTTATAAAATTAAATATAATTTATATAAGTGAAAAACATAATATATTTATATTTATTTTATATTCTATATTTATATATATTATATATTATTTATTATATTATTTATTATATATATTTGATTAAAAAATAGTGTATAATTTTTAAATTTAAACTCAAAGAAATCTGAAGTGTCAATACATCATAGATACAGAAAACATTCGTACATTATCTAGATTCATTTTCAAGCGTACAGAAGCCTGTACTTTGGCAGTAGTTGAGTTTGTTTCTTCCAAAGATGGTTTTACATCATTTTGAAGAGGCTGAGCCTTTATAATACACTTTTTCTCTCGAAACGTTTGCACACTGAGAAATTTTCTTCGTAACTGAATCCACTGTGATTTCGAAGATTGAACTCCACTTTACAAAAATTCTGTCAAATATATTGTAATTCGAGTCGATTTCTTCTCACGAAGTGTGAGCCAACACTTGACAAATTCTTTGTCGCACAAATTTCGAAACAAATGATAACACTTGTCCAAAGATATTGACACACACACAGATTTGACACCAACTATTGCCAGGAAATGGATCTATTATTCGTATTGAGTATTTTTTTTTTTTTTATTTTTCGTTCCCTGGAAGAAGAACAGAGAACAAGTGGACGAATGAGGAAAGAACGTTAAGATAGATTGGAAGACGGGAGTTTGAAAGACCATTTACAAGGATCGATCGAGCGAAAAAGCCGATCCTACCATCATTACGCTTCGTCGAAACTTAATAGGCGTTCTTCTGCTCGAGCCATGAATGTAAATCGGTCTTACGTATTCTCTTTGTCTTCTCTATTTTCCTTTTATTACGTTCTTTTGTTTCAGGCACTTTCGACTGACGTTTTACAACTACTTTAGTAGTATAGTTCTCTTTTCTTTTCGTTGGAAAATAAGATAGCATCTTAACGCGAGAAAGGGTTCGCTTTTATGAACTGCGAGTGATCTTGGAGCAGAGATCAAAGAAAACAACGGATGATTGAATGTGTTAGACAAATTGACGATAAGATGCGTTTGTGTCTGTAGTTCTGTGTATTTTTTTTAAATCTATTTTCCTTTTCTCTCGAGCAGGCACAATTGTTAACTTGAACTCAAAGCAACGTCTCCTTGTAGTATAAAAACGATGACACGAGTATTAAAAGAATAAAATATAAAATGTTAAAGATACTATCAATATGAGCGGAAGAAAGCATACGAAAGGCTCCATATGAGTATGAAATAATTAGCAGCGAAAAATTCAAGTCGAAAGAAGAAATTAAAATACCGATAGTTATTTTGTAGAAAATTTTATAGAAGGTGACATGAAGAGTGTCGTACCAATCGAGTCAGTATCGCCGAAATTATATAATTATTTATAATGTATAATTTGTTACGTATAATTATCAATTATATTTTAACAGGTATTGTAAAGTAAATATTGCAAGTTGTTGAAAATTTTATTCGTTATTGCATGGAGAAAGAAAGAGATTGTTTAATGAATGAAAAATTAATTATTAGAGAATGTTCACTAGATAAGCGTCATAATCTCAGTGTGCATATAAATACTCGGAAATCAACATGTTAATTTTCTTCCAAATAATAATTCTACCACTTAATAATTTTTACTACTGTACTATATTTTTAATCGATAATTTCCACTTACAGTCTTCATTAGTCATTCGTATATTTTAACTTTTCTTAAACATTATCAATACATAACAAATTTGGATCACTATACGCATAATATGATATAATTACATCAGTGTGCATATAAATACTCGGAAATCAACATGTTAATTTTCTTCCAAATAATAATTCTACCACTTAATAATTTTTACTACTATACTATATTTTTAATCGATAATTTCCACTTACAGTCTTCATTAGTCATTCGTATATTTTAACTTTTCTTAAACATTATCAATACATAACAAATTTGAATCATTGTAACGCGTAATACAATATAATATACAATAATATATAACAGATATAATTATATCATGCTTAACTTCACAAATCGAACGAGCTCGAAAATTTCTACAACAGAAAATCTAAAACAATTCAGATTCAGAGTTCACTAGAATTAATCGAAACAGGACGAATCTTATCGTTACGTGTCCAGTTAGTTGCAAGATTCACGTTGTGAAGCATCGTGATCGTATATTCTTGCGTTTCGGGGACTTGATCGGTTTTACAGTGACTCGAAGCAAACAGTATCATTGGAGTCTCTCAGGTTTACCTGTTTCTACGCGAATTCGGATTGAAACGTTCAATAATAATTTCGTACAGAGTTCCCTCGGACCTGTGTTCGTCTATCTTTTTGTATAATTTTAATACGATAATTCGGTTTTATATTTTTTTGTCGGACGACGTGTTGCGGATATTCCCTGAGAAACGTGCTTTTACACAGCTCATTAATCCTATACTTGGCCGTAAAAGCATCGTACAGTGTAGTAGGTACTCGTGTTCCCAGAATGCTTGTTTACCGAGGATTCTTATCTGCGAAGGGAAACGCAGGATTTAACGGAGCATGTATAACGTTTTTCCTCAATACGTCCCAAGTTTCTTTCTCGAGGCCTTGTAATCCGTATTGAGCCTTCCGTGCAGCAGTTCCGTGTAACGATTACATCGGCGGGGGAGGGGAACATATTTCGAGAATGTTAAACGCGCGATTATAAGCTCCGAAGTCGTACGAATTTACTCCAATATATATATGTGTGTGTGTGTGTACAACGAAACCGATTAGTATTCGAAATATTGGAACTTATAATTTTGTAGAAAGAGATCGTGACACTTGGGTCAGTTTGAAAGCTTTAAAGCCTCTATTTTTCCATATCTTCTTCGTTTCTTTCTAAAACGTTTTTTCATCGCGTAACGGGTGGGTTAATGAAGATATTTTTCATCTCGAGAATGTTGTGAATTGTGTAAAAACGTTGCAAAATTTTTTTTTCATGACTGAATCTACGATGGATTTGAAGATCGAAGCTTCCCTTTTGCAAGAAGAATTTTATTGAACTTTGAGCGTTTAGGCTTAGATGACGAAAATTCACAACACACACAACACACACAAAAGAAGTTGTAAAATTTTCGTCGTTAGATTCGAAGTTCAATAAATTAACAAAAAAAAAAAAATTATACGTTGAATTTCGAAGAGTCCATTGCACAAGGAAGGCTTCAATCTTCAAGCCTATTGTAAATTCAATCATTACTTAAAATTATGAACTATTTGTTCGCACGGTGTTGTACAGAATGGGCCAAAAATCACTTACTGCTAAAATAAATCCGTAATTTTTTTATTATATTTTTACTTTTATCTATATTAATTTTTCTGGTTCTTTATACTCTTATTTGGAACTTAAATTTAATTCAAAATGAACGAAATAAGTTTTCTCCCGTATATTTTGATATTTTATGAAAGAAAATAGGTTGGAAGAAACTTTTGGTCAATAGTCTCACGATTAAAAAAATTAATCGACTTAGATTGACTCAATCGACTAATTCGTTGATTGATTCTTTTTTCTAATCGCTCTTCATTAAACAATTGTATGAGTAAAAATTTCACGAACGATAAAG
Organism: Tetragonisca angustula; assembly: GCA_036937485.2. NCBI lineage: Eukaryota > Metazoa > Arthropoda > Insecta > Hymenoptera > Apidae > Tetragonisca > Tetragonisca angustula. The sequence continues at coordinate 2,715,909 of JAWNGG020000013.1, forward strand.
AATATTCTCATAGTACTCTTTCAATTATACTATCACATCGTATTCTTTGAATCATGTCATTTGTATTGCACGTGCGCCGTAGCATACATAATTATTATTTAATTCGTTGCTATTTATTTTAAATCACGAATAAAAAAAAAACATACGTCGCTCAATTTAAAAAAAAAAAAGCTGAATATCTTTGAAATTCCATCCACGAAAAAATCATCGCCGCCATTTTATGCGCCCCTCCGTACTGAATAACTCTCGCTAAAAAAAAAAAAAAAAAAAAAAAAATCGTCTCGCACAAAGTTGTCGATTGTATCGCAAGATTGATCGTCGTCTGCCTCGGTTCAAGGATCCCAAAAGGATTGTTAATCGTTAAACCGTCGCTCAGTGGATTAGAGGTTAGGTCCGTCGCTGTTAGGCAAAGGTTGACGCCAACAATAACACGGAGCGTGCGCATTCACGACAAATTTGCCCTTTAATACTCGGCCACAGTGTCGTGGCAATCTGGAAGCGACACTGTTTCGTAATAACGTTGTATACGTACGCGGCTTACAATAACGATCGTTGATGCGTCAGCCGAGCGTAACAGCAAAGAGGCCGTACGTCGAATACGTTTCACTTAGCTTCCTATTCGTTTCCTGAATCGAGTTCACCCGGGCTCGTCGTACCTAATGGTAACGCGAAGTTACGCCCTTTCGTTATTATCTCTCGTTACTGCGAGGGCTTTGCGGACCTTCGTATTGTCCCCATCGTGTCGACTTCAACCTCTTTCGCTGGAACGACGTGCCACGGCATATCGAGGATTTTTTGTCCCAAATTGCGACATTTTCTCAGCTTCAAGTATATTTAAGTGTAACAGGCAAAACAAATGTAACTTCTCAATAATATCCAGTGATATCGTGCCGACGAGTTCAAGAAGAAAGCGACGAATTATTGTACACGGTTCGGTCATTCGTTATGGTCCGCGAGCCAGTTGCCAGCGCAAGGGATTAACGAAAGATCGTTATGAAATTTTCGGAGGATTCATCATTGTAAATCCGCCAAATTTTTATAAAAAAAAAATTGCGAGCCGAGCCGAACTATTCCCCAAAATTAAAATCTGAAATCGAAGCCAGACGAAAGCGATTTTTTCAAAAGACGCTCCGAAACTTTTTTTTATTCAGAGGAAATTCGTATAAGGTGGAATACGAACGATATAAAGATCTAGATTCCGAACGCAGTTCCCCGATTCCGAAGAAATACGTAAGAAATATTGACTCGCGTTATTTTTCACGAATCGTGTAGCAAGGCGCTCGTATTTTATAAACAATCCCGCCGAAGAAATTGAATAGCGTACGAAATAGTAAAAAATTGATCCCGTTGCGATCGAGATCATCGTAACAGGTGTATCATAAACTAATGTCCGAGTGGCAAAAGGGAGAATGGATATGCGTGTGCCCGTTTTCCCCCGTAGGTACGTGCAGCGTGGTTTGGTACCTATCACTGTCATCAGGGTATTACGGCGTTCTCGAAATAACAGTGCACGATGTATCTAAAGTGCTGGAACCGTCACACGTTTTACATCGTATTCGATGATACTGGTACTCGCTTAACGACGATCATTGTATTACTTTAGGCTCGAGATGGAAGGATATCTAAATTGGAGGTTTAAGGGATAAACTTCGAGGGAGGATCCAGAAGACCTGGCCTTTAGTCTTGGAAATAGATATAATACATATACATTTTCTTTTTTAAGTAATGATACACACACACACACACATATATGATAGAGACTGGCAGACTGTATTATTGACTAATTTTTTCCTGTACGTGCTTTAAGAGTATACTTGTAAATCGATTATTTACGCTCTGTCCGAAGCAAGTATTCGTTAATGAAATTATTTTAAATAAAAGAGTCTCGAAAATTGATATGAATATAGGTGTTTGGAGCGTGCATATTCTTTGAACGGAACTAACTTCCCCCGTAGTGTGTTTTTCGAAGAAACTGGAACGTATTATTTATATAATTACAACTTTCTAAATGAAGTGAATGCGTAGAATTTTTATGCAGCTTCCAATTTGCCGGTTTGTCTATTTTATATAGTAGAGCTTAGGCAGAAATTAGTTTCCATTGGTACACATATATCGTAACATTCTACTTTCGATATTTTATATATTTGTAAAACTTATAATTATAATACTTGTGTAATTTATATGTTTATATGCTGTGCATTTTTTGCATCCTTGAATTTCTCGTAAATGCATGAAAATCCGCAATCCAGTGATTGATGAAAATTTCAGTAATCAAAAAGGATTAATACGCGATAAGAGATATAATACTATAAAGATATTGCTTCTTCGAGCAAACGAATATTTTTAGTTACAGAACATGTAATTAACGTGTTCTAAATTATGAATTAAAAAGACATGAAATTGTTTTTACTTTTTACTCATAGCGTATATATGATTGATACGATGTATAATCTTTGTTCATACTATCCATGTATAATTTTACATGCTTTTGACATATACGAATTTTATCAAATTGATCATCATCGAGTTTATCATTTCGATAGCTTATTTACGTGTTATTTACATCGACATTACGTCAATAAATCTTCATAGCGTGAATCATTACAGTATTTATTTCAGGAAACGTCAGATTTATGAATTGATGTTTGTCACGTCCGATAAAAAAGATGTTTGTCCAATGAAAAAAGTGGCAATTCCTCGGAAAAAGATGATTCTAAATCGATATAAGAAAAATCAATAGCAGTCGCTTTGTTTCATCTAATGGGAATATACAAAAGATGCGTATTGCATCTTTTCACGAGAATCGAATTCTCCTGCTATTCTAGCACCAAAAGTAACATGCATTTTCATTTCAATAATGAAATTAATAAACATATACAAATGTACTTGCATCTTTCCATTTGCCAAAGGCCAATACACGGGAACCAAAATGTCGGGGAAAGGAGTATTTATGAAGTATTTATCAAGTGAAATAAATTTCTATCTCGATTTCTCCGAAAGTTACAAAATTACGCCGACGTCCGCGTTTTGTGGAGATTACTATGAAAATACACGTGCGTTTTACGTAATGGCTATTCACGATAGGTTTTTTTTTTTAACTTTTTACAATCGCTGACGTACACACGAACGTCGAGATAGAAATTCGCGATGTTTCCCAGCAGAAAGTGGAGAAATTGTCCCCTCCTCTGTCTGTGTTGGACACAGTAGCGCGGTTCGAGATGCAGAAGACGTGTTTCCCTTTGGCCACGCAACGTTCACGCCACTGTTATCACCGTATTATACCTCTCGCGAAATAACAGCCCAGGATCCGCGTAATGCACGTGAACATTGGCGAGCTTTCACTCCCACCCGATGTGCCGAGGTAACTTAACGGTAATCGCTTTACGTTTTCAAGCCCACCAGCCGATGAACGACTCAAGGAGAACTAGTATTTCATTGATAACTCGTCCCGACCTTTACGACCACTGGACTCCGGTATAGTCAGGCGCGTTACATGTACCTGCCAGGCAACGTCCAATGATTTGTGTATCGACAGCCGCGTGTATTAACGCTATTTGCGTACAATTACGTCGGTTATTACGTCGAACAACCTGTCTACCTTTCGCGGCTCGTTTCATACACGTCCCGCGCGTTACGGTAACGCGACTTGAAAACGACAACGATGGGATAGCCGATGAAATGGCTGGGAGCCTCTCGATTGCGTGGGCCGGTCTAATTACAAATTAGAATGCGTGGAGAATTTGTTGAGGCAGCGTTCGAAGCAGTTTGCGAACGACTATGAATATTTCATACGTATTTATTACATTGAAAGTTATGTGCTACTCAAGTGCGACGGGGCTAAAAATTACGAATACTTTGGAGAGCTAGTAGAGAGAAAAGTACATGTTTTATTGACAGGAGCTGTTGCGGTTTATTTTGACACATTGTGAACTATGTTTACATTAAAAGAGAAAGAAAGAGGGCTGTTATTTAACTTTTTGACATAACTTTTTTTTTTTTTACATTGCCTATCGGCGTGCATGATTCCAGCCAGACAGGATCAGTTGCAACAAAAAGGCGAAAAAAGTTTGAAAGTAAACAATATCCTCTAGGGATTGACGATATTTTCATTTCTGTGAAAATTATGAAAATGGCAGCTATTTGTTTTTGACGTGTCGAATTTGTGACAAAAATTTCTACGTTTTTTGTTTATGTTTTTCGAAATTGTTAAAAATTTTAAAAATGTTAGATCGTCAGTCCCTAATAAAAATGTTACACTGAAGATAGGTACCAAGTTTCACAGTAATCGGTTGGTATCTTGCACGTCAATCTAAAAACCTAGTTTCGAGAAAAATGTATCCTTTACTTACTTTTTTTACATATATATGTCGCGGCTCGCAGTTCTTACAATTCACAACTAAATTGAATCCAAGTCCCCTAGTATTCGATTCACCAAAAGCAATATCTGACTCACACGATTTACGCTTTATAATACTGCTTAAGGTTGCAAACAGTGATACAAATTCATGAACGATTGAGAGAATAACGATAGTAGTTAATTGTTATAAACTTTAGTTTATACGAAATGATCAGTCGAAGTTGAAATTTTTCTAACTTTGATATCTGTTTCTGATCTAATACCGAGAAGCTACAAACTCGAATTACGATTCGAAAAACTTGGTATCAAAAATCGTACTCCGTGTTTTCTCCGTTATTATAAAATCATATAAAACTATGCAAATTTTAGAAGAATATCCAAATTTTCCCGACGTTCGTTCAGCTAGAAGAACAGTTGAAAAGATACATTCAGAAGAGTCACATTATTACAGAAAAAATGGATACTCTGTTACACCTGTATAGTAAAAGTATGACAGTCGAGCATTCTCTTGCATTGCTGCGAGTGTGAAGTACGCGCGCACGCGAAATTACGCCTGCCAGAGGTTTATGAAACGTAACGTTGCGTCGAATCGAATGTGCAACGTCGGGTATCGCCATCGACAACGGGCAATACGTTGGCATTTATGTCGTTCGTGGCTCTATTTCATCATCACTTAATTATTCCAGTCACTCGGTCGTGCTTGCCGCGCCGCTGGAAATAGTATTGTGAAGTAACGCTAGATAACGCGTCTCTATTGATTTATCAGCCGGGGGGATAATGGATTTCGATGCATATAACAGAGAATTCCGTGGAACGCGAGCGTGCGGTCGCCAGCCAGGAATTAATACGGCTATCAGGGAACGACAGGTATCCCATATGTATCTGGTATTTCGTAAATGTTAATACAACTTGATTGTATTCCCATGCAAATTTGAGTCCACCACGAACGCGGCGCAGCCCCCTTAACCTTCAAACGCGTATAGTAATACCTCTATTTGGCAACGAATCTGTTATCTATAGAGCGAACGTGCAATATTTATTGCGCGGAATCTTCTTACCACGTTGCGCTGGCAACTGATTGCGGACCGTAACGAGTGACCGAATCGTATACAAATGATTCGTCGCTTTCTTTTTCTTTCGAACGCGCCGTCGGCACGATATCGCTGAATAGAAATTATCGAGAAGTAATAAATTTATTATTTGCTCTGCCTATTTTGTCTTTACTTAAATATACTTGAAACTGAGGGAATATTGCAATTTTGGGAACAAAAAATTCTCGACGTGCGTGGCATTCCAGCGCCAAGAGGTTAAGGCGCATTTCCGCTTCAAACTTTGGAGCGTGTGAGAATTTCATTCGTCTATACCGATTTCGATAAACTTTGGCAGAAATGTTTAAATATTTAACACGTATTTTTTTTTTTTATCATCGATGTTGAAGGGGTGAAAATTAATCTTAAAGTTGGGACATATTTTGTATGTCAAATATCTAGGAAATTACTGAAGACAAAGTTTCTGTGTAAATTGATGAAATTAGTGTTTTTAACGACTGGTGTGTACCATTTTGCAAAAAACGCGTTTGTTTAAACGACATATTAAAAAACTGTGTCTTTTATATTTTTTTTGATTATCTTTCCAATATTTCTAATCTTAATACATTTTCTTGAATATTTGTTTGTGCAAATAAGTGACATTTCAAAGTATCGAAAATTAATTTGGAAATTAAAACTTGTAATTACGATTTTTTTTCGTTTTTCTGGACTCTGTAAGAAAAGATTCAAAAAGCAAGATTCCAAATTTCGAGCTTAAATCATTTATTTACAAACTATACGATTTTTCCCATCTTATTGTTTTAACTACAGCTCCTTTAGAGTATTTATTGTTATTAGATGCTGTGTACTTATTATCACGAACTGTACTATTTTTCTTACTTTATCGTTCTAACTATAACTACAGCCTTCTTTGAAGTGATTTATCATTACAAAGTATTTATTATAACTCCGAACTTTTGAAAAAGTATAGATCGTTCGGTCACAAGTTATAAGCTACTTTTTTCTTTGATTGCTTTAACTACAACTACACTCCTTTTTGGACTTAACTGCGGATATTTATACAGATTCATTTTTTTTTTCTTTATGAAGAAAATTAAAAGAAATGTAAAATGTAAATTATTTTCCGCTACTAAATGTTTATAACGAAAGTATCCAGTTTTCGATATTTTCCATATTTTTGCATTCGTAAAATTCATAGTCCAATTAATCGAGCTGCAATCAATAAAATAAATAATTTTAACATAAAATAAAATATATAGAAACATATTATGACAAATGACAATCAACAAAGGTAAATAATTATGATGTTCTTGCGATATTTATATATTCATCGTACATTATCGTATATTCTTCTCTCGAGTCAATGGACGTGAAAAAATGAAACGTAAAAAATTGCAACATTATTTTTCCGCCGTTTTTGTAACGTGCTGGCAAACTTTTCGAAAAAAAAAATATTCGAAAAATTGCATTTGGGAGGATCGGTACCCCTTTAAAAGTTGAAATTCCGCGTTTCGGCAAATGATCGATCATTTCATGGCACAATTTCACGCGGCTCGAATATAGAGGAATTAACTTTCAAATGAATCCGACGCGGTTCGTTTGAACGTGTTTAAAGAGGAAACGTAGCATTGAGATTAATAGTTAGTGACTTTTTCGAAATATTCGTGAAATATTCGTTCTGCGTTATAAATCAATGCGATCGGAAATAATGCGATCGGAATGTTGATTCGTTTTGTTCCTGCAGCGACGAATTGGATTAACGTTTTTACTGTGTAACGCGGAACAGGAAGGCAATATTTTAATTATGGTACAAAGTCTATGGACGATGCATGAAATAGCATCGCGAGTCGTTTAAATGTCACGTACAATTATATCTCGCAATTACTTACTACTCGTAAAACGATAATTTATTATTTATTATTTTCGACGATTATATATATTCAATGGAATGTGAACTCGTTTACTAAACTTTCGCATTATAAATGCAAAGTTAAAGACTGCCAATGAAATTACTGAATGGAAAATTGATTTAAAGTACATTATCATTCGACAATGATAAGGTAATATATAGTATATACATCTTCGTCAGCATGTTTTATTAATTAAAAAATGTTGCATAAACAAGAGCTCGTAAATGCTCTATTAAAAAGTTAAAACAGAAATGCCGAAACTAAAATTATACGAATTTATTCAATTTACCAATTCACGTATTTATCAGTTCACTGATATCTGTTGATTTATTCGATATTATTGACTAATACTACTACACACGCAGTAGTACATACGTACAGTAACGTGCGTGGTTGCAATAATAAACATAACCTTTCTAACGTAATTAAATATTGCCAGTATTTCCGCGCAGTATTATACGAGAAAATGATCATTTGTAATTTTGTAAGATGCAATTGTGACCTTGTGTTTACATAATATTTGCTTCTTAGGTTTAATCATAAAACATGGTGACACCATTTCGTGGAATAATATGAATAATATAATGTGTAATATACTATACATGAATGGATAAAACCATGCTTTCTCGACAGATAAGATTGTGTCACTAAAGATGCATAGATGATATTTATTTATAAATTATTACTTAAAATTTTTAATTCATCATTGTGTTTTCTTTCGAAGAGTGCTTATTATTAAAGTATATATATATATATATATATATATATATATAGGTATGAAAAATGTGCATTCATGTACAAAGAATAAATTCATATAATAAACATATATACTAATAATATACTGTAATATACTATATAATATATATAATATACTATCGCGTATGAATATTTAATAGATTTTAAATTATTGCAACATAAAATACAATTGAAATGACTCTCTTTAATTTCATTTTAACGTATACAATATATATGAAGAGAAGGAATAACTAAATATAATAATCAGACGGCTGAAGACTCAGTAGTGTTTATTATATTTCACGAACTGAAATACAATAACAATTTCTAACAATATTGAAAAAAAACATTTAATTCAGATTTAACGAAATCAGCTATTTATTAATCGAAACGGAACAAAAGTATCGACCTGTCGACGGGATTGCACCAAGATTATCCAATTACACGTTCACGGTGATACACATAATTACAATAGCATGATCGTTTACTCATCTGCTTAAAAAAACTCTCTTAGGACACTTTCACTTTTAATATTCAATGCTTCTCGTGTGTACGTATTTTATAATACAATACATAACAGTATGACAGATCAACAGACTATTTGTTACATTTATTGCACTTAATTATATCGTGAGTGTGTGTTTATTTCATATTAATATAATCGCATTCGTCGCGCATAGCTTATTACTTGTACTTGTTGCGCTACTTTTGTTCTGTATTATTATTTTTTTTTTCCTTTTTTTTTTTTTAATTTTATTGTCGCATCGACAGCGAGGTCATTAGCGACGACGGCACCATTAAATGTGTGAGTAGTAGTTTATGCCTTTTAGATATAATATTACTCTTTGTATGTCGTTTTGAGAAGTAAGGTTTATGTTTGCGTTGATTCCATATTTCTGTCTTTGGGTTTCTGTCTGTGGTGTGGCATTCGTGCAGTATGTGTGTTATTGTTAATGGATGGTTATTGCAATGAGTGCAAGTGGGTGATGTAGCTTTTTGATTTTGTGTTCATGTGTTAGCCTGGTATGACCGGTTCTTAGGCGTGTGGTAATTATTCCTTCTTTCCTGTTGTTAAATTTCGGTGTTTGCTGGTGAAAGTCTTGGATACTTTTGTGTAGTTGAGTGCTTTTAGTTGTTTTCCATGTATTGTTCCATTCATTTTTTGTTACTTTTTTGCAATGGATTATTTGGCCGTCGCAGGGGATTGGAAGATGGTTGCCGTTGTTGGTAAGTGGGGGGACTGTGGCTTCTTTGTATTATTATTGTTACTGTCTTATATCTACAAATATAGACTCTGCCCTCAGATCTCTGAACAAGGGGCGTGCATGCAAAGCACACACGTAGAAACATCAACTGGCGCAGTGAGGTTCATGGTTCGCACTCGTGCATCCGATATGACGCATCGTGGAAACCCGATGATGCGGTACCGGAGGAATTAATCCGAGCATGGTCGGCGCGCTGTAACTATGCCGCGTGTGCGGCGGCACACCGGTATACCTCGCTGAGAGGGACTCGCGTGTCGTGACTATTCTCGCCCACACGATTTATAAATCCCCTCGCGGTCGATCCCCCCCACATATCCACGTTGTTTTCTCTTCCCTTCACCGACTCTGGCGACCCTGCCTTGTCTTGCCTCGCCTCGCCTCGCCTCGCCTTTCGTTTCGTTTCGTTTCGTTTCGTTTCGCCGCCTTCTCTTCCTGAACCTCTCTCGCATCTCTCTGCGTGCAGCATTCATCCTAGTTAGAGCATACCACTAGGCCCATTATATTATATCTCAACTGATTTGAATTTAACGGTTGCCAGACGCCGGCCATTGTGCGTACGATCGTCGCTACGCGCCTCCGGGATTCTTGCGTCTCTCTCTCTCTCTCTCTCTCTCGTTATTCGTTTCTTCCCTCCAGTCCACCGTCGTTCGCACCTATCTCCCGCGCGACCACCCAATACACCGATCGACCAGATAATTGCCACGACCATATAATTTACTCTACTTGACTTCAGGTGGTTTTCGATGCTCCGGCAAATTGCAATTGTTTTATTCGTTGTACGTAGCCCTGTTTATCTTAACGGCGGGGCCTCTGTGTGCATCGCAGCGAAGACGCTCGTTAGTACTTGGTATTATTCCACGTCGGTCCTGTTATTTAACCCCTTGCGTCGGCAACTGATTCGCGGACCATAACAAGTGACCGAACCGTATGCAATAATTCGTCGCTTTCTTTTCCTTTTCAACTCGTCGGTACGATGTCACTGGATAGAAATTATTGAGAAGTGACAGATTTATTATTTGCTTTGCCTATTTTGTTCTACTTAAATATACTTGAAACTGAGAAATTATTGCAATTTTTTGGAACAAAAAATTCTCGACGTGCGTGGCAGAGGTTAAAGCTTGCGCCGGCAACTGATTCGCGGACCATAACGAGTGACCGAACCGTATGCAATAATTCGTCGCTTTCTTTTCCTTTTCAACTCGTCAGTACGATGTCACTGGATAGAGATTATTGAGAAGTGACAGATTTATTATTTGCTTTGCCTATTTTGTTCTACTTAAATATACTTGAAACTGAGAAATTATTGCAATTTTGGAACAAAAAATTCTCGACGTGCGTGGCAGAGGTTAAAGCTTGTGCTGGCAATTGATTCGCGGACCATAACGAGTGACCGAACCGTATGCAATAATTCGTCGCTTTCTTTTCCTTTTCAACTCGTCGGTACGATGTCACTGGATAGAAATTACTTGAAAATAATAACCTTATATTATAAACTTATATTAACTTAAAATTGAGAAAATGTGGCAAAAAAATTCAAGCGGTTAACAAGCTTGCGAGTTAAATTTATTTCCTACGGCTTGTCGTTTGACCATTGGTTGGAACTCTGGTTATTTCGGTCATTCGTGAAGTTTATTCTGCCGAAAACCACTCTGGATTTCGATGATTTTTGGGTGTGTTATAAGTACCGACATATGCACATGACCGCTGGTCGATTTTAATCGCCGAGATATTTGCGAGAATAGTGTGGTACTGATACAGTGAATTTCCCTCGAACTCGTGCGCTTGATGCCTGTGAGGCTCGACATAATTGATACGCGCAGTGGTCTGGAGACTGCGTTCTTGTGGCTAAAATTATTTTGGCGTAATTTCGAGATTTAAGATCGTACTATGGTAGGTCGTTGAATTTGTCTCTCGACGTCAGCTTTAACGTGAATAATTTTCATTCACAGTCATTGCTTGTAATTTATTTTCACCGAAATCTATTAATGAATTTATACGCCAAGTAAATTCCGAAGAAAAATTAGATCTGTAGACTTTCTTCTCGATAAGGACATTTTCCAAAGTGTGTGCTTGCTGTGATAAGATGTATAATAATAGAGCTGGATCGCGAAAAATTAAATTTCCACCAAAAGGAAAGGGTAAAGATACAGATCATTTCCAGTCGTTAGAACAGAAAATATACATAGTTACTGACAATAATAACAATAATAATTTATTGATTGGCTACGGATTTCACTGCCACGCGCTGGACTTAGTGCTGATGTTTCGAATTTGCTTCACACACTTTGCTCGATTGGACTAATTTTCAAGATGGATGAATATAATTGGAGTAGTTCAAAGGTAAATGATACAATTAATCCTTCTGTTAACACTTGATAAACTTGAACGACCCTCATATACGTAGCACAGAATTTTCCCATCACATTGGTTCTGTATGACTTCCAACAGTTGTAAGTTCCGATACGATACAGAAAGAATAAAACGTGTTACGAAAAGATCGACTGTATTCCCTCAAAAATTCCCTTAGCACATAGTTCAAAATGTCGATATCTACAACGCACTATCCAGAAATCGTTGAAGTACCTTTTCTACAACTTCACCTTCATTCTTTCGCCTTTAAAGCGTATCTTTTTCGTGATGCTGTTTTGTAAGTCAATGTTAGACATTGATTTACTGAAACGGGTTTGCTCTTCGGTATCGTCTTCTGTCGAAGGCGGACGTAGAAAAAGAGAAACGTCATATTTGATTTATCGATCCGTTTCTGGTTATCGAACTTTCTTTCCCTTGTAATGATTGCGCGTCAAGGGGAGATAATAAACTGTGCACGATCGCACTTGTATACGATGTTGCAAAAATGTGCGCGGATTTGTTCCTGTGGAAATAAATAAATCGAGGGAATCGTATGCAATGAAATTTACTCCTCTAAAATGTCGACGTACTTCGTCGATTGTTTGATTATTTCTAAAATTATTCGTTACTTGGAATAAATGTTATCTTGCTTCAAGAAAGATACCTTGTGGTGAATATACTTATTTTTGGACCGTGTTCCTTACGAGAATTTAAAATCTAATCTTTGTGTCCTGTTTGTTCGAATTAGTTAGTTTGAAATGAATTTCCAGCCACAGTGTATTTATTTTCACTTTTCAGGATTGTCTACGTTTCTTCAAAATCTTCAGTATGGTATTCATAACTGCAGAGAAAAATAGGATATTTTTTAGAATCTTGCACGAGAATTTATCAGTTTTCATGTTGATTTTCGAGAATAATTGAAATTAAAATATAATTATAATTGAATAATTCGATAAATAAGAATAGTTTGAATGTTTCGTATGCTTTTTTAAATTGCGTGCAATTTGTAACACTTTAGAATTTCATATAAATGTTTAAAAATTCGTAATATACTTGTCACGTATGATATAATATATTTATTATGAAATTATCATATAACATCGTATGAAAATGTACGAACCAATCAACTTTGTCTTCTTTCGATTATACGCGTACAGGATAAGAAACATTTTCTTCAAAGAAAGAGAAAGAAACTCGAATCTTCGTTCAGTGAAAGAATCATTAAGCTTCACTTTAAATTTCACATTGGATTATTTTTGATCAATTCCAATAACTTCTATTTCATTCACAATTATATAACACATTCCATTTTTAATCGTCTTAAATTTCTTCGATTAATTTTACAGCAACTTTTATTTCATTTCATTTATAATTACACAATCCATTCCATTTTCGATCATCTTGAATTTCTTGAATATCTTAATCTACAGGTTTTTCATTTAAAAGAGAATGGAACGCAGTAGTCTCGTGGAATTATATTAAAAAATTAAAAAAAGTAAAAAAAAAGAAACAATTGTGTTACCGTTCCTTTTCCTTCGCACAATAATCGCCCCAAGTATTATCTGTAACTGTTGCACGCGCGTTCGCGCAACTGTGGACGATTAAAAGAATAATTGTAATCTTTCTGAATTACCGCAGGAATTGGAGCGCACGGCGGCGTCAGCACGCGAGAGAACGACAGAACGATATTACCCAGTTCGTGTATATTCCCCCGTTGCGAATTGACGAACACAAACGTCGCACTTCCGAATACTCGTGGTAACTCCATTTTCCCACCGTACGAAAAACAAAGAGCCGTTTTTTGCCGCGACTTTTTCCGCGAATTTCACTGAACGCGCGTTAAACGTTTCAAGCATCGTACCCAGAGAGGTCGAAGCGTGAAAGCAGCCTCAAACTAATTTTCCGGAGGGTGAAACCGGGGTCGCTACGAAAGAAAATCCGAGCGCGTTGCAAACTTGTTGCAGCCGCGCGGTTTCTTTCTGACACGGTGGAAACACAGTGCCTCTGCATGCTTCTGCAATAATTTAAACTCGTTCGCGCGTTACCATGCTCGTTCGTTACGCGGTGTGTATCGATTTTGCGCGGCCACGTCGATGCTACTTGCATCGGAATACACCACCGAGAGGCAGCTCGGTTTCCCTCATTTCCTTTCTTCTGTTTGAAAAGAACCTGGACGCTGACGACCCTGTATCGAACCAATCCGAACAAAGGAATCGCATCCTTTAGGTTAGCGAACTCTCCGCCATTCTGTTATGAACAGTGAGGGACAATAGTCGGCGAGGGTCGGTCCCTCCTGGTCAACAATGCAATTCTGTCAAATTTAGGATCCATGAGAAAGAAAAGCAAAGTGCTCGGAACGTATTTCGTCGACTCGCCGGGCCGAAATAAAATATTGGCAACAATGTTACGTCACGTTTGACACGACTTTCGAAATTACATTTCCCAGAAAATGCAAAGGTAACCTCCCTCTCTTTTTTCCCTCGCAGATTTCAACCAGTTGCGCTGGCAACTGATTGCGGACCATAACGAGCGACCGAACCGTGTACAACGATTCGTCGCTCTCTTTCCCTTTTGAACTCGTTGGTACGATATCACTGGATAGAAGTTATCGAGAACTAATAAATTTTTTTACTTGTTTTGCCTTAGTTTATCTTTACTGAAATATTTACTTGAAACTGAGAAAATATTGCAATTTCGAAACAAAAAAATCCTCGACGTGCGTTAAAGTTACGGAGATCAATAAATACGATTTTCATAATTGTCGTTTCTGAAACAATTCTTATACCTGAAATCTCGAAAGATGATTGTATAAGTATGTTGTACGCTTGTGCACATATGCTTTAAGGAGGATATTCCGCCGCATGTATAGAATTATGCGAATCGTAACGTAACTGTACTGCACACGTGATTATTACGTGTATGTAATTCAATATAACGAATCGCGTAATATGCATTCACGTTATTTTCGATACGTGAAATACGTCATGTTGCTTAAATCCTTCGGGATGCCGTTTAGAATATTGGAGACATATCTACAACAGTAGGGGAACACACTATACGCTGCTGTGAAACGTAGCAATGTGTGCGTTTACGTATTGCAAATATGAATTACCGATGTAAAATATGAATTCTCGATTCCACTGTGCTTGCAGCTGTATTGCACATTGTACGTTGCAATGAATCATGATTTCGTTCTGTGTTAACTGTATTTTTAACTGTCTTTTTAGTTGAACTAAATTCTTTACAATCATTTATAATAATCACTTTTAGAATCAATTAATATTAATTACAGATAATCGTCGTTTCCCTTCACAATCATTTCATTTTGTTTCTTCTCGTCTCTTTGATACACCTAAATTCTAAAACAATCATTTATAATAATCACTCTTAGAATTAATTAATATTAATTACAGATATTCGTCATTTTTATTTTAATAATAATTTTACTTTGTTTTTTTATCGTCTTTTTGATTAAACTAAATTCTTTACTAAATCATTTATAATAATCACTTAAGAATCAATCAATATTAATTACAAATATTCATCATATTTGTACAATCATTTTATTTTGTAGTTTACTGTCTTTTTAATTAAACTGAATTTTTTACAATCATTTATAACAATCACTTTTGGAATTAGTTAATGTTATTATTAATATTAATATTGATTGCAAATATCCGTCATTTCTTTATAATTATTTCACTTTGTTTCTACTGTCTTTTTGATTAAACCGACCTCTTTACAATTATTTACAATAATTACTTTTAGCATCCAAATACCCATCGTTTCTTTTACAATCATTTCATTATTATATATTATCTTTTTTTTTTTTTACCGCCGTTACTACTATATCTTTGCTGTCTTTTTTAACCAAGCCAGTCCATTCAACTTTTCTTCACTTCCAACAATATAATTACTTCGAATATTAGCATTAATTGCTCTCATCGTTCTCGTCAACATTCGACTTTCAACTCAATCGGAGATATCCACCGAATTTCCAGGCAAAGTATATTCATCTCGATAAGTATTCATTATCCGTTATAATAGATTATTCACGTCGCATATCCAAAGCCGATAGCCGGGGAATCGATCGCTTCCCTCCCCCCCCCCCCTCCAGCCTTGTCAGAAGAATGAATAGAGTATTAATTTTGAAATTCATTCTCATGACGTACGTGGCATGTGGACTTGGCGATATCATCGTGGCGTTCGGCTTGTCGGATTATCATAACATCGTATATCGCAGCGTGCCACTTCCTAAATAAACATTTACGACCAACGGCGTTCGGCGTAATATATTCGCACGTGATCCCCATACAAGCGCAGCGCATACAATCTCTCCTGGTTTGTCTATCGATTAGATCAGAACTTAACCTCTTGCGCCAGAGTGACGTGCCACGCACGTCGAGAATATCTGTGGCCCAAAATTGCCAACATTTTCTCAGTTTTAAGTATATTTAAAATGTAATCCAGACGAAACAGATAGCAAGTTCTTAATAATTTCTATCCAGTGATATTACACCGACGAGTTCAAAAGGAATAGAAAGAAATTATTGTGCACGGTCCGGTCTCTCGTTATGGTCCGCGAACCAGTTGCCAGCGCAACGTGGTTAAATATTTTTAAATATCTTTCGTCGATCGAAAATTTATTTTTGGAGCGATACAGAGGGGAATCAGGTTTATTTGTTCGATCATTTGAGGAAAGACGAGCTACGTTAACCTTTTAAACTTAAATGGCACAGAATTTTTAATTAAATATATAGTCGAGTATTTAATTGAATATATATTTTATAGTAGACATGTACTACATAGTATATGACAGTTATTTCAATTTGAAATTGAATATATACGTTCTTGTCGCCTTTCTGAACATTGAGAAAATATTAATTTTTATAACCAGACTGTGGATTTTTTATGCATTTTTTGATAGTGTAAAAATGTATAAATCACATATGTATGTACATGTCAAATATCCAGAGTAAAATATTTATTACACATGTTTGATAGAAGAAATAAAATTTCTATTCAGATTACTTGCCTCCTTAGTTACATACATATATAAGAAAAATCCGCAGTTTAACCTCTTGCGCTGGAATAACATGCCACGAGAATTTTTTTCTCCCAAATTGCAACATTTTCTCAGTTTTAAGTATATTTAACATGCCGCGTAGGGCGTATGCGTTCCACGGCGATTTTCATTGTGAAACGAAGAATTTTTGAAAAATTTGTTATAAAGTCGTGTATTGGCATCTTAATAACATGTTTATCCTATCTTGGAGCGTATTTTTCCGATTGTCTGTTAAGATTGACTGAACTCGGTAAGAAGACTATAAAATTTGTTATCGAGATAAATATTATTTATTAATAGTATCATTAGTATTATCGTACAGTATTACATAATTTATATTACGAATATTCTAAAAGTAGTATCATATAATTTATACAATAAATTATTATCATTAATTTTCATTATAGTAATGTAAATAAACATAAAAATGCCTTATTTGAAATTAATTCTGGCATCATTAGAAAATTAATGCCTTGAAAATAATACCTTGATATGAAATTTGTTGCTTTATTCTCTATATACACTCTAGACACATTTCTTGATAATCATAATTTTTGCGATATAAAAATTGTAAGACATACTTCAGAAGCTACCGACACAAAACGTGTTAAGTGTAATCCAGACGAAACAAATGATAAGTTTATTACTTCTCAATAATTTTTGTCCAGTGATATCGTACCGACGAGTTCGAGACAGAAGGAAAGCGACGAATTATTGTATACGGTTCGGTCTTTCGTTATGGTCCGTGAACCAGTTACTGAGGTTGAAGCGTATGCAGGTCTGTCGTTTCGTGTCGAGTCGTTCGACGTTGTTTCACCGATTTGAAATTTCATCCTCGCGTTTAAAACGAACGAAATTTTCACGCTTTCTTCTCTCCCCTCTCGTTGAAACATTTGGGCGTGCTGCGGTTGAAATTTGCCAATTTTCGGGAATTTGTGAGTGTTTAACCCTTTTAACCCGTAATGCGCGATACGTGCGACACGTATACAAATAGCCGGTTTGACGTGCACGCTTTTATGAATTTTGTATAAAAGAACGTGAACAGACGGAGCCAAAATATCGGCAATTTTCGCACGAACACCTAGGTATATCGATCGATTGATGTATCGACAATGAAAGGTTCAAAATTTCTTAAATTTTTAAGATTTTGACACACTGTATGTTACACTAAATGTAAATTTTTATTTTTCTATAATTTGCGATAACCCATCTTTTTTTTCCTCTGATAAATAATATAAATGTAGAATTGTAACGTACATACACCTGCGTAAAATTTATAATGCTAACGTTATTACAAAAAAATGAATTTTTGAATTGGCAAATTTCCAGTTGTATGTTGTTCGTCAAAGTATGGAAAAAGTTAATTAAAAACGAGATTTTCTGTGTTAAAATTCGAAGAAATATTTAACATTTAAGATGTAACATTTAATAACGGTACTTAAAAGTACTTTTAAGTACTTTTTTGTGAATGTAACACGAATGCTGACTGCTGAATTTTCGTGATGATTCTTTTACGATTTCAATGTTCAAATTACGATTTTCAATTTTATGCTACTTTATTTAAACATCGATGAATTCCCGTTTTTTTAGAAATTTCGTTTATTATAACGTGCCACGATTCGATCAAAAATTTGATTAAAAATTTCTGCGCTTGTTCTTGTTTCTCTCATTCGTTTAATTCTCGCTTTACAAGAAAAAAAAATGAAAATACAGTATAGGCCAAAAATTATTTCCCATTAAAATAAATCCATCATTTTTTTTATTATATATGTGGCGCTCAACATTTGAAAGAAATAATTTTTAAAATATAATGAAAAAGTCGTGTTTGAAGTTAAATTTGATTTAAAATTAATAAAATTAGTTTCTTTTTTATATTTTGATGTTTTAAAAAAATAGATGGGAAGAAACTTTTGTCCTGTCCCGTGTGTAATTTCGTTTCTTGTTGTCTAAAAATTATTTTGTGCATTGTTTTCTGTATTAAACTCACAATTATTTGTACCCTTTTCGTAAGAGTATTCTTATTTCATGATCGGTCACTTGATCGATTAGAGTGTCGATAGTAGTCCAGTGCAGAATGTAAGTTAACTAAACAAAGCAGCAAAATTAATTTTGGAAATGAAGCTTCTCTTATTTTGCCACGCATTTACTCGAACGTCATAATTTCATTATCATCGTTGTCACGATTTCATTATCATTCGTCATTATTAGGGAATAATTAAATGATGTCGATTAAACACTCTGTCGACTTGATTATGCAGCGCTCGGCCAGATTTCCGAATTAACGAGTATGATAATTGCCAATTTCCCTTGTTTTTGGAAGATCTTCACGTGTAATACACGATACATGTATTTTACATTGCAGTAATTAATAGCTGCCTCTTGTAGAATATTTGACATGGAAAATCTTCTCTCTGTCACTTTAAATTTTTAGAAAAATCAATTAAAAAAAAAGAGAGAAGAAGAAGAAAATACGAATTATCAACTTTGGACATTTTCTGTGTTTTAATTGTAGACGTGAATGTTTTTCACGTAAAATAATTCTACACAGTCTCTCAAATACACTCGTCTCTCGATTTGCGTGGATTATTCGTTCCACGCGGTTTCTTTTTACGCGGATTATCCATACCACGCGGTTTTTCTTTATGTGGTAAAGAGAACCACCTAAAAAGAGTCCACCAGTACGAAAAAAAAAAATGCTAATGCAATATTACTGAATAATAAATAATAAATGTTAAAGTGATAATAAATAATTCCAAATAATAAACAACAAACAAAAAAAACACTAAAGTAATGAAAAGATTTATTTCGCATAGTTTCAATGAAAATCTGAATCTGTTCTCGGTACTATGCAAAGTTAGGCTGTTGTTTGTTACAAAGGATAATTATCAATATCTTTTTTTAGAGAAGAAGGGAAAATCGCGTAAATGGAAACCATGTGTAAAAGGTCCAGAAGGATTATTTGTGACGTAAGAAAAAAAAAAAAAAAAAAGAAGCATCATGTATTTAAGCGTTTGAACAGCTTTCTACAGATTTATGTAGATTTTCTCCGTAAGAAGATTACAACTCGGTCTTCGTCGTTGAACACGAGGCTGATTTTTCTGAATATGTTTCAGCTTATCGTAGAAACCAAGGATCCAGAAAAAAGTTTAATTGCTAGATTATGGTTTTTTATGCAAATTCAGATCTTCGATAATATAATTAGAAAAATGGAACCACGTTTAGAAAATTGTCCCACGAAACATTCCAGAACACACTCTCGATATTTTATTTGTTCTTTTATATTGTGGTTATTACGTGCAACTTTATTTTTCAAATTTGCTATAAACGTTACCGATTACTATGGATTATATAAAAAAAAAAAAAATAGTTTCACGAAATACTGGTGGTAATTTTGATCATCAATCCTTTAACGTTTCTAAGGCAATTGTACCATTGCCATTCGTGCAAGTAAATTAGCTTGTTTCACCGTTACACTTTTTGTTTATAATTTATAGTGTTGCAGAAAGTTTCGAAGGATCTGTAGAGTTATTTCATTTGAGAAACGTTTGTTCAACTTCAACGATTGGTCTTAGGGTGACAAAAGAGATCCTCCGAGTTCATCGTGAATGAAAAATCGTCATTTTGAAAAATTCCGTGCAGAATACAAAATTGTTGCCAAACGTGGTTATTATTAAAATGTAACATACGAAGACACCAATGTTTCTAAAATAATCTTGGACCTAATATCTATAGACCTTTAATAAACTTTAGCGGCATCCGCTTGATCTTTAACGTGATATCCTAAGATTTAATCTCCTCTTGCGATTAAAGATTTCCATAGTAAAGAACTTGCATTTTTTTCTCTTTTTTTTCTTTCAAAATTGACTTTCTCAAGAGCTAAGAACGGTGGAGAGAAGCAATCTTCATATTCATGCTCTGTGCGCAAGAATCTTGCGAGAACGTTGAAAACGCGAAAAGGAGAAATTCAGATCTGTCGGGTATTAGATACTAACGTATCAACGGCGTTATGATAAATATCAACTGGCGTGTACAAATCCGTTTCGCGTGGAAACGCAAGGAATAATGTTCAAGAAGCGGTGTGGCGAGCAGCTTGCTTTTAAGGAATCCTCGCTTCGGCCATCATCGTTTGTTCTCACGATAACTTCGTAAGAGACCACCGCGGCGTTATTAAACGTTCGTAAATGCCTAAAGGCGGCAACGCGGCCATGAGTATCCTCGTAAATTGTTCAATCGCCGTAAAAAATAAAAAAAAAGAAGACACAACTTAACGTTGGCCTGCAAATGTGTTTGGCAGGCGGCTAGCCTTCGCTACTTCGAGAGCGTTCGTGAGAATTCGCGTTATAAATAAGATGATGCCGTTTCGATTAGTCTGTCGTTAGGTATCTTCCGGGCATTTCCGAGAAATTTATGGCAAAGATTCCTGTATTCTTCGAATGCACGAGGACATTCGTACGCCTGTTTACGAATGTTTTGATATTCCACGATGCCTGACTGTGATTACGTTGGTGAAAATTTCAAACGATTCTCGAAATGTGTACAGAAGCAGATCACGCTTAATTTCGAACAAGATAGAAAATAATTTGAAAGAGTGAGTTATTTTACGGATCGTTTCATTTTATTTCATTTGAAATATATATATATATATTTCTACAGTTGCTTTAAGATTGATTTTCGTAGTGTTGAAAATTTTAAAACAATCGTCAAAGTTAATTTCCAGTTTGATTATTCAGCAATTTGACATTTTCGTTACCATCTGATGGCAATGTTCCGTGCAGATTCTCCTGCATGCAAATTAAGAGTAAAAATCACCTTGAAAAACCGTTATTTACTGTAAAACGAGCGTGACACGACTGTGTAAAAAGTCTTTGAATATTAACGCAGTCTTCCCACCGAATTGAAGAATGAAAGTTTTATTATTCAACTAAATGGGTCACTCGTGTCATATGTATATTGCATTTCCGCGCGTTTTCACGTAGGAAATTTCGTTTTTGATTAACCTGTCTGCCCCGTGCATGTGCACGTTGTTCTATGAAAACGTTGCAATTTGTAAGTGTAATATTTCTCTGCAACGACTGTTTGTCATGGCATAATTTGTTTGTAAAATTATTTGCCATCGATAATAACGTTGACAACGAGTCGTACACGTTATCGCGTTATCTTCGTGATTTACAACTGTACATTATCTTCATGATTTACGTAAACATTTTACGAACTAAATACCTCCGGTAGACGTCTTGGGAGGACGTTTATTCATTTATTATACTAATAATTGATGACACCGATAACAACGTTCGCAACAAGTCAGTTTATTTTACATACATGTTGTAACATTATTTTGTCAAACACATATCTCGGTATATTTTATTATCGTGAGTTTATTTATTTATTTGTTTACCATAATAAATTGATTTGTCGAATTATTTTATTATCGATAATAATATTGAGAATGTATCAATCATCTGTCACGCATGTTTGTTGTACAATATTGCATAACATTGTTGTCATAATTTACATGATTGTACATATTGCACGAATATTCTTCATAAGCCGAATACGTTAACGTTTTGTGAAAATGTTTATTTATTTATTCATTTCTTATTATTGTAAATATTTTGTGGTAATAATTTTCTTCAGTTATTTATTCATTTATTTATTATTCAGCGAATTGTTTTATGAAATTATCTTCCATCGATAATAATATCGGTAACAAATCAATCATTTGTCACACGTGTTGTCCTGCTATCTTTATGATTTACGACTGTAAACACATAACACGAACTAAATATCTCTGTTAAGTTTGGGACACATATCTCTTAAGAAAACATTTATTTATTTATTATAGTAAATTTACTTACTCATTCACAAAATTCATTCCAGAAAATCGTCGTATCGATATTTCGAACTTTGACTAACTCCGTAAAAAAAAAAAAAAAAAAATTACACAACGAATCTAAAGAGATCGTTGTAAAGGGGAGACTTTGATCTTCAAAACTGTGATGAAGTTGAAAGAAAATATTTTTTTTAGAACACGCAATGTTCTGACAGTGGGAGCTCTACACTTTAAAATGTGTTTAGAATTGATACATCTAAGATATTTTGTTACAAAGTTATAATTATGAGCTTAAAGTGTCGATAATATTCCTGTCCGAGTTATTAATTCTCACAGAACCGAGAAAATTATCGACACTTTAAACTACCAGCACATTTTTTAACAAAAAATCGATGACCTGTCGATCTTATACTCGTTCTAAAGTGCGAAGCTTGCGCTTTCAGAGTACTTTATAATTCAAAAGATCGAGCAAACAATTTTCAAATCGAAAAGATCGACTTTCTCTTTTAAAACGATCTAACAAGTTCAAACGTTCTTGCGAACACCGAGAAAAAAATTTTTCACGATTGAATTCATCGCCGTATCGAATACCAAAGTGTCACCTCCTCTTCAAACAAAACCTGAAATTTGTCAGGCGATCTCTCTTCTTCGTACGAAGAGGCTCTGTCTAGCAAAAATGGATAATTTTTGCAAAATTACTCCCCGTAACAACGACGGTAATCGATGATCAGTCACCCTTCACGCGTGTCTGTCGCATTAGCCTCATGATTTACGACTGTACACGCGTTACACGAACTAAATATCCCTGGTATATGAGCCTAAGTCGCGAACGTCTCGAGGGTATTAACACTAGAATTACCGACGAAGCTATTTCTACCAGGACCAGTCAAAATGATTGGTCTTTAAAAAATACTTAAAATAAAAATTAAAGAATACTAAAATAAATACTTAAAATACTTAAAATAAAAAATAAAAATAAAGAATACTAAAATAAATACTTAAAATACCTAAAATAAAAAATAAAAAATATTACAATAAATACTTGAAATACTTAAAATAAAAAATAAAGAATACTAAAGTAAATGCTTAACATACTTGAAATAAAAAATGAAAAATACTGAAATAAATATTTAAAATAAAAAAATACTTAGAGTACAAAAAAATACGTAATACTAGAATATTTTCGTATTTATTGATTTATTACTTTCTTACGAAGAAATTCCACGTTATGTAGTACATTTTTGGTATTAATTAATTTTGTGTTATTAATTTATCTTTACCCTTTTGTACTTCGACAAGCACCAGTCATTTCGACTGGTATTTGGTATATAGTAGCCATGATACAAAGTTGTTCTGACTTCGAATGAATTAAAGTAAAAAGATAAAAAAATAAAATTCATTATATTATTCCTTTAGTGCTGCAAAAATCAGTACATCATTACTCACAAAAACTGTAACATGAAGCAGGAATTTTATGATAAAGTTGTCGAACCAGTCATTTCGACTATTCCTTTAGTTATTGCTGCAAAAGTCAATACATTATTGCTAGCAAAAAATGTAACATGAAGCAGGAATTTTATGATAAAGTTGTCGAACCAATCATTTCGACTATTTGTTTAGTTATTGCTGCAAAAGTCAATACATCATTACTCACAAAAATTGTATCATGAAGCAGGAATTTTATGATAAAGTTGTCGAACCAGTCATTTCGACTATTTCTTTAGTTATTGCTGCAAAAGTCAGTACATCATTACTCACAAAAATTGTATCATGAAGCAGGAATTTTATGATAAAGTTGTCGAACCAGTCATTTCGACTATTTCTTTAGTTATTGCTGCAAAAGTCAATACATCATTACTCACAAAAATTGTAACATGAAGCAGGAATTTTATGATAAAGTTGTCAAACCAGTCATTTCGACTATTTCTTTAGTTATTGCTGCAAAAGTCAATACATCATTACTCACAAAAAATGTAACATGAAGCAGGAATTTTATGATAAAGTTGTCGAACCAGTCATTTCGACTATTTCTTTAGTTATTGTTGCAAAAGTCAATACATCATTACTCACAAAAATTGTATCATGAAGCAGGAATTTTATGATAAAGTTGTCGAACCAGTCATTTCGACTATTTCTTTAGTTATTGCTGCAAAAGTCAGTACATCATTACTCACAAAAATTGTAACATGACGCAGGAATTTTATGATAAAGTTGTCAAACCAGTCATTTCGACTATTTCTTTAGTTATTGCTGCAAAAGTCAATACATCATTACTCACAAAAATTGTATCATGAAGCAGGAATTTTATGATAAAGTTGTCGAACCAGTCATTTCGACTATTTCTTTAGTTATTGCTGCAAAAGTCAGTACATCATTACTCACAAAAATTGTAACATGACGCAGGAATTTTATGATAAAGTTGTCAAACCAGTCATTTCGACTATTTCTTTAGTTATTGCTGCAAAAGTCAGTACATCATTACTCACAAAAATTGTAACATGACGCAGGAATTTTATGATAAAGTTGTCAAACCAGTCATTTCGACTATTCCTTTAGTTATTGCTGCAAAAGTCAATACATCATTACTCACAAAAATTGTATCATGAAGCAGGAATTTTATGATAAAGTTGTCAAACCAGTCATTTCGACTATTCCTTTAGTTATTACTGCAAAAGTCAATACATCATTACTCACAAAAATTGTATCATGAAGCAGGAATTTTATGATAAAGTTGTCGAACCAGTCATTTCGACTATTTCTTTAGTTATTGCTGCAAAAGTCAGTACATCATTACTCACAAAAATTGTAACATGACGCAGGAATTTTATGATAAAGTTGTCAAACCAGTCATTTCGACTATTTCTTTAGTTATTGCTGCAAAAGTCAGTACATCATTACTCACAAAAATTGTATCACGAAGCAGGAATTTTATGATAAAGTTGTCGAACCAGTCATTTCGACTATTTCTTTAGTTATTGCTGCAAAAGTCAGTACATCATTACTCACAAAAATTGTAACATGAAGCAGGAATTTTATGATAAAGTTGTCGAACCAGTCATTTCGACTATTTCTTTAGTTATTGCTGCAAAAGTCAGTACATCATTACTCACAAAAATTGTAACATGAAGCAGGAATTTTATGATAAAGTCGAACCAGCCATTTTGATTGTTAGGGCGGCATCGTCAGGACGGTAGACGTCGAGAATACATGGTATTCGCGTCTTTAGGTCGAACGAAAGGGGAGAGGGCCGCGTTCGCGAACGTACCGGGAGCGTTGCACCCCATCACGAGGGCAACAGCTTTCGGGCGTTTGCGCTAAACGCGCCGTTCCGCGCCGTAACGATTATCGGCTTAGCTAATGTGTCCTCGAGAGTCCTCGAATGTCTCTCCGCGAATCCGTGGTTATTCCTCTGGATGCGGCGGGTTATTTCCTTCGGCCGCGGTCTTATCCGCCGCTTATGTTTCAAGCCAGTCTTACTACTCGCCTCCCCGTCGTTTCGCCGGCGCGATCAGCAGCCGCTCATTCCCGCGAGCGCTCGTTCCAAAGACGGCCGTCAGCGCGCCGCGTAACGATTATTTTAAACAGCCCCGCCGACCAGGGAATACAAAGTGGGTTCTTACGTAAATGCGCCACGACCCTTTCACCATCCTCTCCCACCTTTCTCTTCTGCCTAACAATCTGACCGCGGTTTCTCTCGGTTTCTTCTCGTTTTCCCGATTGTTTCGACCTCCCCTTTTATCTGTTCCGTCTCTTTAATTCCTCCTTTCGGCCCCGTCCTCAGTCGAACTGGACGTTTCGCTTGTTTTAATCTATTTAATTGCTGCCGACCGCCGTGTTTTATATCTGCTTTTTCTTCCTTCCTTCATCGATACTTGACGTTTTGTTTCTATATTGTATTCTTTTTTTTTCTTTTGGTTTTTCTGCAACCTATTTTTTTTTATTTTTTATTTAAGAATGTTGATTATTCTCGGTCAGTGACGAAATATTCTCCTTCCTTTTGTTTCCACTTCTGATTACATCGTGCTACGTTTCGTTATTTTATTCTTTTCGATTAGGTTCCATCGTGTTCTCTGTGTGGTAATGGTTGCCATAGATGAGTGAAAACGCACGATGTTCGTATGGAAGGACGAGTGTGGCGAGAGTGAGAGTTGAAAGAGTGGTGTGGTGTGATCTGAGTGTTTGAGATATTCCAGGGCAGAAGAAAGAACGAATGAGAGAGATGTATGCGAGAATAGTTGAGCGCGAGCATGGTGACGAAAAAACAAATGTGATCGGGAAGATGCCCAGTCGAGAGTTGGATAGACGCGAGTGTAACAAAGTATGAGAGTTGAAACAGAGTGTGAGAGTTAAATATAAATGTATTTTGTAATTTCTATTAAATCTATCTCCAACTTAGTGTGTTTATCAGTCGATCCACTAACACTCTGAGACAAAATATTTTCGGTATATTTTTGTGTTTCTATGTATATTTGCTGCTTCAGAATAAGTGTATATATATTTATATTAAAATTGTATGATCTCAGAATTCCCGTGTATTTTCTACATTTTAACATTAATTAGAAATTAGATTGGAATTACTTTTATTTTTCGATTTTTCGATGTTAGGAATTAATAGAATTTCAAATTGTATTACAAGTTGTCTTTGAAAACGTTGACTAAATTATAAAATCTGGGGACAAGAAAGAAAAAGCACGGAACTTGTATTTATATGTCTCACTAAAAAAAAAAAAAAAAAATCACTCCACTCTGAATAATACCCCGTACTTACAAACACCGTACGAATTACAAATTAATCATTTCGACCGTTTTATGCTGCAAATGATCTTCGTTGGCAAACCAAGGTACAACATACGGAGTTACCAGCGCCGATGACGATACAACGAGAGGTGCTGAGAGGTTCACAGAGACGCAATTACACGATCGGCTAGACCGCGTAATGGACAACTGGTTCTCCCGCGGATAATTGAAATCCAGATGCTCCTCCCGGTGGGCGCGATTTCATGGGATTTCTGAGCGGAGCGAACTCTCGTGAAAAAAACAAAAACAACAAAACACAAAGGAGAACGGAGCCATGGGGCCGCGGCTATGCAAATAAAATCGGACGAGCGCGAAACAGTAAATTCCAGCGGGCGTTTTAAATCGTCTAATACCGTGGCTCGTGGCACCCGAGGGCGAGGAATCGGAGGTTTACCTGCGGTACCGTTACCGAGAATAATTTCGCGAGATCGTTCGACCACGGCGGTTACGGTTTCTTGTATTATCGATTTTCAGCTCAGATCGCCTTTCGAGTGAGAGAGAGAGAGAGAGAGAGAGAGATTTTCGCGAGATCGAAATTGGACGAATACGGTAACGGTCATCGGTAAGCTAATGCCAGGTTGCATTTACTACGTTCGTTTAAAACTACGCGTCGTGATTGCAGATTAAACGGACGTGTTGCCTGCAGAAGCTCGTTCTTTATGTACATAGCAAGTAGTGTGCGACACAATGTTGCCAGTGTTCACACGGTATGTAAATCAAAATTGTCGACCTGGATCATTGGAGGAGCAGTTTGGTATTATTCTTACGTATGATGTACGATAGTTGTTTGGGCCTTGAAAATGTGTACAGAGTGCGTGTAATATATAGAAAAGTATCTATATGAAATATTCAGAGTAGAGTATGTTATAATATATAGTAGATAAAACAATCCCATTTTAACGACGTTCGTAAAAGTTTTATTAAAATCTGCATCCCTTAGTTATAATTGTTTGTACGAGAGCTTCAGAGAAATTTTAAATTTGTAATTATAGCTGGCTTCACGAGCTCTTGCAATTAGTGTCTAGAGCATTAAATGTTGGTGGTATGTTAAATGAAGGATTCTTAAATCTCTGATGTGAATCTGATGTGAAATATAAGAAATGAATAGAAATAAATAGATAGAAAATTGATAATATGAATAAATTAATTAATTACGTGACTATTAACGCATTAAATTAATTAAATTTGTAATAACATGAAAATCGTGAATATAGGCGAGGAAAATTAATTTTATTTATATTGATATTGACTATTGATTCTTTTCAGTTCAAACTTTTAAATAAAATTGACGAAGTGAGTTTTCATACATTTTCTGTACCACGTTTTTTTCGTACTTTATTATAATTTAATTTTAATTTTATATTTCGAATTTTAATTCTCTCGTGCAATTGGAACGGATGGAAATAATTCGATAAGATATTAGATTAAAAGCAATCAAAAGAAGAAATTAAAAGTAATTAAAAACGACGGAAGTCGAAACGAATTCTCTGTATAACATCCTTCAACAAATATTAAATGTGTTTTATTAAATTTCTATAAATTTCAACTTATTTTATCAATGTCAATATATATAAATCCTTTAAGTAGGCAACTTTATGAAATTTCAAAAGATTGAACTATTCATAAACTGCATATACTCCGATCGTTTAAAATCACGTGCATGCTAACAAGAAGTTTTTCATACATTGTCAAACTTGAGATATTTTCCAACGTTGGAGACAAGGTACAAGTGGATGGAAGAATAATCGAAAGCACGGTTAATCACGCAGTCTCGTGTTTCAGTTTTGTTCAACAACTTCATTCCACCGCACGCCTTCCGCGCGTATCAAGTTTTACTATCGACGTTGTCGTTAATTCTTTTATTGTGTGGTTACGTTTATTCTCTGTTACTTGAGATATTTCGAACGCAATCTCGCCGCGTACGTACGTTGTATGTCAAAATCTCGCACTCGAGTCCAAACACGCAGATCGCTTTTAGTTGCAAATTATCGAAAATTTACAAAGGTGTATTAAGTTACGTTCAGTGGTTGATTTGCATCTAGGCTTGCACAAATACAATGAATCGTTGATCTCACTGGGAATTCGATCCCAACGAACATACGCGGAATCATGTATCCAACCAGAGAAAGAACGCAACTTCCTGCAAAGTTTCCCATTTCGCCCATAATAGATATTTTTGAGCTCCGAGTATCGTATTCATTCGATGTAATTTATTCAGTGCAGTGAGACGGTATCGGAACAGTCGGGATTATTTCCATAATTATTATAATTCTGCCAGTATCCTCACGTTGAGAATTTTGTGTAGATCAATTCTTTGCTCTGAAAGTTCATCTCACATTACATCTAACGACACAAATTCATAATTTTGGGATATAATTGAAAAATAAAATCTCGACAGAAAATCGGTACTAAATTTAAAAACTGTAAAAATTTTTTTAAAGAATATAGTATATTTTATGTATATATAAATTTTAATATATATAGTATACTTTATATATATATTTTATATATATATATAATATTTAAATATAGAATATTTTATATATATATATATATTTTTTTTTCATATCCATTTTGTGCAATTTTGCACTTTAAAATATTGTACGATTAATATTTATTTAATATTTTTTATTTTTATTTATTTATTTATTTAATATTTGATAAACTACGGAGATATCGTGAGATATTGGAAAACACAAAAATTCACGTAATACACGAAATTACATAAAATATTGAATAATGGAATAATTGTGATAATACTGAAATCGGTTAATACTGAAATCTAACGATGAATAATTCTGACTGAATAACGTTCAAATTGCGATTATGTTTTAACGATTTTTATTGTACAAAAATTAACTGATTAACTCTCAACAGTTTTATTTATGATGTGTCCTGAAAATAAATTAATTCTAAATTAAGTTCAACAAATCGAATAATTTACTCTTCCAAATGACTATGATCGTAACATAACACAGTGCAGTAACGACTGATTTCGTTGTGTTATTATGTATCATCTGGATTTCATTTAGAAGTGATGAATCTTTTTTCCATTTTTTTATATTAATTACAGCTTGGAATAAATTAATCTTACAAACTCATATTCGTCAAAAATCTGATCTAATTCGTTGTTGGTTTGAACGTCTGATGAAATAGACACGCATTTCGAAAAAAGTGTCACATTTTTGAAATCGAAGAATGTTAAATTTACTTTCTTACTTGCGAACGAATGCAAATGACTTTCAAATTCCAAAAATTGCAACCTATTTTGCAATCTCTGTCACTTCAACTGAACATTTTGTTCGTGTAACTGACACACTCTGCTTCACCTTCGTCAATAGTGCAGCAAATTTCAACGACTTCAACGGTGAGGCAGTATAATTGATCAGCATCCAGTTACATCACACGGAACGCCAATTTAGTCGCAGGATCGAGCGGATTCCTAGCGTTAGACAATAGGTTTCCTCGCGGCTTTTATAATCTCGCCGCAAAGGGATCTGCAGAGATGCCGATCCACTTCCTGGTTGCTTTACAAAACGAGAGCCGACGGTAGCGCTCGTTATTTAGTCTTCAATCGTTACGTAAGTGAAACGATCATTTTTACAGTTCACGTATTATGTTCGTTGTTCTCACTATTTTAGTGAAAAAGGCTTTGCGAACGAGTAGATAAACAACAATTTGAAGAGACAAATGGAATCTTCCATCTGTAAGGAAATATATTTCCGTTTGTTTAAAGTGTCTGTTCGAGATTTAATTCTCTTTCATTTTCAGCGTTAATTTCAACAAAATTTACAAATTTCATTTAATTATTAGATACATAAATATTTATAATTTGAAAAGTTAAATAACATATAAGTGATTTACATAAAAAAGTTAACTCTGAATGGCAATATATCAAATTAGGGGGGTAGGTTAATTTAAAAAATATCTGGAATGTGGAAATAAAATTTCTCAAAGGTAGAACAGTTGGAATACGTATCACAAAGAAACGTGGGAGTAGATATTTTTCAATATTTAATCCTTCAATAATTACTGATTAAATTATACAGTTTTATCGTAGCAAAATTGGAGAAACAATTCTAACAAACAAATTACTTACGTGTTCGTAATTTCGAATAAATTTCAAAGGTTTTGAAGATTATTAAAATTTAATAAATAATGAAACTTAACACATGACGCAAAACTAACGAAATTAATCATTGATTCTTGCAAAATATGGTGAAAATATCTCTAGTTACTAGCAAGTAAGCACACATCCACTGATTTTCGCTATCATTTACGTGTACTAAATTTTCCACCTAAATATATTCTTGATTTCATGCAGTCCCATAAAAAAAAAAAAAAAAAAAAAAGAAGAAGAAACGGAGAAATAACTCAAGTGTCACTGTGCTTTGTCTATATTTTGAAGACAAATCGATCGTTGGTAACATTTTCTGTTTAAAAAGACCTTGCAAACGTATCAACAAAGTCTGCGTGTTTTCATAAAAGTGTCAACGTGTGATAACAAAACGTTCACGTTTCGAGACGCTCGCTTTCGCAACAGGTGCGAAAAGTCGTTGGGACGATCGATGAGAATTGCAAGCAAGGTGACATCCGCTGTAGAAAATCAGATGTACGAACAAGCGAGGGAGAGAACGGTGGTGAAATTCGGCGACGCGTTTACAACGCACACGACGCCGAGAAGTGGCTCGTTAAGCCTCTGCCTCTCGTCGTATTTACTCGACGCCGTGTCGTAATCCGAGTCTCTCGAGTACACGAAAAGAGAAGAAGATGGCGGGCAAGGCAGGCAGGCTCGACGAGAAAACTGTGAGTCGAACAAGGAGGAGGAACCTTGGCCCTGGCGACCAGCTAACTGTTGTTTTGTTCCAAATGGAAATCTTGATTGTGCCTTTGTTTTCAGATGTTTCTCCTCCAGCTTTTCCGGCAGCAGCCACTCTCTTTCTCCTTTCCTCGCGCCGTCCCTCTCTGTCTTTCTCTTTCTTCTCTGCATCCCTGCGACCGTGACACCAACGTTTTTCGTACCGTACACTCCCTTATTTTTTCAGAAACCTTCAATCTTCACCTTATGTTAGTCGAACATGCGTCAGTTAGTTAATGGATTAAATTTCTTTCATAGCTAATTTTTTACTTGATCGAGTACAATGTAACATTGAGGGTTTTCCTTTTTTACATATATCGCATTGAGCGAGGTTATGAAAGCCATCAATCCTTGAACAAAGAATTAATCAAACACAGTTCAGGTCACAGTGATTTTATGGTCTTTGTTTTGTAAAAATATATCTTAGAACATTATACGGTTCTTAAAAACCGTAATTCCATTCTAAACTTCTTTTTTATTCAGTATTTGTACTATTAACCAAAAATATTCTCTAATTTATATGTCTAATCTTATAATTCATATATCTTCTCCTCCACTGTCTCATGCCACTCGCTATCAATTGAACCATTAATAAGTATCGTAAAGAGAAGACAAGAAATGAAATATAGTCAATGAAAACGAATAACTTTTGAAAAAAAATTAAAACCTTCAGACTATAAATTTGCTTAATTTTTGGATCATTTGGGGGTTTGTTAGCTTTCTGATCAACTTGATTTAATCAATTGGAAATAAAAACTCGGATATGTATTCTTTTATTAACAAAAATCTTAGAAATAATGCTTAACTGTTCTATATTCTTTAACGATACTATCTTCAATCCTTTGAACATTATTTTTGCACTCGAATTGTTCTATTGGGTGCAAGAGGAGTGACTCGGAATGTTTAGGCAGTTTTTGAATAAAGTGCTTAATTAAATCTAATCATTAGATTGTTGCAAATGAAATTATCACTTGCTTATAAGTGATATTAATAATTATTATTTATAATTTGTACGTTATAAATTATAAATAATTATTATTGATATTACTTATAATTAGATGGTTATTTCCAATTATAAATCACTGTATTATTGTATTATATATCTATCATATAGTATTTAATAGTATATATAAACTGATTATAATATTAATATTAATTGCAATATTAAAGAACGAAAATAATTGATTGAATTATGATTCACCATACTCAATACATTGTCAGGCAAAGTTATAATTATAGTAATTGAAAATGTTTCGGTCATCACTGTTGACAGATACATTTTCCTCCGAAAGTTCCTTCACATCAGTAACATATGAACAGATTCAAGAACCCAATGAAATTTCATTTAATTCGTTAATATACCACGCACAACTCCAATCACTAATAATTTCGTTAACGACGAAAGTACGAAAGGAGAAACGTGGAACTTTTGAACACGGATAGACAATTCGCTGCATGCAAAAATTATTTCACTTTCAAACGTCTCGAGACTGATTTTCATCATTGTGGTTGTCGTTACATAGGCAACAGTGCAATTGTGACTACGCACGTGTTATAATATTCAACGAGGATAGATGGTGTATAGATTTGCGAATGGCCATCGCGGACGAATTTATTAGTACGGGAATATGAGCGCAGACCGATGCTAGACCCGCGGTTGTTACACGAGTGCAGATCAAGGTCGGATGATAGAATGGAACGAATACAGGTGGTATCAGCGATCTCCCTCGTGTTGAGACTATATAGATGCAAGATTGCGAAGTAATGTTAACATAACTTCAAGCGAAACGACTGGAAAATGATACCAACGCGTTGGTTTATGCTCGTCTTTTGTTTAGACGTTTCCCCCCGGGCAGGAATTTATGCAAACGGCTTGATTTACGTGGAAACGTAATTCCAGTTTATTGTAATTTAGGAAAGTAGTAGCTAGAATAGTTTTCTTTTTTCAGTTGCGTGCTTTTTCTTTTTCTCTTCTTCTCACTGCTTTCACAAGTATTTAGATTTATAAAAATGTTGAAGACGTTGTAAGGGATAAAGTTTATTTATGAATAATGTTGGAACGATTAATATTTTTAGGAACAGTCCTCCGTTAATTATCAGACGCTAGATATCGAAATTTGTTATAATTTTGTAAAAAAGAAAAAGACTGCGTAACAATAAATCTAGGTTGATTTCGAAGTTTGAAGTCTCTACTTTCAAAAATGCATCGTCCATTTTATTTACAATTTTTTTTTTTTATATCACGTACTGGCTGGATCCAAAATATGGATTTATATGAATTATAGACGCCAAATATGGTTAATTCTTTAAAAAAATATTTGGTAAAGTTGCCAAATAAAAACATCCTCAAATAAGAACTCATTTGTTAAAATTTATTGCATATTTTAAAAGCAATGTACAAAAGCACAGTAAAAAAAGAAAAATCCTGTTCCTCGATTAATATTAAAAATAAAATAAAAATTATATAAATACACAGGCAAAAGGAAGATGAGTTCCTAATATTCCTGATTAAGACTCAGTTTTGTTTTCTCGTTTCATAGCATTCCAACGTTCTTATATTGGAAAACTATACAACCGTATTTATGAAAACGATTTACCATTTTGGAGATTTACCATTTTTAATTCAATCGAAACATTTGCAAAGTTTTCTCCAACGAGTGTGTGTTTGTTCGAAACGTTTAATCGATTTGATTGTCATTGTGTCGAAACAATTATTGCAATAGACAGTTGCCTAGCAACGAAATAACATCATTTAACTACCGTTGAAAAGAAAAAGATAAGCGGCACAGATAAATCGAGACTAACCCTCGCATGATTGGCCGGTGGCCGGGTCTCGCGAGACCCAAGTGGAACGATGTAGTCGTTAGTAGCTGGTTCAATTTTATTTCTTTTTTGTATTTTTATTATGATTGTTATAACAGGATAGTAGAAAGTAAAAACACCTTTTGCTACTTTCATTACCTATAAATAATATTATTTATTTTCGTTGTATCGTTAGATTGCACTTATGTTTGCTACAAACAAAATTGTGACAATTGCTACATTTAGCGCCATAATTGTTGTCATTGCCTGTGCAAATAAAACATCTCGATCGTTTTAAGTTTTAAAAGATGGAAAACGTTAAAAGACTAAAAAGTACAAAAAATGAAAAATACTAAAAAAACCTAAAGAATACAAAAAATGAAAGAAGTATTACAAAACTAAAGAATACTACTAATGAAAAATACCGAAAACAACGCACTGAAATACATTCGCTACGACTGCTTCTTCATAATTGAACTCGTGCGTGCGTTCGTCACCGATTTGACTTCTTATTGGAAACGTATAGTACGATCCCATTTTCTATCACCAAATCGTAGCCTAACTTTGTATGACTCACACGCAAAGTAGGGTCACCGCAGACCCAGCCACCGTTATGCGAGGGTTAAGAAAGATTTTCTATTAGACGACTCTTTACCCTAAACAGTTCACTCGGAAAGGATCTAATCGCCCCAAAGCCCTTCACCCACCAAACACCAAAATTTGCACGGTTGGCGACGTTGAAAGTCCCGCTTTTTGCTTTCTTTCGCTTGTCGCGAAATTCGCGGAGTTTCTCACGCGTTTCTCAAGATGACTCAAGAAGCGAGCGAGAGAGGCAACGAGGGCGAGCCGAGGGAAAAGAGAGAGAGAGAGAGAGAGAGCATGTGGAGCAAAGAAGAGCCAGGGCGTGAGAATACAGAAAGCTGGAAAGAGGAAACGAGGACATCGTGTATCGTGTGCAGCAGACGTGAGAACGTGGAAGAAGCATAGTCGGGGAGGAGGAGGAGGGTGGCGAAGGATAACGCGTGCACACACGGAAGCGATGAAAAGGGAAATGGCGCGAAGGGTAGGAGCCAACAAAGGGAAAAGAATGGGGGCGGAAGAAGGTAACTGGCCTCGTCTCTGCGTTCGGGGGAGGGTGCTGATGGCTGTCTGGCGGGTCACTTCACCGTTGAAAACGCGAAGTGGACTTCGCTATAACCCAACCTTTTCGGACACGGCTGGGCGAACACTCTGGTGATGTTGGCAACCTCTAGTGTTCCACTCGCAGCGCCGCGGCGCTCCCTTGAGCACGTACGACTAACTAGAAAAATCCTCGGGTTAAGCGTCGTTCTCCCGTGCACGATGAAAACCGTGTCGTTAGCAGTTAACCCCTTCCTCATCGATCTTCTTCTTCTTCTTCTTCTTCTCCTTCTTCTTCCCACCTTGCCGCTTCGCATTGTAATTTCTTCTCTCTGACCAAGAAGCCGAATCTTCGATGAAAATAATCCTTCTTCGCTGGGATGGAACACTTCAAATTTTGTTGTCGCGAATCGAGATCTTTGTCGTTCCTTCCCGTCTGATCAAGAGTATTTGAACACCTTGTTTTTTTTTTTTTGTAGTTACTCTTCTGAATTTTGAAAAATTTCAAATTCTTTAAGTCGATATTGCTAAAAAAGTGTATACTATTTTATCAAGGGTTTTGCAAAGTATATTGTTACCGTCAATTTCTCCACCTTTCTTCTGATAAACGCTCAAATACTGAATGTCAAAACCAAAAAGTATCTTGAGAGACTTAAATTTGTGGTAAGACAATTATCTTTATACCTACAGACAACTACATACAGTGTAGTTGTATAGTCGTGTCTAAAGACAACTGTATAGTAATAATTAACCAAATGGAAACTGTAATAGAAATAAGAGAAGTGATTATAATTATAAATAATCCAAATAGAAATAATTAACCAGTCTAGAAAGCTGATACATCGTGTATCGTATTGCGATTACGTGGTAATAATCCTCGAGAGGAGGAAATTCGTGCCATGAAGACACAGCGTTATAGGACGAATTTATCACACGCGTGTAAGTACTTGCAAGATCAAACTACCCCCGGAATTCTTCTTCGTACGTCTCGTAAACCGCGCGACGTCCCAGGCTGCATAGATATCGCCATTAAAAAGCTTTTTCGCGTATCTGAACGTTAGTTGGTGTAGTGGCTTATCCGTAAGTACCGTGTGAGAACAAGTACGGGTTACAGAGTTTCCCGCGGTGCTTGATTCGCCGCGTAAATTCACATTGTTTCGCATCGCTACGTTAAACGCTTGCACGTTACAACGCCGGGATTTCGAAGCTGTCACGTTGCGTAATACACGACACTTTGGCTAATTACCTTCCAATAACCATGTAATGCAGTAATTGAAACATTTTAGCGACTGATATTAATTTCGGAAGCGCGTTCGAGTTTGAAGCTTGCGATATTAGCTGGTATTAACCAACGATTATTAAATCGGTTATTAAATGCTGTGTTACTTAGTGCAGCGGTTTCTTTTTTTCTTCTTTTTTCTCATACCTACTTCTCTCATAAACCTCTCTTCGTCCATCCCTCAGAAAAATTTGTTTTCCTTTTTAAATGTTCTTCTCCTAGCTAAATAATCAAACGACTCACATTTCAAATCAAAATTCTGTAACTTTGTTTCTGTGTTTTTATTTTAATTTCTCTCTCTTTTTTTTTTTTTTTTTTTGGTGTTTTCCGCCATTGTCAACCATTGTTTTCGCGTTCTTCCAGGGGTAGGTGTACAGGTTAGGAACTTCTAATTTAGTGTATTAAATAAGAGACAATTATATTCGTGATTGTTTAAATTACAGAAGTTGTTATTTACTCTAATAGAATAGATATTAAGTTATTTTCGGAAATGGATATCAAGTTATTTTTTTCAAGGCAATTATAATTGTGCGAAAGTTGATGGAGATTGTTCAAACAATAAGTATTGAAATTGACGACCGCGGATATTTGTGCAATTTTACATTTTCATGAATATAATTAATTAAACAGGTATTGAAATTTGTCTTATCGACAAATATATATATACACATAAAAAAATAAGACACGATAATTTAAACCGTAACTAAAATATCGCATCGATGCAATTTTAACTCACTAAAGATCAACCAATAATTATTGCAATCTACACTTCACAACATGAAAACCGTAAAATTCGATACTTCCCTCTACAGCCCCGAAATTAAAAGGGAAAAAACGAAATTAACTGGAAATGGTGGTTCTAACGCAGAAAATTCAAAGTCTGTACTTAAATACTGTCGCATAGCGGATAAGCACGGTGTAAACACTCGCACCGCGTAAGTTCTCGCCGAACACGTGAAAGAGAGTGAAAGAAGCAAGCGGCAATTTAGACGAGACTCGTTAAAAAAAAAAAAAAAAAAAAAAGGGGGAACGCCTGCCCTCGTGTATGTAGGCTAGTAGTGACTCTGACGGAGCTTTTCAATTACCCGCTAGATTTTATAATTGTTTCCTCGCATAGACCGGCAGACTTAATTATACGGATCCGTTATGTTCCCGTTTTCCCTGAGGCGTGCATTACCCTCTCTAGGAACGAATGTTAAGACGAAATGTGGCGCAGCAGCAGCCACCGCGTCGCGGCAACGCCATTACGTCGCGACCATTAGCCTTAACAAGCATCGAGTCAAATAATTAGCGTCATGCACACGAGTGCGCACTCCGTACGTCAGAGAGACAGAACGGGATCAATTGAAGGACGACGAAAATTTCGCCTCTGTCGGAAACAGGAAAGCGATATATAGGGCGGGTTCGGTTAACCTTTTGCCACGCACGTCGAGAATTTTTTGTCCCAAAATTGTTATGTTTCCTCAGTTCCAAGTATATTTAAGTAAAGACAAATAATAAATTTATTACTTCTCAATCATTTCTATCCAGTGATATCGACGAGTTCGAAAAGGAAGCGACGAATTATTGTGCACGGTTCGGTCACTCGTTACGGTCCGCGAACCAGTTGCCAGTTGCAAGGGGTTAACTTCTTAGCCCGACGCACGTCGATGACTTTTTGCCGCAAAATTGCAATACTTTTCTCAGTTTTAAGTATATCATATTTAATAAATAATATTATTGACAAGTAATAAATTTATTACTTGTTTTTCCTGGGTTATACTTAATTATAATTTTTATATTTTTATATTAATTAATTATTATGTTATATTATGTTATATTAATTATTATATTATATTATAATAATATAATAGATATATTATACATGTGATATGATGATCATATAGATAAATGATCCACCAGATATATTATATTATATAATTAATTGTATTTAAGTATAACCCAGGCAAAACAAATAATAAATTTATTACTTTCAAGTGATATCACACTGACGAGTCCAAAAGAAAAAGAAAGCGACGAATTCTTGTGTACGGTTTGGTCGCTCTTTATGGTCCGCAATTAGTTGCCAGCGCAAGTAGTTAAGATGGCCGTGAAAGTGTGATGGCCCCGATCTCGCATATATTGTAGATTGTCAAACGAGCCAGATCGATTTTCTTTCAATTTCAGCGCCAAAGCGCTTGATCGACTCTTAACTTTTTGTACTATTAATATAAATTTCTTCGATAATCGAGTTGTTCTTCATACAACACCACTAAATGACCATATTCCCTTTTTTTTTCTTTTTTGCCTCTGAATAATAAATAATTCACCTCGGAATTAATTTGACTAATTTCACTGAATTGGAAATCGATTAATTTACATACCGTAGTGCAGATCGTTGCGATAATGCAGTTCAAACGTGCGATGATAGTTGGGCGGCGACAAAATGGGAATACTTCGGAAAGAAGGTATCCAACGTCTGTAACATCAAAATCATCGAGAGAGCTGGACAATGTTGCTATAAACGTTCTAATGTTTGGTAACTTCTAAAGAAAAATACCACGTTGTACGTACTCGCAAGATTGAAATCAAAGTATCTCCTAAACTAGCGGGTTTTATACGTGGATAGATGAAAAATTTTTCTTTTCTTGTATTGTGTATAAAAAATAGTAACCTGCGTGTCTTCTACACGCGTCTATCTAGAGACAAACTAAGTGCACCAAATTACTGCCCTCTCAAAAACAAAGAAAAATGCGTTTGACAATGCCTACCCACAACATGAAAAGAAAAGACAGAATAGTCATGACAAGGCTTAGAACAGAATACTGCAAAGTCACACACGAGTATCTATTAAAAAGAACAGAACCCCCAATGTGTATCCAATGCAACCGAATTTTATCAACCCATCATCTTCTATTTGAATGCAGCAAGCCACCACTCTCAAAGGCAAAAATACAAAATAACTTCACTGGCAGCCCTGACACGTCGCAGGGAACACACAGGAAATGTCCTGAATTATCTAAAGAAAACTAACATCTACCATAAGATATAGTCGTCTTGAAAAGGAGGAGACAGTACCTAGATGCGACGTTAATCATAAATTAACAAAATGGAACAAAAATGCGTTTAAGACGTTTTTCAAACGACGAATAACTTATTATAGGAGACAATCGCATTTAGTGATTAATAAATGGGACACTCTGCACAGTTTTAGATCAGTTACGTCAATTACATCTAAGACGTGACAATTCTTCAAAAAGTAGTTCAATAACATTTGCTCTATGCGTTCAAATCGCTGAATACATTTACAGTTCGATAACTGTTGCACTCGAAAAAAAAAAAAAATAAATCGACCGTGTATTACGAGAGACACATCGAGGGGGGGAGGCGAAACGCGTGCCGCCGACAGCAATATACATTGCTCTAGTGGGCCGTACACAGTACTCGCGAAGCGAGAAGCAAAATTTGAATCGCAGATAAGCCTTTTAATGCCGTGTTAGATACGTGCCCCCTCGTTGCTTTGAATTTTATCGACTGCTTTGTGAATTGCCGATGAAACTAATCGATCGGCCCGAAGGGGGCGGCGATCTCTTTTACTCGCGCCGGTGCAATTTACCGTCTGGCGGCAATTTCGAGCGCGCACGGGACAGAGAATTGGTGGCGGGAAATTTAAGAGACGAGCTGAAACGAAAATGAGTGATGGACAGAATTACGTTGATAATTGTTGAGATTTAACTGTTTTGCACTCGACGGGATTTAAATCTAGCTGGACAGCTTTCTCTTTCTATAGTTTAATGATTATTATAATGAACGTGTACATTTGATTTTCTATGATGCGGTGTATATAACAGACGCCTAGAGTGAAAGTTACAATAACGACGATTTATTGATTTCTATAATAAAATACAAAATAATTGAATATATAATTATAAATAAAAAAAATTGTTTAATATTAACTATATATATATAAATTAATAAAATATTATTAAAAGAAGTTGAACATGCAAATAATTTTTTTAAAGAAAAATTAACATTAATATAAATTGATATAAAAATCCTATTTAAAATCAATAAAATAAATAAATTTAATCAAAAATTTATAAAATGACAAAAAAATATAATAGGAATAAATTTTATAATAGTAGATAAATAAAACGTGACGTGCCTAAATGGACACAGAATCTCCGAGTTAATAGATATTTTTAAATTTTTATTTATATGTATGACATGTGGGATGTATATGAGGATTGTGTGTATTAATTTCATTAAAATCGTGCGACATGCAAATAAAATGATTTTATTACAACTGATACAAAATCGTAGGTCACAAGAGCATTGAAAATCTATGTAGAGTGCTGGATAAAATTTTAGACGAGAGAAAATTGTTTTCTCCTTCTCGTAGAATCGCTCTATACTCGATTATAAAATATTAAAATATACGTGGGTCAATTGTAAATACATATTAAGATGAACTTCACGTGGGAAAAAGTTGAAGAAAAATTTTAACTTCACACTAGCGATCTGTGCTTAGCAGCGTCACATTCGACTGATCATCTTCGTTTCAAATTTATCGCCTTCTATTATCTTATTAAACAAAAGTCCATCGGCTGCAAGCTGCGATAAATTATACGACATTCAGCATTGTAAGGAGATTGTGCGACAGTTCGCTGAAAAGCGTCGGTTTAACCTGCTTTCTCATTGAAAACAATGATACAAACATACGTAAATCAAAACCCCCGCCATAGAATTTTCGATTAGAAAGGAATATTGGGTTTCCTTATAACGCATTGTCTTGCATGTAAAGGAAATGATGTATATTAATATCATATATTTCTTACAATTTTTTAACCTTCCTTATGATACTACTTACTGTATTATTAATATACTTATAATGTGTTTTTGCACGTGAAAAAAGTAATTTGATACGTACAAAGTTCTCTATATATGTGAAAGTTAAATTGAAGTTAGATTTGGGTTGCATTTCAATCTGATAATAAAAGAAAGAAAGATAAATTTCGGTTTTTATTAGCTACGTAAATTTCCGATCGATGAAAACCGATTGGCAACATTGTCGATTTTGGAATTGTCAATTTTGGACTCCAAAAAAAAAAAAAAAAAAAAATAAAAAAGTGGATGATTCTTAATGAAAAGAAATAAGAAAAGAAAGCTTAAAAATGGAAAATATTTTTGTGAATATCTCGAAAATTAAAATCGAGCGATAATATGGAAAATTACTTGGAGATATCACGTTTCTCTGATAATATATTTCATGCTCATTGTGATTGATAAGAAAATTTACATAATTACATTTTTGTTAGCATACTTGTAGAATATATCGACAACGTTTATCTGGATAAAATTGGGATACCATATATGTATGTACTTTTCATTTTAGAAGAAAAAAGAAAGGTGGTTAAAATATTATATAAAATTATAAAATAACATACAAAAGAATTAAACAAAATCTTAACCAAAACAATATTCAAACAATATATGAAACATTAAGTAAAATCTTGTAGCACGTGCAGTATCATAGTATATAATAATAAGGTGTGATTTTCTTTATTGTTTCATTTCACTCAATTGTCAACACTAAACTTTTTTCAAAAACGTATTAGTTTAATCCTTGAACTATTTTGTGCAAAATATAAATAACTTGAAAAAATCGTACCAGAGATAAAAGAAAGAAAAATAGATTGATATGGAAATGTGTAACAGTGAAACGGCGTTGTGTCCGTGAATAACCATATTTCAACTTCAAAGCTCTTTGAAACATTGTTTCCTTTTAGTTTGCCATTTCAAAAAAATATGTGCGTGATCTTTGAACATTTCTCTGGAAAATTTGTAGTCCTAAAAAATTGTAGCAGCGCTTGGAATATTAAAAAAAAAAAAATTAATAAAATAAAATTTACAGGATCCATGGTATCAGTAAAACATTTCAGCTTGTCACGCGATCTTGTCATTTATTTGTCTGCCTTTGTGAGAGGAACGTTACTTTATCATTGAATATTTCTCTATAAGGTATAATGACTGTAGAAAGTAGAAAGTACACTCGATGAAAAATATTCTCTATCATTGTTAAAATTTTATTGATTTAAGCTCTTGTTACTTTATGAAAAAGAATCGTACAAGCAATTTTAAAAGCGTAATTTTAATCTCTAAAACCTTGATCGATTTAGTTGTGAAAAATATTTTTCATATTTTCGTGAAGAATTCAATTTTCGATATATGCTATTTTCGTAAAGAATTTGCAAAATTTTTGAGAGAAGAAATATCTTTATTTATTCTCTCCGAAATGATGTGAAAACATTTTTGAAAGGAATGAACAGCGTGAAAACAAAAACTTCATGTTTTAGTTAGAACTTGAATTGTTCTACGATTCTTTCTGGCGAAGTTACAACAGTTTGAAATGTTGACAATTTTCTGCTGGGTGCAGTATTCTCATATTCGATGAAGAAAGTATCATTTTCTTCCTTTCTGTATAACATAAAAATTAATTTTAATTAATCAACCGATAATAATCTTTATTTTTTGAATGATTGGGATACACATACATAAATACTTGCTTCAGTTTAAAAAGGAACAATGAAATTGTAACGAGTATTTTTATAATTAATGGTTATCAACTGTTTATTTGAAAATCGAATCTTGTACAGAAACGTCACTTTATATTTTCTATCTGCCGAGTAATGTAAATTCATCCGGTTTTGATTTTTATCACAAGTCCAGAAACGAAATATTTTGATAACTTATCGTTATTTATATAAATATATATGTGTGCATTTTACACGTAACAATTGCTATTGATACTCATCTGTATCTTGTAGGGAATAAACCAAAATTTAAACAAGCACGTGACCTAACACGTATTCATTATATAATAGTAACAATACATATTATTTGTTACTATTTTTTTTATATTTATGTGACTTTAAAGATTATACATTTCGTGGTAAAATTTAAGAGGTTCGTCTGAATTGTAGTTTATATTACAATAATTTAAAAGTGTCCAAATATTTACGATAGTGCAGATGTAGAATGTGTGAAATATACATATGTATCATTAATATTAATTTAATTTTCTTTTCTTACGAATTTACGGCCGAAGAATAGTTGGCGCAAATATGCCAATTAATTGGAGGATTCCAGGTAATTGGAACTTTGTTGTAATATCAGAATTAAGCAATTTTGTGTTTTAATAATAATTAATCTAATTGATGCGCGAGCAAATATCGTTATATACGTTTATACGTGAAATACTCGCGACTGGTCAATAATGTGTCAAAATGATCAAGTTTTACTTGTTCGATTTTTATTATTTATGAAAAAATAAATTAGGAATTTGTTTCATTGTTATAATTTTTCAAAGTTTGTAAAGAATGATGTATTTGA
The DNA here is from genome assembly GCA_036937485.2 of Tetragonisca angustula. Lineage (NCBI taxonomy): Eukaryota > Metazoa > Arthropoda > Insecta > Hymenoptera > Apidae > Tetragonisca > Tetragonisca angustula. The sequence goes on from JAWNGG020000013.1 coordinate 2,760,695, forward strand.
AAAGTTTATCTTAAAATGTACAAAAGAATGATTGAAAGTTTGTAAGAAATTATACACATGTACGTATTTCGTATATTTAATAATTAATAAAACTTGCAATTAAAATTCGTTCAAATTCTTCGATTTTACTCACAAATAAGAGGTAAAAAGCTAAAAATTACAATACAATCAGAAAATCTTCAGTTTTACTAAAAAGTAGATGAAACTAAAAATTCCAAGTAGTTCCAATCCAATGGTCAGAGATTCATTTATACTTAATACGTTTTTATGAAATTTTAACTTACATTCTGTCTTATTCTGTTTCAGGTAAGCTTTGCCACCAATTTGTTGCGGTACAACTATCAGGTAAACTAAACTACAGTGATCAATCAATACATACGTACGTATATGTATATCATGCGACGTATACATATATTTTTTTCCGCTTCGAGCTAGTTTCGCACGTTCCTCACTCCGTCTTTAGAAACCAAAGAAATTACAGAAAGTCTTCAACAAATTTGTAGTTCGAACGCTGTAAACTGAAATAGAGATTTGGATGCTGTAACGTTTGACATTCCGTTCGACTTTCCATACGACTTCGTAATTATTCAACTGCGCGGCTGCTGTCGTTTTACACGGTCTCGGGTTAATGACGGATTAAACGAATACAAGGACGTATAGCGTATAATCGACTCTCTCGTTGATGTCATTAGCGAGTATCTATTGATTATACCCGTCCAGTGCAACGTTACTTTGTCGTAATTACATTAATCCCCATCATCGATCAGTCATTTAATTACAGCCCCGTTTTAATTGGCACACTCGCTCGTTAGGCTTCCTACTTGGAGTCGCGCTTATGTAAACGTGTTCGCCGAGTTTTTTTTTTCCTCTTCTTCTTCTTCTTTCTTTCTTTCTCTTTTTTCGGAACCGCGCGTGTTTGCAGTTTAATGTACTGCATTCATTAATTAAACCGTTTCGTCGGCAGCTTATGCTCATCGTCTGATGGCCCTGCCTTATCTCAAACAAATCTCGAACGAATTTAACCTCTTGAATGAATGCCACGCACGTCGAAAACACTTTGCCCCAAAATCGCAACATTTTCTCAGTTTCGAGTAGATTTAAGCGAGACAAATAATGAATTTAACGCTTCTCGATAGTCTCTATTTAGTGATGTCATACCGACGAGTTCAAGAAGAAAGCGACGATTTATTTGTATGCGGTTCGGCCACTCGTTACGGTCCGCAATACTACGTAAGAAATTACGAAATAATACGTAATAATACGTAAGAAAACCGCGATAATACGTAAGAAATTACGCTGGTATAATATTGCTGGTAATATGAAAACATCTGAAAAGGTACTAACGTTGTCTGACTTGTAACAACAGGGACGAATGTCGTGTTAATTAATGAAATCTGTGGACGAACTCTGATTCCAACTCGGTCTACGAAAACAATTGTCGTGAAACGTCAGCTCTTTGCTGAAAAGTTTCTCGGTATTTCAAGTGTTCGATCGTTGCAGTCACAGAGCTTCAGAGCGAGTCAATTAATCGACTCGTTTGCGATTATTTCGAGGATGAACGCGAAATACTAGGCTGCAGCACCATTGCTAATTTGGAACGTCGAATGTAACGGTGCGTACCATCCTGCAAAATTTCTTTCGAGCAATGTATTCAAAAAATCTTTCGATGATACTTCCAAGTAAATCTTAATACAACTAAACGTTCTAACGCCGATTAACGGAATCTTGATTACCGCATTGCAAAACATGGCAGGACTCGAAGGACCTTATAAAACCGAGCCACGTTTCACGTTTTTTAATCACGCGGCTGTTGATTGATTTCGAAACCATCAGCTCCATTATCGACACGCTGGGCTGCAATTTAGAGTGTGCGTTGGTCAAGTTTCTGAAGGGGGCGGGTTTGGCGGTAGTTGGGGTAGTTTGCCGGAAGGTTCTAATAGCGGTCAGAACTGCAGAAGTAGCCCGGTTTGGCGAACGACACTGGAGGACTTGCTAATCGTAAGATAATTACATTCGGTAACCTCGGCCCAAACAGTAATCTGATTCCGAGGTCGGGCTTCTTGAGTTAACTGTATCCTTGTCGGTGCTTTCCGCCTGTGGATGTTAACTGCAAAACTCCTCGGGAATTGTGCCGCTTGAGCGCGCACCACCCCTCCCTCGCCCCGTCGCCGCGAGAAGTTAACAGTAAAACCTACCCCCGTGAAAAGTTTCGCAAGTCGAAGCGATTAAGCGAAGGATCGTGTAGCTGCATTCGATTCCCAGTTTGGCAACAGTTTGAGCTTGATAAAGGGGCGAGAAAACGGGAAGAGAGAGAGAGAGAGAGAGAGAGAAAGTAACAAGTGAACGGTGGATAAATCATGTGCAAAGTGTTGTACTCGCGAAGAATGAATAAGTGTCAGAACGGAATCGTCGATCTCGATTTAATTAATTCGATCGTAACGATTGATTTCGAATGATTTTGTAATTTAAATGGAAGCAAAAGTACGAGTGTTTGATATGTAAATAATCTGATGTTCCTCGTTTTCATGCGTTTGTCATTTCAACCACGTTGCGCTGGCAACCGATTGCGGACCATAACGAGCGACCAAACCGTGTACAACAATTCGTCGCTTTCTTTTTGAACTCGTCGTTCATCACTGGATAGAAATTATTGATAGATTTATAATAGATTTATCATTCGTATCTGGGTTATACTTAAATATACTTAAAACTGAGAAATTGTTGCAATTTTTGAACAAAAGATTCTCGACGTGCGTTAAGAAGTTAGAAGATGCATAGAATGTGTGTAACATAGTATATAAAAATAAATAATTGACGTAAATTAGTTTGTATGATAATTAATGCAATTTTCCATCCGTTTTCTAAGTTTTGTTTATGAGAATATGAATTTGCATTGAAATTCAAATTTAGTAACGAATTTGTATTATTCACTTCGAATACTCTCTTGATTCGTATTTAAGAACTCTTTAAATATTAAACACTAACAATATTTAATTATTAATTAATTATTATTAATTAAACAATAATATTTCACATTGTGTGCGATTGAAGTATAAAGTGAAAAAGCAAGAAATAAGAATAAATAGAAACGAAAAGACAACGATGAATAAATCTTGTACAGTGTTTTTTTAACTTCACTCGCGAAAAGTGACCAAGTATCAAAATAATATAAATCATTTACTTTGATTGATTCAATCGCGATCAGAGACTTTGAATGATTTTATGTTCGTAATAAAATACAGGTATTCAATATATTTTATTAACAACCTAACCAATTCTATGGAAATGATCTTGTAATTCAAGTATGAATGTACTAAAAACAAATGATTAATTTTACTAATAATAATGCATTCGTATGATATACATAATTCGTTGTATTGTAGAATATTGATCATTCATTCGAAAATATGTTTATTTTAGAGAATATTCATTATTATTGTATTATAAATATGTATGTTATATTATATACTCCTATAATTTATATAATATTTAAGAACTCTTTAAACATCGAATACAATAGCATTTCATATTCTGTTTAAAGAAGAAGTATTTCTGTCGGAACAAACGGCAAATTACGTTTTCAAACAGATTTCGTTAGTCAAGTTAATTAATTGACATTCGCGTTTGCTAGGCCAGTAAACTGAAATCCATACGATTTTGTTGGTTGTTCTTATATCTTGATAATTTATCCGTGAATTACGTAATTCTGTCGAATTATATTTTGATTGATGAATGCATTCTTAATTCATTATATTAACCTTCTGTTTGGTCCATATCAGAGTACAGATGATCTCAATCACGGATTCACTTTATTAGAAATTAAAAAAAAAGGGTATTACGATATATCAAGTTAATGTGTTTAAAAGCCAAATTCGTTCTTCATTTCCCCTTCATTTGCCTCTCGTTCGATATTAAACCCTTTAGAATCCTGATTGTTCGAGGCACTCGGACGGTGAAAATTTTCGACTTTCAGCAATGTTAAGCGTCCGTTGAAAGTTAAATGCACGTCGAAAAATTCGCAGAAAATTCGAACGAGAAAATCGCTGTTCCTGCTTTTTTCTCTTTTTTTTTTTCTCCCCGCCGCTTCTGGAGCCGATGGGAGCCGGGTTGAAAGGCACTTCGCCGATAAATCTCCGAAAACACCTGAGACGACGTAATTTAGACCGATACCAGAAGCAATTAATTAACTGCCTATAACAATCAACCTCGAAAGGGACGGGTGGGGGGGGGGTGGTGAGGCTTGTAATCAACGTTCCTTCCGCGCTCGCCGACAACCGTATTCGGAGACGACGCGGAGTAACGAGGCCTTAATTAATTAGTCAATTAATTACGGAATTTCACTCGACCGGATCGATCGATCGATCGATCAATCAATTAATTACCGGTGGCGTTTCGAAAGATTTTCTTCTTCAGCGATATATAAAGAAGGACACGACGCGTCTGTCCCGACCCGTTAGTCTCTCTCGGTCGCCGGAGGAAGAGGAATAAAAACACCGAGAGGCCTGGTCCGAGAATCGCGAAGGCTGGCAGCTGATCGCGTGTAGGGAATTAGTTCCAGGCTCGTGGAAAGCTAGAACGGGGTTCCGGGTCTGGACGTCGTCGTGGCAACTTGCCCAACTATCTCGTCGCTCGGGCCACGTATCCGTCGTTCCTGGTGTTTCTGGCGTTTCTACCCGGCGTCCACCTAATCCCTGCCCCTCCCGGTTCGTGCGCTGATCTCTGGCCGCGTTGTTATTGCGATAGCGGGGCCCGATTAACCGACAGAGATCGACCGTCTAACCCCTGATGCATACACGGCGTTCGGTATCCCTTTTGTCGAAAGGTTCGCGCCGCGTCGATAAATGGGAATTTACAGTGATTAAACGTGCGCCTCGTGGAGCATGCATAAGCTGTTCTTTGTCACCGGAGCGTGGGCGCGACGAGAACGAACGGCCAGAGACAGCTTGCAGCGTCGCGCTATCAAAATGTTAATAACGCAGCGTCGATACGGTAGCGGGTTGCTTCACGCAACAGCGAGTCGTGTTCTTTTATTTCTTTTTAGGTTTTTACTTTTTTCTTTGGCTCCTTTTACATTTCGTAGTTACGCTATCCTTCGTGGAATTTTTCTTCTTTCTTTTTTTTTTTTTTTTTTTTTTGGTTGAAAAGTATCTTAACCTACATTATATTTTTGCATATTTTTAATAAAATGATATGAATAATGTTGATAAATAGTAATAATAATAATATAAAATAATATTAATAATGATATAATATGATAAATAGTAATAATAATTTATAATAATTATCATTATATATATTGTTAGATATTATTATTAAATATTATCATACATTTAAATCAATTATTATCCGTTATTACATATTATTTTTTGAAAAAGTTCTCCTTCAGATGTAACAATGAGAAAATCCAATGTACATAAACGAGAAATTTGCATTTAAAAGAAAAACAGTAGAACTGCATGTATCGTTGTGAAAAAAATTTATATTAAATTTAATTTATAAAAATTTATACTTTCAACAAATAATTGTTGCTCTTTACAATTGTGTAAATCATCCTGTATGTTTGCATATGTTTGCAATATGTTTGTCCTGTATAAGTATGTTTAAATTCTTTGTCGTTGCTGTTTGTTGACTCAGTAACAACTAGTTAATTTCGTTAATGCAGCATCTCGTTTCATTTATCATTTTTTTCTTTCCAATCAATTACAAATTCTGCCTTTTTATACTTTTAGCTGAAAGAAAATTCGAGAGATGTTTTCCTCTCCTTCGATTTTTGTAGTTCTATGAAATTTCAAGAAACTAGAATAGTATTGAACATTACGACAAATTACTGTCACAAACTAGTCCTTAATACCATTTTATGCTTTGATCGAAATATTCTATTTATTCGTAACTGTAGGAACGAACGGACTGCGAACTTTTATACGTTCGTGGAAAGTTTAAAAAAAGGAAAAAAGAGAAACGAACAGAATGTATGGATACGTAAAATATTTTTATGATGTTTAGCAACTGAAACAAACCTCGACGTCCTTTTTATCTTTTTAATTGCGTTCGTTCATAAAAGTGTGAATTTGCATAAAAATCCGAGGCTCTAGTTGTGAAAAAAACTGATTGAAACATAGTTCTGTTTGAATGATTGTTCTTCGTATGAATTAAATTGTATATTTAATTTCTGTAATTTCTGAATGGTTTGTCGTTAATCACGTACATTGGAAGGTTCGATTGAAAGGAATCCAATAACTGATTTCCATTGTGATTAAATAAGCCAGTAATAATCCTAACTAACTATGAGATAAACGTTGAAACAATGAAGCTTCAAACACGAGGACATTACGTAATTTATATGTTTTAAAATTATACGGATAGCTTTGATGCGTATCAATTTATTATTTATTTCGAGCTTTTTTTTTTCATTTAATTTGATTTTATTTTTTCGAAACTACATACGCGAGAAATTACGGAATTATTTCTGAGAGTCATATTTGGAATAATTTAACATTGATATGAAATATAATATTCAAAATATGTTATAAATTGATTCGAGGTATGATAGAAACATAAATTTCATCAATCGATAATGAAATTGCTATAAAATTGTTGTGAAGTTTAAAAAATTTGAAATGAATTGATCAAACGTTTGTTTCTAATGATATTCAACACGTTTTACTTTTAATTACTTTTGAATTTAAATATTTAACTTTTGTGAAATATTGTGTTGCAATGAAAGTTTAATGGAAGCAGATGTTTTATTTTGCAATGTTATTTACTTGCGCAGTTCAACATTTTGTTAGAATATCTATGGAAATGGAAACGTCAGATAATCATCGACAGTCTGGTCTGTGTGTTAACATTTGAATAATGATAACGTTTGAACTTTTCTCTTGTTTAATTTTACTGCTGAAAGTAATTGAAAGCACTGTAAATTTCAAACATTGAATTTCTCAAAAGCAAAAGGTTACTTAATTTTAAAAAAACTGTTTAAAAAACTTGGTCTGTGATCTTAAATATAACTAAATGTATCACAAAATTTTCAATTTCTTCTGTTTTTGTATTTTGCAAAATTTTGATATCATTTGTGTCAATATAGTCCAAATTTATGAAACTTTGTACTTGTGATGGAGAAAACTTAAACTTACTTAAATTTCCAAACAAAGCCAATTGGAAGCCAAAAGCATATTTTTCTAATATCTCTTTTTTTTTTTTAATATATCGATTTGAACTGAAAAATCTAATGCTTGCCACTTGCAGCGTTTTCTCACGAAATCAGAAAACTCTACATTTAATTTGTCCCTTGTGTCAAATTGAAAATACTAAAAAATTAATATCCATAATGAACATGGTAAAAAGTTAATTAAATCAGTTAAATTTGCAGATTATTTTATTAACAATAGGTAGTTTAAATTTCTTTTGCGTATAAAATTCGTATCACGATGTTATCCTCAATACCTTTGTCTAATATTAGAATCATTTGTTTCTGGTTTCTATTATTACCTAGCGTATAATTATTAAAATCAAATTTAATTTATATTAAAATCAAAGTTGTTTGTTGCATTTAAATTCAAGTTCCACTCGCCAGTTCTTCAGTTTCTTTCTCGAACAAAAATTAATCGTAGCTCGACGACGTTCGAATAAATGTTCAACGTCAACGTCGGGGGGTGGGAAATTATTTTTCTAATTTTCTTCGAAAAAAAAAAAAAGTATACGTCACTTGCTAGTACAAAATCATAAAATATTGTAGAGAGATACTCTGTTGTTCCCGTGTCTTCGTCTCTCCGAGTGTGAATACGCAAACCAAGGGGGATTGCTGTGGTTGTTCGTGGTTCGAAAGAGTCGGTTCACACTTCGCACAGCTCGGCGTTGCGTTACGAGCTGAAAGAAAGCTCGCCAGGCGAGTAAAAAGCAGCTGGACTGGCGACTAACGACCCGTGAAATCGTGTATTTGCGAAAACGATTCCGTTTTATCTTCCGTGAAAAGGCGAACAATCGCGACGACGAAAATCAATAGCACCGCCGCGTGATATTCGTATCCTCGTACTTTTCGGCTTTTGGATTTGAAGTTTCAATTCCGTACTGCGGCGTTCAATTCGAAAATGGAAAGATCGTGCCCGGATTCGGTGGTCCAAATTCAGGGGAACGTTATCGATGGACTCGGAATTCAAACAGTTTCGAGAGAAGATCATTTTCCACCTTCTTGGAACAGACGTGATTATTATTCGGCTGAGATGTTGAAAGTATTCGTATTCTAAATTTGTTAATTGGTATAATCACGTTAATCTGTTAATGTTAAATCTACGCCGCTGCGTTTGAATTGTTCAGGGAAAATATAGTTGTAACATAATCATGAGTATAATATATAATAAATAATACACGTATCTGTAATATAACATCTTGGACACATTGTTTATTGTTCAATATAATGGAAAGATGTGAATGTGATTTTTGTTTATCAGTGGTACATATTTCGAAGAATATTATAAAAACGTTATTTATGTCGGTTAATTCGAATGTGGAAATATTGTTTGTAATTTAAAACTTAATAAAAAAAAAATAAATAGTAGAGGGAAAAATCGTTGTGAATATTTAATAGATACGTTTATTATTATATAAGCAGATTTCTTTTACGAGAAGTATTTGAATGAAATTTATAATTTACGATAAATATCTGAAATCAATTGAATATTGTATTGATAACATTGAAATGTTATGTTGTATATTATATATTGTATTATAAAATGAAAATTGAATTTTATGCAGAATATTTTTGTAATATAATATTATATTTTTATATAATATAATATTAAGACTGTTATTAAACTACTAAAAATAACTTTCCAGAGTCGAATGTTGTTTATATTTGACGAAAATGAATATAGAAAACTTACATTTCATAATAATATTGTTACTCATTTCCGCCTTGGGAGGAAATTTTAATCCAGCCGGAATTAAATATAAATTGCTTTCATAATTTTAAACACGTAACGATAAATATTCATTAAAATTAAGGAATGTAATATAAGAGGAAAACAGATACTGATAACTTTATACATATTTAAGAATGAAATATTAACTTGAAAAATATCAAAGTATGTCATAACACGTAACACACGCACGAAATACCATATCGTTTCGTTCGCTTTCGACTCTGAATGTTGTATTTTTGTTGTTTAATTCGATTATCCCTGAACAATCGAACGTTATTCGAAGGACGTTAAAAATCACGAATCATTCGATGCCAGGATACAAGTTTTACGCCCGGCGAACGAATAATTTGTCCTCCCATGGCAATAAAATGTGTTCGGCTTTTATTTCGCGAAGCGCATTACGCGTGTTTACGTTTACTGCTGGGATTTCAACAACAACTTGGCAATACTATTTCCTGGCATTAACCTAGTTAACGCTGTATTCTTCGAGGCAATCTCGGGGGGTGTGAAACGCTTCTGCGTTATCTTACACAACGGAGAACAATGTGGAACGAAAGCCTCTCCTTTTGTTTCTTTTTGGTTTTTTAATTTCGTCGGGATGATAGATTTCGTTGTTTACCTTCGTTCTTTTTCCTCGCAGCCGCTTCGTGTATTTCAATAATATACAGTTCAACTCCATTCATCTTTGATTAAAACTCGTCTCGTAAATTGGAGCGATACCCCGTCAAGTATAATAGAGGAGAAGTCAAAGTTTCTCATTAAATCCCTCTATTAAAGCGCAATCTGACGAAGCGTCGTTCTCTCTCCTGTCTTTTTCTATTAACGTTTCAAACAAACCTGAGATTGAAAATTAATTTGCGCATTGAGTATATTTGCACGTTCGCGTTCTTTCTATTGAATATCTTATTTTTATAATTTTATGAAAATAAAATAAAAATAAATAATATTAATGCACATATATATAATATAAATATTTTATAATAAAAATAAAGTATATTTGTATGAAAATATTAGTAAACAACGAGAAATCTGATACGTTTGGACTTGATTAATTATGTAACATGTAAATGCTAAACTAATGCTGTAATGTTAATTATGGTATTAAAAAATGTTGTGATGTGTATTAATCATACCATTCAAGTTCCACATTAAATTAAATTATGTTACAATAAAATTGTATTAAATATTTACATAAATATATTATTTAATATAAAATAATATAATTTTATATTCTTATTTAACACAATTTAATTAAATATATTATTTAATACAATCATGAACATTTAAATATTTATAATTATATTAAACATTTAAATAAATAAATACACTTAAGCAAGATTTTCAGCGACTTGTGACACTGATAAAAAGAACACATTTTGTACACCTTAACGTATTGCGTTTACTTTTGTCTTCCATCAGACAAGCATAAAAGATGTAATTCTTCTGCCATAATAACTCCACCTTATATACGTATATAATAAAAAAATCTCTGAAATCCTCGTTACTCCTTCAATATTTGAGACTCGGCGGATCTAACGTAAACTCTCGCGACCAGCCGCGTACATTCCTCTAACGATGATTAATCTGTCCCCCTGTCGTTGATCTCGCGGACGTTGAAAGATAGGAAATGGAGAAACCGGTACGCGAAAGATCGCCGTGCAATTTCACCGCCGGTTGCCTGTACCTACCATACGTTTGTCTCGGCGTTTCTTGCGAGGAGAGTTTGTCTCGACACACCGGCCGCGCCGAAACGAGTCATTCCTGGATACGTGTGGGCACGCTTCAGGTCCTCTGTCTCTTATTCGTTCGTTGTTTTTACCTCGTTTAACAGTACCCAAGCTGCGTAGAGTAGGACAACGCGCCGCGATCAACGTGTATGTACGGGGTAGATGCACATGCTCTCGTTCGAGTTGCCTCTGTAATCGAGCACAGAGCATCGGCTGAACCTGATACGCGTTGGTACACCTATGTACCAACGCCGAAGTAGCACGTGCGAGAGTCTCGATTTGGTGAAAAGCACTTGAAACGCCTTTTGTTGCCAGCCGACAGCGCGTTGTCCGCGATCGTCGATAGAACTCCCCCTCCCCCCCCCTGACACGGAGGACATTCATTTCCATTTGAATACGTTCTGAAATAATCGCCGATTGTCCACGGTTTATCTTCGTAATTAAGCAGCTGATATTCGACTCGAACTGATGCACTTGTTCGCGAAAGTATACCTCGGGACAGGAAACGTGGCACGCTTGTGTACTTTCTTGCAGTCGTGTATCGTAAAGTAGATCGTCACGAGTGGTATGGTTATCGTCTGATGAGACGACAAACGAAAATGTAAATATTGCCCTCGAAAAAATCCCTCGCGGGGTTAGAATCGAGCAGTGACGAGTATAAAACGTCGTGTAAAATAAAAAATTACCATTTAATTGAGAAACATTATTACATTACCATCTACTTAAGAAAACTTACCATTTACTCCAAATTTCAATAAGAAGTCAATAAAAATGTCATTCATTCCGGCGGTACGTTTCATTTACATTAACAATAAAACTACTATGTATTTTATAAAGAGAAGTTTGATTATTCTCTTTGCCAAGGTACACAAGAGAATACCAGATGCATCGGGGAAAATAATCAACTCAACCTTGTAAAAATAACCAACTTCGTGAAAAGTAATACATTGTACCATGGGGGAATATACCAAAGAGAATAATACTGAATATTAAATAATAATACTAAAGAGAATAATCAAACGTTTTTTTAAGCTTTTGTTTCCGTACATTGTTTTTGACGAAACGTACCATTATTTTGAACTAAATATTACCACATTTTACCTTCTTAATAACACAAAATGTATTGCCAAAAGTTTAATTTACGTTACTTTATATACGTTGATAGAAACACTATGAAGGAATGCACATGAGAAAGATTTTCTGTCGTTTGTTTAATAAGAAGAAATTTAATAATTTTTAGAGTATACTGTTTTCTTGCCCTAAGGTGTGTTTGAACATTATTGCAGAGAACTTTTGTGTACCTGCGTTTCAAAAGAATTTTTGAACTCTAGATACTATAAACACATATTAAGATAAATATAAATACGTACTATAATACATATTATACAAATATGAGTATATACTATAAATATAAACACATAAAGATAAATGTAAATACATATTAAGATTTCAAAAGAATTTTTTTTTTTAGGTATATATCTCTTTGTAATCTGTCTTACAAGAGTTAGGGAATTAAATTCGAAGAATTATGAAACTTTAGGTTTAAGCGAAGAAATTCACAATGTAAATCTATCTTTGTCCGTGTCATAGTCTGGTTCATTCGTTGAACGGAAGCGAAAAATTTTCTTTTGCAAAATAAAGATCGCAAGTTGTGGGATTTATACTTCGTTCAACTAATTTTCTGTCATTTTGCACAATTTCTTTTTTTTTTAATTAGAAAAGTTTATTACTATACTCATTTATTTTTGCCTCACCTTAGTAGCTATTATATTTATCACAACAAAATTGCCTTTGAAATATATAGTATTATTTAATTGTTTGTGCCATTCAGTCGGTGGAAAATCTTACATTCAAAGTAAATACGGAGAGATTAATAATAAAATTATGTTTGACTTTGTTATATTTATAGTTTACTATTTATATGGCAGTGATAAACTTTATTTGGGCTCCAGAGCCATGAAATGTGGACTTGGTCATTTTACACAATTTATCCCAGTTTGCCATTTAAATTCTCTTTCGATCGAATTCATAACTTTCAGATTTATTCGAAATCATCTCATACATATGATAATTACATATTCATCAGTATAATCGAATCTCACGTCGAGCTGATGAGATTTCACAGTCTCTCGTATAATATACACAATACACATTTCGTTCGAATACTTTCGTAAGCCTGTGCGCTGCATAGCATATTCGCATAGATAAGAAGGAAACAGAGTGCCATTGTATTCGTGGTAATTCGTTCAATTTTCAGTAGACCTTGCTTCTCAAGCCCCTGGATCATGAAATCTAGAATTCGTATACATAACAATTGAGTTGTTGATCCGCCGTGCGCCGTGCTATCTAGAAAGTATAATTCCTTCGATGCCTGTTTTCTCTTGGTCGTCGAAACTAATTTGAAAATCTAATGTCCCAGTTATCTTTCTCAGAAGGATCGCTATGCCAGATAGAAATCGTAGATATATGATGTTTTCCGCTCAGCTAACTGACACCGGGTTACGCTGCGTGAAATTAACAGAAATGCGGTTATTTATTTTTAACTGCGACGTACACTCTCGGATCGTTTGTTTCTTTTTTTTTTATTTTTAAAATTCAGTATTCGTTGCGAACAATTAAATTTTTAAATTTCGCGTGTATGTATATATATATATTTTATTATACAAAGATATAAAGATATTACAATTATATAAATTAAAAACATCTTTATATAATTATATAAAAGATATTTTATTATATAAAGTATCATTTAATTTCTCCGGTTTTGAAATGAACGCAGTAATCGTTCTAAAATGTTCCGGATTTTGATCTGATGAAACAAAGTCTCAAATTTCTGTGTTTGGATTGATTTGGATTGATTCTCATTATTTCGTGAATAATGTGTAATAGCTACATAAGTCGTGGATTTTTATATTATATAAAAATTTATTGCATTTGTTAGTATTTATTGGTATTATATTTATTTAATATTATTTATTAGTATTTATTTGTAATTTACATTTATTAGTATTTATTACTATTATATTTATTTAATATTATTTATTAGTATTTATTTGAAATTTAAAAATCTAGCAACGCACGAAATGCGTCTGGAATTTCGAAAAATAAAAGTCGGAAATTAATTTTTATGTTTCTCTAAATTGCGATGTATGTTGTAAATAATGTGTAACAATTACATCTATAGATTTTTGAAAATCCATGCAACAGTGCACAGAACGCTTTGAATTTCGAAAGATCAAGCCCCCAATACTTAATTTTGTTTCTAAACTGCGATACTTCCTCTGCAACAACAGATTCGTACATAAATTCGATTAAAATTCCAAAATTTAACAATGCACAATTTAGCAATGCCTCGAATTCCAAAAAATAATGTCTCTATGTGTAACAACTACATACGTACGTAGATCCACAGATATTTGTTGAAAAACGCGCGGAACGCAGGTAAGTAGTAAATATTTGGTAAAAGAGCATCGCACTGTGGTGCGATTATAGTCGAATCAGCCATAGAGACACAGTTTAATTATATCGGGACAGTGTTAGACCGGGGATAATTAAGACGTCGCGGATCTGATAGATTCCATCGCGCATGCGAGAGTCTCGAGTGTCTGGCTATACAGTTACTAAAGAGTGGCTCAATGCAACGTTGATTATATACGGTCACGAAGGGAGAATGTGATCGTTGATTCTTTACTCCGGAGGAAGTGGTCACTTGTCCCGGCAGCAGACAACGTGGCACCCATGTGTCCTTACGCGCCGCGATCTTCCCCGCCAGACAATGAACCTACTCTTCATTCTGTCGATCCACGTGCCCACTACAACAGGTAAATACACTCTCGAACGGTTGGGCCCATTATCCTCTTCCTAGTCTCGCCGCGGCTTATCGAGAGAAGAAAATGCCCGTGGCAAGAGACGACGGAGAGAAACGAAAGCAGGAGAGCAAGAGAGAGAGAGAGAGAGAGAGAGTTGCATAAAGAGAAGAACGATGATCCGTTTCCAATAGATATTATGCCATCGCTTCTCATTCTCCCTCTCGTTCTATTTTTTTTTCTCTTTTCTCCGTCTCCCTTTCTTCCGCTCTTTTCCTTTTGCTCTGATCATCGATATTTTCCGCTAACAACGCCGACAATGACTCGCATCATACGAACGTCGCGTCGCCACGATCGTTTCCTTTTCATTGCCGAGAAGGATCTTTCGAGCTTGCGCCGGCAAAACAGGGTCGTCGACCTTTCGTCCCTTTGTTCGCGTCCGCAAACGACGACGTTTGAACTTCGACGAGTATCGTGACTATGGATCGCAGGTTGTCGATCGATAGTTTTTGGCCATTAACGCGCGCCACGCATTGATTTGTCATGATGTACAGTTATGTATACGTATACGACAGACTGTGCTGTTGGGTCAAAGAAGGTATAATGTTACGAGTATTTATACTTTGTGGAAACCAATGACAAGAGATGCGAGTGATACTTCCTCGTGAATCTTTGCACCTTTACTTAGACATTTAACGTATTTTTAATGTTTCTTCCAAGTGTCACAGGACACACTATAATAATCGATGAAGAATAATCCTCCTGCAACAGATGTCAAAAATCTCAACAATCTGCTCAGCACATTCTATACGAATGCATAAATTTTGAGTCGTAGAGGATTTCTCCCCACCTGATTTCTCAATGCTTGATGAATACACAAATCTATATTATAAAATAATAAGTGTTATCTTCACATATCAACTTCAAACTAGCACAAGAAAGAAAAACTTTCGCGAACGTGGATGCAATGAAAGAGATCGCTCTACCGATCAAAAATGCAGGGGAATGGATTCCGTGTATGATTTATGGTTAGGCCAGAGGTGGCGAGCTGGCGGCTCGTGCCCCCACTTCTTGGCCAGTACAGCGACCCCCTCCACTGCATCGATCTCCCCACTTTAGCTTTGGCTTAGTTAACATCAAGTTAAAGGAAACACTGCTTGCGATTTTCATGGAAAGGAAACAGGCAGAATGTCTTTGTTTATTGAAATAAACGCGGATGTGACCTTCGAATAACACGATCCTCACGTTCTAACGAGCAAGCAACTCTTGCTGGTGTCTCTCTTTAGAAATAGCACGAGCCCCCTAATCACGATTGGGACTCGAAGTCCCCGAGCACAAAGGATTAAAGTTATGAAAAAAAAGTTGTTTTGTTCAAGGGAGAACGTGTATGGTGTAAACTATTTTTCCGAAATGCAGATGAGTGGGACAAATTTTAAAATTAACCATATTTTTTTTTTAATTCGAACCATATACGTAATTCTCGAATGTATTATTTGATTTAGCTGAACGTTCTCTGTAAATTTTGACGTATTTATATTGGGAAAATATGGGTTTAGGGAACGTAGGAGAGCAATTAAGTCTATACGGTAGTGTAATCGACTTGATCAGAAGACTTCGAGGATTCAAACTTGTTAACAATTCGAAATAGTTTGTGCAACAGTTTGGTCGAAACTGAGTTAACTACAATCCCTGGAAATTGTTTTAGTTTATTCGTCAGAAATCGACGTAAAATGGAAGAAAAGGAGTATGTGGTTTAACAATTATATTTAATTTATGCCAAATTGACAAGCGGAAGTAAATTTTTCTCCGCATAGATGTAATAGAAAATTGCATAAATTTTCAAACAACGATTATGTCAACGCAATTCGATGAACTGAGGTTCTCTTGAGATGTGTTTGATATAGAGTTGAAAGTTGAAGAAACAGGAAACAATTTCATTAAATAAAAAATGCCACTTTTATTAGATTCATCAGTGTTAATTTTAAATCACAAATTACAAATATTGCAAGTTTAATAAATTTAAATTGTATCAGAATTTTAAGAAGTATCTCTGTCTACAATAACAGTGTTTTAAGACTCGAAAATTCCTATCATTTCCAGTATATGCCTGTATCAAAGAAAATTATCATTTGATGTATATAGATATAAATATAATATAAATATAAATATATATATATAAATATAAATTTGATTAATTATAAATTTCGACACATAAATTTCATTTGTCGAAAAAAATAAGTTTCATATACAACGTGATACGTGATACTACAAACATTACGATACACGTACATTATAACATAACCATTTCGAATAGCAACCAATGCCCAAGCGTAACAATGAACGATGAAGATCCATCGTGAGAGCCATTATGAAGTTCTTACCGTACCGTCCTCTATTTCTGCTAGCTGTGAATACATCTTATAGAGACTGGCAAAAATCGAATCTCATTGAACGCTGGTAAAAAAAAAAGGTTCCATTGTGAAACGTTACGAATTCATGGCCAAGAATAATAGCTTGACACATATCGCGAAAGCACTTCTTTGTCGACTAACGAGTCAAATATAACGAGTTTATTGTCTCGAAAGAAAAAAAGAATGGTGAATACGTATTCGTATAAGGGAGAGAACCTTTGTCGAAATCGTCGTGTCAGAATGTTCGAGTGTGTCGTTTGCAATAATGATTGAAACGCGCTTGTTTATTATTCTTTGACATGTGGCGCGTATAAAATATTGAACTGAAGTAAGCGAAACAGCACACGTAGTTTGTTTCGTTCGGTTGCTCTGACGATAATTTGTGTCTCAATTAACATATGCAATTAGAACCCACGTTGCAATTCGTAGAACAACGCACACGTGTTTATTAAGTTTAATAAAATCAACTAAATTAAATTATACTTGTTGCTGCGTGTTACGTGATTCTTCTCTCGCGTAATTATTGAAAACTGTTGTTAAAAATGGACTCGCAATGCGGAACATAACTGAACATGCGAGAATGAAAGATTGTCGATGCTTGAAACTGTTTACTTTAAATTCGTAAAAGAAAGCCGTGTAAGAATCTACTTGGTCTCATTTTAAAGTGTAAAACCTTCTACTTTGATCGTCCCAAGTTCGTTTCTTTCAAAGACATTTTTACATCGTGCAGCGAGTGACAAAGTAAGAGTGCTTTTATTCTCAAAAATTGTAAGAATTCAAACGTCTGCGAAAACGTTCAAAAGTCTTTCTCTTGATCTGTCATGGTTTTGAAAATTGAAATTTTTTCTTTACAGCGATTTCTTGAGACTTGCTGTACCATTTTTCTTTTTTTTCTTTCTTCTTGCAATTTTATTGAACTTTGAACGCTAATATTAGATGAAAATGTTGGGATTGTTTGAATTTTCGAATTCTTTAACTATAAATAATTTAAAGCTCAATAAGATCTCCCAGCAAGTTTCAAAGAATTATTGTAAACAGAAAACTTTGATCTTCAAGACTGTGTCGTCTGGTTTGTAATTCAATCGAATCACTTCCAGAATTTTCCGCGAAATTTAATTGATTTAACCGTCACTGAATTGTCATTGTCAATGGACTCGATTGTCAGTGTGTCAAAGAGAACAATTACTGTAATAGACAGTTAACTTAGCAACGAAACAATATCGCTCAGTTACAACTAAGAAACAGACGAAGACAAGTGGCGAAGACAGATCGAGATCTCATATTAAGAAAGATATTTTATATTAGGCGATTCTTTACCCTAATCAGTTCACTCGGAAACGGTCTAATCGTCCTAAAACCTTTTTTTCAAAACAAGAAAAATCGTTTAGATATTGCCAGTCACCTTACAGGCGAAGTTGCGGACCATAACGAGTGACCGAAACCGTATACAGTAATTCGTCGCTCTCTTTCTCTTTTGAACTCAGTATGACATCACTGGATAGAGATTATCTTTTGAGATTATTGAGAAGTGATAAATTTATTATTTGTTTTGCCTGGGCTATACTCGAATATACTTGAAACTGAGAAGATATTGCAATTTTGGAACAAAGAATTCTCGACGTGCGTGGCACGTTGTTCCAGCGCAAGAGGTTAACCGCTTGCACTTGCGGACCATAACGAGTGACCGGAACCGTATATACAGTAATTCGTCGCTTTCTTTTCGAACTCGCCGGCACGATATTGAGAAGTAGTAAATTTGTTATTTGTTTCACTTAAATATTGTGTTTAAAACTGCGAAAATATTACAATTTTGGAACAAAAAATTCTCGACTGACGCGAAAAAGAAACGTGCCCTCCCCCTCCCCCCGTGTCACCAACGTTAGGCTCCCTATTATGCAAGCCCGTTTCACACGTGTCACTCGTATCGCATCACGCGTCATTACCCTTCTCACTCGCGGCGTTTCCAACCCTCCTTCCCGGTTTTATTCGTGCTCGTTATCTACGGTTCAACAAACTCGAAATCGCCGCACCTGCAACGGTTAATGGTTTTAACGTTCGACGCGCGTTTCACTGCAAATGATGCAACGAATAATAACGGGGGCGAGCCGTGCACTTTACCGTGTACACACGTACCTGCAGCCAGGCAGCTCTTTGCTCGCTTTTCTTGTCTCTCGTCTCTCCGCTCTGGCCTGTCCCCGCCCTCTCCCACTCACCCTTTTCGCGCTTAGCCTGGGCCTCCTCATCACGAACGAACGAAAATTGACGAAATGCTTTCAGAGATGCACCACACCACCGCGGCCTTTGATTCATGGCCGTTCGCCGCGTAATACTATGTGGGCTACGCGCGAGAGACAGGATATGATATATGGACGGGACACGGTGACGGGGGATGGTGCCGACGAGTGTCGTAATGGTTTTCGGGTACGCGTGTGTGTGTTTGAAAACGTGACATTGACGAAACGCTTCATCGAGGGTGCGTTGGTTTTCGGTATATCGCTTTTGTTGACACGAATCTCTGCCACGGATACGCGCGTTATTTCCCTGGGAATGACGTGAACTTTCACGAACAAATTGAATTGTTTCTAGAAAATTGTTCCTTTTTCCCTTGATTTTTTTTCTCTCTCTGTTCCCTTTTTTTTCTTTTTTTCTTTTTTTTTTTGTCAATTCGTCCTATATGGATTTCGGAGTGGAGCGAAGCACGAGGCTCCGGGGCCCGTGTGACAGAGCATTGTATGGCGAACGTCTATTCGAAGTTAAACGCGCGTTGCGCTTTGAATTCTATCTCCGGCGATAGCGCTCGACGATGGAAATTTTGTTTCTCTTCTTTTTGTTTGGTGTTTGATGGATCAGCCAGCGGACTAAATTTTATTGAAGGAAAAGTAAGAATGTTGCAAATGAGACGAAATAAGATTGAATACGAACATTTAAAAAAGAAAAGTGTAAAAATCGTAATTACAAAGTGACGAGTGTGTATAGAACAATATCAACAAGTTTGAATAATTTTCTTATCTATCGAGAATAAATTCTAACATTGAAATGAAATAAATCAGTAAAGTAGCACAACTTGGTCATTTTTCATGCGCAAGAGAAAAGGCACCGAAAAGTATTAGTTTAAATAATAATAAATTCCTTTGTGTTAAAACTAAAAGTGCATCAAGCGTTGGTACTTTTGCTTTCTGAATTTGATTAACGACGAACGATGTACATGCTGTAATATTTTGCCAATTGCAAATGACTTCGCTAAAGAATTCGAATGTATATCGTTTTAAATTACCAAATTAAATCTTTCACTCTCGAGCAGTTGAAGATTGAATGAGAAGTCGAAGACAAATTCTGATAATTTCACATTGTTATATGTCTGTTTATCTGATGGGAATGTACACGTATAATAAAATATGCATTCCCAGCTGCTATCTTTAAATGCAAATCAAGTTTAGATGTACAATCGACACACTGAAATAACAATACAGTCACATATTTGCAAATGTTAAATACTCTCAGTTAAATACTCTCTAGTTTCAGAAATATCTAAGTTTTTTATTTATTTGAGTATTTCAGTATCTTTGAATTGTTATTGTCACAGATTGATGAATACGATAAATGTGAAACTTGACAATGCAGAAAATTGAAAATATCTGCCAATTATAACTGTCGAAACAGAACAGAAATATCTTTCGAACTTTTAAAAGTAAAAATTGCATCAAGTGTCCAGTTATTTATGGACAGTGATGTCCATGATATATTTATCCAGTATATTCTCATCTCGGTAAAAGAATCGAGCTCGTTCGAGTTACTATTTATTTACAAATACTTAATCCTTGGTTAAGGACCAAGCTATAATTTATCACGATATTGTAATAGTTTGGTTTCTTTAAAATTCATAAGGCTGTGGAATACAGATGGAAGATCACGATAATGGAAAAATATTAAGCCGGAATTAAGCTTCGGAACTGCCCCTCCCTAGCTTCGATATTAAAAGCTAGAATTTGATGATATGAATTGCAAATGAAATGATAATGCAACGTTGGCCCTTAATGGGTCAACAGTTAATACAGCAAGTTATGCTAACGATGGATATCCTCCCTCCCCCCTCCGTGTATCATTATGCAGAGTTTCAAATATATATGAAATTAATTTAATTTTCGTTCTAACTAACAACGACAATGAATTTATTCTTATCGCAGTGAATTCAATTGGCGAAAGTTTTTAAAAAATTGTGCATTTCAAATTTCACGTCGTTGACTGAATAATTGAAAAGAATTAAATCGTAATTGGACGTGTAACGGAATTCAATTGAAACCTTGATATTTTCGTTTCGATAATTACGATTGACGGAACGTTTTTCTACCATTAAGTTCTTTGCGTTTTTTTTTTCTTTGCAATTCTTTCGTTTTTAATAAATAACCGACGCTTCGTGAAATACGTTTATGTCACTTGAATGTGGTCAAAGACGCGTGTTAAAATTTCGATCGTTTTAAAATTTCAACAGCGAGGACATCTTCAGTCAATGTTAACTATTCTTTTTACCAATATCTGTAATTAACTATAATCTCATCTATAATTAACTGTGTCTGTTGAGATATTTTATATTGTAATTATAATTCAAAAGCGTTCAAATACTCGTGCATTGCAGGGTGCAATACATGGGATTCACCACTTAAATGGGTGATGGCAAAGATAAACTTTATTAATAAAAGTTATTCATAATCTGAATATGGCAGTAATAATAATTTTCTGGTAGATGAAAGAGTTTCTCCATTTTTTTTTAAATGGAATAATATATTTTTTTATCAATGTCGTTCGTCAGTCTCTGCGTATGTCGAAAAATTGTTCATTTATAAAAATATTTTAATAATAATAAATATTAATATTAATATAATATTGTAATAAAATAAATATTATTAAAATATTTCAATAAAATAAGAATAAATAAATTTTAATAAAATAAGTATTATTGAGATATTTTAATAAAATATTATATCAATATTAATGTACTATTTTAATAATAATAGTTTTAATAAATTTTTATAGAAAGAAAGAAAAAAGGAAAAGAAATGAAAAGAACGTGGACAAGAATTAGGTTGGGATCAATACCGGCTACATTTATATCAGTTCATGCATCCGTAGAAAGCAATCAGTGGCGCAATGCTTAAAGATTGAAGGGTCACTCGTGGAACAAATCTCGCGTACCGATTCCCCCGCTTTTTTCCCTCTCGTTCACTGTCATCGTAATGAAGTCGCTACATTGTCGATATTTTTTTCGTGGACGCCTTAATCCGGCAAATTAATGCTTCATTTATCTCGGTAAACGACGCTCGGATTTTTATCCACGACACGATTTAAACCACTGTGAACGTAAGTGCTTCCATTAAAAAATCGCAGCGTTGCTGCAGCATTTGATATTATCCTCGACCTATTTTTGTCCCTTTTTCTTTTTCCCCCCTCTTTTTTTTTTTTTTTTTTTTGTCGAAACAAAGCGGAAGTCTGTGATATCTAGATACAGTAGTAGAAAGAGAACGTCTATACGAGAATATTATCCGTTTTTAGAGAGATGGGGGACTTTTACGTGCTTACGTGCAATTCTCACGTGGCTATCGTTACACTGAATGAAAATGAAACGAAGATAATACGGGAAAATTAAATAAATACATTCAATTACTTGTCTCACAATTTTACATCCTTGTTGCTATTATCTGGAAATGTCTGTTACATGGAGTGGGCCAGAAACGTCAAAATATAAGACAAAAATTAATTTTATTAATTTTAAATCAAATTCACGTTCAAACATGATTTTTTCATCATGTTTTAAAAATTATTTCTTTCAAATATTTGGGAGCGGTTAGAGAAATAATAAGGACAGAAGAAATATTAAGAAAATATTAAGAAAATTAATATTAAGATAATATTGATAAAAGAAATATTAAGAAAATTACGGATTTTAGGAGGAAGTGATTTTTGGCATTCTATAGGGACACAAGGAGAGAATATTATTCATTTTGAGGGCAATTGTCGTGTGTTTAATTTAATCAATTTGTATTTATCTGTATTCGAATATAGACCATAGATGTTTCTAATGATAAGCTGTGTGATCACGACAAAGATAAATTTATACGTAAAATTTAAGCTTCCAAGGCCATGTTCTTTACACATCGAAACGTTTTTTTATTTTTTTTTTTTTTTTACCAGCTACACGATACAATAAAAAAGAAATACATGTATAACTGTGTGAGAAATACATCAGTGACATTGTAAAAATGGGAGAAAATATTCTCATCGGTTACTGGCCTCTTGATACCATTCATGTTAGGCAGGAAATATATTTTGCAAAAAGATATACTTCGATGATCTCACTCAAACGAACCACCCTGTGTGTGTATATCATCACGTGTCACGAAAAGAAAAGCAAGAGTTTCCAGCGATGAGTATCTCGATTCTATCGCGGCGATATCGCGTGTTGCAGCGTGAAAAAGATTCTGTGCGTCTGGTGCATTTGCGTATCTCTAATGATCTTCCCTATTTATGAGAGAGACACGAAGTTTCCGAGAGCGGTGCGAAGAAATCGGCGTAAGAAAGGAGAAACCGCGAGCGTATTGCGGAGCAGGAAGTTTTGATTTTACTACCGCGCAGGTGTCGCGTTTCTTAACGAGACGCATCCGGATGAAAGTTACGAATAGTAGTCTTGAATCACAAATCGCCGCTGGATAACACGTGCGGATACAACCACGGTAAATACGCTTCCTGCTTAGATGATCGCGGAACAACGTCACGATCAATTCACTCGGGAAATGGCAACGTTTTTTCGTGTGACGTTTCGTACGATGAAGGTGATTGTACTGTTTGTGAAAACGATAGATGCGAAAGGGTAGCAAGGTCTTTGGTATTTATTTTATATATATATATATATATATTGTTATTTAGATTTATATCTAATTATTTAAGCTTTTTTTAAGCTTCCCTTTTAAGCTTATTTATATCTTTATTTAAGCTTCCCTCGGTTTTGCATTTGGGTTGAGAAAATTTCAAGGGTGAGAAATTTAATGATTTTAGGTTCAGAAAAAATTAATCAATATTCTTAAATATAACTGATATAATATAGTATACTATAATATAAAATAATATAATATATTACACTGTAATATAATATAATATAAAATAAAGTATAATTACATAATATGATAATACAGAGGACCGAGGATCATAGTGATGTAAGTTATTCTTACATGTTAGATGTCTCTCTGATAAAACTAAAGTAATATTTGAGAATACACATATGGGGAGTGGTCCAATGCTTAAAAAATTTGGATAATCGATTCTCGTATAAAAATCAATATAGGAAGAATATATTAAAAACTTGGAAATTATCTTGACAGATCACAGATTTGCGATTTTATAAATATTTCACTATGTATAAATTGATTCCATGTCGTTACATAGTTTCTTACACGAGGCAGTGAAACGAATTGCAAGCGACGAACGATCCAAACAATTTTCATTTCATCTGTGCGGAACCAGTAAAAAAAAATAAATAAAAAAAAAAAACGACAGAATTTCAAGTCCTTTTCGACAGATAAGTCTGTGAAATTCGATTTATCCCACAAACATACGATCTCCTTTTAATTGCGAAATTGTGCCCTCTGTTCATTCGAGTTTGTTTTCCCGTATTCCCTAAGGAAGGAAACTCGGGTTAAATCGACTGGTTTTAATATCAATGTTTGCAGAAGGGGAACTTTCCTTTCGCAGAAAATATCAAACGTAAGTTACGCACGTGCGGTGCGTTTGTTCAAGGTAAAGGGAAATAAGATACGTTCCCATTTTCATATTCCCCGAGTTGAATTAAAAACGAATACAATTTCCCAGAACAAAATTTTTTCACGACGTCTCCCTTGTTTTGCAGAATCGCTAGTCGTTGCGGATGTGCAAAAGTTTCGTACACTGTATAAAAACAAAGGTTTCGAACAGCGTTGCTGTATATTTTTCTCTCTCTTTTCTCAGTCTTTGAAACAATATAATAATACACAGTTTGTTATAATGCCTCGCCTATTTATTAACTTTTATTCCTTTCTATCTGCTTATGAATGAAGTTTTTCACAATTGAATGAATATTTGAACGAACTTTTTACATATTATTACCAGATTAATATTTAAATTAAAACTAATCCACATGTACAAAAACGACGAGTGTTTGCAACGTACAACAGTTTTAGTCAGATCATGGAAATATATAATACTCAGGATCACCAATGAAACATATTTCGCAACAGTAACGTTGCGTTCTAAATGTTACGTTTATTTTTGCCCAAATACAGAAACGTCTTAGTAGATGGGACGTGTAAGTAATAAATAAATGAATATAAATTTAAAATACTGACGAAGAAGTAAGCCATTAGAAAGAGTATCTTGAGGGGAAATGAGTGGTAAACGATAGTACGGCGCGAAAAAAAAATGAGAAAGTAAAAAATGATAGGAAGAACTTTGCGTCTAATTTAGAAACGTCAGTCTGATGTGGGGAAAATATAATGTATGAAGTAGCGGGCATCATTATAAGAAAGCCTTCGCGTGGAACTGAACAACTTGCAACTGCTACACTAATGACGCGGTGAACACGTGCTTATTCAAACGTCATGAATCCTTATGCAGGGATATGCCTGCGTGTGTTTGCTGATCTAACTAGTAATATATATATATCCGTCAAAGCGCATTCGTTTCATTTGTTACTACGAACATTTGTGTAAATTTAAATTTTTCTGCACGCGCATGTGAAAGAGGCGGCGTCCATATTTTTATATTTCAAGCACTTTGAAGCACTTTGCATATATTATGCAGTTTTACATGTCGCGCGTTTTTGCATCTTGAAACTTAAATCTTAAAAATGAAAGACAGAGAAAACGTGCAGGAAATTTGATTTACCGTGTTCATACTGATTCCATGTGTAGTAACCTTTTTTAACGTTAGAATTTAGTAACATTAGAGCCAAAGTATAGAACTTATTATCGCGACGCGACGAAAGAATAGGAAGGAGTTTATTAACACACTCAAGAGCATGAGCTTTTATTCATACATATTTTAAGGAAAGAAGTATTCAAATCTCTAAAAATGCGCCGCTGCGTTTGTAAGACTTTTGTTGAAAATTAATAATAATTTTTCTTAAAACACGTGAATCTGATGTTAAGTTTTTCATCGAAGTTCTAAAGTGAAAAATTTGTTTAAATTTTGTAGCAATAATTTTCTAGCAATAGTAATAACGAATAATAATAAACTCTATAAAATTATAGTGCAGTGACGCGAAGAAAAGAAGAAATAGAAGCAAAATTGAAATAAAAGGAGAGTGCGTTACATTCCGTTGCAACTTACACAAAAACTTTTACTCTTTTGTTATTTCATTCTCTGAAACAAAAATGAACAGCGTAACATTTCTTTTTGGAATTAAAAAAAAATTTATATATAAAGTACGAACTGGAATTAAATGCTCGTGCGAATATTTTTAGAAGTTGAGGATGTTTTAATATTTAAGTACATTTATTATTTTTATGTTTCTGAAAGTTTTATGAAAAGTATATTTCTTTTTATTAAATAACAAAATTTCTGTGTATTCAATTTGAACGAGAAATTTGACATACATGTTATTCGTTCATTTATGCTTCAGTACATCGTTGAATCTGTCTTGAATATCGAGTCACGTCCAATGAATTAGGGTTTCGATTTCAAAGAAAGATAAAATTATAGAAGAACTATAGAATTTGAGAAGCTCGGATTTTGTAAGTGAGTATTTAGCTTACTTAAGAAGATTGACAAGAAAATTATAATGCAAAGAGTTAATTTCAACTATGAAACGACATAAATAAAAATATAGAATTTAAAGAAGCAACTAATTATTCAAGGTAGAACTTCCTTTGAAATAAATAACAATGTGACGAATCATTTTTACTAATTTATTGTTATAATTAATATCATAATTATTACAGCTCGGAACATGTATTATGTTATTCCTACGTGCTCTTCACATGCTACAATCATTACAAACGTCTCTGTCAATTAGATCTGAACGAATTTTATTTCGAATATAGATAAAAAGATAATAATTTCAAATAACATATTTCCACTATTATTCATCATTTTTATTTCAGAAACAACTTCATTTTGCGTCCAAGCCGAATAAATTAATTCATTGAAATAAAGTAACAAATAATCAAATAGCGAAATTTATGCAATAAAATCAGGAGAAAAAATTATCTGCAGAAGCAAATAATAATTAAATAACTATTTGACAGTAAATCTCAGATAATCGAGTCATTTTCAGAAAAATTTCGTTGAGATAAACGAACTGTAAGCTGACATCGTGTCGAATAAGGCCATGTGTCGTTCAAATAATCATTTTCTGACAGCCATAAACGCAGAATATGAATTTTATTCGCAACCTTTCCTCGTATCGTCGAAACCCGAGATGCTTCGCCTGATTTACTACGTTTGTTACGACAACTGTGGATATTTAGCTTCTTCCACTTGTTGCTGGCCAAGTTACATAATTGCGCGGATTAAGGGTATCGTCCACACCGGAACGGTTGGTGCGATTGCTTCATCGTCGCGTCTATACGGTGGTGTATCGAAAGCGTAGGTGCGAATACCACGATTAAAGGCAACGATCGTTCGTAATTGCATCGATATATGTTCCCCACTCAGGGAAGATACCGTTAATATAAGTGGACAGCGACGTTTACTCTCTCGAGAACGTTTGCTCGATTGTAGATACAATCAATGTGTTCCCGCCATGCGCAGCCCCGTAATTTCTCAAATGATCGGACCGTCGAAAAATCCGCGATTGAATTATTATGATTATTTATAAAGCCGGCACGGTGCACCCCGAAACCCGGTGTCTGACAACCGTTACACACGCCGGGTATTGGCTTTAGGAATGTAAATGGCCGGCGCGAACTCTTTACACCGTTCCTCACGCCGTGTCATATCGCCGTTCTATGATTAAACAATTATAATCCGTTACTCGATGGAAAGCATTATTCCAGTGCTCTTCTTATGCATGTATCGTTGCCGGTTTTCTTGACACTGTGCAGACGGGCAGGCGATGTTTCGCGAGTGGCACGTGAAAGTGGTTGTGGAACGAGGATAGTAATTAAAGCAACTTTGTCACGTTGTTGCAAATAATTATACTTTTGGACATACACGTATATTTAGTAATTTCCTTTCACGCAGTAAGATTCAACATTTTTCCGTAAATATAAGGGTGCAAAATTATAATAAAGTAGTGAAACGTACAGTTTATTACAATTATTAGTAAAATTAATTACAAGTAAAATTTTTGAGAGGGAATCTGGATAAAAGATTGATCTCTCTGTTAATTGTTAGAATGTTGCACTTTGGATATTTTACAGACTTTAGCATTCCTAACAAATGCATAAAAGTCCACGTGTAAATATGTCGCTTTTAAATCTCGAAAGCTTCGAGATCGAATGGTTTCAGTTCAATGGAAACTTATTTATCTAGCCACCATGATAGATTGCTGATCTCACTCTCTGTATTAGCTACTGTATAAATTATTGATTGAATAGAATATTTAGTTTACGAGACATTCAACGTAACAATTTTCTAGTAATTTTAGTCACAATTGATTATCTAGCCTTCAATTTAGTGACTATTTCTGTTTCTCTACTGTACTGTTACTCTTTTTCTATTTCCGCTTTTAATAAGATTGGGTATTCCACGCTTTCTAACCTAACCTCCCTTTTTTCTATTTCCTCTATTATTCGCTTATCTTCTACTTCCAACTCTATTTACCTATTTATCTCTCCACTACGGTACCTATTCTACCCTATTTTGCCTTCGTTTTTGGAATTTGTTCCCTTTTATTTACTTTAACTCTCTATTTTTTTCGCATCTCTCATACAGTATTCTTTATCACAGACGCCCTCTGACCAAGTCCCGATTATCTAGCCAAATATAAGACTTTAAATTTAACCTGATAAATTAAAGTAACTGTTATCTGTATTAATCGTTATCTGTTGCCATATTAATCATTGATTGTCTGAATGGAACATCCAAACGAATTGCAATGTAAATTTAGTTCTAATTCAAATTTAGCGATATATAAATACACACAGAAAGTATGTAAATATATAATACAAGTTGTTTAGTGCAGTTCTGCTACTTATCTATCAGATGGAAAAAAATATTCCACGCTGTTCTTTCTTTCTTTATCTATATCGTTGCCGGTATTCTTAATAAAGTTACAGTTGAACGTTGTATAATACGTGAAAAACAGATGTTCGACGCCATTTTCCATTAGCCTTCGAACGAACGGGGCCTTCAAATCTCAAAGTTTCGTGATCTATCAACAGAAAATTGATTATCTAGCCTAAATAGGATAAATTTTCAATGTGATAGAAACTGTTACCCGTGCACATTAGCTACTGCACGAGTTATTGATTGTCTGAGCTGAATATTCGACATGACGAGTTAATAAAATAATAAAAATTGAACGACGTTAGAATACGACTGAGTCCATTCACTTACTTCGCGGAGGGCATTCTATGCTGTTCTTGCGCATACATCAATACTGGCTTCCGTAATAAACTCGCAGTATGAAAGACAGATGTTCCATGCTATTTTTCGAACGAATGTACAAGGATTTTACTTCGAGTCTCAAGTTAGCGACTTTAGTGTCGTCGAAAATTGATTATCTAACAGAATAGGTAAAGTATCTGATAGATTGGTAACTGTTATCTTCATTGTACTAGTTATTGGTTGTCAGAATATCCAAATGGATTATAAGTAATATAAGACACTCGACATGACAAGTTGTGGCATAAATTGAGTGATATATAGGTGCATACAAATAATGTATGAGTATAATACAAATTAAATTTGTATCCGCTATTTGATGGATAACGATATTCAATTAGGACGTAGCTCGAGATTCCATATATTCTCTTGCACGACCTAGTTTACTGAACCACTAGACTCAACAGAATGTGTGGAACCTTACATACACTTTAAAAGTTTTAAGACGCTTCTTGGTTTCGATATTCTTTGATATACTTGCACCGTTCGTTTATCAAATCCATTAACTGCATACAAAAAAAAAAAAAAAAAAAAGTAGAGAATACACTTTACAATAGTGTACTTTTTTTAAATTTTCCTGCAAAGTTTAAATTCAAGGTAATCTGAAGTTGATATACAGCGAAAATGCGGAAAATATTCGTAATATTATTGTGATTCATTTTCAAGCGTGAAGCCTCTACTTTCACAGTAGTTGAGTTTCTTTCAAAGATGGTTTTACATCGTTCTGAAGAGGGCGAGTAGTCCTACAAGTAGTTCTTTCTCCTACAGAAACCATGAATTACGATGACATAATTAAAATCGACCTACGTATAAAAATCTAGCACTTGTTATTAAACGCTAATTTAATAATCGATTTCATGCACGTTGCATCCTGAAATCCTTTCACTATGGCAAAATTACGTGCCAGTATACCACTATATATATATATATATATATATCTTTATATCTTTCTAGCCTTATGCTTTGCCACGATCGAGTCAATCGTTAATAGAATCAGATAAGAAAATTTTTCATTAATATATATGTACAGGATTAAAAACAAATAGAAATTAAAATGATCAAATTCTAAAAATGTAGATAATTTTACAATAGGAATATACTTACATACAGATTCAGATGACAATTTTGATAAGAACAATAATTTACTTTACATTAACGTGTAAAAAATTATAAGCAAATATATGTTAGAGTAATCGTATTTAAAAAGAATTGTTCAATATTACACGAGCGTGAAAACTGTAACAAAATTAAAAATTTTTTTATACTGTTTAATGGTATACCTTTACATAAGTAATTTTGTAACAAAAATATACTTACGTACAGATTCAGATAATAATTTTGGTAATAACAATAATTTACTTCACATTTATGTATATAGATATAGACTTTTATTAATATTTAAAATATGGGAAAATATTATATATATAGTATATTTATTGCTTCCTTTCAGAGAATGTCAAAGTATTGTAATTTCGTGTTCGACGATAATTTTATTACTGTCGAGCAGAAAATAGTAAAATATACTGATGTTGCCAATTAAATCAATCGTGCAATCAAGGAATTCATAGCATATCGTTCAACGATAATCATATATTTTATCCAATTGCTTGTAACGAGTAGAATCAAGTAGAGTGGTATGTATTCAAAAAGCTTTTCTAGTTTGTAATATCTAGATACGATGTCGTTATTTCGTCCTTTTTTTTTTATTTCTGAATAGCATAATGTAGGAAATATCGTTTAATTATTTAACTACATCGTTAACTATAATGTATAATTACACGTACAAATAATATTAGATAACATAGATGCGATAACACCAGAAGTAAAATTCATATTTGAGATTTGACAAATATATTTAATTATAATATTATAGTAACATATATGTGATAATAATTATAAAATTAATTAATTCATATTTCTTGTTATTTCTTCTTATTATTCGTTCGTAATAATAATCTTAATTAATTTTAAACTACGTCACGCATATTGGCGATAATTAATCGCCTTCAATCGATTTTCTATCCGTCAAAATTTCATTAAAACGTTTTTAGGTCGTGATAATACTTTAAATTCATATTTTATATCACCTTTTACATTACGAAAAGCTGTTATTTCTTTTAACATAATGCAATGTATAAATTTTCAAGCATTCTATGATTAATTATTCTATGAAACTTGATGTTTGATGATATTTGATACTATGATACTATACTATCCATTAAAAAAATTTTCACTAGCAAAGTTTCTTCATATCTTCAGACGTCCATGTTAATTCAAACTCGCGACAAGTATCTCGATCGCGAAAAATTTAGATTACCCACATCTCTGCGGGTTCAACGAACAGACAGTCAATTTTACGATAGTACGTAGAGCCAGAGGATATCAAAGAATCTTTCTGGCAGAATTTAATGCATCCAAACTGCTGATAACCAGTTATGAAACTCTGATATGAAATCTCCGAGCTAATTAAAGAATTCCTCGTTCGGTTGGAACGACGATGAAACGCGGTCGTGTAGGTATACGTGGTCTCTTGCTTCCTCTCCTTTTCAAGGTTGGATCCTGTCCAAAACAGCTGGAATTGGATAGTTCGCTTCCTCACAATGCCGTCTGCGGAGTCGCATTATGTAAAAGCATTCCATTTCAAGAATGTCGTAGAATCCAGGAGAATTCGACACCTATTCGGGTCCCTTGCGGTATGACGGTGACACAACGACGTCGACGATAACGACGGCGACGTGTTTGGCCACGTATCGCATGTGGATCCTCGTGTCAGCTACGTGTTCAGCACCGTTACGTGCGTCATTATTTTTTTACTCGTGTCTTCTTTGACATTTTCCTAAGTACGGTTCGGCGAGTGACGTTCTGAGTCCTCGTCAGCAACCCTCTTATAATAATTGAGAATCGGTATTGGTTTAGGTTAGGTTAGGTTAGGTTAGGTTAGATCCCGGCCGATAATATAGAATAGAATCTTTTCATATAGTCTCCCGAGTTTCCATTAATAATAATTCGAAGCAAAGTTTAACATTATATAATTTGTCCTAAACCGGATTCTAATTTCACTTTGCACGCGTGCAAACTAAATGCAAAGTCAGTTTTCAAAAATGTTTCTGCGCAGAGCTCGAGAACCGAAACCGAGTAGCGATAATCAGAAATCTGTTCAGAAAAATATTGAAATGTTAGCAAATAATTCTCAATACTTCAGTGTCATAATCGATATTTCATTGCAAAATGTACACTGTACCTGTCTCTATAAATTTCTTGTTCCATGCACGAATTGACGGTGGATCTCTTCCATACTTAGTTCTGAAGTTGCAGATCCAATTTGGTTTCAATAAACCATGATACGCACTGTGCTTTCTCTTGAGGACTAGCCATTTTGTAAGGGGTTCATTTAACAGTATCTTATTCATCAACCTGAAGTGCCATGTGACAAAAACCTTGATAACCACTGAGTACATGGTACAAATCTGACGAACGTATCTCGTCAATTGCCTTTGTAATAAATTTTTGAAATTCTAAAGAGACTTTATCGACATCCACATGGGATTATGTTAAAGACATAGCTAATCTAAAGCAGAGGATCACTGATGTCATTGCCACCATTGATTGAGAGTATGCCACAGCGAACAGAAATCGAGTACCTGTCTTGATGGCGCCCATATAGAGGTGTATTAAATGAGTCAAAAAAAAAAACAAAAAAAAAACAAAAAAACATACTTAAATATATACGTCTCATTTTGTAATAATTTCCACTCGTCTGTCTTCTCATCTGCCTTTGTAACAAATTTTTCACATTGTAATGAGACTTTATGGACAACCTGTATTTTCGCAAATCACGTTTCCCTGTTCATCTACGATCCAAGGTGCAAATACCCGGTGTACACATAGAACCGATGACACGTAGCCCTAGCGTCTGTCATCGAAACTACTATCGTCAATAGTTATCTCTCTCTCTCTCTCCCGTTCTCGCTGCCTCTTTGTAATTATCGCGTGCGAAAGCCGTATAATGGACGTCTGGCAATACGAGTAGCCGCGGTCTGGTGTGCTGTAGGTCAGTGTACCGGTTTGGCGCGAGATACACATCTATCTACAGGAGAGAAAGAGAGAGAGAGAGAGAGAGAAGGATTGCGCGTGATTGTGTGTCGTGGCCGTTGTCGGTAGTGTCGGCAACGGTGTCGTTGTTAACGTCGCCCTCTACGCCGATCCCAGAGGTTGGCTGGTGTTCGCGACATGCTTGTTCATTATGCCGTAGCCGATGCGTATACGTAACGCTTGCTGCTCTACGACAGGCTCTGTGTTGCGCGCGCGGTACCGGTATATATAACGGAAATAGGAGTGTCGAATAGGTGGTAGCCGAGAGTGTCCTGCTGCGTGTTCTGTCAATCGTCAATAGGGGATTCTCTAATTAGCTTTGGCCGCCTTGTTCCTTTGCCGCAAGAATCGAAACGTGTTCGTTTCGGCGGGTCCGTTTCCGGCGCGGTCGCGGAATTCTGGTACTTGATTGCCCGCTTTGCCAATCCGTTTTGGCGATGATCAGCAACGCCGTTCACTATGCGACACCGTTCTTGGTGACAACCTCACTTTTCGAGTTAAATGTGCGCTATGATGTGATCGTTTGAAATAGGGTTCTACGTAGGACACGGTAGTAGAAAGTTTGAACGTTTGAACATGTCTCGCAACTTGGTGAGAAAGATTGAATTTTAAGGGATTGTATTGAATTTTGAATGAAACTGCGTTGTTCTTGTGACTTGGATCTGAGAGGTATGCCTCTGAACGTGTGAATTTAACATTCAGAGGAGGTCAGAGAGACTTTTAACCCTTTATGTCTGACATTGAATTAGCTATGAAATTTTTTGAGTATTTCACTTAGGGAAGAGAAAAGATTAATTTTACGTAGAGTTTAAACTGCTACTCTCCATATATTTTAGAGCTACGTCGATTAATAAATAAAAAAAAAGTATATCATTCATAATACCTGAAAGTGACCCTCGTGTCTCGATAAAAAACAAAATCTCGAAAAAAAAAAATTAATTACTGCATCTTACGTTACCGTTTGCTGTCAAATAACTTTTGTTCAATCGCGACACAATTTTAACTTCGTGCAACAAACAGCTTGCTTTAAATGGCAACAGTTGAATCGACCCGCTCTGTACGTTTATACAGTGTTACACTCGTCTGTATGAAGCATTTATACGTTTATTAAAATCACACGACGCTGAACGAGAATGTATCTTAGCGATGTCAAGTTGAACGCTGCAATCGTATAAATTAAATCTCGCAGTTTCACCCGTGTCACTCAAACGTCGAAGACGATTGCACGTAATCCGGTAATTACGGAACTCATTTAACTTTGTCACGTCGAATTGTTAAGCAATCCTTTATCCTTGACGCTTGTTACAAATTGCATCTAGATTTCTAACGAGCTGTCCTTTCCGCAGATATGATATGAAATTTGTTTTGCGGAACTCCCGCTTCAGCTTCCTTCGCGTGTGATACGTATGTATGTATATGTATGTATACATGCAGAATTGAAGATTAAGTTCCTTCGCGCGTTACGATTTGATAAAACTGCGGATGCTGCATTGGGAAACGATTCGTGTTTCGCTGTGTGTAATTTTCAAATCTTCTTCTCCTCTTAGCGAGAGGAAATTCGCTTAAACGGTTGATATTTATTTCATTGCCTCGAGTGTCGAAGGGAAAACACTTTACTCGCTTTCTCGCAGCCAGTTGGCCGACGGTTGTTTACAAGTTTGTGTGCAGTAAAAATGTATAAAATAATTCGTTCCAACTTTTAATTCGTTTAATTTAATTTTTCTCTTTAATTCCATTAATTTTCTTTCAATTCGTCCTCGGATGTAGAACGACGTAGAATTTGCTTTCTTAAAAACGAGCTTGTTTCTAGGTACTTCTTTTTGCACACAGTCGAAAAGGACGAGCATTTTAAAAACTTTAAAGTGATCGGTTTCATTGCGAAGCAATTGTCATTTTTTAAATGGAAAGAAACGGATTGTTCCGTTCTTTGAAGAATAATGTTAATTTATTTGTTCGGTGCAAACTACTTTCCATTTACTAAATTGAGGAAAAACGTTCGAGGACTTAAGAAAGAGAAAATTTCGTAATGAATCGAGCAACGTTGTAAATACTTCAATTTCTTTGAATTTCGTATAGATATAACGATGAAGAAATGTTGAACGAATTCTTAGGATTTCCTTTCACTGGGAAGTATTAAAAAAAAAAATTATTAAAAAATAGAGTTTAATAATACGAATTGGAGAGAAATGCAAATGGAATATCGCGTTAATTCAGATGTTTTCTCTTTCTATTTTTGCCAGCAGAAGCTCTCGATAACTTTCTTAATAATGGTATAGTTATTTTCTACAAAATTGTCCATTGTACAAGTGACCATTGTTCAAGTGACTATTGTACGATAAGAGGATGAAGCTTTATGATCTGTGACGCATAGTCCTTCCGTTTTCAATTTCCGTGTAAGCTGAAGCTTGACCATGCTTAAGGGATCAAAAGAGAGAGAGAGAGAGAGCAGGATTCTCATAGTTCGTCGTTGTTTAATAGCCTTAGCTGACCTGAATAATCACCATTATACCCCTATACGTATATGGTGCAGTCTTTTTTACCAGTTCGTTATTTTTCTAGTATAATGGACCGGGATATTTCCAAAGATATTAACCTAAAAATTTGCCCTTTTCCTTTTTGAGGATTTCACTTTGATGAGAAAATGAAAGAGTAACGCGTCGAAGAGAAAATTTTGCAAAAGATGATTTATTGAAACGCTGGTTGATAAGATCTGGTCAAGGAATAAATAAAATAATTGTTTCCTCAAATTAAAACAAAATTAAGAATTCCGTGTGCCTTGCAATACAATTTAGGAAAATTGATTTTGTCCATTCTTGTATCACATGTGTTTAAATCTATTATTTATTCACGGCAATGAAGAAAAGAATATAATGATAATATTTATAACGTATAATGTAATATTTAAAGGTAAACAAAGTATCGTTCCACGATATTAAGTCTTTTGATTACAAAACTCTATTTCATTGTACTTAACACGAAATAATTGAATTTGTTCAGTACGTTACGTTCTGGAATTTTTTCTGAAAATAAAGAGATTTTCAAATTTTCAAATTTTCAGATTTTTTTGAAAACTAGTTTGAAGTGGTTTGACACGAGGTTTACGGACATTTCTTCTATATTTATTTTTATGGATATCCATCAAATTGACGAATAAATGAAAACACGCGTATTCCTCAAAAAATTGATTTAATTAATTTAGGAACAATGCAATTGTACATTATAGTGCGGCACATTTGAGATATCAGATTTCTTTCGAAACAGTAAAAATATTTCCATTGTATTGCGATCTCCACTTTTACATTACCTTTATACTTGTTACTACGGTAATAATTTCACGAATTTATTAGGGTTATTTCCATCAATTTAACGAGTGTTCGTAGAAACTAACTTCAAAATTAGAAGTTTGAGAAAATAATGATCTCGGGTATATATTCGTATTACTCTATAGAGTGGCCTAAAAGTTTCTTCCCACCTATTTTTTTTTTTTTTAAATAAAACATCAAAATATAAGAAAAAAACAAATTTTATTA
Source organism: Tetragonisca angustula (assembly GCA_036937485.2). Lineage (NCBI taxonomy): Eukaryota > Metazoa > Arthropoda > Insecta > Hymenoptera > Apidae > Tetragonisca > Tetragonisca angustula. The sequence goes on from JAWNGG020000013.1 coordinate 2,797,749, forward strand.
ATTATAAATTAAATTAAGCTCAAACACTATTTTTTTTTATCACGTTTTAAAAATTGTTTCTTTCTTTCAAACGTTGAGACCGCCAGAGCGTTCGCAAATTAACAAACAGACAATAAAAAATTTATTTACTTCAGTAGGAAGTGATTTTTGACCCACTCTGTGTTAATAAAAGTCGACAAAAATTGCCAGAGGAAGCCGCGAAGATTCTTTTTTAATCCTGCCCGTAAAATCAGAAATCCGTCCAGAGACGTCCAGCGTGATTTCCATGTAATCAATGAACAGACGCGCCGTACTCGTGAATCCCCCTCCCGTCGTTTTATCTCGCATTCAGTTGAAAGTTACCGGCAGTATAGTATTTGTACTCGGTGTTTAGAGTTCAATATCAGGCGAAGTATAACGGCGTTTATCGGCGCTGTGTTCTGCACGTTGTATCTCGATACAACGTGACGTTCGGTCAGGCATTCTTGTTGCTGGCACGGCCGCGTACGTTGAATACTGTTCGGAGATGGTTGGCGGTAGAAGCACGAGATAGATTATCTGACCGATCGAGATGGCGAGTTGGTAACTCGGTGAGTTTAAGCGGCATAAATTCTGCCCTCGGTGGGGCTGATACTTGGCCGTGCTGCGAGTTATACTGCAGAGGGAAAGGTCGCGTTTTGGCCGAGGGAGGCCACCTTAGTCCTAATCCTTGATAACTCGCTGCAACCGTGAAACGTTAACTGCCCCTAATTGCAATTATACCGAAACTTCGCGGCTAACTTCGGGGACGTGTTAATACTCTGGGAAAGGACATCGATTAAAGGCAGACCGAGAGAGATCAAAATTGTCCCGAGCGCGTGATGGATCAAAGGAGAAACGGATTAATTTGTGACTCGTCGTACGCCACGTTTTGAAACGTTAAGTCAAGAATGTTTTGAGAGTAGAATCACCACGATGCGTTTTTAAACATTTTATCAATTTTTTTTTTGGGGGGGGGGATGAAACTCTCGCGTTCTTCAAAATGTTATAATTTTTCATGCTTCAATTCTTTGGCTGCTTAATAAAGTTTGACATTAGATAAAAATCTGAAAGTTTAATATCGAATGAAGAATGTTTAACAAATGGAGAATGCATTTATATGTATATATATATTTATTTATATTTATATATGATATATATATATATATAATGCTACATATATAATATATTACAATATTATGACATTATATGTATTATATAAATTTATTGTGTTGTGCACAGGATTAGCAAATAAATTTAAACGAGTGTCACATTCTTGTAGCAATTTACTTTCTTCACGAATTTCCACTACATTGGCGCAAAAGGTAAGAAATTTCGTGATTGGATTATCGTTATTTTCACTCTCGTTTGGCAACAAAAACAATTTCAAATTTCGCAAGTACTTTAGGATTCGATAACTCTTCCCAGTTCCTAAAACATTCGATATTTTCTCTTCGAATGTGCTTCTTGTTACTTTGTACATATTCAACGGCGTAATAGCAAAGGAAATCGATTTTTAAGTTCCGAGCTTTTTTTCCCTCTATTGCTCGCATCTGTCACGTTACGCTCCGTCGAAAGCATTAAGAATTGCTTACGCAGAGTTCGAAGGAGAAGCGTTCCTCTCGCTCTCAATTGCTCGAGGATGTGTCGTAAACTACGAGCTTCCAAAGGGATAAGTTTGGTCGTGACATCCCGGAAACCGAAAAGTCTGATCCAAAGGAAACTCTACGTCGTTATCAAACTTTACGTACCGTTCGCTAATATAGGAACCGCTCCTTCCTTCCTCTCTAAAAGGGCGCGGTAAAGAACTTACGGGGAAAACGGTGTATGTACTTGGACGCTAGTTAGTCATGTTGCGCAAGCAAAAGTTGTTCACCGTATAAAGGTGGTCCGTTTAAGTCAACATGCTGCAACGCACCAGCAAAATTAACAAAGTTTCGAATCGCTATCGTATTACCTAGCGAGCACTGGAAATTAAGATGATAGGTGCGATCTCGTTTCGTTTTTCATCAATCGTAATTTTCAATTAATTAAGTGATTCAGATTGAAACTGTTGGAACAGTCGATGAATTCTAGATTTTTGGTTTCGCAGCTGTCAGAGCTATTTAATGTCTATTTTTATTAAAATAGAAATATTCTTTTCTTTTTTTTTTCTTTGGTTATACTACTTTAATTTAAAGTTGTCTGTCATGGTACATTTTGATACATTTTATAGATGAGCGGTTCTGATATTAAAAATTGACTTTTACGTACAAAATCCTAGCGTTCGTATTGTAGATTGTATTTTATTTATTCATCTCGGAATTATGATCATTTAGTTTTTAGTTTGGTCTTAGTTTTTGTCTTGTAGACATTATTATTATAATTTCTTTAATTTTACTTCTTTAACTTTAATAAATAAATAACAATTAATAATCAACGTTCGTTCGTATTTTTTCAGAAATTTATTGTTTTATAAAATTGCAACAAAAAATTTCTTTCATTAAATTATTTAATGATTGTTCGTGAAGAAACTCTATCAAATATTAATATTTGAAATTGATATTTCAATGTTGTTAGTAGTATAACAAATATTTCAATAATTTCAAATATTCAAACTCGAACGAAACTATAATAATTCGTCGTGTTTTTTGCTGTAGTGTTATCATTAAATGACATTTAGAAAAAACATCCATCGTACATTATTATGGATAAATATTTGACATTTCTAAATGAAACGTGAAATACAATTCAAGCGAATCTCTTTAATTTAATCTCAACGTACGCAATTGATAGACATTGATAAAAAAAAAAAAACTGTATTATAATATTATAATAATTAGATAACTGAAGATTCTTCAGGGTTTTCATTCTCGAAAAGACTCGAAATCTTCAAGTATATCATTGTTGAAATTTTATAACGATTGAAATACGTGTTTGTAACTGTATTAAAAAATACTAGTTTATGCTAGTTTTTATGAATAATCTTGAAAATGCAAAGAATTAATTACAATTGATTAATTAACGTCTCATTTATTAATAATTTCAGTCGTAATTTCGATCTATCATTCCAATGACAATAACCTAATGACTACAACGTCTAATTAAGTGTGCAAAGGTAGCATAATCAGTTGCTTTTTTAAAGCGGGAACTAATACGAAGGAATTGACGAAATATACAGAAATGTTTAAATTTTGATAGAGATGTCAGATTTATAGAACGACAGAATTTTGTATTAAATTATGGTTTATTAATTATTATAATTATTAACTACACAGATTATTAAATTATTAATTTACAAGTTGTTATCGAGACGTAACAAAAATTTAATCAAATATTTTAACGATATTGCACCGAGTGTCCAAATACTTAAATAGGGCAGTGTATGGTTGCTCTTACTTTGCAATCTAATGTACTAACGATTAACGTCGTTAACAAGGGTGTTAAAATATTTTCTTTCAATTCGACGTCGTTTCTTTTTGAAAGAATTAAATCCATTTCATAACCGTCGGTATTAGGTAGATTACGACTATGTGCAAAATGAATATTCGGCTGTGCCATGTGCCGTTTCACGTTTCCACGAGCAGAATTTCAATTGCAATTCTGGGGAACGGAACGCTCGCTCGCCCCCTTCTTGCACGGTTTCTGCGTTTCCTGTCGCGGCGCTCTCGCCAATTGAAAGCAATGTAGGAATTAATTCAGCCAAGTTTCCGCGCGCGTGTATACCAAAGCAGTGTTATTGGCAAATGAAAAAAATTTATTTGTTTGCCGAATATATTCCACGGGGAAGCAGCAGACGCATTTTAATGAAAAATATTTCAAATATACCTCTACCTGTACGAAATATTTTGAAGAGTAGTACATCTGCAATGGCATTACTTAATATTCGTAATGTTATTAATAATATGAACTCTCAGGCAATAAAAGTGTTAAATTGATTATTGATGCGTGAAAACAGTTACAAATATTGCGGATTACGGATTGCGGATTTTTATAACTTTATAATATATATATATATATATATATGTTTTTTTAAGTATATAGTTAGTATATATTACGTATGTATTTTTTAAAGTTTTTCTTAATAAGAAATTTGGGATATTTATTATAAAATAAAAATATCCAAAGGTTAAATGTTGTTACATCGTGTGTTGTTTGTTTATTTGTGTTATTAACGTGAAAATAATTATTAGCAACGGAATGGAAGGCTGAGAAGTTTTATTACTTGTTTCGAAAATACGTTTTCTTATGAAGTGAGACAAAATGCATGTTACAAGTTATGTATTTTTATATCATTTTTATATAAACTGGTATATAATGTTGGCAATATCGTAGGGGTGTGCGAGAACCCCGAAGGAATCAGGTTTCCCGAAAAAGTCGAGATTTCCAAAAATTTCGAGAACCCGGCTACCGTTTCTCGAACTACTCTACAATGCTGTATAGCAGCCTACAAAATATGTAAATACACAGTTCAATTTCTTCTGCCAGTGAAGTTATTGGAAACACGGATTCTAAGAACCGTGTGGCCTGACGTAAACGAACGTGTGAACTGCGTGCTTAGTACTTGGACATTGTATACGCTGTTGAGCAGTATCGCTGAGAAATTCGGGAAGCTCGGACGTGTATTTCAAACTCTGTGTGAATTTAACAAAGATTAAAAATCTTTAAAGAAAATGTCGAGTGATAGCGAGAGTAAAGCTGTGGCAGCAGAAAGTAGTGCAGAAGATATCGTGTAAAGGAAGAAGGTAAAGAGAAGCTCTGTTTGGGAACATTTTCAGGAAAAAGATGATACAAAGGCGGAATGCGTACATTGTCACCATGAATTTAAAACTAAGTGTGCAAATACTACTGGTTTATTACGCCGTTTGAATCATATGCATCCAAACATAAGTACACGTACTAGAAAAGAAACTGAATCGATATAAAATTTGTCGCATGTACAAAATGATGCGCGAAAGATTGTTAAACCAAAAGATATAACAAAAGGAATTGCTCGAATGATGGTTCTAGATCTGCGACCTTTCGATATAGTTGAAGGCGTGGGCTTTAACGAATTATTTATTCTCGTTACCAATCCTTTCCAGAATCCCAACTCTTTCGGGAATCCAGATTCTTTCGAGAATCCCGACAAATTCGAGATCCAGAAGAAATTTCGTGTTCCCGATTCGACCCGATATTTCGAGTTCTCGCACACCTTTACATTGACTTCTATTAACTTCTTGATGTGATGAATGATACAAGTATCAGATGAAAAGTATGGAAATTTATCCGACATTTTTTATTCTCTGAACTAATAGTTCCTAGATCTCGTACAATTAATCCGTTGCTTTCATGTTGTTTTATGTAATTTAATTTATTATTTAAAATCAGGACTAAACTGGACGAAACGTATTTCTTTCTTTGCTCTTGCAAACATATAAATATACAAGTGAAAACGCGTGAAACATTTATACTGTTCAAGATCTTTTTATTGTTTTTCGAAAAGCAATTTTAACAACGAATATCTGTTACTTGGATTGCGAGCAGAAATATTTCCCGGTAGAAGTATTGCCCGTTAACAAATATCTAATAACGTGGAACGTGCATGCATCGAAGTCTGCAATATATGATAGATTTTGTAGTTCACACGTATAAAGTACACCGTACTGCGATAGAATATCCGGAGTTATTTGAACGTCTCCGATTACCTTCGGCAAAATCAATATCAAACATTTGTGGAATTATGCCTGCCCGTTATCGAGCTTCGATACGCGTGATAAAATGTATTTGATGTCATATCTGAATAAAGTGAAAGAAATCAACAGCTCTTGTTAAAAATCAAATTGAAATTTGAAATTTTAATTGTTGAAATTTCTGATTACTGTCGCATACGAAGCGTCCTTTTTTGGTTGAACTTAAATTGTCCATTAAATTATTATGTGTTATTTTAACAACGAATTTTAATGTATTAAATGTTGATAGAAATACTAGAAATCATTGCAATTGAAAAGAGAACGTAATAATTATTGTTAAAACTTAAAATCAATTTTTGTTCTAAAGATGAAATTTGGCAAATCGTACGAAATTACTATGGATCATATTAACGACAAATTTTGATACAATTCGCGTGTATATGTTAATAGAGATACCAAAAATCACTATCTAGATTTTACATCTTCAATTGCATTCATATAAATTTTAATTGTAGACTTCACAGTCTGCTCTAGTTCCTCAAGGATTAATTCTGCAACAGATATCGAAACTGTCATAACTTTATATAAAAAAAAGTCGTAGAATATTAAATCTCTAAAGATTCAAGTCCTCGCTTTTAATTTGCTTCCGTTTCACATGCCATTCAAAAATACTTCGTCAGACGAATACAATACACATACAACGACGAGGATATTATCATTGTCCGAGCCTAACGTTCAAAGTTCAGTGAATTGGCGAAAAAATTTTTTTTCAAGTTCATCGTAGATTCAATCGTGAAAGAAAAAATTTTCGTGAAGAAGAGTATGTTACGAATCTTGCCCAGCTCTGCTTAGACTCGAAGGAAAATCCTTGTTGATACTGAGAAGGAACAAACGAGCAGAGAACGAATGACAAACCAAGTCGATAGCGACGAGGCAGCTTCGTAATCCCTGGCCTCTCTTCAAGGTTGTTTATGGAACTACGATGTTCGCCCAGTTGTCGCAGCGTCTCACAATACATCGCTTTCAACATAACCCTGCCAGAATAACACAGTACACCACTATTTCAACACATCTCCACTGTATGCTCGTTGCAAATGCTCGGGCTCGAGCTACATACGCGTTTACTTCATCCAGAATGTTGGTACAATGGTATACTGATTCCTGGATTCAACGTCGAGTGACGCGAAGACTCGAGAAAATATTAACACAGAATTTTCGAAAGAACTATGTTCAACTACTGTCTAGGGTGAAACTGACGTTGAGGTAGCACAGAATTTTCGAAAGTGCTATTAACGCAGAATTTTCAAAAGTACTGTGTTTAACTATTTTACGTTCAGGGAGGACAGTCGTTGAATTCGTTTCCGCTTGATGTAGAAGTATTTCAGTGTTTAGAAATGAATGATGCATGTTTGAAAGTGTAAGGGCTTGAAACGAGCCCGGGTTTTATTTTATATCTTACAACTTTTATATTATATTATATTTACAATTTTTATTTTATATTTTTTAATATTTTACAATTTTTATTTTATATTTTTTAATATTTTACAATTTTTATTTTATATTTTTTAATATTTTACAATTTTTATTTTATATTTTTTAATATTTTACAATTTTTATTTTATATTTTTTAATATTTTACAATTTTTATTTTATATTTTTTAATATTTTACAATTTTTATTTTATATTTTTTAATATTTTACAATTTCTTTTATGAATTTGTAACAGTTTCAACGTTTCGTGTCTGAATATTAATAAAAATTGTTGTATTCTTTGAAGAATTGGCAGACTGCGATTCGCATTCATTGTCATATATACTTAGTCTTTTGTTTAACCCTCGAGAAGCTTCAATCGTCGTCGGGATTTTATTAAGAAAAAATATTTGCGAAATAGTTATAGTTAAAGTATAATAATTAATAGTTAAAGTAGTTATTCTGAGCAAAGTTTGTATAAAAATATATATATTTATATATTACAAACATGCATGTACGTATGTTATGAAGTAAAAGCGTGAGTGAGGGATCGCATCCCCACCCCATAACTCAAAACCATTTCTAGATAAATTAAAATTGGACTTGGGGTCCCGTAGTTTGAAACTAACTTCTTTTGACTAATATGTATTTGGAAAACTAAAGAAGACCGCCTATTCTATGTATTTATAGACAAAAGTTGTTCAGAATGGTGATCTCCATCAACATATATATTTCAAGATTATTGATATTGGAGATGGCTCTCTTTTTCTATACAGTTGCCATATCTCATTATTATTAAATAAAGAATTTGTTCAAAACAATAATATACAAAACTGTACGTCTACTCCGAAGTAATCACATCTAACCTGATCAAAATGAATCATGTTTTGGGTTAGATTTCGATTAGGTTTGAGTTGGCATTTATAACAAATTTATTCGTTACTATTTCTAGATCCAATGAATTGGTTTATGTTTTACTAATTATTATCATTAATTATCATATTTTACTCTCCTTAATAACTGACTATATAATTGACTAATACATACAATTGACAAATATGTAAGTGACTAAATAATAAGTGACTTAATAAGTACTTCAGGTATCACCTGCTTTAAGCACATTGTATATTATTACATAATTCGTCGCGTTTTTCATAATTATGAAAAGAATTTATTAAATATGAGGTAGAGAGTTTTATTTAAAAAAAAAAAAACAATAGAACGTAATATAAAAAACTATGTTCCATTCTGTGTTATTATAATATTATAATTTTTTGGTTTGCATTTATGAGCGACGAAGGTATATTATACATATAATTTTTCCACAAATCAAAACAGTAAACGGAACTGTTGAAGATGTGGAAAAGTGGACTTTGATAAGCACAAAAAGAATGCAGTTCTACGAAGTTACTTGTTACCAGCAAAAATTAAATCAACTCGAGGTCAAAGAGAAAAAGTTACATTCTCAAATATTGAAAATAAAATGTGAGTCCACTCAATATCCTTTGCGCGTACATCTGCAGAAATGCTAGTAACATCGAGTCGCGTTCTCTTCGACGACATTCAACCTTCGTTTGAAACACTTTTCTTACACAATAAGCAATTTTCAAGTAATTTGACGTCATAAAGTTAGACGCTTTAGAGTCGAGTATTCTAAATGGAGTGCAAATGGGGTTAAGAACAATTTCGTGTTCCATCGTTAGTAACGTTTCTGCGTGATTACAAATCTTAAAGATGTTGCAAGAGCTAATGGAAATATAACATTATTTTTAAAACAAACGATCGAGCTGAGATCCATACTTCCCTTTACAATTTTCGTTCCCGCGATGAGCAGAACATCTTGCAATTAAAAAAAGAAAAATTTGTCCCTAAATTTGAAGGTTGACGTCTGTTTTGCGAAAAGAAAGTTCTTTTTAATAAATTTCCACCAATCTGAAAGTGTAGACTTATCTGAAAAGCTCACATGGCACAGTATTTCTTTACATTGACTTCTCAAGTGATGTTTCGAAGTCACAACTATACTAATATTTATTGAATTAAATTTAAAAATACCACTTTAATTAAATTAAATTTAAAAATTCCAAAATTGAGCAATTTTAACAGCTTCCAATGTTTAGTGTTACCAGCTAGGGATTAAATGAAGGAAGTATGCTTTATTTATTTATATATTTTTATATTTGAGAGGTTTCTGTAATTACTCATCTATATGTAGTAAAGTTATCATCTTAGGAGATAGTCAATCTTTTTATAAACGTTAAACTATTATTACTTTAGTTATTAACTTTTAAAAGAATTAGATAATGATGTTCTAAACTATGCATATAATTTAAAAAAAAACTTGTTACGTTTAATGTTGCTACATTTTACTACGTTTTAATGTTACTGATTATGATTTGAGATTATAAGAATAGTATAGCAAAAAATGATACAATCCTTAATTGGGATAAGAAAGGAAAATGATATCTATATCACGAATGTACGTATCTTAATGTCTCCTATAATTTTCTTTTGGAAAAAACGATTTGAATCCTACGAAAATCACGATGGTATAAAATCAAACAATATGCTGTATCGTCTATTTTGAAATATTTCTTTTATTCTTCACAATTAAAAATTGTCGGGGAAATCTCTTTCTGAACGATAATTTTGTAAAACGTCGGAATGAAAAAACAATAGTCGTTGGGTTCGTAAATATTAATTGCAAGGGTATACGTAGAAAACGTGCAGCTTTATTTACCATTTCAAAAGATTATTTTAGTTAATTCTTCCTCCAATTGTAAGTGGAATGTGTGAATATGAAATTATGCAACGTTGCTCGGCTGACAAAGATCCAGGGGTCTCTCGAACTTTCTCACAATGCAGTGCCTCTTCGCAGCAGATTATCATTCACCGAGGGGTAATGAAACGTTCCGATAAAACGTCTATAATGTCATTCGGTGATACAATTGAAACGTTTCGGAGACACCGTGCACTCTGTGTGTATCGTGCACATCGTTCCCAACGGGGATGGGGAACCAAGCGATCATTTATCGTCGAACGCAGACTGATTGGAAACAGATGCATTACTAATGCGCGTATTATCGCGTTCCATTATTTTAAACACACTTCTATGCCACTCTGTATAACGCAGGCTGACGCACGGAAATTGACGTTTACCGTTCACCGGATCGCTGAATGGCAAATTTATTCGTTGGTCACATTAGCGATCAATTTGTCGCGTTGCTCAACTTCGAATCACACTGGGCCGCCTCGTTGCGTTGCCATTCAATCGAATCTGGCGATGCCTTCTAATCCACGTTCGATAGGGCAGCCATTTTGAAATTTCTCCTCGATTATATCAATCGAAAATCTTTTTTTTTTTTTTTTTTTTCTTCTGGTCGAAGTTGGAAAAAGAAATGTCGATGGGAAGAACTGAATGTAAAATACATACCTATCGATGATCGTACTTAGCCATCGTCTTTATCGCTGAGAGCAAAATTTCGAAAAATGTGAAAGTCATGACAAATCTTGAAATGAATTTCTATTTCATTTCTGTCCGAATCTTGGAAATTTTCAAAAAATTCATCTTCCGATTAATGTGTAACTAGTTTGTACCTTATAAGCTTCTTACGTCATAATCAATATAACGCGCTGTATATAATCAATTTCACTGCAAAGGAATAAGAAACTTTGAAAAAATGCGTCTTTCAGTTAATATGCAATCAGCTTGTAATTAACCTGAGCTCTTTCAAAGCTTCTTACATTACAATCAATATATCACGTATTGTACAGTTAATTTAGATTTGCAACGAAATCTGTAAACAATTCAGATTAAATTGACTAGCTCAGATTAAAACGAGAGTCTCGGTGTTATACAACATGGAAATACCGTAGTATCTCATCTGAGACCTTTTTCGCCCGCGTTTGCAAAGGCGAAAGATTTCAAGTGTAAAGTGCTAATGAGCTTTCCTCGAGGGCTTTTCTAATACTTGGTCGCGATAAAGAGCCGCGGCTGTTTGCGTTTGCAGTATCAACGGAAATAGCACATTGTGTTTGAGAACGTGTCTTAGCGTGAAGTACACTGTTATCCGAAATGATGAAATCCTAACGCCCAGAGACGTTTATTTCAACGACGTTTGATCGTTAAACTATAGTACTTTCGTCCCACCTTGACCTAAGCCAAGCGGTTAAGCTAATCGTGGGCTGTAACTTATCGCGAATAGTTGAACTCGCTTCTCGTCGATACGAAAAGTATTTACGTATGACAAAATTTGACACGTGTGATAAAATCACGATAAACCAGTTTGTTGGTTGGAGTATGTCGAACTGAATCTTTAAAATAATTGCCAGTACGAAATCCTATCCATCCACAATTACGTTGATTCGTTTTTAAATGATTTGCAAGATTTGTGATTTTTGATTTAATTAACAAACGTATGAATGATAAAATAATGATGCATAAATTTCATTCTATCGTCATTCGTAAACTGCAATGAAAGCTTGCTTGAAAGTAAATATGATTAGAAATATGTCGTTTTCATTAGTGAAAGCAAATTTTATTCATTGGATGTTTATTTTTAAATTAATATTGTCACGCATGGAGTGAAATTGTTGAATTCAGATTTAAAAAAAAAAAATATGTACGATACTTACAAGCAAAAAATAATTTCAGTATCGATGTACCGACGTACATGCGTCTCTGTTTATGTATTTACTTCATTGGACGAGAGTGATTTTAAAAAAATTCTTTTAAAGCTGATGAAAAATAATTTTAAAAGTCAAATCGACTCGAGTGTATTTCTGAAAATGATATTGTCGAAAACAGTTATTTAAGAACAGAACGTTTCATGATTATAAAATTTAATTGTCGAAATAAAATCTGACGATCCAATTGTGATTCAGTAATATGTAAAGAAATATGAATAATTGAATGAAACATGATATTATCAAATAAATCAGACCATATTTTCGTAATTTAAGTTTTCACTTGAGAAATAAATTTTTTAATTTATATTACTATTTTTTTTTTTTTTTCATACTTTAATACATACGTAACTTGGCAAGATTAACAGGTGGCTATAATCAATTTTAATGAACGATTTTAATTAAATCAGAAATTAAGATCACTTCGTACTTCACTTCAATTTTTCGTGAGTCATCTAATGTTCATTGACGACAATAACAACAGAATAAATTTTAAAATTACTTGAACACGTGTATGTCACACCATATATTCTCATTCTGAGTTGTACAATAATGCTACTAGTTTTTATTCAACTATCTCACTACAGTCTCTTATTTAATCAGTCAAAGTGAATTAAACATACACGACTTGTTTGTAGTTCAAGAACAATTATAGGCATACAATCCATCTGCGATAGATTGAATGTAATCTTTTAAATAAGTTCTAGCTGCTTATGCATTGTTTCGCATCGTCAGTAGACGCTTTCTCGTTCTTGAGTCGCGTAACGGTGTTCGTTGCTGCTTTAAGAAGAGACGTTACGCGTAATTTGCGATGGTCGTTATCGTGAACGGAAGACTGGCGAACGAGACAATGCTCTATGGAACACAAATTAGTTATCTAGAGGAATCTCAAGCTGTTGCGATTGTTCCACCTTCATCGCGAATTTTCGTTTTAACTCTGCGCCGGGCGTAGTGGGTGAAAAATGGTCCCTTCCGAGATCTCGCATCGCGGAATATTTTCCAACTGTGTTTCGAAAATCGAAATTTTTGGAAATACAAATTGATTTACGTTACGTCGTATTTGTGTTACCAATTCATTTAGTCTTGATCATTTTCTATGTGATCATTTCGCATATTTAACAGCTGATGTGTTTTTTATTAGGAAATTATTCTTGAAATAATAAAATAAATTGAAGTAAAATTCTCCAACTATTCGAGACGTTTTTTACTATGAAAAATTTGCCAATGAACAAGATTGTATTGAAACATTTACTCTGTAGTGAATGAGAAACTTCTCTTTTACTATAGAATAAAAAGAGCTGTATATAAATAATTAAATTTTATATAAATAAACATAAATAAAAAAATAAATATATGTAATATAAAATAAAATAATTTTAATTTACTTTTTTTTATTTGTTGTAAATTAATTAAACAAATAAAATAAGAAAATAAAATTATTACTCCTCTAATTAAAATTATAAATAAAAAATAATAATGATAATGGTTTTATCAAATAAATATTAATTACTATAAAAATTGAAAAAAGAACAAAATAAATTAATTGATTTATAGGACTAAAAGAAATTTTAAATAATAATAAATTTAATATAATAATTAAAATAAAAAATAAATTTATTATAATAAAATATGAAAAAAAATAAATTTTCATTATCTTATAAAATATAAAATCTTAATTTAATTCAATTTTAAATTAAATATAATTTAAATATATAAGATTAAATATAGAATTTTAAATATAATTATTATAAATTTCTTTATATTGAAAATTTAATTTAATAGCGTCGCTGTGTATTAAAATTTATAGACCGAAAATATTCACAGAAAATATTCATCTAGCTGCAATATTACTCACTTAATGAAACAACAAACATTATGAAATTCGCAATGGAATTGACGAAACATTTTCAGAAAATCAGAGGAGATCATTTTCTTCACAAGCGAATCCTCTTCAATATATAGAGTTAAGAGTTGCTATAAAAATGTTTTAAAGGTTTAAAAACCGTTTGTTTAAACGGTTGCTACACAATATTTCGGTAATTTATACTAATATCACAGAATACGGTATTTTAATCAACTACCGAGAACTGAGATCGGATAGCCTTGGGCGTTTAGCTTAGTTTATAGAGACTCACATTGGGTTAAATAGTTCTTATCCAATCGCGTTTCAGAAGATTGCGCCTAGCTTGTACAAACTTTCATGTAGTTTTGTTGCTACGTTCGTTAAGAGTAGGTAATTTCCAACCATATGATATATTCCCGACTCGAAATAACGGTTTAATTAATGAACATTATGTTAATCACAGTCGTTTTGCATATCGTACATCGAGATTTATGTTTTATGCATTTTCAGTGTATTCTGTTTTTTCGCTATTTTGTTTATCGTCGATATTATATTTCGCCGAAAATATGCAACATTGAAAAATTTTTTTTTCAAACATAGACATAAATTCAAACGGCGAGTGATATATTTCCCAATGAAGCTTGTACAATATTTCTACGTATTTATGAGAAATGAATAAAATAATACGCAGAAGCCACGTGTAACATTTGAAACGAAGTGTTTATCGTAAAACAAATTTCCAACGTCTTTTCTTTTTTATGAAACAAACTTTGCTTTCACTTCTCCCGAAAATTTAACAAAAAAATTTAAAAAAAACATTCGCCGTCTAGTTGTCAGTACAGTACGTATGTTGCATAATTCACAATTGTTTTATTTTACGCGAGTAAAATTCGGAAGTTCGGTCGGATCGATTTGGCCGAGCAAACGTAATTCGATAAATAACCGGCGGTGTTTATTGAATTAAAAAAAAAAAAAAAAAAAAAATCGGCGATCAATAAGAGATAAACATGTGTCGTGTAAAAACATTTTTGTTGAATGATCGGAGCAGCGTGTAGGACGACTGTGCACGATCGAGCAAATAGCGGAAGGATTTAAACACGATCGTAGTTCGACACGAACATGTCAAATCGATCTCGACCAAATAAATAAATAGCCACCGGCGTTTCTGCATTGATCGTGCGAATTTTTTAGTAAATCGATCCGGTCGAGCTTCGTTCTCAATTAGTAAAATGTTGAACGTCGAATATGACCGGAAGATGCTCGTCCACTATGTGGAAACCTGTTTTTCTAATCTAAAATTCACTGAATTAAAAGTCACTATCTCTAGTATTCTGACAATCACCAATATTCGAGTTTTGCTTAAAAATATTATTTTTCATTCACGAAAATATTCGTGAAAGACTCAAAACTCCTGCTTAGATTCTAACGTGTTTGAAAATATCATTACTTTTTAGAAAAAATACTTAATGAAAACATATACTCAAAACAGATTCGAATCTACGGTTTTAATTAAAATTTTAACTAATTTTTCTAATTAAAATTCACTAAAATGAAGTTTCAAATGTTACCTCTAGGATTCCTACATTCGCTAGCATTCGACTATATTTGAAAACATTATTTTCACTATTATTCAAAATATATTAAAATATATTTTGAAGTGTGTTAAGTAATTATAATGCAATTGTTTACTTAAAAATACATTATCATACAATTATTTACTTAAAAATATATAGTAATACAATTATTTACGTAAGAATATATTATAATACAATTATTTACTTAAAAATACATCACAGTATAATTATTTACTTAAAAATGTATCCTTCATCTCTCGGGTATATTTAAATTCAAAGTTTCATTTTCATTTACAATTCGAACTATCGTAAGAAACGATTCGTGAGCAATTCCAACGATTGAACTTACTCGCGAGGTAACTCGATTCCATCTACGAGCACAGCGAAATGATTATTAGTCACGACAAAAGGCGGCCAGCCGCAATAACTCGCGCCTTTTTATGTTTATAATAATTACACCTCGCGCTCCGATATAGCTTTCTCCCCTAGCCGCTGATATCCAGACCGAGAACTTCAAGAGTGAAGCTGCTTCTGTCAGGCCCCCCTCCCCCCCCTTTCCGTTTTTTTCTTCTCTTCGAATCGCAGTCGGCGGCTACGCCCATCGACACGCTATTTCTTATCGCTAATAAATTTTCCGCTCTTCGGCTTCTCGTCGTTGGTACGAGACGAAGAAAGCAACGTCCGTGCAGCCCACGCGATAAACTAATTCCCTTTCCCTTGACATCGGCGCGCGCGCGCGTGTCCAGCCTCGTCTCTCCTCCCCCTCCGCGTTTTTTAATTCATTTAGTTTTTACGTTGCTTCTTGCCGGGATATCCGGTTCGTTGCACGCGCCTCTCGTTTATCGATAAACGTTCCGAGCGAGCAAATTGTAACTCCGACGCTCTAAGAATCGTCCATTTTCTTTTTTCCCTTTTTGCTCGTGTTAACCTCTTGCCACTCACGTCGAGAATTTCACCAAATTGCAACATTCTCTCAGTTTTAAGTTATATATGTAAATGTAACTCGGATGGAACAAATGATAAGTCTATTACCTCTCACTAATAATTTGTAGCCAGTGATGTAGCGACGAGCTTGAAAAGGAAAAGAAAGCGACGAATTATTGTGCACGGTACGGTCACTCGTTACGGTCCGCAATCAGTTGCCAGCGCAACGTGGTTAAATATCTTTCGTCGATCGAAAATTTTCGAAAATTTATTTTTGGAGCGATACAGAGGGGAATCAGGTTACGTTAATTTCTTAAACTTAAAACTGGCACAGAATTTTTAATCAAATATATAGCCGAATATTTAATTAAATATATATTACCAAAGCAGATATGTACTACATAGTACATGACAGTTGTTTCAGTTTGGAATTTAATATATACGTTCTTGTCGCCTTTCTGAACATTTTGAAAATATTAATTGTTATAGATAGACTGTGGATTTTTATGCATTTTTTGAAAGTGTAAAAATGTATAAAATATATATGTCCAAAGTAAAATATTTATTACAATGTTTGATAGAAAAAA
Source organism: Tetragonisca angustula (assembly GCA_036937485.2). Classification (NCBI taxonomy): domain Eukaryota; kingdom Metazoa; phylum Arthropoda; class Insecta; order Hymenoptera; family Apidae; genus Tetragonisca; species Tetragonisca angustula. Next base: position 2,814,478 of record JAWNGG020000013.1, read on the forward strand.
CAAAATTTCTATTCAGATTACTTGCTTCTTTAGTTACATATATATATATATACAAAGAAAAATCCGCAGTTTAACCTCTTGTCACGTCGAGAACTTTTTCTCCCAAAATTGCAATATTTTCTGAGTTTTAAGTATATTTAAATGTAACCTAGGCAAAATAAATGACAAGTTTATTACTTGTTAATAATTTTTGTCCAGTGATATCGTACCGACATGAGTTCAAAAAGAAAAGAAACGCGACGAATTATTGTATACGGTTGGGTCGCTCGTTATGGTCCGCAAATCAGTTGCTGGCGCTACTTAATCGTGTCCGACCGTGAACGTATCTTTGGATATGGCAAATGTCGCCGATAGAATTCACGTCGCTGCTCGTACGTACAAAGGAGCAAAATTTTGTCCTTGTCGGTCCCGAAATTGGAGGATTTTCTACTCAAATACACGCGTACGTGATTCGCGTGTGCGATCAATATATTTATGTTCGCGAACGTGTCACGTAACATGGTGGATTCCTGTATCTGAAAACTGTCTAGTTGCGAATGTGATTTGTACGTGCACGTATGTCCGTGTTACGTGAATTTGTTTTTCGATAGCGCGGAGTCAAAATCGTAATTTTTCGTCGTATCAACGTTCGAATGAAAAACTGAAAACACACATGCGTGCTCTCATAATCTTTATTACAATTCGTGAGTCAGCAACAGAGAATGATAAGTTTTTTCCTAGTACATTTGCATTATTTATACGAATCCTTTACGTCTTCAAGTTTCATGACACGCTTGTTTTACTCAAGTCTTTCATGTAGTTTAAAAAATTATAGATAATTTTATCTGATCGAAATATACATCTGCATATTTTCTATTAGTATTAATTACAAATTACAAATTACAAGTGCAAGTAATAACACAACACTGACAATATCAGACGTTAACTCTTCAAGAGCTGATTGAATTACAAGGAACTGTATCAAAAAGAAACAATTTCTCTTTTACTTTGTGATTAATACTGCAATTTGTTGCATTTTGTTATTTATCGTTCTGTGTACGTTCATGAATTTGTACGAAGCATTAGTTTTCAAAAAAAGAATTTCTATTTCTGTACGTATATGTAAGAAATCATTGTATCTACTATCTAATAAAATTTATTGCCCTTTACAAACGTAACATTTATTTTAATATTACACTATTAATAAATAGCGACAATAAAATAATATCAATAATAATATTACAGCATAGTAATAATAAAGTAAGGACAATAATGATATTTAAACTAGTTTAATATCACAAGCAACCATAGATTAGTTTTGATAATTTAATTACAATAAATTTAGTAAATATATAATTTTTATTTCACGTTTGGCGATAGAAGCAAACGCTATATTATATAAAATATTTTGTTTCGTGATACAAATGGATTAACACAGTAAAAGCGTATCTTGGTGAATAAAAATACTTGGAACGAATGATGAATTATTTCAAAAGAATTTGTATCCTTTCTTTTCATCAAAAACTACATAATTGATATAGTATCATTAGGGAATCATGTCGAATAAGAACTTTTTCTTGCATACAGTTAAAAATTTCTTTTCTTTAAATAAAATGCGAACAAAGTACTACAATACTTTCCTCAAGCTGCTTCGCGGAGGATAGAAACTATTCAATAGTGTTTTAAAATATATAAATTTTGTGCAAACAGGATACTACGATCATCTTTTCTTGAGATGCTTCGTAAAGAATGGAAAAACATTCAAATAATGTTTGAAACATTTAAATTTTATTTTATTATTGTCCACCATTCCACAGGGTCATATTTTACTTGAAAATAAAACAACATTGTTCTAGAGTTACTATTTATCGACGTGTCATTGTTTCAGAGTTAAACGATTTATTTCCAATGATTGTTATAAATTCCATGAATTTTAAATGAAAAAAAAAAAAAAAGGAAACTACAATCAACAGCTATGACCATCTTTTCATTATAAATGAAATGAATAAGATTCTAGCCACGGGGAGACATGAAAATGATGGTTCAGATAATGATATGTATACAATTTTCTTATCATCGTTCTGAATCTACCATTCCTGAATACTAAATTTCGCTCGCGAGAGATGGAATCGCTCGATAATTTCATTGCGTTACTTGCTTTGAACGCGATGTAATTTCCTGAAACAGCGGTATGTGTATGCCGTGGATTACATGTCTGTAAACGATACGTGTGACGCGGTATTGCGTTTCAGAATTTGATTTCTTCAGAACTTCGTTAACTCAATTAGGAAAATAAGTTCCGCCTGGAGTGAATTCACTTTAGCTGAACGGCCATTTTATGCATTATACAAATTGAAATATCGACGTTACTTTGAAAGTAATGCTTGTCGTTAAATAATATTGTATCGCGTAATCATGTGTAATCTGAATCAAGATTTATTGATGATTCGTTAGTGATGTAAATATAAATAGGAGCAGAGGAAGCAGGTAACTAATAAAGTTTCTAGCAAATGACGGAACTGATTAATTATTTCTTCTTTCTCGGTTAGTTGAATTTCCTGCATTCTTCTGTAAAATTTGAATTGATAGTGAAATGGAACATAATGCAAAAATATAAACAATGTTCGAATTTTATGTTCAGTAATCGTATCTTAAAAATTTTTGAAAATATCTGTTCAATGGATCTCGATATTATTTGATACAATATAATTAAAGTGTATACAGTTTAATAATATATTCGCAACGTGAAAAGGAAATTTCATTTACTAGTATTTGCGAAATAATCATCTTGTATATTTATTATTAGAAAATTGCATTTGCATAAAAATAGTATTGGTATAGGTGAGTCAATTATTTACGTATTTTTCCTGAAATACTATACAGTCTGAATTAATCAGAAATTACCAATTTAAGTTATAATATTAAATTTAACTGATAATTATTTGTAACATTGATAATAATTTCGAATGTACATTCTGTTTGTATATTATTGTACAAATAAGAAACAGTTTTACGTGAGAAAAATTATGTACAAATTAATATTTAAAATTGCTTCAACATAATTTGTTATTGTACAAGTATACAAGATTGAAAAAGTCATATTGTAAAAATTTGACATCTGAGTACACAAAATCATATTTACATTGTTTATGTATTAAAATTACACAAGAAAACAAAGTTCGTTTTCAATTCGAATATTTTAATATTAATTTATTAAGAATATCGTGTAGCAAAAGAATTTTATTTAGATTCGTGAAAAATTGATAAAAATAAACGTAGTTTCAGGAACAATTCAACTACATATTAATAATTCAATTATATTCTTGTATAAAATGATTCGCAAAGGGAAAAGATTTCATCGACAAACAATAGACATTTATTTGACATGGTGGAAAGATGGTATTCAGTATCGGTGAGTAACACTTTATATTATATAGGACAGTTAAATTCATTATGTTACAAAATTTTAATGTTTCATCACCTTTTATAAATCAGTAAATTGGATTATAACACGTTTATTGGTTTTAACTTGTAGCGATACTCTACTTATTAATACATGAATCTTGCCATTTAAATTTTGAATCGCAGAATCGTGGAATATATCCCACGTGCCTGTTTCCCTAATTTTCAGATTAGTTCTGATTTATTATTATTATTATTTTTTGATGTACAAATTTTACGATTCATGTACAAAGCAAAGTTTATTAATTTATGTAGAAATTTATTCTTTTATTAACTTATATTCGTTGCATGTTATTATATATTAGCGTCATATATACATTATTTAGTTATTATGTACATTTTCTACTTCTCAAATACAATTATAGGAGCATAATATAAGTGAAAGTAAGAAAAAGGTGTTACAAGTTTGTTACAAAGTTGTAAGCAAATGTTGAACGTACTTGATACGAAAGTATAATAAAATTTTCTATTTTAAACAAATATATCTTATATTTTAAATAATCTTATATTGTAACACACATTATATTTTAAATAATCTTATATCATAATACATCTTGTATTTTAAATTAACAATCTTATATTTTAAACAATTATATTTGAAACAGATCGTTGCTCCTCAGCCCTTCAGAAAAAGGTGAACTCGCGTAAAAGTCGGCGATCCAATTACAAAAAACTGTTATAAATCGGTCGTACACCTTCGGTTGATAGGACGAAGAAACAGAATCTGTCACTGAAGGTGACGTGCGGATGCCCGTTGCTCGAGAGAAGAACCTCGTCTTGTTCTTCGTATTAGCCGAGCTAAGCCAAGACACGTGGCTCATAATTCACGATAAAGTAGCTTGAAACCACGGTTCCTCCCCGTGGTATCGAGCGGACCGATGCAATCGTATATTAATGCCCGAACGCAATGTGTATACGTGTTATCAAGCGGAGTAACCCTTGACCTTGCTCCCATTAAACTCTCGCAAGTGTCTGCGCTTAACTAGAAAGTAGGAAATGCGTTTCTTTCGCTTCGACAAAGTACGGGGTTCTATCGGTGAGAGGAGAGAGAGATAAATCGATAGAGAGCGGCACGAGAGAGAGAGAGAGAGAGAGAGAGAGAGAAGGGAAACGATTCGCGTCTTTCGATCGGTGCAAGCCGCAACGAGCCTTGCCTACGCTATCATTATAGGAAAGCGGTTAGCCGAGTTATTTGATAATTACACCGAATTTGCGGAGGGATAATTCTCGCCAGGCCGTGAGAATTAAGCCGCGGCCTCCCCTTATAATTCTTCATAATTGCTGGATATACGCTTCTCGAGACCTAATTAAGAAATATCGCGTATCGTCAATTGAAAGGTAGAAATAAATTTACAGTTGAACCAACTTCCTTTTTTCTCTTTCTCTCTCTCTCTCGCGCAGGGAATATCGTTGATGACGAAAAAGATTCCACCTTTCCTCTCAAAACTTTCGAAATAAGTTGTTTGTTGCTACTAGCACGATAGGTTTTACTTTTTACTATAAATTTACGAATTTGGCATTGTCGAGCGCTGCTTATATTGTATTATAACAGAATAAATTTCTAATTTATATTGAACGTGTTAAATCATCTTCCTTCAGATTTACGATCATTGTTTGAATAGATGATTTCATGTAAAAAAGTAATATAATAATAAATAATCATAAATGCGCTATTAAAAGTAATGTAATTATAGACACGTCACAGATCAATGTAAGTCATTTTCGACTGAAAATGACATACTTTTTTTTTTAGTAAAATCTTCAATTGATAAAACAGTATTATATGATCACTATGACACAATTGTGTATTGACTAATAAGTTTAAGAACGAGATATTTATATAAAACATAACTTTCTCTGATTGACTTCTAAGTCTCCTATAATACTATATTAAATATTATAATACTATATAATATATAATACTATATAATAATATATTTAAATACATTTTATATTTCATTCTATCAAGTGTCAAATTAATATTAACAAAAGAAAATATTAATTTTCCTATTAATACAAAATATTGTGGCTGTTTGGCACAAATTTAATAAATGTTGCACATTTAATAAATCTATTTATATATAATAGTGTATTATACTATATATATTATAGTATTGTATATTATATATATAATAGTGTAGGTCTTATACCTATTGTTACATTTAATGGTATAGTATTATTATATCAAGAGTGAGTAGACTGTTGATACAATCATTTCTCTAAATAACGAGTAATTTTTATAAAATTGAACAAAAGGATATGCTTTTTTCTGTTTCAGGTAAGTTTTTAACAAAAGTACTCGCTATTTTTACCACTGAGGACAAAGACAGCATTCCAAGTGACTTTAACGTAAGTATTGCGCAAAGTCCTTAAAATTGTTTACCATCGATACAATTTTTTACAATTTGATTTGATCAGAATTTCATTCGCAAGTATATGCGCTAGCAACGTAGTTTTAAAAATGCAGGAACAAATGATTCGTAATCCGAGCTGGTGCAGTCGTTCTAAATTCTAAAAAAATATAACAAAGAGATGTTTATGACAAGGCAATTCGATATTTGGTCGTTTAATGGCTGTGAATATTATCTCCAAGCACACTTGCGCGCGAAATGGTCGAGAAGAGCTCATTAGACGAATGAGCGGTTGGTTTTTAAAACTTAGACACGTACTGTGTTCGACGAGTATAATTTGCTCGCTATAGCTCGCTGATAATTGGAAGGTTAGCGGGTCAACAGAGAGATTAGGTACGGAGTGTAGCGTAACCGTGCTCACGGATTGCTCGTGTATCGTGTCGTGGGTTTACGACACGTCTATCCTTGTCGAATGGGATTTTAGATCCCGATAGACCACGTGACGCGTCGAAATGTAGACCTCCCGAAGTAATATCGAGATTCTCGTTTAGCCTGGTTCGAGTGGTTTGATTATGCAAGCACCTGCGATATCGTATCTTTAAAACGGTTCCACGTAGATGGATAGGAAACAATATTAGAAGATAAAGTCGAACGATGTTCAGTTGTAGGTTTCATGTAATTTCGTTTTCTCTCCTCTATGCATTGATGCATTCAAGAAGTGACATCATCATCAATCTTCGAAATCGAGCGATTTAATATTTTTTTTTTTTTTTACTTTAACTCTGAAGCTTGCTCGATGATAAAATCAAGTGATGTTGAACGAGTCGTAGTTTTTAGACAATTTTGTCTACAGTGTGCTTATAAATCTGATTTCTATAACGTTTACAGACGGTTAACAATTTTATGAGATAAAATGAAGCGACCTCTAATCTCTTTTATGCATTGATGCACTGAAGAAGCGCGCTTAAACATTAATATCTAGGAAACAGCTGCAGTTTTACAAGATAATGTTAAATATTATTGCACGAATATGAAACGAAGGAAATATACATTCAATTTGCTATATACCACATTTGTACGCTGATATATACGTGACAAATAGTATTATACGTGAAATGGCGGCCGGTATTACGAATTCAGTTTGCTGGATATTAACATATATTGAACTTCAGTAGATAGAATACATGGGGATATTACATCGTGGAAACGATGATCATTACTCAAATCACATCATTCCACCGTTGATTTAGTCTTCGACGAGGCAACGCGATTGATTACGACTTATCTCGAATGAACTCGGGGCAAGTTACGGCGATCATTATGAAGTGCATCTAAACACCGTGCTACAGATAAACGCGTACTCTATCGGCTATCGTTGCCCATTAATTTTACATTAAATAACACGGTAAATTGTACATATTGCACAAATAAATATAATGTGGTACATTACAGTTCAACATTTTACAAATTCACACGGCTTTATGCATTTGTGTATTTTCATTCGAAATATTTCAATCAAAATTCATTATTACCGAAATTAATTCAGCATCGAATTTTCGATTAGTCTTTTGTCCAATTAATCAACATTGGATCATTTTTAAAGTGTTTTGAATCTAATTTAAATAATTGAAATATATTTTCATTCTTTCGAAGGTATCACAGTTTACTTAGAGAATCTTGATTTTAATGAAAAAAATCAAGCAAAGAATTAGCAAAGTGACCATGAAGAAAAATAATAAATATTATTATTTTACCACGGCTGTTAATAAATATAATTTAAAATGTGAAATAATGGAACAGAGGGCGGAACAAATGTTAAATTGAAATAATAATTTAAAGTCAGAACGGAATAAAAATTTTCCCCTTTTTCTGTTATCATATTTAACGTTGATGTTTGACGTTAATTAGGGATAAAAGAATATTTTCGAACGATTCTTACACAGATATCTCTAGCTGTTTCAGCAACGGACAAATAGTCACTCGGAGAAATACTGATTCATATAATTCGTCACCTCATTCCTGCGAGGTACGTGTAGTATAATTTCATGAATTTCCGTTCGACTGTACGTCATTAAACATTCGATGACAGGATTTGGTATACATAGCTCATCATGTTCACGCAATTCTAGCAAATAATTCATTGACCTATGGAAAATGGTGACATTAGTAGTATTCGTCTACGTCCAGTAGTGTGCGCACTATACAGGTACATGTTTCAGAAATGATACGAATCGTAAATATTCTGTATAACTTAAATAAAATATAATAATATATAATATCTGACGTTAGTCAATTATTTATCATTGAATAAGAAAATTAAATTCTGTTAAATTTTCAGTGAGAAAATATAAAAAAAAAACATCCGTAAATTTAACTTGTACGAATAACTCTTCTTTTTATCTTTCACAGTGGACATTGATCACTTCTGACAAAATTTGAAAGTTTACGGACTATGTCATTATAATAGATTTACGTGCGTATGGTAGTACATAATTAGACTGCAGATCTTCATGCAGATCTTCAATTTTCGTTTTAATACAATTAAAAAAATGAAGCTTACAATTAGATAGAAATTCATCCTCGTAATTAAATGTTATAACAAGCTTTCTCTGCTTTCGATGTTTTGCGAATTTCTGGTCATGTTACATTTTTGCATCCTCAAGTTTCTTATAAATTAATTTACTTGTTAGAAATTTACGTATCACAGTATAATGTATCGAATAAATATTTAATCATGTAAATAATTAAAATATATTTAAAGTATTTAAAGATGAATGTATTCTCAATTTATTATATGCACTTCATTCTGAATATTTAGACTTCTGTCAATTGCCAACCAGCCGTAAGGTCAGTAATTTGCAGTTGCAATTCACGATACTTTCCTCGCGCAAGAATTTGTTACGTGACCACGTGCAAGTTTGTTGCACACCATGTATAGGGGGATAATCACTGGTACGCATGTTGCACGGGTATAGCAACTTGGTTAAACTTTTTGGCCTTCTTACTTCGATACTTATAAGGGTTTTGTGGAAAGAGGAATGCTCGTTTCTTGGTACATCCGGCATAGAAAACGATAGCGAGCCGTTTCGTCATCCGGTCACGTAGAATCTGTGGCCACTGCAAGTAAATAGGACTGCAAACGTACGTTCATGCATGAAAAAAAAAAAAAGTAAGATCGTCGATCTCCAGCTTGTGTAACGCGAGATTCTGTTCTTACACGAGATTCTGAGTGAGCGCTGGACGCGTGGATTTTAAAGTTAATCACCTCTCCGCTTCTTTTGTAACGAAGGACAAAGCAAATGAAATCGAAGGATATATCGATTTTATATATTACAGTTAAAGAAATATAAAGTATAAAATTTAAAAGAATACGAAATGTATAAAGCGATATAATGAGAGTCTTTGAAAACAATCTGATCGTAAATCAAGTATTTTCTATTTACAAACTTTCACTGGTTTTAATATTCAGAGTTAAACGTATTGCTATCTCATGTTTCATGTAAAATTGTAAATATTGTTATTAATATATTTTTAAACATCGAAGTATAGAAATAAAACTAGGAATATAATTTTCAAATATTGAACCGCTGGATGAAAGATTTGTTGAATTGAATTGTATGAAACTCCATTTAATTCGTGTAATTCATTCCGTTTTAAATATAAAGATGATCGAGCGTAATGATTATAGGGTTGACGTATTATGAGATTTATTTCTTCATACAAAAGACATATTTTTTCTTAATATGTTATATTTCAGATTTAAATTAGTTGAATTTTTGAAATTCACGCGTTTCAACAACATAGAAACTATCGTCATTTTATAAATAGCCTGACAAATTAACGAAGATCCATTTCCCGTTTGAAACTTTTGAAAATTGACAAACACGCGGCAAACTGAGAAAAACACAAACAGACTGATTCGCTTTATGCTGAAAATGGTGACAAAATTTCCTCAAACTCTCCGCTCTCTGCGAAATTAAACAATCTTAAAGAGGCTTTCCACGTTGGATTGATATTAAATTCAACGCGGGCCGTGGAACAACTATTCGAAGCAATTAGTATAATTGATGTAAGTTGGACCACTTAAATTTCCCCTGAACGGTAATTTCTTAAAAGCTTTTCAGCCCGGGCTGATAAAATCAATTTGCTCAATCAGTCCGGATGAATCAGCTCTCTTCGCCCAAAGCAAACAGCTCTTCCTCGAGTTCCTCCCGGCGTTTCAATGCGCGCGACTTGTGCTACTTCCGGTCTTTGAATATAACGATCGCGGATCGCGACACGTCGAAACAAGTGAAAGCTCGAGCGTTGTCGGCAAACCATTCGCAACAGCAAACGCGACATCGTCGTCATCATCCGTGCTTGTACGAGCATCGATTCAGCGTGGGTGTGAGACCACGATCGGATGCTTGGGATCGTTTTCCGGTCCCGACACCGGCGGTCCTCCGTTCGTCTCGCAGACTTCCTCTTACCGCGCATTACGCTGCAAAATCCAATATCGCGTAGAGAGAAACCTCTAGCGACGCGGAAGGCCGTCGGATCCTGGCATGGAAAAAGGCAGTAGAGTCAGGAGCAATTATGTAAATCCACTTCCAAGATCAAGATACATTTCAATCTCACTTCCACCAGTCGGGGCTGCCTTCTCCTCCGCTCCCACTCTCCCTCGCCACCGTCTAAGGACATGCCATTGAACGCCATACGCACGGTATAAAGACGTTGTTAACCCACTCGCGCTGGCGACTGGTTCGCGGACCATAACGAGTGACCGTATACAATAATTCGTCGCTTTCTTCTCCTTTTCAGCTCATGTCGGTATGATATCACTTGACAAAAATTATTAACAAGTGATAAACTTGTCATTTGTTGTGCTTAGGTTACATTTAAGTATACTTAAAACTGAGAAAATATTGCAATTTTTGGGAGAAAAACGTTCTCGACGTGCGTGGCACGTCATTACAGCGTAAGAGGTTAAAACTGCGGATTTTTATGTATGTATGTAACTAAAGAAGTAAATAATCTGAATGGAAATTTTGTTTCTTCTATCAAGCATTGTAATAAATATTTTACTCTGGATATTTGATATGTACATACGTATTTATGCATTTTTACACTTTCAAAAAATGCCTAAAAATCCACAGTCTGATTATAAAAATTAATATTTTCAAAATAGTTTCAGAAAGGCGTATTAAATAGTTTCAGAACGTATATATTAAATTCCAAACTGAAATAACTACGTAGTACATGTCTGCTTTGGTAATATATATTTAATTAAATACTCGGCTATATATTTGATTAAAAATTCTGTGCCATTTGAGTTTAAAAAGTTAACGTAACTTGTCTTTCCTCGAATGGTCGAATAAATAAACCTGATTCCCCTCTGTATCGCTCTATAAATAAATTGTCGGAAATTTTCAATCGACGAAAGATATTTAACCACTTGCGCTGGCAATTGATTGCGGACCGTAACGAGTGACCGAACCGTGCACAATAATTCGTCGCTTTCTTTTCCTTTTGAGCTCATGTCGGTGTGATATCACTTGATAAAAATTATTAACAAGTAATAAACTTGTCATTTGTTGTGATTAGGTTACATTTAAATATACTTAAAACTGAGAAAGTGTTGCAATTTGGAACAAAATGTTCTCGACGTGCGTTATTCCAGCGCAAGAGACTAAACTGCGGATTTTTCTGCGTATATATATGTAACTAAAAAAGTAAGCAACCTGAATAGAAATTTGATTTCTTTTATCAAATATTGTAATAAATATTTTACACTGGATATTTGATATGTACATACATATGTATTTTATACATTTTTACACTTTCACAAAATGCTTAAAAATCCACAGTCTGGTTATAAAAATTAATATTTTCAAAATAGTTCAGAAAGGCGACAAGAACGTATATATCAAATTCCAAACTGAAATAACTGTCATGTACTACGTAGTACATGTCTGTTTTGATAATATGTATTTAATTAAATACTCGGCCATATATTTGATTAAAAATTCTACGCCATTTAAGTTTAAAAAGTTAACGTAACTTTTTAAAGAAATTTCAAGAGAAATTTAAAATTTTAAAGAAATTTTCGATCGATGAAAGATATTTAACCACTTGCGCTGGCAACTGATTGCGGACCGTAACGAGTGACCGAACCGTGCACAATGATTCGTCGCTTTCTTTTCCTTTTGAGCTCATGCCGGTATGATATTACTGGATAGAAATTATCAACAAGTAATAAACTTGTCATTTATTTCGTCTGGGTTACATATAAATATACTTGAAACTGAGAAAATGTTGCAATTTGGGAAAGAAATTCTCGACGTGCGTGGTATGTCATTTCAGCGCAAGAGGTTAAGGTCTTGTGTAAAGACGATAGGCCAGTAGGCTGTCTGCATTCCCCGCAAGTCGTTCAGAGAGCAGTCAATTCTGATTTTTCAGAGGGTCACTGCCACTGTAAATCGCGACGAAGACAGGCGGAGGGTAAGACTCTGGTAACGATTCGAAAGAAAAGAGGGAATTGCTTTCGTTTTTCGTTACCCCTGAAGAAGAAAGGCTCGTCTGCTCCTCTCCGGGAGAAGAAGCACACGCCGCAACGACGTGTTCAATTTGATGATCGAATCCCCGGTGAATGGTTCTGCGGACATGCTGTCGCTGATTTGATAACTCTCAGGATCCTTTTTATCGTTTCGTTTCTCTCCCTCCCGTTCTCGTTTCTTCTTCTTCTTCTTCTTCTTCTTTGACGTCTGGAGAAAGGAGAAAGGGATCTTTCTTTCACGGTCGAGTTTTCTCGAAACGTACGATACGTATTTTATATATTTGTTTCTGTTTCATTTGGTTAATTATGTGTGAATTAAAATGTGCGTGTTATATCTTGCAAAATTATGGCATTTCAATTACAAAATTGTAACATTTATAATTTTACAAAATTATAACATTTAAGTTAGAAAATTGTAACATTTATAATTTTACAAAATTATAACATTTAAATTACAAATTTGTAACATTTATAATTTTAATGTAAAATTATAATGTAAAGTGAACGATACATTTTGAAAGTGGAGGCTTTCAGGTTTCAAAATGAGCCCAAGTTTGTCGTTCCCATTTACAAAATTAGTTGTTACTACAAATATGATAATAAAACGTTTCGATATTTAATTACAGTATTAATGGCAGTACATACACGTATTTAGTTCAGCGATAAACTACGTTTCGTATCGGATCCGTGCGCACGTGTCGCGAACTGGCATCTCCGTCGATTGTTTTTCCTTTCTTCTTTCGTCTTATCTATTTATTCTGTCTCGAGCGTTAACGTTCGATTCGAGTAATAATATCGCGTTTGTTGGAGCAGTGTAAGAGCATGCAAGCGCACACGAAGCGGCGAACGAACCGAGACGCGTAGAAACAACCGATATATATACACGTATAGACGATATTTTCGTTCCGATATCTACCGCTTCATTACCGGTCCCGTAAGGAACGCAGATAAAGTCGTAGAGCTTAATTACTGCTGTGTCTTCTTTGTATGCGAATAAAAAGAACGCCTAGATAAATCACCGGCCAAGGTATTGACTCGCGTCGAGATTCGTTCGTCGTGCAAATGCACCCAGTCGAAAATAAAATTCCTTATTAATCACCGACGTTTTTAGTTCTGTGCTGGTTGAAAATTTTATTTGAAACGAAACGTACTTGAAACGGCAATTGATGAAATAAACTCTTGTCGAAATAAAATAAAATGCTATTTATTTTATTTGACAGTGATATACATAGATAATATATTGATGTTGTTTATTTCAATCATACGAGGGCGGGATTATTAATTAAAATAAGAATTGTTTAAGAATTTGTTATTTAAAATGATATTTCATGCTTCGAAAACTTGGATCGATTGTTTCGAATATTGTTTCAGGCAGAAATTAACTAAAAAAAAAAGGTATGGGGAAAAAATATTAATTAGTATATATAAGTATATATATATATATATATATATTAATTAGTATGTATAAGTATTATTTCTGAGAAAAAGCTGGTTCACTGAAACGTAACATTGAGACACATACGCAACTACTTCGTAGACAGAATTTCATTCATGTATAAAAATAAACAATTAGGAATAATTTCACAGATATAATGTTCAAGTATTTCGTTGTATGAATAATTGAGAGAAATATTTACTTCAAATAATTATTTCAAGTTCATCATAGAAAATACGCAATTAAAATACAGTTTTTATATAATTGTAGAATCGAATTAAATTTCAAGTAATATTTCAATGAATAGAAAAACAAATACTTATTTGAAATAAACAAATGAAACATTGTGTAAAAAATAATATCTATGAATATATTTATATTTCATTTGAAATATTATTTTACCTAGCACTGTTTAAATCATAGTACATATATTTAATATATATATATTATACTATACTGTGATTTGTTTCCAATTCGACTGGCATAATCATGATAATCTCACTGCAAAATATTTTATACAACACATATAATATATCTATTTATAAAATATTCCTGCAATTTTATTTTCGTGTGCAATTGCATATGCAAAACATAAACAAAATTCTAACAATAAGACACTTCTGTACACGATATACATTTCAGTATAATAACACAAAATGAAATGAAATTATTGAATCATTTTCAATTATTACATTTAATAATTATTATTGTCATAGATATGTATTTTTCTGTGAAAAATATTCTAACAATTCCCTGTCAATATATATATTCTCTTTTTGCATAGTTTCTCTCATTCGATTTAAATAAACCAGCATACAAGACACACTTGGACCATATTCGATCATACGCAATTAAAACTTTTGACGACCTGCACTTTTTTTATACACTCTAATTTGAAGTGCTCCGTTTGGGTTATGCTGTTGATAATATTCAACAAATGTCAAACTAATTCATTTGAAATTTCCATTTCCACGATATCATTGGATTCTCGATCACTTTTTCGCGAAATTTTTCGAAGGAATGATCTTTCGTACGATGAAATTGAATAGCAGACGATGCTCTCGATCATTCTATGATAAATTTCTTCATGTTTTTACAGGAATACGATATTACTAGCAATGCGAAACTGAATATTGTTTCTGAATAAGTGATTCGATCATTCTACAATAAATCTTTTTGATATGAACCTAGAATTCCTTGAAGAATTAGCAATTCGCGTCAACTGGCAACGCGAGAGCAAACTATTAATGTTTCCATTTGTTATAAAAAATAGATGATACATTCGATCATTCTGTAATAAATCTTTTTACACGAATTTTTATTTTTGAGAATGAAACTCGAATTTTAATCAAAATTATCCATTGTATATCCACGAGAATCGGCGTGAGTCTATCAAAGAAAATGATAACATTCTCTTAGCTTTAATCTCTGCTTTTGTATTTTATTTTATTAATCTTAAAGTTCGTTCTTATACATCAAAACAACCTTTATAACCGCATAGTTTCTTTTTTCGAGAGAGAAACCTTTCTGTTTGATTTTATCGTTCGTAGCCAGTGAAGCTGAAAATCAAGGGACAAAAGAGAAGTCAGACTAGCGACTTGCCATAACGGTATCTAATGGTTCTGCAACTACAACTCACTTATATTTTAGTATGTCCAACAAATACTATAAAATTTCTCAGAGAATAGCAGCCTAGAACGAATTACTGTTCCTGTTTGACGCTTTCGATATTCGAATGTACTTCTCGTATAATAAAAAAAAAGTCGCATGTGCCATAAAAATAAAATTTGGGCAAATTGCAATTATATATAATTGTTGACGAAATAGCACAATTTTATAATAAATATTTGTAATGAGAAATTGGAAAATTTCGTCGTTCTGTTACTTATTTCGATTTCACAGCAAACGCACTTACTCCGCTTTCGGTCTGCAGTTATGCTCGTCGCAGCTTGAAAAATAATTAAGCCCACGCGTGCACGTTTCTCGAAACGAAATAAAACACTTGGAGGGTTAGATGCACGGGGGTACGTTTCGATCATTTGAATATCACGATTTTCGTAGCTCGCGTCAGCGCGCGGGCATTACACAAGTAACCATCGACGTGCTCGTGCTGCTAACCGTGTGCAATCTGCGCAGACACGGCTATCGATTAACGTGATTAATTAACGTCGATTGCCGTATGCCGTGCAATTTTGCCAGCCGCGAAAAGCTGAAAATAAAGTGCAACGACGAATCGGGGCACGGATTGTGCGGCAATCACAGGATCGATAACTGGCACCCGCTAATCAGCCAAATTGCCGGCGATTGTCAAATCGTTTCTGCCTGCCAGCTGCTGGGGGCGACAAAACCGATAGTGATCGAGGAACATTCTCCGTGCGAACTGTCGATTTACGAATCACAATCACTTTCCCATCCTAATCGCGGCCCCACGATTGGTACAGGTCAACTGTTTCGGTAAATTTTTGCAAAGTTTCGACTGTCTTCGTAAATTTTTGCAAAAACAGACAGGTAAATTTTTTACCAAATCGTTAACTGTTTTTGTAAAATTTTAAAAAATTTAAAAGAACAAGTAAATGTATTGGCAGATTTTTGCCAAACCATCAACTATTTTGGTAAAAATTTTATCTGTCATTTGGTAAATTTTTCTGAAAAGTAGATAAACGTTTGATAAACTTTTACTAAACCATTAACGCTAGGTTTATGGGGATTTCTCGTATCTATTTTCCTGTTTCTACGAACACCATTGTTAAATTGACGAGCGAGTGGAAACAGGCATTTCTCGAAAAATCGATTTAATTATTTTAGAAACAATTATATTACAAATTTATTACTACGATAGTATAGAGTTATTAAATGTTTATTATATTAACATTATACAATATACACAGTGAACAATATGGGATAAACAACGAGTGTAAACGTGGCGCATTTGAGATAGATCAAATTTTTTTGCTTTCGAAACAGTAAAAATATCTCCGTCGAATTATGTCGATTTTTATTTTTGCATTACTTTTGCATTTATGGTAATCTCGCGAATGAAGCAAATTTATTGGGATTATTTGTGAAATTAGTCGGTTCGTTCATTTGTCAAGAGCGTTCATTGCGCGTGTTGTATAAAGTTGATATGTAACTAATATCATAGAACTGAATTTGTAAGTTAATAGTGTACAATTAAATCGTTTCTAAAACGAGCTAAATCGATTTGCGTGTTTTCGATCGTAGAAATAAGTATACAAGGAAATGCCCGTAAACCTAGTGCTGAGAATTATCGAAAAGAATTACAAATTACAAGAATTATAGATTACAAAAATTTATCAAGATTGCTGATTTATTTCGACAGTGATCAGTTGATTAATGACTACGAATTAATGATTACTGTGATTAATATTTAGCAATTGATTGTATTATGTCGAGTATATAGAAAAAAAGTTATATAGAAAAAAATTCGCTTTTGCTATTAAAATTTAGTAAAACTTAGGTTAAAAAAAATTATACATGTAACTTTAGCACATTTTAGAATATTTCAAGGTAACATAGAAGGTAACAGTACATACATAGCATGTACTTGAAAGTAACGGGAATTGTTCGTATATAAATTATTAAATAATTTATATATCTATTATTATTATTAAGTAATTATTAAATATATATTATTATTTAATTATTAAATAATTTATATGTTATTATTATTAAGTAATTATTAAATATATTAAATAATTTTTAATAATAATTATTAAGTATTATATATATATTATATTTAATTATTAAACAATTTATATATATTATTATTAAATAATTATTAAATATATATTAAATATATTAAATAATTTTTAAATATTATATATATTATTATTATTAAATAATTTATATATATATATATATTATTAAATAATGTGTATTAATCTGACACAGTCGATACAATGCAATGCAATACAGCAGTTAAAGCGCACGGTATAATTAAACACACCGGTGCACATTCTCAAAGTAAAACAAGACGCTCAGGGGGAGGGTTAAGTATTCGGCCTCGCCCTGCATCTCATCGGAACCATAACTAGGTTACCTACTGGTGAAAGATAGCCGGACTAACCGCATTCCGCGGCGAAAGCTTCCAGTCCGGACCATCTACGAAGGCAACACGATGTTAGTTCATTGTTCCGTTGGCAGAAACGTTTCATCATCCGACACTCTCGATACGAAGTGAACGAGTAGAAGGAGCTTGCGTTGGCTGCAGCGAGCAATGGCGGCGCGTAGGAAAGAAACGGACGCGAGCTAGTAATTCCATCAAGGCTCGCGGTGTTGTTTTGATTTCAATATCGCCAGGAGGGATCCTCCTCCCCAGCACATACCCAGTTTGCCTGGTTATGTTATCCAGCTTGGCGATGCTCGCCCCGGCCCGTCGAAAGATTTGCATTCTACTCGGGCGCGCTGCGACTCCGGCTCGTTTCACTTCCTAGGATTTACGTTATTTCAGCGAGCTTCCTGGCGTGCGCGACGGGCCATTTCATAAACATGAAAGTTTCGTGACGCAGGTGGAATAGCAAAATGAGTCAAAGTGATATCTCTTCACCGGTAGAGACAAATGACGGCAATGATATCACTTCTCGGCACGGGGATACGTAATAACGTTTTGTTCTCGTTCTTCTTGTCCTCTCTCTCTCTCTCTCTCTCCCTCTTTCCCCTTCGTTTCGTTTCTTATTCAGTTTCTTCTCGCGTCTGCCGCCGCTCCGGAAGTACATGCGTTAGACGTTTTCGGGGGAGATTGGAATGAGATGCTTGTACTTGGCAAGTGTAAGTGTAACTTTTTTATTTATTCTTTTTTTTTTATAGAAGGAAATAGTAACTAGAATAATAATTATATTATAATTATATTGGATAATATATATACATATTAAATTATATTAAATAATATGTATATATTATTATTTAATAGTAACTATTATATATAGTATTTATATAATTTATATAGTAACTGTTATATATAGTATTTAATTATAATTATATAATTTATATAGTAACTATTATACATAGTATTTATATAATTTAATAGTAATTATATATCATTGTTAATTTAATAGTAACTAAAATAGTCACTAAAATTGTTATTACGAGTAAAGTGAAGTTATCTTTTAGAAACAAAGGTGTACATGCAAAGAAAGGAAAATAATTTTACTGCGACTATTTAAAATTGAACATTAATTTGCGAGTAAATTGAATATCTTGATCGACTGTTAGATATGTTTGCACAATGGAGTGAAGTGGTTCTGTTGATGAATGTAATCCTGTATTCGTGTGAATCAGCTTATCCTTCGATATTTAGTCCAAGATCAGTGCTCCGTTGTTCGAACATTTAAGTTTAATCCACTCATTCAGCTTGGTGCTCCTTTCTTTTGTTACAAACAATGTGAACAATTGTAGGATTACGTTAAAAATTTTGAGATACATAAATTGCAAAGCGTAGTAATAGACGAAATTAAAAATAACTTTAAAGTATGTACATAAGTTGTATGACACAATACATAGTAAGAGGACGCAAGTGGGTACATTATCTCCACCCTATGTAGACAAAAATGAGACATCAAATTTCCCTTGATATTTCACGTGATATTCTTTCTGCACTTTCTGCTAAAATCAATTACTCGTGGAAAAAAATCACTAGTTTATACTACCAAATTTTTACAAATGACGCGTGTCAATCGTTAGGAGAGAAATAAAAACATAATGTCGGCCATTTTGTATTTTACACAGACTTCTTTCCATATTTATCGAATAAATGAATATTACACAGTTTATTTACTAATAAGGTGCAAAATAAAAACAATACTCGTCGAAATCTCGCTTCGCGTTTTTGTTTTCTTATTCATTCGCGATTATTATTAATCGGATCGATCCACACTCACTTCATCCCCTCATAAATTATATTTTGTAAATTCCCTGGCAACTCGTATCAAAGACTCAAATTTTATTGTATGTAAATTAAATTTATTTAAGAAAAGCAACTAGATTTTAATAAACACGACAAACATTTAATTTCTAAATATAATTTATTTCTTTTATTTTACAAATAAAATTACTTTATTACTTTCTAATTAATTTCTAGGTATAATTTATTTCTTTTATTTTACTTTATTTCATTTTATTTTCTTTATTCTAGTTTCTTTTATTTTATTTTACAAAATTACTTTATTACTTTATAATTAATTTCTAAATATAATTTGTTTCTTTTATTTTACAAATCGTAAATAAATTTACAAATAAAATAAAATTTATTTTCCAAACAAAAAATTATATATACATATGCATATATATATATATATATATAAATCATTTACTCTCAGATATCATCTCGACGCTCGCACGTTATTTATTTCCCGTCAAGCTGCTGCCATATAAACTAGATAAACACGTCAGAATTAAACAACAAAATTACGCGAGAAAATTGTGACGATCATTCTGTTTAAAACGGGCAAGCGTGTTCGGTGAAATACACATGATGCGTGGTGTGTGATATACGAGCAAGCAAAAACGAACCGCCACGGCTATCGTCGTTTTTGTATCGTTCGTTGTTAAACGGCTCGTCATCTGCCACGGTAATTCACGCTTTGTGATATTGTGTCGTGAACCGCAACGCGCTGGCTCTTGTAATGCCCAAAGTGGCCGGTGGTATACTAGGCGCGAGCAGTGTTATCGTTTTCAGTAAATTGGAACGGACCGATCGGAACCGTAACGAATAGAGAATCGTGTTTCGCTGTTTGAATTCGAAACAATGATCTCTTTCGGAGAACCGTAATATTCTAAATAGCGATACACGATGTTCGCTGTCGCGCGAACAACGTGAATCGAGTATAAGTAAATATATAGGGACGATTTGATGTGGTGTGTTTGTTAATATTTAGCAGCGCGTTTGTTTAATAGTATATTTAATATTCGTCGTTTATTTATTCAGCTTGCGACACCTTCAATCTTAACATTGAAATGTGTACAGGTGTCTTGTGACTTTATGTGAATCATAATGACGGACGTTCAATTGATAATTAAAATAAAGATCGTAGAATGAAATCAAAATCGCTTTTTTTTTTTTAATCCACGAAATAGCTGAGATATTCCATTTCAAATATATAATAATTTTGTTATAATTTTTATTCATCAAATATATAATAATTTCGTTATAGTTTTTATTCATCAAGTATTTATATTTTGTTCTAGTTTTTACTATTGTTCATCGAGTAATAATAATCGAAATGTTAAATATAAACACATTTCATAATTTTATACAATCTTTACCGAGTTGCTGTATGTAAAATTCGAGTCCATTCAAATTTATCACAGGAATTCTTACGTTGAGTCGATATTTTTAAACTGCCAAAAAAAAAAAAATAGTTGAAAAATAATTTGTAGTGCATAATTATTGGTATATATAAAATATAATTACATATATATATAAATACACATATATAATAAAGTTATAAATATAAATATACATATATAACATAATTATATATATAAATATACATGTAATATATTTATAAATATAAATATACATATATAATATAGTTATAAATATAAATATACATATATAATATAATTTTAAATATAAATATACATTTAATATATAAGTTATAAATTACATATACAATATACATATAATATAGATATATATATATAAATATATATAATATAGTTATATATATAAATATACATATAATATAATTATATATATAAATACATAATTCACTCTGTCTGGGCATGTGCAAATTACACGTAGCGAGGGAGTTGCATAGGACACGGTTTATGGACAGGCGGAATTCTCAGTGAAGGATTGGACGAGCTCCGTGAGAGTTCTCGGGGGTGGGTAAACGTGGACAAACCAGTGGCGCGCGATTACCATGGCTTTCGTATAGCTAACACCAGAAGCCACTTATGGAAAGCGTGGACGGAACCGATGCCACATTGGGATCGCTGGGAACCACTTGGATAAAGGGTTGCGCATCTCGTAACCTGCTATCCGAGGCGATACGCCTCAAGCTGTGAAGGTACTATCGACGCGGATTACCCGTTAGTTAAACTGCCAAGTAATTTCACGATGGGTGTTCGATAGGATTACGCGAATTCGACTTGACGTCGACTCGTCTGTCTCGATGATTTTTGGGGAACAGGATAGATCGATTTACAATTACGCGAGTTAAAGACTCTAAATCGGGGATGTCTCTCTGTCGGGTTCGCGAGCTGACGCGAGGATAGAGTCTAGTCGACGTGCACGTATTTAATGGCACGTTAAGTATAGACGTTGCTATAACAGGGAATTGAACTTAATCTCGACGAGCGACCCAGTCGCAACTTTGTCAGGAATCAGGCGAAGTTATTGGACAATCTTACCTGAGTGACGCAGCGCTGAACTTCTGGGGCTTTAATATTTAGATCTTCATTTTGCTCCGAAATTTCATCTCTCAGTAGCGAGAAGCTAATACGCGTCGGATTGGTGCACGTGGAATATAATCCTTCTTCTTCTATAAAATGTCCGAAATTTCTTTGAAACGTCGTACACTTGATTAGAGTATTTCACGCTTCCAACGATTCATGCCAAAGTGTCATTATTTTAGAAAGTTATCAGCTCTAGAATTTAGAAGTGTTCAGAATTCACGATGATGTTACTGTTTCTTTATTTACAGTTCATTTGTCGAATAATTCAGCAATTAATTAGGCAATTAAATAATTTAAGTAATTAAATATAAAAATGCCTCCAATCCTTTTTAAATATTAAGTTCACATTTTCCGGAATTTTTTTTAAATAATTAAGTTGGAAAATTAAAGAAATGTTCTAATTATTTGTTATGATTAGTTATGAGTTTTCGACGAGTTGACGATTAATATACGTGATTTATAATAAATTTGTCCTTGTTTAACGTGGTTAATAATTGGTGATAAATAATTATATGTGAACTTCCAAAAGATATATTCATATATAATATTATACTAACGCAAAGCATACTTTGGATCTCATCTTGCTGTCTGTCTGCCTTCGTGCATAACACGAGAAACAAACTAGAAAGTTCAAATATTAAGAAACATATTACAGACAAATAACGATCCACATTTACCAATTATAAAAGTTGCTTCGTCACGACATTATTATTATGTATTAATAGAGTTATTGCAACAAGAGTATCGTTTTTCATGATTAAAATTATACATTTAAAAGTAATGTATGCAATACTGTTTCATAAATTGTTGCAATTATTGATATTTATGACTGCTGTAATGTTTGATTGCTTTAAGTGCAATCCAAGCAATCAGTCATACATTTAACTTGTGATAAACAACTGGTGTGAACTATCAATAAATTATTGGAATAAGGAAAGTGAAATATTTCTCCCCTTTTCATTTTATATATTAGTATTTATATATTAGTTTCCACTAAACGTCAAAGTACGAATACTCCGGAGTATTTGGTTGAGCGGATAGATTACCTGTCCAAGTTTACATTTAGACTCTAGGGTATTTACATACATGTATGAACGAATTGCTAGAAACTTGCGAAGATAGGGCACGGATATCTTATTTATAGTTGCACGAAGTGTACGTTAATTTCGGCAGTTTATACAGACAACTTCATACTGGCGATCTCTGGCAAAGACAATGATTTTTGTAGACTCAAACATTCAAATGTAACGTTATAAAAGTCATATGAACCGAATAACGTGTAATCGTTTGCATTTTTTATAAATTCAAATCTGTTTAATCATGATTAAACTATTTATCTTACTTGTCATGATTATAAGTAATTATGATATATAAGTAGTAATATATAGACAGAATGTATATACGTATAATATAATTGTGCAGAACATGATTTTTTCGCGACAAAATAAGGAAAAAAGGAATAGACAGGCATTTTTCTCATTCGAGAAAATTATATCTGAACTTGACAAATTCTAGATTGAATAGTAATAAAGAATTAACGTGTGCAAATAAGCCGGAAATGTGGAATAAAATGCTCCGTTTTTGTGAAAATTATGCTTAAATGTTTATCAAGTACACTTGTGCGAAATTAATTCTTAATTAAACATTTAAACTCTACATATTTAAACTCTATTTTTCGTATTGAAAACGAAGCTTTAAATGGAGAAACATTTAAATTTTACGTATGTTTTCTCGTATAACCTTACCTTTTACTAATCATGTTTATTCACGCGTAGTCGATAATCAACCAAATTCATACGCACTGAATGAAATTTCAAATTCTATATTCTCATAAACTCTTATGGAGAAAATTTGTTCTATATTTTGCCCTAACTTTTTTTTTTTTTTATTAAAAAAATCATCTCGCGTCTTATACCTTGATACATTTTAAATCTACCTACTTACAACTTGATAGACACAAATCGTTGTCCCACCTAAAGTGAAGTACCTTGTCTAGATGCTCTCTTGTAAATAGAGAGATTGTTATGAAGTACATTTCTCGCAATGTATATTACATTATTTGCACAGATGCTCTTCTGAAATCTCAATCCATATTTAATACGATAAGCTGGCTTCAAAATTTAAATACCTGTTTAATATCTGGTAAGACAGCAGAGCAACGTTCTTTGCTCTTTAAATCTGATGTACACTTGGCAAGCAAATAATTTATACGTTTCGAAACTAAAAAAGTTAAATAATACTTGATTAACAGTGATTAAGTGATCTGTAAAGCGTGAATATATTAAGAATTATTAATATATATTAACATATGAATATAATTATTATTAAGAATTTTATTATTATGTCTATGATAAGTACTGAAAGTGTCTTAAGGCTATTGAGCAAAAGCTAATAAACTTGCTTCCAAAGTCATATGGAGAAATAATACAATTGACAATAAACTACATATATATTTGGGAATTTTTTTTTACATACAAATCTTACATTTATCTATGTCCTACATGCATACATAACAGTCTCTTCAACTAGTCAAACAACATTAGTTAGCTCAAAAGTGTTTTGGATTGAATACTTCCCTTTGAGTTTTAAATTTCAACAAGAGTTTTAAATTTCTATCAAGTTATGAATTACTATTCAATAATATCAAAGAATGGAAAAATGCGTTTAACTGAATTAAACTCGCGTGCCTAAATACTTAATATAATAATTTTAAACTACTACACTTGAAACATTTGTATGATAATCTTCGAAATAGAGTTTTGTATCAACAGGCTATCTTACAACAGGTCAATCATCTATTGAAATGATTATATTTTTAAAGAATATTTCATTCTGTGCAAAAGTCTGCAGAACATCAGTTCAAATTCATTAGCGAAAGAACCCATCTTTCTGGTTTGTGACTCATCCAGAAATAAGTTTAACAGTTCAAAGAACAATTGCTTTTTCCTTTTTAATTTCTCCCTCAGTGTCGATTCGAGTCTTTTTGAAACTCGAAAATTCGTTTTCTCGTACGCGACCGCGCTTCACTGCCGTGTTACCAATCAATGTCTCTGCTATACGTTGTTTCCTCTGTCGTACATCGTGTCCTTTGAAAGCTTTGATGAAATTCGCTCCATTGTCTGTAATTGTCTCCACTATTTTATTTCGTGCTATACCGGACACTGTATGAATTTCATGCAATAACTGAGCAATTCTGTCGAAACGAATGAGTGAATGCTATGAAATCTTCTGCACGCCGTATCGATTTTCGTACACAGTTATTTATTTATTTATTTTTTCCCTCTTTGCAAAATGGAACAGTGGAACTTTTTTTCTTTCTTGACCAAATAATCGGCCAAATGTTAGTTAGTTAGTATGCCGAATACTGTACAAGATTTATTTTGCGTTACATTCCGTCGTAATTTTTTAATTACAAATTCTTAATTGTATAGTATCTTGCTTGTTAAATTGTTAATTAAATTACGTTTAGAATTTTATTCATAATAAATTACTTGATTAAAATTTTATTTCTGATTAAGTGACTTTATTTAGTTAAATTTTTTTCCAATTTTTTGTAACTAAAGAATTTTATTTATAATAGATTACTTAATTAAAAACTTTTTAAAGACTATTTAAACACTTAGATGAAAGCGTTTGATGTACAATTTTTTAATACGATAAATATATATATCAGAAAATATGATATATATATTTTTAATACCTCGTAGCGGTAACCCTTGTATTTTAATCAACGTTTCAAACGTTTAGAACGCTTGATACCGTCGTTTCCAAATAACTGAGGCTTACATTCTGCCATCCTTCGCGTATTCTTATTTTTCGTTTTTCCCTCCGAACTTATAGGGATTATCCTGATTTCGCGGTCTAGTTCATCTGATAAATTTTCTATCGGATTATGGTCGAGAGATTGTAGAGGAGAATGTAATACTTCTGGGTTACTTTAAAATAGAAATTCCTGTACTAAGCGAGCCGTATGTTCCGATAATCGTACGTACAAGAGCTGCAACGAGATTCTCATTTGAATAGAAATGTAGCGAAGCATAAGACCATTCCTTTTGGATATGCAAAAATTTCAAATTTCATAATTCGACTTGTTTAGATTCATAGTGAGTTTATTCGTCAATTGTTCCTAGACTTGCAACTACTAGACTGCGGATTTTTGTGCAAATTCGTATTTACATACAGCTAAGAAGGTAGAATCATCGTAGAAAGTCATTTCAGTTGCTAAACATTATGGAAAATGTTATACTTTAAGTTTTATTTCATATATTTGTCTCATGTTGCGAGCGTTCGGCGAAATTTTGTATAATTATATAATCCGCACTCTAGTAATTACTGATCATAACGATTGTTTACTAATTTTCTACGACATTCATTTCTAATAAATAACTGATGCTTCACAAAATCTGTATAAATCTTTTCGATATTTCGATCGTTGTGAAACTCCAACAAGTGAACAACATTCTGCAGAATCTTCAGCCACTTAATTATTGTAATATTAGCTAGTCTTTCTATCATCATCTAATAACTGCATAATTATTTATTAATTATTGTAATATCAGCTATTCTTTCTATCACTATCCAATAACTGTATAATCACATTATTATGTTTATTAATTATTTATTAATTATTGCAATATTAGCTATTCTTTCTATCACTATACAATAACAATAATTGTGTTATTATGTTTATTAATTATTTATTAATTCTTGTAATAATATTAGCTCTTCTTTCTATCACCATCCAATAACTACATAATTATATTATTATGCTTATTAATTATTTATTAACTTTTGTAATATTAGCTATTCTTTCTGTCACAATCCGATAACTACATACATCAAGGTCAAATTAAAAAGATTCATTCGAATTCTATTTTATAACTCGATAATTTGAAAGTGAATAGTGTACGAGCTGAAAGTCTCCCGTTCGTAACCACAGTTATATAAAACGTTTTATTTCTCCCTTTTATCTGTCTCTTGGCGTACGACAACGAATAAAATTAAAAAGCGAAACGCAGCGTTGGCCAGATTTTAATACAATACGTCGGGACAGTCGTGCTGTACAAGCGTCCTTGGTGGTACAGCCGTAAAACGGGGCGCGGTCGATTGAAAAGGGAATAAATCTGCGACGAGGGGGATGTGACTCGGAGTTATCGCACCCACGTGTAAGTACAACCGATCGAGTGCCAGACAACGTGATTCATCGCCGCGTCGTATTTGCGATAACGAAAGTTACACTGCTCATTGGCCGTGCGTGTCAACAAACGGATCCTTACGGTCGATGCAAGTTATATCACACCATGGTTCAGCGTTCGCCGTCGAAATGCTGAATCCTAACCGCGCAGTCGGTTCGTTAGGTCGAAACCTGTTTCCCTGGTGTTGATATCATTGACGTGAAGGCAGATGATCTCAAGGAGACATCCCGTGCTTCCTGTTTGATGTTTAATCGAACAGTAGAACGCGTCGTAAAACAACTATGTCTTTTATATTTGCATACGCATCGTTTGTTACGTTCACGAGGATCATTGAAGTTATAGCTCTTCGACTAATTGTTATTTTTATTATGCATAAATTAATTTGTACAATTATTATATATTAAATTATCATATGATTTAATTCAATTTATCTATTTACTATGTGATTTAATATTTTAATTTATATGATATGTAGTCATTGGATATTTAAATGTTTTTTTGTTATAATAAATAATCTCGAAAGTTTTTGATGTATAAAATTCTTTGGTGGTCTTGCACATAATTTTTTTTCATTGATTGATATTTGTAATATCTTCCTTTAATTGTATCTGTTGTAAGTCATTCTATGTATCGCTATTCCGAATGTTTTCTTTTTCATATGATTTAATATTTATATACGATATGTTTATATTTTATCGGTTTGTACAATATGTATGTATATTACGTCTTCACTTAGATTCTAGAATTTTACAAAATCTAAAGAGACTGATATATTTCTAACATCGCTGGTTAAGAAATTGGAATATATTTAAATATAAATCATGCCATATTTAAATATAAGTCTAGATATACTTTCCAGTTGTTAAAACTAATGTGCAACGATAAAAGAACGATTTATTTCAAAATTTAAATAGATAAATCACTAATGAAATTTTTACAATTTAAAATTGTAATATTTTATATTTTAACAATTTAAAAAGTATTCGTAACATCGTGATGAATCATTGCTTGTTGTGTCAATGAATCAAAAACTGGAAGTCGTGTTAACCTCTTGCGCTGGAATGACGTGCCACGCACGTCGTGAATTTTTTCGTCCCAAAATTCCAATATTTTCTCAGTTTTAAATATATTTGAGTAAAAAATAATAAATTTATCACTTCTCAATAATTTCTATCAAGTGACATCATACCGACGAGTTCTAAAGAAGCAGAAAGCGACGAATTATTGTATACGGTTCGGTCACTCGTTATGGTCCGCAATCAGTTGCCAGGGGTTAACCTCTTGCGCTGTAATGACGTGCCACGCACGTCGAGAATTTCTTGTCCCAGAATTTCAATATTTCCTCAATTTCAAGTATATTTAAGTATAATCCAGGCGAAACAAATAATAAATTTATCACTTACTTGTGGAATGCGTCCGTCCGTCTGACGTGGATAATAATTAAAATCCGTTACCCCAAGTATCCCATTGTATCGTTACTGTCACGTTCGGTCCACGAACCTAGGAATAAAATCACGATTCATTCATGGCAATCGAGCAGAAAACGTCGAGTGTTTCCTCGATTGCAAGGTGATGTACTAAAATGGACACGTGGACGATGATTCTTAAGTTTTTGTTCCAAAATTGTAATATTTCCTCAGTTTTAAGTATATTTACAATATACTAAAATTTATAATATATTTATAATATTTATAATGTGCTAAAATATATTCAAGTTTTATATTATTAATAGATATTATTAAGTAAGTATTAAGTGTATATATATACTTAAAATAGGCAAAACAAATAATAAATTTATTACTTCTCAATAATTTCTATCTAATGATGTCATACCGACGAGTTCAAAAGGAAAAGAAAACGACGAATTGTATACGGTTCGGTCACTCGTTATGGTCCGCAATCAGTTGCCAGTGGTTAACCTCTTGCGCTGTAATGACGTGCCACGCACGTCGAGAATTTTTTGTCCCAGAATTTCAATATTTCCTCAGTTTCAAGTATATTTAAGTATAATCCAGGCAAAACAAATAATAAATTTATCACTTTTCAATCATTTCTATCCAGTGACATCGTACCGACGAGTTCAAAAGAAGCAGAAAGCGACGAATTATTGTATACGGTTCGGTCACTCGTTATGGTCCGCGCGAGTGGTTAAACAAATGAGTGCTATATAAATGTACGTACATGTTAAAGCTAATAGTCAGTAATAATAATAATAAAAAAAAAAAAAAATAAAAAAAATGAAAAGAAGAAGCGCCAATTTATTCCAAAGTGTGCAGCAAATTCATTCTAAAGTATTCAGCATTTCTTCCGACCAGAGAGTAGTAGACGGCGGTAATTATTAAAATCACAGATATAAATGTGAAATTAATACGAGCATCGTTGGTGCCGCGCGAGTGGAACGAATGGATCGAAGTGAGACGCGAAAGGAAACGAGAAACGTAAGGACGGGAGAGGATGAATGAATGAAGCCATTCAAGGAACATGTTTATGCGCTCGTCGCTGGCGAAGGAACAGGCTAAGGCATGCCGGACAGCGAGCAGCAGATGGCGCTGCGAGAGGAATGGGATTATACTGGCCGTTCAGACGATAATAATAAAGTGCATAAACTTGTACAATAAATGGGAGCGGCTGATATTGGTTGTTCAAGGAAGCAACGTAATGACACTCGCATGCTCGGTCGCTCGGAGCGTGTGTGTAATTTGAAAATATCACGTAATTTTGAGATCGGTGCGGAGACCCGGCGGTGGTGGTGCGCTGGTTATTACACACTTCGGAAGCAAATTGCGTTCAACCGTCTGCGTTCGAAATAAAATAAGAAGTGGACGAAACGTGGAAGACTCGAGCTTCCAATTTCATCTTCTACTTTCGTCAATGTTCTCTCTCTCTTTTTTTTTACATACACACACGTGCGTGTCCGGAGATAATTTCCACATTGTGCTACTTCGTGTCTGTTTTTCTTTCAACAAGGACGCTTGGATAAAATGGTTAATCAGTTCCTCGTGTGAATCTGACACGGATTTTTCTTGTAAAGGTTTTATATTATTTTGCAACATGAGACGAAGTTCGTGTCTTTTAGACATTTGTTTTCTTAGCATATAGCATCGGCAATATTAATTAATTATTTTATGCGAAAGGTTGTTTTAAAAATGGCAAACTATCGTGGTTTGTAAATGAGAGATAATAAAGATTTCAATCCTCCTTCGTCTTTTAATTTGATTATTGGAGAAGAGGTGATTCTAGATGAAGAGATAAGTCGAAAGAGAAGAACAAGATTCAGTTTAATCATGCGTATTTGAATTTTGTTACAGGAAGGTATAATTAATAAGAAGGGATTCTACGTGTGAAAGTAAGTCGAATAAAATACGTGAAATAAGATTTTTTTTTTGTAAGGAGCTTCCTCTTTGACGAAAATCGAGTTTAAAAATTTATCAAGTACACGTGTACCAGGGCAATTTTCAAACGTATCTAAAGTCTGTTTTCTTGGAAATGAAGCTCTAAATGAGAAAGTTTTATTTTACATTTTTCACATACCTTTGCACGTCGATTAAGCTCCTGTTAATTACTCTTTTCTGTCACGTTTTGAATCAGTCAAATTCCAGTATGCTTTGAAAACGAAGCGTCTTACAAAAAAAGTTTTTCCCTTTTTTTGCACAGTGTATTTTTGACAAAATATATCGCCAGAGTTGCAAATAATTTTTGTTATTAAAAACTAAAACAAATGATGATCGTTAACGTTAGACAATACTAGCAAATATAAATACAAAATATTTATAAATATAGATATAATGTAGATATAAAAGATCCCGAGAGTATAAAAAATTGAACAACCATGCATGAGATTAGCGTTTTCAATCTTGCAGTCTTAATTGAACAGAAATTTGTCCTATTTATTGTTAATAAGAAAGTTTGCAAATCGAGCCGTTATAACATAATTAATTTCTACAATATAGGAATAAATTAAACTGAGAAACCAAGGGACGAACGAGGAAGGGTTGAAACCTTTATTATCTTTTATTTGCAAACAACTAACCGCGACGTGCTTGCTATTTTTGAAACAGCTTTTCGCAGCTTAAATTGAACGCAGCTTGATACCAACTGATCCGAAGTAGGATCAACTCGATGTCGAACAATAAAATACCTTAATGTGTTTGAACATGAGGGTAACTACGCTCGTGGCACTGAAGGACATTTACGCGGGCAGATGAAACCTTGACACAAGGTGACGAGCTTTGCAGGTAGATTCTTAGTTGATAATGACGAGACCACGATGAAGATCTCATCAGTTCCGCGTAATTAGCTCCCACCCCACGTCTACGAAAGTCTGTTACACACGTACATGCCTACGTGATACAGTTGCCTTGTCCCAGCTGGTCGCATGATGTCTTTCCTCAGATGTGTGCATCGTCTCTTATGTACGCGTGTAATCTACGGGAACACGTCTTCGGGGCGGAATTGTGTTGAATTACCATCGTCTCGACAGTGCACTCTGTCAGATTATCCGTTCTGTGAAGATTGATAGGAGACCAATTTCGCTGAAAGAACATATAGTTAAAATAGTTTCCTCGGCAAACTAAACTTTCGTTTCTTTTTGTAAAGAAAAAAGACGTAACCTACGTTTTGCTTTTGCATTTAACAAATCTGTGGACACCTGCGAATTTCTTTTTTCTTTTTTCCACACGCGTTTGTTTCTGTCTCCTCGTCGAGGCGCAAGGATCGTGAGAGTCGAGTGATATCGAAGAAATGAAGAATTTTGCACAAAGCTGGTTATAATTATAGATCGGTGTTCACTTGTACGTTTTAATTGTTAATATCTCGTTTCATGGTTATTAAATGGACGTGAATTATGTATTCCACGAATGACGTGTGGAATGAGTCCAATTAGCGGGCAGTATTAGTCTTGATTTCACATTTTGATTTCCTTTGAACATGCTGTTATTTATTCGATTAGGTTTCGTTAAAGATTTGGGAAGTGGATTTTGAAAATTTAAGGAGACCACGTGTCACAGCGAGATTCTAGCGTAATTATGAATTATATGTGATTTTTGTAATTGTCTGAACTTGATACAACAGTAATTTTAATGTAATAATAAATGTAATATTCTTTAGTTGCTTGCCACGAAACATTTAACTTTTACATAATAAATAATTTCACAAATATTTTTGTTACACTAGAAATGCGACGAAGATACATTCTTCATTTTGCAGCATCATCTAGTTATTTACGCTATTTACAATATCTCTTGTCGATAATGTTCATCTTATTTCAATCAATCTAAGAATATTCCCAAAGAAAATATTCATCGGTGATCATTGCGTGACAACTTGCTAGTATGAATATTTCCGAATATTGATTATCAATTTCATAATTTACGATCATACATTCGATATCACGTCGTATGTGTAAAAAAAAAAGATAGCTTAAAAATTACTCGCAAAAAACGAAAAAATATTAATAAATCTTCTCGTTCCCTCACATTTAAATCACATACACGTGCGCAGGTTAAACGTTATCTAATCGTATGAATTGTATTAATCATTCTTCCAATTTTTTTACAACTCACAATAATACACAATAATAAATCACACACACGCGCGAGTTAAATATCAATAAAATCATATAAATAACATCGATCAAATTGATCAGTATATGTACGTAACAACTTGACCTTCTTTGTTAACTATTTCATTGAAATTGTTAACAAGACGAGACCTCAAACATTTTAGTCGATGCTCGTCCTGCGCGACAATTTGTCTGCACGACCAAGACATAAATACCTTACGTTCGCGTTTAAGCCTCGCTACCGTTAGACATTAATTCCACCTGGTGTCTTTTCGTATGTTAGATACCAACTTGATATCATCTTAGTAGATATATATTTTTTCGGTCATGTTACAAGGGGTTTCCTCCTAGCGTCTGTGTGTAACGTACGTATGCCACTGTGAATGTAAAATGATTCTCTCGTGTGTATGCATCACGTACACCGGACCAACAGTACCGTTAGTAGCGAGTTTTAAATCTGGCCATGCCCAGATAGTATTTCTATTCTCTATTATGTTAAGTAACGACCTTGCGAAATCAATAGCTTTCGCCCGAGCGAAATCACGTAAATTATTGCGTCGCGTGGATCTTGCGTGTGCGTTGTACTCTGCTTTAACAGCACGCGGGTAATCGTACGTAATTTCAGTATTTAGTTTCACTCCATTATCGCGTAAACAGAGAACTCGTGTTACACGCTAGTTTGCTATGTCGTGCGAATTAAAGTAAACGCATTTAAGATGTTTCTTGGAGGAAAAAATATTAAATAAAGGTGTATAAAATATTAAAATATAGGTGTAAAAAAAATATTAAATAAAGATGTAAAATATTAAAATATAGACGTAAAAAAAATATTAAATAAATGAAAAATAAACAAAAAATATTAAATAAAGATGTATAAAGATGTATTAAAGTATAGATGTAAGAGAATATTAAATAAAGATGTAAAATATTAAAGTATAGACGTAAAAAATATTAAATGAATAAAAAATAAGTAAAGATGTATAAAATATTAAATAAATAAAAAATATTAAATAATGATGTATAAATACATTATAAAATACACAAGTATCATATTTAATTTGTAAAACATAAAATACGTTTGTGACTGCTTAGTTTTTTAAAGTCTCTTGACGTATACATACATATGTATAATAACAATAATCCCTCAAAGTTTTATTTCTTTTTTTTTACTTTTATTTTTAATTATGAGATGAATATGTGCCATCTAGCATGTTGACGCATATGCAATAATTACATCATTTACACTTGATCCATTTTTCATCAGATTATCTCTTTCAATTATGTTTATACTGATTGCGAAGATTTACAAAAATTGCAGATAACACGACTATTAAAGATTCATCTCAATTTTCCTGTCACGCAATCCTTTTGTAACCAGGATTTTTACGCATTCGTAGAAAATTTGAAAACGCAAATAACAAGAATATGTAAAACATTCAGAGAAGAGTATTTAACAAATAAAAAATATAATGTAACATATAACAACAAGTAAATAATGTAGCAAAAATATACACAACAAAAATAACATACGAATACAATATAACAATAACTAAAAAGATTCAGGTTCAATTTCCGTGGAAGTTTCAAAATTTCAAAAAGTATCCGAAGAGACAAACATGACACGCCTAAAAAAGAAAAAAAAAAAAAAGAAAGGAAGAAGGGAAAAGAAAAATGAGAAGCATCGTATCGCACCGGTAAGACGTAAATACGTTCGAGTCTATCTTGGTGGGGTCTTTCACGACTGATCTGGGATTTTTCATTCGTAAGACAGACGTTGCATGGCAAAGCTCGGACTTCCGGCATTTCAGTACGTAAATCCCATCGCGAGAGTCGGAGGCGCTTTTATTGAAAAAGTATAAAGATGAAAACGGAGCTCGGGGCGGATAGAAAGATGGCTCCCAGTATAGACAGAGGGGTAGAAAGAGGTCGAAACCAGCGCCAGAAATCTTTAGTGGAAACGCGCCGCGACGGTGCCACTGTTTATCGCGTGCGGACATCTTTATTTGAAACGTCCGTCTCGTAACTTGGCTTACACCGTGGCTTTGCTGCAATCGTGTAAATTCTTGTTTGCGCGCGATACGAGAGACACTGCTTCCCGTTTACGTTTTCCCATTTTTCTTTACCTTTCCTCCTCTCTCTCTCTCTCTCTCTCTTTCGATGGATCTTCCTCCTTCCTTTCAATCGCGGCGAGATGCAAGAATTGAATAATGATCTATGTTGCATCTTGGTGGAAATTGAGTTAACAATGTGTGTATGTGGTATGATTCTACGAGTCTTTGCAGACTATGCTGTTTCGAGCCATACAACAGGTTGCAAATGTCGATGTAAAATAGGAGAAAGAATTATTTTAAATGTTGGAGCATGAATTTTAGACTGTAACTGTTTTCGAATGTGATGAATAACGCGGATCTTTAATTTCATGTTTCTGTGAGTGCAATCGAAGAAATGAGGGCTAAGCAGAAATTCGTTTCCGCTACTAAATACTTTACGGCTTTGATAGTTTCTATAATTTACGTATTAAATTTGTAAATTCATAATTTTTCATAATTTATATATTAAATGTGAAATACATATCACTTATACATTTTGTATAAAAATTTTCAGAAAGTGGTGTTTAATAATAATTTTAAAAATAAATTGGCTTAATCAATTTAAATAATTAGAATAATTAATTAATTAATATAACTTAATAACAACTCAAAAATGTGAAAAAAGATACAGAACTCTGTTAGCTACAGTCAACCACAAATTTCAAAATAACCTAAAACTAATATTTTACAAACCATATATTTTATATCTATTATAATTTCTTAACTGTTCAAGTTGGGCCATTTCGGAACGAAAATGATTTAGATTCGAATTGCTTAATCTTAGAATTTTGAATTTAATTGAATCTTGTCAACGAAGAACGTAAAGTACAAAATTAAATTAAATATCCTAACGCACATTACAAAATGCGTATTGTAACATACGTTAACAACATATTAACGTTATTGTTACGTATAGAAAATTAAAATGACGTAGAACCACGTTCCTGGCTTCTATGATTTGATTTTCATCATTTCGTTTATTTTCATTCATTAAGATCTTACTATTGAACAATAGAGACGACAATGTCAGTCTGTACAACTGTCAGCTGTAATTAGCGCAGAATTTCAACTTATTTATTGGAGACAGACACACGTGTCTCACATCCCATCTTTGATCTAATCGTAACTCGACGACGATACAATGTTCCACGAAACAGTTCTTCATAGTTTTAAGAAGATTTAAAAGAGTACAAGTCTCGTGTGCATTCTTCACGGTTGAGCCTCGATTAAATATTTCTATTGATCGGCTGATAACGATAAGATACTCGAAGTACGAAGTTATGCGCTTTTACACGAATCCATTCTGTCGACAAGCGTAACTCGCAGGCCCGTTAAGGGGAACGGTCTCACATTGCCTCGCATAAACGCGCTCATTGGCGGTGTACATCATATAGATCGTAAGACGATGATAAACTGGACGAAGCATCGAATGTCGATTGACCTATGACCCATTTTGCACGATGCATGCGGCCTGTCAATAGCTGTGCAAGAAATGAAGATGATGAAAGATAGGGAAGATACGCTTCGCTGCTTGAGATATACGTTTGCCCCATCGTGTGCAAAGTGCAACGCGAGCCTAAATAAATAGTTGCCAGAGACGCATGAATACACGTCGTTTCCAATGTTAATCTGTGGCGAATTAGTTGCATCAGCATATATTGGAATATAATAAAGTATATGTTAATTTTAATACTTAGATAATTAATATTAATATTGTTATAAATTAATATTAGTACTCAGATAATTAATATTAATATTGTTGTAAATTAATATTAATATTTAAATAATTAATATTAGTATCATTATAAATTAATATTAATACTTTAATATTAATATTAATATAATCAATATATAATAAATTCCATTAAAAATTAACAACCTGAGATGAATAAATGCATTCGGTTTTCTTTTTTATTAAATACAAATGACTTGATGACTAGCCAACTTCATGGACATATTCATTATTTTTGGGATTTTGAAGTTTCATTTTGAATTGCATGAAGTTTTATTCAATTATTTATTATTTTAGGCTGGAAATAAATTTAAATAACGATATCTAAAGAAAGTTTGTTTTCCTTTTATCTTGTCTTCTTTTTGTGAATACATGCTTTACTGTCGTTTCTCTGTTATCTGTTATTCAACATCGAAATTATCTACCTTTTAATAAAATACTTCGACATCCACGGGTCATAAGATATTATTAAAACATAATTATTTTCAAAATCCGTTTAATGTAAAATTAGGGAATACAAATGTCATAAAACTTGACAATTTTCTACAAAAATATAACATAACAATAATATAATGTATAATAATTGTATGTTATACACGATGCAAATATTCTAATACCAACGTCATACTTTTGTACGAAAAAAATTTCCCTTCTGAACCTAACTAAAAATTTAAATAATACAATTGACAATTCCTGTTTTATAGCCTTCATTGAATAGTTAATCAAAAAGTCATAGTCTCTGTTACAATTGCATACAATTGAACGCTTAGTTTTAATTAAAATGTGTACCTACAAATACTCGGTCGTATAATTTCATACGATCGTTTAATTTCAATTAATCAAATTCACGTTGTATACTTCCTTTCTTTTAATTATTCTGCCATGCAGCGAATCGTTAAAATAATAATTCGCGAGGCTCTCATTCTCACTTTTATCGATCTCCGCGTAATCTCGCGAACTTCTCAAAATTCTCAAGCCTTCACGCCTATCGTCATTTCGTTCTTCTCCCTGCTTCACCCTCAGCGTGTTACACCCATGCCAGATATGTTCAATCCGTCGAAGTTGCAAGCTACACGAGAGATCTCGCGCGAGCAAACTCGCCTGCTAGGCGCTACTTGAAATTTTCAAGCAGGAATGATTTATGAGGAGGCCTCGACCTCGCCACTAGTCGACCCTCGACGCATTCGAGAGACGTACATTTTAATCTTAGTCACACAGACCCGGCCAGACAAGGGCGTTACGGAGCTGTACGACGATCTGAACGACGTCTTCCGCATCGTGGCTGACCCACCATGCACAGGGTACGTCGAAGTAACATGTATTGTATGCACGAGCGGGCAGGGGATGATTCTTCACGAAGAAAATAAGAAAAAAAAGAGAAAAGAAAAGAAAATAAAATGTTGTAATAGTTCTCTTGGAAAATGGCGAAAAAGTTTCTTAATGATTTAACACTGTGGACGGGTGCTAACAGCGACTTTATGGTTAAAGTAATTTTCGTATTAGGTTTTGCTAACATTTGATTTACATATGATAGTTGTAGCATCAGTGTGAGTCTAAATAACTGTCAACACTATTCGAAATACATAGACATTCACGTGATCAGGATAATAAAGTCGCTGTTAGCACGCATGCGTTGAAGAAACTTTCTTGCCATTTTTCAAGAGAACTATTAAGTTCCTTGGCAATGTTTTACGTTCGTGACGAGTAGGATACAATGCAAGAGAAAAAAGAAAAAAAATGTAACCTTGAAATCAATGTATTTCCATCAAATCGAAGATAGAGAATTCACCAATGGTCACCACGGGTAAACTTTCCTTATTGTTATAATTAGAAAATCATCGAAATCGGGAATACGTCCGTTTTCTAAACGAGCACCGAATCTGGACGTCAGTCGCACTTTGTATTCGTTAAATGTTCTAAAAGCAAAAAGAAAGATGGAACGGCGAAGTATACACGTGTCGGGGGAAAAGCTAGGAAATCGCGAACTGAAGATGCTTGTCGTGTTATTCAAAGTCAACGCGTTCCACGTTTATCTGCAGTTACGTCACTTTCTGTGTGTAACCTGAGCTAACCTCTGTAACACCTCGCTGTACCGTGTTTCATTCGTGTCCGGCAAATTCCCCTGTCGGGCGATACACGTGTCCAATGTGCGGGCAACATTCTTCTCACAGTCTCGGGCTTATCTTTGCCGAAACGTAAAACGTTTGCCCTGCTGGCGCGTAGATCCTCATTTGTTGGCTTCGGTTAAATATCAGACCCGGGCGAAATTTCTTTCGAGTAAGAAATAACTCGTAAAGAAATTTTTGAAACAACGTTCTTTGGTAGTTACTTTGGCGAATAATGGATTTCGATTAACGTGACTCGTTTGGTCAATTAAAGGAACATCTGGAGCAAATAATTGGGAAAATAATAATATATATATATAATAATATGTAATAAATAATTTATATAATAATATATATGTAATAATATATAATAAATAATATATATATAATAAATGTATAATAAATGTATAATAATATGTAATAAATAATTTATATAATAAATGTATAATAAATATACAATAATATGTAAATAAATAATATATATAATAAATATATAAATAATAATAAATTGTAGAACTGACTGTTGGGGAAAGTAACATTTATTTGACAATTGGAAACTTGTCTTTGACATAACATACAAAATAAATATCAATGAAAAAAATAATCACCATCGTCGTAATAATAAAATTCGCATGCAGTGGTAGTTCCTCGGAAACGGTTACTTATTTTCTTTATCATCACGCGCGCAATTACGTCATAAATTTGCTTGAAAAGAGCGGGCGACCTCTCCCGTTAAATACGACGTCGAAATGTGCAAGTTTCTGCCGTGATTAAAATTCACAGCCTTGCTTTCGAAATTATTGAAATTTTATTCATAGTTTGCTTCGTGGTACATTAATCTGTTGATCTCGTTCAGATCCCCAATCATTTTGGAACAACAGTTTTTGTTATTTATGGATGTCCATAATCCATGAATAACAAAAATTTTTTTGTTATTTACCCGTTGCAGCAATTTCTTCTTACGAAGAAATAATATCGCATTCGCGGGGACTAAAATCGATCTTGACTTTTAATTTTATAATTATTGGAGTGTCTGATTTAATTAAGTGATATTCAGTTAGAAAATTATTTTAAATATTCTTTATATTAACTTTTGTGTCAGAATGCCAACTTTAAATGTAAAATGTTAAATCTTGCATTAAATTGAATGAGAAAGAATTTGGAAATTGTGTGCTGTTATTTTATTTTAATAAATGAATGCTGTTTGCGTGTAAGCGTTCCATTGTCTGTAGCTATGAACTAATTTGTAGTACTCCACGTAGCGTAATCCGTTTTCGAAATTCGCATAAATCCCGGCCATAAATTCTGCTTACGCTCATTCTCGACGATTTCGGAATTAAATAGGAATTTATATAAAATTAATTTGTGTAAAATTAATCTGGCACACAGTCTAGGTTTAAATAATGAGGCTTCTGAACGTCATTCGACAATTCGTATTTCCAGATTTAGCAAACAAATAAAATTCTGCAAAATATGGTACTTGTGCGTTCACGTCCTTGCACGTAATTGCAGAATTGTTTAAAAAGATTTTGTACGTGTGGAAGTAAATTTTAAAAGTGCAGAAACATACTATTGACTTAAATGAAAAATAAGGACAGTATTTGTAACTCACTGTGCTTGCCTTGCACACTTACATAAACCTAATCTATTTCTGATATGCAGTTACTCACTACTGGTACTTTTAAGTTCATTGACTTATATTTTAACAAATTGCTAAAATATTTGTTTATAAAAGTATTAATAAATTTGTATATTAATACATATTTTAATAAATTTAATTTTAGAAATTAATGTATAATACATCTGTATTTATTTATTAATGTAGTATATTATATTATCTGTAAAATCTGTGAAATATTTATAATGTTCAACCATAATAATATTATGATATTATATAATACATAATATTTACATTTTATTAATCTATTAATCGAAAAAGGTGAATTAATCCATCAGTCAGGTTTCCAATTTTGATTTCAATCAAATGAGCGAGTGTTCGTTTGCCTTTAACTCTGATTAAATTCGTGCTAATATTCTAGTCGTGTATTGCCAGCATTAAACGAGGATTTGCTTTAGACTCATACTTGTTTATTACACTCGTTTAGTGTAACTCATTTATCACACTAGCACGAATTTGGTGCCACCATCTGGATTTATAAATTTTCTACATTTTAATGCATCACTTTTATCTCTGCTTTACGATTAATTGATCATATTTATGTATATAAAAATTGAAATCAATTCATTTGAGATTAAACTGCCTTCATTAAGTGCTAGTTTTATAATTCTAGAAACGTCTGATCGAGTTAACAGATTTTGATCATTTTTGTGCAAGAATTTCGGTATTAGAGAGAAATTTTAATGAACATTTCCAATAAAAAGTACATTCCAATTATTTCCAAAAAAAAAAAAAAAAAAAAGAAAAAACACATTCCAATTCTTCCATGAAGCCACATTATAGAAATCTGCAATCTATAAATTCTCGTAACGTAAAAATCTGAACAGAAATAACTTACATATTTCTACGAATGTTTCTTCAATAATATTCTTCATTTAATCCTCCAAGACGTCAAAGCAACATTTGAGTAAAACACAGGTAACATCAATAAGCGATTTCAATAGTGATCTTGTATGCAAGTGTATATATTTATACGTTTGAAAGTGGGTAGAAACATACGTCTAAAATTAAGTTAATTTATAACATTTGTATTATATTAATTTATCTAATTCATATTGTTTATTCATTCACGTGACTTATTCTGCTAATTTAAATTACACCTAAAATTAATATAATACAGTGTAATTTAAAATTATATTTATTTATCTGAAATTAAATTAATTAATTTGCGCTCAAGCTCTAATTAATTTCATTTTCCGATGCCCCACAAAATGGTTTCGCAAAATACACTCGGTGGCTAAACATATTCCAAAATTAGAAAGCAAAGTTCGCACGATAAAATTTCATCACGTTACATTACAATACGTTCCACGCTGAAAAACAATGCCGCAAGTAAAATTCCCACGCGAAAGAGAAAACTGCAATTAGGGTGGCGGAAATTTCTCCGCCTGTTGATTTCACGCGGTTTGCCATTAATTATACGTGTCAGAGTTGGTAACAAATGGAAACGTGTCGGACATCCGTTTATTTCATTAAGATCCCCTGTGATCCTGCTTCGACGTAATTTCCATCAAAGCGCGATAGGCCACCGTATCGTCTCGGTGAATAATGGTAAAATCAATTTACGGGTAACGAGACTGCGACGACGTTAGGGTTAATATCTGGCCGCTGTTAGACCGCGACGCGCAACGTTCCTTAGGAACTAAATAACCTCGTCCAGTCGACAGAGTCTCAATTTGCGTGTAGAAACGATTAACCGTACAACCAAATGGTTCTTGCTTTGCGTACCACTACCTACGGGGTGTCTCGCTCCAAGAGACCTTGAGCTTTTTATTTTCCAGCCTACTCTTTCAATGTGTACTAACGTTACGTTATATGTATCATATATATAGTACATATATTAATATATTAATATATTTATATATAGTACATATATTTGTATAATTATATGTGGTACATATATTAGTATATTAGTATATTTATATAGTACATATATCAGTATTATTAGTATTATATTAGTATATTAGTATGCTAGTATATAGTAGTATATATATTAGTATCTCAGATATTTATATATAGTACATATATTAGTATATTTGTGTATTTATATATAGTAGTGCATATATTAGTATCTTAGATATTTATATATAGTACATATATTAATATATTAATATATTTATATATAGTACATATATTAATATATTTATAT
Source organism: Tetragonisca angustula (assembly GCA_036937485.2). Lineage (NCBI taxonomy): Eukaryota > Metazoa > Arthropoda > Insecta > Hymenoptera > Apidae > Tetragonisca > Tetragonisca angustula. The sequence continues at coordinate 2,857,167 of JAWNGG020000013.1, forward strand.
ATAGTACATATGTTAGTATTTATGTGTAGTACATATGTTAGTATATTTATATATGTATAGTACGTATATTACTATATATTATATATCGATAACTGACAGTTTTATATTTTATTCGAAACACAATTATAAATTTGTATTTAATTATATTGGAGAAGTCAATGAAAAAGGGAGATAGTTTTATAATAGTTTTCACATTTTATTCAAGTAATTAAATACAAGGTTACACGTTACGAAATTTTAATTATAATTATGTTAAGAAAGACACAACAATAGTCCGTTTTAAAAAAAGGATTTAATATTTAAATCTGTCAGTGTCGGCTGACAAAAATGAATTTGAGCAAGATAATTGTAGTATAACATATTACACAGTTGCATGCGTATACAGTAATTCTCTACTGTATGTGTATGATTGTATAGTGTTTTTTTTTTTTTTGCTAAATTGCATGACAATGTTACAAAAGTATACTATTTAAATAGAAACTCATTTCATTGAATTAAATATTGTAATAATTACTCGTGCTTAGGTAGTTTACATATTTTCTCCATATTATATACATTTTGTAGTATTTTAAATCTTTAAATTTCTCAATGATGCATGACTTATTACAAACAATATTTCTAAAATTGTCTATTTCGCATCGAATTTACAAGAATTGATCAAAAGATTGTAAAAGATTATTAAATATTTTGGAAACACATCAGTTCCAGATAATTATTAAAATCAGCAGTGGGAAGAACGAGAATAGTAATCAATGAACAAACACTAAAGAATCATCTGTACGTACAATCTGCTCAGAATCGGTATTATAGTTAGGTCGATTTTAATTGGGCGAGCAGAACAAGAAAAAAATTATTACTGAAGAAATTTACCAGGAAATTATTATTGATTCAATGAGCGAAAAGTAATTGAGCTTGTGAAAAAGCGAAAGTGTCGGGCGAGGCGTTTTAAAGTTTCAACCTTTCATTGCTGTCACCGAGGATTATTGATCTCAGGTCGTGTACAGGACCCCAGATAAACCGATCGATTATTTATCGATTTAATTAAAGAAGATTAAAAAAGAAGTTAAAAATGATACACATCGTAAATAAAATATCGAGCTTCTGGAAAGAATAACCGTAACGTCGATGATAAAAAGCAGAATGGAGGTGCGAACTGACGATACGAGGAACGGAGCATCAAGAGATCGTGAGATTTTTTAATTAAATTCAGGTAATATTTTAGACCGTGGACAACTTTTATTCGGAACGAAGATAAAGAGCAATAGTTTGAATAATATTTGAAGAGTAACTCCATTTTGAGTCCAAATCAAACGAATTCATTTGCAAATAATCTTTTATTTAATTTGTTAAATTGAATAGGCGAGTGTTTGCGCAATAGAATCAGAAATCGCAAAAAATCATTTGCAGAAACGAATACGAAATACGAGACAAAATAACGATCGTGTATCATTTCCTTTTCTTCTTTTTTTTTTTTTTTTTAAATATAAAATCATTTGTTCAAGTAAAGTGACGCAGGATTATTTCAATATAACACCGGGTCGAATAACACGATGATTATATTAATAAGATGTTAATGATAATCTTAAATCAAATTTTATTATATTAATAATTCAATAATTAATAATTAATTATAAGACGTTATTCGAATAACTAATTTTCAAGTATTGTTAAGTCGATATTCCCCCGTCCAATCTCTTGTTCAATATTCACTTTTTTCGTGAGAATTGTAACACATCTGAAGATGATTACCTGGCGCGTAATTAACGCGTGTAGAACGATCATTGAAACTTGTACGTTGCAATGAACGTTCTAAGCGTTCCATTATCGAAGCATCAAGAAACAAACGGGTTCGCTTCCTTTCGAGCATCCGCAATTAAAAGCGTGAATTCGATTTTCCTTGATGAACGTACCCGGCCGGTAATAAATTGTTGATAGTTTCCACGATTTCTTTTTCGAACGATCTCTCTGTCCCCCCAGTTTCGACTCCATCACAGGAATAAATTGTATTATCATTCGCCGTATTACCATTCCTTTCACCAAAAAAAAAAAAAAAATGTCAAAGAATGGCATTGTATTCCATCAAACGGAACGTTCTTCGACGGAATTATCCGCCATTCGAGCGGTACCGATCGCATTTAAACGATGCACCGCGACATGCTTAATAAGGCTAGAGTGCCACTCAAACTCAAATCCTTTTTAACATGACGGAGTAATTAGAAGAAAACCTCAACGCCGGCAGTTGTTCCAGCGAAGTTACAGCTGCCGAATGTAATCACTGTTCGTATCATATGTATAATCGCTGTTTAAATTTACATTGACATTTATTCGATCCTCACGTACGATAACAGAAGATAATATCACTAGGAAATTTCGACGGAATTGATCGTATTTAATTGAACAGATGTATAAAGAGATTTTAACCTCTTGCGCTGGAACGACGTGCCACGCACGTCGAGAATTTTTTTACCTCAAAATTGCAATATTTTCTTAGTTTTAAGTATATTTAAGTATGACCCAAGCGAAATAAATAATAAATTTATTACTTCTCAATAATTTCTATCTAATGATGTCATACCGACGAGTTCAAAAGGAAAAGACAGCGGCGAATCATTGTATACGGTTTGGTCACTCGTTATGGTCCGCAATTGCTAATGCAAGTGGTTAAGCTCTTGCGCTGGAACGACGTGCCACGCACGTCGAGAATTTTTTATCCTAAAATTGCAATATTTTCTTAGTTTTAAATATATTTAAATATGACCCAGGCGAAACAAGTAATGAATTTATTACTTCTCAATAATTTCTATTCAGTGATGTCATACCGACGAGTTCAAAAGGAAAAGAAAGCGACGAATTATTGTACATGGTTTGGTCACTCGTTATGGTCCGCCATTGCAAGTGCAAGTGGTTAACCTCTTGCGCTGGAACGACGTGCCACGCACGTCGAGAATTTTTTTGCCTCAAAATTGCAATATTTTCTTAGTTTTAAGTATCTTTAAGTATGACCCAGGCGAAACAAATAATAAATTTATTACTTCTCAATAATTTCTATCCAGTGGTGTCATACCGACGAGTTCAAAAGGAAAAGAAAGCGGCGAATTATTGTATACGGTTTGGTCACTCGTTATGGTCCGCAATCAGTTGCCAGCACTGATTGAATATTTCTTATGTTTTAATAGGCACCGTTGCATTTATGAGACTTGTATTTTAATAAATATTTGTTGAAATCAAGTTGAGCATTACTTTTTCATGGTAAAAAGAACGCTATTTGCTGCGAGAAGTTTTTTTTTGAGAATACCAGTGAAATAATTATTAACACGCTGTTGTTTTGAAACATATTCAGATAACTACTCGAAATAGATACTTTCACATTGTGTATTTTAATTGTGACAAAAATTACAAAGTTGTAAAATTAGTATTATATCTTGTACTATCATTTTAAAATATTTATAATTGATGTCTATTAGTATATAAATTTTTCAAATCATTTCAAATTCGTACAAATATCTGTTCACGGAAAATGTATTAACAAGATGCTGTTATCTAATAAAAAAAACACATTCTAATTTGTTCAGAAAGCTGTAACATAATGTGTTACTTTTATATTGTCATAATATACAAAATTATGATGTAGAAATTTATATTATCTTTCGGAATATAACAGATTTATATTGACATTTAATATTATATATATACTTTTAAATTTTTACAACAATTTTAATATTTTGTAGCACAAACATAATTTAACGTTTCTTATACCTCATACTTCAAGATTAAAAGATAGGAATGAATATCTATAAATGTTAAAAGAAGGTGGAAAGGGACTGTAGTACATCTCCATGATCTTTCTCTCAACCCGTGCATGCGCCTCTCAAATTATATCTATTACAAATACCCATTCGCTTCTCCAATATCATGGAAAATCAATTTCGCCGTTAAATATTTAGAATTTATGCCAGGATTACCCCTTTCCGACCGTAACCATCGAAATTTAACTAGACGTAATTTCAGCCGGTAATTATGGATACCCACTTGCATTTGCAAATCCGAGTGGCCCAGTAATTTAGTCGGCGGTCTGGGTCGTTTCTTTTTCGAGCGGATTTCCCAAACGTTCTTCGTTTTAAAACTCCTCCTCGTGTTTCACAAACAAGAAGAAAATGTCTGTCGGTCTGGGCCAAAGTTTGACTACCCTGGCGAGATTGCGTTAACGCCGCGCGCCACTCTGTTAACTCGCGACTGAATTATCGTCAATATTATCACTAGCAGTCACGAACGAAGTTGTCACAGCGAACATTTGCACGAAGCAAACTTTTGCCAGAATTGACGAGCGAACATTTCTAATTTGGTGTAATAGATATATACTTCATCGAAGTCTGTCTATGCTACACTAGAATCTGTTTATTTCGAGAGTCTCGTTCTGTCTTTGCAAATCCAGATACTTGAGGGTATGCGTTCCAACGTGCCAACTTTCGACGAACATTTCCTTGTATCTCTCGTCTCGAATGCTTACACTTTTTCTCAGTATGAACAATCGTTGTTTTTCATTACTGTAAAGCGATGATTGCGCCGCTCTCAAAAAATGAAATGATCAATTTGTAATTTCTGTTGGAAACTTTACAGACGTAAAACAACGTTTTTTTTTTTTTTTTTAGAGATTTAAACGATTTTTCGTAAGAAACTTTGTGTACTCTGTTGTATTATAAAGCTACTCTGTTTCTTTTACTTTACTTGTCTCCGATGGAAATTTTATTATTAGTCGTCGATAGTTCTAACGTTAATAGCACTCTTTTGAAACAAGATTTTAACAAACAATGATTTTAACGATTTCTTTACGATGTACAATGATCTGAAAAGTAAATTTATTATTACGAGTAGTAGAATTCGTGTTCAAAATGATTATTGGATATCAATAGAGAATTATTTCATCGAAGAAAAAAACTTGGGCTCATTGGATTTCATTGATTTTTCTTCTAATTATCATACGTCGAGAAAATCACTATAAACAAAGCATAAATGTCAGCTATATTTCTTGTTTGTTAAATTTTTTAAAATTGGAGTTGTAATATCTTTGAATTAATTGTTTTCAGACAGAGTATACTTAACTTGAAGTATCTTCGAATAAATGCATGTACAAAATCCTTCTGTTTGTTAACAATAACGATTTACTGTACAGAATCGATTTATTCCGCTCGGTAAAATTTTATTCTCTTGTTTTATGACTTGATCTCGTTACGTGAGATCAAATTTCATGATGCATCAGTAATCTTATTTTTATTTCAACAACAACCACGGATGTTTCTACAAATTAAGCTGTATACTCTATAGAATTAGTAGCATAATTAGCGGTATAACACTACGTTTTATTACGTTTTATTAACGTTCGAAGCGAGTAAATTTCAATCTCGACGCGACATAATGAGTGTTCTATTGCCAGCACGTATTTAGAAAATCGTTTCGCCACCATCGCCGAATCAAAATTACCAATCATGCTGCTAACAATCATGAGCAGATAAGATTCCCCAGCTGGCCTGAAGATACACTTACCTCGCATGATTATTGATTCTGTACAACAGGCACTATCCTTTTATCGCGTCCTTGTATCGCTGTACTACCGTGTGGAATTGATTTTTCCACAGAACGATGTCCATCTGTGAATATAATCTCAATGAGTTCAATTATTACTTTTTAACACTTTTGTTGACTCTTTTCTCTGGCCATATTTATTATTACTTTTAAAATTCTTTGAGGCTTTCCCGACAATCCATGGTGCACTTTGTTTCAACATAATATATTGTAATGTCAATTTTTTATATTATTTATATTTAATTATATTTAATTATTTATAAATTTACTCATTTTTATATTTTACGATTTGTACTAATTCGTATTTGCACTATAATTGGAAAATTGTGACCCACATCAAAAATTATTATATTATTATAATAAGAATCATGTACAGTTATGTTATTGTAGTATTGTTTGTAAATATATATTAATATATAAATTATATAATATTATTTATAAATAATAATAAAATAAAAAATTTAAAATTTTATCCAGTTAATCAAATTATATATTGAATATTTATCAATACTTTTATCATATTAACACGATTAGGAATGCAAATAATTCAATATCCATTTGCAAATTTAAATAATTTATTTACCATTTTGTATTTCTTTATATTATATTTCTTCATTTATAATAAACAATTTATTTGACTCAATAGTAAAAAAATAGTTAATTAATAGACCTGTAAAGGTACATGTTTTGGAATAAAATTTTCTATTAGTTTAAAATTTAGAAAATTTATTAACGTAATAAATTCTTTAATTATATATTAATAAATTAAATAATATAAAATTGAAGTCAATAATTCTGTTCAACATATGTATATATTAAATAATCATATCGAATTCGAGCTAACTCCTGCACACTAACCTAATATTTGCCGCGGATGACACACGACGGTAATTATAACGATCGGTTATAAAACGACCGTTGCTTCCGGTGTTCCGGCTTGCCTTTCAACTGCGAATTAGTTGAAATGTAATCAGGAAACCCGAGGGAGGCGAACAAAGAGGTAACGAAAGGGGGGAAAATAATGCGGTGTACGTCAGCGTGTTCGCGTGCGCGAATGCTGTATCTACTGTACGCGTGGCCAAAGACAGACGCAGCTAGGATAAAAACAGATAGGTCGGTCAGATACACGCAGCAGGTAGAGGATGGCTTGCCTGTATGCTCGTGTAAGGTGCTAATTTGCCAAGTACTCGGCACATGCATATGCATTTATACGAATGTTCTGCATTCTGCAGCGTAATATACTGCAAATTGTGCAGCGGTGAGAAAAAGACGGTAGATCGGCAGGGAAGTAAACGGAAATGTAAACGATACGGGAAGGAGACCGCATCCGGTATTTATTGTACACGCGGTGAATTCTATTAACCGTTCGAAGGCGGCAATACAAATTTCCTGTGAACTCGTTTTGGAATTTAGAGAATTTCTTTTAAGTCATCACACTTTAAAAAGTAAATTGTATAATAATAATAATAATAAATGACGTTGAATTTTACCGTTTTAGTTTATCTGATTAAAGCAAACGTGGACGCGTAATAAATCGAGTTCAAATGGTCAATATTTGAACATCAAATATTTCAATTTATAATTTTCGTAGAAAAAAGTTGAAGAAACGAGAATTAAATTTTTAATACGTCACTCGTCTTATTCGTCAGTGGTTAAGTAAAGATACATCATTTCTCAATTGTCATAGTATGTAAAAACATTGAGAAATTTTTCCCGACGACTGACTCTGCGATTGATTTTGAAGATCGTTGACTGAATATTGTCGAATAAGGAATGAGGCGATCTCTACATCATTTCAAATTTGATCAGTAATTATTGGGGATTCTAAAATTCCCAAACTTTGCAATAGATTAAAATCTAACTGTTTGTATAATAAAAGTCTATGAAAATTGTATCCCCGACAGGTGGAAATTATTAGTATAATAATATATTTTTAAAAATCGAAGACTGTATATAACTACGTACAGTCCTGCGGTTGATGATTCTCGAACTAGTGGAGAAATTTGTTGGTAGAAAATTGCAACTTACCTCGAGAGTCTCGCGAAATTGACCTTGACTGTTGCATCGTACCAGTAGTTGCCTACGAAGAAACGAAAATATCTGAGGCTCGCAAATGAGCCGTTCCCTTGTAAAATGATTTCAAGACGTTAACTGCAGATGACATGACATAGCTCCTACGTCATGAAAGCTTTCACCTCCATTAACTCGCAGTGAGTGTATTAATGTTCCATTAGCTCTTACACTGGCATCATTTGCAATATGCACCCGTACATTTTGCAGTCGGTTAGAAAATAAATACCAGGTCGGTGCACGCGAGATACTGTTTTTTAAATACAGCTCGAAGTATTGTCCATTTAATTGAATTTTCTCCAGATTTATAAGAATTATCGATTTGAAAATTTAAAAATTCTCGAAATGAAACTGTTACAGTGTTTGTCTCTTTTGTATGCAGTTTGTAATAATTGTACATATAACTTGTTCAAAATGTCATGTATAATTGAATTAATTATTTGTACATTTTCATTAAAAATTTATAAGAATCGTCGGTTTGAAAGTTTAAAAATTCGTAGAGTGAAACTGTTACAATGTGTTTTTGTGTTTTGTTTTAATTAATCAGTCGTTCAGTCGTAATGGATTGTTTTCAGTAATTTTTGGGACATGTTACGTGTAAATTTATTATAAACTCACGTAACTCATGTAACTATTTTTAGTAATTTGTGCAATCTGTTAGCAGTTTATATGTTGTTAATTTATTGGTATATATAAGAAAATTACAAGAATCAGTTTCGAATTCGTGGCAATTAATAATGAAGAATAACAATCAATGTTTTTATCAAAAATACAACGTACACGATTTATAGAAAATTTCTTCTTCGGCGCGGTTGATGATTAATAACTGATAAATTCAAACTTCGTAGAAACAATATTCCAATCTGACGACTTTTAAATAGAATGAAACGTGGACACGTGGAAACCGCATAGCAAAGTAAAAATAAGAGGTTGCACATACTGTTGGATGACCAACCCAGACAATATCGGATCTATGCTAATAATGACAACGAGCTAGCAACAGTCCACATAAAAGTGGACTGTGAATAGTTAGTCATAAGGGCAAGATCCAATACTTGGTCATCCATGCTCCTTCCCCTTCCACTTGAGGATGATAATCAAATATATATAAGGACATGTTTTACAGTAGAGAGTTAGAATACTACAGAATACTACAGAATACTACAGAATACTACAGGATACTACAGGATACTACAGGATACTACAGAATACTACAGAATACTACAGGATACTACAGGATACTACAGAATACTACAGAATACTACAGGATACTACAGGATACTACAGAATACTACAGGATACTACAGAATACTACAGGATACTACAGAATACTACAGAATACTACAGAATACTACAGAATACTACAGGATACTACAGGATATTACAGGATACTACAGGATACTACAGAATACTACAGGATACTACAGAATACTACAGGATACTACAGGATACTACAGGATACTACAGAATACTACAGAATACTACAGGATACTATAGAATACTACAGAATACTACAGTAAAGTTAAACAGAATAGAGTATTACAGTAGATAGAGACAGACTAGAAGATCACAGAACATTCTATATCATTCTATATCATCCTACATCATACACGACTACGAACAAGGAATAAACTCTTCAGAATTACGGAATCCAACAATACGACACAATAATTTCCAATAAAACGTAATAATCTGATACAAACCGCTTCAAAATGAAAAAGTTTTACGTCCCGTTGTCGTCGTCCGTGTACTCAACCAATCATCAACATAATTCGCAGGCAACGAATTCGACAAAAGGATCGAATCGCGCCTGTCCCGACTTTCGACGCGCGATTAGTTTCGCCGGCGAGAAGATCGATCGTTGAAAGAGCGTGTCGCGATATCCTGTTACGATCGAGAAGGGAAGAAAATTTCTTGCAGTCTGAAGTAAGCGTCGCCGAGAGAGGAGACGGTAACTTTATTTGCCGGGTGCACGATGGCGTCGACCGAGCAATAAACCGACGAAGGATAGAATTGCGAGTTGATGGCAACGGCATATCCGTATCGCGATGCATCTGTCGTTGACGCGCTATATCGTTTCGTTTTCTACCGTGTTCGCTTCCGGTCGACGTTCGACCAAATCGGTCGTCTCCCACCTCGCCGCTAAACCCCATCACGTCCCATCCTTTCCGTACCGTTATGAACTATGATACGTGTCCGTAGTAAATCCCTCGGTACGTCGAACGTGTTCGGCTATCGATCCTGTCCCCGAAAGTCTCGTTGCCGATTGCTCGCCGCCGGTGAATCGTCGAGAGAGAAACGGAGGATATTTCCTTGCGTTTGACCCCCACCGGAGTTCATTCTCGCGCGGTAATTATGGCGCGCTGTTAATGATCGAAACGGCTACGGATTAACGCTAGACGTTACTCTCGTAACGGTATCTCGAAAATGTTTCTCTCTCTCTCTCCTTCGTGCTTCGGTGAGGCTCGAAGGATAAATGGCCATGGTCGTTCGAAAAATAGAGTTGTGCACCGTGTAACGACAACAGGGTTGTTGCGTCGTATGATTAACCGTTTACTTTGGCCGGTTTTTTTAATGTCACGGTAGAACGAGCCGGATGAAAATCGGAAAGCGCGGTTTCCTCGGCCGCTGAAGCGGGGTGGCATTTAATAAAGCAAACCGGGGGAGAATGGGGCGGACGCGATAATTACGGTTAACGTAATTTAGCCAGTGCGTGTGTAAAAGCGATTACATTCAACGTCGCGTCTCTCTTTCACGGTCGTAAAGAAACGATACGCTTTGTGCTGTGCGTTTAATACAAATTGCTCGGCACTTCTCGTTGTTTTATCATGTATTGTTTATTACGTATTATCATGCTTTTTATGTTTCGTTAGATATGTTACATTGCGTCTTTAATGTTACGTTATATGTTCATGTTTCATTATATGTTGCATTACATCTTTTATTCTGTTTTATTACGTTTATAGTAAGTTTATGTAAAATAAAACTTCAGTTTTAACGAGTCAGTTCGATAGAAGTTTAATAGAAAAAAGGTCTGAACCTAAACTTTTTTAATTCTTCAATCAAAAAAACAATCTAAACCTAAACTTCTCTTAATGAATCAGTTCGATAGAAGTTTAATGAAAAAAGAAATTCAAACCTAAACCTAAAATCTAAACTACTAAACTTCAATAGAAGTTTAATAAAAAAATCTTCACCTACGATTTAACGAAAAGAACCGTAACATGAAACAGTTCGAGTTCAAGTTAACTGACGGAACGAAAGTACCTTGCAAGTTCAAAAACAAAGAATATTGCAATCAAGAATCGACTCAAAATTCAAGTATGAGATCTCTGAAGTTCGCTAAGAAAATCTTGCTCGAAACGTTAAACTTAATTTCAATGAAAAAAAAAAAAAAAAAAAAATCACGGTAATAACAATCAACTAAAATTCATCGTCCAATATTATTTCACGCGTTTTTCTACCATAGTGCTCGATTTTATTACGCGATTTTAATTAGTAACCGTGGAAGAGAAGACAAGTGGTAACCGCTAATTAACCAGCTGAGAGGCGGTCGCGCGTTTTAATAAATCGACCAACTAACATCATAATTGCCGTCGCGTTTCCTCCCCATCGACGTCAGGCATGTCGGTGTAATTCCGACCGTTTCGATTAAAACATTTCCCAAGTGCCTCGGCGTGTGCTTTTTCTACGCGCGGCCGGGCCAACCCTTCTCGGATCCTCTCGCAAAAATTCGAACAAGCACGATCATTCTCTAATCCTTTCCTCTCGGCTGAATCACGACCGTGAAACGCGCGAGGCGGGGCGAGCCGACGTAGGGTAGATTCTAGAATACGTACGCCCCCTGATATCTACAACCGACCATTTGCTCGACTCTGAAGAAACGTACGAACGAAATTGCATCCTGATAAGGTTGCCTCGTCGAGTGTTGGAAAGAAGACGATTGATGGCCTATAACATGAAATGTTAACAATTGTCGCTTTAACCTTTTGCGCTGCCACGCAAAACTTTGTGCCTCAAAATTGCAATATTTTCTTAGTTTCAAGTTACATATTTAAATTGTAACTCAGGCGAAACAAATGATAAGTTTATTACTTCTTAATAATTTCTATCCAGTGATGTACCGATGAGTTTGAAAAGGGAAAGAAAGCGACGAATTATTGTGCACGGTACGGTCACTCGTTACGGTCCGCAATCAGTTGCCAGCGCAACGTGGTTAAATATCTTTCGTCGATCGAAAATTTTCGAAAATTTATTTATAGAGCGATACAGAGGGGAGTTAGGTTTATTTATTCGACCATTTGAGGAAAGACAAGTTAACTTTTTTTAAACTCAAATGGCACAGAGTTTTTAATTAAATATATAGCCGAGTATTTAATTAAATATATATTACCAAGGCAGGCATGTACTACGTAGTTATTTCAGTTTGGAATTTAATATATACGTTCTTGCCGCCTTTCTGAACTATTTTGAAAATATTAATTGTTATAACCAGACTGTGATTTTTTATACATTTTTTGAAAATGTAAAAATGTATAAAATACACATGTATGTACATATCAAATATCCAGAGTAAAATATTTATTACAATGTTTGATAGAAGAAACAAAATTTCTATTCAGATTACTTGATTGTTTAGTTACATATATATACACAGAAGAAATCCGCAATTTAACCTCTTGTCACGTCGAGAACATTTTTGTTTTCCAAAATTGCAATATTTTCTCAGTTTTAAGTATATTGAAGTATAATCCAGGCAAAACAAATGATAAATTTATATATACTTTTCAATAATTTCTATCCAGTGATATTATACCGACGAGTTCAAAAGAAAAAGAAAGCGACGAATTATTGTATACGGTTCGGTCACTCGTTATGGTCCGCAATCAGTTGCCAGCGCAAGTGTTATGAATTACACCGACTTTGAATCGATCTTTGAAAATGGTTTTCGTACTTTTCACGGCATCTGAGTTTCGATTGCAGATTAGAATATATTTTAATGTTATTACAGGTATAAAATAAAAAAAAAATCTAATAGTTCTGAAACCAATGGTGTTTGGGCCCATATTTATTAAGTTTTTTGCTTGTTTTGAATAGAATACAATTCTGAAGTTTAACACGAATTTTTTTTTAAACGTCCTACATAGATCACAGTGAAACGTAGAAATATTCGATTAGTCTTTTCAGATATTAAATATTGTTCATTTTTTAATACCTTCAATCACTTTAATATCCTTAATACCTTTGTGAAAGTTGTTAATTGACTGAATGTTTGTCTTTCTTAACACTAGAGTTTCCAATTGTACTATGAAACTTACGCGTTTGACAATTCAAATGCAAGGAATTTACTCAAGAACGAAAGATCATTCAAATATCTAAAGATATGCTATTTTCACCGTTATGAAAGATTAATATTAGTTGTTTTGATGTTAAAACATGTCTAAAATTTTACATCTTCTTTACGCGATCATTTGAAAACATGTGTTTTAACCAATAATGACTAATAAAAGACCTTTTTTTAAAAATACTTTATGAACTGTACAGAACATTGTCACTTCTGGTGTATGATATTATTTTCATTGTGTACTATGAGGTGATTTGATAATGATATTTTTTCTTATCAAGTATAGTATCGCTTATTGTCATGTAATGATGATTTATATTCTTAGAACCATTCTATGCTATAGTACAGAGATGGTTCAATAATTCATATTTTTCGTAATGATATTTTTTGTTGTATTTGACATACGATACCATATATATGATTTGCACTTGCATTGCATCAAGCGAAGCATTGACACGAAGATGATTCAATAATTATTTGCAACATAATAGTATTTTCTGTTATATTGGCTGCGAGCATTAAAGTGCTCGTACAATAGAATTTGTCGATCTTCATTTATCACGGTTTCAACGAGCCGGGTCCACTTCTTTCTTTCTTCCGTCATAGCAGTAACAATGGCCGGGCCACTTTCACGTTTGTACCACAAAAGAACAGCGTGCTGTTATTCCATTTTCGAAGTGCAAAGAAATATCACTTATCAGCAATTGAAATCTACAATAGAATACTGGCACACAATATTCTTTCTCAATCTACTCGCAAAGAGTTAAAGGAAAGCGGTGCATCTCTGCGACTCTTCTTGTTCTTATCTTATATAGAAAGCATATCTTTCCCGAGGATATTAAAAAAAGCTTGTTCTCGAAAGCAAAGACGAACGCGATAGTCTGCGCTCACAAGCAAGCAGATTGCTTCGTCGAAAAGTAACGTTCAACTCGTTCGCGTTGTTTCAGTGAATTTTATATTAGAAATGTAAATAATTTAAATAATAGTAATATAAATTAAATATGATATGCAATTACTATAATTTAAATAATAATATAAATTAAATATAATTTAAATAATAATAATATAAATTAAATATAATATATAATTATAATTTAAATAATAATAATAATGTAAATTATATTTGAATATAAATAAAAATTTTAAATTACGGGGTAGGCAGTTACCGAATCATCCTCGTGTATACGAACGAATTAATTACGTTCTACTTGCTCGCAATAGAAACGGAGAACGGTACAAAGAATACCACCGTAGCTCGGCGGTGTTCTTAATCCGCTATTAATTCCCGTTTACGCTGTTGTTACCCCCCGGTCCATAATTCACGTCAGCTATCGGGATCTGTCGCGCACAGTATCACCGGAATGAACTCGCGGCAAAATAACGCTCATTGTACCAGCGCGCGCGTGCTCCTCCGTAAACTATTCGGAGGGCTCATGCTTAACGCGAGGAGGACGTCACCTGGCCAGCAACAAATTCGAAATTTCTTGTCCGCCGTGGCAAGTGACGCGCCACGTCTACCCAGTGGAGAACGCCTTCTCATCGTGCCAGCGTACCGTAACCGAGATAAATTATGAGCGAGTGGTATCACCGCGACCGATGAACGCGCGGCAACATTAATCCCTGACTAAAACGCGCGGGGCTTTAAACATCGTCTGAGTGTTCCAGGGATGCGGGAATTTCGGATGTATGTATGTAGATCTTGCGCGAGTCGTCAAGCTGCTGCAATACGGCAATGATAATCGAACAATTACCTTTGAACCGATGCTTGTCACGTCTGTTTATCAGGGATCGATCATTTTTCCGCTCGCATCGATCGGCTGTTCGACACAAGTTCGACGCGTGTAATTCAGACGCGTCATGGCGACAGTCTGCTTTGATCTGTAAATATTTCCCCACTTTCTATACATTTATTAAGCCGTGTTTTTTTTTTTAAATTCGTTGCCGTATCTTTGTTTTATTATATACGAAAATATAATAAAATAAAGATATATATTTATTTACTTGTTTATTATATTTGTAGTATTTTTATTTATTTACTTACTTATTATATTTATAGTATTTTTATTTGTTTACTTATTTATTATATTTGTAGTATTTTTATTTATTTACTTATTTATTACATTTGTAGTATTTTTATTTATCTACTTACTTATTATATTTGTAATATTTTCATTTATTTACTTATTTATTATATTTGTAGTATTTTTATTTATTTACTTACTTATTATATTTATGATATTTTTATTTATTTACTTATTTATTATGTTTGTAGTATTTTTATTTATTTACTTATCTATTATATTTATACTATTTTTATTTTATATATATACGGAATATTGATTACAACATGATAAATCTTATCCGCGTAAAAAAAGAAAAATAATAGAAAGTTAGAAATTCGTTAGATGGTGTTTTTTTTATCTCTGTATGTTATGTGTATTTAAGAATCTTTAATTTTTCATCAATTTCCTTGTATTAAAAAATAAAAGATAAAAAATAAAGAAATGCTTGCACGTAATTTATAAAAATATTAACTATTAGCTATAGTAATAAATATTAACCATTAGCTATACTAATATTATATTAGCTATACAGTCATACAGTTCCACTTCTTCGTTTTTAGTACTTAAATAAAAGTGCAAAATTTAGTTCATCAAAAACCATAACTATTTAAGATTCAATTCCCTAGTTTCAGAATTTTTTACTGAATCGAAGTTTCAAGTCAAAATACTAATCTCTGTCGCGAAGAACGTGGAATGCAGAACAATATCAAGTTTACTTTACATTTTTTGTCGTCTAACATAAACTATTACCTACAGCCATTTATAATTCAACGATAGTATTATTCATATTTGAGAGATCAAGGTCTACACTTATTTTTGAAATACAATATGCTGTTCATTTAATTTTTACTTTTCTATTCAAATAATTTTTGAAAAAATCGCTGATGTCTTTGTAGAAAAAGAAAATATTGTCGAATTAAATATTAGTGACTTTAGAAAAGATTAGAAAAATATAAAAGAACAAAAATAACAGCGCTACTGTAATTTCTGTGCATCATGAAGATATGAAGACACGGACTACTACAGCATCAAAACTGTGGAGTGGAGCTATCGTCCCAAAAGGTTGTGGGTCGTACAAGCATAATCGAGGGTGCATGAAGGATCCGCGAGGAAGCCTCATTGAAACAGCATATATCTCGTGTACACGTGCATCTCACGTCCAATGCATGTATGGTGAAGTGGAATATGACCATGCTTGGAACATTAAATCCCACGTTCGCAAATAATTTCTCAAAGATCGTTCGAATTAACACAAATAATTATATTGATCTTTCAGACTAAATTTAATTAGCATGAACATATTGTATTCCATTAATTGTACATTTGTAATACGTTTATTACAACGTACGATTAGTGTAATTATTTATTGAAAAATGATAGAAGAGTTTTTTAAATAAAAATTAATATAAATATATTGTATTTTATTAATCGTACATTTGTAACATGTTTATTACAACGTATGAAATTTTACAATTTTATTACCAGAATAATTGCGTTGCGAAGTATGTAGAAAAAGTTTTTTAAATGTGAAAGATAATTTGAGATAGCAATTTTTGTTAATATTAGTTTTAAATAACCTTCTATTCATAATCTTGAATTAACATACTAATACTTTGAATTCCTACGAGTTTTTTCTTCAATTATACATTCAGTATGCAAAGATTCACTTATACAAGTTAATTTTTCATCGGGAGGATCATAAATTATAAATATGAAAAAGGTATAAATTTCTGACTTTAAACTATTCGATTGATGCACTTATGTGAGTACGTACTTAAAAATATTTGAAAATATATCACAGAAAATCTTCGTAAATTATATTATGTGCACTATACAACAATACTTTTAAAACTTTGGATTTGATTCTTACACTAGAATTTGAAATAAACATAACAATTACAAAACATTGTTTCCTAAAACATTGATGTAATGCATGAATAATTAACTTAAACATATAAATTGTTTAATATATAGTGAGTACTCTACTATATAAGAGTGCAAACGATGTCACTAAATATTAAAGTTTATTTGTATGATAATAATAAATTTTTTAAATAACGATTCTATATGTGTAATAAGTAATTGTTCAGTGCATTTTCAAGTTCATTGTTAAATGTCACACGTCATACAAAATGTTTTGCATACGTATAATAGGAAAGAGTTTCTTTCATATAAACCATGTATCATACATTTTAACTATGTATTAGTTTCAGAATATTAATTATCAATTTTCTTTTGAGTTTTGATAAAAATTTTGCAGATTATAAAACTATGGTACATACGAGAAACACTGTAACGAAATTATATTCAATGATTCGCGTAAGTCGTGGGACTCGATAACCAGGTTGCACGAGTTGATAACATCGACCCCCAAGGTCGTGAGATTCAATCCTAAATCGTGCTTCCGTATCTCATAGATATACCTATGGTGATCACACTATGTAATTTTCTACAATTAATTTCTATATTATCAACGTTAATAATAATATATTTCAGTACATATACCTATGATGATCATACTGTGTAATTTTCTATAATTAATTTCTATATTATCAGCGTTAATAATAATATATTTTAGTATATGACGAAAGATTATAACTAATATTTAGGGTAAAATAATTACCAATTACTATACATACGTGATAGTTTACGTCCGTAATATTGGTGTAATTTAAATATATCTTACTTTGATATGAAGATAACAGATAATAACAGGTAGTGACAGATAATGGCATGAAGATAAGAGCAATAATTTTGTAATGAGAATAATTTTCAACCAATAGTTACCAAAATGGTCGATACTCGTCAGACTCATTTATTATTTTATAAATATTCAGTATTTTTACTCAATATTGATTATTTTATAAATATTCAATATTATACTCAATAATTATTTTATTAGTGATTTAATAAACTATTTGATAATAATTTGCATAATTTGCCTATTATTATACGCATATTTGCATATTGTAATATAGCTTGACAATTATTCAAGTTAATAGATAATTGATAAATTCATTGATAAAAGTAATAGGTTTAGTTAATAGGTAAGTGTTTCAACTAAGAGAATTTTGTCGTTTGTTTCGTGATTGTTGAAAATAAAACGCATAAATACAGACAAATATCATTTCATTTCCTAAAATAGATATCCTTACAAACTTATTTCGATGAATCATCTTTTGATAACACTAGCACTCAACTACTTAACTAACTAATATCTGTTACAATTTACCTGTTAGTTGCTATTTTCGTGAGATGATAAAAAAACTTTTATGGCGATTTCGCGGAAAGAAAGGTCCAAAAAAGTATAAAACTAGAAACATACTTTCGCGCAATATTTCCGTAGAAGAAGCAGCAGAGCTTTCTCCATTTTAATTTTCAAAGTTAACAATAGAATTTCATAGTGCGCGCGTGTTTCACCGCAATCCGTTTCTTCTTCACCTGTCGCTGAAATAGATAATCCTTAGTGCGTTTCGTGGTATTATGAGCCACGCTAAGTTTGCAAAGCAATCACGTGTAATAAATTCAGCGCCGCGCAGTTTTTCGTACGTGCATGTACGCTGCACGTTGTTTGAATAAAAACGTGGTAAAGTAAAGCGGAAGTTTGTTTTTCGAATGAGAGAGAGAGTGGGAGAGAAAGAACCATGTACAATTATCTGTGCCGCGATACGAATAACCAAATGATACCGCCTACAAATAGCAAAGATCAACGAGAAATTTATACGGATTAAGCGCTCCTCCCCCTATTCGCGTTTATCAGCGTTGGGGAATGTATTATGAGAATAATTTATCTTTGGTTTGTACACATCGAGAAGTCACTTTTCGCGTGTTCCGTTTTATTTACGAGCTACATCTGCTCCGGATAATTTAGAATCAGTACGGAGAAGCGTTCGATATTTATTATACGCGCGCAATTTCAATTTGTTCCATTGTTCGATGTATTGGCATTTCAAATGCTTTTTATGGAGATTATTTGTTCGTCTATGTATATGGTTTATATATATATATATATGTATAATATATATTATATATATTATAAAAATATATTATATTTTTTAATATATATTATATGTATTGTATTATATTGTATATTATAAAAATATATTATATATGCTATGTAGTATATGAGAGTCGTACGTAGTTCAGTATGCTGAAGATATATTTATTTGTTTACATATTTTCTTGCATATTTTTTAAAAGCTAATTCACATTCCATGTTTACAGTTAGCCGTGAAATGTGTTGTGCCGATCATCGAAAGTTGACGTTGAGCCATACGATTCATCAAATGTATACGCGTGCATGGATACACGTGTGTATATAGTACAGGCACTACAATAAAGCAGGCCCCTCCTGTCTACGATAAGTCGAAACTGCATTTCCATATCACGTAACTTACGAGTAGCGCAACGTACGTGCCTGCAGATGCACACAGGCCAATGCACGATAAAAGAGACCGATAAAAGAGATCCATTAGTTACGTTTATAGACTTCTCTCGTTCTGCGAGATTGATTCGCTTCAGGAATCACGTCGTGGTAAATAAACTTATCAGCCCAGTTATTGATATTTACGACGGTTGTTATTGAATACGTACGGTTTGCTCTCTCGATACATCTCGCACGTATTTCGTGAGAAATTATCGATACTTTAAATTGTTGCAACTTCGTCGAAACAAGATATAACAGGTATAACAATTCGCCTGACTTGTAGCAGATGAAAAACTTTGATAGATTGGGACTTTTTTTGTTGTCGAAACTTGTCAAAAATTGAAACGTTTCTGAAATTATTAGTGAAATTTTTTTATTTCGCGATCTTGTAGACTGAAGGTATTTGCATCGACGCCTTAAAATTTGCTGTATAATATTTTTCGATATTACTCATTGAAAAATACAAACTTTATATCAATTTAATATTAATATTAATTTTTCATTAAAAGAATTATCTGTTCAACGTCATTTAATAATATTTTAATAATTTTTATATATTTATTGAATATGAAACAATTTTTATTATTTTCCATCTTATATTCAATTGTTTTATGTTTTATTACTCATTGATAAAGTTAAATTTTAGAAAATTATATATTATTCTTAAATTTTAAATCTTTAAATCATGTTTTCAAATTATGAATACTAATTCATTCAATATTACCATTATTATTTAAATTTGTATTAAAATGAAATAATTAAATTTAATAAATTTTTTTCATATTTATATTTATTACTAAGATTATTGTTATTATTACAATATTTAATTATTTTAAACAAATATACATATATGAACAATGTTTATATTTATTTCAAAATTAATACCCTATAGCAATACACAACTATTCCTTCATTGACTTTCACGTGACATTTTTACGCAGTTTTTCGACGTTCAACGTTCAATTCAACTGCACCGACAAAGCGAAATAAATGAAAGGATGAAAAGAACCGGAACTGGATGGTGCGTAACTGTAAAACGTATTGTACGCATAGCGATTTCCATGGTGGCGCGCAGCCGTGGCAAAGTTTCTGCGATGAGACTGCACAGTTATCAATGACAGTCGAGAGGATGCTGCATTACGAATCCGATCGCTTATGCAGTCGCATGCAGACAGCCTCGCCATTAAAATTCTGCCGCGTCATCCGTTCGTTCCCTTTCTCCGATCCGATGTTTCTCTCTCTTTCTCTTTCCTTTCTCTCTTTCGTTTTTTTTTCTTTGTTTCTTCCGATCGGTTCGTTAACTGCTCAAAGCTTCACAACGTTTCGCGCTTGATCTCCAAAGGAACAATGGGCTGGCTACTTTAAAACAATGCCAATCCAGCGGAGGGCTTTTCGACGTTCCTGAAACTAATTACGAGAAAGCTTGGCTCGCCCGTCCTTTAGCAGAAGGCAGCTGCTGTCGTCTCTTTCGCATAAAAGAAACTCGCTATCCGGTCGATAAAAAGCTAGCTTAACTGATCAACAACTGCGAGAAAAGAAGAAGAAGAAGAAGAAAAAAAAAAAACCTTTGCGTCGAGCTTTTGCCTTTGCCGTTACTTAACGCTGCTCTAGCTTCTTGCCCCGATGTACTGTAACATATTAAAATTTTAACCGCCTGCGCTGGCAACTGATTGCGGACCGTAACGAGTGACCGAGCCGTACACAACAATTCGTCGCTTTCTTTTTGAACTGGTCGACACGATATCACGTCGATGGATGGAAATTATCGGGAAGTAATAAATTTATTATTTATTTGCGTTGGCTGAGTTATACTTGAATGTACTTAAAACTGAGAAAATGTTGCAATTTTGGGGACCAAGGGTTCTCGACGTGCGTGGCGCGTCGTTCCAGCGCAAAATGTTAAACAAGATATAGTCGCGAACAAGACGAAGATAAGTATCAATGGACACCTTATCTACTAATTTCTGCTCACTGTTATTTCTGTTGCGACAACTGCTTATCAATAGAATACTTTGAAAGAGAAGAAACATTCCTCTGTGTGGCGTCTGTAACTGTTTTAAAAACGACGTGTGCAGATGCAGTGGGAATTTATCTGCGAAAATTGAAGTCTAGCGCGATTACACGGGATACTGTGCGTGATTCGACGATCGTTGAGCGAAATTCTGACAACTGTGGAATCATTGTAGTTGCAGTGCAACGAACTGTCGCGCAATCACAGCCCCGAACTGAATCGCGGCATGTTCACCATCCGTGGCAAACTTTCGCACGAGCCTTTGTCTTCGGAACTTTTGACTTCGGCCTGAACTTCTCATTCGGGAGAATCTCTAGGTAGTATTTCATTTGTCAAATTCATAAAGAATTGTTGGATAATCAACCGAGTGACTCGCTCGTTGATAACTGGAGACGAGTCACTATGCTGCCATTTGTTCTGGCAGAGTTCAGAATTGTAACAGAAGGTCATTTGAGTTATCGAGAAGATTCTTCTTTTCACTTTACATTCAGTATATATGTATACACCCTGAGAGTGAAAGACAGCACACTTATGTTATATTATTTATATGTTATATATTACATATTATACATATTATATGTCGTAGAATAGAGAGATTTTGTGACGAGACACGCGAAATTAGACAAAATCTAATTTTCTAATCTTAATTTTATAAAAAATGTTTTTCTGGTTTGCACCTTCTTACCCGCCCATCGGAGTTGTAATTTTATCACGTCGTTTTGTTGCAGTGTGTACGTTGTAGTTTTATACGTAATTTTATACGTTGTAATTTTGTACTTGTATCATTTTTTTGTTGTTGCGTCTGCATATTTATTTTGACGAATTTTGTTTTCTTTTTCAGGTAAGCGAGCTGTTCAGCAACAAAGAGTCTGTTATTCCTTTGAGAAAGAGGTGAGCTGATTTTTTCATCTATTGAAAAATATATTTGACTTTTGAATATTGTGCTTATATACTTATAGTCTATTGGCAAAGTCTCCTTGATTTTCATACGGACTTTGTTTGTCGACGATTTTAAAAATCGATTTTTGACCATTTAGCTTTGGACAAAAAGGAGCAAGCATAATTATTCATTAATATTTATTAGTTAATTTAATCGCGATGTTAGAAATTCATTTTACTGTTTTACTATTTATTAGTTCAAGTTTTAAATAATTGCAAAAAATTATCCTATCCAGCATATGCTTCGTCGTAATAAGTAAAGAATTACAACGAAGATGTATCATTAGTGTTAAAACCTCTGTCATATGAGAGTTTACTGTACATAAATGAAATAGTTGTTTGTGCAACTTTTCAAAAATTTTATCAAATTAAGAAATAAATCACAATATTTCTAAATTTTAATTGGATTTTACTATTAGTATATTTTAAATTTTACTGTTAATTGCATTATAATATTATAATATCATATAAATATAAATATAATAAAAATATCATATGAATATAAATATAAATATAATAAAAATATCATATAAATATAAAAATATATAATAAAAATATCATTACTACTATACTGTATCATTAATATTGGTAGCGTATAAAATAGACTTGGTCTATAATATAGATTTTATACATATTTTATACACTCTGATATTATGTAAATCGATTTTCTTGAATCTGGATGCATCAATCAACGTCATTGTGTAAACAAATCAAAACATTATGTTTGTACTTCGAACATGCATTATGCAATAATTTCTCGTTAATAGATACATTCTCCCCGTTTAATAGATTCAGAAATTACCTTACCAGCCTCTGGAATAGCATTCACGAAAACAAGCATCAGCATAACACGCGAGTCATAATTAACGTTATCCTGCGCAATAATAGTCATCGGAATGAAAAAAATTGAAATTACGTTGTATTTCTTACTCACGTTATATCGATGAAATTGCTGAGGTTTCTCGATGAAGATGAAATAAAATATTTGAACAATTCGAAGCATACAAATAAACAGTCGAGAAGTTAAAAAAAAAAAAAGAAAAAAAACGAACGAACGTCTTTCTGCATTTCGTGAATTCGAAAGAACTGACGATCAGAGCAACTAGCAGCTGCCAGATCGGCCAGCTCTCTCGTTAATTAGTGAAATCAATCGATCTGATAACTCGTCGACGAACGATGGAAAAACCGAGTAGCGAACAGATGCATAAACTCCGTCTAAGTACGTACCTGTTACGGTGTCTAATTATACCGGAGTTGGCTCGTTACTGTTAGCCAGATCGAGCAATATATGTACATAGGTGCGAAGCAAAGGCTCGAGAGGTTCAAACTTGACTTACCTTCACTTCCTAGTGATGAGAGAGTATCGCTAACAACTACTCCGTGATTTACATACATATGCACGTGCAGCGTGCAGTTCTGCTTTTACTTTTTACTGACATGTGTAATTGCATCGTGAACATAAACTAATATTTTTATTCATTATTTATTTATTATACACGATCCTCTCGCCTTGCGGCTTCCGGTTGATATTCAGTCTACCTTAAACTACCTTGTGTGTAACTTCGACTACCAGTCATAAATTTCCTTAACACTAAACGCATTAAGCTACGAGCTACAAACAATAAACAATGAATTCTAGTGATTTAGTGATAGACCTTTAGATTGTCTATATTAATCACTACTTTCTTTCTTTGGCTATTCTTTGGTTTTCGTTGCGTTACAATATTCTTCATTGCTCTGTCAAATGTTATTTTATTACTATACAGGCCGAAAGTTTATTAAAAGTGTCTATCTTTATCGTATCTGATTTTTGTTTAGGCAGGAACATAATTTATTTTTATAACGATTCGTACTTGTCGAAATATTTTGATACACATGTAGATTGGTTATTAAATGTTAAAGAACAATTTTTGAAAGTATCGACGACTTTACTGAAAAATTCGTGCTAAACAGAAAAGAGAGAGAGAGAAAAATAAATATTCTCTAAACTATTTAGAATACTTGGATCTTTTGAAACGAAATCTAAGAGTTAATGGAATTTTTCTATCATTTGTTGCAACACATAATTTCTTCGACAAACCCTCGACAAGTGGAATGCAAAATGCAGACTATCAAGTCAAGCTTAATTTTGTGATATCTTCCATACGATTAACCTAATTCCTGTTGTAAGCCAGAGTGTACCTTTCATGCGCTTTGTACAATTGCACGCACACGGTAGATAAATTTTGTATTCCTTTATACGTCAAATCGTACATTGACGTCAAGTTTAATTTCGTGATATCTTCCTTACAATTAACTTTGTACATCTGTGTGCACAGCAAACACGTATGGTAGATAAATTATACATTTTCTCATACACGAAGAAACAAGTACGATAAAACTGTTTTACAAACCGAAAGATCAAAACATTCGAGCATTATTTTCCCACGTATGAGTAAATTTCTAACTTTAAATTTATCTTCAAATTCATTTCTCACGATTGTTTTTTCAAGAGATCACCAATTTTGTTTGCCCAATTCTCTTTCTGCGTCTGCATAAAGTAATGGTAACTAAGGCATTACATGGAAGCTTATTCATAATGCTCTGCCATAACCAGAAAGCGACTAACTCCATTAAATGTACCAGACGGATTATGCGCACCCATTTGGAATCGAGTTAAATCTTAGCTGTGTACCCAGAGCCTTGGTAGTAATCTACAAATTGCAGTCAAATGCACGTATTATAGCTGGCTCGTAATGCGATTTAATAAATACAAACGACGGATTTCATATTAAACGTGCGTGTGTGTAGCAAGGAGGAGTGCACGTGACCGTATGTATGCGTGTGTGTGTGTGTGCGTGTGTACGATTGTGTGTGTTTCAAGCCTATATTTCATTTAGATGAACTGGCATATGAGGATAAAATTTTCGAGAATCTTAAGATGTGGCACGTCTCTTATAGCTTGCAGCTTTCTATGCAATTTTAAACACGATGCAGCAGACGTTTTACGATAAAAATGAATTTTCTATGGTATGTTTTTAATAATCGAACAATCAATCACAGTCTTAGTTATCTATTTACAATCCGGGCGAAAGTGAAAGGAAAAAGCACTAAGAAAAATTATACTGATGAAAATTTTAAAACACAAAAGGTATAATGTCTGTCTATTTATATACGGTTTAAAGTTAACAGTGTTTATGATGATAATTTGGAAGCGTGATGAACTTTCGGTATTAGCCATATTATTATTTTTGTTTATAATTCGAATTATAAGTAGATAATTGTTTTGACGTAGCTTGACCAGAATATATGACAGTTAAACTACGAATGTTTATGCACGAAATGTGCATAGAAAATTTAAAGATGCAAAAATATACAGAATACGAGCAGTATGAAAAAATATATAAAATATTACAACAAATTGTAATATTTAATAGCTGACAGAAATTTCAACTCTACCATAGATGAAATGTCACAAATAATAATAAATAAAACATATAACCGATAAATAAAAGTAAAATAAATAAATCAATTAATAATATATAATAGTAATGGGAAAAAATGTCGGCTTTCAATGTGTATCACATTTTCTGCTACACGAGTCGATCAAAAATCAAACTGGTCGCTCACAGCGGCCAAACGATTAATCTTGGTGGAATTGAATAGTTTGATCTCTGTGTGGTTCGTGTGTCTTCTGTTTCTGATATCCGTTGAGTTTTCCATTTCAAATGATTTTCAACGAACGTGAAACAAATGACAACGCGCGACATCGATGCTACGAATGAAAAGTCGCACTAAAACGCGACGCAGATTGCATTGAAAAGCTCTTTCGACGTTCAATCCTGAGATAGTATCTTTAGGCTATAGATAACTACCGCTATAGATTTGGCCACTAGAATTTTTTATCTGTAAATTTATCCTTTTTTTTCTCTATATATTTTGCTCACAGATAAATCTTTTATAAACCACTCTCCATTGTCGATGACATTTTAAAGTCTAGAGAAAATACTATTGACTAAGAATTAAATTTAAAAAAAAAAATTCCAAAATTGAGTGATTTCGTATTAAATTGTTGCAGTCGTCAATGACCAGTGACATCTTCAATCAAAAGTTAAAGGTGAATTGAAGAAAAAAAGAATTACTTAAATTGAAAAATGAATAGGATAATATGAAAAGTTCAATTTCGATACTGAGCAGAGAAGCTTAATTGAAGTATATCGAGAAACTGAACAATCGCGTGGCAAGCGGTGCTATCACTTGACCTCCTCCGCTAGTGATTGGACTATAACGAACGACCAAACGGTACACAGTAATTCGTCTTCTTTTTTGAAATTCATCGGTACAATCACTGGATAGAGATTACTGAGAAGTAACAGGTTTATTGAGTTATGTTTCAATGTACTTGAAACTGAGAAAGTATTGCATTTTTGGGGCAAATATTTTTGACGTGCGTGGCGACACGGGGAGGTTAAGAACGTTGCCAGCAAATATTGCGTCTGCAAAGAAGATACGCGTTAAAAGCAACGTAAGATTAATTGTAATCGTCAGCGACACTCGGACGATCATGCGTTTCCGTGGGCTGAGACTTCATTACGAATATTGCTTCCGGCGTTCGTGTCTTTGGTACGAAGGAACGAAGAACCGCGAAGGAAGCCAAAAGAGACTCGGAGGGACGATTAAATCGTTCGAAGTGAAGAACTTTGCTCGGCGCGAGTTTCCCCGCTGGATTTATGTATTGGCGAGCAAACTAAACTAACTAAGTTACGATCGCTGGGAAAATACTTACGAAAATTAAACGTTCGATGAACAATTCCGTTCTTACTTTTACTCTTGGATGTCTGAATAATGTACGGGCCGTTAATAATACCGATTAAATATTCCCAGCCGCTCACTGTCACCAGGACTGTGGATTTTTAATGCACTTTTATATTTTTATGTAACCAAGGAAACGAAACCTGAGCAGGAACTCGTTTTATCTTGGCGTGAATATTGCAATAAGTATTTAAAATACGGGTATTTTACACAGGGTGGGTGCTTTGAATTCTTTCGTCTGAAATTATTGGAAATTTATTTATTATATTATTATAACGTTAGATTGTAGAGTTTCATGCATTTGCGAAATATCAAAAGCAGTTTACCTGTAAATGTGTCACATAATATACTATAAAGTGGTTTACTATATGTCAAATAATAAAATTTGAAGAACAGCGTACTCGTTATAATAATGAGATACAAATTTTTATATAAACTCCACTTTTGGTAGTTCCAGTATTAAATAGAAAGAGTGTCCCACTTTGACAGTATATAAAATGATAGTTTTTCTGTTTCACGCCACAATTAAAATAACACTGTAGTACGAGCTTGGAAAAATATTTGTCAGTAGTGTGATGAAACTATAAATGAAGAAAAAAAATATTTGCAATAATTTATTCGTTTTTATCCCAACAGTATGTATTTGAGCAAACAGTGAATTAAGTGATCGAATATTTACAAATGAATAGCAAGATGTATTATGTGTAATCAACTGGGAATTAGATAAAAATTAGGGTTGTTGAATTAAATGAAAAACACATAGAAATGTGTCGAAAACTATTCTTACATTTTTACTGTCTGCATTGCCTAAAACCTTTGCATTCGTTTAATTTCTGATGAGTGCCAACAATCGGGCAAAATTTCAATTCACATTTCGCATAATAATTTCATAATTATGTACTTGCCTTTTTCGTCGTTGATCCCGCGAGTTGCCTTTACCTTGTTGTTGTATAACGTAATGCGATGTGATAATGTAACGTTCGCTGAAGTAATGGAAAAATGTGCATAGCAGGGAAAAAGCACATTTCCTCTTCGCTTATCCGTATATCGTAATAATTCAGGGAGCCATTACTGCCACTTTAAGACCATCGGAATCCGCTCATTGTATTCCGTGGCCGTAAAATCGCAAATTGATTTCTTGCCGCTGCGACCAGAAAGAAAGTCATTAAGCGTTTAAAGGAGGACGCCGGTGGTTTCATGCAAATTTCAGGAAGTAGTTCGCCTTTTCGTTCGCTCCATCAACAACAACAAGCAATCGTAAAGCCCGAAATGATTTCACGCGCGAGAAATCTCTTGACGATATCAACGATCGCTGATTGTGAGAGAATCGTGATTTGATTTTCCGTGTCTAATTTGTTTCGAAATTATTACAATTGTATTGGAAAATCATAGATGCATGTATATTTGTAGCACGGTTGCGTTCACAAGTGAATCGGGTGATTTTCGTGCAATACTTTGTAACAAATTAAGAACAGAATGTAGCTTTATTGTAAAAGAAAAAGAATGAAGGAAAAATAGTAAATTGAAATAACGTGACTTTTAGAAAGGAATCTACGTTTCTTTCATTAATAAATCAATCGTAAATTAGTAAATTAAATAAGCATAATTAATATTTAAATAAGCACTCATTTTCCCTAATTGGCTACTCACGTCAATTGATACAATAATCGTCAGAAAGCAATGTATTACCTATCGAGGATTTTGAAAGTAAATGTTATTTGCTATTCTGACAACATATTTTGTTATCAAAAATTTTGAAAATACATTGTTATGTAATTAATTAATGATGTTAGAAAATATCGAAAATGAATATATGTTGGAAAAAAATCTGTATAATCTGACTCTATATTAATATTGGATATATAAGAAAAATGTTTTAAGGCAAATTGACACAAGGAATATATGTATAATCGCATTAACAAACTGAGACCAATCGGTACTGTTATAATCATGCTATGTTCTATCTGTATGCGGTATTGCAATACCAACTTCCTATAGTCATGCATTTGAAATCGATAAACGAGATTTATGGTAATTGTTTCACGACACAATTCGACAGTTCCAATTTATCTTCGCCTACGTGTTAATTGACGTAATCATTGGATATATAATTTATACATTGTTATATCCTTCTCGTATCCGTGCATCTGCTCTAATCAATATTGAAGATACAATGGAGAGTAACCGTGACCCAAAGATACGAAAAAAGCTTTCAGTTAATCCTCTGTAGTCAAATTCGTTTACTTACACAAAGATATTAAAAAATATTATTAATATTATTATTTACTCTAATTTAAAGTACGAGAACTAATAATTGTTATAAATAAATCATTTGGTATTTTTTTGATGGTACATTACTCTCTGTAATCAAAATTTCATTTATTTACATTAAAAATGTTTAAAAATATTAACTAATTGTAGCCATTCACTCCAATATACACTCTATAAATATCATTTCTATAAATAAATCATTTGGTATTTTCGTAATGGTATATTGACGAGATACAATCGTGTATCAAGTATTTGGATAATAAGTTTGCTCGTATTTCATATAAAGTTTATTTAGTCCTTTCATATAAAGTTTATTTAGTCAACGTATGCATTATTTTGTTCAGTTTATTTGCAAATAAATTTTAATGTTCAGTTTATTAGCATTTGTTGATTCATAAAGGGAAATCTGATATATTGTATACAATACTTTCACATCATCTGAAAATATCGTAAGTTCGTATCTCGAGATATGAGCAAACAGATTGTTGCACAAGCTAATATACAAAATAGAATTGTACATAAGTACCTATATAAAGTAAAATTTTCCCAATGCAGTTATGTAAATCTGTAACTTTTAAGTTGCATCGATATTATTGAAGGCTAAAATCGTGATCTTGCGCACACTGACATTTTAAATATAATAATAATTGAATGAACAATTCAACCTTGACGAATACCTTTATATAATAATTCAACAGATGAAAGTACAGTTTCGTATTTAATAATGAAGTCTCCCGTTTAATATAAAAAAAGATCGTTTTTAAAGCTCAATCAAGGTACTGAAAATTATATTGTTCAACCATGATAAACATATATTTGATGTCTGTGTAGAATGTAGTCGATGATCATATTATTTACATATTACTGACTGTGAGTATGTTTCATCGTTCTTTACTTTTTACTTAAAATTAAAAATCCTTGATGTAGGAATGATTAACATAACTAGCTTTAATTTACTGGTTTTTTACATTTATGTTATCAGTGATGCAAAGTAGAGATAGATAGACTAGAAACTGACTGCTTCCGTTATTAAATAGATATCCTGAATGTTGATGAAAACCTAACCACGTGTATGCATACGCTTTGACGTTTATGTATGTGCAAGAAGATTAAGCATTCAAATCCTGTTTACTAATCAGGGCACTCTAATCAGTTAACTTGCGGCAGCTAGTTAGTTTTCTTATTGCACAGGTTACATGCAAATAATGAATATCATCAGTATAAAATTAATTGAAACTATCGATCCCTCCAACCAGAATTTTCGAGATTAAATTTAACGTAAAGACTAACTTTTTTTTAAAAATTGTAGTAAGTGAATAATAGACTGTTGAATCTCGTGGAAACCTATGGTGCATCCTGTATGCACTGTTTCATGGAATATTGCTGATTAACAAACGACACATCTATAACCCAAAAGATCAAAATATTGTTTTTACGGTATGTTGATCTTTACAATTTAATTTCACTGAATTAAGGAACTCACGTGGACTGTTTTATTAACCAAACGGAACGTTTTATGAACTTATTCGATTGACACGTAATCGCTATAATGAAATGTACAGGCACAAGTAACTGCTGCAAGTAGCAATATGCATGATTTATATATATGTAGAAAGAGGAGAGTGAAAAATTTATTTTTCACATCTATTTCATCTAACGAATCGGTACTCCCTGATACCTAACATTGGCAACACATCGTGTATTTATTATTAATGCCACGCATGTCGAGAACTTTTTGCCCCAAAATTGCAGTATTTTCCCAGTTTTAAGTATATTATATTTAATATTATCTATAATATTAATATTATTGATAATATTATCAATGATATTATTACAATATTATATATAATATATATTAAATATAATATACTTAAAACTTGATAATATTATATTTATAATATTATATATAAGTGTGACTCAAGCAAAACAAATAATAAATTTATTACTTCTCAGTAATTTCTATTCAGTGATACTATACCGACGAGTTCAAAAAGAATACGACGAGTTATTGTACACGGTTCGGTCACTCGTTATGGTCCGCAATCAGTTGCCAGCGCGAGTGGTTAAGATACACCTCAAACGAAAATGAATATCAATTTGCAACAAAATCTCCAATGTTATTGCGACAAAATTAAGCCACTATTGAACAGCTGCGAGCGTTCATCAACGTCACGAATGCAGCTGTTCTGCTTCTACTTCGTAATTGCAGCGATATTAACGGGCGATTATATAATGCGATGATTGTTTGCCAACTCGTTAAGAAATTGTCGATATATATCGTCCGCATAAGTAATTGCTTACAGAATTATTACTCGCGGATAGAGTAAAGATTACGGTGTGATAACTATTAAAATTGCTGGTAACGCGCGCACCACTGACAATGAGCGAGGATGATTACTAGTTGCAATTCACTCGCCAACCGTAAATGCTATTATCTGGTTTCCGATTAAATCTGCAGATGAAATTGCAACAAAGAAATTTACACGTGTTTTATTCGACAATGTATAATATAATACTTTGCGATATTTCGCGATTCATTTTTCTTTGAAACATTTCATTGTTTTTAAGGCCTGTTCTCTCTGGTCTATATGACCCGAAAGGAAAAAATATTCTAATAGATAAGATAAGATAAGATAAGATATTCTAAGATAAAAAAAAA
Organism: Tetragonisca angustula; assembly: GCA_036937485.2. Taxonomy (NCBI): domain Eukaryota; kingdom Metazoa; phylum Arthropoda; class Insecta; order Hymenoptera; family Apidae; genus Tetragonisca; species Tetragonisca angustula. The sequence goes on from JAWNGG020000013.1 coordinate 2,889,321, forward strand.
TGTAATGATATTGTAATCCAATAGATCACATTATTTTGAAATATTTCGCTTTGATATTTAATATAATTTTACGAGCGTTTCACTTTTATATGAATAATTGGATTACCGTACATAAATAATTGGATATTTGACTATTACGACTAACAAATTGTATTTTCAAGTTTTATGTTTATTTAGTATAAATAGCTTCGTAAAATCTCTATAAAACTTTCTAAACTTTCAACAATGAAGACATGCTTGAAGCCATTCTACAGAATCTTCTGCCATCTAATTATTAAAATGTTAGCTTTTTTTTTTGTCAATATCTATTGATTATGTGTGTTAAGATTAGATTAAAAAGCTACATGAAAAATGAGAAATGTGAAGTGCTGAAGTGAAGAACTATGACCAATGAAGCAGTAATGTGTAATCAATACAATCAATTTCAATAATAAATTAATCGAAAGGGTCCCGATTCTATAATCTTTTGATCTTCTCAAGTCACATATCACATCTTTGGATTTTTAGTTATGAAAAAATATTTATTATCTTTGAAAGCAAAAATCTAAAACAGAAAACTATTTGCGAAACGAAATGAATTGTTTTCGAGGGTCAAAACTACGTCTAATGAAATTCAACAAAGTCGACATGAAACTCAGTTCACAGTAAATTCAATAGTACTTCGATATCAATTTTATTTTTATTTTTATTTATGAAACACATTGACAAAGTTTCAACAATAAAACACGGGCCACTTTGTGTATAGTTTTTAAGTATTCTATTTTTGTTTCTTTATTTTATATAATTTTATATAATATATAATATATTTTAATATTTTAGTTTTTATTTTATTTCAATATTTAATGTGAGTTTACTAAATTTACTTCAAAATCATTTACTAAAAAACTTTTTTGTTTTAAATTACCAATCTCACATAATCTTGTAAATAAAATGTTGCAAAGAAAGAAAGATATCCAAGAAGATATACAACACGATGAAGAGTCAAACAATATTCGATCGTTGAATTATTGAATTGTTAAACTGTTTTATTAGAGAAATTGTTACTCCATATACGTAATTACTAAACCACAATTCTATTTTGTTACACGAATTTTTCATCAGAATACATTGTCGTCAGTTTACGTTTCGTTGTCTCGTCGCGCATAAACGAAAGCTTCTCGGCGGTGACGAGAGACGTGCTTGCGAGTCTTCAGAATCTGTTTTGCACGGTGCCAACCCGGTGTTCTTGTATTGAAAATTTCCGTACATGTATCCGCACAGAGGACAGATCATTCGTACTTTCTTCGCGCGCCTCATTATCAATGGGACAAAGCAAAGCGGCCAACATCTGTTATCGGTTGTCACATAATAGAAATAAGTTCGGTTAAAAATAAATTAAACGTACAGGGGCGAAGTATCTCTGATGATAAATCATCAGCCTCCATATTTTGCTGGAGAACAGATTTAAAGTTAACTCGCCACTTTTGGGAGCTGAGAAGATGGCAATTGGTTGCAATTTGAGTAATTTCTAAGTTTCTAAATTTCTCGTGACTTTTCCCCAATTTTGCCTAATCTCGCTATCGTTTCTTCAACGAGAGGTTCATGACCAGGTTTTTTTTATGACTAAAACAAGAAATAAATTCGAGAAAGTTATATAATACTTGTTACTTTTTTCTTTTTAAATGTCGTGTTAAAAGGATTATAAGCCAGCGAAATAGCGAAAATTGGGAAAAGTCGGTAAGTTAGAAATTTACCGTAATTTGAACCGTATTCGTATCGCAAAAGTTCATTAGTATAAATATTTTTCCTATTCTCGTGACTAACAATGGGATCTGAGACACTTCGGAATCATTTCTAAGTATTCTGTGTTTGACTATAAATTTGAATTTTGTCAGACGTGATTCGAAGTTCTCGAGAATCTTGAAAATCTCGAGAAGTCTCGTCGGGATGTTGAAAGTCTTGGAAATCTTGCAAGTCTCAATTATCTCGGATAAGTACGAAAGAAAGTTATGGTCGAGTTTGACAGCGTAATGAATATCCAATAACTCGTGAGCTTCTTAATTACTTTGGTTTCAGCGTATCATTGATGTGAAATATTGACGAAAATCCAGAAAATCTAGTTGAATCTTGTGAATCATCACAAATACATTTTTTTTATATTATTCGTACATAGTACAAGTTGCAATATATTTCATAAATGTTGATATTTACACTGCGTTTAAGACTTTGATGAAAATCTCGAAAGTCTTTAGAGTTTCGATCGTTTTGGATGTCTTAAAAATCGTGAAAGTTGCAGCAGAATTTTTTTTAACTACTCCTTGAGTAACTACTTTGAGTAGACTCTGGATCTCTATGCATTTATGAGAAATTTGAAGATATAAAATTGCATAGAATGCATATGACGCTAGAACAAATGTATAAACTGTAGTGTTTTCTGCAATATTCGATACGCAATGCGATTTCTTCTCGAGATTCAATTTTTGAGCTATATTTTAAGAAATATGTATTTGCATAAAGATCCGCAGTCCAGTGAAGAGAGGGTTCAGTATCTTTTTAATTACAATGTTGATATAAAATATTATAAAAAGTGTAGAAAGTTCAACGTTTACGATTCGTTTATTTAAATGTAACTCTATAAATAAATATATTTATGATAACTCAAACATCTTGGATTTTCTTTAACATTTTACATCAGTGATATGTTTACAGCAACATATATACTTAATTAAAAAGCCTGTAAGGCGTGTTGCTACTTAAAAATTTTAAAGTCTTTCGAAATAAGAGATTTTTAAGAATTTCAAGCTTCGAATAATATACATAACGATTCGAATTGTTCGCTATATATGAAAATTCAAAATGACTCAAAGTGCTTCGAATCTCATTGCCTGTAATATTTTAATTCTCAACTTCTCAACTCGTCATTTCATTTGATTTCGAGGCAGATAGTTCTATATTTTGCTTCATATAATTTTTTAAAGAATTACGTCTTTGTGTCTAACAGATTATTTTCGTTTTTATTTCTTCGTTTCACTCGTAAAACCAAACTGCCAGAAAAAAATGTCGAATTTGTCGAGTTTTTCTCTCGAAATCACGAAATAATTTTTTCGTTTTTTTTTTTATCTCTGTTTGCTAAATTTCAGTTCAGTGCCGAATGTTTGCAAGCTTGAGCTCCGAACATGTATTTTTATTAAAATCAATTAAAATTTCTTAAAATTGTATGTTGTTTTTATGAAATTTATTTATTCGTAGAATATATGCGCTGAATTTTCGAATAAAACTGAAGCCTGTAATTGAAGTTTCGAGTTTACTCATTAATCTTTTATCCTGACACAGAAAGCTAAACGAGCAGACAGCGAGTGTAAAATTAATGTTGGTTACCCGTAAGCCAGCCAAAATCTGTCAGTTCTAAATTCTAGATCGCTACCGTTCAGCCATATCAAAAGAAAACAAGAGAAAAGAAAAAAGAAAAAAGAAAAATTGTAAAACTCGTTAATTAATACATCAAAATCGTTGAAAGTACTGGTATTTTTTAATTATAATGTTTTACAAAAAAATATCAAACTACGAAATACAAATGAATTTCTGTACTGTAAATGAAATGTAAGTACAAACTTCATAAAAAAGCAAATAATTAAATATAAAGTTTAAAATTGAAAATAAAACTTGGGCATGAAGTTAGAGAACAGGAAGATCAAATAAACTTCAAATTTTGTTACAATATTTTAAGCATAAATTTTGTGAAACAATACAAAATTAAATATAAAATTATAAATATTTAAAAATTAATATATTATAATATAATATATAATATTAATATAATATAATATTATATTATTATATTGTATTACAAAGAAATAGATAAATTATCGTAACATACAATGTTATTACATTAGAAGATATATTATTAGATGTAAACTTTAAATAGGTATAAAGTCACAAAAAAAAATAGGTGAAACTTTCAGTTTCGTTGCTATATTTTACCCACCCTAAAAGGCACAAAGCTCCAATATGCGAGGTCGTCAACTTGTCTCCCCGAGCGTGAAGCGTCGGTATTGCTTCCTTTTTACACCGAGGGCAAATCTTTCTCTCGTTGTGAGACTTCCATGTGTCCACTATAAACAATTTAATTAAAAGTTTAATAATTTAATCCTTTCACTACCATCGACGTGACATCTCTCTTCGTAGCATCGCTTTCACGATTCTACCGACGAGTTATCTCGCTTCTACAACCCCTCCGACGAATTTACGTCAGTTTTATAATGCCAGTGACGAATTATCTCTTTTTTTTAATTCCACTGACGAGTTATCTAACTTTTGTAATACCACTGACGAATTATGTCAGTTTTGTAATGCCACTGACGAATTATCTCTTTTTTGTAATTCCACTGACGAGTTGTCTCGCTTCTATAATCCCTCCGACGAATTATGTCAGTTTTATAATGTCACTGACGAATTATCTCTTTTTTGTAATTCCACTGACGAGTTGTCTCGCTTCTATAATCCCTCCGACGAATTATGTCAGTTTTATAATGTCACTGACGAATTATCTCTTTTTTGTAATTCCACTGACGAGTTGTCTCGCTTCTATAACCCCTTCGACGATTTATGTCAGTTTTATAATGTCATTGACGAATTATCTCTTTCTTTTTAATATCCACTGACGAGTTATCTAGCTTTTGTAATACCACTGACGAATTATGTCAGTTTTATAATGCCACTGACGAATTATCTCTTTTTTTTAATTCCATTGACGAGTTATCTCGCTTCTATAACCCCTCCGACGATTTATGTCAGTTTTATAATGTCACTGACGAATTATCTCTTTTTTTTAATTCCATTGACGAGTTATCTCGCTTCTATAACCCCTCCGACGATTTATGTCAGTTTTATAATGTCACTGACGAATTATCTCTTTTTTTTAATTCTACTGACGAGTTATCTCGCTTCTATAACCCCTCCGACGATTTATGTCAGTTTTATAATGTCACTGACGAATTATCTCTTTTTTTTAATTCCACTGACGAGTTATCTAGCTTTTGTAATACCACTGACGAATTATGTCAGTTTTATAATGCCACTGACGAATTATCTCTTTTTTTTAATTCCATTGACGAGTTATCTCGCTTCTATAACCCCTCCGACGAATTATGTCAGTTTTATAATGCCACTGACGATAGTTATAATGCCGTGTTGTCTCGCTTTTGTAATACCACTGACGAGTTATCTCGCGTTTGCAATCGCCACTCTCGTCAGCGACGTCGCAAGAGCGGAATTGCTAAGCGAGATAACTCGTCAATGAAATTGTACAAAACCAAGATATATCTCGTCGATGGTATTACTAAATAAATTAAAAACAAACAAAAAATATTAAAAATATAATAAAACGCAGTTGTAGCGAAATTTATGTTTCGTCGGTTAATTAATGCAAAGAATCGATGTTCGAAGGAACGTACCACGTGTAGCGTAAATTTTTCGTTGCTCGCTTTTCCGGGTGTTGCGGTCCGTGTCGTCGATACAATTTGACGCCGATGTTTGCTTCGACGCTGCTTTCGACTCCTCCGTCACCTGATGCACAAACATATTCTGCCATATTCACGTTTAAGCTCGTCGAGGACGAAATGTGAAAGAGAAAGGGGTAAATAGATTTGAACAGTTGCACGCAGCCGCGCGCAATTATATAGTTCGAACGACGTCACAGTTAATTTGCTTCGAAGTTCGTTCAATTTTGGCCGGATATTACAATAATCTTTTTACTTTTCACACACCGTGGAACAAACTGCGAAATTTTCACATGCTCTTGCTCAGATTCGCGCGATTCGAGCATGGTTTCGCACTCTGTCCGGTTACTTACCGGAACGCAGCTAGATCCGGTTTAATGGAAATTTTTCCACCGAATAATTTGATTATATATGCGCATTACATACAGTATCGACCAGAAGTTTCGCTGCATTTGTGTTTTTATACTTTCGTTTAACGTTTCGCTGCGTGAAACGCCCGTTTGCCCCAAATCGAATAATTCCGATTGTAAAATAAAAGGCTGAGAAATTGATGAAACGGCGCGCGTTCCTTTTTGAACATTTGAATTCAAATAAACGTTGTGGAACGTATTATTACTGGTATTGTTTTTATCCGACGATATGTGCAAAATATTTTTGAAATAATCTGGTTGATTTTTGACGTGAGCTGTTTATTATTCCATGGTTATTTAGCAGTTGTCAAATTAATTTATTTTAAATACAAAAATATACCAATAAAATATAACTATAAATAATTAGGAATGGAACAAGTGCTTTGGTATTAAGATTCAAAAAAAAAAAAGAAAAATAGAAAAGATTAGAGTTGGTCACTGTGTGAACTCGTATATTAGTTTCTGCATATTTTTTTTATTGTACATACACATAGATATGCTCATTTCTCATGTGCGAAATGTCTACTAAAATATTCTAAATTTATTAAAGTGAAATGATTATTAATATTTTAATATTAGAAAATCTCTGCGTTTCATGCAGAGAATGTGTATCCAACTTTCACTTGTGTATGGGTATTCAGTGTAGTGTATATTCAGAATGCGACTAAATGTATGGTAAAATGGATAAAAGATGATTCCTTACGAGAAAATAAATCAAAAGTATATAGAATAAAACTCTTTCATATCAACTCGATTATTATAAAAGTCATACGTACGCAGTTACATATAAAATATACATTGTATGACTATCACGATCATATACAATAAATTAAGATGATTTAAAAACATACGAGTAATATATATAATCGCAACACATCTAAATTGATGTAAAGTACATAAAGGAAATCGTTTTTATTGAATTTTAAGAAACATTGGGAAATGAATGAATAAGTATAAAATACAAATTTAGAGAAGTACAATGATAATATTGATAAATTAATTATGAATAATGTAACGAATAATAATTTCAAGAAAAAAATTGAATAAAATATTATACATAATATAATACACAACATAGTACGTTCTGTATAGTAACAATGACACGAATTGAAAAATTATTTTCGTATGATGAGTTTATTTATCTATTGATCATTCGTTTGAAATTCATAATAACATAGGGGAAAATTTCAGAAATATCAGTGTCTAAATGTCTTGAATTTAAAAAAAAGAAAAGGTCTTGGAAAGTAAATGTAGATCATAAACCGTGCAATAATATATTAAGTTAATTAATCAAATTACCATGTGAGAAATTACAGTAACCTTTAGTGATTTATACCTACGTTTATGTATATTGTCATTAATTTTATACGTGTACGCATCTATGTATATGTACTTTTATTGCATATATTAATATACAATAAATTGACTAGATATAATTAGATGTATATTAATATATCTAACAAATTAATATTAGATATATATTAATTTTACACGTATACATATTATTATTAATAATTTCATACATATACATATTTATGTATTGTTAATAATTTTATTTAAAAAAATCTAAGAATTCCCAGCCAAAAATTTCGAATAAAGGAGGTTCGTGCGATGAAAGGACGAAGGATAATTATTCGTACCTGAGGGAAATATTGGTTAGAACGTTTCGGGTGAAATGTACGAATATGCGCAAGAAGCCCGTTCGTGTCTCTTCCTTTATCGCTTACACGTTTGTCGCACACTGGACACCACGTAGCCACGTACGACTGTGACGAAAATGGAATATAATGTAATTTACGACGTTATTGAATTCTAACCTGTACGAGTTTAGCCAGAGTTGGTCCCGCTGTCCGTTAGCTGTTGCTTAGGAATTAAACGAAGCACTTTTGCGGAAAGATAAGGCAACCTGTGTTTCGCATTTCATATCTTCAAATCCCTTCTATTGTCGTACGTTCGCTGCGCATTTTTTCGAGGCAGAGATATTTGACGTAAACCCTTCAGAGTATCCGGTTATATCGACTGGGTGAAATCAGGTGCGCGTGAAGACGAATCCACCGAACTTAGTTAATTAAACATAAATTACAAATTAATGTAACTACATACTAAATATCAATTGCGCCCAGTGTTTAAAATGTCACTAAATTTAGTCAAACTTTCAATTTATATCGCTGAATATTTCTTTTCGTATGTTCTCTGATTATTTTTCATATGAAAGTAAACAGTTTAATACTTAAGAAAATTGCTTAATACCAGAACCATCAAAGTGGTTAAAATGACCGATTTATAATTTTCTTTTTATTATTAAAGAAATCATTGAAAAATTTTTATTTCCACAAAGAAATTATTTTGTAATACGTTGGTTTTAAAGCACTTTGTATCAGAGACTATCTATCACACACTTTATTAGACATAGCTAGTTGAAAATTTTATAGTGTGTACCTTTGATTCAACTCGATTTTTTCGTGAAAATGTGCTTCAGTCGTCGATAGTTCTCTGGTGTCGATGACAACTGTCTCGTGTCTCTCCGCAGATTCAAATATTATTTCTCCAACAAACGTGAGAGGAGAGTGGAGAGAAAAAAGATCGTGGAAAAGAGAGATGCCCAAAGGAGAGCTTTGTCACGTTGTAGAGAAGTTGGCTGCCAAGTCGACAAAGTGGGCTTCGAGCGAGGCAATCTTAAAGGCAGAAGAAAGGGAAGAAAGGAGAAGGGCAGGGGAAAGGAGCTTTTCCTGAATGCGGCATGAGAAGTTCAGGCCGAAGTCAAAAGTTCCGAAGACAAAGGCTCGCGCAAAAGCTCGCCACGGATGGCGAACATGCCGCGATTCGGTTCGGGGCTGTGATTGCGCGACAGTTCGTTGCACTGCAACTACAATGATTCCACAGTTGTCAGAATTTCGCTCAACGATCGTCGAATCACGCACAGTATCCCGTGTAATCGCGCGAGACTTCAATTTTCGCAGATAAATTCCCACTGCATCTGCATACGTCGTTTTTAAAACAGTTACAGACGCTACACAGAGAAATGTTTCTTCTCTTTCAAAGTATTCTATTGATAAGCAGTTGTCGCAACAGAAATAACAGTGAGTATAAATTAGTAGATGAGGTGTCCATTGATACTTATCTTCGTCTTCTTCGCGACTATATCTTGTTTAACATTTTGCGCTGGAACGACGCGCCACGCACGTCGAGAACCCTTGGTCCCCAAAATTGCAACATTTTCTCAGTTTTAAGTACATTCAAGTATAACTCAGCCAACGCAAATAAATAATAAATTTATTACTTCCCGATAATTTCTATCCATCGACGTGATATCGTGTCGACCAGTTCAAAAAGAAAGCGACGAATTGTTGTGTACGGCTCGGTCACTCGTTACGGTCCGCAATCAGTTGCCAGGGCAAGTGGTTAAGAGTCAATTAAACGTACAAAGAGAGTAAACGAAAATGTTTTCATACCGTAACTTCATACTGAAAGGACAGGCTATAATAAAATTCACTTAATCGTTTACATTTCTATTACGTGAATTTAAATCTGATATGTAATATTTTTTTTATTAACAATATATTCGATGTATATCGATGTTTGATCGAGAGTGTAAATTGTTACAAGTCGCAAAATGATATAAATTAACTGATGATATTGATTTGAAGAGAATTTAAATCGAAATTATTAGAATACCGGACGTTTGCTCAATTTTGTAAGTACATATTACTTAAATGGTCATACATATGATAAAAGTCTATCCGTTTAAATCTGTCGGAGAACAAACGTTTCATCTAATTAGAGTTCCCTATTAAAAATTGAAGTTTGCGTATTCTTTCCATTAGCTGTAATTTCTAGCGCAAATAATGAGAGTTTACATTGAGATAAGTGGATTCAATCGACAGGAATTTATTTAATCCGGCGCTAATTGAAGTTTAAAGTTTCGACAAACGATTTTCTTTTGTACTTATGATAGGGAAACAATTATATAAATGACTAATAACACGTTTAAAATACCCGATAGAAATTTCCAATCTCTGCGAAATTTATTTATAATGAAACATTGCAGTTATATTAAATATTATGGAGATGAGAAACTCAAGAATTCAAATTAAATGAAAGAAACTTTTAGTTTCAATTTTTTTAAAGAATTCAAACCTTTAGTATGTTTCGATAAATTACATGCTTTAATGTACAATATTCTGCTAGGAACATTCGTCTTTAAAAGAATACATAATGCAAAATTCAGATGGTCTGTTGTCAATTTTGCAAAATCTGCAACATCTGGTAATCATGCAATTGGAAAGAAATCATAACGAATAAAGAACGAATTGATTGATTAAGAAATTAATTTATAAATCGTCTGAAACTTCTGACAAAAGTATGATTCGAAAATCGAGCAATTGGAAATATGCAAATGAATTTCGCAGCAATTTTTTAATTTTTTTCGTTAATAGTTTGAAGCTCTGCTACTTACGCCGTACAAACGATTTGCTCTTTATTACTGAATCTGATGATGGATTAATGAACCTGAATAATTGAAAAAAGGAAATTTTTAATTAACTGCAGAGAGAACAAGCGCTCTTAATACACAGTGACGCTAATTAAAGACTGGGTAGAAAGGATTAAAATACATGAGAGAGAGAAAAGCTGAAAAGGAAGCGCATTTTGTCCCAACTACTATTGGACTCGAAGAGGCTTCCTCTGAAAGCTGCAATAATTAATAATAAATCAAAAGGACATATTTCTATGATGGAAGGAGTTGACAAATTGTTGAAAGTAACGTTTCAACGATACGGTAATCAAATGTAAAATAATAAAAAAAAATGTTAATTATAAATGTACATTGATCACTTGATTGTATTACAATAGTGTACAAGGTGATTAACATACTCTGTTGTAACAAAAATCGATGCGCGCGACAACTAAATTGAAAAGAGAATAAAATCTTGGTTAAAAATATTCAACACTGGCGAACTGAAGGATAAAATTTAGGGAGAGAAAGTGAAGGAATAGAAAGGCTATTGTAACAAACTACGCAGGGTTTACAAATTTTAAATGTTAGATTCGTAAATTTTACGAAAAATCCAATAGGTACAGTACAATATCAACAATAGTGAACTGAACGAGCGGATAATCGAAAATAGAAAACAGAAAGTACAAGTAATAGTTTCGTCGAACGTGTGTCACCTAGCGGGAAAAGAAGAAGAAGAAGAAGAAAAAAAAAGAAAACGAGAGAAAAAGGAGGAGTCGAAAAAGGGAAACCGGATTCAAAAGAGACGTATGTACGTACGTACCGATAAAAAGACATAATTCAATTAGAGGAGGAACACGTGTCGGTGGGATGGGAGCATGGATGGCGCCGTTGGCAGTGGGTCAGAAAATCAGGTCAGGTGGAAGCGGCGGCGATGGGAGACAGGTTAGAGTAGGGGCCAGGTACCGTTACCTTCGTCTGGCATCGTCCATTCTCCACACCTGGGAACTTCTTTTATGCGAAGGAACGTGGGCCGCTGGTAAAAAAGATAAACCGGTGCCGGCGGTGCTGCGGGCGAGATGCATAGGAATCCGTGTGCGTCGCTCTAATTCCAACGTTTCCATTTTTCTTCTTCCCTTTTTTTCACAGAAAATTCGATAAACGGTGAGAGCGTTTCGTGAATTTTTTGACTCGTTGCAAAATAGATCGTGTTTCTTCCTTCAGTTTCTCCTCGTTTGGCAGAAACTTTTAATCGATGGCGAGATATTGAAATCATCCTGCTGAATGCTTACTGCGTGCTCTGTCAGTGGAGTACTTTACTTCTAGATTTTAGGTCAATGTTTCTCGATCTTCTTGACGTATGATATAAAATTCTGAAGAACTTGGAATAATTGTACATGTGATACATATATAAAAATCTTGTGTAATATATATAAAAACACGTGTAAAATTTGTAATATATATTTATATATAAAAGTCGTAACAATGTTCGTAAATACGTCACAATTATATATATGTATGTATATTATATTGTATTTATAATAATAAATATATATATATATTTTTTTTAAATTTAACAATGGAAAAACATATATTAAAAACGATTTTAAATAAAATAGTCTATTTTTAAAACCTTAAAAATTATTACATTACATTTATCAAAGACTCTGATATGAGTTAGGAACAAAATGATACAAAATAATATTTAATTAACCATACTGCCTTCTTCACCTTTTCATCATATCCAATCTCTTCTTTTTTTTGCAATAGTTTATTTATAAGTAGTGGAGCATACAAAGGATCTTAAAATTATATCGAAGACTAAACTAAAATCAAATGTTTGAAAGCTATATATACATATATCCTATTGAAATATAGTATCTGTTCATACAGAGAAGAGCAATAGAGTTAATTGAGTAATTCTGGTTTGCATAGAGTCATTTAATGGTATTCTCGTTGGTAAAGTTACGGTGAATCGATTTCTGTGAAAATTTCACGCGGCCCAATGTGTGGATTGTATTCTATAGATTTGAAAATTTGCCCTCCAGTAAAATATCTTTTGAAACACTAAATAGCTATTATTGCATATTCGTCGGTGGTATTTAATATTTGTTCAAGAAATCACCCAATATCGTGTAATTAGAAAGATAAGGTATTTGTAAAAATTATTTGCACGTATGTTTGTTTCTCCATTATTTTTTATTAGATTCTAATATTTCTCTCTTGTAGCAGCAGCGTTTAATCATATAATCATATAAAATCACATTATTTTCTAATAATCTTAAATTTATATCAAATGATATAAAATTTAAATACACTTGGACTTGATTAATTGGGACATGAATACTCCAAATGAATAATACTTTTCGATAGTCCTCGTACATTGCAGACAAAACAAAAAAAAAAATTCTTCGTTATTTAATGGATTAAAAAGAATTCCTGGAACTTGTGGTTGCCATTTTATTCCGGACGAAGTAGAGTTTGTACGATTTGTCCATAAAACAAAAAAAAGAAGAAGAAGAAAAAAAGAAAAATACAGTTGACAGCTAGTAATTAAATTCCAGAAAAATCATGAAATAAAATCCGAATGCAGATTCAAGGAAAAAATATTTTAAAAAGTGTCAAGTGCGGTGAAAACTTCCCAAATATATAATTGGTCTATAGAAACGCGCCATTTCAGCCGTATTAGGCCAAATTAAATCGTACAGAAGGAGAATCAATCCTTATTATAAAGTAGTCAAAAATTAAATTAAAGGACATAACTTATTACAGATCAATCAGAATAGCGTGGATAAAACTTTGCGTGAAACTTTGAGTGTATTACGAGCTATTTTCTTCAAATGCATTTCTGTATTTATTTTAATCTCTTCTATATTAAAAGAATAAAAAGGCTCACTTACAGAGAGAGAGAGAGAGAGAGAGAGAGAGAGAGAGTATAGATTGCTCAGATGTTAATTAACATAAATCACTTTTTATAAAATGGTAATTTTATTTTATTCTTATAAAATAGCAAATAGTTGGCTGACATGCCGAAAATTTAGCTTACAGTTCACATTTCTCTTTCTGTGTCAAGGTACTGAAGTTTGAATGAAAGCTATTTGCGAAGAAACACATCTTCGTTACGATTGCATACTCTTGGAAACTCTAGGGATTTTCGCTAGGAGTACCTTTGGTTATTTTTGCCTCACCATAGCGTATCTATCTTCCCATTATTGACATATTGACGTAACTGAAAGAAATGAACATGTTTCGTCGCCGCGCGATGTATAATTTTTTCAGCTATGTAGCGAAATAAAAGATCTTAAACAAAAATTCATTAGCGATAATAAAACTTGAACAAGATTTAGGTTAGGTTTAGGTTTAGGTTAAATGGAATATATTTACTTACATGCACAAATATATCACATACATGCATGTATCATAATACATGTTTTATAATATACAATTATTATAAATATATTTATATATAATATATACTATTATTACATATAATACATATTAAGTATTAATGCAATTCACGTTTATCATATGTTTAATAATATTTGACAGCAAATATTTTTTTACATTATAAAAGGCATCAAAAGGAATTCAAAAATACTTTTATTAATAAAATATTGCACTGTACCAATCGCCAAATAATTCCTTTTTAATTTACAAGTGGGAGTTGGGACATGTTGAACTTTGTAATAGTCAGTCTAATAGTAGTAACAGAAACACATTCAAACTTCTGCGAAAGAGCAGAATATTGCATTGAAAGCGGCGGGTATCCAAACAACGTTCTACAATTATATTCTGCAATCTAAGCCAGTTTAAACACGTTCACACTGTTTAAAAGTAAAATGCTTTTAGAGGCTACTGTAGAGCCTTTTAGACTCGTAGCAATAAAGGGATGAAGATCAACAAAATTTTCAAAATAATAGAAAAATTACTTTTCGAACCATGTCCAAATTCCAGATGAAGAAAATAGTCGGTTTTATTTCGATGTGCAAGGAAATATATCTTTTTGTTTGCTGATAAATCACCCAACTTCTTTCGTACAAGCAACTTTGTGGAATTCTTTTGTGCTTTAAATCATCGATGTATTTCTTCAATCACCATGAATATTTCAGCGAGAAGAAAACACATTCTCAGTGTGTTCTCATTTTTCAGTTTTTTTTTATTGCAATGTTAAGAATATTAAAAATCAATGCATGGAAGATCAGTTCGTTCGTGGATTATGCAATCAAATTGCAGTGCAGAGTAATACGATGATTCTTAAAAAAAAAAAAAAAAAAAAGAAAAGAAAAAATAGAAAACATACACGGTAACATGTTTCGATTCGCAGCTTCGTTTTCGATTAAATCGAGGTTGAAGATTTATTGAATACGGGCGCTTACACGGGGGTTTACTTGCGCTTCGGTTTGACAGATATCGCTGCAAATCATTTGTATTACAATCCGTGTTTGTCGTACAATCGGGGACAAAAATAAGTGAACAGGTAATTGAAATAAAGTATTAATGTATTTCAATATATTTGTTATAAATTTCATTTATATATTATGTTTATATTTATAAATTTCATTTACATGTCTGTACATACATAGGTTATGACAAATGGCTAAAATGAACGGTTGAAGTTAGTATTACACAATATAAAACTGACAAACAATTGACAGTTGAATGCAAATTTTCTCCTTTTGATATAAAACCAGAAGGTTTACTTTTATGATTTATTATTCTTATGAAATGCGTTTTACTCAATTTCTTTAATCGAAAGAAAGACATCAAGTTATAATATTAAGTGTTACATTAATTATAATATTTGAGGTATTTTCAAAGACACATATTATATATTAATAATATATAATTATAATATGTAAATTAATGGTATATAATAATGTTATTATTTAACGAGTGAATTTTATTACCACATAGAGATGAGAGTTTTTTTTCGTCTGTATTTACTATAAAAGTAAAGTATTCCTGTCTCAATCAAGTAAAAACTAAATCATCATATATATATATATTTTTTTTAAATTTCCTTGAATTTCTATAGCCAATAATAATGTTATTATTTAACGAGTGAATTTTATTACTACATAGAGATGAGAGTTTTTTTCGCTTGTATTTGCTGTTAAAAGTAAAGTATTCCTGTCTCAATCAAATAAAAACTAAATCAACATATATATATATATTTTTTTTTTAAATTTCCTTGAATTTCTATAGCCAATAATAATGTTATTATTTAACGAGTGAATTTTATTACCACATAGAGATGAGAGTTTTTTTTCGTTTGTATTTGCTATAAAAGTAAAGTATGCCTGTCTCAATCAAATAAAAACTAAATCAACATATATATATATATATATATATATTTTTCTTAAATTTCCTTGAATTTCTATAGTCAATGTTAGTTACGAGAGGTTAACGCGTTTTAACATCACTCTTCTGCTGAGGGGAGTGGAAATTCCGATTACATACATCTTTCATCGTAGATGAAATTTGGCCTTACGCGTAAGTTTCACGTTTGGTGATAATCGTTTATCTCCCCGGCTTACCAATAACGGATGTCATTATCGTTTATCGCGGTATGAAGGGCGGATTGAGCCGAGGGGTACGGTTGACTATTAGGGTTGCCTTCTACTTTCTTATCGGTGACCTGTCAGGAGCCAAACCGCTGCTGGTCGTTACGCGTGCCAACGACTATCCTCCCGGCTTTAATAATACGTCTTTTTTTTTTTTCTTTACGATATCGTTGTACATATGTACGGGATGTCCCAGCATTTGAAGGTACAAGACACTCGTTGTCAGTGAAGAAATAAATCGAAAACAAAAGAATGAACTTTGAAGAACTATTTGAGACCTCTTCGAAATACAAATCATAAACTCGAAAACCTTCAGTTTTGACAATTTGCGGAATTTTATAATTCCATTTTATTGTGCAGTTGTGCACGATGTAGATTCTCTTCTTTCATTCTCGTTGTGTCATGTATTATATACTGGTCGTGCAATGAAATATATTTAAATGTGTGAAATCAATTTTTGAACTTCTATCTGAATTCAAGTTCTTTGTTGTTGCTTTTCAAAATTTTTAATTCGACTTAACCCTCTGTCTTGTAATATCGAGTCGCACTGTGTTGATATGTTGGTTTTGATTTGAAAGAAGACTGTGCACTTCAATTTGAATTTTCAATTTAATTTCTTTAAATTGACCATTGACGGATGAAAATTATGTATAACGTTTTGATACTTTAAGTATTCTGAACTAATGTTGCATATTTTAAATTGTAAAGTATGTTAAATATTCTAAATTGACGTTACAATTTCAATAAATAAAGCTTATCTTACAAATAAAAAAAAAAAAGTCATAAAGCAAAGGGTTAATATCATTAACCTCTGTCGGACAGAACATAAAATACAAAATAAAATTATAATTTTAAATATTTGTAATATAACATAAATTACTAAAATCCTATGTAACTCTCGCTTGAGATACAGATATTAAAGTAATAATAATAATAATCAAATTTGAAGTAATAATATGAATAAAAAAATTGTTGAGATACTTGCACAGAGATAAATACGTATCTACGAACATCGTCGAAATTAAGTAAAATTATCGTTCCAGAATGTTGGCCTCGACATTGCTCACAGAGTTCGTTATTTACAAAATTAAGCAATCATTTACTAACGCGGAACATTAGTAATATTTCTCTGTGCTAATAATCGACGCATGAAAGTTCGAAATTTTACCGCTCTGTCGTATAATTGCGAGATATATTTTTAATATCTGTCCACGGTCAGTCGGTCTTTTGTTATGAATGAGGGATTGCTTCTTTTCGGAACGAGGAATTGCACAACTCTTGTTGTAAATAGGAAGAAAATCCTATTCAATCTTGAAAACTATAGAAGATTGGGGGCGTTCCAGTAACCCCGGAGCTGGATCTACGCCTCCTCGGTCGTCTCGTTCCCAAGTGCACTTACTTGTGGAATGCGTCCGTCCGTCTGACGTGGATAATAATTAAAATCCGTTACCCCAAGTATCCCATTGTATCGTTACTGTCACGTTCGGTCCACGAACCTAGGAATAAAATCACGATTCATTCATGGCAATCGAGCAGAAAACGTCGAGTGTTTCCTCGATTGCAAGGTGATGTGCTAAAATGGACACGTGGACGATGATTCTTAAGTTTTTGTTCCAAAATTGTAATATTTCCTCAGTTTTAAGTATATTTACAATATACTAAAATTTATAATATATTTATAATATTTATAATGTGCTAAAATATATTCAAGTTTTATATTATTAATAGATATTATTAAGTAAGTATTAAGTATATATATATATACTTAAAATAGGCAAAACAAATAATAAATTTATTACTTCTCAATAATTTCCATCCAGCGATATCATACCGAGTTCAAAAGGAAAACGACGAATTATTGTATACGGGTTTGGGTCACTCGTTATGGTCCGCCAATCAGTTGCCAGCGCAAGTGGTTAAAATTGGCAAATATTCCCTTGTACATTTCAAGTTTTAGGACCATTTTATCAAAAATATGTATGATTTCGATTTACGTCCCAATAATTGAGTGTTTCATTTCGTTGAAAGCAACGAATCGTGTGTTTTGCACAATGCGTTAAAAGGCAAAGTTCTGTCTTTTTGTTTTTAATTAAATTCTTCTAGATTGCCTCAACAATCACGAAAACAACGATAAACGCAGCATCGATCGAATTATATCAGCGTTTCTTTTACTGTCGATAGTTCTACAAAATGATATCGATAATTATATATAATTATATACAATTAACATTAGAATACACGTACTTCTAATCTTGATGTCGAGCTATTATTTGATGCATCGTATGTTAGTATATGTATATCGAAAAGCGTACGAAAGACAAGAACAGTCAATGTGCATTTCATCAGCATGCGTAAAGAAAGAAAGCACTCTACTCTCTAGACAAAACATTCCTGGACGAGCACTCATGATCTTTATTGTTCGAAAGAGTAAAGAACATCTTTAGAGCTAGGAATTATCTGAACGGATGTTTTATATTATATTTATATATACGATTATATATACATAAATTTTATACTGTGTTAGATTACTGCACTAAGGGTGTAGAATTCAGAATTTAGTAAGTAAAAATATTGTTAAATAACACTTATTTGGATCGATTTTGGAGCTTGACAAGTGTTTTATGTTGTATGTACACGTCCTTCTTCATTTGCATCTTATTTTACCAAAGTCCGTCTACCATAAATAAATGTCCGAATACCAAACATTAGTAATTGAACTGCGCATTTTTATAGAGAAATTTTAAAGTATCAGACTGCAATTATACAATGTCAGAAAGTAAATAAAACGTGCGAGGTACAATAGTTACATAAAACAATTTTTCCTGCCAAAATTTTACTTGTTACATTATTTAGAAATATTAAATATATTTACTATTAAATATCAAGTATATCGAGCATATTTAATAATTAATATTAATACTTATTTAGTATTAAATATAAAGTACATTACGTATATTTAATAATTAATATTTAATGTTAATACTTGTTTAATATTAAATATCAAGTATGTTACTGTCTTGTAGTGGTTATCTCACAGTATCTTCCAAATATACTCGACTACTACATCTGTGTCACGCTGTTCATTTACAAACGCCCACAATGTTCTTTTATCGTGGGATTTCCTCTTTCTTCTTTTCCCTTTCGTTTCGTCTTACGTGTACAAGAAAGTGTAAAAATATTGCAACGTGATCTTCGGTGTATCCACTTCAATCGTGCGTTGCAGCTTCACCCCCGGTCGGGCTCGTTGATTCTCTACCTCCGATCGTACACTTCTATCGCGTTGAACGATCGAATCCGGCGTGGATAAGAATACGTGCCTACGGATATACATCCATATCAGAGATGTCTATTGGCGCGAACGATAAGAGCGGCTCGTGAAATAATTAATTTCACGCCTCTGTAACCTCCACGGCCAGACGTCGTCGATAATCTTTCACCGTGTTATTTTTCTCGACGCCTAAAGCGTCGATAATTCGAGAACGTGCCTCGCAGATCACGGCTTACCATTTGTCATAATTAATTCCCCGTGAAAAGAACCTTCGCATCGACACCGCCTACAGAGTTGAATAGAAATTCACTCGTAAAAGCCGTTTGAAGGCTGATAATGTACGTACTATTTATAAAACGGTTTTACGTTGTCATTATCGCCATCGAACACGAGCGAATTCGTTCATTTCTTTTTTTTTTTTTTTTTTTTTTTTTTTGTTAGCCTCGATGTATTTTATAAATGTGACAAAAGTACTGTACGAAGGCCCAAGAAATAATTTATACGTCTGATCGTAGAAATCATTCGTATTATTTATCAGTCCATCTCTCGTTTTCCCAACTTCGTTTGTTGCTTTCCAATTGCGTCGAATTGGCACGATGGTGAAAAATTAATCGATGTTTAAGTCGATGAAACAGTAAATAGCCAACTTTGCATATTCTTTTGTTGACAATAAATAGACGAATATTCAATATTCGGAATAATTAATATTAAAATGTTGTTTTAAACAATGAATAGTAAATTATTAAAATGTAATTTTTTAGTTTAATAGTAAATTATTAAAATATTACTTTTTACTTTAATAGTAAGTTATTAAAATGTAATTTTTTACTTTAATAGTAAATTATTAAAATGTTGTTTCAAACAATGAATGGTAAATTATTATTTGTTATTAAATGTTATTTTTCAGTTTAATAGTAAATTATTAAATGTGATTTTTTACTTTAATAGTAAATTATTAAAATGTTATTTTGACGGAATGTTGTTAGAAGAACTACCAAATATTTAACATTAAAATGTTACCAAATCTCGCCAACATTAGGGAAGAATGCTTGTCTTTTCAAACCACGTCAAAAATATCTTCTATTCTGTTCTCCAATACATGATAAAGCTACAAAAAAAAATTCTCATCTATCAGTACTCTTTTTGATTCCCGAATTCTTACGTAATCATTATTGCATGACTCAATATTGGAACTTTGCCCGAAATATTGAAATAGTCAACTAAACTTGTTAATGTACCATTTTCTTTCTCCACAAAATTATCGCAAGGAAGCCAGATGTGCCAATACTTCTTTCGATCCAGCGTAACATCTCAGAAACATCCGACATTTTCTAGAAAAAAAAAAAAAAATGTGTCAAACTGACGCGGAGGATTAACAAGAGAAAGAAAAAAGAGAACGTGAGCACGTCGGCTTGTTCACACGTTTTCGGTTCACCTTTGCTTTTAATCTCGGGGAAGCAACAGTGTTTCCAGGGGCTAACCCAAATGTAGCCAACCGAATATCTACATCGGCTGACCCGACGGGGCCAACTGATGCCTATCTTCTCGACAATTTGTACCGGATGACGCAGTCGAACAAACCCGAGTGTTTGATGCTGCACGGTGATTAGATTCTGATAGTTGTGGTGTGTCTAACGGAACTCCGTGAGCAAAGTAGATCCGTCGTGGCCTTTTCATCTCGGCGCGATGGACATCTAGGGTCAGTTTACCATTGGCACGTATACGTGGCCGGTGTTCCCCAGAGACAAGGACAATTTCAACTCTCGGGCTTCTCCACGTCGATCTACCAATCCCGCCTCTATGTTGCCAGACGTTATTTTCTCTTGGCCAATCATACGGTTCGACCGTTCGCGTGAAACATTATATTGATCGAGATGCGAGGTACATATGTACATACGTATGCATTTTCACTGACGCTCGTTGGTGACGTTCATTTCCTGTAAATGTAAACTCGTTGGGTTTCGCGGGCCGTTTTAACGCTGAAACTACCTAAGCGCCAAAGGCATACAATTTTCATCAGGAGCCATTAAAGTGAGAGAAAATAGAAATACAATGGAGCGCACGAACTTTTATTCGTGTGTTTCATGGAAAATCGTTCGAACCTCCAGAAATACACTATTTTGCATCTGGACTGTATATATAATATCTAAAAAAAAAAAAAAAACATTATGAAATTATGAATTATATTATCATAATTTTGAATCATGAAAATTGTGAATTAGTCATTTTGACAACTTGGGTAGTTGTAGTGTTAAAGGAACGGAGGATGATGGAGTTCTAAGTATAATAATTCAACATTTCTTTACCCCGTAAATTTTGTGATTTCTTTTTTTTTTTTTTTTTTTGCAGTGTGAAGAAGAAACCCTCGAATACTGTTAGGACTAACTGCGTGTTTAATTAATAATTGTTAATCACTGCCACAACTTTTCGAGTCTTAAGAAATATTCGCGTGGAAGTATGTACTATGATTTATTTTTTGGTTAGTTTTCAGCGTTAGAAAAAAAAAAAAAAGAACACAAACAGTAAGCTGTGAAGCGGCGTTAAAAAAACACACACACAAAGCAGTAAGCTTTTTACATTATTCGTAATGTGCATTACAAAGTAAATAATTGAAATTCAAAAACCTGTTTCCTGAAATAAAAGCAAACGAAGTAATAATTTTAGTCGAGTCGTGTTTCATTGCAAAAATAAATTCAAGATACTTTTTTCCATGTAGACTTACAATTGATTTTGTCTTCGCGTCACTCAGAATTTTTAACGAATCCTTCATGAACAATTTCACGGCTCCGTATAATTTTATTGTTTCAAGAACGCTATAATTCAGATGAGTTGAACAATAAAAATTTTCACTATGATACAGAAAATACGAATTTAAGAATTTGCTTCTTGACTATTAAACCCGCTTGAATTTTTCGTTTCTTTCCTGCGACCAAGAAGAAGAACGATACAAGTCAAAATTTAAATAGAAAATTCGTGTTTGAACTGTAGAAAAAAATTCACATCAAATAATCACTATTGAAACATCGTGATATTTCCTCGAAGGGAAAAAACTCGCGTTGTCTCAAATTGTCCGTCTTGTTCGATCTCGAAAGATCCCCCGAGATTAAATTTTTAATTGACGAAATCCCCGTGATATTCTTGTATGGGCACAAATGCTCCCGGCCAATGTCTAGGAACAAAGCCAAATTCGGTTCACGGACTCTGCGCAATACTGAGTTTCCGGTATATGACCGTGACTTCTTGAACAATCGCCCATTACATTGACAAAAGCCTTTGATCGTTCCCCCGTGACATTGAATTAAACTCGAAGCGATTCCTTTCGAAAGCAGCGAAGGAACTATACGTATATATATATATATATATACATATATGTATACATGAAATTACGGACAAATAGGTTTAGTCATGTTTGACATTGGTAGCTCCCGTGATCGAAGCATGTTAGATCAACTCTGACGCAAAAACGATTTATTTGTTTATTTATTCAAAGAAATGGGAAAGACCTCTTCTTATACGAAAAAGTAAGAAATAAAAGAGAGCTAAGAAGCAAGATAAAAACGAAGATGTAAAAAAAAAAAGCGGGGGAAAAGAATAAACATAGTAATTACGATTATAAACAAAATAGCTCTATTCCTTTTTTATTATAGTTTCAAAATCTTTTCACTTTCATTAGGATGAGTTAGGGGAAAGAAAGAAGCATCGTATGATATTATATATTTTATAATAATATATGTATAATTCTATTTGGTTGAATTTTAGGGATATTACATGGTGTGATCAACTTGAAATCTATTTTTAGTTTGTTGTATTGATTTATGTTTAATAATCAAACACGGATTGATTTTTTAAAAAAAAGGTAATAACGAAAGTAAAAAGATTTTAAAACTCAAAAAATAAAAAGAAATAGAGCTATTTTATTTATGTTCGTGATTACTATGTTTGTTAACGTATTGTATGAAGTCTTGTGGCAAAATTGATTGAATATTTACTTGAGTAAAACGAAGCGAAAAGTCTGCTGTCGATGAAGTTTTTTTATAAAACCAGCTTTATACAGTTAAAGGACGTAACTTCAATGGAAACGACACGTCAATTTCGTAAAAATTAATAACGAAATAGTTCTAAAACGAGCAAGAAGGACCATTTCAATTTGATTTGATTGCACGAGTGTTCCTTTAACTTTTTGATTACATTTCCATTTTTAACAGAATTCGTTTCACCGTATTTTCGAATATTCTGATAATTTCAACCAACAGCAATATAACATGTATATGTATAACATTAGTTTAAAATGTATAAATATAATATTATAATATTATGATATTATATTTAAGTATAACCCAGGAAAAACAAATAATAGATTTATTACTTGAATATAATACAAATCCTTACTTAAATAAAATATTACAATATTATATATAATATTATTGAGAAATAATAAAATATTTGTTTTTCCTGGGTTATACTTAAATATAATATTAATATAATTTTATGATATTATATTTAAATATAATCCAGGAAAAACAAATAATAAATTTATTACTTAAATATAATATTGTAATATTATATGTAATATTATTGAGAAGTAATAAATTTATTATTTGTTTTCCCTGGGTTATACTTAAATATAATAATATTACATTATAATATAACCCAGGAAAAACGAATAATAAATTTATTACCTCTCAATAATATCACATATAATATTACAATGTTATATTTAAGTATAACCCAGGAGAAGCAAGCAATAAATTTATTTACTTCTCGATAATTTCTGTCCAGTGATATCATACCGACGAGTTCGAGAGAGAAAAAGAAAGCGACGAATTACTGTATACGCTCTGGTCACTCGTTACGGTCCGCAATCAGTTGCCAGCGCAACGTGGTTAAACAATTTCGCGGGTGCGTCTGCTAATCTATAAGAGAAGCGGCGGTGAAAAGCTGGAGTATGCGAACGTGTGGGTGTAACACAGCTCAGATACTCTATATATGTATGTACATACATACATATATGCAGTTCTGGATTCGTACGGTCACACGTGCGAGGTCCGCCGGATTCTCTCGATGACGTAGCGGCACTGTTGTTGAAAATGGAAATGGAAGTGTGCCACCAGGTCAATGGAGCTCTTTTCTTCGTCCTCTTCCTTTTTCCAGCTACTGGTCCAGATTGACCGTGGCTCTTTGTTCTCCAGGCATCACGGACGCATTAGCTCCAGACACGAACCGCCATCTTTTTGTCCGGTCTTTCACCTCGCCTCACCTCGGAATATCCCGTGTTCGCGTTCGTGTTCGTTTTCGTTTTCATTTTCGTTCTCTTCCTACCACTTCTTCGTCTTACCTCGTAGCCGAGCAACGATCCACGGATCAAAGACGCTGCAATTCTTTGTTCTTCTTGTTTCTTCTTGTTTCTTCTCTAGAGAAAACGGACCGACGAGAATTGGCTAAAAATGAACTAGTGCTTCAATCGGCTGAGCTCGCCTATCGCATCGTTCATGGGAACCCGTTCTATTCCACTCGAATTCCCGTTCAATTGATTTTAGTAAAGACGAGACGAATGTTTGCAGAATATTGTTCGCGAAATCGTGCGAGAGCAGGCGCATCGATTTTTGTAATTGATTTTGCGCACCGTTTCTTATTTTGAAGTTGCATTCACTTTCGTGTCGTTATAACGAGACGCAGAAAATTTGACTGAACAGACGGATTATTTGATACTCCGTTGTTTGGAATCGTAATTGTAGAAATTGTCAACTAAATGAAAATATATTCATGGAATATACTGAGTACATGTGTTGAAGCAACAATAAATTTCAAAGTTAACTTATTTACTAATATCATTTTAAATTTTGAACACGTTTATTCTTAGAACACGTTTATATGTATATTTTTTAAATAAGTTTGTATGTTATTGCATGTAATTTATGTGACATGGATGTTACAAAGTGAAACGAAATATCTTTGTAATAATGAAATTGAAAATCACGTGTAATCTTCTTCGAGATTATATGCAATAGAATGTACATATTTATAAAATGAAACTGATATACATAAATGTCGTCAGTTCATTCGTACGATTTATAGCAGAAAGAATCAGTTCATTATTGGTTCGAATCTTCGTCGCAATTATTTGATAAAACCTTTTTAAGAAAAGTCTCATGCTATTAATAAAGATTTGTGATAATTTTCTCTTATTTTTATTCATGAAATTTTCGAAAAACCTCGGGGCATGTTGCTTGTACAGAAAAGAAAACTGGCATACTTTTTTTTTATATATCTCTCCTTCCAATATATTTTTAAATAAGCAGAAGTTGAAGTTTTGCGTTCGTTGATTTCGGTAGATCTGGAAATTTCTCGTTTCTCTCGTGTTGGAGCAATCCCTCTTACAATTTATCGGCTGTACGTTGAGAAAAGCAATCCGCGTTCGTGTACCAACTTCCTTTTGCATCGTAAATTTGTTTCCTATCTTTCTTCTCTTTGTTCCGAACAGAAATAGAAACCCATGAGCATCTACGATATTTTACCGATTTCGCGTGTCTATAATCGCTACGAAACACGTGGCAAGTGTTTTCGGTTGCTTCGATCACGCCATAAATATTATTCGTGCGATTTTTCTATTTCCACGTTGTGTGGATCTTCATTTTCGAGGCAGATTCAACAAATGAAAGGTTCCTAGTAAAAACAGAAAAAAAGAAACGCCTGTTGTCCGGGTGCCTAAGGACAAATATTAAATTAATATGCAATAAATATACAATAAATATTAATATACAGTATATACAAATTAATATACAGTAAATATACAATAAATATCAAATTAATATACAGCAAATATACAATAAATATCAAATTAATATACAGCAAATATACAATAAATATCAAATTAATATACAGCAAATATACAATAAATATCAAATTAATATACAGCAAATATACAATAAATATCAAATTAATATACAGTAAATATGCAATAAATATCAAATTAGTATACAGTAAATATACAATAAATGTACAATAAATATACGTACATATATATACATATATAATACAATTAATATACAATAAAAATATACATACATGTATATACGTATATAATACATTTAATATACAATAAAAATATACATACATATATATACATATATAATACAATTAATATACAATAAATGTACATATATAATACAATTAATATACAATAAATGTACATATATAATACAATTAATATACAATAAAGGTACATATATAATACAATTAATATACTATAAATATACATACATATATGTACACATATAATACAAATAATATACAATAAATATCAAAATAATTGAAAAGTATCTAGTAGTTTCTGATGAAAGAGGTGGTAGCGGAAGAAGAAAAAAGAAATGCAGAAGGTTATAGGACACAAAATCAAAGGGCAGGGGAAATGTGTAGATATCGAGGTGAGGGAGAGTACGCGGAAACAGAAAGGTAAACGATATTGGTACAAAGGTCTGGTATGTATTATGCACTTTTCACGGACTAGCATTCTCAATAAAACTCTTTGCGCCGGGCATCGAACGGGAGGATCGATCCGTCGATAGACGGCCATGCATATTCCATGAGATATCGCGCGGATCGACAAGAGACGCACCCATAAATCTTTCTCTCCATCACGAATAACTGTTCTTCATAGCCACCCACAAAAATATATATGGGCGTACATCAAGTGTCGAGGAGGGGAGGGCGTCTCCGGTTCGAGGCACGTCTTTGTCATTCATCGATCATTCCACTCTTACAATGAAATTTGCAAGTAAAACTCGTCTAGCTAACGTGAAACGTTCGATGGATTTAAACATGTCGTTTTGCCAGCAAATATCGAGACGAGAAAGAGTTCTTTCCTTGTAGAGTCTACTGTTCGAAGAGCAAATTGGTAGGAATTGAATCTTCTTTGTTTTTCGGAAACTTTTTTTGTTCGTTTTATAAGTTGAAATTTTATACGTGTGTAAGTATACGAGGCATTTAATATGAAACAACGAGTCTAATCTGACAAGAGTTTTTTCTTTGTGAAATGAATTGAATGTGAATTCTCTACTGATTCTATCTTTTTTCTTTTTTTTTTTTTGGAACTTTATTGTTTCATGAATTGAAATTTTATAAATTTTTCTTTTCTTGAACTATCGTTTTGTAAGTCGAAGTTTTATACGTGTAAGTACGAAACATCTAATATGAAACAACGAGTCTAATCTGACAAGAGTTTTTTCTTTGTGAAATGAATTGAACGTGAATTCTCTACTGATTCTACTTTTTTTCTTTTTCTTCTTTTCTTTCTTTTTTTTTTTTTTTTTTTTTTTTGGAACTGTTGTCTTATGAATTGAAATTTTATACATTTTTCGTTTTTTCGATCTATTGTTTCATGAATTGAAATTTTATGCGTGTAAGTACAAGGTAGCTAATATGAAACGTTTAGTTTTACCAGTAAATATTGAAACGAGAAAGAGTTTCTTTCGTGTGGATTCTATTGTTCGAAGAGCGTTGAATCGACAGAGTTGAATTTTTTTCTGAAATTTTACATATGCACAGAGCCAGTCAATAAAAAATGTCCACTTGAAATAATTCGTTTCCTATTGACTTTGTAAAAAAAATATTCGAGGTGAAATTTACGACGATCAGATGAGTATATTTTGGTTCTTTTATGCTTTTCGAAATACCTAGGAATGACACATTTTTATTGATAACTTTGAAACTTAAAACGAAACAAAAATTTGTGAAATATGACTACAATACGAAATGCGAAGCAACCAAAACGTATTCATCTGAGCAATAATTTCGGATACGAATAAATTTCATTTCAAACATTTTTTCAAAAAGTCAATAGAAAAAAAAAACGAATTATTTCACTCTGTACGTTCATACGAAAATATATTCATAATTTTTAATAAACGAAATACGTTTACCGACGTATTAAAACTAACATGAAACTTGTAAAATTAAAGAAATATTTCAGAGATACACTAATGAAATTTATAATGCATCTACTCTAATAAATTGCGATCATCAGTGTGTCAAAGAAATATTCGAACGTTTTCAGATGACCTTATTATTTTGATTTAATCGATGCTGAATTTAAATCTAAATTTGAATTTAATTGATGTCGACACATCGTACAGTTCATCTTGTACTGTAATTACGTGTAATTATTGAAATGCATATGTTGCGAATATGAAAAAGTAATAATTAATATCAAAATTTTATAAAACAAAGAAATTGCACTTTCAGCCAATATATCCTTTATACAAGTAAATTTATAATTTACTGTACTATTCATATAATTCATATAAGCAGATAGAAATTTCTGCAAATAAAGCGTGTAAAAATCAAGCGAGGAAATTTTTGAAAAATCAATTTTGAAAGAATAAAATTTTTTCATTAAAGCCTTCGTTTGTCGAGAAAATCGAATTTTTCACGACAAAAGAGTGTAATTAACAGTTTCTTTTTCAAGTGTCTTGTAAAATATTTTATAAGTAATGTGCGTTCCAGCTGACTGTATTAATTAAAAAATTCATCGATATTTTAAGTTTTCCGTTCACAAAAGAAATATCGAAAAAATAATGTTCAATTATTTCAACTGTGTACCACCGGCAATCACATTGGTGAAAAAAAATATCGTATTCTGTCGATTTATCAAAAGTTCTTGTATTTTGAATGTATGAGTGTATATTGATTGAATTCAATTCGTGTGTTGTTCGTTTTCATAAATAAAATTCATTATTTCGTTATTTCGTATTTATTAACTTTTCATTTCGTTTAAACGCCACAAATGAAGTTTCAACAGTCGCGAAATATCGTATAACAGTCAATATAATGTAACAGTCGTAAATATTATGTTACAAGTACTTCGTGAAATATCTTGTTTAAAAATAATCGTAGTAAAAAAATAGTAGTTTCCGATACGCGCAAATGCAAAAATTTTATAATCGTCGGCACGATGGATATATAGTAAATTTTATTTGAAATACGGAGCGTGAGAGATAAGGTTAATAAATTCGATTCAGTAAAATCGGATTTTTCGGAACGCGTTATGTATTTTGTCCATAGAACTATAACTGTAGCTACATGAGAATGAAAACTGAACTAACAAGATGTAGGTCGCGTGTATATCGTAGCTTCACCACGGAGAAGTTGGTAAAAATAAATTGTAATACGACAAAAGTTGCCTCGCGTTTGCCAACTTTCTCATAATTCTATTAATGATTTATGATCAAAGTCAATTCCAAAGGTGTTGTGCCGCGGCGAAATTAAAAAATTTTGCAACACACAGCCAGTTGAATGTAACAGCGGTTGCTTGAAAGTTTCATCAAATTTTTGAATTATTTTTCGTTTGCTATAGTAAATGGAAGCATGAAACAAGGGGGGGGGGAGCAGGAAAACAGCGAAACACGAACTATTTTTTAGCTTAATTATTAGCAAGAAAAAACTGTTTAATCTAACACGTATGTATATGGTACGCAAGTATATTTTTCTTTACCTTTTTGTTAACTATGTTCTTTTTCATTGACTATTTCGTTGGTTTCACTTTTCAAGAGTAATCCAGAATTTCTTGACAATCATCAGAATCTGTATCTTGTTCAGTATTGAGATTTTGGTATTTAGTTGTAGAATTTTTAATCCTTTGTGTATTTACTTCGTATTAAAGTACCGTATAATTATCTGAGATGCTTAAAATCACTAGTTTTCATTTTCGATCGCCAAATGTCTTGATAATTTTTTTAACTTTCGCTCTCGCGAAAGTATACGTTAGAAGTAACTGTTCTCTAACAAGTTTTATAGTACGAACTCTATGTTAATATCAACGATGCATACTCATTAGCAAGCCAACTGTTACTGACAATAAATTTAGAACTTCTATTTTTCTTCATCCACAGTAAACGAAAGTATCTCGTATAATTTAGTGAAGTAATCGTAATCGTTTTATTTTATATGAATTATCACACGAACATTAGAAAAAATGCACGAAAGAGAATTTAATTATTTTGAAATATGACGGCCTTGAAATCTCCAAAAAAAAAAAAAGGAGCGCATTCGTTAACAATAGATGAATCTATTTCGAAAATAAATATATGCCGTAGAGAAGATATAGTCGTTCTTCGAAGTGTTAACGATTAAATAAACGGCGTGTTCGCGAGGCATACGTATATCTGAACTTAGAATCGGTAACTGGTTCGTATAACTGTCTCGTGAACAAAGTTATGATACGTTAATTGCTATTAAACAGAAAACGGCGAGCACTTAAATGTTCATTAAGTATTCGCCGTTTTCTTTTTCTCCCTCTCTCTTTTTCCGAGATCGTGAAGTTAATGACTGCCGCGAACCGTAATAATGGATCCCCTCATAAAAATAGCAAATTTTCATCCGCGTCATAAACTTCGTGATAAAACGTTCCCTGGCGCAGAGCATTCAGTTAAATGCTTCATCTTATATATGTATGTATGTGTATATATATATATATATATATATATATATATATATATATATATATATATATAGCAGTAATTAACCGTAATTTGAATTGATTTATTTTGTAATTTACAATGTGTGTCTCGTTAAAAATTTAGTTATATATAAAACTGCGTCTATACTCTACAGTTGTATAAATATGTTGATTCTTTTGTTACGCTACGCCTCGTTATTAATCGTCATTAATTACAATTATTTAAATTTGTGTAAATTATATTACATTTGTATAAATTATATTCTCAAATTATATTACATTTGTGTAAATTATATTCTTAAATTATTTATTCGTACAATGCTTTAGAGATAGAGTCATTTTCGTGCGAAACTTGTTGTTATTTTTTTTTTTTATGTTATATAACGCTATACAATAACAGTTTTTTAAATATAAATTTATAGATAATAAAGTAACAGTCAAATTAATTCAATATCCGTTGAAGTTAACTCGATATTATAATAATTTAGATACTTTTTATTAATGAATTTTCGAATGTTGATTTTGATTTAATTCTGTTATTAATTTCTTAATGCCAAGAAAAGCGTAAAATATAAAATGTAAAATAAACATAAATATGAAATAAAATTTGAGTGGTGTAAAATATATTACATTATTATTATATATTATAAAATATATCAGTATAAATTATCACGTTTGCCTATAATGTAACGATATTATTTGAGACTTAATATAATAACTTTTATGTTATGCATGATTACCAATGTTGAAACAACCCAATCAAATCAAGGAAATTTGATGGTAATACGGTTTTGCAATAACATTCGTCGTAATATTATGCTACTAATAATAATTTATTAATGATAATAATACAATGTTCTGATAATTTCTCAATTTTGAATTTTAATGTATATTCTAATATAAAGTTAAAATATTTGTGTTCGAAAATAACAATGTCAAAGTAGTAAATTAAATGGTTTAATCTTTAATTTTTCGGATCCGAATTGGGCATCATTATTTCCTGTGTTTTTTTTTCAGAATGAAAGATTTCAAGGAAATAAAAAAAAATTAATGCAGTGTATTCAGAATTATTAAATTGAAGTCAGAATAAGAGATTTAAGCAATATATTTATAATATGTTATTTGCTATAATATTAATATTAGTATTATTTATATTATGTATTATATCATATTATAGTATTTGTAATATATTATTGCAAGTATCGAAATGCTTGCTCCAAGAGAAGCACTTCAAATTTGTTCCGACACGAGAGATCCTGGGGTAAAGGTTAGGTGAACATTTTTAAGAAAATGTAAGATAGTGAAAATCGCATGAAAATCAGATAGATATTAATACCGAGGAAAATTTCAATGGTTCTTAATTATAAAGTGCAGAGAACCCCAGTAATTAAGAATCCATCCTATCTAAACCGACCGTAACGCATACGTGGGATGGAAAATGCGCATACTGCTCGTTCTCATCATCAGTAAGATAATACCCAACTACTGATCGATTATCAGAGAGATATATAGCAAAATAATGTTTAAAATAATGAGCCGTGGAGAGGAAAGGAAGTAAATTTAAAATACTATAAACAAAATAACAGATGGTTCGGAATTTGTTGAAAAATGATTCGATAGATAAGACATAAGGAATTTCTCTATTTTTAACAAAAAGTCAAACAATGTATTGGTTTAGACTGATTAACATTCCTGTTTAGACAGATTATTAATTTTTCAATTGAACAAATTTAACCTTTCTCCTATATATAATATATTAGTAAAATATATTATATTATGTTAATTTATATATTATATATATAAATATAATTATATATATTATATTGTATATATAAATATAATTATTTACATATTTATATATTATATTAATTATAATATATTAGTAGAACAGTAGAAGTTAAAATCTCCTGAATCTCAGTCGGAAATATAAATTTACATAAAAGTCCTCAGTCTAGTTACATTGGTCATTAACGTTCTGTCGAAATGTCTCCGCTTGATTTCTCGCAGTATCCTATACGCGTTTTATTCTAGTTAATATCTCATTACACGACTCTCTGTCCTCTTAATCACGAAACGTTTATATTTTTCTTCAGGTACGTACCTCGTCGTTTATCTCTTCCACGACTCCTGCGAGTCACGTTTGCTACGTCACGCCGCGCCGCGCCGCATCGGTAAGTAATTAAAGAAAACACTTTTAGTTGCTGCATGGACTGGTTCGTTGAAGTTTCGTACTGCTGTTATTTTTTTCTTTTTTTTTTTTTAGCGGATTCGTTAAAATTTCGTATTGTTATTTTTTTCTGTTTTTTTTTTTTTTTTTTTATTGTTATCTTCGGTTTATGTTACTGAACTGATCAAACGTCGAATCGAACCGCGTGTAGATTTTTTATTTATGGATTTTTACGAATCGGATAATTATCGCGGCGTTCTCGTTAGCGCACTATGTTGAAAATTGATTAAAAAAAAAAAAAAAAGAGAGAAAAGAGAAACGAAAAGCCACAGGGAACGAGAAGTATTTTCCTCTTGATTTCGAAATTGTTTCCACGAATATTTACAAGTATCGTTCTTTCACGATACTGAAAGTGTCCAAAGCATAATATAAAACGATTTGCTATTGGGAACGTTGTCAGTACAATTGTTAATTACGATGGTTTACAAACGTTCGAAGTTCTACGTTTTAGGGCTGAACTCTGAAGAATTCGTAAAATTTTATATTTCAATCTTGCTCTCATTTTGTCAATGAAGAAAACAATTTTTTCAGAAAGCTTCAAGTTTAAATTTAAAAGTTTCTTTTTTTGCAAATTTTTATTCAACTATAGGACATTTATCATTGCTAAAGAAATATTATTTGAAAATAATATTTTTTTAGCAATGAAGTTTAAGTCGTCAATTAATCTTCAATGGCGACTCTTCAGTCACGGAATCACTGTCGCATAATATCAATATTATCTGCAAATAGAACACTCTCGTGTCTATTTGCCCATTTCGTTTATTTTCATATCACTCGAATCTCCGTCTATAATATCCCTTTTTATACACACTGATCGTATCTTTATATATATGCACAAAATACAAATATTAACAAAAAAAAAAAAAAAACAAAAGAAACATTAAAAGTTTGTGAAAGGTGTAGTAGCTTAAAAGTAGCTAAAAAGTAGTAGCTGAAATATTTCAAAATATTCGATACTTTCGTTAAATAAATAAGCAAGATAAGTAAAATTAATCTATCATTTATCTTAAATTATTCAAATTACAACCTGATTAATAAATATAAATTATCATCGTTTATAAAGAAGGATTATATTTCTTTCAGTCTACTTTATTTTTACTTACTCGCTTTAAATACAAATATAAATAACCACAGTCAAGTTGTCGTAATTTCATCAATAAAAATAAAAATCATTAACATTTATGCAACATTGTGAACCGTGCAAAATTGAAGAAGGAAAAAACCAACGATTCATAATTTTGTGCACGTTTAAGGTGAAATGTGTACCGTGTGTGAATCATTATCGTATCGTCGCAAGCCCCTCGTATCGTATCGTTTTCTTATTATTTCAAATTGTTTCAAATTACTCGTGAATATTCATTCCGTTTCGTTTTGCAACTTCGCGCACGCTAAAAAGGTTTCGTTAATGCACACAGCCGTTTTGGCTTTCAGTTTTAGCATTTTTCAGCGACATGCACGCGATATCGCCAAGTTGCATAACTGTTGGTTTGTTTAAGGGATGGAACTTTGTTGCACAAAGCTGGCTCGATACAATCATTAATATATATCGTACAGTGTTCTAAATGTTTTCGCACCTCATAATATCCCGTTCGTCGTTTCGTTGAAAACGAGTTTCCAATTACTGCTGAAATGTTTCTTTATAGCGGTTATGTCATATGCATATTTCGTTGAATATGGACGTGAAATATTGCTTCTATAAAATTGATATTTACTATTCTCACACCTCTTGCTCTTATAAAAGCAATTATATTTCATCACTTTTTTTTATATCGCTTTTGCTTTTTTTTTTTTGTTTAAAATATTGCTGTTTCAACTATATTGTATGATGTGGTTTTACTTAACTTTTGATTGACAAATGCAAATCACCATTGTTCGATTGATCTTCTGTAAATGTCATTCCAATTTAAGAGTCTGTATCTTTAGTTATAATGAACAATAAAACACATATTAAACGAAATGAAGAGAAAAACACTATGCGAAAAAAGTGATGTTTACAATATCTTTAAATCAATGTTTAATAATATCTTTAACGATAGAACTGCCGACGACTAGAGCATTGAATTTCCATCAGAGATATTAAATTAAAAAAAAAACAGTGAAGATCCATAACAGAACAGAGTACACTAGCTTTTATTTATATCTTTTGCGAAAAGTCATTTAAATCTTTGAGAATACACTGTACTTGCATCTAGGAAATTTTTAACAAAAATTACATATTGATCATTTTAATTACACAAGTAGATTGTGATCAAATAAAACAACCAAAGAGAATTTTACTATTAAATGTTAGGGTGTCGTTGTAAAGAAAAGATCTCAATCTTTAAATTCATAATAGATTTGGTCATGAAGGAAGTTTTTTAGTGTTTTTAAGTACTCTGACAGTTTATAGTATTTTCTAGAAAAAAGAAGATCTCTAGAGAAAGAATATTTTTTCAATCTTTATTTCTTCGCGAGAAATTTTTGAATAATGACATTACGTAAACAGAATTCAATGTAAATAAACACATATATGTAGATACTCATATAATAATGGTAATCAACAGTAACTATGGATTTTTTATTCATACACTGGAAATTACAAAAATGTACATAAAATTATAATGTACGTAACATTTAAAAATGTATAAAAATCTATTTAGCTCCTACTATCTTCGACAATATAAATAAAAATTTAAATTTCACACAAACATACGGAGCCTAGTAATTCGTACTTACGACCTGTTGACAAATTAAATTTAAATTAAATCTAATATACAAAAGAATCTATAATTAAATATTTAAATTTAAAATTTGTTATCTTTATATAATTAAATATTCAAATGTTTTAACAGCAAAATTAATATAAAGTAAAAACAAAGACAATCGCGAAGAAATTTGTCGTTTTGACTCTTATTCACTTACCCCTTGTTACGCAGGATCGTTATCTTTCGATCGGGATCGTATCGTACTCCTCGATATTTCTCCACGAACGTGTCCCGTTTTGTACGTCCGTGCATTTCTAAAATAATTAAAAAATTTTTTTTTTTAATAAATATATATATATAAATTTAAAATAAATTAATTTTTAAATAATTAAAAATAAATTATAAAATTTTTTATATTATTAATTAATACTAAAATCATAATTTTAAAAAATAATTAAATATATCATATATTAAATTTAAAGTGCAAAGAAAGAATTTCGATTCTTTTCTTTTTTTTCCAGCTCGCAGTCGCGAAAGTCGTCGTCAGTTTTCTTTGACACGCGCGGCGGTCACGAAGGTGGTGCTGGAGATTCTTGTACATCCTCCTTGTATTTTCTCACTTTCGTTCCCCTGTGTTCTTGCTTCGAAGTCACCGTAAATAAGTCGTCCGCATTGACAAACGACAACGAGGGTTCCCCGCGGTTCGGCCGATCGTTTATTCCGCCAAAGGAATTGCCGTTGTTGCCGCCATACCGAGGTTGTCTCTCTGACATTGTCTCGCATCTTTCGTTTCGACGACACTCTTTGGCGAAGTGTGCGTTACACGACTACGGCGGATATTTAATTTATCGATTTCCATTTCAACCGGTGTCAACCGGTTGCAAACCAAACTTTTTCGGTTAATAGCTTTTCGTTCATTGAAAAGCCCGCGGATATTGCTCGATACGATATATATATATGAAATATATGGGTGATACATCTAAGACTGAAAGTTAAAACGTTGTCAGAACTGTCAACGATTGGATTGGCCCAAAAGTAATTGCGTTTTTCCTGTTTCTTTTTTTTTTTTTTTTTTCTTTGCGGTGAATTGCTCTGCGTGTTTATCAGATTTCTGCAGTTCGTATGTCGAAAAATAACAGAAATATTCGGATTCGTCTGTTGCTCGTCTACGCGTGTATTCATTGGATTGGTGAAAAAGTAATTGCGTTTTTTTCTTCCTCGATACGTGTAATATAAAATTTTAACATTTTTTTATTAAAAATTTAAATTCTATATACATTTCATTTCAGATTTCATTTAAAAATCAATTGATTATGCCACCTTTGTACAGTCAAGTTACACTGCAGCCATTAAATTATTCAATGGACAGATTGACTTAAAATTATTTTCAATAAGGCATGTTTTTGATAAACAGGTGAATATATTTATTTTGTCCAATTTGTTGTATAATTATAAATATATTATACATATATTATCACTAATTTAATCGTTATATCATATTTTAAAAAATTAAAAAAAATTTTTTTTAATAGTTATATATACGTATTATATACAATAAATTTTATAAATTTACAATAATCTTTTTTTCTAAATTAACAAATTATAAAATTCTTTCTATTATTAATAAATACTAAAATCACAATTTTAAAAATAAAGTTATAATATATTATATAAATAAATTTATAGTTTATCGTACGTGCATGTTCAAATGTAACAAACAGACTCATTATACAATCTGATAGATAATTGTTCAAGCTCGTTTCAGAAAAAGAATATGCACGATTTCGTCCACGATCGTTCGTTTGGCGTTAATCTTACATTTAGGAAGAAAGAAAAAGATCGATCCATTTTCACTCTCAATACTTTAAATTCGTTGCTCTAGCATACTACATTGTTTGTACGTATTTCGTCCAATGAAATGAACCGATGTTGAGCTAGTCTTAAAACCCATCACGCGAGCCAACAGTTCTTATAATCGTATTTGAACATCCCCATACGATGTAACTTCGCCTCTGAAGTTGTATCACTTTTCGCATCAGGCTCGTACGTGAATCCTCCAAACTAATCTCTGGCTGCGAGGTTCCTGGAATTCATTTGTGTATTTTCCAACTTCCTGGCAACTTCTTAAGTACGCATCCAGTTCGTCTCCGGTATCCTTCCTTCCTGATTTCTTATCAGATACACGTGTCCCTGATTTCCAACAATCAGAACGTTTCTCTGACTTTGTGCCAGGCACACTTAAATAAAACTTTGATAGCTGACGACAGTCTGGGATTCTCTCGTTGACTTTCTTGTTATTATTACACGAATACGCTAAATACTAGTCGTTCTGTGGAATGCAATATCTATAGTATGTCGAACGTTTGTCACAAGGAAAACTTTATCGTAAAATAATAAAACGTTTATCGTAAAAAGGACTACGTGCATAAATAATGGGATACTTTTCAGTCCAAGATCATTAAAAGCTTGATGTTTCTGTCGCGTTTGACGATTTTGAAGATTTTTCTATTATTAATTTCCTGCGTTTCCAAGCTTCGTATTCATTTTCAAAATCAAAGTCTGTGTAGATCATTCGAACGTGATTTTCAGTTTTCCAATTTCAGGAAATCAGTTTCTAAAATTCCAACAATGGACACACGTGGCTAACGTCATCCTGCATCAATTGAATTGTTACGAGTGTCTCTATTAGTGTGATATTTATTGCAATGATTTATATATTACATTTGTTATTTATTGCAGTTATATCTTGTGTCGAAAATTATTTAGAGGCGTTCAAATATTTATACATGACAATGCAAATATATGTACATTATATAAAACATTTCGAAATTTCATTAACATTACAACAAGATATGACTATGCAAATGTGTATGAAATGCAAACATATGTCGTGGTAAAACATTAGTGTACAGTATGAATAGTCATTTTAAGCTTAAAATAAATGTTAACTACATTTCCATTGATATAGATGTTGTCGACGTAATAAATCGTTTGAATGTTGTTTTGCAGTTTTTGTATGCAACTTGAACAGAATATAATTCTGTTTCGAATGAAGTTATATAAAAATTCTAGGCTAAAACGATTCTAAAAAGAAAGAGAAGAATTGTTCTTTCAAATTGTGCACGAAAACATTGACAGAAACGCTAGAAAATTACTGTCATCAAGCATAATCATACAAAATTTCAAAAACCTTGGTCTGTAACAAATTAACAATTTTCTGTCCAATAAATCGTTAAAATGAGAATATTCGATTGATTGAAAGTGAAGCTTCGTAGGAAAAATTATATATTATTGTTTTATTGGTTTATTTATTATTAATTTCTTTGTAACGGGATTAAGTAGCAGATTCATTTCTTTCTGAATCATTAGTTCAACGATAAGCTATGTCAAAATATAGAAACTTTCATTTTCTTGAAAATGATTTTATTTATTTAGCCTCGAATACTAACGTCTACGAACATTAGTTAAATTGAAGAAAAAAAGTTAGAAAAAGAAGGGAGAGCATGCAACATTTGCAAACAATTTGCAACGCAATGCCACATGCTTCTCATAAAAAGAACCCCTTCTTTCGTTCTTTCAATTTTCAAATAACACATCGTCTCAACAAAATTTCAAAAATCTCTGTTAAACGTGCCTCGTATTTATTAAAATTTTTCAATCTTCGTTCTCCTTCAAACATTCTCCCACACAACTTGAAATCACGATCAACTTCAAGGCAAGCAAAGATATTCGCGCGAAACGATTCCACGAAACCAAGAAACCAAGTGGTTTTCAAGCGCTTGACCGGCAAACACCGGTAATCAAATAAACGGCGAGAAATTTAACTTTCAAGCTTCGGAAAATTAATCTTTATCGAGCAAACATTTTACGAACGTTGCGCGTAAGAGTAATACGTTTCCAAGTTGAAATTCATTGCCGGCGATTTATTTTATTGAATGGTACGTAGAAATGCAATCTTCGTTCCGTCGGTTATTAGAAAAATATATGTGTTTGCTGCTGGGTCACGGATGAGTAATTCCGCCCGCTCGCCCCCGAGGTGCGCGCCACTGATTCTTGAATTTATGCAAATCGCATGCATACGCGAAATCAATCTCGATAAGACGCGCGTAGTCGGAATAAATAGGAATGGAAAATGTAGAGACGTTACGAGGAAGTTGATAATTAATTAAGAGAGGGAGAGAGGCAACAGCCGCGCGAAGGGGCCTGGCTTGGCGATCGAGTCGACGTTACGTTGTAACGTATGTAGTACACTCGCGGTACAGATACGCGAACATGGCTTATCCGCGGCTTGATATGCATGGAACAATCAGGGCGTAATCGAGCGTAACGTAATTATCGCCGACGGCTCGTATAGAGAAAGGCGACGACGCGATGGTGAGCACCACCACCATCCGACACAACGCGAACAACTGAGATATTTCTCTCTCGGTGAGAGCAACGAACAGATTATCGGGTTTTACGGTGGCCGTGTCTAAGACATTTTTACTCCTCCTTTATCCATTTTCCCTTCAATTTCCCTTCACATTTTTAACATTTTTCCTCCCTTCGTTCTTTCTATTTTCTTTTCTTTCTGTTTCTCTCTGTACTTTTGCAACGCATGAAATCGCGATAATAACTTCCAAGTTGCGATCATCCGAGGACGCGCAGTTTTGCGATTTTTCTCGGTCGTTTCGTGTCGTCAATTCTGCATTTTTTTTTTTTTTTTTTTTTTTTTCTAACGTTGGAACTCGTTTTTAGCGATTTATCTTCGATTTCTATCCTTAACCACTTGCGCCGGCAACTGATTGCGGACCGTAACGAGTGACCGTGTACAACAATTCGTCGCTTTCGTTTTGAGCTCGTCGGTATATCGCTGGATAGAAATGATTGAGAAGTGATAAATTTATTATTCGTTTTACTTGAACGTACTTAAAACTGAGAGAATGTTACAATTTTGGAACGAAAAAATGGGTTAGGTTCATATCGTTTTCGTTAGTACGTCTTCCAGCCACTGTTCTTAATTGTACAGAGAAATGAATGGAATTTAAATTGCTTATATTTGGTGACGTACTTGCTGAAACATTGAAACTCTTTTAGACGATTCTTTCGAAAATGAAAGATCAATGAACAAAGGAAACTAAAATTCACACGCTTCGTTCGTTGCACGTTTTGAGAAGAACAACACATCGACGCGAGCCAGAGTTTAGTTTATTCGCTTCTATTTGGGGGGATGCTCGTCTCGATAAGCAATCGCAGTTAAATCGTCCGACAATTTACAGACGTGGAACAAGTTAAAAGGACTATCGATAACTTCATAAACTCCGCAGAAGAGCAATAACTCTGTGCAAGAGGTGTATTAATCAATTGGGAGGCAGAATCGAATCGAATAAATAAAGGGGAAAATGAAAGAAACGTGAAGGGAGAAGTAGAAAGATTACTTGTTACATTTTTGTTACGTACAAACCGATAGGAACCTTTGCGCCCGTTTCGATACAGTTCGCGAAAGCACAAAGAACACACCGTGCACCGGGATTCGATCGATTAAAACGCAATAACAGAACCAGTTGCGAGATTCTCCGTTAGCTCTGACGCTGGTACTTTTTAGCGTGCGAGTATCGCGAACGAAATGACAGAGAACGACAGAGATTCATCAGATCGCGCGCTGTTGAATTGAGGAACGAACGAAGGGGGAGGTTACGTGCCGCGGCATCGCGGTTATTATCGTTCGATTAGCCCGTGACAGAAATGCCGGCCAATCTACCCGAACGTCTATTATAAAATCTCATTCCGTTCTGCTCTTCGATACCAGCGATTACATGCAGCGATTGCACGATGGTCTCACGCAGCTCGATAGATATGTTCAAGTTTATCTATTTCTATCGCGAAAATTGAAAACCTCGGCCTCGTCTGAGAAATCACGTTTTGTAAATGGTAACGAATTGAATGTATGTTGTCGATGATGTATGACGTCGGTTTGCGGTCGATTCGAGGCTCTAGTTGCAACGTTGCACGCGTACTGTCTGGTATAATGTTAGAAAATTAGAAAATTAGAAAATTGCTGGTGTTGGTAAAATAAGCTTCGCTCAGGGAAACAAGCTGAGCTGAAATGCGTTGTGCTATAAAAGTTGTACGTAGTGGAACGTCTTAAACGTAGAGTGTCAAATGTTACTACTATGCTATATTATTCTAATACTAATAGTATACTATACTAATTTAATTTAATTTGCATTAAATTAACATTTAGAATTCTAATGCATACTAGATACTATAATCAGCTATCAAATGACGGCACTACTATACTATATTATTCTAATACTAATTTAATTTAATTTGCATTAAATTAACATTTAGTATTCTAATTTATACTAGATACTGTAATCAGCTATCAAATGGCGGCACTACTATACTATATTATTCTAATACTAATTTAATTTAATTTGCATTAAATTAACATTTAGTATTCTAATTTATACCAGATACTGTAATCAGCTATCAAAGGATGACGGCACAACTATACTAATACTATGCTATACTAATTTAATTTAATTTGCATTAAATTAACATTTAGTATTCTAATTTATGCTAGATATTATAATCAGCTATCAAATGGCGGCACTAGTATGCTATTATTCTAATACTAATACTATACTATACTAATTCAGTTTAATTTGGATTAAATTAAATTAGCATTAAATTAACATTTAGTATTCTAATTTGGTACTATAATCAGCTATTTTATCAGCTATCACAAAGGATGGCACTACTATACCATATTATTCTAATACTACTACTATATTATACTTGCATTAAATTAACATTTTGTATTTTAATTTGATACTATAATCAACTGTCATATCAGCTGTCACAAATGATGGCTCTACTATACTATATTATTCTAGTACTAATACTATACTATACCAATTTAATTTAATTTACATTAAATTAAATTAGCATTAAATTAAGTTAGTATTCTAATTTATACTAGATACTGTAATTAGCTATCATATTTGAATCTACGAAATCTATGAAATCTAGAGAATAAGATCTTGTTGATAGATTTAATAGTTTGTCTGTTATTCTAGTCTAAAAATTCGAATTTTTTTTTAAAGAAAGTTTCTTCTTACTAAGGAGAACTCTCGGACAGTTTGTAAATTGAGTTTATGAATTAACGATAGAACGTATGTTGCTTCAATGTTCCAGAAACGCTTTGATATTCCTGATAGTCTGAGTGGCTCAAGGTCGATAAAAATATTGTATGGTGGCATTTTTAATAATCATCTGTCCTTTGTGTCAGTTTGATACATTTTCCTTGTAAAATAGAAAATAATATGGTAAGGTCACATTATAGAATTGAATTGAGAACAGATTATAGACAGTTGAATAGAAATTTAATCTATTTGCTACAACGAAGGTATTTGCAAATGTGAGTATTTATTTTCTTATTATAGTTATTCACTTTTCGTCCATTGTGTCAGTTTGACATCAAGGGACAAATCAAGTCAGGAAAATTGATGAGGATATCAATAAATTTTGTACTATATATACTAATCTACATCATTGCGATGCACAATCCACGTAGTCGCTAATAAACACGATGTCGATGCGACTTTGCATAACAAAAAAAGGAAGAAATCGAAAATTTCTTCAAATAAAGTTCAAATGAAACCGCAATCTCATCAAATACAGTTCAAATTAATCGATTTATCAATGAAACAAAAATTTATATGATCGAAGTCCACATATTACAAACATACAAAGAAATTTACAATATCGTCATTTATAGCATCGCAATGTACAA
The DNA here is from genome assembly GCA_036937485.2 of Tetragonisca angustula. NCBI lineage: Eukaryota > Metazoa > Arthropoda > Insecta > Hymenoptera > Apidae > Tetragonisca > Tetragonisca angustula. The sequence continues at coordinate 2,932,633 of JAWNGG020000013.1, forward strand.
ATCTTCGTGGTCACCAGCGAACCGGATGTTGACCTTCACAAACGAATAGTTCAAAAACAGAAAAAAAGGAGACAATTTTTTTCAAATCCATCGTATCAAAGTCGTGAAGCAACAGTTTACCTAACATACATATAATTCAAGTTCACGTTGAAAGTAAACAGATCAGCCAAGCGAGAGAGTTGGCGTGCTGATAAAAATTTCGAATGAACGTAGTTCCCTGCTGAAACAGTTGTCGTTCGTCGAGGTTATTAGCTCGCGAGAATCGTACATACGTATCTCCGCGAGACAGTCGTTGCGTCAGAGCTAAGATCGAGCTGAACGACGCGAACAAGGACGAAAATTTACAAAGCGTCGCAATGTCGCGAGCAGGTCGTCCATCCAAGCTCTCTCATCCACTGGAGGAAAGAAATATCTCTCTCTCTATCTCTCTGGAGTAGTAGTAGTAGAGCCGTTCGATTTGCAGAGAAAACGTGTCTCTCCGCGTATATATGTACGCGCGTCCTGATGGCTGGCGTAGATCGGCTGTTGGAGGACGCTGTGCGCACGAGTTGATGCGAGGCCGCCGCCGCCGCTGTCGTTGGTGCAGGTGGTGGGTGCACGGCCACGATCCGCGTGTCGCGATAACATGGCCAGCTCGGTTTCTATCTCTCCCGACAACTTAATTCTGGTGCAGGCGGCCTGTAACGCGCTGCGAGAAAGCCGGTTCTACACGCGGTGAAATGCCCGCGCAGCCCGTGACGAGGCTTCTCCTTCGTCTTTCGCTCGTTCTTTCCAGCCTTTGCGCGCACCTCCTCCTCGCCCAGCCTGCCTCTCTGGAAAGCTATCGACATATCTCGCCGCGGATGCCACTTAAACTAGCAATTGACAGTTGGATCACGGCCAGGCAACGTGTTCCGTGCAGGAGGCTGAGCTTTTTAGAGCGACCAGTAGCTTATAACCTATCGGAGAAGCCAGAAACTGGACAATGGAGAGCCGCTTTAACTTCTTTTCTTGTTGCGTTGAGTCGGTTGAAAATCGGTTGAACGAAAAAGAAAAAAAAAAAACAAGATGGCGCTGACACGTTGCCACGAGACCGACGAAGTTAAATTTTTCGTTCGATGGAGAAATGTTATTCACGATAAAATTGATCGGTGATCAGTCGTTGATTGAAGGAAATTAATTGATTAATCGTCAATTGTTACGATGTCGAATTTGATTATAATTTCGTTTAAGTTGAGGATATACTTTGAAATTGTAACAAAGCGTTCGCGCAACTTATTTTTAGAAATATCGCGAATGAAATGAAATACTTGCCTCGTGTACTTTGAATTAGAATACTTTGTATATTTATTATTGTACTTTGTACTTTGAATTAAGATGAACCGACATAAATAAATTTGTTGTAATTTCAATTGTCAACAGACTGAACTTACGAATGAAAAAAGATCTCACTTACGCTAGATGAAATTAAATAATTAAATTTGGTATGAAATTTTGAAAGAAAAACTCCCAGATCATTTTTACTAAAGAAAGAATCTGAACTTGAATCCAGATTCAATACGCGTTTTGATGGTAAGCATTCTGATTGAAAGCATTTTAAATGAATACTCCTTTTAGCTGGAAACTTGCTAATCTTCTGCATAGTTTCGCCATAATTTTCGAATAATGTGACACAACCTCGTAGTGACTTGCTTACGAATTTCGAATGTTTAATCAATGTTGTGCAGATAGTAAAATCAATAAAAAATAATTGGTTTACTTATTAGAGATTCAAAGAATGCACTTGCTGTTATTATAATATATTTCAAAACATCGATACATTTGTTCTCAATTTGTTCAGTTATTAAACTTTTAGACACTTGGCAGTTTTAAGCAACTTTAGCAGTTTAAACTAACAATGACGAAAACGTTGTATTAAGACGTATGTTTCGACGTCCGGTATACTGTTGTGTCGTGGAATATAGAAATGAACAGTGAACCAGTGGCAGTCGTGCCAGTTACAATCGTCAAATTTGACTTTTGTACGACGTGCTGACAGTCGTGAGATAGACTATTCTGTCGAACTTTCGATGCACGTGTTGCATTCTACATATTTCCATATCCCGCGTCTGGTTACATATAACTGTCGCATTGACATCCATTTTTCGCGAATTTCAGGCGGTGGAAACTGTGATTCAAATAATGAACAGATAAATTGAAAAACATCGTATTTCACGGAATGTGAAAAATTTTCAATATGGAAATATTTATACAATCCTTTGCAGCTTCCCGTTTGTTACGTTATTTCCAATATTTATATTGTTATGTTATATCCAATATTGCACATGCTATTTTCCAAATTTTCCTTGTACACGTGAATTCTTTTCCTACATGTGAATAACTGCTATCCATTGATGCAGGAATGTTGCAAATATCAAAACCAACATGTTTATGGTACGTGACACTTCGTAACCGTGGTCTTGGAAAAGCATGTACTGATATATACGATCTGGATATATTATAGTATGTCAACGATAATTTATTGGACTGCAATATTATGACTCACTGGAAATAGGAAAAACACCCTTTTTCCTAAAAATCATTTTTTGCTCCTACACATTTTACGATGACAGTCATAAAGTTACAGAACTAAGTAAATATTTCATTTAACTAAAACAATTCCTACAAAGTTCTTTGCTAGTATTACGAACGTAATAAGCAATCATTTTGAACTCTAAGCGTTCAGTTTCCTATAATTATTATACTTATTGTAACGTTGTAAATTGTTAAACAAAGAAATACAAGTATATTATTATGTTTAATCGTGTGTAATTTAACTACACTGACATGAATTATATTAAATCATGCATGATTTAATTGCATTAGCACGAAATGAATAATTACAGTGTGGAATCAAATGTAACATATATATGCAAAGAAAAGATTAGTACAACAATATTATACAATGCAAAGCTTAAATCTTAGATAATGTTTAATTTATGTGCCACGATTGCCAAACTGTTCGTGCAAGTAATTCAATAACAATCTGGGAAATTTTATATAAATTCAATAAACGACAATTTTACCGTAATTATGGCACATTGCATAGAAATTCGCGAATTGATTGAAACGTGAAAATTAATGCCCTGCAAGCACCTATTAATTTCAATAACCGTTATACGAGTGCAACAAACGCTTACCAAAATGAAAAAAATAATAGAAATAAAATTGAGGATGAAATTTTGTTACATAAAATAAAAATTTAAGATTAATTGGATATCCTTTCAAATCTCTTTTATAAATAACATTATTGAGCGCGTTTTGGAGTCCAAGAAAAAACTATACACGGTAAAATTTCTTTATTTGAATCAACCCGATTAAACGTACTCTTGCTTAGTTGAATTCACTTGTTCGAATCTGAATTATACGACTGAAAAATCATTATCAAAAGAATGAATCAGTGAATTCTTATTATACGAATTCTAACTGCACGAAATAAATTGTTGGATGGATAGGAAACTAGCATCAATAATAATTTTTAATTCGTCCGCTTTTAATCTGGATTTCGAATCCAAATTTCACGCAGATGACAACTTATGACGAGACATCGGTCATACCAAATTTTCAAATTTACCAACTTCAGTTTTCCTAAACGTGAAAGCGGTTGAACTTTCAGACAAATAAAATAAATAAAGGAAGTAGACAGACTTTCATCACGCTCAAATATTCAAAATATTCACTCTGTTAAAACATATAGACCTGTTTCCAAGATTTTCGTTGATTTAATTTCATTTATATTCAAATTGAGTTATATCATTGTACGAAACGTCGTAGAGTCGACATTCGCGTATGCTAACATGTTCGAAAGATATTGAAGATTACGCTTAAAGCACGCTTTGGTATTCCACGTGTTTGTGTCAAGTCAGTTGGGACACAATCCCTGTATCGCTCTATAGATCATTAGAGGTAAGCGAGTTATTTGTTACGGGGAGCTCGCGATAATTAGTGTTTCAGCAGTTGGCATTAAATCCTGCTGTTGACAATGTGCTCTGCAGTTACCGTGGCACTAAATCAAAGACAAGATGTACCGCAAATAATTTGGCGTACTATTGCGTTCTCCAAAGTTATCCACCCACGTGCGCAGCAGCTCCACGTGATTTACGTTTATACGCGTGCGAGGGATATTTGCTAGCCACCGAGTTAGTAGGAACATTTTATGGCAATCGATACATCATTCGAAAAATGGCTCCTGCAGCGTCAAGAACCTGTTGCACTCCCCATCTGCCATTTTTAACTTGCTTAACTTTCTTCGTTGCCAATTGCATTTCCGCAAAGTGTTTAACTGGTGTCATTGACTGAATATGCTCCATCAACTATTTATATTTTATATGTAACTATTGATACGTTAACTATAACGTATTCTATTAACTGAATATTCGAAAATTTACGTTTCACGCTGTTTAATTTTGAAACTAATTTCGATTCGATGTAACTTTTATTGCTAATCCGTGCGAGGAGAAATATAAGACACGAAATAAAATTAAATAACGTAAATTTTGTAATATTTGTCGCATAGTGGATAATACTACATTGATATTATATGATTCCGTTATTTATTTAAATCAGATTAATATCTGATTAAATGAAGTCTTGCCAGTTGGATCCAGTTATTTGAACCTGAACTCTCAAACGAGAATATAATATTAATGTAGAATGTAATTATGAATAAGAATAAAATATAATTAATGCAGAATTAATTACTAGAAAATCGTAATTATAATCAATATTTAAATCAAATATAATTTATTAGTTCACCGAAAAGTTTACATAAACACAGTTCTACTGTAATACAAATTGCTATTTTCACTGTAATGTCACTTGAGGATTAAAAAAAAATCATCAAATGATTAGTAATACTTTGACAATTCCATGTAAAGAATCCTTTTGAGTATGCAGGTGTATCCGCACTGTAAATCTTTAAACCGCAATCTCAAAACTATTATAGAGAATTATAAAGAAATATATATAAATTATTGAAAGTAGAGTACTTGTTACACTATTTACAGTTAATAGTGAAAACAAATTCTATACTCTGTAATTGTATTTATAAAAATAGGAAATTATATAAAAATCTGCAGTATAAATATCATTTAATGTCTTTCTATCAATGAGAAAAAGAAACATAGATGAAATTTTTTGAAATTCACAATTTATGAGATTAGTTATGGCGTTCAAGAAAGTATAAATTTTTATGAAAATAAAAAGTTAATAGTTCACAGGAATAATTATGTAGAAATAACTACTGATTATTAAATTATTGTGAATTTTTTTTCCTTTACTGTCACTGTGGAAGAAAGTCGATTAATTAAAACAAAGTAAAACACATCAACTTAAATAATTATGATTTTTATATTAAATAAAATTAACATTTGTAAGAAACATTATTGGAGAAATCATTATCAATTGTGAACAGTTAGCATAAAGTCAAATCTAGAAATTATGTTATCTGTATATATGTATATGTATATAATTTATTAATTAATTATGTTCAGATTTTGATAGATTTTATCGTTGAATCTAATGCGAAGTCTAAATAAATCTAATTTATATTTTCTAACTTTCTCATATATAAACATGAATATGGATCAACTGATCTTTACAATTTGTTTTATCGCAAAATTCGACTATACATTTTAGGAACATTTTTCGAGAAAATGTTTTTTGCATTTTAAATTAAATTGGGAAAAATTTTTCCACGATTTATATTTCATTGAATTATACACGAAATAAATGAAGTGAAACATTCGCGGGTGGAATTAGCATTTCAGTGGAAACGAAATAATTCTATGAGAGTTCGTGCAACTTTTTAAAGTGAAATTATTCCAGAAATTCCAATCTGTTAAATTATAAATTTATCGTATTTTTATACAGATATATCTATATATAATTTCATTTATAATCTTCGTTATTTATGTTAATTATACCTTGATTTAAATTTTTCACCAACATGCATCTGTCTCCGAATATCATTTAACAAAAGTTAATCTACTTATTTCATCAGATGAAATATGTAACGGAATATATCGATCGCTAAAACAATGAGGAACTTTCCGAACAATATGGCTTGTATAATTACTTACTGTTACATTAAATTATAATCTCGACTGTAATAACTTCAAACTGGAACCTATCGTATAAATGAATCATTACGTGTATTTGTGATAAAGTGTATACTATTACAAAAATTCTCGGGACATTTTGTTCCCTGTCGTGGATTTATTTCAATATAACTTTTCTAATTCCTCGAATATACGAATGAAATTTTGTAGATACATTTATCTTACAGTACATTATAAGTAATTAACAATTCATCCTTCTCGACTACGTCTGTACTCATAATAAAAAGTTTCATATGAAATGTAATTTTTTATCTGGCGGATATTTATATCTCAGTGATGCGACATTTTAGATAATATTTTAGAAATTATAATGAATGATCGTTTATAAACGCTATAAATGAAGATTATATAGAGAGGATGAAATAGTTTTTATTCTCTTATTTATTAGTGTCGAAAATTATTAGTGTTAGTTATTATAGTGTCAAAGAAAAAAAAAATTAAAATATTTATTAAAAAATAACTCTTTGTTTATTCTTTAAATTTTTATTTAGAATTAATATTTGAAATAAAATTAATATACCAATGTTTAAAATTAAAGTTGTAATATTTTACTTATGTAAGTGTAAGGGAACTGTATATAAGTGTGAAGGAACTATATATAACACGCTAAATTATATGGATTAAAAATTAATATTATAGGTGTAGAAGTTGAATTCGCGCCTTATAATTGTTTAATATCGTACAGTATCAAAAATTATTTCATGTATTTCATATTTACTCAGTTTAATGTTTCGCTATATGTCAATCTCTGCAATTGAATATTTCGCCCTGCATTTTTAATTCTTTGAAGAGTTTTAACACTCGTAGCTATTATTTGCAAATTTTATAAATTTTTATAAATTATGACAAATACGACTGAAACTCTGATAAAAAAAAAAAAATGAATCGTTCAGATGCATGATAAAAAAGGGCCAGGAGGTACATGTTCAATTAGAAATGAAGTTTCAATTTTTCAGAGACCAGTGTTGTTACGCGCGTGTACCAGGAGACTCCACAAGGTTAAAGGCTGTGTTTACAACGATAGATATGTTCGTTCCCTATACACGATGTACACTTTAGACAAGGACTATTAATATTGACAAGGTTATTACATGTATTTTACGTACAAAACGTGTGCTAAAACTTCTGGCCAATTTCTAATAACGAAGATTCGAAAGTTAAGATTTTTACTACTCGCTGATCGTTTGACTCAGTTATCTATTCTAATTTCGTCAGCTTATTCTGTTTATTATTTATAAATATATATTTATTACTATATTATTAATATAATAATATAATTATATATTACTGAAATATATTATTTATAAATATATATTTATTATTAAATTATTACATAATAATATAATTATGTATTATTAATATATTATTTATAAATATATATTTATTATTATATTATTAATATAATAATACAATTATGTATTATAAATGTATATTTATCATTATATTATTAATGTAATAACATAACTATATATTACTAATATATTATTTATAAATATACATTTATTATTAAATTATTACATAATAATATAATTATGTATTAATAATATATTATTTATAAATATATATTTATTATTATATTATTAATATAATAATACAATTATGTATTCTAAATGTATATTTATCATTATATTATTAATGTAATAACATAACTATATATTACTAATATATTATTTATAAATGTATATTTATTATTATATTATTAATATAATAATACAATTATGTATTACAAATGTATCTTTATTATTATATTATTATTGTAATAACATAACTATATATTACTAATATATTATTTATAAATATAGAAAACAGTGTGAACACACTGTTTGGCAATTGCCAACAGAAATTATTCCAAAGAATCAAAGAATCTGTAACTTTAAAATTCGCTGTATAAAAGTTCCACGCGATTTCCCTGTCTTCCGCGCTTCGAATGGCGTCGATTGAAAAAAATCGCCGCTCCCGGTAGAAAAGGAAAGGTGGTGTGGTGTGGTAAGGAAACAATATGAAAAGCGCGAGGTGATGAGGATCGAACGGCGGGATGCCTTATCTCGGCCGATATTCCGCGCGGCGAAACGAAACGGTGCGTGCCGCTGGCCCTTTACGTTTGTCGTCCGCCGACCAGGCACTAGTCACTTTCCAAAGAGAGAGATCGCAGCCGATAGGTTCGGGCCATTGCATCGAGTATGGCCGACCAGTTGAATGCCAATTATCTGATCCTGCGTATTGGCCGATGTACGCGGCATTCGGATGCAACGTACGCAGCCAGCAATATCTAGATGATTATCGTATAGCCTTCGCGGTGCAATCTTCCGACCGGATCGTGGAGCGTGGAGCGTGCCATTATGCGCGACCTGGCATGCACCGCGCTCGTTTCGCCAAGGCTCGATTTTCGGGGAAGCGTGATCGCGTACACTCAGCTTTTCACTCGAAACGCGCGTTACGTTTCGCCCTTTTGTCTACATGAGCACGTACGACGTCCGATTCCAGACACCTGGCGAATTCAGATAAACAAAATTCGCGACCAAGTACGCGAGTGGTGCAATTTCTATCAATGTTATACTATGTGTAATTAATACAGTTTGTACAATTTATATTATATATATATATATATAATATATATATACATTATTAATATTACATATATATAATATAGTTTATATTACATATGTGTATATATATATCGTCAATATTATTAATATATATATATATATATATATTATTGATATTACATGTATATAATATTATTATATATAATATAATAATATTTGTATAATTTACATTTTATATATATATATATATATATCATCAATATTACCAATATTATTAATATTATAACATATATAGTTTCTACAGTTTATATTACATATGTATATATATATATATCGTTAATATTATTAATATATATATATATATATTATTGATATTACATGTATATAATATTATTACATATAATATAGTTTCTATAGTTTATATTACATATGTATATATATTATTAATATTACATATATAATATTATTACATAATATAGTTTGTATAGTTTATACTAAACTAACATAGTTTGTACAATTTATCATTTAGCAATTAATTTTTAGTGGAAGAAGGAACAATAATATAATTGCACGTAGTTTTAAATTTTTCCTTCGAATCTGACTTGTAATTTTATTTAAAATCTTTGCTTAGATGAACTAATAACCACGGATTTTGATGGAGATTTTAGAATGCAATTATGAAAATAAAATCTGGATAGAAAATTGTTTTAAATATCATAGAAAGCAGTATATTTTGGATATTTTATACATAACGTGAAAAATAATTTGTTTCCATGGAGTGTTTAAATTAAAAATCCATTTTTATACTCGAGTACCTATTCATTGAATAGCATTCAGCATAGTTAGTATTTGCTACAAATATTTTCTCAAATTCTTCGACAGAAGAAACTTTTATCTCACAAGTTCCAGTCCGTCTGGAATTTCAATTTTTCAGAACGTTTGTTTATCGCAGTTTGTAACGTTTTTTTTTTTTTCGAAAAAGTCGTGCGATCTATATTTCAAATAGAAGTTTCTATTCGAAAGTTCCTACACACTCTTTCGATCTCTGTTGAAAACACATTTCTTTTGCTCCACGGAAAGTTAGAAAAAATGTCAAATGTCGCTTGACGATCGATTTACAATTTAGGAGAACGTGAAAGCTGGGAAAAAAAATCTGCGACATATCAAACAGCTCTGCAGTTTCGTTTATATCACGCTCATTAGTTTTTCAACGCCGATGAAACGCTCGTCTGAAACGGCTGACGCTCATTTAAGAAGGATGAAGCGCTAAGCATCTGCAGTGCTCGCCATTAAGCCAGATTAAACAGCTCTCCGCGACAATGTCATCTGCGTGGAGCGACATCCAGACAGGCCGTGCATATCGTCGAGCGAATTTTCCGTTTCTGTTTCTACGGAATGCAAATAAGTCAGCTCGTATCTCCTTTACATCGTCTACGCTTCGCATGTACATACGTATGCACGTGCACGTACATATTTACATACACAGATGTATAATACTCGTTTAAATCATAACGTACAACATAGGAGATAAGAGTGGCCGACTGGGTGATTAACGTGATCTTTTTTCCCATGCTCGTCCAAGGAAAATCGTATTTTTATCAATTTCAGTAATAATTGTGAAGTACATTTGTTAATCTTTTTTTTTTGTCAATTTTTCTTAATTTTTTCGTTCATCTCAACAGCCTGCGATCTGTTGTGCAATTTGAAAATTATGTATCCATGTATTCGCATTTCGAGAATTTCATTTTTTCTGTGAATTGTATTTCGCTTCACTGATGTACTCTGTCGGTGCGCAGTTAACATTGTGAAAATTAATTATTTACGTCTAATTGTTGTTTGTACACTTGCTCGATTTTGAATGGAATTACTTCCTCTCCTTTTGGAGAATTAGAAAAGTGAAGTGAAACATTTTTATCGTTCTTCTATTGTGTATCTTATGTGTGAACTGTTTGTCATACGAAGAATTAATATTTTATATGAAACAAAATTTTATACAAAAATTATGTGAAAATTACCTTTTATTTCGTCATTAATTTAATGGCTACGTTACAGTTTAATAACTATATTATCTTCAAAAATATTATATTTTTATAATGCAATAGTAAATAACAATGGATATTGAATATTACTACGATAGATTATAATTTTCTTATAATACAGTCAATTATTTTATACTACTATCCACCCATTTTCTTTCTCAGATCATTTCAAACTTTTTTTTACAAAAACAGATTTTACATAAATGTACGAACAGTATCATATTACTATTTAATAAGAATCGAGAACTTCTCATTTGTTCAAATAATAAATGAAGTTATTATTATTATTATTTGACATAGAAAGTCATACGTCACTATTAATTTGAATAGGCTCTATCGATTTTTCATTTTACCAAATTTACTTTCATCTTTTCAACATGACAAGACTGAAAACGTATTTAATAATTAACAAGTCACTCTATCGTTTATATTTTACGCGGAAAATCATATTTTACTTGCAGAGAAACTTCCATTTAACTTTGTTATTTCATTTCGTTATTTAACCTCGTTGTTTCAATATTTTGTTTATTTTACATTCTCTCGTCTGCTTTACTGGATTTTACGCTATCTTCGATGCAATGTTTCCGTTCCATTCGATTTCTGTGGACAATTAAATTGGAGGAATTCAATCGATTTATCGGCTGAATCTTTTGCGATTCGGTTTTTTCGTTAACCACGTACAAAATCGATTGTCTCTAGTACGAGCGAACAAACGGTATTTCAAATGAGTTTAATTAATTTCATCGCGACGAAAGTAAAGGACGCTATATTTTCATTTATAGATAATTTGCAGCTGTTTCGAAATGTTCCACAATTTAAGTCGTATAATAAATTCGTGTTAACTAAATCATTAAATGGATGAACTTTTAGACTCTATTTTAAATTCTTCAGTATTATCCATTTGACCTTTCGTAAATCGTTTATTTTTAATCGTGACTATTTAATTCAAATTGAAATCTGAAAACTATCAACAGTAATAAGTAAATAATGTTTTATATTTGTCAGCTGTAATTATAGCTATTTAATTCAATTTTAAAATCTGGAAACTAATAATAATTGTGAATAAAGTAATTTGGTTCTTTCTTTTGATACTCGATAAAATACGATAGTACAAGCAAAGTTTGCTTAATGTGGACGTGTGGATACGTTAAACGATGTTATAGAGAGTTGAAACAAGTAGAGAATAAAGTATAGAAGGCTTCATCCTAATTCAACTTACGAGTCTGGTAATGCATGACCTGAACCAAAAGTTGCTACTACTCAGACCTGTAGTGCATAATTTGGTCCCAAATGCAGTACTACGAGTCAGTTTCATAATTGTTAATCTCACACAAATTTAGGTCACGATTTCTAGGTATTTACATGTGTCAAGAAGAAAATACCAAGCACCCAGAAAATGTCTTGCTGATTTTTGTCGATGACAATTCTAGGGATTTTGCTGATTGACAAGAGAAAACTGTTGCTGCTAATATTTATTGTGATGAGTTAGAAAAAATCAAAAATTAAAAGAAAAGTAGCATTGGTAAACAGTACAGAAGTCTCTTTAGGTTAACTAACCTGATTTCATGTAGTAAAAACGGTATTTTATAAAAAATTTTATAAAAACGGTATTTATATGTTGTATTAAAGTTGCAAGAAAGCTATAAAATACAAAGGTTCATATTTTGATAAATAAACTCTCTAATTTTTCGCGTGAAGAAACCGCAAAGACTTCTTTTCTCCGTAATGTTACAGTTACAAGCATCGCTATTGACATTGAAATAAAAAAATGCGAGACACTGTAGTTGAAATGTAATTTAAATCAAGAATACAATGTCGTTTCTTTCCTAATCTCCAAAAATGTTATAAAACCGGTATTTCTAAATTATTAAAGTTGCAAGAAAGCTATGAAATACGAAGGTTCGTATCTTGATAAATAAACTCTCTAATTTTTCGCAAAGACTTCTTTTCTCCGTAATGTTACAGTTACAAGCATCGCTATCGACATTGAAATAAAAAATTGCGAGACACTGCATCGGCACTGCAGTTGAAATGTAATTTAAATCAAAAATACAATGTTGTTTCTTCCTTAATCTCTTTCAGTGTCTGCGAGTCTCTGGCACATGGCGGATGGGTAATTAACACAAATGTCGACCGTGTGAAAATATTTGCGCAGCTAAACGGAAATGGCAGATCGAATCTATCCATCTTTGCAATCTAATGTCTATCTTTCGTTGGCCGCTTAACAGCATCGACTAGCTAGACCCGCAGTGGCAGCCAGCGTACAACGTATCCTTCCGGTGGCGAGTGGATTTAATTCACTTAACTCGTTCTGCACAGAGGGTGGAACTCGTTACAAGTCCCGGTTTAATTGCGTAAGCCGGCTCTCGTATCTGACCATTAAAAGCTCAAACGGAGCGAGCTCTCGCTGAGCTCGCGAACCAAAGCGAAACCGGGGTAGAAATGAAATCGAACCGATATTTTTCTCTTTCTTCGCTTCGTTTGCCATAGCTCTTCTGGCCTCTCCCCCCGTTGCTGCTCGTCAGCTTATCCACTTTCCTTTTCCGCGATGCGATGGCGAAGGGTACCGCGATGAAATGGAAGTTGAACGTTCCACGTCAAAGGGGTTCCGCGAATTATTACCAAATTACTCGGCGATGTTTCATACGCCTTGCATTTTCTCTTTACTTTCGCGTTTCACTGCTGATTACTCGCTTCTCGTCGAGAAGCCGATCGAATTCGCTGCGACTTGGCTTCAAGATTTAAACGTTCTTCGAACGCAATCTTGTTGCTTTTAGTTTCTGTTTTTTTTGTTTGGAATTGTGAGGTTAATTTAGTACACATATATTTAATTATTTATATGTTGTATACTATTGCTGATTTAATTAAAATTAAAATTTTTTAAAAATAATTATATATATATATAATAAATTTTATAAATCTATAATAATCTTTAAAGAAAATCTTTAAATTATAAAATTTTTTTCTGTTATTAATTAATACTAAAATCACAATTTTAAAAAATATAATTATAATATTATAAATAAATATATAAATAATTATAAATAAGTGTAATTATATAATATTATATTGTAAGTATATATAATTATAAATAAATTTACAGTTTATCCCATAAATTTTTTATATAATAAAATTAATTAAATAATAATTCCCTAATTTCGCTTGTACTTTGAACGAGCTCATAATATAAGAGTTCTTTTTTCTTTTTTTTCTTGTAAAAGAGATACAATCTTTAAGTCACCTTCACTTTATATAATTTTTGCTTCATTAATCGACGTATTTTCGATATTTTCTATAAAAGTGTATTGACCTATGTTATGCTGAGTTAGTTGAGGAGATATTCACCTTAATTTCGTAAGATCCATCGGAACGAAAAAATGAGTAAAATTGTTTCGACGGTTCAGTCTATTTCCGTTATATTATTACTCGATGGAATTTTCTGGAAATTCGTTGAAACTCGTCAAAAGAAGATGCCGAGTGAAGAGGCAACCGCGTAGATATGGCACTGTGTGACTTGTATACAACTGAACACCTATTCACCGCGTGTTATTTCCTCACGGTCGATAAACGAGGTTCCGAATAACCTCATCCTGCCGTTGACCATCCTGCGGACCGAAACATACGACTGCAGTTCTTTCCTGACGCCGGATATTACAGATATTGGTCGATGCGGGGAACACGTAGCACGATAGAACACATATCGAAATTTAATTCCAAACAGCATGCGTACAGTGAGCCACTGTACAACAGCTTTGCCCCACTGGAAACACACCTGGAATTAGAAGAATGATAACAGGTGAAATACGCCTGGAAAAGGCGGACGTATTTTTCTCGACGAATCGACAGAATCATTTTAAACATTACTTTGCGAAATATTCGAATTTTGACTTTTTTCTTTTTGTGAACTAGACTTTCTATTACTTCTTTATTAACGTAATTAAACGAACAGGGATGTAATAATCTCAACATTAGAGCTACTATTTAGTTCAAGTGTGAAACTCGTGTCAAAGAAATCGAAGTGAAAATAATAGTAATAATAACGTTGGTGGTAGTAAACGTTTGGCGATAGTAAAGTTTACGACACAAATTTTTGTTTTCACATTTTTGAAAAGGTTACTCGAATCTCTAAAAACGTAACAAAATTTCTAATTAAAAAAACAAGTCGAACACACGAATGGAATTTCAGATTCTTAACAAAATAACTAGAATATAAAAGAGACGAACGATATTCGATTCGTATGAAATATAGATGTATAGATGTTCGATACTCATGGACCGGCAGAGTATATCTAATATTTATTATCGATATTATTAATATTAACGTTGAATGATTGCAAAAGTTTCTGCCCGATTTTCAAAGGTGTTTATTTCAAATCCAACACGAACTTTTGCAGTAATCCAATATTAATGAAACTAATATTTTTAATATTGCTGACATCGATGCACGTCGTTTTAAATTCATCTTTGATTACCATGTATTAATGTGACCTAATGTTATTTCGTCGGTATTTGTTATTAAATTTATTTTTGAATCATCACGTTAGGCAAGTTTTAACAGAACTGGCGGCTAACGACTAACAATAAGTGTAAAAATTATATCAAAGACATTAGGACGCAAGGAGTAGGAAAACGTTCATAATATAGTAAATATCATAAACTTTCATTCGTACATTGTACAAAAATCACTCGAATCTCCAAAATTGCAATACTGTAAATCTATAAAAAGAATAATTACAATTATTTAGATTTCTTAGATTATAATTTTCTAAAAAATTATAAGTTGGCCATTTTGACCACTTTGGTTATTGGTTATTGATTACTTTGATTAGTGACTGTTTATTTAAAATTTATTCAATTATAAAAAATTTTTCCTTGACTCTCTGAAGTAAAGTTAATATTCGTGTAGATGTGTTGTATTGCTGTCATTTCAGTAGAAGAGCATAAAACATATTTCTACACTGTGGTCAATAAATTGTATCATAGATTCTCTACTAAGGACCCACGCTTTAATAAGATTATTTAAAATTTCTTTTAATCCATTAAATTAATCAATTAATTTTATTCTTTTCACTACTTACTTTTATGTCGATTAATATTCATTTAATTAAACCATCATCGTTATTATTTATATGTATAATAATATAATATTATATAATTATTATTTATATATATAATTTTAATTAGAGGAATAATAACTCTAGTTTCACATTTTATTTGTTCAATTAATTTACAAAAGAAATTATGAAATAAATAAAAAAAAAAATGAATTTCATTATTGAAAGCGTTGAATTACTTCAGCAGTAATTTTATAAATCATCGTTTTCGCAAAGCGGAAAAAAAATACGAGCCACAAATATGCCAGCTAATTATCGTTTCCTCGCGATATATGTTTTTACTCTTTCTCTTCTCCCTCGTCGAGTTTCACGAGCCAGACAGCCGACTTGCTGGTACAGAGCTCGTCGGTATGAAAGGAACCTGCGAGCAGGGTAGCCATGTAAAATCGTACGGACGAGACAGCAGGAAATCTGACGTCGAGTGGAAATGTCACACCAACCAGAAAACACGGAATGACGTGGGCGACCCGTTCGACCCGTGAGAGAACCGCGTAGCTATGCGAATTTTTCACCGGATTTGAAAGGCCTGGTCGCGATGGGGGGATGTCGAAGGATGAGAGGGCGGTTAAAAGGAAAGTGGAAGAAAGACGCGTCACGGGGGAGAGACTTGCCGTCGCTGGTTGCGGCCGCTGGGACGGAAACTGATATTTCCAAGGTAACCCGCGTGTACACGCGGCAGTAGGGCAACTCGAGGAACACGCCGGGAGAGCGTTGAGAGCGAGTAACTGACAACGTGAGTGACAAAATCACAGCCTGGGCTATCTTTCACTGTGTGCTCTCCCCGTCAGCAGGAACAGTCCGCTTCGGAAGAGACACCCGACGTAAAAGGAGGAGATTCTTAGCGATCCTCCTTTCGTACTTACTGGAAATGTTTCGTTCTTTCGTCTCGAGTCTCCTTTGTATTATATCATCCCAGCTTGTCCCGGGGAACAGCGATACCTTTGTCGTTTACGTCGGTATCCCTTTCGCGGAATCTCAAATCCGTTGTTTGCTCTTTCCTGCAACGTAATACGTGTGCCGGTAATTATGAAAGTGGTCTAAGTCAAGAGATTTGAAAAAAGGAAAAAAAAAAGAGTTTATCAGTTATTTCGTGCTTTTAAAATAAAATAATCCGATGTCGTTTCTGAGAAGCTGTAAAAATTGAAAGCCGTCAAATTGCATTGGCTGTTCAATTGTGTTCAAGGCGCTTTAAAGTCCTTTACGACGATCCCTCGCTGTATCACTTCTTTCCATCGTTTTATTGAACTTTGACGAAACGTCAAGATTTCTGTCACTTAATCCTGATGTTCAAAGTTCAATAAACACGGCGCGGCAAGTTTTGAAGGACAAAGAGAAAATGTCAGTCTTCAAGATCATGGTGGATTTATAATCCATCTTAGTCCGGATAAAAAAAGTTGTTCAATGTTTTTACAGTTTTTTTTTCTTTTTTTTTTTTTTTTGGAGGAGGAGCATCCTCACTTTCCCATCCGCTACATGTAAAATGTAAAATCATTTTCGAAAATGAACGAACTCACGACTGTCAAGATAAGTTTGAAAGGCTTCGCGCTTAAGACAAAGTGGATCGTTGCACGATCTTTTCTTTTACCAAGCTGCCGTCAGTTTAAATCACTGACAATTTCTCATCGCATTTGGTACAGTTACACTCTTCACTGTATACAAGCTACAACTAGCATTTATTCAGTGTTGGAGAGTCTCAAAACTGTAGACTAATATCGCCATGATTTTATCGTGCCACTCGAACCAAAGATCGACGATGTCATCCGGCGGAGAGCATAAATGAAGCATTAACCTCTTGCGCTAGTAACTGGTTCACGGACCGTAACGAGTGACCAAACCAGTATACAATAATTCGTCTTCCTTTTTCAATTCATCGCTATGTCACTGAGAAGTAACAAGTTTATTATTTGTGTTGCCTGGGTTATATTTCAATACACTGAAAACTGAGGAAATATTGCAATTTTGGGCCAAATATTCTCGACGTGCGTGGCACGTCATTCCAGCGCAGAAGGTTAAGAAACCCATGGAAATCCAGTGGAGAACTGCGTGGAAATAGTCGGCAGACCGTCTCCGCAGCGATGGCTTGAAAGCGCAAAGGAATTATTCTTTCGCCGGGTCACCGTCCCCGCCTCTCTCCTCTTTCGCCGCTATCCCGACGGCGCTCCCGAAAAAAAGTCCGCCTTTACGAGGATGCTTCAAAAATTTATGGAATTTCTGAGTGGTTCTCCGCAATACCGGCGAACCTTTCCCGCCGCATGATGAAGAGCACTTGTTCGTGTTTTTTCATGTAAGCGTGCATGCACCGACGTACGAATCCTCCCCGTCGGAGGGCGGTGTACACTTCCGTTTCGGTAACGAAACGTAAGGAAGAACGTAGGAGTTCGACGGACGATGCAATATGTGCCAGCGACGAAGTTGCCCCGCGGGTTTTGTCTGCGGGGTTGGCAAACAGCATGCATCGGGAAGCACCGAAAGGTAGCCGAACTCAGTCAGTCGCTCGACCTACATGGTTCCTCCATGATGCTCAACTTCGCCCGTGCGTATAAACGTTAACCTCTTGCGTTGCAATGACGTGCCACGCACGTCGAGAATTTTTTTTTCTCCCAAAATTGCAATATCTTTCTCAGTTATAAGTACGTTGTATTTAACATATAATATTATAATATTATGCATAATAATATTGAGAAGTAATAAATTTATTCAAGTGTAACCCAAGAGAAGCAAATAATAAATTTATTACTTCTCAACAATATTATGTATAATATTATAATATATATGAAATATAAATAATATACTTAAAACTGAGAAAATATTGCAATTTTGGGACAAAATATTATAATATTATGAATATTATAAATTATAATATTATATTTAAGTATAACCCAAGAAAAACAAATAATAAATTTATTACTTCTCAACAATATTATATTAAGTATAATATTATAAAATTATATTAAAATTATATTAAGTATAATACTCTCAAAACTAAGAAAATATTGCAATTTTGGGACAAAATATTATAATATTATAAATATTATAAATTATAATATTGTATTTAAGTATAACCCAAGAAAAACAAATAATAAATTTATTACTTCTCAATAATATTATAAAATTATATTAAGTATAATACTCTCAAAACTGAGAAAATATTGCAATTTTGGGACAAAATATTATAATATTATAAATTATAATAAATTATGATATTATTAATAAAATTATAATATTATATTTAAGTATAACCCAGGAAAAACAAATAATAAATTTATTACTCCTCAGTGATTTCTATCCAGTGACTATCATACCGACGTTCAAACAGAAAGCGAATTATTGTATACGTTTTGGTCACTCGTTATGGTTCGCAGTCAGTTGCCAGCGCAAGTGGTCAATTGAAAAACCATGATTTTTCATCGAACTGAACGGGGGTTGGATCTTCGACGGATACTATTCAATTTAATAAATGAACGCTTTTAGCTTTGATCGTTTTGCTTCAGAATTAGATTAATTAATTAAATTAATTCTCAGGTCAGATTAATTAATATGTTAGAATTATCCTAGATAGGTATATCTATATCTATATCTATCTATCTATCTATATATATAAAATCAAACATATATATTTTATATATGCAATTATATTTATTAATGTAATAATGTGAGATATGAAGTTTGATTGGAACACACGTAGGGTTACATATCGCCATGTTGAGTGGTCTCTCTGTCAATCAATATGGTTCACACGCTGATGTTGAGAGACCAACTGAAGTTGAACAAAGTTCAGTTAAACCAGAAATTGTTATTTCAGTTATTTCGTTTCTCGCCTCGAAAGAGATACGAATATCGTTAATTTCGCAGAATGTTCAGGATATAAGGAAATGGACGTTGAAGGAAGCACGACACGTGGGTCCTCTCGTCTACGTTGCAACGGAATTCTGATTACCGCCGTCGTAAAATTCAATCGTAGCGAGATTCCATGGCAATAACCTACATTTACACATCATAATCCAAGATAATGCTCTCGAGAAGCTACCAGATAACGATGTGGCAACGTGTAATCAGATGCGATGCCAGGATGAAGCCTGGTAGCAACGATCCGTTCGGCGAACGAAGAATGCGAAAATTCCATCGCGCAATTTCGTGCTTTTCAACCTCGCATCAAAGTTTTTCGAACCGTGAACAACATCAGTTGGCAAGAAACTGGCGTCTGACATTAAGTCTCCGACGATTCGATATGATCTAAATTGCAGAGAGTGCCGCATGATTCAGAACTGCTATTAAATTCCCGAGTCCTCTCGTTCAGGGAGATTTTCTTTCGAACGTGTTCCTTTTGTCGTGAATGTATGCAAACGTAACCGAATGATCGAATCGAACTGCATTGTAGTTGTTCGTGCTTTCTTTGCCACTCTTAGCTCGTAAAAGCTTTTGTTGCAACTGTTGCTATACAGAGTGTGCTCTGTTCATCTGAAGTTAGAAAAAAAGGGGGCTCATTGTTTACATGGTATTTTTGTGACTTTTTTTAAAAAATTGAAATCGTTTGAATGCATTGATCAGTTTGTGAGCATTTACTATAAAAGAAAGTATTGATTTATCTTTGTCAGAGACACATTGATTTAGCAGATACTTTGTAATTATTATATTAGTTTAATTTTAATCTTGTAGATTTGTTGTGTAAGAATCTGTCTCTGGCATTAGAAATAATGTTTCCAACACTCTGCAAGTAATTAAAATAATTAAAAATGTTTCACTGTACGCGACTTCACTGGGTTTAAAAATTCGTTAAATATACTTTTAATCCTTACTATTATTGCTAGTATATAAATATTGTCACTTGAAGCAGGTTTAAATTTTAGCACAGCTTCTAATTATTCTAATTACTTGCAGAATATTAAAAATACCACTTTTGATGTTGTTGATCATCGAATCTAGCATTTCAGAAACATTGTTAATATTATAATTCGAATTCTTGGAAATTTGATTGAATTTTCCTGTTAAAATTTTGACAGCAATTAATATTTACAAAAAATATTAGAATCTGCGTAATTTCTTTTTTTTTCAATAAATATTTATTCATTACGCATTAAAAATATTTTGTTTCAATTTTCGAATAGGCGAATTTTTCGAATACTCGAAGCCATAAAAATGTGTGCTTTACATTGCTCAATTCTGAAATCTTCGATTCGATCAAATTAATTTTCTTATTAATATGAAATACAAAATCAAACGACTTCGCTCTTTGTAATATGATACAAATTATCATAATCATCAGCGTATCCACGATGCTTTTTAGGGATTATGTATTACCATTATATATTCATTTAGGATCGTAGGATATGCGATAGAGACAGTAATGAATAATGAAGCACAACGACAGAAGCTTTAAAGTAGAATTTAGGTGGCCTTCTCATCCGATCGGGGCAATCTTTTTTTTTTTTTTTTTGTATTGGAAAAAATTCAATCGAGCGCTTGTCGCGTCTCCTTCGTTTAATTTAAGTTTAATTTGAATTCAGATATTGCGTTTCTGTAATTTTCATTACGCTCCGTTCGTTGTCTCCCTTCAACCCTCGGTTATACCGCGATCGAGAAACAGACGTTGGAGATATCGTCGAGCAATATGAATTGATTTGCATATTCCAACCCGCAAGACAATCGAATCCAATTATACTGCTTCACTGGTCATGATCGCGGACTTATCCCCAGTGTTAAATCACCTAAATCCAGCCTCCGCAGTTATGACGATCAGATTTCAGATTCACGAAATTCATGTGACATGCATAATATATATTCGTTCGTTTTATCTAAAGAATTTGATAACATAGATCGAGCAGATAATTGTTTATCTTTAAACTGTTTGTTGACGATGTATAGACTCTGTACGAAAAAGATCATAGAGGGTGAATTATACGTATAGTTTGTCCATCCGAAATATCTCCAAAATTACATAATCGATAACGAATGATCTTTCGTGTCAAAAATGCATTTAAACGAAATGATTTTTTTGAACAGTCAATTTATCAAGACGATTTTGAATCTTTTTTTTTAGTGGAACGTATACCTTTCTGTACTAAAATTTAGATCAACAGGAAATTACTTGGATTAATTTGTCCTAAATAATTATAATTAGATATTTGTAAAAATTCATGCTCAATTCAATTTCTATGTTTCTGCACTTTATTTTGGTAATAGATATATTTCTTTTTAGATATCTTGGATTAATTATTAAATATGTTAATTGAATTATTAAATATATTTGTTGCATAAAACATTTTTTTATAAAGTACACACTTTTAAATCTATTTGATGTGGATTTATTTGGAATTTATTCATCTTGTATGTAATATTCTTTTTTTGTAATAATAATTTGTTGTCATAAATTCAATTAAATCCTGCTTAAATACGAATATGATATTATCTTTCACGTTATAAATCGCGTTCTAACGCTTTATATTTTTATTATTTTATCAGCACAATACGTCAAAAAATTTTACACTTAAAATAGATTTTTAAAAATGTCTTTTAAATTAATATATTCAAATGCACAGAAATGTTTGTGATTTTTTAATCTTGGGCTTTTAATAAATATTTTATTTTTTGCTTTTATACGAAAGCTTTTCCACCTTTTCGAGCAATAAATATTTTTAAAAATTCATAAACAATACTTGATAATAATTTAAAACTTTTGTCCATAACGGTTTAATTATTAACTATACCGCCATGAATTTAATTAACCAAACTTGATATGAATGAATTTGTTTTACGCACGCGGTTATAAAATGTGTTAAGATATTAATTAAATCAGAGTCAAAGTAAACATCGAATAGTTGATTATTAAAAAGAAAAAAAATTAAAATATAATTTTCGATATTCATGGTACATACTCTCCAACGTTTATCAAAAGAAATTAATTACTTGTTTTACATTTCATTTTGAGCGAAACTTGTTAATTAAATTGCAAATATTTGAGAAACTAGAGTCTGAATTTAAGACAAAAATTAACAGACACATATATCTTATTGGAATATTATGATTTCTGCGAACTATATATATATATATATAATTCTGTATCAAATGGTGTATCAACACACAATACCTAGAAAGGCATAAATCTTTGTTACTTATTGAGTAATACTGGATTATTGGATTATTGACTAGTGTACGAAAATGTATTTTTCTTGCAGATGCTCGTATGATATGCTACAAAGAAAGTTTTCAATTACTTTTACTAAAGTTGAGTCCAATGATAGTGTAATTTTTATAGAAAGTATACAGTGTCAGAGTATAGCTGAACCAATGAACGATGAAAAATTTTATCCAACTGTTCATGTCGGAAAGCTATTGACTTAGTATTTATTTGAACTTTGAGTGCACAATAAACATTTTTGTGTGTTCTGTCAATTTATCGTGAAACAGCTTATCATATTGGTAATTTATGGTCATTGGGCAGTCGTGAAATTTATTGGCGAATAAATCCCCATAATAAAATAATTCAGTTTACGCGCGCGGTTCTGGCCGTCCGATTTCGCTCGCGTTTAAGTTTTGTAAAAATGAACAGCGCCGATTGAACCGTTAAATCAGGAAAAATCCGTTGCATCAATTGTACTGAAACGAACTGCAGAACTCGTGTGATATCCATAAATCAATGAGAAATTCCAGTAACTGTGTCGTACATGCTATACAGAGCCACCAGTTACCAATGATTTACTGTTGTTAAGCCACGTTGCCAGAAGATACACTCAATTAAAAAAAAAGTAAATGCATTAGAAATGATTTAATATTGAATAATTTCAACAATACAGTGGATACATAATATTTATGGTATTTAGAAATAAATACATTATAATATGATGGTATAATAATATATCACGTTAATTACAATTATTAATAAATAAATGTTTTTATTGTAATATAATAATTGTATTGGTATAATTAATAATAGAATAGAATATTTAGAAATACGACAGTAAATAAAAGAATATAAAAATATATAAATATAAAAAAGAATAATGTATATCATTAAGAATTAAATTAAAGGAGAAGAACAATGTAAAAAAATTTGAAATTTTTGACAATAGTTTTTCAAGTGATAGTCACTCTACCTTTCATGTATTTACTTTAATAACCTCTTGCATTTCTCTTCTGCCTTATAGTGTCCCATTTTCTTATTATTAGTAATATTATTCCTAATATTATTTCTAAATATTATTCCGCTCAAACAATGTTTCATCTGTCTTGAATTTCTTTGTTTATTTTTACAAAATCTGAAAATGACTTTTTACTTATTAATTTTCCATTCAATATAACGTTTCATCTGTAAGTTTTCAATAAAATTTATGTCAGCATATAAAGATCATGTTGTATTTAAAATTGCTTAGTTACGTCCTTAACTCTCATACTATTACTTACAATCAAAGTCAAAATACGTATTTTGATTCGTGTAATATCATCAATAAATTTGAGATATTTCATATAGTCTACACATACATACTTTGATCATAAATCAATCGTAAATGTTAACGTACTGAGAGAAATAACGTAAATTTTATTTACTGACTAGCATCTTCACCGATGCAACAAATAAATCCTAACACAAGTTTGCTTAATTTAATTTATTTAACATATTACATACTTATTTGCTATAACGAATACATCGAATACATGTCCCGGAAGTTGACAGTTTCTCAACATCATTATAAAAAAACACCAAATTTCGAAATCGACGAGCACTTTCAGTACTTGCGTCCTCATTGTACTCGACGTTGCAACAAACTTCAAGAATGACAACGCAAAACTGAGCCCCGATTCGAAAAGTGAGACGATACAGATCGATACACATAAGATGACGCAACAATCAGTCGAATTTTCTCGAAAACTATTCGAACCGTACGAGAATAATAACTAGATAGCGAGTCTGAAAAACGGGTCGCACAGGTCTGGATGCATATAGCGCACAGTAGACGATTCGGTAATGGTACCCGGGCAGCGTGTCGAGATTACCGATACTATCAGGTGTATCTTCGCTGATGAAGGTTGTAACCTCCGCTGGACTCCATTTATTAAAGCATGTCTGATCGGAGGTTGCCAACAGGCAACGGGCAAGAATCAACAGGCATGCAACGAATCCCGACGAAGTTCCGACGGGTGGACCTGCAGCGGATGCTGGCCTGCCACGCTACCAACAGGCAGTTGGCTAGAAGGTGGCCAGAGCTCGGCTGTCGCGAGCCTTAGCCTACTCTCTCACTCTCTCTCTCTTGCGGAGATTGCAATCAGTCATATTAGCCGGACACACCTCGAATATGTGCGGCCATCTGGCACGTACATAGCTATCCATAGTGCGCGGGGTTGCGGCGCTTGAAATAACGGTCGCTTGACGTAATCACCAGTATGCTGCCCGTGAGTGCACCACCGACCACTTTGGACGCTCTGACACTGCCCTTTACCTCTCTCTCTCTCTCTCTCTCTCTCTCTCTCTCTCTCTCTCTGCCAGTTGTCTCCCATGTGTGTGCATCGACTTTCTCGATCACCGCGTTCCTCCCGTCGCGCGATATCGCGGAAAATCGTTCTCGAGAAGGTTTCCTCGCGCGCGAGATACATCATCGTGACCCCGGCTGCCGGCTGCCACTCGATCGACCACACCTTCCCTCCGACGTGCTGGCATTCATTCCGCTGTGAACATCCACTTTTTTTTGTTTTCTTTCTTTCTTTCTTTCTTTCTTTCGTTCTTTCCCCGCCAAACCGGAGATGACTCGTTAGATGACACTTGAGACTCGTAATACCAGCGCGGTTCGTTCCGTTTCCCGCTTCGGGAAACATTATTCCACGGGGAAGGCAGGAACGTTGTAGCGTTGAGACGCGATATACGGTAATTAGAGATAGATGGAGAAGGGGATTAATCTCGTAATGGTAGTGTAGGGAAACTTCACTGAGGAAAAACGATCTTTCGTTTTGGAAGGGGGAGAACTCGTATTGTCGAGCGATGTGAATTTGAGTGCAGCATACTTTGTACGAGTGTAAATTGTAAAATATAGAACAGATCTATGCCGATAGATTTTGCATCGGATGTTGTTGCGTTTGAAATTTAGCGATACCAGTAGATTCTTTACATCTGTGTACATGAAGCACGAATACGTTTTATGTACTAATTATTGAATCGAGATTTGTTAATATTCATTAAAATGATGGGATGCAACAAGAAAATGAAGAATATTAATATTAAATTAATATTATAAATTGAGAAGAAAATATTTCACTGTGTATTTTATTATACCCAAATAGCTAAGTATTAATTAATTAAAGTTTCTTTTTTAAAATTGGAATCAACTTTCTTAACAAATTTTTCAAATATTTTGAACACGCAAATAAAGTAAAATATACTCATAATTAAAGTTGGATATACTCATTTTCCAGATAAGTATAAAGTTAAAAATTGTTGACATTCTTTTTAATGGCGTATTAAAAAATTATTTTAATTACTTTCTTAAAAAAGAAAAAAGACAGAAAAGTCTTGAAATGAACTTTCATGAATGTAAGAATAAAAACATATTGAAAGATACATGTATATCTACTGCAACTGAAGTACCAGTTATACCTCATAGCTAGCTTTTGTAACTTTTTGTAACGCGAGGCTGCCAACCGACATTCGATGTGTCCTATAATTGCTGGATATCTGGCTGTCACGTTATACGAGATAGTTTCTTCCTTATAGACGGAGATACGATATCGGAGAAAATCATTTTCGTGGCGATACCCGAGATAAATCGTGACTCGATCATTGCCTGGCCACGCCTTTCCTAGACGTGCTGGTATTCATTCAGTCTTGAAACAGCTTGCAGAGGTTCATAAGGTCGTTGGGTGATACATGCGTCCAGGCATGCACCCGTGTCACAAAGAAGTACATTGCGTAACACCTTGTACATTTGAAAGTAAAGTTGCCAATAAATAATCGTATCTTTCCTTATTCCAGTTGATTACAAAAATTTCTATCTTTCACTGGAATATGTTCATTCAATTTTGGTTGCATGTTTTCTGGATCTATGTGAAACATATTATTGATATAACGTTCTGTAAAAAAAAAAAGGAAAAATTTAAAACATTATTATTACATTGTTACATTAATATAATAATATATATTATTACGTTAGTTCTGTAAAAAAAAAAAAAAATGAAAATAGTATTAGGAAACAAATATTTTTGCAAAGAAGTAATAGTTTGATATATTTTTTTCTTTTTTTATTAAGTATTTCAATGTTTTAACGCAATTTCAATTTTTTGTTCCAATATTTTATATTTTATATTATTACTAATATTACTATCATTTTAACTCTACAGCTAATGTTATTTCATTTTATTTCTTTTTAAATGCCTGCTTTGAATCGACACGTTCCAAGATAATATTTCAGCATTAATTTAATTTTATGTTACACCGTGTACAATTTCACTTACATTTGTAACTTTTATGTACATAATGTCCGTGCTCTAGCTTTTTAAATGTTATTTGCAACACTATTACTGTACTTTGTAAGTACGTAAAACAGTTCCTTTTGCTGGAGAATTGTTACTAGTCGGACAATTACAAATTGGTTTATGTAGCAGTTGGCGTTTATCTCAAGCGTTGCGTTGCCTCGTTGATATATAACTTAATAAGTCCGAATAAATGGTATAATTTTCGCAGCATCCACAATGATTAAACTTACCGCGATTTTCTATCTATTATTACTCGTAGCGTTACTACGTGCTTACAAGGGATACCTTACTGCGTACAACCTTCCTCAACACCTACTTGTTATCCAATGCGGATCTCGTGTTAGAGATTCTATATCGTGGAAATAATGCTTTCATAGTGGAACGTGAAATATACTGTAGCTGAAGCAATGTGTAACTATGTCTGTGTATATAGGGTGTTTCAGTCAAGAGGCCATCTAAATATGTACTTCATCTCCTATGACATGAAAAATGTTCATGGCGCTATTTGAATAATGGTATCAACCAATGGATATAGATATTTAGAGAAATAAATATTTCTTGTCCGTGTTTCTTCAAGATCTGGTATCTTTTAACCTGGAAGAATATTTTTCTGTTGTATCTCTGATAACGAAATGCCAAAAACGCGTTTAAGTATATCTAAATCGTGATATTCACGTGATTTTGAAAATCAATAATGTGATGAAGTTATTACTAACTTACAAGCGATTCACTGATTATGTCATTCATCACGTCTTCTGGAATAGTTGGTTGATGTTGACAAACACTTTGAACATTTTTATAATGCAACTACGTTCACATATCACTGCAGTAATTCTGTCACGTTATTGACCTTCTTCAAGGTCATCTGAAATGTATTTTTTAAAAATAGAAAAAAATACACGTTCCCAGACTAAAAAAGTACCGATTATCTGGGGAAAGAAGCACAGGAAAAATTACTTGACAGAAAAGTTTGTTTCATTCAAAACGTTCAAACTTCGACAACATTTTACAACTTTATAAAAAATTGAAACCGTGCAGAGCCATAAAAAAATGAAGGAATTATTCAGATGGTCTCCTTTCGCTCAGACATCCTGTATTATAAATAATAGATTGGTACGCTGTATCTATATATGTACTCCATTTTAAGCATGATAATATATTCATTATTCACGGAAATATTGAACAAGGAAATGACAACTTGTTCTGATGTCGAACAGCTTTCTATGAAAATATTTTATCATTCAAAAAAATCAAAGAACTGTTGCAAATCCGGTATGTTCGTTAGAGAGGAGGAAGTATATTAATCATTTAATCAGTTACAGTGCAAATTTCAAATTTGTAAAACAAAAAGGAGATAATTTGGATAACTAAAAGAAAATAAAGCATATCAATTTGGATGTTAAAACAACATCATTTACCATATTTCCGAGTTTTTTGTGCTCAAGGTTATGTGAAGATCATAGCGTTATAGATCTCTCTTTTTGAAAAAACATCGGTGAGTTTCAAATCCTGCGAAAGAAGATATGGAGAGAAGCTTGTTTATTCTTCACAGTATTTGTTGTTTCGAATTAAACAACAAATTCCTTCGTTTTAATATTTCTCTTGTCAATTGAATTGTGAAAATTTAAATTATGTTCGTACATGTTTCGTTCTAAATATTTATTATTTTAAACGTCTTAATAAAAAGATTTCCAGTTCAGAGTACATTTACTTACATTCATTTCAAACTGTGCCAGTACTTCTCTGCATTTCAAATTGATAGTAAATTTTTCATATAAAAAGTTATAATAAAATATGTCAATATTAAAATGGGTCCGAGGATGTTTCCAAATTTCCACTGATTTTCATGAATTGGCAAAAATGTACGACGAAGGTAGATCGGTAATTAAACAACGCTGTTCACGTAATAGACTTAATTATCTCGTGAAATTCTTTTCATAATTCCATCATCTAATAATCCTATGTGGTAAAGCGCATTGTCCATTATCTCATTCAATTCGCACATAAGAGGCTTACATTCTTTAGAAAAGTATCGTTTAATAATGCTTGCTAGTCTCAAATGGAATTACCTAATTTTTGTTCTGCTTGAAAAATTCTTTGATAATATCATGTTAATATTTTCCTTTTGTCTTTATACGTGTAAAAAAAAGTCTCGTTTATTTCTAATCCTTAGATTTTATTATTATTAGATTTTTTTTGTAATCCTTATTGTGAAATTATAATACAGCAAATATTTAAATATATTATACATTATATTATAACATATAAGTATAACAAATATAATAAATTATTATAAAATAACTATGTTATTTGTTAAATAAAATGTAAAATTTTTGGAAAAATATTTAACGATTTATTCGAATTTAATTTATATATACTTATTTGCATATCAAATTGATTTTTAATTACTATTTTTTTGAAAACGAAATTTCCAACGAGATTTCATTAATTTTCATTTTGAGTCGAATCTCGTATCTCCCTAAATTTTATTAACCATTAGATATATTGATGACCGTTTTAAAATATAAGTACATCTACTTGCCTATTATTGATACAATGTAATTCACTGTCGTAAATAATGAAAGTCTTCAAATAATGGTATTTCAAATATTGGAACTTACTAATATGTGAATTTTCTAAAACCGAGATAGAGAATTTAATAGAAAAATAAATACATAAAGGGAAAGGAACGTCACTGATCAATTAACAATAATTAATAATTTTTTATTTTCATCGAATTCTATTATTCATAGTGTGGCCTAATACTTACAGAATTATAAATGAAAATATCTAAAAGAATTTTCGTCTTTTTCATTTATTGTTCGTCATATAGGTACATGTAGGTACATGTAACACTACGATGAAATTTTATAATCAATCCGAAATTGGCACTGTTTAAAACCGTCGGCTGTCGATTTATTTCAATTTGAATTCACTGTGATCGGACATTGCACCGGACCTCGTAATTTAATTAGAACAATTGCAGGCATAAGCGATCCATTTAAACATAGATGCTCATTGCTGCTGCTGTTATGGGAATTAACCGATTCCAATAAATCGTTCAGGATTAACGTTACACGCAATGCACCGTGTGCAACTAACCGCGGTAAATAGAATTCTGCAGTAAATGAACACGCAGGAATCACGCGTCGTGACGATTTTCCTGACGATAAATTTAATCACGAAAGAATGCATATCTTCTGGTTGCTCGAATTAAATTAAATTCTCATTTTTATTCTTGCGTGTACTTGTTTAAGATTATAATGCAGATTATTTACAACTTGACAGTATCAGTTTCATAAATTAATTCTTCGTTCAAATATTTGATTCGATTTTTGCGAATGACGATTTCTCATATAATGTAATGTGAACGTATTACATGATACAATAACAAAGTAACATAATACAAAAATATAATACAAGTATAATAGAAAGAAATATAGTATAGCATAATAAAGAAAGATATGTAGCATTTTATTTTAAAAAAAATCGAAGATCTTCGTTTCTAAAAGAAATAGTACATAAAATTTTATTCGAGTAACGCTGATTTCAGTCATTCAAACAAATCGTTCTGCTACAAAATCACTCGAAAACCCAGACGCACAGGTACAGATTTGTTTCACGATTCTAATTTTTATGTTTCAGGTAAGTTTAAGATCTCAAGGGATGTTAACGAACCGCGCACCCCTCTCAGGTAAGTCGTGTTCCTCTGTCTGATAAATTCTTCGCGTAGCGTCTTTCGTTTCTCGATCGAGGTCGCTGAATTACGCGCGAGGAAAGTATGCAGTAACGATCATTAACAAATTCCACGGATTCGTCACAAATTCATAAAAATGCACGCTCTCTGACAACACTTCGTGAGTACCTCTAGTAGCAGAGGGCGTGGATCGAGACGATGTTTCTCGGTATAAATCTCTAACGCACAATGGCGGTTGCCAACCCTGCAACACCGACGCGATATGACTTACAAGATCTCTGGAGGGATTGAACTCTCGAAGAGAGGAGTACCGATCGGGAACAACGATACGACTTCGCGTCGCTTATTCTCGATACACCGACACCGATATTACTTGTGGCTATCCGCTATGCAATTCAGAGGTTCCATGCTGTTCCATTTTGAAATTCGAATAAGTTAGAATTGTCGCTTATGAAACGTGCCCCGAATTTAAATGTCGAAACTTCGGCGATAAACTGAGAAAGAATGTTCCTTAGAGAACCTTCACGTCGTCTTTTTGTCTCTCCATCTTGAAGAAAATCGCGAGCAAAGAATGTGTTATTAATATTATTATAATAATAATACTATTATAATATTATACTGTACTATTTAATGAAGGAGATCTTGTTGCAGACATTTATTTATGTTCTAATAACATTTGATACACTAAACTACCGTTGCTTTTTTGCGTTAATTGGCATTGAATAAGTGAGAGAATGAAAACTTGTTTCTTTCTTTTTTTTTTTTCTTACAATTTTCTCTAAAACGGGGCGGAAACGAGCAAACTTCTAAAGAACTTTTTTTTCCTAGTTTATCGACTTTCTGCGAATTTTCACGAAAGTTTGACATTTGAATTCAGGACACCCGTATATGGACACATTGACGATTTACGTCTGTTCGTATAATACGCATCAACGTCCGTGGAAATTTCTGGCTCCAACTCTGGTTTCTATTTTCTTTTAGTATTACATATTGTGAATTTTAAAATTGCTGTTGAAACAAAACTTCGAGTTATTTAAATGCAATCATAATCGAACGAACATGTAATTACTGCAGTTTCTGTGCATTTATGGAAAACTGGGAGTTGCATCCAGTGCATGCAATACGCAAAAGTAAATATTGTTTTTAATAAATAATATAAAATATTACGTATAATATATATAAAAATATATAAATTATTCAAAATCGAGTATGTTATAACATACAGATATAGAGAATAGATGAAACGGATGTTTTTAGCTTCTATTTATTAATGATGTTGATAAAACTTTTGAACCTCGTGGAATTAGCATCCGAACAATTATATTGTTTCTAAATTCATTTATCAAAAACGTATTTTACTAAATTCACTTTTTAAGTTCGAAATTTCTGTATCAACCGTAGTTTTCTTTCAAACTTAATTTCGGACAAACCTGTCGTTTATTATACAATAATAGTGTTACATTCGTAAATGAATCTGTTGATAAATAATTTACTGAGACGTGTGAACACATTGTTGGTAACTGGTTCAAGAGTTTCAGAGACTGAATTCTGATTCTGATATATAATTACAGGGTGAACCACGTAACCTGATCACTTTGTTAATTTAGTACATATTCTTTATTCTTTATTCTGTAAAATAATAAACTTTTATTTTGTAAAATCTATGGTGATCTGTGTCGAAGACGAAGAAACGCAGGGACAGTACTTTTGTGTTCACATTGCCCTCGTGTCTCGTGCATAAATTTTATACGATTAAAATTAAAATATTTCCCAAACTAATAAATTAATACTTTTTGATAAATTAATATTTTTTATGGAGAAAATTATTGCTATGTTTTACAAGTAACTTGAAGAATAGGTGTAATTCTACAGTCGTCGAATTAATTACGATTCCAATTGGAATAGGATCTCTCGTCTTCGTAGGATCCTCGAATCTTTGGCCCATCTGGGATATTAACACGATGGTGGTATCTATATGTCAATGGAGAATCTTGATTCAAGGACGACCTTTGTGCTTATGAATTACTCGTGTTCCTTGTCAAGGCGTTTACGACATCTCCATTGACGAGTTTCATCTGTTCGTATAATACGTGAATATTGATTTTCTACATCCATAGAATAATATCTAATATCCGATATCTAATGAGCCTTATATAAAATGTTCCGTTTCTTGAAAAATTGTATCGTTCGATGTTTGCTTCATAAATACATAATTCTTCTTTCTCTTATTTTCATTTTCTGAATTAGTCTATTAGCTAGACAAGAGAACTATTGACAAGACTAAGAATTCAAAAAAATCATCAAATTGTAAGTTACAAGAAAAAGTTGTCTTTTTTTTTTTATTTTTAAGTTATTGTCACTTAAGTTTTTTAATGTTGCTACATTCTTGTAGTAAATGATTCCATTTGATGTTCTCTCGGATAACCATAAATTTCTCTAGTTTCTGCCATTCAATTTTATGTCCTCAGGCAGTTTCCTAATCTAACACCTAGTGTAATATTTATTTCACTCGTGTATTTCTATCTTTTTTACGTATGACTTGTAGATAACGCTTTTTTTCAGTATATTGATAAAGAATTTATGTGATATTGCTTATATACCATATAAAACTATCGTTCATACCTTGTATTTCGTTTCTGTCTTCGTCCTTTTATAGCTTATTTTATTCTGAACCGTTGCCTCTATTCTATTAATCAAGTATCTTTAAATATAAATTATTATCGCCATATTTTGAATATTCATCAAGTATACTTTGAATATCCCTTAAGTAAACCTTAAGAAAGTTTTGGAAGTTTGAAATCATCTCTGTCTTAGGATATATTCAGAGACAGAAATCTTCTGAAAACCAGGACTTCTTCAAAAGTTTATATTTTCATTAGAATTTCGTTGAAAGAATACCGCGAATGCAAATGAATATCTATTTCGATTAAAGTCGAATATAACATATTCTCAGAACTGTACGTCAGAATCTGAACGTTACAATTCAGTTGTCCAAATTTCAATGAATTTCAGTTTTTGGAAATCACGACGTGTTTCTTCGAGTTCGATTCGCAGAAAAGAGGTGCAGAAAGGCTATGAGGAGGAGCAGACAATAATTGCTGTTCGAAGCGACGATTTGTGTCGCGGTCAGGGCCGTATACCGAAGATTGATATTACGGTTGTACCCTGACAAATGGCTATAATTCGTCCCTTGAAAACCGTAATACGCGCTCGCCGGAGTTTCTGTGTCTCTCGTTTCACACGGACACGTTCGTTCGTTCGTCTGTTTTCTACGCGCGACCGTCTGAGCCCGGTGTACACACTATGGCGTCGCGTATAAATAAACATGAACGCCCTTGATAAAGAGTCTCTCCCGTGCTGCTGCTCACGCATGTATATACACCGGCTGTATGGGACTCCTGGGTGGTAGATTGTAATTACCATAAGTCGTGAAATATGACTTCGTGATGACGCGTCCGCGCGACAAATGGAACAGGCGGTGGTTGGCTGATCAGTAATGCCAACTGACATTGGACCTCTTTCGTTTTGTTTACGCCATTGATGCAGTTCCTCCGCATCGACGATGAATTCGCTCTGAGCAGTACAGGAAATGGCACGATCTTTGGAAATTCATTACGCGCAAACATCTTGCGCCATCTTATCATTGACATTTGTTTCTCTCTTATTGTATTATATGTCGGTGGTAACTCGATGTATTAGTAAGCACTGTTAGTGTGTACGAAATTTTACTGTTGATCCTTTTTCTCGAATTTGTTTGTAAACTTGTCTTGAAACTTTCGGATATTAAGCGGACCTCGATGGTTTTCGTTCATCCTGTCTTTGGAAATTCATTCATACGCGAATACTGTTCTCTCTTGTCATTGATAGTTGTTTCTCTCTCGTTACTTTAGCAATAATTAGAAGTTCGAAATATATCGTGAGCTTTGTAATATGTGCTGGTTTTTTTCTCAAAAAGTAATTTAATAATATTTTATATAAACAGATATATATATATATATATATATGTATATGTATCTATTTATTTATATATATGTAATTTATTTATATATATATAATATAATATATATTTATAAAATATTATATAAATATTTATATATTTATAAAATTGTCTTGAAATTTTTTAGTACTGAATAAACTTCATTAATTTTATTCGACTAATTAATGTGCTAGTTCTTGTTGAAAATTTAAACAACGCCTCGTTCTATTTTATCACTGATATTTGTTCCTCTCTTGTTGTTTCAGCAGTAACTCGTAGTCTGAAATGTACTATAAGCAATGTAACATGTATAAAATTTTATTGTTGATTTTTTGCCTTGGAAAGTAATTGACGAGAGTACGTGCTGGCACTGGTCTTTGAAAATTCATTACGTGCAAACAACCCTTTGTTCTAGTTTATCATTGATATTTGTTTCTCTCTTATCTCGGCAGAACTCGTAGTTTGAAACGTATCATAAGCATTGTAATATAATTTTATTCTTGACTCTCTCCTTTTCTCGAAAAATAATTTAATAATATTTCAATAATATTTTGTAAACTTGTCTTGAAACTTTTAAATAACTAAGCAAGCTTTAATAGTTTCTTTTCAACTAATTGACGCTTTAATTATGATGGCACGGTCCTTGAAAATTCGTTATGTACAAACAACCCTTTGTTCTAGTTTGTCATTGATATTTGTCTCTCTCTTATCTCGGCGACGACTCCAAGCTTGAAATGAATTATAAACACTGTATAATATTTTTATCTTTTTAATTTAAGAGCGTATATAAAATATATATGTATACATATATATCAGTGTAAATTAACTCCATGTTTTGTAACAAGTTGTGTCATGATTATCTGTTGCATTTTGTTATTTGTCTTTCTCACTGATCCACCGATATATTCATGTAGATACTTACCTCGGCAAGCGTGTGTATAACTTTCTCAATATCAAGGGATTGTCAGAATTCTCTCGGGTGAGGTTAGTGGTTTATCGGAAAATCGATGGTGTTCGATATAAAAAATACACGAACCATACGAAGTTTGCCGGTTGTTTATAGCAAGTGACAGTTTATAATGTTCAGTAAAATTATCAAACACTCTCTCGCGGAACTTTAGTACTGTTCTTAAGGGGGGAAAAAAGGTCACACAAACTTCAGGATAGAAACACTTTCCGATAATGATGGAGTATTATAGAAATGTTCCAAATTGCAGCAAAAATGCTCCTGTAAAATGACTTCCTTTAAATAGATCACACGGCGACAGTTTTAAGAGGTCGTTGCAAAGAGGTGACTTCAATCTTCAAGGCCATGGTAGATTCAGTCACGTAGAGGATTTTTTTAATGTTTTTAGAATTTCTACAATTCTCGAGGACAAAATCCTTGCTCTTCCATTTGCTGCACGATCGTGAGAAAAAAATTAACGTGTGTGCGTTAAAGTGGAGGCTTCGCACTTCGATATTGTTACACGACTACTTTTTTTTTATATATATTTACAATATATATATTTTCTATAATATATTTAATATTATTAAATATTAAATATTATATTAATATTTAATGCTTCATAATATATTTATATTTTTTATAATATATTTAATATTATTAAATATTATATTTATATTTTATATTTTATATATATTTATAATATTTTTTATAATATATTTAATATTATTAAATGTTAAATATTATATTAATATTTAATATTTCACAATATATTTATAATATATATATATATATATATTTTATATATATTTATAAAGCCATAAAAATTTGAAGTGTAGATAATTTTTCGTCAAGCGAATGCTTTCGTTCGCATTTGTGTATCTCTAAACGAATTATCAAACCTATGACCCTCTTTTTACAGAGTTTGGCCTAGTTTAAGCCTTCGTTGCTTAACGAATCTAAGGAAATTACCCGAAACAGGGAGCACACAAAGCGAATTACGCGGCGTATTAGTTAACTGGTTAAACTAGACTTGAAAATATCACGAATGTCGGACGTGTCTTTCGTGGACTGGTTTATTGCAGTGTTCGGGCATATAATGCAACTTAATCGGATTAAATGTAGTTAGTAAATGTGTTGCCGACCTTTCTTGCAACTTGCAACTGTATGTTTATTAATTTAGGAAAGTCCGTGTGACGTAAATGCAAATTACATTTATCTTCGCTCATTCACTGATTTTAATATATATATATATAATGTGTGTGTGTGTGTGTGTGTGTGCGTGTGCAATGCTACATTACGTGACGTTTCTAATATACTTTTCAGCTTTAAAATAATTTATGATTTCGATGCTTTTCAGTATTTTAAAAGAATCAAAGTTTTTAGATAATTTTTGTGCGGTTTTCAGATAATATTTACACGATTCTCGAATGTTATTCGTGATTTAGTTTAGTGTTAAAAATAATTCAAAGCAATAATTGATATTATATGGAAATGAAAAGTAATATTAAATAGTTGTTTGTGCTAACATACTTTTATTTAGTTCATTATATGTATTAATATAGTACAGTTTATTACAATTAAGGGGAAAGAAGTTATTTATTAATTCAAAAATTATAATTTAAAAAATTTAACTCTAAAAAATGTAGAATTCTGCATTTCTACATCCAGATTTGACGAAATATTAAGTTTTCTCTCGGAACTGAGATGAAATTTAATCAATAAATTTTGATGCACATGAATGAATAAATTTTCTAAATCATTCTAAATTTTACAATATAATCCTCTATGCGACAAAAATTATAGAAAACATATCTCGCACAGTATTTACGCGAAAATTCTGCAGTAAGTGTCACCGGATTATTGTTTCTTCTTACTGTTTTCAAAGATTGAAACGTAAAATGAAGTTTTTGCTTCCGGTGGCTGTTATTCATTAAAAATATATGCGTATACGCTTTCACTTATAACCGTTGTGACATTTAATTCTTTAATCACGTAGTTTTTTGAAAAATTTTCTTAAGAGTAACAAACATGTTCCTTGGATACTGTCGAACAACAATTCTAAAAATCGTGAACGTCGTCTAAAAATGGCGTCTAAAAATCTCAATTACTGAATTGAACGTGATACGTATGAACAGTCATTGTACTACATGTGAATTTACATAAAATTCTCGTTGATCATCGTCAAGAGCTTCCTCCGCTTCGCCTTCCACTTTCGAACGAAAATCTTCGCTCTCTTTGCTTCTTCTGCGAAGAGAAACTTTCACCCTGTGGCGGAAAGAAGTGAAGCATGACGACTACACTTTCCTCAGTTACTGTGTAATTTCTTCTTCAATCGATATTTCAGAAACCATGGCTCAGAAGTAACAGTTGTCCTAAAAATTTGTATGAAAGAAAATCAGCAGCTTGTTGTTTATTTACGAATGAGACAATGAACGTAAAGAGGAAACTACGTGGTTAAAGAATTGAACGGTTATAAGTGAAAACTTTCTTCCAACACGCAACAGTTCGTTTGTTCGATAATAATTCTACATATTTATGGAAAACTTAAAAGTGCAACAAGTGCAGCCAATGCACATAGTGTACAAAAGTAAGTAACACATCCAGAGACGAATATTTATTATAATAATAAACAAAATTTCTATTTAGGTTCCACTTCTTTTATTATGCTTATAAAAATTTAAAAGTGCATAGAAATATAGTATAGCAGTTTATTCATAAAGTTTCTAGCAAGTTTACAAAGGATGATTTGCAAGATGAATGTTATTGGAAATATTGTTAGACGTATTATATTTATCATGGTGTTGAACACAAACGTGCTTTTACTTCTAGGAATCGTTACGATTCATTTTTAATGATGAAAACTGATGAATTTTTAATGAAAACCGATGAATTTGATTTGATAGAACTCCTTTATTTGATAGAATAATAATAATAATTTAATAATTCCAACAATCCGATTATTGATTTTCCTCAGACTAGAGGAGACTCTTGTATTATACAATATTCAAGACTTCATCCAATATGTTTCTATTATTGATCACAAACTGCAAGACTTACGTACACGAATAGAGTAATTGAAATCAAATCTTTCCTCTGATCTTATAATTTTCTAATCTTTTTAAATCAGAGATAACTTCCATGATTTTTCTCAAAAAAAAAAAAAAAAAAAAAAAAAGACTTTTCACATATGAAATAATTGGTTATTTTATGGAATTGCTGTCGCCTTTTCTGAACCTCAGAAGTTCACACTCTTTCTTTCAGAGAAGAAACAAAAAGTGCCATCCTGAAGAATACTTCGTGTACGCGATGACGCGGTGTAATAACTTTAGCATGTTTTTCTAATTTAATGGTAGTAATCGTCTCGATAGGAGGGACTGTGTTTGTGTTGCAGGTTGTAGCTAGTTTATGGAGTTAGGTCACTTGCACGCAAGACTCTAGGTTTATCTTACGTTCACGCGAATCGTCTCACATGGTGTGTACATTGTTGTGGTGTGTACATGTTATTGACGTTGTATATTTACCAATAACGTTGCTCTGTCGTTGTTTGAAAGGATCTCCTAGAAACCTCCATACCGATCGAACGTTTGGAAATTTTAATTGTCCTGTTTAGGCAGGAAGCATTTATCATCCCGGAATCTTTTATCAAAGCTTGAATCAGTTTCACACGAGAAGGGAAGAGCGTGAAACTTTTGACACGTACAAATGGATGTCATTTCCTTTTCACTGGAAAACTTCCTTCGAACGATTTAATTGCGTGTTCTTTTCTCCTCGCGGCTTTTCTTCTCGTTCTTTCCTTCTCCATTTCTCTGATTTCATATCATCAATTATATGAGACGTCTCGGGCTAAACGAGATCGTCCAAATATCTGCCGTGTTCATTTGTTGCATAAAAATAAAATTCTCCAGACAAAGTTGCACTAGAGACTCAAACATTGACGGATAGAAAGAAATTTTTCTTAATTATTATTAGATTGTTAGATTTTCATTATTATTTAGTTTAATTTTTTTTTCTTTTGGTTGGATTTCAAGATCGTCGATAATTTTTAAGTGGTAGTGTAACAGTGACGATCTCATAAATTTAATTTCCGATTTCTGTTTATTGAATTTATGTTACAAACTATGTCGTGTTTTTCATTTCAGTGTTACAAATAAAATATAAATTATTTCCTTTTTATTTGTAGCTTCTTTTGTTTCGTGTAATCGAGTGGATCTGTGATCTTCTATAATCGAATAGATAACAGCAAACAATATCTATTTGTAAAATGTAATGTGTGATAATAAGTACGAGGAGGAGTTACGAACTGTGTGAATTAATTTAAAAAGCAATACGTTTTATCTTAAAATTACGCACGTTTCATTAATACGATCTTTATACGTTTTAATTTCACATTTAATATACATCTCGTAAATTTTCCTCAAGAAAAAATCTGTAAATATTTACTTCATAAATATTTTTAAAAGAAATTAAATGGCTGTATAAAGATAATCCGAACTTTTAGAAAAATGTGAAATTTGATAAAATGAGCGCATATATTTATGTCCCAAAATGAATAGATTGAATATGTATATAAAACGTTAAAAACAATTGTTCGAATAATTTTTAAATTATAAACGGCAGTTGTTATTATATGACATATGTAG
The DNA here is from genome assembly GCA_036937485.2 of Tetragonisca angustula. Classification (NCBI taxonomy): domain Eukaryota; kingdom Metazoa; phylum Arthropoda; class Insecta; order Hymenoptera; family Apidae; genus Tetragonisca; species Tetragonisca angustula. The sequence goes on from JAWNGG020000013.1 coordinate 2,973,185, forward strand.
GTATTTTTTGTTTGTATACCTTGACTTCCGATTTTGAATAAAAATGACACATTAATACAGAAATCTAATAAAATAAAATTTCACGATACATAAATAAAATTACATCACATTTACATTACTCATTACATTACATTAGATTACAATTGCAACACATGAAATAAAATTTTACGATACATCTGAAGATTAAAAACGTGATAAAGAAATAATATTAAAAACTTGTTTGTAAAAGTTTCCTATGAATACAGGTTATATTGGTTTGTTTAATTTCATTTTATGAAAATTTTATCAAAATTAAACCAAAGTCAGAAATTCCAACAGTTGCAACAACGCGAAACATAAATAACTGGTGTCAGTAACACGAACTTTCACTGTACAATTTCAAACGCAGAGAGGAGATCGATCAGGCCCATACTTGTGACATCTTATCTATATGTATGGCACATTTAAATATAATAGGTATAACGTGGAGACAATGGCAACGTAGGACGTGGATCTTCGTGCAATTTTATTCGCGGAACAGTAACGGTGACGTGGATTAATACTCAGTGTAAAAACGAAGAATGGAAGGTGGGGAGTTTTATTAAAAAAAAAAAACTAGTCGCAGGTGGGAGTTTCATTAAAAACTAACGGCGCGAAAAGTTAATAATCGACGGTGAATATCGAGATGCGTGGAGAGCAGCATTTCCCTGTCGAGACTGTCGATTCTTCAACAGTTTGACCAAGGGGCGGGGGAAAAAAATATCAGCCTCTGCCTTTCTTCCGGTAACGTGGATATCGAACGAAATACAAAACGTCCATTTCCGACCTGAATGTTCCTCCAAGTCGAACCATCTGCCGCAATCGTACTTTCGCGGAGACTTCGAATGATCCCTGTGCATTTCTCCGCTACGTACCATGTACGTGCGCGCTGATTTCGAGTAACGTGTGCCGCGATAAGTTTAACCTCGATTAATGCGCCGCCATTGTCTCTTCCCGTTTTTTTCCATCGCCAACGTTTGGAACGATGGCGAAATCTGTTTTTCAGACTCGAGTTATGTTTTCACGCGTGTGTGCATAATAACTTTCTGATCTCATAATTATTAAAGTGATAAACAAATGGATATTTTGTAAAAATTTGTTGAAGCGTCGTTTCATGTTGATTTTCTGTTGGCAGGAAACATGGCATTGCATTTGCGGAAAATTTGAGGAGCACGTAAATACGTAAAAAAACGTATGAAATTATATAGTGGACGCCGGTGATAATATTTATAAAATAATTCCGTGTATAGAGTTTCATTTTTCAAGTTTGTCAAAATATGAATTTTCATATGTATCTGCAATCTATTAATAATTGTTGGAATTGATAACATTTTATTTGGAATTTATGAATATTAAGAATAACACAGTTTGCATACAATTTATGATAATAATAATAATAATAATTTCAATATGTATTATATTTGTAATACGTTTTTGGCAAACTGAACGTTGAGATTTATTTTCAATACTCGTTTTATCAATTTTTGAAATTTTATTTCCTTCAGTTCAGATGCTTTCGTTTCTTTGCATTTGATTTTCTTAAATTTCACACATATATTTTTTATTTAATTTTCTTCGATTTGTAATTTTTCTAGCATTTTCGCCAAAAGTACAAACTGAAAAATATAAACGCGCGACTGTAACAATATTATAAAACTTTTCAATATATCGATTTATACGCCAAGATTTTAAATTGATTTTTATCAAAAACAGATTTTTTTTTAAATATATTCAATTAATTTTCGGAACATTTAATTTCTTTTTATTTTACAGTTTTACTACGTTCCTATCAATCATGAAAGCTCACGGTAAAAGGAATCACGGCTGTTTTGCAGGAAATTTTTCAGTGCTTTGTTGTACACGTCAAACTTTAAAATTGATTTTTGTTCAAAATATTTTCAACTTTCTGATAAATGTTTACTACCAAAAAATAAATGTTCGCATGTGGTGTGACGATAATTCTCAAAGAACTGGAAATTGTCCCACGACATATAAAACATTTCGTGTATAATTCTACAAGAATTTCTGTATTTATCGCTATTTGAAAGCTAATCAAAGTGCTTTGGTTATAGAATGTAATCATCCGGTAAACAAAATAAATGTTAAATTTAAAAAATTAATTCTCACGTCCTGTTCTTATAAATTAGTAGATGTCGTTAATTTTCACTTTTCCATACTGAATGATACGATTCTTTTCAAATATAGAATTTAATTCAAATAAGAGAATAATCCTTTGAATAATGAAATATTGAAATTTGAATAATAAAATACTTCGTATGAAAATAAATACGTAATATTTAAATTATATAAATAACGAAAAACGTAAAGTAACATTTTTTAATTTCTCCTTTGTATTATCCTTTTAATTTCAGGGAATTTAGCTTTCAAGGAAAACAGAATATGAAATTATAATCCCAAAGATTTTAGTCAAATTTCTCTAAGCTGATAAAACAAATGTTTTTTTTTAAATAAGAAATTACTAAATTATATCATGCTCTTTTAATATATAATTTCAGAAAATTTTAAAATAAATGATAATAACAGTAATAATAACAGTAATAGGTATATTCATGAATGGTTATTTTCCACTATTGAATTTGACGTTAGCCATGTAAACTGATAATGGCCAAATATTTGTGACAGCAAGTTAATTTTGTCACCACGATCAATTCATCAATATTTATTGCAATATTACGTTTTCGCTCAAATATACTGATGTTTTCTAATCAATTAAAATTTTTTAAATTCTGTTAATGAAATATCTTTGAATGACGAAGAAAGGAAACGAAAATTAATAATTTTCGATCCAATTATTTTTGATAACATACTGTCGTTACGAGTATTATAACTAAGAATGGGTTCGAAATTAATTTTTGAATTCTCGAGACTCGAATCCGAAACTTTGTGGGGATTTTAAAACTCTTCGAAGCAGTATGGATGGCACAAAAGCCAGTTTATTTTCCATTGAAAATAACTTACGTCGTACAAACATATTTTCGTTGTCAAAACTTTCAGTTAATGAAGTAATTTAGTTATAATATCGTATTTATTATATCGTGACGATTGTAATTGAAAATGGCTTTTATGTGACAAATTTTAATGAAAAACGATTTACATTGGTTGACTTTTTCAAGCTTCCCAGCAGACAAAATCTGCGATATTTTTTACACTGCAATATAAATAATATAGTAATTAAAGCAGTTACCATTTCACCGTATTCTTGCCATTTGTATTTCTGCAACTTTTTGATAAATTACAATTTCTATTTTCTTTTTTCTTATAATTGTTTCGTCAATTTTTACACATGTTTGATGTTCAAGTTCGCTCGAATTTCGTATTCTTGCGCTTTCAATTCCTCTTACGTTGCTCTTATTTTTAATTCTTTAATTTCGCATCACATTCCTCAAGATCAAATCCTTACAAGCTTTTTCACTTTTATGTTATTACTTTCTTTCATTTCTACCGAGTTTCCCCGTGTAACTTAGCTTCGGAAGTAAAGATCTGCTTTCTCTCTTTTCTTTATCTTTCTCAAAGCTCGATTCCCTCGTCCTCGAAATCAGTGTGTCGGATTATTATCGTACACGAATATAATACACACCGAATTTGTCTGCGTCTAATTACGATTTCTGCTCGATGAATTGCAATTGACTATCGCATCTATTACCATCAAATTTATTTGTTTAATAGTCGATGTACATGCGCGTAATTGCAACGTATATGTGGCAGACAGTTGGAAATACGTGAATAGCTGTAAATACCGTCGTTCGAAGTTTCATGGAGTCGCGTCGTGTCAATGGTGGCAGATTGCATCGAACGTGACGACCCTCTTTAAAAGTCTCTCATGCGAGAACCTGATACGCTGTCCATTCGTTTCAGATACGTAACAAGATCAGCAGTAGCGTGCACAAAGACCTGTCAGACCATTTTTTTTTTCTCCTATCGTTTGATTGCGATTTCAGTTTTATTTATAGATTTTTCTCCTTTTTTTCTTTCTGTATTCATTCGTCCTTTACTTGCATTAATCTGCTGTAATTACTTGCAACTAAACCTAGTTCCAAGCGCTATAGACGAAGAGTTTCTTTCTTCTTCAAAAGATGTGGCGTGAATTTCGAGTTTCCGAAATTTGATACAATTGTTTGTAGTTTCCTTGAAACAAGTGTAATAAACTTGAATCTATTTGAAAGTTTTTGTCATTTTGATATAGATATAAATAGCTGCGATGATATGTTCGATTAATTAAATTATTTTGCAAAAGTGTGTAATTAAATCTGACAGAATTGTTTCACTACAGAGTTGGATCATACAATGATATTAAAAGTGATGTAAATTCAAAATAAATATTCGCCGTACACTTCTTTACGAAAGACAGCTAAATAAATTAGTTTGAATGTTTCTAATAAATTTTCTTTGCAATTCTTCTTTGCACAAATTTAGTAACGGACATCAAAGTATAAATTAGAATTAAAATTAGTAAAAAAATTCGACAGTGTAAATTAATTAAAGAAAAGAAAAAATGACAAAGAATTGCAAATAAATTTGTCATTGATTGCGTGGGATTTTAATAAATTCTCGTTTGAAACGAAGGGAATTTCCACCGATGAATACCAACACGTGGAATGGTACCAAATTCACACGTCATACGTAGCTACCCTAATCTTTGAATATCGATAGAGAATTAACCATTTACATAGATGGTCCCCCGTGGGGATTCAAATATCTTCTGGTGCAGGCCAGTGAAACGATCATGCCTAACGCGAGACCCACATGCCCACGAATTACTTTGGGTGACATATCAAGTGTTTACGACACGTGTATTGCCATCGAGGGTGCAGATGCCAGGCCCTAGACGTTCATACGGCACGCAAAATCGTCTCTACATTCATGAAATAATTTCTATTAGGTACATTATCTACACATAATGTAAGCTATTAACATATTTAATCCTTTGGTGGGCCATTTTCATGCAGTACTGGGATACGAAAATGCACATTCCGCAATTCATAATGGGCGTTATTACTAGATCGTGGATTTTTATGCATTTGTAGGAAATTTGAAGGTACACGTATTGTAATATGGAAAAATTTATAATTTATAAATTTATACAAATTTATATAATAATAAATTTATATAAATTTATAAATCTACAAATTTAATATTACATATAATAATGTACGTATTGTAATATGGAGAAGTTTATAAATTTATAATAAAATTTATGAGAAATTTATAAATTACGTATCTCTTGATATGTAAAGCAACTTTCTAAAGGTACCATTTTTTTTTTTTTTTTTTATCACGTTACAAGATACGAATTTTCATAAAAATCCGCAATTATTAGCATGTGGAGCTCTCCATTGCAAATATTAACAGTAAATGGATTTTTATTTCATTATTAATAAAATGGATTTTTAAGAGAAAGAAACTGTATTCATTAAAATTCACGAGGAAAACATTTAGTTAGAAGTGATTATTTGTGAATGCAATGTATATTTCATGGTAATGTTTTTTAACCCCTAATTGATATCATCAGGCATTAAGAGTCATAAAAATTTAAATTTTACGTAATTCAATTTACGATTTCTTGAATTTTCGTTATCCAGGACTAATATTCAAAGTTCAATAAAACGGCGAATAAAAATCATACATCAATTTTTTGAGTTATAGTTATAAAGGAGGGATTTCGAATTCATTTCGAGCTCTGAATTCATTCAAATCCAATCGTGAAGAAAAATTTTTCAATATACTTTTACTAGAACAATTTGTAGCATTTTCGAGGAGAAAATAGCTTAAAATAATATAAAGTATCATAGGATAAAATGAACAATATATTTTGAAACTAGAGGCTTCAAAGCTTTAAAACAATCCCAAGTTTATTGTATCATTTCTTTTTTACAAAATTATAACAGTTTCGATATCTAAGTGTCTGAATATTAATGAGAGTTACTGTTTAGATTAGATATTTCTTACTAATTTTGATGAGCTTGAAATATGTTGTCAGTAATTTTAAACTTTTCTCGCTCGGCTGGCTTTTCTGAAATATTCGCAAAAATATTTTTGTCACTCTACGGCAAATTTTCTATATTTTAAACTGTTACAATTAAAAAAAAAAGAAGTTGACACACTATTAAAGCGTTAAGCAAAAATATTTTTACATAGTGTGACGAGTGGGAGAGCAAGGATACTTTACCTTGAGGGTTGTAGAAATTCAAATGCCTCTGAAAACGTTAAAAAATCTTTTTCGTGACTAAACCTACCATGGCCTTGAAGATTGAAGCCTCTTCTTTGCAACGACCTCTTGAAACTTGCCATATGATTTTTTCCCCTCATTTTATTGAATTTTGAATGTTAGTCAATGTTAAGGTTTCTTGAATTTTTGTCGTTTAACTCTGACGTTCAAGGTTCAATGAAATGGCGAAGATAAATAGTACAGCAAGTTTTAAGAGGTTGATGTAAAGGAAAGACTTCAATCTTCAAGATTCTGGTAGATTTAGTCACGAAAAAAATTTTCACTTTGATTTTGAAATGAATTTTTACAGAATTGTTACAGTACGCAACAACAAAAGTCTCTGTTGCACGATGTAAAAATTTCTTTAGAAACAACAACACACTATGCGGTTTTATATTTTTTTTATATTAAACCTAATCCAAACCTAACTCAAATAAGCGAGGAATATTTAAAAAATATTTCTGCAAACATCTCGGAAGAATTGCTTAGAGTCACGTCTTCTGACAATATATTTCAAACCCATCAAAATCGACGAGAAATGTCTTAAAAAAAAAAAAAAAAATTGAAGTGAACATACTTTGATAATAGGATTGGCTCATGTTGCATTCTCTATTTATATACTTAATTTACGTGATGATGCACCCACACTTTTGTAAAATACATACTTGCAGAACAAGATGCACGATAATGACGACGTATACGTGATCTCATGTACAATCTTACATCAGTGTACAGCGGGATAGTAAATGTTCGTTAGAGTGTTCGATGGCATCCACATTGTTCCTTCGGGCCGCTATAAAACAATGTGTGTCGTCTTCTTCTTTGTGCGCGTTTTCTTGTAGGTTGGAAGCCTCTTGTCGATCGCCATTTCCGTAACACGTAAAGCATCATCTAAAAACGTTCGACGGAAGCTGTTTATGCTCAATTTCCGCGAAACAGAACTAATCTCCTTTGCCTATGTTTACTTCATTTCACGAATCGGTCACGAAATTGGTTTGTTAAATTTCTTAATACCACAATATGTAGTTAAATTCTGTGAGGAGGTGTCACAAAATTTTGGAGAACACAATATGTTTAATACGTTGAAATCAATATTAAACTATTAAAGTAATATTAATATTTTAAATTATTATATTAATTCATATTAAAATTAAGTGTTAATTAAATTCTCTATTTCTCTTTCAGTATAATATTCAGCATAAGACTAAATGGTTTTCATAAATTCGCGAAGAATGAAAGGAGAATGAAGATGTTACAAACTCTGATTTCTGATTTTATATCAGACTTCAGCCATGAGTATTTGTTGTAATTACAAATGGTTTCCAAGCAAAGGAATATCATACCACGTTATTGAACTTCAGATCTGTTCGTTAATGCATAAAACACCAATTAGTGAAACTCTAATTAGCACGCTTGAAATCAATTCATTATATCAACATTACGTCAGCGGCTTGTATAATTATTTTCGCAAAATATGATATCAATTAATAAAGGGATAAAACCTGTAATCCAATACTTAATCTGTCTAGAGAAAATCGAAGAGAAAAATATGGGATGTTCCAGTACTGGGATAAAAAAGTAATAATAATTATAATAACAATAAAATACTACGTGAAAAAGTAAATCAAGATTAGAGAATAAATTTTTTCATTCAACACAGAATTTTTTAGAAAATCGTGTTCGAGAATTTATCATTTATACTCGAATGTAATCAATTCTGAACTTGTCAGAAATAAATGACAAACAGAGAATCTTTTTATCCGTGAAAATGAGTCAAAAGTTCAGAATGTTCAGAAATTTTTTCGCATGACGCTTCGTTTCGGAGAAAACTCAATTTTAACTCAAACTTCATCAAGTACTTTATCAAGTTTATTAAACGATTTTCAACTAAATACATTCAACCACTATTTTTTTTTTGTTTTTTTAAAATTTAAACAGAAATCACTCTTCGTCATAGTTCAGAATTAGCGAAATTCAATTATTCAAACTTGATTTTGTCAAAAGTGATGACTCGAGTAAAAAAATTTCATTCTTCATTCTCGATATATTTTTTTCACGTGGAATCTCTTCAATATTGAGACACGCAGTGTAAAAGCGAAAATAATAGAACATGACTTTACAAAACTATGATCGAAGCGCAAATCGGTACGAATTGTTTAAAAGATTTAGAAAATAATAATGAAATTAAAATTATAGTACATTCGCAATGGCGAATGACCATGGGTCGTGGGATCGTTTCTAGTATAAACTCTGATTACTTTTTAATTCTGTTAAAAACGCTTCTTATTTTGTTGATTCTTTATTTATTCATTTACGTTGTCGAATTGTCTTGTAACTCAATGATGCTGGATGTAAACGTACTGTGACCTTGCGTTTCGCTTACCGCGAAACCGTAAATCGAAAGGTAAACAAAGCATACGCGGCACTTAGCGTAAACACACAATGGTTCGAGAACTTTCTTCGACTATACAGGGTGTCCATAAAATCTCTCTACGAGAGCACCGTCTTGACGTGCATCGTGTAACAAATGATGCCCGCATAAAGGTGTGTTAAACGAGGCAGAAAGTACTTAAATATATACGTCTCATTTTCTAATAATTTCCACTTTATCCGTCTTTTCATTTGCCTCTGTGATAAATTTCTGAAATTGCAGAGTCCAGTCCAACGACGGTGAATCGAATTTCCATCGCCGCCGCGGCGAGTGGGAAATTTGAAAAGTAAATTAATCGTCGTCTGCTTGGAAAAAAAGATTTACGGGAACGGTGTGGCCGATGTATTTGCTCTTCGCTCGCTGCCCGCCGCCCCATTAATTAAATATCACTTCTCGGAAGAGCCGTACCTCGACGATGTCCACATACATACGTGCTTGTGCCCTACACGAGAATAATAATCGCCAAGGAATAATAGCGCTTCAGCAGTGGTCGCTCGCGTTCAGACAATAATGCTCGCTCTCTCTCTCTCTCTCTCTCTCTCTCTTTTTTTCTTTCTTTCCTTTTTTCTCTCGGGCGAAACCCCTACCGAGACAGCTCGCAGGATGAAGTTGCGCACAATTGCTCGCATATCACTTGACGAACTGCACGCCACGTCGTAATAATTATCTCGCTGGATCGCGTGAGCGAGCGCCTCTGGTTGTTACACGCAGCGCGCGATGAAGAGAAGCAACCTCCCCCTCTTCGAGGAAAAATCGAACACGACTCATTATCGATCCCCGGGGCTGCCACAACATCGACCAATCCAAGACCAGTTGTAATCGATCAATTACGCCGATAATTCATGGTTAAACTCGATCGAACGCGAGCGCCGTTAGAATTGGATGATCGCCGCGTTTTCTATTTTCTCGAAAGCATCAAATTATAATTTCACAGATGAAACTTGCGTCCATTCGTCTACTCGATTATTTATACGAAGAGAATAAATAACCGTGCTGTCTTTCATATCGCCTCGTTGCCTCGTGTTAGTGAAGTTTTGTACCATTTTGCAGCACACGCATGAGTGAATCTCATTATAATTTTGTAAGAAGATATGATTAGCTTGGACTCGGTTTAAAAATTCAAACTATATATTGTTCAGTTTGTTTTGTTCTATTCTTTTTTATGTTTTTTTGTATTTTTTACTTGAGTAAAAAATTTTTTTTTTGACAACTCTTACACGCTGTGACAATTTGCAACATTCTCGCGGCGAAAAGTGTCCTTACTTTTAACCATCTGTTACATAGTGTAAAAGCATTATACAAAATAAAATAAACTAAAATAAATTAAACTATAACTATACCTAAAGTAAACTAAACTATATATAAAATAAACTAAATTATATACTATATATAAAATAAATTAAACTTTATACTATATATAAAATAAACTAAATTATATACTATATATAAAATAAAATAAACTATATACTATATATAAAATAAACTAAACTATATAGTATATATAAAATAAACTGAACTGTAAAATAAACTAAATAAAACAAAATAAAATAAACGATAGAGGCTTTGAAATGAATCTAAATTTATCGTCGTGTGATCTCTTTTTACAAACTCGTAACAGTTTCATTATTTAGTCTCAGTATGTAAATTTCCAAATATTCGAAAGATTAACAATGTTTAAACTGTTACAATTTCGTAAAAAGAAATCGTGTGATTCCTTACAATGAATCTGGACTTATTTCGAAGATCTTTGACTTTCACAATCCTAGATTGATTTTTCACAGAAATATTTTTTCATCAAGCCAGTAGGGAGGTGTCTTCCTTGAGAATGCTATAAATTCAGACGTCTCTCAGAATATTGAGCAATTTTTTTCCATGACTGAATCTACCGCGAATTTGAAGATCGAAGTTTTTCCTTTTGTAATTTGCTATACTTCGAACGTGTTCGAAAACGTGGGAAATTCGAATTCACGGAACTTCTTGAATTTTTGTTGTTTAACCTAAACACTCAAAGTTGCATAAAAAATCACGCAGCAACTTGTAGAAGGTTGTTACAAAGTGGAAAGTTTCAGTCTTCAAATTCATAGTGAGTTCAAGTATGAAAACAATATTTCAATGTTTTTTGAGAGATGTTTGAATTCGTAACTTTTTAGGAGGAAAAACAGTATCTTCATTTTTCCATCTGCCACGTGATATAAAAACATTTTTTGTGAAAAAGTGAATCCAGGACTGTGCAGGTAGCTTCACGCTTTAAAATGACCTCAAATTCTTCTTCTACGAAATTATGACAATTTAAATATCATCAATTTTTCGAAATTTGGAAATTTAACACTTAATTTAATATTTTTGATAACTTTTTTCCTTCTTTGAATCATTTGAAACAATCTGTTCACAAATTTGTATTTTTGGGGATACAATTGAGAAAAGAAACAGGATTTTGACAAAAAAAATTTCATATATTTTTTCATATCGTGTACATTTTCTGCAACTTTGCATTTTAATATCAGATCACTGCGAATTTTTCGTACGGCATAAATACTTTTGTTTTTGTTTTTTTTTTCCACGTTTCGTCCAATTATATTTCTTTCGTATTATCTTCATAATTTGGAAAGAGTTATGTCGCGAGATAAAAATTTAAAAAACCAGTTCTTTACTATACTAATTAAAATACAGTAGAACGCTGCTTATCTGAATTTTGTTTATTCAGAAGAAGAAAATTATGATTAATATCATGAGTGTGGTTGAACTTTTGCGGGTTATATGAATGAAAAAGTAATATGCAGCGAAGGAAAAAAAGTGTATTTTCAAAAAATCGATTTTTTGTTTTGTTTTAAATAGTAGTTTGAAGTCTTAGAAATAAGATACAAAAGGTCCTAGACGATTATAACGATTTATTTTAATAAATAATAATAAATCCGTGGATACAAAATAATTGAATTTACATCACTGTTTACAACTTTAAGCAGTATTATAGAGTGCAAATCGTGTGATTCAAATATTACTTTTGGTGAATCGAATATTAGGGGACTTGGATTCAATTTAGTTGTGAATTGTAAGAACTGTGAGCCGCGATATATATACGTTAAAAAAGTAAGTAAACAATATGTATAAAAAATGACGTTCTGAAACTTTAAACGCGTTTTCCTCGGTTTTTAAAAACAGTGTATCCTAACCGATTACTGTGAAACTTGGTACGTATCTTTAGTGTAACATTTACTAGAGATTGACGATCGAACGTTTTTTAATTTTTAACAATTTCGAAAAATATAAACAAGAAACGTAGAAATATTTGGCACAAATTCGACACATCGAAAACAAATAGCTGCTAGTTTCATAATTTTCACAGAAATGAAAATGTTGGATCGTCAATCCCTAGAGAATATTGTTTACTTTTGAACCTCTTTTGCCTTTTTGTCGCAACTAATTCCGTTTGACTGGAATCATGCACACCGATAGGCAATGTAAAAGAAAGTCATGTATGTAAAAAGTTAAATGAGAGCCTTCTTTTCCTCTCTTTTAATGCTTTTTACAGTTGACGATGTGTTAAAACATCTGTTTTACCAGCCCTCCAAAGTATTTCGTAATTTTTAGGCCCGTCAAACTTAATAACAATCATTACTTCCGATAAATTTTTGTACGCTCAACTTTCGCGCGATATACCACCGTAACATTCCCATGAATCATCGCTGATCCGTGGTCTCGCGTTACTTTTCAATTTGCGAGTGATGCACGTACGCGCATCTGTATATCGGGTTACACGCGTAACCTAATTCTAAGAAGAAGAAAATCGCTGGCGAGGCGTATATAGCGAAGGGACAATCACAGGGCATAAATATGTAACGGAAGTACGTTCGTGTGTAATTGAATCAACGACGATTTGAATCGCGATGATTATTTGCAGACCATAACACGCGGAACGACTTGCGACTTCCTACGAATAAATTACGCGCGGCAGTTCGAAACGTACGATATACCAGTAATTTCGGTCTACCGGTAATTAATAGGCTATGGATTTTTACGTACGTATTTTTTGGAGAGAGAAAATTGACAGAACTTTTTTTTTTTTTTTTATTTTAATTTTATTGTCGCAGCGAGGTCATTAGCGACGACGGCACCGTTAGATGTGTGAGTAGTAGTTTATGCCTTTTAGATATAATAGTACTCTTTGTATGTCGTTTTGAGAAGTAAGGTTTATGTTTGCGTTGATTCCATATTTCTGTCTTTGGGTTTCTGTGGTGTGGCATTCGTGCAGTACGTGTGTAATTGACATGAATGCGCCTGTGAAACGTACGAAATATTGAAAATAAAGTTATAATTATAATATTTAGCGGGTGAAATTAATTTCAATTTGTATGAAAAAGATTGCTCGTGCATTGTCAATCTTTGTTTTTTAATGGAGGCGTAATATTTTTTTGTTTTGTCTTCTTTTTTATAGAAAGTAACTTTTCCGGTCTTTAACTTTATCGATCAAGTCTTCGTAGAATTTTAATTTATTAAAATGAGAGTGTTTATTTGAAATTTCAATCTGAAATATAATGTAATTTCACTTTATGACCAATTAATTGAGATTATTGTATTTGATATTTTACTAATAATGTTATATTAAATTGTAAAATTACTATTATATTCAAATTACACAATAATGTTAGCTAAATTTGAATACTAAATTGAATAGTAGTGAAGAAACGATAGTAATACGCTTTTTTACTTGTTAACTTAAATTTAGCAGTATATATAAACTGTATTAAAAGTATGTATCATATAAATTTAATAGTATATAAACTTAAAAATAATAATTAAATTGAACGAAATGTAATAAGATTGTTTATTATTAAATATAATATTATATATGTGTTATATATTTAATTAAATATATCTATACTATTAAATATAAACGAAATAGAATAATATAGTTAAAATGTATCAGATTATGCTGTCGATGTTACAAGATGTTTTAATAAATTTCTAAATATATAATCATCTCATTTACGTAGTTTTTTCTTAAATGCACTTCATTCAGATTCGACTTAATGTTAAAATACATTTTCCAACAAGAGAGATAAAGTAATTATCGACTTAAGTTACTTTTCAACCGCGGCCATTTAAGTCTAACAGCAAGGAATAAGAGGATCTCAGAACCAATCAAGGTATTATTTTGCAAAAGAGTATCTTCGTTCAAGATCATTGTTCCATTTTTATTCAGTTTAATAATCACGTAACGTCGACTCTGTATTATATGCGTCTCTTTCAGACTTAAATTAGATTTTAAAATTAGATTTTTTACTACCTTATCAAATATCATCTCGTTTGAATAAATTAACATTTCTCGAGAGGTCAGTTTGTACAGTTATCGTTATTACTGTCTATTCCGTTGGACAAGCGTAGAAATTATCAATCAATAATATTCACTAAATCGTAATGTAAATTAATCCTCTTTTGCTAGATATTTAAATTTCTGGAAAAGTGTCAATTTTCATACAAGAATGCGTGGACTGTGAAGTCGAAATAGTACAGTCGAACATAGTCGAATACCGCAGCAAAAGATTAAGGAATTAGATCACCCTCAAGTATATAAAATTAATTAATATCTTTTGCATTCTATTCTTACAGAAGAATGAAATTGGAGGGAAATTTGAAATAGGCAACTACAAGTCTGTATATTTGAGTACCTTTTTCTTTTTTTCTTTTCTCTTTCTCTTCTACAAAATAACTGGGCTAGAATTGGCTTGGTACGGAGCCATTTTGAGCGACCTACTTTGCGGCGGCGTAGATTACGGTCACGATTTGAGCTAAAGAATAAAATGAAATATTTTTACTCGGGGAAGTACGTCGAATTTTTGTAAAAACATCGACGTTTCTGGAAATTATATTCTGTTGAATGAAAAGTCTTGTTTTTCGTGAAAAAGTCAAAACATGTGTAGCAAAGAAAGCTTTTTTATTACATGAAAGCCCTACATATTCCCCGGGCGAATGTTATGTAGAAATTAAAAATCTTTCGTTCCTTTCATTGACTAAAGTTGCGTGCCCTTAATCTATTCCACCACCAATAGGATCGCCTAAAATACTCAGTGCCCTGAAGATAATACCAGTTATTTTGTAAAAAGTACAAACGATAAATTCTTCGAAACTATAAAAGCCCTATTACAAATTTTCTTTTCGTTTCATTTTTTTTTTTTTTTAAATCAATGCAAAATGTTAATTAATTTCATACCTTCAACATGGTTTGACTTTTTGACAGTAAAAATTGAAATTTCAGTAATAGGACTGAGTATGACCATTTTCAACATTTTCACGCTCAAATATTTTTAGAAATTCTTAAATTATTTAGTGTGGCGTAATTTTATATTAAAACTAGTAGAATATACGATGTCAAAGTGTTAAAATTTCTGTTAGCAGGCATCTTTGATTTACATTACCGCAAACAGGTATATGTGAATATTATTCTTTTTATTTATCTATACTTTATATGCAATATTATACGTTTATGCTGCACTCACATTTTTTTACGACAGAGCTGACTAAGACGACGTTGGTGTGAAAATAATTACGAAAAGCTCGCTTGTGACCGAAAGAAAGAAATAGGTCACCGAAAAAAGAAATGGCAGAAGAGATGACAGAAGAGTAACGGTCTATAAAGGAGCAGAAGTGTATCGCTTTAAAGCAATTCTTGTAATGGAAGAACAAACATATTTGTAAGAGCGGATTGAAAACTGGAATATGCACGAGTACAAAGTGTTAAAAAAAATAAACATTCTGAGTATGATTGTTGAAAAATTTTTCTCTTTTACAGAATCACTTCTTTAGAATTACTAACATAATAACTCTTAAACTATAATTGGTTTAATAATAAGTTGGCAATTTAATAATAATTCTTAATAATTCTTTTTAAATTATAATTCGTGCAAAATTATGTACACGATATTTATATAATGCTTCGTGATACCTTTGTGTTTTTGTGCATTTCTGAATAATCACAATGTAGATCTATTCTTAGTTACATTACAAGAGTATAATTGTGAGCTACTGACAATTACTGTATATTTGAAACGAAAAAACTGTAAGTACGAATGATTATTCGCCAAGTATTATGGACACATTTATCTAATTCTTGTCATAAAAGTATGGAAGATAAAAGAAAGACACAAATTTACAATATTAAATAGGTGTTCAAAGTTGTATTTCTTAATGTACATTTCGTTTTGTAGTATCGTTTATTTTCTTGTTTTATATAATAAGTTTTTTTAAAACATCGTATATATATAATAGAGACATAAAATAATATTAGAAATTTGAACATATGATGCTTTGAAGGAACAAATTGTATAAAGAAAACAAGTTACTTATGAGAACAAATTAATTTAAATAAACTATAATTTTAGTGGCATTATAGTTAATTTTTAAATTAATTTTCAATTTTAATATTTTAGATGTGGACGTAAGTTTTCCTTACGTTCGTATATGTAATATTTATATTCGGAAAAAGAGAAAAATAATTCAACGATTATATATTGTATATTATAGTAAAATCGATAATTGATGTTTGAATTTTTTGGTACTAAAAGGCTCGAAAGACATAATTTGTTAAAATAAACGTTCGATAATAAGCTGAAAATTAAAAATTTTTTCGTATACATATCCAATTGTCAAGATTGAGTTGAAATGTAAAAATGAAATTGATGTTAAATGATCATGTTAAACAAATGATATTAAAATTGAATTCACTCGTTGATTGACTTCGTTTGCAATATGCTCACATTTCACGCCCAAATTTGATATTAATATCATGTTTTTAACGAAGCAAAAATTCCTTGTTGGCGGATGAGGTACAGAATAATAAATTTGATGATTCAATGATCTGAAAATCACTCACCATATAAAAAAAAAAATTTAACACTCAAACACTTTTACTTTCTCAAGTTAAATTTCTATTTTTTGGAAAAGAACATTGCGAAAACACAATATGTACGTATGTGGTCAAACAATCCTACGTTACCCTTTCATGTTGAAGATAAAGTTTTTCATACTTCTCAAAATCATCAGAGTATTAAAATATTAAATGTATTAAAATCCGATATTCAATATTAATATTAAATGTTAAATGTTACATATTAGATATTAATATTAAATTCCAAGTACTAAATATTAATATTAATTAATATCAATCGATATTAAACAAGCATTGAAGAGATTAAGAATTTATTTATCAAGGGTCAATTAATTTTATAATTTCAATTGGTACTGATTAATTGATAATCATATGAATTTAAATTTGATGACTTTAATATTGATTAATTAACTCAAAGTAATTGCCAATATTAAATAATTCCAAATCTTCGTGTTAAAGTGTTGCCGCCAGCAGTCGTTAAAGTAACGTTGAAGTCGGAAAAAAAAAAATGGCCAAAAATGGAGGAAAATGTACTTATCGTGTTATTCTCCTGTGATTCACATATAAAATGCAACTGAAAGTATTGTTACAATCCTGCGATATGTGCACGTTGCTGTTACAACACGGGGTAAACAACGATGCAACAAAGGATGGTACGTATTAGTATTTCAGTCAGCACATCGTAGGATAACTTGGCGCAGCTGCATTGTTCGCGCGACGATGCAAGACACCAAAATGTAATGCATCGTTCCCACACGGTGTTTCCATTCCGACTTGGAAACACCGTGAAATCTCGTCTTTCGTCTCGCGCAAACCGCCATTATTTATCCGCCTTGAGCGTGACATATATTTGACGCGAACGATAGCGTTCCGTGGCATTCTCGTTTCGTTCAAAGTCGAGGAGCTCGAGGCAGCAAGGAATACATATTCTTTTAAGGCGAACAGTGTAAAGTAAATTTATCGCGGCGTTTGTTTAAATCGCGACTGAATAAAACGAAACGAAAGTGAAACATGAAATTAAAGAAATGTTCGTGTATGTTAATGTACTACGTAGAAATGGGGAAATAAACTCGAGACAGTTCTGAGCGAATGAAACTGAAACGATGGTGGGTAATAGTAACTGAAATGACGCAGATAACAGTAATAGTAGCAAATAAAAGAGGACGAAGTAACATGTTCTTATCGCCTGATTTGTAATTGCAGTTCAAAAGTCAGTTTTTAGTGGAATTTTTCTGAAACTTCTGTCGTTCTTGCGTGTTTTCAGAGCTTCGTGCAGAATTTCTTGGAAAAGATCTTTCTG
Source organism: Tetragonisca angustula (assembly GCA_036937485.2). NCBI lineage: Eukaryota > Metazoa > Arthropoda > Insecta > Hymenoptera > Apidae > Tetragonisca > Tetragonisca angustula. Next base: position 2,991,042 of record JAWNGG020000013.1, read on the forward strand.
CTCTTTTATTTTGCTTTACTCATTTTTTTTTTTTTTTTTTATTCTTCTCCTTGTTACTTGCTCCTGACACATACACCTCGTAAAATTTTGATGAAGGGGAAATTTACGATTTCATTTAAACTTCTAGACTAGTATATTCCACGTAGGAAGGTTATATATACAATTTCGGGGATTTACTTGTTAGTTTCTTTTTCAGTGATGGGTGAATCGACGAACATAGTTTATAGTTTACTATCTGCTCTAAAGTAAATATCAACATACAAAAATATTGTTATAATGATATATTAGACGATATTTGAAATCCATTTTTTCCAATTAATTTAATATTAATTTTTAAACCTAGATTAAACAGGTCATATCGTAGATTCAAAGTAGATTTAAAAGTTATTAATTAATTGATGTTATTTAAATTAATATCAATGATAATAATAACAATCGGGAAATAAATTTAAGTTAAAGGAAATCGTAATTATTCGTAAAGTTTCTACACACCTGTAATTTGTTCGAACACAAAAATATAGTATAATGATTATTAGACAATATTTGAAATCCATCTTTTCCAATTAATTTAATATTAATTTAATAATATATTATAATATTATATAACATTAGTAATATATTAATTTAATATTAATTTAATAATATATTATAATATTAATTTTTAAATCTAGTTAAAGATTTCAAAACAAGTAATATCGTAGATTCAAAGTAGATTCAAATATTAATATCAGCTAATTGATGTTATTTAAATTAATATTAATGAGGATGATAACAATAATCGAAAAGTAAATTTAAGTTGAAGGGAATCGTAATTATTCGTAAAATTTCTACACAACTGCGTAATTTGTTCGCGCACGTGCCCTGAATGAGCTATCACACAAATGCCAAGCGGGCGAATATTTGAATAGCGAGGACAATGAGCCGAACGCGAACGGCCCCCGTTGTTGGCACATCAAAAGCTGCGTATTCATCTGAGCATTTGCTTCGAATGAGCACCGAATGAACTCCAAACGAATTCTGGAATGCACGATCAAATCAGAGTTCCGGTGTTCATTCCGAGCAGCTGCTCAGGTAAGTACGCCGCCCGTGGTTTTCCATTCGCACAATCGACAATCGTGTCTATCTAGTTTATCCAACGAAATGAATTCAGACTGAATTCAAATTAAAATTAGAATAATTCGAAGCAGAAAGGACTTTTTACAGGTCATGGGATTCGTGGCAGAGTGGAAGAGTGAATTTCGATAAAATATTTTGCACAATTAACGATAACTCGAGCAGTTTTCTTTTCACGATTACGGATGTTTTTTTTTCTTTTTTTTTTTTTTTTATTTGGCCGTAGCAGGAAATATTTGCTGATCGTGTTGTTGTTATTGGAGATGCAAGATTGTTTTGTCGATATTGACGCAGTGCGTCCAACAGATAAATAAATCAGTGTACAAAGATACTTTACGAAACAATTGGACCAGATGCAATCGAAAATATATCGCCTTCTGAAGAAATTGTTATACTAACACGATTATCCTAAGTATGCAGCAAAAAGCGAGCAAAATTAGAACTCTCTTGTTCCAGTGATTCAGAGTCCCGAACTCAGTTTCATTCTGTGTGAATTTTTAAAACGAGTTGGTAAATCTCTAAAGAGAATTTCACAAAAAGTGAAATGAAATTCATCGTGAAATCTTGCATGAAATACGTCAAAATATAGCCATCCTGAAGTTTTAAAGTGTCGCCGAATAAAACTACCAATAGTAAGCGGTTAAAGTTGAAAAATTTAACTGCACATTACATAAAATTAAATCACGTCCATTGTTTATTACATAGGCAACTAAAAAAACATTCACGGTGTTAAAGAATTGTTTGTAGTAGCTTTAATTAAACTGTTATCTACAATCTATAATAAATCATATCATTTTATATTTATTTTCTGATAATGTTAACGGTGATAAAACTGTCTGGGATAATTATGTTCTTCGTCGTGTTTCTTCTAGTTATTATTAGATGGTACATTGTTATTTATTTATGGGAAATTTAAAGATATAGCAGAACCTCGTTAATCCACGCCTATATCCTAGTTTATATAAACTAGTTAACGCTAAGCCTCAGATACACGAACTCGTAATTGATCAGCCTTTGTTATGCTTATCTACTATCTCTTATTAATTATTCAAGCAAATGAGTGGAATATGGGGAAAGTTAGTAATTCCTAACTTCCCTTAGTAATTTCCTTAGTTAGTAATTCCTCTTACTGTCCGAATGACATGATCGGTTGAATAAAGTTCCACTGTACAAATGTACATAAAATATATTTACGTGTAAGACACGAAAATTTATGTAAAACCATCTGCTACGATATTTAATAGGTGAAACGATCCTAGAAAAAAAAATATGAATTTGCTTGAACACTTGCGCCGACAACTGATTGCGGACCATAACGAGTGACCAAACCGAATAATTCGTCGCTTTCTTTCTCAACTCGTCGGTACGATATCACTGGGGATAGAAACGATTGAGAAATAATAAATCTATCTGGGTTGTACTTATATATATATATATATATATATATATATATATATATATATATATATATATATATATCTAAAACTGAGAAAACACTGCAATTTTTGGACAAAAAATTCTCGACGTGCGTGACACGTTATTGGAGCACAATGTTTCCAAGGATCTGTTGCTCCAAGTGCGTCAGTTATCCATGATAAATCCAACAGCAGCGAAAGGAGAGCTGAACGTTCAAACGTTTCTCACGTTTCGTTCTATATTTCGCTTTGGACATGCGAACCATCATTTTTTTTTTTTTTTTTTCTGACAAAGGCACGGCTCTGCTTTTCTGCGATTGCACCAGCGTGATTTACATGTCGAAACTTCGAATAAATTGAAATTTATTTTGTCGGTCGACTGGCGGTAAAAGACAAGCTCAAAGCTGCGGCAATAGCGGAGTCACGAACCAAATTTATATAATTTTGTTTCCGACGATTCGATCTCGGCCCGCGTGCAGCAAAGTTGCACATCTTGCAAAGCAATTTGGGCACGGACCGACCAGCGATACCATTTATGGAATTACCAGAATTGTTTGCACGCCAAGCGTGCAGATATTTCCGGTGTATATGACGATCAATTTGTTCTTTCTATCTGTATACTAAAGTACTGGTATTATCTACGTGAGTTACGTTAACCTTGGACTAGCTGTGGACGAGATATCTCGCCGTGATTATGTTGATTGTTACTGTAACTATCTTTTTTATAACACCACGATGCCACTAACGAGTTATCTTGCTTCTAGAGATAATAACTCCACTGACGAATTATCTTGTTTCTATAATTTCACTGAGTTATATTTTACAATTCCACTGACGAGTTATTTCACTTCTGCAACGCCACTGACGAGTTATCTCGCTTCGCAATTCCACTCTTATGACACCACTGACGAGTTATCTTGTGTATCTTTTGTCAGGATTAATTGAGAACATAAAAAGAAAATTGCAATGCATAGTGACTAGTGACAATTTCGTGAATAAATTGGAATTAGATGTATTAAAGAACTATCTCGGTATTCAAGCGATGAAAATTTCACTTTATTTGGTTATTTTCAATCTACTGTTCTGTAATTGGTAAACCACAGATTTTTATATAAATTCATATTTTTGAGATTGTCATTAATCCTCTAGATGTCATGACTGATGTGTGTAAAATTCTCAGTATTTTTGAATCGTAATAAATTTTAGTATTAGTACAAGTGCAATAAATTGTAGAAATCATCATTTTTACTAATTTTTAAATTTCTAAATGTAACACATAATTACTATTATATTGACAAGCTGTATCAAATGTATAATGCAAGTAATTCATAATAAATGATAAATAATTTTAGAGACTTGGTATATTTTTCATAAAAAAAATATTTTGCTTCTACGTTTGTTCTGTACATTTTAAGATTCACGAAGAAATAGAAGAAGAAATAAAATCAAAATAAATTTCCCTCGCTGAAACGCTCGAAAAATAAATCTCTCTTTTTCGATGTCTATTTTAAACAACTGAAAGAGAGAGAGAGAGAGAGAGAGAGAGAGAGAGAGAGAGAGAGAGGGAGTTTCCATTGCCAATAATTGATGAACGTCGATAACGAGACAAATTATTGACAACGAGAAAAATATTTCGAGCATTTTCAATCGTTGTCTGTAAAAGCATTTGGAATGAGAGAGATGATTCAATAATGTTATTATATACACCGGTTATAATAGTTCTGGCCCCCGATATAAATCGTAATTAAACGTTTTGAGTTGGCATCATCCGCAATTTGTCGCGGTATCCAATAACTCGTAGCACCCGTTGGCTAACTATGTTCAGCAGAGTGAAAAGAGGGACAATCATTCAAACAGAAAGTCGTTCATTCTTATCGTAATTTAATCTTCATTCACGCTCGCGAAGGCAAAGTCAATCTGACAGCAACCTGATTCTCAGCAAGTATGAGTCCTTTCCTTTATTCTTTTCTCTTTTTCTTCTTCTTCTTTTTATTCGTCTTCGTTGCGCGACATTTATTCAATGATTCAGCTTCCCGGATGACAATCTGCCCTACAGAAGCCAATCACGATCGTAGCTGAGAGATGTCTGCTTATAACTCGGCGTATAACTCAAAGGGTTTGCCTTCAGTGACTAGACGGTGGATTTTTATGAGAATTCATATTTTTGAAGATTTAATTCAAAAACCAGAACGACTATGGGGAATTGCTTCACTTACGAAACGTTAGAGAAAGTGTTGTACTTTCGATATTTTACGTGTGTTTTTTCATATTACAATTGCGCTTTAAAATGTTCATAAAAGTCGGCAGTCTATTAATGACTATAGGCGTGGGATTTTGGGACACTATGAGGCTCTAAAAGTTATTAATAAAACAAGTGCTATGTTTATTTTGAAAGAGGAATTTAAAAATATAAAATATAAAAGTGTAATATGAAAATATATATAAAATATAAAAATATAATCTAAAATAAAAGTATAATATAATTTTTTAAAAATTAAAAAATTATACTGTCAGACTATACTACCAGAACTATTAAATTAGATAATACTTTATACGAAAAAAAATCTGCTAAGTGTTAATATATATAAAATTCATCGTAAACATATCTCTTTGATGTTTTAAATATAATTCTTTCAAAAAACATTTATATTTATGACTCTAGTTATATTGTTTATCCTCTTACTTATAGAATATCAGTATCCTTTACGTCGAGTTAACATCTTTTCGCGAAAAAAATTGAGGACATTCTGTATAAACACACCATTCGACGATTTACGAGAAACATTTCTTTTCAGAATTTTCTTTTAACAACCACTCGTTGTGCCACTTCAATTATTGGTCAGCATTGCATTCGAATGCAACTTGATACATAATTAAAAAAGAGGTCCTCCACGAAAGCTGACAGATGAAGTTATGTCCTTTATCTTCTGTCTCTTCTTTTCTCCTTCACTCATCTCGTTTCTACCTTCATTTCTCTGCCTTTGCAAACTTTTTTTTTTTTCTTTTTCTTGCAACGCAGCTTTTCTTTTTTTGGTCTACCTTCCATTTAAGGCAGATGATTCAGCTGACATTTTAATTAAGGTTTCACTTGTTACGTCAGGTTGAAATGTCCTCTTGAATATCGTCGCGCGATTCTCTCAGTTTTAAGACACTGTGGTCTCGGTGGAACGTTACGGGATTTTTACGAATTAAGCGCAGCGTAATACCCTCCAGAAACCATGGACCTCGCGAAACGTATAATTTCCACGGGCAGCTCTCTCTGTCGAAATACTTTATTAACGTTATTCTTGAAATCTGATTTAAAGGAGGAATGAAACTTCGCTCCGCCGCAATATTTCCTTGTCTTTAAATATATTTAGAGCTTATTCTGATGTTACAGAAATTAATAATTTCATTTGTAATTCATAATTTTTATTATGATTGATATTTGTAATCTTCTTTATGCGATCTACGACTTGCAATTATAATCAATTTTATAATTTTGATTATAAGTTGATACAAAACAATTTTTAGAGATTTGAATGATTTCTCGTGAAATATAATTTGTATAATTTATTGTAGAACATCCTATTGCCTCGTTTCAATGTCTCTCGTGGAAATTTGCTGGTGTTAAAAAGAAAAAAGAAAAAAAAGATAGTCGAGATCGTTTCATTTTCTCAAAAATACCCAGATCAAAATGGATCTTCGCGAACGATAAATTTCGTCTGAAATATTGGTTCATGAAATCAGCATGTGAAGCAATTATTTTACACGATAATTCTCTAATAGTAGAATTAGAGAATATTCTAGAGAGATATCATAGAGAGCCTAGAGTGAGGCTGTGTAATAGTGTGTCATTAGTGTGTGAGAGATAGAACGAACCTGCATATAATTATATATTATATACATTAATACATCTTTTGTGTCGTTAACCTTTTATATTTGTGACTTAGTGTTAAATATCCTCGTTTTTCCTTCCTTTCTCAACCAAAAATAACTAACACCAATTTTTATCGAGTGCGGCTTTTTGACAAACAATAAACAATTTACACGCACACGTACCAAGCGACAATATAAACCAAGACACATCGACACCACATTTTCCAATAACTGGTGGTGTCGTAACGCGGAGCAGAGAGGCGAAAATTGGCGAAAGAAGGCGAGATGTCGAAGAGAGAGAGAGAGAGAGAGAAAGAGAAAGGAAAGACTGAATCCAACGTAGGAGGAATTGAATTTCTGAAACATCGGGCGACGATTCCGGGATGCTCCTCGTTTGTCGCGCATTCAACTCGCGGAGAGTGTCGCACCCTCGCAGGGGCAATCTCCGCCGGTCCTCCGGCATTACGCTCCGGGCAACGGATTTCCAAGATTCTGTCGAGTGCCCGGCGGGGACGAAGGGGGTGAGGTTTATCGGTGATCAGCCCCTGGGGTGTGGTAAGACGGTGGCGGAGGGAACGGTAACTGGAGTTTCTCGCCTCGCAAATCGAATCGATCGTATCGGTCGGCGGGAGAAGAGCGATTCGGTTAAGCGGTGCTGGTAGTTAACAGAGAGAGAGAGAGAGGGAATTCGATGTAATTCATCGATCGGCCATCGAGCTGGCCACTCGACGTTACTTCGGACAAGAGATATCGATGGTCCTCGGAACGTTGTCCGTGGACAGCGGCTCCACCACTAGCGGACAGCTTTACAACCATCTCGAATACCATTACAAGATTCACCAACACCGGCGTGTTGCCGTGGCCGCGTCCTCCTCTCCTCTCTCTCTCTCTCTCTCTCTCTCTCTCTCTCGTACCGAGCAATCGTTGTTGACCAACCGCGGATTCACCAGATGAACGGCACGCCGATTCCGTATTCACGGCCCTGGATAATTCCTTGCCCCTAACAATATCAAGTCACCGTGAATTGCTTCATGAATCTCCGCGGCAGCGTTTATTCGTGCGCCGGCCGCGTAACTCTCGCAGATTTAGTGCGTTCGTCGGGCACACCTGACCGGACGCCCAGGCCCCGCGTGCCCGGAAACCGGTTGCTGTGCCACCGCGATTCCGCTTCGTACGCTCCTGCCCTACCCCGGAGAGAATGCAGGCTGTCCACAAAGTCTCTTTGCAATGTCAAAAATTTATTACAGGGGCAAATGAAGAGACAGACAAGTGGAAATTACTACGAAACGAAACGTACATGTTCAAGTTTGTTTCGCCTTATTTAAAATACCTGTGTAATGGTATATAACACCATTTAACTCGATTTCTTACACGATCGATGTTTTCCTTTCTCTATCGAACACTGACCCTGACTCCGTAAATTTTTTCAGCCATGCACGAAATTGATGGACGTGACTGGTCGATCTCTTCCATGCTTTGTTCTAAAATTTGTCTGCAGTTTTGGTTTCAATAAACAGGTTTCATACACATTGTGCCTTCTCTCGAGGAGTAGCCATTTTGTAAGGGGTTCGTTTAACAACAGGGTACCTGAAATGCAATGTGATAAAAACCTTGATAGCCACTGGGTATATGGAACAAATTTGACGAAGATATCTCATCAATTGGCTTTGTAATAAATTTTTGAAATTGTAAAGAGACTTTACGGACACCGACGTGAAATTATGTGAAAGATATCGTGTACCGAACAAAGGTACGGGACATCACTAATTTAAAGCAGAGTATCACCAATGCCATTGCCACCATTAGTGAGGATGATTTGGTGGTTCTAGCCTAGAACTACCAAAATGGTCATAGTGACGAATTTAAAATTTTTGTTGGATATTTTAGAGAAACTATGTATGTAAAACTGTTTATTTCTGGAAATATATGATACTTTCTTTTGCAAAATGTCTCTTTCATTGTATTATAAAGTTTTTCTATTTCTTTTTTTTTTATTTATTTGTTTAAATGTTTCTGATGAAAATGTTTACGTTTCAATCGTTAATTCTGATGTCAAAGAAGATATAAATGATTCAGATTTGATAGTTGCAGAATACTTTTGTTACCCATTATGGGAGCTAGTATTATGCATTTTAATGAATAACAATTTCACAATAATTCCTCTTTACGAATTGAAAAATAATCATTATTTCGTTGTAATCTAAATAAAAATCCAACAAAGAACGTATATTTATTTTTTCTAATCTTACCGAATTTTTTCCACTATACACACGTCTCAATTAATCAAATTATGCGAGTGCAGAATTTAATTTTTAAAAAACTCTGTTAATTATGTTGACGTGAGACTGTAGCAATTTATATAGTAAAAACCACAACATGCGCGTAAATTATGTCGGATTTCGTATAGCAGATAACAAATTTTTTGTTAGATATGATCGGTATAAAAACTTTACAATGCATGACTTTTCATTTAATTCGAATAAGTAACGGTGGAGCAGTGATTACAAATTTGAGATTAAACTACGTAAGGTACTTACTTTCACCGACTAGTTATTGCAGGAACATGCATGTCAGTCAGTAGTATAATGTCGGTGATGGTTGAGATTGCATCGCGTAGCTAATTTCTAATTACAAGGAAGATTAATACATAGTTCAATGAAATATCGCGGAATGACGAATCGAAATTGATAACGGGACTTCAAATCGATCTGATCAACTTTTTCAATGTTAGAACTATCGAAGTGATCAAACTGATCACTTTATCATTTTTGTTGGAAGCTTTTGTAAATGTAAAACAGTGTGTTTTTGGAGGATTTAACGGGAATGATTTTTCGTAAAATATACAAATAATATATGTATACGTATATATTCATATGTGCACATTAGAAATCAACGCGCGAAAGTACAATTTTCATTCGAGAAAGCTTCTATTTAGGAAAACGAGTTACAATCTTCCAATTTTTCCTATTTTGCAGGAAACAAACGGTGACGAAAGCTATTAAATATTAAATATTGTAAATATCAAGTTAAAAATTTTATTCGATTAAATATTCTTAAGGCAATATTGTAAAAAAAAAAAAAAAATAAGAATTCATACCGCCACGCGTCGGATTGCTTCTAAACATGAATAAAAAATCATTAATGCTGGATTCAATCAAAATCTTCAAAATATTGACTGGTTAAGATTGTAAATAAAGTTTCTTTAAAAATAATAATATAATTATTAGAGACAACTCTTTCTAATTGTGTTACAAGTTGAAATTAATTAAGCTGATATATAAATGAAAGTTTTATTTAATAATTAATTAACTATTAATTTACTGATTTAGGTGTCTCCTAAGCTATAGTTAAAATTAATTAAGTTTCCATTGTAATAAGAATAAACTGAGTTATCGAAATAACTCACATGTTTTTTGCAATTGCAAGAAGAAGAAATTCGATTCTATTTGTTTCGAGTGATTTCCTAGTTCTGATGCTAATAAAAACTAAATAAATAAGAAAATATTGCAAGTAATTGTGAGAATATTATAGCAAAAATAATTAAAAGACTCACATTACGTTATTCATTATATTTATAATTCTCTTGGGTTATCGACGAGAAAGAAAATCAAAATATAAAATAAACATAGCAAACAGTAGTGCCATTTTATGATCATGTTCCAAGCAATACATATATTGCCTATAATTGATTAGTTACTAGCGAAAGATACTAACTTCGACAATCTGTTAATCCCGAAGGCAAATTACGAAAGTAGGGGCATTAATTCTCCAATTCTGATAGTTCTAAACGTTGGTATTGCCTTTGGGAATGCAAACAGAACAGCATGACTATTATCGTTACGAAAGCTTTGTGTAAAGCACGACTAACAATAAGTTATCTACGCTAAGCACATTGTATTTTGTAAAAAAATTATTAAATAGTAAAATATAAGTAATATGTAGTAAAATAGTAAATATAATTAAATATTTATGTAAAGTAGTAAATAGTAAAATAGTAAATGTATTAAATACAAAATATTAAATAGTAAAATATAAGTAATATACAGTAAAATAGTAAATATAATTAAATGTAGAATATTTATGTAGCAATATTTAATCGTATGTATATACAGTGATGTATTATATTTTAATATCATGCTTAAAATATATAGTTTATTATGGCAATAACAACAGTGATAATAAATATTTATAAAATAATATAATGAGTTAAGAGTAGAAAAATGTAAAACCTACGTTGTAAAAAAAAAGAAAAAAAATGAATCATCAGTATGTGCATCAGTTCAAATCCTTTGATTCTCGTATCTCAGTAACTAATACCAAGAGAACTTAATAAGTACCTACATACAGTTAGGTTCATGACAGTGAACTCTAGTATATCATAAAAATGACTATTGCAAGAACCTAAAGGAATAGCGCATATGCTACGACTAATTGACTATGGTTCCCCATCGTGACTTATTACCAGATGTCAACATGGCCTTTCTTTATGTATAGTGCACTATCTACGAGTGTATGCACATTGGTCACGAAGTGCTTTTGCATATACTGTGGACGTAATTATAGTGTGCGTGTATACTGTTGAATTCTCTAGTATTCTAATTAATTTTATCGTCACTCTTTTTTCTCACATGCAGTAAAATTGTACGTAGCACATCCCACTACAGTAAATCCAAAGGAATATTTTTTTCTTTGAATAAGACAAAACAATTGATCCGACACTAAGCAATTTATTTTTAGAGTATAAACAAGTAGATTGAAATTGCAGCATGACTTTTTAATTAATCGTAGTAATCTTAATTTTCATTGATTACAAGGTTAAAATTAGTGAAGATTGAAAAAGTACCTATAGGAAGTAGAATGAGTTATTTTATTTTCTAATTGAAGAGAAGAAGCGAATCATAGATGACCTTGTCGATCACTCTTTTAATTGATAACTCGATAAAAGAAAAATTTATTGCGTGTCCTCGGTTTCTTTCCTACCAGTCACTTACATAATCTTTTTCTCCTTTATACTAATTTGCAAAATACATACGATTACATTGAGAATAAAATTCGAGTGCAAATTAATTTATGAATAACTACAATATTTTTACTTATGCTACGCATCTTTTTCCTTTCTTTCGTCAAATCCATCAAAATAAATTTAATCCCCTAACTAACAATCGTTATAAATAGCGTACGAGTCCAGTGAACCCAAATCATGATTAAAAATTCCATTACGTATGTTCTTCAAGTGTAAAAGGAATGTAGGTTTGGTAATTAAAACGAGAGATGAAAAAGATTAAATACTCTAATAATAATTTGAATTTATATTTTATTAAAATGCTGTCTCGAAATAAGATACGTTGAACGATACGATGAACGAACATTTTTCACAATAAGGCAGCATTTATCTGAAAACGAAATACGTACTAGATCCCCTTGGCCTTCTGCCACGCAGAATAATCGATAATGAGAGAGCGATAGTATGAACGAAGCACGCATTTCATGTTCTATCCTAATGGAATCAGCAATCTCTCAAACTGGTCTCAGAGAGACAGAGAGAGAGAGAGAGAGAAGGACGGACAAGCTTTTCTCTTCTACCATGAAAATGGTTTAGATCCCATTGACAAACCCTTTTGATCAGCCCCAGGTCCGATAATGCAGCGGTACGCCATAATGGCTGGCATTGTAAGTTAACAAGCATCCTTCGAAGAGCGGTCGAACGGCAGGAAGGTCGAAGGTTTCGTTGGTTAGTCAGTTGGTTGGTCATTCGGCTGGCCGGACGAAATGTACGAGCAAACGTACACTATATACATACTATATAGACACCGAATAGTTTCCAAGTGTACCGCCAACCACGTTACCACGCTCATCCTTCCTTCCTGCATGGCTTCTCCATCTGTCTTCCACAGTTTGGTTATCCCCTTTTGATTTCTGTGGCTCTGCTGATTGCGTTTTGTCTTACGTGTGAATCGCCCGTTAACCGCCTCGTTCGCTGCGGAATAAATCTCGCAGAAATTTCGGCCTTCCAATCGGAACGTTGCCTCGTGATCTAAAATCCATCAGGATGTATCTATAAAAACAGTTAGTAGTAAATTCCTCTGTTTTTTTTTTTTTTTATTCTTATTTCTAACGTTATTCGTTTAGAGAATTATTATTTGGTTTGATGCGATGGACTTCTGCGATACCTGATGAGTCAATTGATGAACAAACTGGATTTGAATTCGGGATACTTGGAAAGGGGAAGAATTTTTAAACACAGAGCTTTTTAAAGTTGTGTAATTAACAACAATTCAATTAATTGTGTAATTAACAATATAACAATGTATACAATAATTTCTGTTTCTTTTGAAGTCGGCTTCTTTACTCAGTCAGTGTGATATCACTGGATAGAAATTATTAACAAGTAATAAACTTATCGTTTGTTTTGCCTAAGTTACATTTAAATATAGTTACAACTGGGAAAATGTTGCGATTTGGGAACAAAAAATTCTCGACGTAAGAGGTTAAACTGCGGATTTTTCTGCGTATATATATATGTAACTAAAGAAGCAAGTAATCTGAATAGAAATTTTATTTCTTCCATGAAACAATGTGATAAATATTTCACTCTGGATATTTATGTACATACATCATCAAAAAATGCATAAAATCCACAGTCTGGTTATGACAATTAATATTTTCAAAATGTTTAGAAACGCGACAAGAACGTATATATTAAATTCCGAATTGAAATAACTGTCATGTACCACGTAGTACATGTCTACTATAAAATATATATATATATATATATATTCAATTAAATACTCGACTATATATTTGATTAAAAATTCTTTGCCATTTAAGTTTAAAAATTAACGTAACTTATCTTTCCTCAAATGGTCGAATAAATAAACCTAATCGCCCCCTGTGTCAACTCTATAAACAAATTTTCGATGAAAGATATTCAACCACTTGCGCTGGCAACTAATTGCGGACCGTAACGAGTGACCAAAACCGTACACAATATAATTCTCGTCGGTACTGCTGCATAGAAATGATTGAGAAGTAATGAACTTATCATTCGTTTTGCCTAGGTTATACTTATGGATACTTAGAACTGAGAAAACATATTGCGATATGCGTGGCGCGTCGGTTAATCGCAACGCGCGATAAATACGTTGTCAGAATTTATGGATGGAAACTATGTTCCGTCTTACGCACTATGACACACCATCATCCACGACTCACTACTACACTCGCCTTGCTTACATCTCACACACACGCACGCATCCACTTACATCCACTCCAAGAAAAAAGACAGTCGACAGCGTTTGGAAGATTCGAGACAGTCAGTCGAAAAAGGGAATCAATCGAGACAACAACGTCACAATTAATGTACAAATCTAACACACAATAAAGGAAATATAATAATATAGACAATAGTGTAATAGTGTAAATAAAAGGGCAATCCTCCTAAGACAAGACGGTAACATTGAACTAGTTAGTATTCGTAAAGGGATACTAACTTCGTTTTTTTTTGGAATTCTGGTACGGAACAAACTACGCCCGGATATCCGACTAACAGTGCGTCTCGAGCGGCAGATTTTCAGATTCTGCTAGAAACAAGTTGAAATTCTTTTCAATTCTGGCTCCGCAATGCATCAGCCCGCCTCTCTCTAACATCCGTATCGTTGGGCCGTGCGATAACGATAGATTTTATTGCGGTTCGTAATACGTTCTCATTACGGAACGTGCCTGGAAGGTTGAATGGCGCGTGTTCAGTGTGCGTCGGTACCTCTTAGGTGGGTCACTACTCTCTTAACGAGTTGCTGTTTCCCATGCAGGCCGAATGGAAAGAAGATAAATTCGATCGATAAGAATGCTCCTCTTTGAGAGGGGAAAGGATTTAATAAAGCAGAGAGGGAGAGGGGGAGAAAGAGAGAGAGAGATTTAGCCAAGATGTGAAAACTGGTATTCCCCTGGTATAATTACTCTCCCGAGTATTTCAATTGGATATTCAACCAGCATGCTGCTCGCCCGTTCTTTCCTCGATTTCTGGATTATCAGATAAAACTTTCAATTAAACGACGATCAAGATCTGTATATAACTAAGAATGAACCGGTCATGGAATCGGACGATTTCGTTTCTGAGCTTTAATTCGAACGTGCCACGCGATAGCAGTTAGTTCTCTTCATATCCAGCATCGTGCACGAATTTCATCGATCTGATTTCGACAATTGAAAATGTACGACGTTTAGTCAAGTATTATGGAAGAGGTATTTTTATAGTGTGGGATGATTCACGCTGTTGTAACGTGTATTATATTCCACTTAAGTGCAACATTCTTGTATCTACATATAAATATAAAACTGTATATTTTATGTATGTATAAAAGTATTTAAGTGTTTAAATATCATGGATATTATGTATATTTTTTTAATTGAAGTGTTTCCTTTTTTTTTTTTTTTTTTTTTTTGCGTACATCGAATCAATGCATACATTGTCATTTTACATGCACAAGCACAATGTGCACACACACCAGTTTAAAATAATTTTCTATTATTCATATTATGTTAATACTCAGTTTTAATCAGTATGTAAATGAATAACAGCTTTATTAAAAATTAAAGTAAATTACAGACATTACAAAAATTTCACAGTATAGTGACTGTTAGCTACACAAACCGATAGAAAAACTAATTGACTTTATACGTATAACCAGAAAATAAAAATGAGATACAGGAAACTTACAATTAGCAGAGAATGAAGAAACTAGAACATATTAAACGTATATTAATAGCTGCATTTTATTCGGATATTATCCGATTCTGTATACTATCGTAAAGTGAATTTCGCCAGATTCTCGATACAATTAACCCTTTCAACACACTTGACGCCTACAGGCGGTTTGAAACTTTGCCTGCAGTATGCTGTAGGCAATTTGAGAATCTGTTTGTTCAACTGACGTGATATTTAATCATTCAGCCGCGGGGGATTTTCATATTTTTCTACGCAAGGACAGACTAATCGCAGTGCAAAACTAAATAGAGGAAGAAAAAGTACAGTGAAATAATTGAACGTCATTCTTTGAGAAATTGATAAAAATAAGTAGAGCGTGATTTTAATAGTGCTCAAGGTTTAGTGCTATCGATGAATTACTGTTATACAAATTGAAATTGTATACTCTTCTTTACGAACCGCAGTTGATGTCTCTTTTCCACTTTATCTCACTTTTTTTCACATTTACATACATCTCTCTGAATTTTTTCACTTCGTTTCAATTTAAAAATGTTTTTTAACAGAAAATGGACAAAATTTACCAAGATCAATTAATTTTCAATTTTATTTTAGCTGCAATTAATTGTTTTAATAATTTCTCTCTACCATTGTCAATATAATAATTTATTTATAAATGTAACACTAGTGTAACATCGAGCACAATGTAACATTGATCTTACGCTTTATACAGAAAATTATTATACTATAATAGAAAGTTTTTGTTTATTGTTTTGATGAAGCAGAAACAGAAATGCGTCGATAGAAACTTTTGTGGATAAAATAAAAAATTCATGGTATTAAGAAGAGTTGATTGCAGATATTTGTCAATTATCATCAGCATAATAATGTATTGCCATAACAACGAATTTTGGTAGCAGAAAGAATTCTATTGTTTTTTTTTTTCACTGGTATCGTACTTATTCAAACACGATTAATTAAATTCAAATAAAATTTAGTTTCATCTCGAAAATCTCACTATTAAACTGCCCATTTATAAGAAATTTCAAAGTGCAAAATTTTACATAAAACGCACACAATGTTAAATACATTAAATATGTTAAAGAATATATGAAATGTTTTCAAAGTATCTCTCCGTAATGTTCAGTATGAAACAATTTTATATTTTATCGAATATATTCTGCTTTTTTAATCACATATATTTTCAAAGGTGTGATAAAAATCCGCAGTTTAATTTTTATAAAAATAATAGGGGTGTGCGAAAACCCGAAAATATCGGGAACTCGATGGTCGGGACGAGTCGGGTTCCCGAAAAAGTCGAGATTCCCGAAAATTTCGAGAACCTGACTATCGTTTCTCGAACTACTCTACAATGCTGTATAGCAGCCTACAAAATATGTAAATACACAGTTCAATTTCTTCTGCCAGTGAAGTTATTGGAAACACGGATTCTAAGAATCGTGTGACCTGATGTAAACGAACGTGTGACTGCGTGCTTAGTACTTGGACATTATGTACGCTGTTGAGCAGTATCGCTGAGAAATTCGGGAAGCTCAGACGTGTATTTCAAAATTTGTGCAAATTTAATAAAGATTAAAAATTTTTAAAGAAAATGTCGAGTGATAGTGAGAGTAAAGCTGTGGTAGCAAAAAGTAGTGCTGAAGATATCGTGTAAAGGAAGAAGGTAAAGAGAAGCTCTGTTTGGGAACATTTTCAGGAAAAAGATGATACAAAGACGGAATGCGTACATTGTCACCGTAAATTTAAAACTAAGTCTGCAAATACTACTGGTTTATTACGCCGTTTGAATCATATGCATCCAAACATAAGTACACGTACTAGAAAAGAAACTGAATCGATATAAAATTTGTCGCACGTACAAAATGATACGCGAAAGATTGTTAAACCAAAAGATATAACAGAAGGAATTGCTCGAATTGGTTCTAAATCTGCGATCTTTCGATATAGTTGAAGGTGTGGGCTTTTACGAATTATTTATTCTTGTCACCAATCCCGACTCTTTCGAGAATCCGTCCCGATCCAGAAGAAATTTCGTGTTCCCGACCCGACTCGATATGTCAGGTTCTCGCACACCTCTGAAAAATAACTATAGATTAAATATCAAATCCGCCTGTTTCCCAGATTTCTGAATTTCTCAAGTGGAAAAATAAGACTAAAAGAGAAGAGGACCGGTATTGAAGAGGAGGAGGAATCGGTCAGACTATTAAAATCGATGCTCGTTACTTAGTAATCCGAATTACTTGGACGGAGATGCAAACTGAATTAGATTATGCGTAGAGAATACGTGTCTACGTAGTCAGCTGAATTCCACCCTTCGATCAGGCGAATGGTTGCCTACAGTCGGTGTAACTACACCAGTATACAGTGGCTGATTAAGCTGCTTCGAAACGTTTACAGTGTCCACGAGCTGCCACTCGGCGCGCGTTTCAATCGGACGAGCCGACAACGATCGAATCGACCGGCTGCATCGCCGTCACTCCCATACGTGACGAGCCATGTAAACACCTACAACCAAATACCCGCCACTCCGACATGTGTTCCAACTAATTCAACCCCCGTTTCGTTAGGGTTTTTAAATCAGCTACCGACGAATCGGAATACATTTTGTTTCGTTGGCCGCTAAACTTTCAACTGCGAACACTAAACGTTGCTACTTGCTGAATAATTGACACTTTCGTGCAAATGAATGAATATTAAACGGATAGAGATGTCTGTTAAATCAGTAAAGGCTTATGATTATTGTGTTGTAAGATTTATTATGAAATAAAGATGATCTTCGGTTTTTTCAAATGTTAAATATTTTTTTTTATATATTATATTTTATTTTATATTAGTTTTATATTATATTTTATATTATATTATATTTTATATATTTTATTTTTTTATTAGTTTTATGTTATATTTTATATATTATATTTTATTTTATATTAGTTTTATATTATATTTTATATATTATTATTTTATATTTTATGTTATTTTATTTTATATCAGTTTTTGTATATTTTTATTTTATATTTTGTATTATTTTATTTTATATCAGTTAATATTTTATATTTTATATTATTTTATTTATATATTATATCATTTTATATAGGGGAACTTGCGTAAAAACGATTGACTTTGAAGGTTAATGATTAATGAAAGAAAAACATTGAACATTTCGTACTATTTTAATACGTTTAGATTAAAATACAAGAAACGTGTTTGTGAAATATTCCGAATTTTCCGCTTTCGCATAATTTTCGTATCAAATCTCGTATGACCTTAAAGGCAGATGGTTGATTTACGCTCTTCTGTCTGTACAAAAAATAAAAAACTCGAAGTAAACGTTACCTTTATTTCTGAAAAAGGAAGAACGCGAGAAATTTTGTTGTGCTGCTTGCAGAGAACTGTACTATTTCCCCCCTGTTTCACTTTTTTCTTCATACTCGTCGTTTACAAGAGAGTCAAAAGATAAATCAGCGAACTGTGTAAAATATCACGATTTGCGTTCCAACCAATTTTTTGCAAGACAGTTCTACCCGTCAAATCCATATATCTCGGCCGTTTTCGGTTCGCTCGTCCCAGAAACAATGGCCTGACCGAAATATCAAAGAAATATGGGGGGGGGAGTACGTTCGAACAGAATTTCGTCTAGTTGCGCCGGATAATTAAAATCAGTTAGAATAATGCTCAGGGAAAGCGTCGGAGAGAAAGCAAATTCGAAACGTCGACAAGCCAAGCGAGGCAACCGTCGAATGTGAAAAGGGGCGGGAAGGGGGAGGAAGAAGAATGCCGGAGAAGATAAACGGCAAAGTGGAGGAATAGAAAGAATCGGCAAAGAGAGGAAAGGGTCGAAAAGCCTTGTTTTGTGCACGCGGCAGTGAATGAACGTGGGCAAACAAAAATGACGCGACGCAGCGCGACGCAAGAACAATGCAATCCGTGGCAATGGATTAAATACCTGATTATTTACGAGGCTCTCCTGCTGGAATTACTTCTCTGACAGACACAAAGCGGCTTTCACGTTGTCTGTAGCTGAACGCTGTATTGCCATTTCTACGTGCGCATAGAAAACGAATTGAGTGGTATAAATATATAATTCGCAGTTGTTACTTCGATTGTATTGATTTTACTGTTTTGTTTCTTTCTTTTCTTTTGGGGGGGAGTTTCTGAATAGATATTAAATTCTTGAACGATTAAAAAAGAAAATTAAAGAGACAGTGGAAGAGAAAAAGGAAAATAGATAAAGTGATTAACTGATCGAGCAGCACTAAGGAATATTTTATTAACGCTGGCTTTCAATTAACTTCGAATTATCATTGCTAACGAAATTTTTGAACGATCACGTTATACGTTGCGATTTTATTACTTTTGATTCTTTTTTGGATAAACAGACTTCACCACGGAGTTAAATTAACAGTTAACAACGCACAATTGAAACGAACGAGGGAAGAAACACACGAGAATTAAATGATTTAAGTAAAGAAATGCAACAGCTTGTTACAAATGGAATGACATCCGAGTATGGGAAACTCCATTGTATCAAAAATCCCCATGAAATAAAATTCGCCCGTAACGCGACAAATTTTCGTACGTAAACTTGCTTTTCTCTTTTTTTAGTGGAAAATTTTCTAAGTAGATATTAAATTCTTGAACGATTAAAAAAGAAAAATTAAAGAGACAGTGGAAGAGAAAAAGGAAAATAGATAAAGTGATTAACTGATCGAGTAGCACTAAGGAATATTTTATTAACGCTGGCTTTCAATTAACTTCGAATTATCATTGCTGACGAAATTTTTGAACGATCACGTTATACGTTGCGATTTTATTATTTCTGATTCTTTTTTGGATAAACAGACTTCACCACGGAGTTAAATTAACAGTTAACAACGCACAATTGAAACGAACGAGGGAAGAAACACACGAGAATTAAATGATTTAAGTGTAAAGAAATGCAACAGCTTGTTACAAATGGAATGACATCCGAGTATGGGGAAACTCCATTGTATCAAAAATCCCCATGAAATAAAATTCGTCCGAAACGCGACAAATTTTCGTACGTAAACTTATATTTCGAGAGAGTCGCGAAATATAAGTCCAGCGGAGGAACGCGGTAGGGGAGGTAACGCGACAACGAGGACAAATGTTTCAACCGTAATGCTTACGAACGATAAGGGCGAGATTAATAAATAATCATTAAGCGGCAATAAATAGCGGAGAGATGGCCGAGAGAGGACCAGCCGCGTACGAACGTCTCTAATTATTAATGGAGAGAAGTCGCTGTGCATGTTGAAGACCGCACACAGGGGACATCAGGGGCGGTTGAGATATTCGCGATCGGCCGTGGACACCAAAGCTCTGAGCTGACCGAGAATTTATGATTTCACTCGGTTCGACTTGTGTGCAGCTGCATTCGCGGCGTTATTCACGGTTTGTTCTCCTTTGTATCTGTGTGTTGGGGATCCCCTTGCTTGCATTTATGCGAAATCAACACCTTAGAATCTTGTTCTGAACTGAGCCTGCTGAATGTGGTTTTTATCGGTGTTTCATTTTTCCCCGGCGGTTCGTTTGATTTATGTGTCGCTTCGACGCATGCAATTGGATTACTGTGTCATTATGATTGTATACTCATTGGATCATTGCATATAATATTGCATTATTTGCAAAACGTGAACTTCTTTCTCACACGTTTCCACGATACGTGTCTATTTTGACTTACTCTTGCACGTCAAGTTAGAATAATTTCCTATCGATTAAACACGTTCTGTGATTGACTTTTCTCGTGCAATAAATAATTCATTAATGTAGACACTAAATGCGATTAAAATTTCATGTAATAATTAATGCATTCGTTTCATTATTTGTATTGATTTTGAACGATAAACGAGTAAACGTGATATCTGTTAAGAATAGTAAGAAAGTTGGCGTGAAATGAATCATTAGTCAATGAAGCTAGGAGTCAAGTGTATAGGACAGATAAAATTCAGTACTCTGTTTACAAGTTGAACCTGCTTTACATTACGCTCGTGCATAGACGTAATACTCAAACATTCTCTACGTGCAGTCTTAACCTCGTACGTTGATGAGGTTAGTAACCTCGTGCAGCAGGTCACTCGGAAATCCTGTCTGTGGTTTCCTTTCGATCCTCGATCCGGTTATTTACATTTAAGTTAGAGAAGCCTGGCGGTTCGCCTGACGTTTAAGGGAAATGTCTCTGGGTCAATGGTATCCCGGCATATTTGCTACGTTGTGAACGTGAAATAATGGAGTTTCTTCCCTTCAAATATCAGAAATATTTATTTTTCGAAATTATTTACAATTTGATAATTGCCTATCTATCTAATAATTTAATCTATTCTGTAATATAATAGTTAACTATAATATACGTAATATAATATTTGACTATTCTGTAATATAATAGTTAACTATTTACAATCTAAAATGAACCAGCTTGTAAACTAATTTTACATTGTAAATTTATTTTTTTTTTCAATTTTTTCCAACAAGTTTCAATTAAATAT
The DNA here is from genome assembly GCA_036937485.2 of Tetragonisca angustula. NCBI lineage: Eukaryota > Metazoa > Arthropoda > Insecta > Hymenoptera > Apidae > Tetragonisca > Tetragonisca angustula. Next base: position 3,012,653 of record JAWNGG020000013.1, read on the forward strand.
TTTGTTGCACTTTGACACTGACACTGAAACAAAGAATGGTCATGTCTGATGTGATTTTTGATTTTTGATTTTTCACGCCTGACAACGATAAGAATTTATGACAAAGTGTTAAAACACTTTTGGAAAGAAATATATGTCTGCTCCCTGAGGGAGAAATGAAATTTGAATAGCAACGAAAGTTAAAAGCCATTAAACTGACGCACGCGCTCGTTGAGATATGGTTTCACTCTCGCCAATTCTCTCGAGGAGAGAGAGCCTCTCCTCTTCAACTATTCTACTCGTCGACTTTGGTGCAAGTTTTTTTCCTCGCATTGTTAATTACTAGAAGTCCGTATTATAATTAACCGTTCCAGGCGAATAAATAACGAAATAATCTCGTCTCTAAGACGAATTGAAGAAGGAATTACAAAGTCGAGAAAAAGGAAGATCTCTTCTAACAAACGCGCACAATTTATATTTAAAACATAATAGCGAACGGAGTAAATGTTTAAGGAGCATCGATTCTCTGTCGTAAAGAAATGAAACGAAAGGGGACATTTCTAAACGATTTCACGGTGTTTGATAATGTCTATTAATTGCGACAAATTATTGCTTGTGATTACCTTTGAATTGATTGAATTAATTATATTTTAATATTTAATACATGAAAACACTCTTTATAGTTACGATAGAAGTGCAAATTTCCTTTATTTGCATGTAGTCTTTTTCATAAAAAAAAAACGATAATTTACATATGAAACTAGTCTAATTTGCTCATTCTAGGAATTTTTCTACGATTCTAGATTATTCACTCATTATTATTTGGTTGTCATTATTATCCTCCTTTTACGTGCATTAAATAAAATTTATATAATAAATAATACAATATAAATATAATAAAAATATATGAATATAAATATAATAAGTATATATGAATATAAATGTAAATGTGTATAATAAATATATATGAATATGAATATAATAAGTATATATGAACATAAATATAAATTTATATAATAAATAATATAAATAAAATTTATAAATGCATGAATAAATATGTTTCTACCAACTAAAATCGTTGTGAGCAAACGCACAAGCAGATCCAAAAAAAAAAGAGAGAGAAAGGAAGATAAATGGTAACCAAGATCCCGTCTCAGTGCATTGTTATTGACGTGGTACATACGTTTATGATAGATCGACAAGTCTATTTCGTGCTTAACCGCGATTCGTATTAAGGTCGAGCTGCGTAATTTCTGCGGCTGGTGACTGGTCGAAGTAACAGGCAGTAGTTTCATAGACCTAGGTATTTCGTGTGGCCATTGTGAACCCAAGAACTTGGCATAATTCTCTCGGGGGAGGAGACCCGTTAATGGACGTTCGAAACGTGAACAAGTGTCGAGGTGCAACGTGACGGAAAGCTCACTTGACCGAAGTCCGCAACCGCGACGTCCTCGTAGTGCTTTTCGTCTCGTTCAAGTGCTTACCTGCTATGTGGGTTAATTGCAAACTCGAGTTTCTGTTGCATGAAATCGTATAGTGTCACGATATCGGATGGCGATTCACACGCGTGGTGGCCTAACTCCAAATGTTTGACCACTGAATCTTGCGAGCATAACTGAATAGCCTGAACAGCGCGTATGTACATACGTCTCGTCGTATTAACCTCTCGCGCTGGAAACGACGTGGCCAAATTTTTGTCCCAAAGTTGCAATGTCCTCTCAGATTTAAGTATATTTAAGTATAATCGAGGCAAAACAAATGAGAAATTTGTTACTTCTCGATAATTTCGATCCAGCGATATCGATATTACATCGACAAGTTCAGAAAGAAAGAAGGCGACGAATTATTGCGTACGGTTCGGTCACTCGTTATGGTCCGCAATCAGTTGCCAGCGCAAGTGATCAATCTACAATACTACGTTTGGTCGTACAGGGTGTAAAAATTAATTCCGCGTGGCAAATATTGTAGAAAATTGTATAGGCTTTCCTTTATTTTCATAAAAATACGAAAAATTAGGTTTTGCGGATCGCTTTCTTGTGCTATGCTCGTTATATGATAAAGTACAAAAAATATCCAAAGTATAGTGGTTTTGATATACGAAACCATTTTCTACCGGAGTTCTATCTTTTCAGTCGTATTCTTGCATAATAAAAGTTATGATTATTTCAGCGAATTTAAAATCCTAAAATCGAGTTCCAGAGTTTAGGTTTCCTTTCCAGTTTGCTTGACGCTTGATTAAATATTGATTAATTATGAAAGTTTGATATTTCATTGGAGTTTCTACGACTGATGGATCCTTATTATACTAATTTACTGCAATATACTTACCTTAATATACTAAATTACTGCAACAATTCCATACTCATTCAAGATAATTTTGAGTTAAACAGAAAAAGAATGTCTAAATTGACTGCTCTCAATAACTGTACTATGAAATATTTACTATGTTGTAAAATATTTTTAAAAAATGACGTAAACCAAATATATCTAATCGAATTTCTAAAAATATATTATCAGCATGTATACATACATATATATATATATATATATATATATATATATATATATATAAGACATATGTATATATATAAGAATGTCTAAATTGACTGCTCTCAATAACTGTACTATGAAATATTTACTATGTTGTAAAATATTTTTAAAAAATGACGTAAACCAAATATATCTAATCGAATTTCTAAAAATATATTATCAGCATGTATACATACATATATATATATATATATATATATATATATATATATAAGACATATGTATGTATTATAGAGTATATACATCTAATATAAATTACATTATTAATATATAGAGTACATATATTATCAGTAGTCTTTTCTTATAATTCAATAGAATATTATAGACAATTTAAAATCTTTATTAATCTCAATTCAGCTTGATTTAACATCTTTTTACAATTTTAAACATCACAGAAAATAATCGAGCAGTGGAATTTCGTTTACGTTCTTTTGCGAACTGTTAGCAGAATAAAATTTCAGCTCGCAATTACGAAGTGTATCTAAGAATCTTGCAGCATTTTTGTAAACTGTCTTGTCGCCGCGTTTAATCATCCTTACTCTAATCCAAAGAATCTTAATCCGAAGCTTTTTACCAACGAGAAAATCGGTGTATTCTCAGTCGACGGATGGAAAATTGGCGCAAAGTTTAAAAGCGGTAAGATAAGAAATTTCTCGTACAGAAATTTAAACGTTAAGCTGTAAGTTACAGTCAACGACCGGAACCGGGTCCCTCCGGTCGAAGTTTGCAACCGCAATAAAACGATATTAAACGAAGTTGTAGATTCCCGATAAAAGAACGTTTCCTACCGTATCGTAAGTCCTACCTGTATTCCTAGATCCAGGAACAGCGTTCATCTAACATTGTCTACCGTGGAGTGAAACTATCGATTTTGTGTGATCGGATTTCAAGATGTTACAAAACGATGTAGGCGATATTTATTAACAAAAAGAAAACGTTGGTGAAGGGTAAAACTCCAAGGAAAATTAACTGAAAGCTAGAATTTGATCCCAACGAATTAAACGTGTCAAATTAATATTATAATTAATATAAAACTCAGCGTGTCAAATTAATACAATATACGCTTTAATTGATTAATATTAATTTGATTGATATTATATTCGCTATAGTGCATTGATTAATTAATTATAGTTTTATTCTCTATAATTCAGTGTTTAATATATTTACAACGATGAATTTTCTATTTATATAATTAGTTCGATAAATTATATTGTTTTATATAAATTTTACACGTGTTTCTATGACCGAACATGTATTTTCAGTCACGTTCGAAATGAAATTTATCAACGAAACGAGTATATTCCCTTAATTTCATTTCGAATGTCAACGTTTGACCTCGTGATCGATTATAGCAATGCAGAAAATTAAATAGAAAAATGATCGTTTGTCGCAATTACGGAAATATTTGTCGTAATTGTGGGTACAAGAAAGCATTAATCTTTTGATGAAATTACCCTAAAACTAATTGAATTCCAAGTATATATGATGATGTATGTATATTGTAAGATTTGCGTGTAATTTAAAATATTAATTCGATCAGTATCATATTTATTGAAGTATCCTCGCATTATTAGATTGCTGTGAAATCGTTTAATGTAAATAATCACGAATTACTGACGGAGCCCACTGATCTCATCGGAAAAAAGAAAAATTTTGTGAAATTTAAATAACATGACGGTGTTTAAAAGAAAAATAACAGGAAAATACATGGTATGTTATTTTACATATTTCGAACAGATGAAGTGCATACTCCACGTGAAAAGACAAACAAAAAATATAGTGCGAAATTTTATTATCGGAATATCTTTATTTCCCGATAAAATCAATTCAGGCAATTGTATAATATAATGCATAGCATAATGAAACATATAACACGAATGTGTTATCATTGATCAGATGAACATGAAAGAACTGTTTAAAATTTCATCTAATTCTAAACCAATTGAATAAAAGTACATTTACGTAAGAGGAAAAGTTCATTTTTGCAATAAATAGAAATCATTCTTCATTTTAGATTAGAAATTCAACGCTGGCATAAATATCAAAATATATTATTATAACTGTAGAGAGCTCATTTAAAAAAAAGGGGGGGGGAGGAAATAAAGCTAGCAAAGTTTCTTCTGAGAAATTGTTATCCAATGAATATTGCTAGCTTCATTTCTCGTTTTTTCTTTTTTTTTAAGTATGGAAACCAATATATTTTCCCGATAGATTATAATAAATTGCTTAGTTAATTCACCAATAATTGTTGAATCAGAGTTGGGAAAATTTTACTTCGGGTAAAAATAGAAAATAGCAATTTGAAATAACGAATCATTTCCATTAATTTATTATTTTTATTTAAGAAACAACTTAAAAAAAAGAACTAATTTAATTTTATCAAAATTAGCCAAATCAGATGAATCATTTGCAAATAATTTTGAATGTAATTAATTGAAGAAAAAAAAAACGAATAATATCCTAGTGAAAGGTAAAGTGTACAGAATCAGAAAGTCTATTTAAGAAATTGTGAAATAATTTCGAGAAAGATCAGTCGCTTATTCAAATAAACTAACGTGAAATAATTTAATAGAATTGTTTCTAGAATTATCCTTTCTAAATTTTATAATAAAATAGCACTGACGAAACAAATGAGTACAGGTAACAGTGTTATTTGAATAATCATTTTATCAATTATCAATTAAATATATATCGTTACATCTGACATTGTTTTTTGGTACAGTGTACGTCAAATTAAAGAAGTAAAATTGCAAGATCTATGACACGGATGTTGAGCAGAATTTTTTGAAGGTTGATTCTTTGGAAGGCTGAGATATGATGTCTGCACTTTCGATAGGCTTTGGCTTTTGGAATATCCTCTGCGATTGTAACTCTCGATGATAGAGGAATTAAATTTGGTTCATTGCGGAGCATCGATTATCGGACATGGTTGAACAGTTGGTGAAAATTTTACGCTGAACAGTGCAACTTCAGGGAAACTTCGTTCCTCTTGAATGATCCACCTTTGTCCTTAATCGGCCGAGAATCGGATTGGAACACCTTGAGGCCATCGTGTTCCTCTTTGACTAAAATATTCGTCTCGACGGAGACTAGTTTATACGATTGGAAAATCCACAAGATTTCATATCTGAAAATCTGTAAGATTAATTGTAACTCTGTAATTGTAACTCTTTCCGTTTAAAATTATCATTTTAAATATTGGATATAGTCGTATTGTATTAAAGTTCAACATCTTAGATTTCGTATTCTCGGTAGGATTACTTTCACTTTTATGCACAAATCAAAGAAAACGAGTCATCCCTGTAATCTTCCATGTCGGAGAACGACCAACTTTTGTCTGAGACACTTTTTTAAAACTTTTCCTGTAAAGAAGAGAAAGAAAAAGATTTGAAGTAACGTGGTATGACAAGAGTCAGATATAATTTAAAGTTTCATAGCTTTCGACACATATGAAACTTGAGAAGAAAATTTAAATTAAAGTTAATTAAATATTTTTTTGGAATATTAATTTGGCTCTGCTTTTGTAATTGGTACTGTGAACTATATTTGGACAGGCTCGTTTATGTTAGCCACAAATATTTTCGTGTCAGTTGAAAGATATGGATAATACTTTTTGTTTGTACGCTCTTATCGCTCTTATCTTCAGAAATCATTCTGGAGAAGCAAGTAAGGCCATTTGTATTTCAAACATATGAAACTTTATCTGGCTTCTTTTCAATTTAAAAGGAAGACAACTACAAGGGAACAGTTCTATTTTATAGCTGATAATTCCATAGCTCTCAATGTATTTTATTTTTGTCAGTGTGAAAATATCATTCGAAAAATTAATTTGAGAATATAATAGAATTGTAACGCATATAATTAAAAAATGATGTTACAAAGAAACGAACCATGTAGATTTGTAACAATTTTTAGTGTTGATACTTGCCAGCCTAATGAATCAAAAATTGCGTTACAGATAAATTTTTAAACGTATGTCATCAACAGATGGCTCACAAAATTTGGAGAGTAATTTTTAAAGCCAGAAAGGTACTGAAGTTTAAAAATGCCAAAAAATTTTCTTAACGTTTATGAAACTTCTTAAATTATCTTCAAACACTTTCAAATGTAAATGATTTTTAAGAATATTCTTCTTAAATATATTATCTACGAGAGTCTCGTACAACAAAAAAAGGTGTTTTACAATTAAAATTCTTTGTAATATTTATTTATTTCGTACTAATAAAAAATATTACTATTAAATTTTTCTTTTTCATTAATAATGCATGTTATTAATAAAAATATTTTTATCTGTTTCAGGTAAGAAAATTAGTTTTCGTGCTGTTGGAAAATCTACTGAATTTTCGTTGCTCAATCTAAGTATATGTACGTATATATATTTCATATTTTATCTTGCAAAATCACTCGAAATCACTGTTTTCTTGCTAATATCAGACGAAAATGTTACCATTTCTAGAATTCTCAAGAAAGTCGTCTAAACTTAACATTCAAAGTTCAATAAAACGAGGCAAAACAACTAAGTTTTGAAGAGTCAGCCTTCAAATCCATCGTAAATTCAATTGTGAAATTTTTTTCAATGTTTCCACGTACTATGATAATTTATAACAATTAAAATATCTTCAGTGATACCCGCCCTTTTTCTTTAGAATAAAATCAGCGAAAGTTTATTATTCGTACGAATTTCTTTCGACAAAATTATAACAGCTTTGATATTTATAATAAAATATTAAATATTACAATATTCGAATATTTCGACTTCGCTGATATATTATAAATTTATTTCTATTTCTAGTAATTACAACCAGTCGTTACTAAGTATTCAATTAATTCATTTCTCTGCCATTCAACGAGACGCAAAGGTTTCGTTGGTCGCGATCTACATTCGCCAGCAAGTTTTCGAAACGACCGCGGACAGAGTTCGTTCTTTCCGCAAGGAGAAACGTTAGCCAGCCATTTCCGCGTTCTGTGTGCGTACCACCCGCGGCCGTGGACTTGTTTCGGCTTCACCCCAACTAACCTCTATCCATTAGATTACGTCGAGCCAGGATATAACACCTGACGCACCTCTCCTCTGTCTTCCTCTCTCTTCGTCCTCACCTAACGTTCAAGGTAGGATCCACCAGGCTGTTCGGCACATTTGCCAGACACCTCGTTTAAAGTCCCAAGGTGTACGGCCGTACACCTCGTGCACATTAGTACGAGATCGACTTTTTCACCTTTCTCTTGCTTTGCCGTATCCGCAACAAGCTCGGAAGTAATTTCCTTACAGATTGAATATGCTAATGTCCGGCCAGCGGACGATTAAAATTAAAATTAGAAAGTTATAACCTATTCGTAACGCGTGCTTTTCCTTTTTTTTCTTTTTGGTCGAAACAACTACGAAAAAAACGTCTCGTAGTTAGGGCAATTATCGTAAATAATTTTACACGCTGTCCCTACAATTTTAACCGTGAATCGAAGAAAGATTTACAACAGAATTATTTTTAACGGCTGCTGATTCTTATGTCTCATCTTTTGTCGTCCGGAGCATGTCACTCGGAATGTGATCTCTCGAGTCTTCGAGAATTGACGTTCGTAAGAGTAAACTATCGTATGTAAATTCTTTGTTGGAAAGTTATAACTAAAAAATATGGGACAGAAAACGGTGTGAATCAGAAATTGCGTATTTATCGATCTTTAGTTTAATTCACTGATTAACGTTTACTATTAATAAAATTTATCATCGAGAAATTAGCGATTGATTTAATCAGTAAGTAAAATTACTCGTCCCGACGAAGATAATTAATTTTAATTTCATTACAAAAGAATAAAATAATTATATTACAATAATTTAATTACGAATATTTTATAATATTACAATAATTTATAATAATTTAATTATATTACAAATATTTTATAATATAATAATTTAATTTTATAATAAAGACTTGCAACTATAGCTCTTTAGAATTAATCGTACGTAAATGATAAATAAAATCAGATATTTAAATGCCAGAGGAATACTTATTAAAGTATTACTAATTAAAAAAATGAGACAGTCGTTCGTAAAGTACTGAGAATACTTTTGTTAGATTCACTTGTGAATCATTCGTCATTCATCATTCATGAATCGTATTATCGTCGTTGTATGAAACTTTAATGTGAATTAATCGAACGTCGTGCAAAAGTAATCAAAGTGTCATAGGATCGTTATGGCGAAATATCTATGATTTGAACTATTATGTTGAACTATTTGAACTATTGAAGATTCGAACTATTATGTCTGTGTTACACAATCTCGGTCCTACATAATTTAACAGAACGTTATTTGTCACATTGACAAAACCAACGTCACGCCGTGTCGTTGAAATAAAATTAAAAATAAAATAAAAATTCCCAAAAATTATTTATCGAGTTCAAGTCATTACACGAGATATTTAATAATGGCATCTTCAATTTCACTTTCATTTAAAAACCTCAAGTTGTTAAGTACGTCAGGATTAAAAGGAACAATTTAAAGTGAATTCAACGACGACGTTGCATAGAATTCTATAATCTCATTGGGAGTGCGCATATCGAAAGATAAACAGTTTGACAAATTTGATAAGAGACTGCGATCTCTGTTGATGAACGCAGGCGAAGTTAATTCCTCATTTCAAACGAAAATTACGACATTTAATCCTCTTCGATTTAGCACGAAGACAGTAGATTCCCTGCGCGACAGGCGAAAGCCACTCCTCCTTCAGTAAAATCATTAGCAATTTAATGGAAAGTGCTTTGCGTCCCTGTCACGTTCTAGTTTCGAAGGGATCTACCGATGAAAACCGGCTGTTGCTCAGCTAGACAAAAGTAAAAGAAAAATCGTATGCTTCGTAATAAGAGGTTGCGCAGCTGCCATCTCTCTGCTCTTGATCGAAAAGAAGCAGAATCGTTTTTTTGAAAATAATTTAATAGCATCTACCATGCGTTGACTCTTCACATGGAACGGTACTGAAAAAGCGATCGAAAGAAATCAAAATAATGAACAGCTGTGTTCTTACAATTAGTGGATGGGACGATCGAGCTGACATATCACAAATTTCTTCGTTTACAGGGCAAACTTTAACAATGGAAATTAAAAATTGTTTCTGTCGAATTTGGCAATTTTTATATGCTGTTGAGTGTCTTGAAAATTTATGAATGACTTTATGAGTCCACGTTTGATTCTTACTTTCAAGGTAAGTTGAAAGTAATTTGAATAATCCTTGAGTTCGTCTAGATACAAGGCCACAAAGATAATACATACAGTGCCATTCAAGATCACCTTAAAATCGAAAAATCAAGGTGACAGTTTTATTGTTCAAAAATCATATTTCGACGATCTTGTTACAGTTTGTAGCTAACGCCAAACACAGCAGCGTTTGTTTGAAACATTTCTCGATTACGTTAACAGAAATCTTTGAAAAATCGTGCACACGAATTTAATAGACACTCTGTAATAGATCCCATGTGAATGATAAGTTACGACTAAAGAGACAATACTGAAAATTTACTTCAAAAACGAGAACCAGTTGAAATAGAACGATGAGTCTGTATTTGATGCGCAGCCATCTGCTCTGTGTTACTTGACGTTATATATGTTTTCGACATATTGTTAACGAGAAAGACGAGACAAACTTGAAAAGTCAGCTAATAATTCCTACCTCGCATAATATCAACATATTTATGCCTATAATCGCAACGATTATACGTTCAGCTATTTTTTTTTTTTTCTTTCTGTTCTTTATTTACGATGTTTCCTTAGACACGAAGACCAATTACAATTAACTTTCTATTTTGAATACATTGATCTAAGAGTAACTTGAAGGTCTTCATCATCGATATTAAAAATTCAAATGAACCCTTGGTGCACGCAAACACCAAAAGTCAATTTATTACTTAACGAACAGGTTTAATATTTGTTGCACGTAAGAGAATAAATACAACAAACACCATATTCGATATATCGAGGAAATTAAAGCTTGCATTTTAATCTGAAACTTGTGCATTTATAAAAATACGTGAACTTGATTGTCTTAAAATATTTCTGCTGTTTTTGAAAAAAACTTTGTTGACGAAGATTGCAAAAGGGGCCTATAATAATATTTTCACTTTCACTTTTTTTTTTTAAATGGAACCTATATTTTTTACGTGCAGCTTTCTAAAAAAAATATCGACCTATTTTGAATAGTTTAGGAGATATATTAATTTTAATTTTATAAAATATACTATATATATATGGTACTTTAAAGTAAGTCGATATTTTTTTCGATATATATATATATATATATATATATATATATGGTATATTTAATATGGTATATTTTATATATTTTATATATTATATATTTTAAAATTAAAATATCTCCTAAACTATTTAAAGTAGGCATGATATATTTTATAAAATTAAAATTAAAATATCTCTCAAACTATTTAAGGTACACACACCTTATAAAATTAGATGTAACCTAATATATATTTAATTTTATAAAATATTTTATCAATAGTTTAGGAGACATTTTAATATTAATTTTAATTTAATAAAATCTACACATGAAAGTTAAAATAATCTTCTAAACTAGTAGATTAATACTTTCTTCTGTAGTGAATGTCGAACTATGTAAAAAATATATCATTCCACTTAAATAAGTGAAGGTGACCTTGGAATGATCTTGAATCATGACCAAACAATTTCTGTCGACAAAGTTGCTTCGTATTTTCAAAAACAACGGAGATTCAAAGTGGTTGAGGAGAAAATGAAATAAAATTTTTGATGAAGGTGTTCAATTCTCTCGTTCTTTATACCGCGATGTAATAAAGAAAAGGCACAATATTTTGTATATTTCAATGTGGCGTGTTGTTGAGGAATTAAAATAAAACTTTTTCCCCCGGTAGGAGGAAAGGACGCGAGATACGACGTCTCGCGAACATTAAAAATAGGACACGATCTTGATAAAAGTTAACACGAGAGAACGATTTCAATGTTTTTCTAAATAGAATGCGGTAAGTTCCAGTAAACGCGTTTCGACTAGTGGTCGTCTGAAGAACCTGATTTATGCCGAGAGAATGATCCTTTGCAGAGGCAACTCGTGTCTCACGCGCAATTATCAGCAAGATGATGCTTAATGACCATGCGGCACGCATTAATATTTAACACGTACGCCATTTATAAACGTGTGGCTGAAAACTTTCTTCTCTCTTTCGTTGAACCGATCTGAAAATAAAATGACATAAAATGGCGGAATAACGTTTCCTGCTTGAATACTTTTACCTAGATAAAAGATAACAAATCACGAAGCTTGAATAAACGTGGATATTACGCTCGTAATGTACTGTATACACGTATACGCAGTGAGTATGCTGTTTGAGTCACGGCGTGTAATAATATACATTGACGTCGATGATTAATTTAGTTAAATTTCACTTTCTATTCCACGTTCGTAACACGTTGCGGAAATCCAGAAATACTTAATGTTTTTTGGGGTGAAACGTTCCAAATTTAACCAATTGCGCTGGCAACTGATTGCGGACCATAACGAGTGACCAGAACCGTATACAACCGTTCGTCGTTTTCTTTTTCTCTCGTCGGTACGATATCACTGGATAGAAATGATTGAGAAGTAATAAATTTATTATTTGTTTTGCTTGGGTTATACTTAAATATAATAACTAATATAATATAATATATCTTGTGGATTATATATCATCCAGGATTATATGATCATATGTATAATATATCTATTATAATATAATATAATAATTAATATAACATAATATAATATATTAATTAATATAAAAATATAAAATTATAATTAATTAATTAATATAAAAATATAAAAATTATAATTAAGTATAAAAATATAGTATACTTGAAACTTAGAAAATATTGCAATTTTGGGACAAAAAATTCTCGACGTTATTCCAGCGCAAGAGGTTAAAATTCGTCATTATACCATTTCCTTTCAAAAAAAAAATTATAACAATTTCAATATCTAAGTACCCGAATGTTAATGTGAATCGCTATATTTTCACGATATAATAAAACCTTCTCTCTAAATTCCATTTCACACATCGCAAAGGTACAGCATTACAGTTTTGATAATCATCTTGAAATCCAAACTTCATATCTCTCACCTTCACGTGTCCATTCAATTTCTTTCGCTTGCAGCGTAATTAAAATATTTCACGTTGTTCGACGCAACATCGAAAATCGTACAATTGAACAAAATTTCAATCACCGTTGATAAAGCGACGACAAATAATTTGCACGATGCCAGAGAAGCGTTTCGCTCGCCGATCAAGGGTATAAATTGATTTTTCCCTGGCAAGCTGAACTGGAAGCTCCTCCTCGTTTCATTAACTAACCAGCAACGTTTAATGATCGTACGACACGGTTACTCTGCCGACGCAGCCATTTACGTTTTCGCGGATGTTTTTTTCCTTTTTTTTTTTTTTTTTTTTTCGTAGCTACTCGATTACGATAGCGTGTGCTGAATCGTAAGGCCAGTAGTCCACGACTTCGTGTATGTAATGGAAACGTTTTCTCACGTGCACGTGATTCGTTCTCATGATTAAAACGTCACCAGCCGTGCGTATATACCTGTACGACACGTAAATCATCGTTATTTCGTGCCGGCCGTGTTTGCAAATATGAAATATAACCAGTGGAAATTACCAATTAAAACGACGCCGTCGAAGAGTCGATTCTATCGATTACGTTTCGTCAAATTTTGGTACGAATGTATCTGAGATTAGGAATTTGCAACTGGGTGGAAACTTCTCGCGAGATTAAGTCGAGAAATGTAACAGAGCGAAAATGGATCCGAGATATTATTTTCCAGTTAAACTTTCAAGCTTTCAAGCTAATTTCATCATACTTGAAATCTTGTTGACTTCACTGACTTCGATTTGCATCTGTAAGTGTGTATCCCAAATTTTATATTTCGAATTTTTTTTATAACAAATCTCGATGTAGTTCGAAAATTAAATACTTTTCATTATTCTCTTTTTTTTTTTGGAAGATGTCGAAATATTAAATACACGCAGCTGACAAATTCATTTTGTAACCTTCTAGACAAATTTAATGCCAATTGCAAAATATCCCCCCAAGTGTTTGAAACGAAACAAATTTTATTTCGAACACTTTTCTCGAATGACAAATAGTTGCGGAAATAATTGCAATTGGATGAACGAAAATGTATCGTTGTTGCCTCTTGACGCGTAATTGATTTAAATTTATAATCTGTTCGTTCCATAAGAAGTAAGTGCTGCATTTGTAAAATTTACTCATATTAGCATCGTGTTACCAGAAAATCGATCGAAACGTGCAAATGCCTAACAAAGTCAATGTATGTCACGCAGACTATGTTAACTCAACAAAAATCATATCGTCTCTACTACGAAAGTTTCAGATTTATAATTACACTAGTAATTAGTAATTAGTAAATCATATTTTTAAAAAATTTATTTATAATTATAAAGTAATTATTTGTGATTAATATTTTACGATGTGTGAAAGCGGAACGTAAGTTACATTGCTCAGCATTCATTGGACGTCGTCCACGAAACTTTTGGTTTTCTCGTTGTCGGCGAACTCAGGAAAGTACAGTGCAATGCATCAATTATGGTTTTACAAGTAACGAGCAATCTGTCGTATTTAAGGCTGTTGTGTCGTGATTGAATATCCAGCGTAGTGGCAAGAAGAGTTGCATATAAAACGTTCGCCTGCCTATGATAGAAGATCGATATCCCTTCTTGAATAAACTCAATTTTCTACGGCGCTTATAATCTCTGCGATATAATCACAGGATACCGCCAGCCGACAAAACGATTTATCATACACACAGTGAAGAAATACTGCTTGGCGCATGTAGACACACGAAGAGTTACAATATACAGTGACTTCCATTAATATTCGAACGCTGAATATCGAAACTGTTGTAACGTTGCGAGAAGAAGAAATCGTGCGATAATAAACTTGGGCTCGTTCCAAAGTTCGAATCCCCTACTTTCCAAGTGCATCGTCTATTTTATTCCAAAATGTTTTCACACTGTGTAGCAGATGACAAGATAGAGATATTTTTCTTCTCGAAAATACTATAAATGGTACACATAAAAATATTGAGAAATTTGTTTCGCGACTTGACCGCTTGCAACTGATTGCGGACCATAACGAGTGACCGAACCAAGTATACAAGTAATTCGTCAATTTCTTTTTGAACTCGTACGCATTTCTTTTCATAAAGTTCATCATACCATCGCAAATATTAATTTCAGTATCTTTAATATTTCGAATATTGAGAAAATATTTAAATACAATTTGTCACATTTAATTGCACAAATTAAGAAATAATAAACTGCTTTTTTCATCTAAAGGAACGTTAAGCATAAACGTCTGATTTATTTAATTAGTTGTCAAAATTATGTAATAATTGTCGTATGTATTTTTTTGTTTCATAAAATTCAGAAGTGTCGTTATTCCAAATATTAATTTCAATATTCTTGATATTTCGAATATTAAGAAAATATTTCAATACAGTTTGTCGCACTTATAAATTAAGAAACAAACGCCTTTGAGTTTTGTTTAGAGGAATGTTGCTCGTTAAGCATAAACACTTGCTTTATAAAGACGTTTGATGTCACAGGAATGCGTCACGTATACATAGAGTATTCAAATACTGAAACATTGTTTATGCGACATGCGAGGCGCAAAAGAATTCGGCGCTTATGAATACAATAGGTACATGGTTTTCATCAAGTTTTCCTGTTGCATCCTGCTTGAAGGTACGCGTATATATTGCAAATGACGTATAAAATAAAAATTTTACATTGCCTTAAATGATGCATTCGCAGTGTTGTACAGTGCATGTTTTTATTATGACACGTACGATGTTACAATACACTGTGAAACATAGATCGAAAGAGACCAATGAAAATTATGAAGTATAAAAAAGGAAGATAATTTTGCAGCGATTTATATTATATTCGAAATTAAACTTTACGTGTAAATTTATCGAGTTTGAACATCTTTTCGCATTTTCTTTTAAAATACTGGAACAGTTGGGTAACAAATTTTTTTCTTTAAAGAAAAATGGCTGACAATTTTGAGAATATTCTCCTTGGAGAAATGTTGTTTCTAATCTTCGTTTCTTTACAACCCACGTTGCTAGATTATACACGTGTTAGTATCATTGAGTTTTCCTCGCGCTGTTTCCAAGATGTTACTTAACAATAAATTAATTGCATCATTTACCACTCGAGCTATAGTGTATTACAAAGTCTACGATCCTTTACCGCAGTAGTGAATCTCGGTGAATATCCAGACCATGCATTCGTACCAGATTTCGTCTATTTTATGCTTTCCTTCACCTTTAAATGATTCTCGGCGTTAACCGTACATTAATTTGTCCACGCGTTCTCACTTCAGTAGCATCCTATAGTAACCAAATAAAGATCCGTCTCTGTGCCATTCTTAATGGCACCTGACGTTTGCCATACGTCAAGATATTCACGAAGTTTATCCGTAGAGATCCCGGGGATAACCAAATCCCAATTCGTTTGCATTTAGGCTACCCTTCGAATCGCGGTATTAACAATTTTTCTATTTTTACCTAAATTATAAAAATTACATCTAAATATTGAGTTAATTGTAGAACTTCAACCCGGACAAATCCGAAACCAAATTATGTTGAAATAATTTGAATTATTATTTTAATAAAAAATATGTAGATTTTGATCTTTTGATTGACAAACTGTATATTGGAATTAAAACGAACTGAAAAATGGAATTTTTTCTATTTTTATCTAAATTATAAAAATTATGTTTAAACATCGAATTAATTATGGAACTTCAAACCGGACATATCCGAAACCAAATTATGTTGAATTATAACCAGAGATCTCTGCCGAGTATAATGACACGAAAAAAAACAACGGGATTCGCGCAGAAGTATAGTAAAATTGTCGATGGAGTGATGCGTAAAAAAAAATTACTAAACTATTGATCATCTACAAATATTGATAACGACATAAATAAGTGCGATAAAAAGAAATATGAACCATTCAGAAATATAGTGCATATACTTATCTAAAAAAAATCGCTGTACCAGAAATTTACCCAAAATTATCACGAATCGATCCAACGTTGCTAAAAATTCTCATTTTGAACTATTTTCATTGAAACTTTTCAAAGCTTTGTCATTTATTGTCTCTTTTCTTTGAGTAGAACTTTAATTAGAACGCGCAGAGATACATACGTGTATTTCGTTCAGATACGTACGATTTTCAGCGGGTATTATCGACAGGAATGGCGTTGACTATGGCGCGTGTTGTGTGAACACTTTCACACATGCAAACGATTTGCGTACGTGAATGTACGAATTTGTGAAAGGCCCCTACCACACGAAATACTTGAGGCTCGATGTCAAGGGATCCTAGGAACAATATAATAGCACTGCGTAAAGGGAACCTCACCCTCCAACCCTCCCACTCTGCACCTCAATGCAAATGGTCCGCTCCGGACCCACCCTCTACCAACGTGCACCTACTTCTTTTCAACCCTTCTTCGTGATTTTTCGATCCACGCGCCGGCGAACTCTTTGAACACGAAGAGATTTCTCGTCCAAGCTAAAATTAAATATTTCATTTAAAAGGTGGAAATTGAAAATTCAGAAGCCTCCGAAAACTGTAACTCTATCTACCATATTTCTTACTGACTTCATTAATTGCGAGCCCACGCTAATTTTATTACTAAAATAAAAAAAATAAAAAAATTTGTGAGAACGTGTTCATTTTTGTTTTTAGAATATTAGTACATGCATAAATTAATTACTTGCTGTTAATTGTTCAAAACTCTTGATCGATATATCATCATAGTGTATTATTGTAATTTTTCAACTAGTTATAGTTGTTATTTATATAGTTATTATCTCCTGGTCGTGAAACATTGAAACATTGTGAACAACTCTTAGTTTAATGTCCAGAGGCTTCAATATATCAATTATTAATTATCTGTGTGTAACATTTTAACGATTATTGAAATTTATTTATAGCTGAATTTCATTAAAAACTTCAATTTTATTAAAACAATTGTGTAAAACATTAAAAATCGTGAACAACCCTAATTCACTACCCAGGGATTTCTATGTTAATTATTTCTATATACATAGATACATGTAACTCTTTAATGATTAATAAAATTTCTAATTAAAGTTTCGTTAAAACGATTTCATTAAAAAACACGTAAAGCACTAAGAATTGTAAATCCCGATTTAATGATTAGGGGCTGTAAAAGAAACATAATGAAATCGCATGTCTAATTAAAATTTTGTAAATATATTCACAAAGAGCTATAAAACATTTCGTTGAAGAACAGTACAATTGTATTATTTCAGAGTGTTGTAGAAAAAGAAAAAAGTCAAAGTCAAGCTGGCTCGAATAATTTTTCATTCTCTGTACAACACTCTCGCCTTTTCTGCCATGTCGGTCCTCGTTTTTTTCTTTTTTTTTTTTTTTTATTCAACTCCAACTCGTAACGCGTACGGAATTGCAGTGTTAGGTCATGCAAAATCGTAATGTTGGAGCAAGCTATGGTGTAACCTGAGGCGAACAGCATTTTGCATCAGGATAATATTCAAGATCCACGTCGATCATGTACTAGAAAACTACGACATACAAATGCATTCGATTATATCGAATTTCAATTTTCTTCAGATTTTCTTGTTTAAATATTACAGCTGCAAGATATTGTATTTTCTAATTACTGAACTTTTTCTAGGACAGTCACGATAATAATAATAAAGATTTATAATAAAGACGACTTTTGTTAAATTTTTAAATAATATTGTACCTTATTAGTCAGACTCATGATTTGAAATTGGTATTCTGGTAAATGAGAAATTTGCTAAAAGAAGTTGTGCCGCGGTGTGTTATGAGATATTAAGACATCTTTGAAAAGTGTTTTTTTTTTTTGATATTTGAAAATATAAAATATATTAAAAAATATATAAAAGATATAGTTTTATAATATATAAAATAATAATAAAAGATATAGTTGATATATAATTAGATAATATATAAAAGATATAATAATTTTATAATATATAAAATATATAAAATAATAATAAAAGATGTAGTTTTATATATAAAAGATATAATAATTGCAATAATCTTTTTTTTATTTCGCTACGTACTTTTAATTCTGCATTTTTTCGACCATTTTCAAACCTTTTATCTTTTCTTAAAATTAAAATATATCTCAAGTTTAAACAAAATGTGAAAAGATTAGTGTGACTCTTCAATTCTTCATACTTATTAGTATAATATTCGAGTAAATTTTATGTTAAATATCGTCTTAAAATATTACGCATTCTTTTTATTTGCTAAATTCAGTGTTTAATATTGTGGTAGGGTTAAATTAAAAAATAGTTACTAGACACCAAAAAAATGACATAATTAATGAAAATCTCATTTTTCAATATTTTATGGAATAGCTCCTGCACTGGAGCCCTCAAATGATCTACGTTCAGATTTATTATCATGCAAAAATTCCTATCTCCCTTCAAATCACGCATAAATCTTTCGTCCTTTACTAAAGATTTCCGCAGAGAGGAACTATGAATTAATTTTTCGTTGTAACCAACGAAACTTAAGTCGAAAAATTGTATTCAGTCTTTTTTTAACTTGATGTACATACGTGTGTATTATTGGGTTTAACTTCTGTTAATAAAGAATAATAATGATAATAAGAAAGAAATAATCCTTGTCATGGTTCCATAATTTCATAATTTAATTAAATGATCCTTGTGTGATATAATTATAGATACAGATTTATAATAATTATATCTATAATACGATTAATAAATTAATGTTATCTAATAAATGGAATATTTTGAATGGAAATGAAAAACACTAGTGAAATCATGCGTGGTTTTGGGACAAATCTATAAAAGAACGGCCTTTCTTAAATTAAAATTTGAATTCCTAAATCCGCGTTCTTATTTTCGAAGTTTCATGAAATTAGAATAGAATTAAAATGAAATTAGCATAGGACCAAATACTCTGAAATTGAATAATAAAATCGAATCTAAATTCACTTAATAGTAAACGATTACTTTACCAGTCAGAAGATTAAGACTGTTTCAGAAGAATAACTAAACATAAATATCACACGATACTAATCATTCAGATCCTTTTGCCGTAGACAATTAAAAAGACATTGATCTCTACTAATTTGAATTATTTTATATTTTCTATAAAACTGTGGCAGAAACCTGTTATATCCGTCTGATCTATATTTGGATGGTCGTAATATTATTAATATTTTATTAAACATTTTATAATTTATAATATAACTTCAACTTGTTTCAAGTTGGATCACTGCGAAGAAACTTTGGATTTCGCGGAGGGATTGTTCGTTTTTTCCTATCTTCGTGGAATAACGAAATCGCGGACGAAAACAAAGTTTGGTGACAGTAAAAAAGTTCCACGTGATATTCTGGGTGTATATCTACCGATGGACGACGCACGGAACGAAGAAAGAAAGATGAAAAGACTAAAGCATGCTCTTACTTTAAAACTAATCCTAGTTGCCGACAGTTCTGGCGAAGAAAGATTCACCGTTTTCCTCGTCTGACGTAAGGGCGGCGAAAACTTTTCCGATTTAGCTACTAACCGAGACGGTAAGCTAACCGATTATTGTCTGACGGGCATTATTGCCGCTTGATTATGCTCAAAGAAACGAAAGCAGTTCGGGCATACTTCAAGAGCGTATTATCTCGGTATTGTGATCTGCTGATGTTAGAAACTTTGTTTCAGAACTGCTTTCCCGTGGTAAAAGCGGAATCGAAACTTCGACTCGTTGCAATATGGATTTCTATTGTGAAATTTACGGTGACATCTCTGTGGGGAAGCTTCCCAATTAGATAGACTATTTTAATTGTGAGAATCAATTATTTATCCAAGATTATATCCCGTTGCAATTTGTAGGTGAAAGTATGATATAATACAAATACCATAAATATGAATATAAATATAATATAAATATAACTATAACATAAATACCATAAGTATAAATATGAATATAATATAATATATGTACATACAATTATATACAAATGTATAAATATAAATATATTGTAACAAATGCAACATAATATAGATTTAATCTATAGAATTCGAAAAATATTTAAAACACAATTTATTCTGTTGAAAGAGAAGTGATTTAGTGTAGTTAATTTGTTTTAATTGTTATGAATCTAACCATAAAAATGGAACTTAAATTTTGTACTGTATGTTTTTGTACTATGTACATATTTTGCATTGTAACAAACACTCCACTTTGAATATTTTATGTGTTACTGTGTACTAAATTACGTCATCAAGTTTCATATAAATGCAAATAAAACTCGTCCACCAATGATAATCTATTTATATACTTGAGACAACTTTGAATTGCCAAACAAAGCCTCAAGTGTATGATAATGTACATAATTCTAAAATTGAAAATTAGTTAGTCCTGGTAGTATGACAACAATTTTAATTGATTTAAGAAGAATTAATTACAAATAATAATGTAACAGCAGGAAGTAAGTACGAGAGGGGTTATATATTTTGGAGAAAAATAATTGCATAAAGTGAATTCAATAGACAATTTATTCCATGTAAATAGAGACATTAGTTAATCAATTTCTATTCACGTTTGTTGTACAAATACATAGTAGTTGTTAAATCTGAAGTTGGGACTACAGTTTCTTGCTTTTTCTAAACGTTAATTGGCATTCATAACTTCGTAATAAATATTTCATAAATATTTTCTCTATCACGGCTATTTTATTATATAAATATGTAACGTGTTGAGTGTAGCAACTTCCAGATACTACAACACAAACTAATTCACCTTTCGTCACGATTTTGGTGGTACAACAACATGAATAAACGTTGCGGCATCAGGTTATTATGTACATATACTCACGAAGAATGTTAATTCATCAACTGACCAGATGCGGTGCAACTTGTGTTCACCAATTATGAATACAAGTTGCACCAGCAAAATACACGTTCACCATGACTGATGTGCGGTTTTGGTCAACCGAAAAATCTTTTTGTGGTAAATCAATGAAACTCGTGTCATTGTTGATAATGTATCCACGCTGTTTGTACCTGCGATTTTCAACGAGTTCTCCAAATTGAAATTGATATTAACTTGCGAATTATCTCGGTTTCAGACGAAAAAGTCTGAAGGCGGTTTTTTTTAATGCTCCTTGCCCTAGATTTGTGGTTTCATAAATCGCAGTACGTGCGAATGATTGTTTTTTAGCTTTTTAGTTTCGTTGCAATTATTTATAAAATAATCAGACCAAGTCAAATCGAGTTTGAATAGGATTCGAATGATCCCAATAACGACGAGTCATTTTCAGTGTGACGTTACTAACATGAGTTATACGCAGTAGGTCTTTCATTACAATTGGTGTTTCGTTCACAATACTGAAAGAGTTACACATGGCATATATTCGTGTCGGTGTAAAAGCCTCGAAGTTGCAACATTTCATTATGCAGGAGCATATTTTATTTTCGCCTTTACAAGCACATTCAACCTACAAATTACCGTCAGTCATTTTTCTTACCTAATTATAGCAGGCAAGAAAGCATAAATCTCGTTTAAATGTTATTTTAGGTGTGATTTAGATCATCGATCAAATGGAGATTAATCGCGATGTAACAGCTACAATTAGTTGTGCACAACGTGCAACTTTGTTGACGTTGATAAATATTACTCTCATATAATTTTTGGATTTTTATAATGTTCGTGAAGTTTAATAACATGCAATTATTATTATTATGTATGTTTCGTGTTAGTCTGTTTAACGATTTCTTTGGTGTTTAGAAATTTATTATTGTGTCGTATGTTAAGTAGCACCATTCCTTTTAACAAATTATTAAAGTTATTAATTATCAAGAAAAATCATCGATTTTGCCAAAAGTTGTATTATATGAAGACTATATATATTAAAAATAACATATTACATATAAAAGTATCGTATTATGTATTAGACTATTAAACTATTAAATCAAGAACTAAAGTTGCATTAACGCAACATTTCATTGATATTTTTTAATACTTTAATATTAAATATTCTGATTAATATTCCCTCGTTGTTATGTCTTTACTTAAATTCTGTATCTTCGCGATGACATTTATAATATGATATTTATAATTAATTACGATAAATTGTTGCTTGGTCAAATGTTTCATTTGCAACTTTTTTTCAGCTAATTTATATTATAAAATTCTGCGTTCTAATATTGCAACTGTGAAAAAAAAGTTTCACGGACTCTGTTCATGTTATTGTTTCTTTTACCTAAAGTCTATTTCTTTATAACTCCGCATTGTACTACCAACGTTCGTTCAGTAAGAATTATTTCACCACATGTAAATTAAACATGACCAAAGATAATATGTTTCTCAACCTATGAACGGATAAATTTCGTAAATTTCGAAAAGATCAATAACATCACAGAAATTACAATTTACGTACGATTGTTGTTTTCAGTTGATGCTATCAACATGATTTCTTTTTATTTCTGTAACACGCGAGTTAACATACATACATACATACCCAGGAGGAAAACGTGATCGCGCATTGAAATTGTCAGATTCTAAATCACATCCAGCAAAATGTGGCGCGGTGGGGTTACCGTAACCCTGTTATCGTAATTATTGATTTCACCGGGGCTCTAACCTGTCATTATACGCGATGTCATTAACCTCAG
Organism: Tetragonisca angustula; assembly: GCA_036937485.2. Classification (NCBI taxonomy): domain Eukaryota; kingdom Metazoa; phylum Arthropoda; class Insecta; order Hymenoptera; family Apidae; genus Tetragonisca; species Tetragonisca angustula. The sequence goes on from JAWNGG020000013.1 coordinate 3,035,948, forward strand.
CGGTATGACACGCTCACGTATACCTGTTTGCGTGACACGATATTACATGGCTCTGCGGCCGCAGCTAAAATCACGAAAATACGATAGTTCTTACGAGATGTTATTAAATAAATATCCAACAAATAAAAAGCAATCGAGGCAATTAAATTTGGCTGGTCAATGTTAATTTTTCAAACTTAGGTCCCTCGGTCCCACAGTGGCCAATTAATATCTAAAATAAAAAATTAACACTTACGATATTAAAATTAAAAAAAGGAAAAGAAAGAAAGAACACTCACCGTGAAACATTTTACTGAAATGTACAAACGTATGTAACCCGCTAAGAAATCTTGGAACAAATATTCTACTTATATGATGAAAATAGTATAATAAATATAAATTATAATATTTATTATAATTATATAATATTTATACTTATAATATTATAATTATATTAATTATTATATTATAATTACAATAATTGTAATATTTATAATTTATATTACAATTATTGTAATTATAATATAATAATAAATATAAATTATAATATTTATTATTATAATTATATAATATTTATAATTATAATATTATAATTACAATAATTGTAATATAAATTATAAATATACATAATTATAGATAATAAATACAATGTTTACAGTATGTAAATTGTACAATATAAAACTATAAATTATATACATAATGTGCAATGTACAATATAAATTATTGCATTTACAATGAATACAATATAATTAAATACAGCAAATATAAACATACTTTGTATAATGAACACTGTATCATTGTATTATGAGATATATCGTATCATAAAAGAAAAATCTCACTTTTCGTCGTAATAATCGTACAATAAAAATTGGACGCTTATATAGAAAAATACTAAACCAGAATATTTCTCTGCTTAATTCACCATGATACGCCGAACTGGAATTCGCTTGCAACCGAGCTCAACATTAATTGGAACGCTGTTTTTCTCGCAGCTTCTTCGGTTTTCTATCAAGATATGAAGATTCCCAGGAATGAGCAACGTCGGTGCCCAAAGCGGTTTCTCTAGAAAAGCTTCTCAACGTGATGAACGAACGTAATAAAACGGTTAAACGCTACCGGGAATCGCCGTTGTTTTCTTCTTTCGTTTACAGACGATGGCTGCCGTTTACCCCGGCAAGATATCGTTAGAACCAGTCCAGGACGAAGATCTTAATTAGGCTTATAAGATTTCACGGAATGTGGGCAACGTATCAAGTACTAGTTGTCACTGTATCTACACACGGCCACGCGTAATTACTATATCTCCGAATGTCGGATGATGCGCGTATGGACAACTCTCGGGTTTCTGTGAGACGCAGGATGTTCCATCGTCGGACGTGCAGTCGAATAGGGGACGATTTTCCACGTGGGCAAAATAAATCGAGAACGAAAAGAATAAAATTCGTTCGTTCAATCGAGTTTGGAAATTTATCGGCGATACTCGAATTTAGCTAATTTCTACTGAGGACTAAGGTCAGAGACAAAAATAATGAACAGGAAATGATTCTACTTGTGGAAATAAGTAAATGGTGCGGAGTACAATTTTTTTTTTTTTTTTCGTAAGATGCTTTTGTTTTCGAAGAAATCCGATTTGAATATCTATCAAGTGCACTAATTCTTTTTTAATTCTATTTAAACTCTATCTTCTTGAAAACGAGGCTTTAAACGAGAAAATTCTTATTCTTCATTTTTCACTTTATCCTCAGTTTTTGCTGTCTACAGTTTGACGAATTGAAGTGTATTTGACAAATTTTTCCAACTCGAGAACTCTTCGAGAACAACGCCTTGAATGAAAAAATATTTATTTTTCATTCCCGATATTCCTCACTTTTTTTCATGTAGAATTATTCTCTCCTCGATTATTACAATATTATATATATATATATATTTAATTGTATATTTTTTTCTAATTATATTATATTATTGATAATATAGTACAAAGATGAGGCTCTGTGATATTTATTTTTAATATACAATAAATATAACAAAATATACCACCAGAATTGAAGATATTTGTTTTTAGTGTACTAGAAAATCCATACATTGTTTTATAATAATTATTATATTGCTATATTTTATAATAATTATTATTTTATTACATTACTCATATTACATTATTATATCATACGTTCGATGTACCATCATTTCGAAAATTTGTATAGAAATCATTGATTTTGAATATATAAAGCGTATCAGAATACGTTGGCAAAACTTCACTGATGCATTTAGCATGATAAAATAAAAAAAAAAAGGTTCGTACGTTGAGATAGGATCAAATTTCTGTTCTCCAATAATTCTTTTGATACCTGTCTATAAATATTGATTATGAACCAGCAAATTGGAACAAGACTAGACAACCTTGAACGAATCGAACTCTCAATGACGCTTGAAAGCTGGTAACCAAGTCGAAAATGATCATTTCGAGAAACTTCTGAAAAAGGGTGAATTGATAGAATTCAGGTATTTTCGAAGAAATTTCTGTCGAAGCAAGTAAATTGACAAATGTATCATTATCTCACGTTGATTCGTTCAAGCTGGGACATCCTGTATATTCGTATCTATAATAATAAAAAAAGAAAAGAGTTGACATGCTCAATGAAGCACACCGTGTCATCGTCAGTGAATATAAATGTAATTCACGAAAAAAATGCACAAGATATTCAGAGAGAGACGATAAAATAAGCGCGAAAGTATCTTACAACGTTGAAAAGGCATCAAGAATTTAAACAGTGTTTAAAAAAAAAGAGAAGAAGCGAACTAAAGCCGATTACGACAATGCTTTTATGGTCTTTATTCATTTTTAAGAAAATCGACACACTTGCACTCGCTGCTGCTCAATATTAGATTATCTTAAAATCTCTTAATAGGATTATAAAGAAAAGAAGAGTAATGATTGGCGTCCTTACAGATTGTTTGGTACGATATTTATTATTATTCATTATTATTATATATATTGAATTTCTCAAAATGTTAAAATCAAATAAATAAATAACTATTATTAAATAAATTATACAAATTAATTCAATCGTTTAAAATAAATTTAAAATATTAAATGTAAAAATGTTATTTTCTGATGACCAGATACATAGTTTGTTCTAATTAATAGTAATAATCCTAAAACACCTTCACATATACTATAAATATTAATAAAAATTAATAAAATATAGGAGATAATCGTAATCTATATCTATATATAATTGTAAATGAAATAAAAATTATATGTAAAAATTCTATTATAATTAAAAATCTTAAATAATAAAAACTTTTTACAAATATAATTATGACAGTAATAAAAGAAAAAAGTAATGGACGAGTCACTTTGTCTTAAATTATGTGACATGACTATTATTAATACACGCGCAAGTAACTCCATAATATCAAACAATATCCTGCAAGAAAATTAGCGTGTTTTTAAATTTGATTCCTACAGAAGCAAAATCTCAAACGAAAAGTATACAATTTGCTTTTGTTTCTTTTGTATAATTTTACCTGTTTCCAATTTGTGTAAAATTAATAAAGTAAAATTTCTATCGAACTGCGTCGCAATTACATCATGCTATCCACAAATTATTCACATTTCATTCGTTCTTTATTTCTCCAATTTAATTCTTCCCCTTTCCATCAAATTGACCCAGTGGCTCTGATGGAAAGTTGAATATTTAAATTTTCAATTTTTTTTTATCAACAGTAAATAAACTAAATTACGTTTACTCTCACTCGAGTACAATATGCTGAATTTTGCATCGTGATCTTACACACTTTGTAACCAAAAAGGTGTCGCGTCGACGCCAGAAGATGGGTGAAGGCTGAATTCTTTCACAGATAAAAACGGGCGACAGTTTAATCGTCGTTTCCGATTGCTCGTTTCCCCGGCACAGCGGTGAAACATTTTTCACGTTTCACGTTCGCACGGGGCGAACGAGAAATCTGAAGTTGGGTCGGAAAGTTGTTTGACAAGCGAGCTCCTCTAACGTTCCAGGGAGCCTTCCGGAATTGATCCTGGTACATACTTGTGAACTTCTGTAACTGCCTGTGAAAACTAAATAGGAAGTTAAGTCCAATTTTCGGCTCAGCGTTTCCCGGAAGTTGGAACTCTGTCGAGGACAGCGTGGCGCGTCGTGACATGACGTGGGGCAAATTTAGCAAACGAATTGCGACGAATGGCAACACGGACAAATTGCCACGAGAGGATCCTCGATGGGAGAGGAATTCGGTTGAAACGCACCTTAAACTGGAAGGTTATTACCGAACTCTTTTAATGTCAGCTAACTGGTTGATTGCAGAGTTATTCGAATAAAATTTTATTCGTACAATATTTCGAATATAACTCTTCGAGTAAAATTTTACTAACATTTCGAATCAATTCTTCGAATGACATTTTATTCGAAATATTATACGAGTAAAATTTTATTCGAATAATGCTCGACTGTGGCTGCAGAGAAGAAGTCGTTTCTTGTGAAACCTCGAAACAATCAATTCGGTATACAGCCACATTTGCTCATCATTGAACATCATCATCTTTGTTCGAATAAAATCGTTGTTCGTCAATAACGAATAATTTTTCCTCGAGTAAAAACGTTGTTCGTTATTTGCGAATAAATTTGACAGATTTATTCGTTGTTCGAATAAAATATGCCCAACTCTGGTTAATTGCCGATATAAGGAGAAGACGAAGGCAATCTTTGACCAGTATCCACTGGGGTGCTTTGAATTGTTAATTCTAATTACTCTCCTCGCCTACTTGTCTAATGCACCGTCATTTGTGTCAGAGTTGACTCATGTCTCGAGGTTTCAAGGTCGTTACCGCCATTCCCAAAGGGTCATTAACGCCCTCCATTATCTTTTTATATATTCTGATTTCTTTGTTCCTCTCTTCTTTCTTATTCTGCTCCTTCTTTTGCTTCTTGTATTGTGTAACAACGATATGTAAGTACAAAACGTACTTACATATGCACACGCAGGGTGTCTCTATTTAATTTATCCACGCGATTTATTCATTGTTCGAAAAAATTTTAAAAAGTTCTGTTTCGAAGAGGATATCTTACTAATATGGCCACCAGATTTGTCTCGTGATATCAAGATCATCTTTGTTTTTTTAAATAGAATCGTACTATACTCTTTTATACATTAATCGATATTTTTTTTAAAAACCTGTGTATGTCGAAAAATTATTTAGGAGATCACTATTAAAATTAGAAGTATATACTGATATTAGAATATATGTGTGTGTGTGTGTGTGTGTGTGTGTATGTGCAAATTTTACATCGATAATATATATTCTTACTTCAATCTTTCATTATCTTTTTTTTTATTTTATTACTTTGATTATCAGATGTTACACAATGTTAAAATCTTGAATCGTATTTTACCCTTTAGGTTTAAATTGGCGGTACTGATTATAATAATTAAACCGTGGATTTTCATGCATTTATGAGAGAATTAAAAGTGTAGAAATTCACAGAGCGCATAGAATGCACAAGGATGTGCTAAATATCTAAAGTGGAGAACTTTTAGTAAATTAAGAAAATTTCCACGCTCTTTCTTTAGATTTATTTGTAAAATTGCATGAAAATCCGCAGTCTAGTAATAATATTTACGAGTGATAGCGTCTAACAATAAGTTAATACATAAATGTGTTTTGTGATTTATCGCTATTAATTAATATAAACTTTTTGTTTCAGTTACTGCAAATCATCCACCTCAAAGACCATGGATACCATTGACAAGACCAAATAGGACGAGACCAACGTGTAAGTCATATAAATATATTACGTTTATTATGAAAATTGATCTGCGAAATAAGAATAATTTCTTTATACAAAACTTGATTATTTCTATCAGAGTGTGATTTATTCAAGGTATCAAATGCTAATTTTCTTTTTGCACGTACACATTTGCAACGTTTGCATCCACAAAATCAACAGTGATAAGAATCACAAATTTAAGTTTAATTAACTTAAATCGGTAAATAAATAAGTAAAAACAACAGGCAAGCTTGTAATTGAAATAAAGCAATTGTTAATTTTTATCGTACGTGAAAATATTTACTTCGTAACGCAATGAACAAAGTAATTTTTCGTTATAATGTTTATACGTACATGCTACTTGACACTAATGACTCGAGTTAAAGGAAAGCTCTTTTGATTCAATACGCAGTTGGAGAGTGAAAATTATAAAATTGTTTAAAAAGAGGCGTATTGCAAAGAATAAAACCGGGTAGTGGTCAAAGTAACGTAGTTTAATCCAACGACGGACACCTTGACCGTCAATCAACATCGAAGTATCCACAGTATCAGTGAGTTTCGTAGCCTCAAAATGTCGCGGTGTACTGCTGATTGCCATATCACACCGCACCCCACAGATTTATAGCGAGCATTGCGCTGGCATACGGTATCGTGAAAGAGCTAGAGAAACCTAGTGTCAGATGAAACACAGAGAGGCGAGGCATAAACGTACGTTCTACCAACGCGTTATTAATGCTATCGCTTCCAGCTGACCATAATCGTGGCCAGCTAAAAGGAATTCATTGTTGCTTTGGCTACAAAACAAACGAAATAAATCGTTATTGTCGTTATTTGTTAATTAAAATAAATAATTGTGTCATTTCTTTTTCAATGATCTGATTTATTCGGGAACTTTATGGCACAGTCGCTATGGGGACTCGTCGCTATTTTCGAAGTTAAAACTTACTGAAGGGTCGAAGGTTAAATATTTAGTAAAACGTGCAGAGTTGACAAATTATGTCAACGATCTGTCACGATCTTGAGGCAATGCATTGTCCATTTAAATGAGTTAATCGGCAGTTTACTTGCTAGTTTGCTTTAACGAATTATAAAGCAATAATATTTTAATTAATAAATATTATTATTAATAGATAATACTATATATTATATATTATTATATATTATTATTAATAAATAATAATATTTTAATAATTTCAATTATAGCAAGATGTAAGAAAATTAACAGTAGAAGAATGTTCGACTATCGTAATCACAGAAACGAAAACACAGACCCTTTTAATGGAACTGACTGTCCAATTATTTAATAACTATTTATAGTTTAATTATTTACAGTGTATTTTCGAATTTGTAACTGTTACTATACCGTCATTTCATCGAAAATTCACTCGACACAGTTAAAAACCATGTATCAATTGGATCTTGGAATATCTCGCGACTCCTCTTTTCCTTTCCTTCATCTTGGTCTCGAAACGCGTGGAATTATTTGAAATTTTGTTGATTCGTGATAAGACGGTACGCGCAACAACGCGGAATGCTACTAACGACTATGCCGGCCGTGCAAATTACTTCTTGCACATCTCGTGACGACCCTGACAATCATTATGAACGACGCACGGACGGTTCTGCTGAATGTATTCTTTGGAAGACAGCAATTACGCGTCATTATCATTCCCACGTTTATAACGACACAATTAGACTTCTTCTTAGTGCCGTGTCATTACTGCGATCACTTTCATTGTTGTTCGCAATCATTTTCATATATATATATATATATATTACGTGACCGAATGGCGAAAAGTTGGATTTACTCTCGTCTCGAGGAAATTATTTTTTTCTATAAATATAAAACTTTCTCCAAGCTTTGCATTACTATCGTGTTCCCTAATTTGTGCACGATATTGCTTCAGTACTACTTGGTTTTCCAGTAAATGAATTAATCTTGACCTCCGACGTTATTAATTAATTAATGCGTTCCCATCTGATTGCTAAAAATTGAATTTATTTTTATCTCGGGAAATTATTCTCTTCTAAAAATATAAAATTATTCCAAGATTCGTGTTACTATTGAGTTTCCTAATTTACGCGCAACATGCAAAATGTCAATCATAACTTTCGACTAATATTATCGGAAATAAACAGAAATTATCCAGACGTTAAAGTTAAAAAGTCTTTGGTTATTAAAATACTGCTGAACAAAGTTGATAAATATTTCTATAGAGAAATATTTCTTTCGCGTACTGACGATATTTTATTAAATGTCCAATTTGTATAGATTTATTATGAATTATTAATTATTATATTTCCTTTTTTTCAATAAGTTACGAACATGATTTACATCTGTCGATAATTATCGTTCTGTTTGAATAAATCGAAGAAAGATTATTTCGCGAAAGGAATTTATAACGTTGCGAGTTAATAATGATTATCGAGAAATGAAAAATTACTTGTATACGTAATAGTAAAATTATTTCGAATAGAGTTTCATTTTAATTTCTTTTTAATTAAATTAGTTGAATTAATTAATTTAAGTTTTAAGTTTAATTAAACGACAGGGTCGTTTGCTAGTGGAATTTGATTTTTATCTGTTTGTTTATTGAGACAATCGGGATCTTCGGAGAAAGACGATTTATTTTGCAGATTAAATTGTAAAATCAGTTTTCTAAAACAAAAAACAAAAGGAAATAATGATGTTTCATAATTCAAATTTATAAAACGGACACTTTTTCTTATTTTTCTTTGCAGAATAAGACAATAATTTCCAAAATGAATAAAACCATTAATAAATGAAAGAAATACACTAAATTAATTAAAAATCTTAAAAATTAATTAATTAAAAAACTTTGCATACTATTTTATAGAAACCACAGTGTCACACTATTCTAATCGTGTCACAGCCTTTTTAACCATTTTCTTTTTAACAAATGATTAATGTTTCATCTATATTATTCGAAAGAAAGGGAAAATTAGTAGAATATTTTATCAGCTGCTATTTCAATCATAATGATACGCATTCCTAATGTTACGAAACAGCTGTTTACTCAAGGCCAAGAAATTCTATCGAAATACTATCTAATATACGTATCTATCTAATCTACGTATGCATATTATGATCTCACGTATCAATTTATACGACGTGCATGCATATTAATAATAAATGTACGCTTATATATTTCACCGATCGAGCGTTTGTCTTGATTGAATAACGACCTCATTAACGATGGAATTCATGCCCGACGTTTTTGATTTATTATTCCGCTTAATCTTGATCTGTGTGTTTACTTAGATTCCACTTGCACTGTTAGAAGATCAGATGGATATTAAACTCTCCTCGACGGTTCTTTTAATAACATTGGTTGCCTCTTGCCAGGCGAAGGTAAATTAAGTAACCTGTTCGGATTTCCTCGGACTGGTTTGACGACTGTTGAGGCAGGTCGTGGCATCGATGACCTCGGAAATGCCGTTTCTAACCATGAATGAAGGTGGAAGCAAACACTTTCAATAGTTTACTTTCTTTACGACTCGCGTCAAGGAACAAACCATTCATTGAATATGAGATGCAACTAATGTCGGCAATTTATTAACGAACATGCCATACTCGAAGGATGCATAATCAATTAATAACGACTGATGAGCATGCAGTTGTTAAGTAGATGATTTTAATTAAGCAACTGTCAAATAGATAATTTCTCGTGTATCGATGAAAATATCCTCAACACTTGCAATCACATCTTATTATTTAAAATTATTAAAACTGTAGATTTTATAATTTTAGATTACGTAAAATTTTGGAGTTACAAAAATGTATACAATATACAGGAAATATATATAAAATATTCGAAGTATGATATTAATATTATTTACATGTTGGTAAATAATTTTTTCATCTACTTTCTTAACGATCTTTGTAAAACTATAAAATTACTGATGTTTAAGATTTAAGATCCAGTGCCTTCAATAAACAATACATATTATGGCTCTGGCATGTTACTGTTTATATTATGTGCCTCACGTTATTTTATATTCTACGTTTAAAAAATTAAACTGAAATAACGAAATATGAAAAAAATTACAATTGGCAACAAAGATTTTGAAAATTATATTTTACGTGTACTTAATAATAAGAACTTGCAACTTATTGATTTCCACAGATAGAAATGAAAATTGACCAAAAAATTTCCATATTGTGGAAAGTTATGGAATGTAAAAGAAAATAAAAAATATACCTAAATTTTCAAACTCTTTTAAATTTGATTTCTTATTATGATTCAACTGTAATGAAATCAACTCGACAAACAGACTATACCGGAGTATATGAATAACAAAATTTTCTGCATGATAATACCGCACTCGGTCCAAATTATTCTGCAATCCAATTTTACACATAATACGTACATCACGCCGTTCAACAGACCATCCGACACTTGCCACGAAATGACTTTTATCGTGCAGGGTACTGAAATTCAAACGCTAATTGAACGCGTCGGTAATATGTCTAGGTCGAATCGACGAAATTTTACACTCAACTGCATAAATCGAATTTTGTTACTGACTAGCCGAGTTTGCACTGTTTCACATGTTGCGTTCAATGCACTCAATCAGTATAAAGTAACGAGCAAATAGAGTATTCGCGAAACAGCTGTTGAATTTATATGAAAGTAAAAATGAAATTTCTGAGGAACCTGTCTAATAAGAAAAAAAAAAAAAAAATTCGACTTCAAATGTACATTGTGCAAATTGCATAATAGTAGAATTACTGGCCTCCATTTTGTATTTAAATTCGTTACATATGATCATGATTAAAGAAACATGATAAAAATAAATAGAGATATAACACTGCTTTGATTTCTATAAAAGACAATTTATGTCAAAACTTATGTTTTTGTAGTAAATGTAAAAATGAAATAAATATGAAATTCATCAAAATGGTTAGAATTTAGAATTTCTAATATAATTAAATAAAATTATCTGTAACTTTTTAATAGAATCGTTTAGAACTTCTTAACTTTTAACTTCTAACATTTCCTGTGTGAGAATTATCGTGTTATTTAAATTTGTCGAATTGGTTTTTCCAAATATTGTTTTCTTTGCCAAATATTGTTTTTTTTTTTGTGACATTTTGACTTTCTTTTGCGATACATTTTCAATTGAACTGTCTCGGGAGATTGAGAACACTTAAAAACATTGAAATCTTTGAAATACGAAATACTATTGTACCTCTTGCGCTAGTAACTTGTTCACGGACCATAACGAGTGACCAAACCGTATACAAGAAATTCGTCTTCCTTTTTGAATTCATCGGTACATCACTGGACAGAAATGACTAAGAAGTAACAAATTTATCATTTGTTTTGCCTGGGATATATTTCAATGTACATAGAACTGAGAAAATATTGCAATTTTGGGCCAAATATTCTTGACGTCATTCCAGCGCAACAGGTTAAATCACGTGGAAAAAAGTAAAATTAACTTCACTTCAAATGTTTCGAGACAAAAAAATTCGACTTCAAATGTTTCCTGAATACTTTCAAACACTGTACTTGTCCGATCGAACGCTTCACGCCACGAGTGGTATAACGTTACAGCGCGAAGAGAAGAAACATCCGCTTCTTTAGCCTTCTTTAACTGTACACTCCGTTAACATTATACGTCCGTATATATTCTTAGTAAAACGCCGAAGACCTAAACCTACTGTTCAATAAGGGATGTTGTAAAGTACGAACGAGCGTACGAGTGAACGCGACCGGTAAGACCAGATGCACTTAACACGAATTCTCTTCGTTGGGCTGGCAGGCGCTTTAAATCTTGAAGATACATAGTTTATTACGGCGCGCACTTTTCTCGGGAACAAACCGGCCGCAATTGTGGCACGGTACGAAATAGATCGAAAGGTGCAACGCGCCGGAATAATAAAGCAGCCTTTCTAAATCTTCCTTCCTGGTCTGGTAATCCGCTTGCACGGAATCAAATGCAACGAACACCAACGGCGAAGAAAGTTTAGCTCGTAATCGCTCGAACCTTGTTCCGCTAGAGCAAAGCTGGAAGAAGCTGGTCGAGTTATCCATTACGGATAATTGCGTACGGTGTGCTAGGGCCTGTTTGTCTGCTGGAAAAGGTGGCAGGGATCCCTGTGTATTCAAACAGAGTGCTGTTTTCAATTCTTAAACCCTTGTAGCGCCCCGAACAATGATACATCAGCCACTCTAATTTATTCTCCCTTTATTTACATGTTACTTCTCGAATTTTCTAAATATCGTCTTTCACGGGGAATTTTTATACTTTTTTCTGTTCTCAAAACGTTAACAAAACTTGACTTGGTATTTTTTTACTCAAGTACGTAATATCGTGAATATATAATACTTATGTCGTATTAGTATGTCTGTTACACGATTTTTGGCTGTTGGAAATATATTAACCCATTTGTATCGAGATTTAAATTTCATTTTAGATATTTACTATTTTCTATGAATATCAGCTAATTACTGTGATTTAAATTTTCTAGTAATATCAGCTAATTACATATCGCACAAAATAATTGATTTTTGAACTAGATATTATAAAGGAAAAATGAATTCAACGTCTCACTTGTAGACAAAAAGTACACGGTAATATAACTAAAATATTTCGCAAAAATACCAATCGAGCAACCGTGATGTAATATTCAACAACTACCACAGTATAATTTACGAACAAATGTTGAAACTCTGGCAGACAAATGAGAAGTACCAACGCGAAATTCAGAGCCGTTGTACATTTGTCACTGGCGACCCAATCGTAGGTCAAAAAAATCCGGCGATCAAATTCGATGACCAAAATTCGTTATGGCTCCTTGGTGCTCGCGTGGTCGTTGACAACTTGCAACGTAGTATAGAAGATCCCATATATTTTCTTGGATCCAGTGGTCGCCGAAGAATGATCGACAGCTCTAAGAAGCTATAATGAGCTTTGGTCGTTCGAACGTGATCGTCGTGTTTTTGGTTTCTTGTCAATCAGGTTGTTTACAAATTGGTAGACAACGTGTACGAATAGTGCGCTCTTAGGTGAAATTATTACAATGAAAAAACGAGAAATTAATAAATTATTTAAAGGACAGGGAACGTTTATACGTAATGGAGATCATTATGTCGCATATTAGTGAATTATCAGAAAATCAAATTGAACACTTTTACGTATATACGTATATATTGTGATTCATAACCACTAATACATTGTGTTAGCACGTAGCGCTTACAGTATGGTACAATAACTGCTCTATAACCGATAATTCTGCATCAATTAATAATATTATGAAACACTTTATAATAATTATGCACGAAATATCAAACAACCTGAAGAAGAGACTCTCTTCAGTGCAGTGTGGGTCATCGATGACACAAAATTTTTAAATAGATAGTGTGTAATAATGCATATATAAATAAATAGCATAATAATATAAATATCATTGCAATTTTATTCTCAAGCACCGAAATTGTTTTTTTATTAATGACTTTTAATAATAAAATAAACGATACCCAAAAAACCTTCACTATACTACTCAGAATGATGATTTTGGCAACATATCAAGATTGGAGAGTGGTATCTTTTTGTAAATATTTACTTTCTAATATCATAAAAAAGTATTTAAGGTAATAAACAATAATTGTATACATGCATTGAAATTTTGATAGAAAAATCTTTTTAGTTATCTTCCGTAAAAAAAATTAATATTATTCAATATTATGATCAGTTTTAATTAATAGTATTTTAGTTTATAAAAAATATTATTTGATACAAACCATCTCTTACAATCTAAATTCAATTCGAACGAATTTTGAGGTTGACAATTCTTATCTTTAGAACACTGTTAATGTGGATTATTTTTCAGTATTCTGTACAATTTGAATTCAATTTGAATAAATTTGAAAATACAGTATTAATTGATGTACGGTCTATCTTTTATTGTTAGCGTTTAATTCTCTTTAAATGTAAAACATTAGCTCATATTAATTATTTTTATTATCTTATATAATCTAAATTCTATTTTTAATACAGATTTTTATGGTACATAATTTAAGTGCTATTTGATACGTTTCACTTTTTAATATCTCATACAATCTGAATTCAATTCGAACGAATTTGGAAGTTGATGTCATATATATCACAGTGATGAATAATTTAAAAAATTTGTTAAAATGTAAAATGATTCACAGGGATTTTCGTATTCAATATTTCGAATAATGTATGTTCTCCAAGGAGTATAAGTTAGTTTTGTTTCTGTTCCAGGTATATTCACAGTGATGTGTTATAATGTATTGTGTGACAAGTACGCAACTCGACAAATGTACGGTTATTGTCCAAGTTGGGCGCTTGATTGGGAATATCGGAAAAAAGGGATCCTCGACGAGATACGACATTATGCCGCGGACATTATTAGCTTGCAGGAGGTCGAAACGGACCAATTCTACAATTTCTTCCTGCCAGAGCTGAAACACGATGGTTACGACGGAATCTTCTCTCCGAAATCTCGGGCGAAGACAATGGCGGAGAATGATCGTAAATACGTTGATGGCTGCGCTATATTTTATAGGACAGCAAAGTAAGTGCAACATACTTGGAAATCCACTTTATCCATTTTTGTGCAACGTTGCTCATAAGTGTTAGGAATGCTTGTGGAAAGTCAAGTAGATTTGAAAAATGTCTCTGAGAAAATTATACGTACACTGGTATCAGGATTGAACAAATTGTTTCATTTGAAATAAAGATAAAAAAATAACATCTCCAATAATTTATTAGTTTTGTTTTTAAACTAACACAGGGAAAGTAGCTATTTCTTGCCTAAATCAAATAAATCATCGTCACAATGTGATGTTAAAATCTCTGTCACACGAATTGACATCGTTAATTCACACTTACCTTTTATCAATAGCCAATTTGATGTGGTTTGACTAGAGTCAATTGTCAATCTGTCCAATAAGTGTGGTATAAATATAAATCTGTAATATAATTAGGTTTGGAGATTTTTAGATTATTGGACGAATTTTGGAATATAAATCGAGACTAAATTCCGAATTTTCTTACAAAAAAAAAATACTTGCCTTCCTGATATTAAATCGTAAATTTTCTTTTAAGAAAATACACATTAGGATTTCCAAGAAAATTTTGGATAAACATAGTACGTGATTCTAACAGCCCACATTGAATTAAAACTCTTATCAATTATTTTCTATCCAACATCTCTGAATCTTCAATGATCGCTAATACTAATTCTATGGCATTCTGAATATTCACAGTTGTGTAATTAATAATTTCTGTCTAAATGCGCTTTTATATATCTGACATATGTATGTACGTACACATGCATTATGCGAAATAGTTGCCCCATGATATGCATAAATTCGAATATATTTCATTATCTTTACAGTTATCTAATTAGCAAAACATAAGATGGATACTTTATCTTCGTTGCATAATAAATCATATTACACACAAAATATAATTAGCTTTATAGCAACTGTAGTGCACACTTATAGCACAATAGAAACCTCCTGATCTGGTGTCTATTATTCTTCTATTATTTATATACTACGACAATTTATCGCTAGTGGCAATCTATTTCATTATTTGTATTTGTTCATTTAAATCCTTTAAGACGAAATAACCAAACATATTACATGTTTTTCATTTTGTATTTTTCAAAATAACATTATCATTCTGTAAATTAACAAATGTAACAATAAGCAGATGTTTAACAATATTTTTGCAATTATTTTATTATAGTTATAGTAATTTTTTTTGTAAAATATAATGTTTGCTTAATCTTTTTGAACATTAGGCATTTTACAACTCGCATTGTATTATGAAACAATCAAACTGCATTCTCACAATTCAAACCACGGGCTATTGTATCTACTTTCAACGATACAAAATTATATTACATTATATTACATTTACATTATATATGGTAATAGAAATAATAACACATATTGTATTCATAAAGTATGACAAACAAATAGCTTCATACATTGAAGAAAAGAGGAAGACGAACTTTGAAATGAAATTAAGTAGGTCTTTACCTACACTCTGTAATCGATTTTTATTTTACATTCATTAGCATTAACAACGATATAACTTAAACATAAGATACTTTGAAATATTCAATATTCCTTGGTCTTTGGTCAGACTTTCATCAGCAAAATTGTCTTAGACGAAGACATTTTTATTCTCTTATGCATTGAGTGGCACTTATTAACAAGCTATATATTGCATCATCATTGAACGGGAAGAAAGTACGAAGAGTTGATGAATCCCAAGTGACATTAAATCTGAAACGGCTATGGTATAGTCAGCCTCCTTAATTATCTTCACTGGGACTTCATAGAAGCCGCGGTGGTGGAGCCAGCTGTATTAGTTGCATCGCAGGGTCAGTATGCACTAACTCTGTGAAGCTCATTCTAAGTTTTGTAACCGAAGACTGAAAGCAACAGGGGAGAGAGTGGTGGAAATATTAGATATCTGCGCTCGCATCTCAGGGGATAACAAGATACGAGACAGAAATGGTCTGGTGCACAAATGGGCTCTGTTAACGGCTAACGTGCAACGAAAGGTACTACATCCCCAGTGTGGACTGTAAGAGCGTAGTTTCTTTAAAGGCCGATGCAACCGTTGCGTCTGTCAGCCACTTTATACACTTAATTCGCCGCTCGGCCGTAAAATCCCAACCGCATAATGAATGCGATGCCGATGTAAGACTAACAACCTAATCTTTGCAAGGACGAAAGACCACCGTTATTTAACGAGTTCGTACTTCCTTCCTGATGTCGCAAACTATTCTATTTCAAACAACCTTGGTACATCTTCCCTATTACATTACAAGAATCGCATCATTTTTACATATTATATCAATTTCGAGATATACAATATGTTCTTGGATCTAGAATAACAGCTTGAATCATGATGTATGTATATTTTTTTTCTTTCTTTTTTTTTTTTTACATTACTCGTTACTCGTTATACACTATCATTCATGAGCATTGCGCGCACAGACATTCTGATCGATTTATAGTGGTTTTACGTTACTAGAATCTCAATCTCTCTTGTACATAATAATTTCTTCATTTATACATTTATTTTTCAAAGGCATCGTATCATTTTTACTGAAAACAGATTGTATCAGATCTCTATTTACTTTTATTAATTGTTACTTCTATAATTTTGTTAATAAATAAAATGTTTTGTTAATAAATAGCCCGCTTAACTAACAAGTTAAATTCAATGAAATAATAATTAAATACCAATATACAAATAATAATTGGAAATAATTAAGTAAATAAATAATTGCAGTTGTGTATTAAAAGATATGTATATTTTACTATTTGCTGTTTAGTTATTCTAGCAAATTATTATTACTACAATTTTTCTCGTAATCCATGTAGAACGATTAAAATGATCAAAATGATATATATTTTATATGCACACAGATAAACTCTTATGATTTAGTGTTACTAAAAAGATTTTGCCGTTAAAATTTTAACGATTTTGTCAAGTTCCAATGAAGCAAAATCAATTTAAGCATCTAAATCTAATTCCATTCAGATATTAAAAATAAAGAAAATGTGCAGAGATATATATCTGTATAATTTCCTTTACATTTATTTTATATTCGTTTGTTCTCATTATGCTATTTATAATTGTTCGAATAAACAATCTTGAATGTTGTTCCTTTATTAAATACCCGTTTTGCAAAAAATATATAGATAGATGTATACCTTTCGATATCTCTGGGTAACGTTGCTTTCATCTTGTTTAGAGGTTCTAGTAAGGATGTAAACGGAATGATAGCCTGTAATGACATTTCAGCGAAGAATATATACTTTCCAACTATACGTGCTACACATAACAGAAAGAGAAATCTGTATTCTACATGGATTACGTGATTCGCCTTCTTATAAGTTTATCGGCGAAAATATCGCGTAGCTGTCCTGTGCATCCAGGCTCCAAAGTTTCTTTTCACTGAGAATGAAATTGAGTTTCACTAATCGCATCTAGATATTTTATAGAGACAAATTAACAAGAAAAATGATTACTCCGATCGCGGTGTTATTGTATGGCACGACGAAACATTGTGACATTAATCTTCGTATTGAATTCATTTGTACGAAGCAACGTAGAATTGATGAAATAATGAAATATATTCACAGTTATTAATGCATTTACACAACTACATTACACAATGGTAATGTACAAATTTATTTTTCCTCGATCAATTATGCGTTCCGTGATATTATACGTATAATAAGTGAAAAAAAATTTATTACACATATTAAGTGAAATAAAATTTTGATATACACATAGATGAAAATAAACGCGTCCTGTGCACGCGTATAAAACGTTGACATAAAATGTATTGTAATTCATAATGTATAAATATATGCAATGTATTATTATATAGTGTATTGTATAATATATCCGTAATTCATGGAAATTATATTTGAAATTGAAACATAATTTCGCGTGGCACGTCTGTTTAATGGATTTATTCCTGTTGCTTTTTTTATAGATTTACCTTAATAAAGGAGCATTTAGTCGAATTTAACCAATTGGCAATGGCAAACGCAGAAGGTTCTGACAACATGTTGAATCGAGTAATGCCAAAGGATAATATTGGATTAGCTGCCCTGCTTAGGACCAAGGAGGCTGCTTGGGATAACGGTGAGTTAACTTTGTTCAAATTTAAATTCACTTAGATTTATTGTTAGATAAATAATAATTAATATGGGTCAAAATTGTACGAAATATAATTATATAATATTATACTAATTTGATTGCTACATAATTCTACTGACCATTAATATTTGAACACAGAGCACTGTAAATACATATAAAATGTCTAAGCTAATGGGATTACGTAAATGTCTTATTTGGTGTTATATCAAAAAATGGTTCAGAACAAATACATATAATGATAGAAGAATTTGTTCTCAAAATTACTAATTCTTTGCAAGATATCATCGATCTGTTTTTAACAGAAACCCTATAATTTTATTATACTTCAATCAATACCATTTTTTGCTAAATTAAGCATCGTTATAAACGAGCAATATATTATATATTTCACATAAATAAATATAGATTTCTGGCGATACAACCAGAAAAAGGATGATTCTACATGAAAAAATAAATTGGAACTCTAAATTAAATATCATTCTCAACAAAAAATATAACTATACAGATTTTTGGTGTAACTAAATATAATAGTCTTATAGAAATATTAGTCATGTTTATGATTTGGTGTACAATAAGAAAGAATGTGATTCTACGAAAAAGTAAGAACAAAAAGTAATAAAGTTTTTCTGTTTAATACCTTGTCAAAAGAAAGAAATAAAACTTGAACGTATTTAATTAAGAATTAATTTGATACACTTGGTATGCTTGATGAATTTTCAGATTTAATTTTCTTAGAAGCAAAGCGTAATGTGAAAAAAATTTTACTGTACAGCCTTTACTTACTTTTGCACATAAACTATCGGTTATTTATTATTGTCCAGTCTGGAATTTTCTCAAAATGTTAAGTCAAAAAATGCTAGTCTCTTTTCCGATTTATTTTTGCATTGAGTATCACCGCCTGCTCGGTTGTACCACGTTTGCGAAACTATCTGTGTGAACGAACCTGTAAGTCACTGTAACTACATTTAATACAATTACAAGATCATTCACTCGAATGGATCGGATGTGCACATTAAAAATCAAGTGACATTTGATCAGGATATAGAGATGTTCGAACCAATCAACAAAGCACACTGGTAGACATGTTTGATACCACAGCAATTGCTTAATTAATTGCGAGTCATGCCTGCGCTAGCATAAATCGAACAGCATGCTTTGAAGCGCCTGAAGAAGATGAAGATACATGAGCAGCTTTATAATTCATGACATAGGGGTTCCAGACTGCCAATCTCTGGTAGTCATCTACCAAACATGTCACACGACCCACCTTTTTTCACTAGCGTATTAACTCTTGTATGTAAGAAGTGTGAAATATAACTACGTGCCACATGTCCTGCTAGAGAACTTATCTCCTGTGTCTAACTCGGATATTTCCTTCTCTTTTTATCACGTTCACTTCTCTTGACACACTACCGTGTGTCATTGATCAGTGATCTGAATTCTATTCCTATGCGAAATCGACGTAGCATGTCTCAACAGAATTTATTAAAAATATTGGACAAAAGAATGAGTAAAAACCAGTGGATATGTAAGACGATATTTACGATACTTTATTTAAGGGATTAATTAATGATCTTGCCTCTCCATTCTTTCTACAAAAATTTCAGAAATGAAGCAGTAAATACTATTGCTGTAAAAATATGATTTATCATGATTTATTATCTCAATAAGAATGCGTTGAAATATTATAATTCCAAAGTGAAACGTTACAAATACGTCAAATTCAAAAGTAAAATACACAAAGTTATTATAAAACACACAATAATTATAATTATAATTATACCTGATGTTTTATATGTCGTAAACTGTTCGCATAATACACGACCGCATTTATATGCACGAGAATCTCTTCCTCTTAGAATCCATTCCTTATTCTTAATCTTTAATCCGCATTACTACCTTATAAATTTGTGAGTTATCGCAGAGAACAAGACATTCAAGATTTTAGGACTCATGTCAGTATGTTAATATTAATTCATTGAACAAATTCACTACCTGTTTCTTCAAACTATATACAAAACCAGCAGAGAAACTATACGTATAAAGAAATATTATATATGCTTCAGATTTAAATAATACGTTGACTGCATTTCTAGAAATATAATTTTAGAAAACTACTTCACTTAAAATAAAGTTATGTTTTGAATGATGTGCAAACACCCGTGATGGTTGCGTCTAAATGCAAATTAAAAAGAGCTTATTCAAATTCAATCCCGCACGAAAATGAAATAGAAACGTTTATACTATTCCACTGTTATAAAATATTAACGTAGTCTCCTACCCCACGTCATAAAAATAAGATCTTATTCATGAATGGAGCAGTACATTAGATTTAGATGATTACTTGTAACCAAACCGATTCGCTTTACACAAAGAATAAATAAAGTGCATCATGTAATCAACACTATTATCATAAATACTTGATAAAATATTTGGTGATGTGATCAATTTTATCATTTTCCATAACATCCATGGAAAATACAAATGGAAATAACAAGTGACAAGATACTGTCTGCAAGCAAAATATACAATTGTGCCTCATCTATCCCTTTTACCAACTTGACATATTTTTGTAACAAATATCTATGCTTGAGAATATATCTATACCTTAAAGTAAGTTATATACAATTGAATAAAAATTTAGTCTATTTGCTGTTGGTAAAAGAATTTGCAAATTTAATTTATCTTCTAGTTATAAATAATTTTAGTAGTTAATTAGTAGTAGTTAGTACTTAATTAATTTTTTTAGCTGTAGGTATCAGTTTGACACTAAAAGACACTTCCTTTTAATTTAAATAAATAACATTTGATAAAAATTATGGTATCCAAATTTAAGGTTTTTTAATATTAATTGAATCGATATACAGATTAGATTTTTTTTTTTCATTAATAATTTGAAATAATGTTGACCCGTTTGTTAACTTTGTCACATATTTCAAATTGCGCCATCACGTAGCACCCGAAGGAACTAATAGACAGTTATTCCCTGTTAACTTCTGTTTGCATGTGTCAACTATAAAAGAAGGAATTAACATAAATTCGAGTTTTGAAAAAAGATATAAATTGACTGTAGAAAACACTGTAGAAACTATTTGAGAAATGTCTGGTTATACTGGACAAGAGAATTATTGGGGACAACCTCCTCAAGGCCATTATAACTTTGATTCCTCTGGTTTTGGTCAACCTAACCAACAATTCGAATTCCAAACATACAATGATCAACAATCTGGAGATTATTCTGCTTACACGCAAAAAAGTTATCTCGATCCTACTCAAAGTGCATTTACTACTGGTATGTATGGTCATATTAAAAAGGACAATTGTAACAATCATAGAGAAATTCATATTTTACATTACTTTAGGTAATTTTATTATGTTCCATACAAAAATTTCAGGCTCTGCAGGATTTGTTGATGAAGAAGAGGAACCACCACTCTTAGAAGAATTGGGAATTGATCCAGATCGAATATTACAAAAAACATTAGCTGTATTAAATCCATTTCATAGGAAAGGACAAATAGACGATGCAAATTATTTACTTCAGGATTCAGACCTAGCTGGGCCAGTAGCATTTTGTTTAATGCTTGCCGCGTTTCTGTTGGTAGCTGGTTCAAAAGCACATTTTGGCTATGTTTATGGTTTAGCTGTAACATCATGCATTTTGATGTACATTCTACAGTCATTAATGAGCAGTTCCAGTAATATTACATTATCTTCAGTAGCATCTGTATTAGGTTATTGCTTATTACCCGTCGTAGTTCTTGCTGGTTTAAGTATTTTTACAACTTTGAGAGGCCCAGCTGGCTTAGTTTTTGCCATGTTTGCGGTTGCTTGGTCAACATTATCAGCATCTAGACTCCTTACAACTATGTCAGGAGAAGAAAATCAGCGGCTTCTTCTTGCATATCCTTGTGCTCTTCTTTATGGTGTTTTCACATTAATGGTAATATTTTAGCAAAATATATGTATATGTATATCTGCAACCTCTTCATGTAAAAGGACTCGTTATTAAATATTTAATGTAATATAATATGTTTGTGTAGAATTACACAATCTCATTCATACATCATCATCAGTTACAAATAGTGATCAATACATTACTGAAAAAGAATATTGTTACTTAAACTATCATTTTTTGAAAATATATTAATATAACATAAATTTATATATCTTAACAATGTAATTTATACAATTGTACGATAGGTTTTTGGAATATATTAATATAAATTATTCAATTATTTTATAAGTTTAAAATAAAGTATATAATAACCAACTATTGTTCTTGTTTTTTGTCACTGTAATATATAGCATTGTATATACATTATTCTGTCATTTCTATCATTTTATTATCTTTATGTATGATTTTAATAAAATTGAAGTATAATATATAAAACTACAAACTATATATAAAACTACAAAAGTAAATAAATGGATTAAATACATATCTGAGAAAAAAGGCATACATATAAACAAAATTAATATGATTATTATGGCATAATAAATGTAATTTTTTTTTCTCAATACAAATAATTTTAATAGGAAGAAATAGGCCAACTAAAGAAAAAAGGCAAGATTATAAAGAAAGTATTAAAAAGAAGAGAAGAAATGCAAAAGCAAAAATAGTGGAATGAAACAAGAAATTAGATTTAACACGAATCTAAAAAAACCAGATGAGCTAGTAAGTTACTTAAGAAAGGAAAGGATGGGAGATAAACAGAGAATAATAACAAGAAGCCTAGAAAATGAAAACAAATTCTGATTAGGAGAAAAAAAAAAAAGAAATGCACACTATCTAACGAACGGAAACATAGCTTGAAACATTGGAGGGAAATGAATATAGTAGAGTGGAGGAGTCTTAAAAGAGAAAACGAAGAGGAAAATGGTGGAACAACTAAGAAAAGCGAAGAAAAAGAAACAGAGATAATTTAGCATTAGTATAAATTAGATAAGAAATGCTGATGTAGGTAGTTTAAGATAGTAATAAACACAAATAATTATAAGTAAATAAGCCAAAATGTATATGTTGTTATATGTATGTATATATGTGTACGGAAATGTAGAAACTTTATTAACCAAGGTATTAGCTATTAAGCTGAAATAAAGAAATCTTATAATTTTAATATGTACGTAATATAATTATTTTATAAAAATTATAGACGGAAAAATTGTGTGGGCGACAATGCACTAATGTAATGACAAAATGATTATGTATTGCTCGTGAAAGCATCACTTAAACTTGCGTCCAAAGACGAATATCTTGTTTTGAACACAATTTTTAAATTTTTAATAATTTTAAGCTTGTTTAAAATTTTAATAAATTGTAAATAATGAATAAATGAATATTTAATTAATTATAGCTAACTGGAAACAATTCTATATCCAAAAACTCTACATAATTACAAACATTTTTTAATATCCTCATTTATAAAACCATATTAACAACGTATTAAAATTTATTAAATTAATTATTATAGTTTAAAGATATTTACTGTCAGTTTTTCTTTAATCAATGAAATGTTAAATTATCGATGATAATTAATTAATGAAATGTTAAATTTTTTTCACTGGAAATAAAACAATACATGTACATATACGTATTTTATATTTTTCAGGCCTTCCATCTGATCCAGCACAAGTTCAACAACCAATTTTAGTTTGCACGGCTCATATTCATTGGGATCCAGAATTTTGCGATGTTAAATTAATACAGACAATGATGCTCAGTAATGAATTACGTTCCATTTTGGACCAAGCTGGCCAGTCTTTCAGACCTGGTCACAAGCCCGATTCTTCCAATGTTCAACTGTTACTTTGTGGTGATTTCAATTCCTTACCTGACTCTGGTAAAGTATATTATTATTTATATATTATTCTTAGTTTTACATGAAATTTTATGTGATATTCTCTTTAATTTGCCTCCTTAATTTGTTTATTATTCGTTCCTCTATTTTCTTATTAATCATCACTGGAACGCTGAAGATAACTAATTTGATTGTATTTTTTAATATTAAATAATATAATAATATTTATATCTTATATATTTTTGTCATTTATTTAAATATTTGTTTAGGTGTAATTGAATTTCTTACTTCGGGGCGAGTAGCGGCTGATCACCGTGATTTTAAAGACTTAGCTTATAAATCATGCTTACAAAAGATCTCTGGTTGCGATAAACCTAATGAATTCACTCATTCTTTTAAACTTGCATCTGCATATAGTGAAGATATCATGCCCTATACTAATTATACGTAAGTTTTGTTTATATTTTATGTTAATATTTTACTTCCATTTCTTAGAAAATGAAAGGTATCTACCTCTCTTCTTTCTTACAGATTCGAATTCAAAGGTATAATAGACTACATTTTCTACTCAAAACAAAGTATGGTACCATTAGGACTGTTAGGTCCTTTAAGTGCAGATTGGTTTAAAGAACATAAAGTAGTCGGTTGTCCACATCCACACGTTCCATCTGGTAAGATTATTTCAACAAAGAATAAAATGAAAAATAAAAATTCAGTCCCTCATATGTAAAAGATTTAGTAACATTTCTTTTGCAAAATGATATTAATAATATATAATGTTAATGATATGTTTTCTTTCAGATCATTTTCCTTTACTAGTGGAGCTTGAAATGACTCCAACAGTAGGAACAAGCAATGGATTGATCTCACGCAGGTAGCAACCGCTGCGATCTAGACCCAAGTAACTATAAGGGAATAATAAATGATAATAAGAAAAAAATCCCCATCACATTTTCTCTTACTTCTGGCTCTAGCAATATCACTCGCAGTCAACAGTTACTTCAATAGCGAATGTTATAAATACTCCATATTACCGCACATTCAACAAGTTATTAGATATTGATGAATAATTCTAATGACCAGGTGAAGGGAGGTGTGTTGTAATGCGTTTAGCCCATGTATAGTGTATTGCATTTTTAAGAACTAACTCTCCCATATTAAGAGTATTTTAACCTTTACTACCATTGTAATATGTAGATACCTATTTTCCTACAAAAAGATATTCCGATCAAGCCTCTGTGATATTCACATTAACAATTGGAACAACTCACACATATTTATTAACAAATTAGTATCTACTAGAAAATCCCTAATCTCTTCCTAAATGTCATTACAACATTCTCCAAGCCAACTTTTTGATAAGAATGCTGCCATCCAATGAGAAATTGTATTTTTAAAGAAAACAAAAACAAAAAATATGAAAACACACACTATACTGGGCTGTGCGAAGTGATTGGAGTTAACTTAACAATTTCAATGCAAGTACAAATCTGTTCTTATTGGCCACGTATATTGAGAATGATAATGTTATATAAGGAAATAGATAATATTGTAGCGAGTGTATTTGTAAGTATAATAATGTAATGATGTTCATCATTCATAGTATCCTGAAAATTAGTTGACATTCATTCATTAGATATTCAGTTCCAATTATTATTATAAATAACAACACTAATTTACTACTTGTTAATTCAGTTGGATATGATCCTAAATTGTACAGCAAAACTTTTTTTTAATTCTTATTTTTTACTGCAAATTTCTTCTTTGAATGAATATAATATTTACTTTTTTGATTTCTTTAAATTTTCAGTTAATATTATATTACAATTATATTAAATATGACGATTTTTGTAATATAAGTCAATAACAAAAACTAAATGACTTTTATTTGTCATGATTTATAAAAGTAAACAAATTTCTATTCATTTATTTCTCATATAACATATATATGTTTCTGTAAGAAAAATATGTACAATTTCATTTATTCCAATGTTTTACTGTATCATAATATATTTTATTGTTCTGTTTTGCATTAAAAATATATCTTTCTAATATCTTCTATATTTTATAAATATTTTATTAGATTTTAAATAATAATAAAAGCTCACGGTTGAATTAATTCGAAGAATTTTTCATATTAAAATGTTAAAAAATTAAAAATCATGATAAATTTAGAAATTTAGTATTTTTAATTAATCATTGATAACTATTATAAATATATAATATATATAACAAATTTCAAAATTTTTATATTTTTCTGATAATGTTAGCTTTTTAGTTAAAAACGATCTACTTTTATGTTTTATGTTGTTAAAAACAAAATATGTATACGAAGAGCAGTAATTTAAAGAAAAACCTTCAATTAGAGATTACTTAGATGTACCTAAATACCTAATAGCATTTATAACGACTAGTGTTCCTACACATTTTATAAACAAAACGGCACTATCAATATATTATATTTCATAACGATAACTATCAAATAGGCTTGTCTTTTATTCATATTTGACAAAAACAACAACTGAATTATACAAGTAGTAAACAATTAGTTTAATAAAGACATGTGTGTAGTAAATGTTGTATAAAGTAGGCAATTACAATATAGTTTTAATTACTGAAGATAGAAGTGGCAATCCCTCTTTGTATATGCATTCACAAATAAACACATGATAATTGATAAATTATCATTACTTAATTATCAGATACACACAAGGTATACTAGGATAATTATTCATACTTCCGGGTCAATTTTACTTCGTCTTGTTTAAAAAATTTTAAATTTAATTTATCTTAATATTGACGAAGTGGACGATATCTAATGCTAATACTGTTTAAAACTTTTTTTTACAGTATCGGTACTGTATTTTTGAATTTTGCATATTTTTTCTGTTTGATTAATATATTATCAACATTGTAATTTTTGGTAGTTGTCAAAACTTTTTTTAATGAAATAAAATATTCAAAAAGGATTATTAATCTTCAAATAGTATTGAATATTATCATAGTTAAAAACTTTTAATTTTAAAAACTGACATTTTTTATGTGAAATAAAGTTAATAATAAAATACTTCTTATATATTTTCAATAGAAAATTTTTCATACAAGTATAGCATTCAAAATATACTTTATTTCAAATAATTATTTTGCTATTTTAATATCTAACGAATAAATATATGGATATTTTTTTCAATTTTTATTTATAATTTTCAAAGTTACTTTCAAAAATACTTTAATCTTTGAATAAACAATTATATTTTGCTATAAAAATAATAAAACAAGGCAAAAGAACTAATAATTTATTTAAAATATTAGTGAAATAAATATGTCTTTTCTTTTGATAATGATAAAAGCATTAGATAACAATATGTGTTTTCATGCATTTTGGCTGACATAAAGCCTATGCCATAGTATTCAAAATAGCTTTCTTAATTAGAAGCTCGGAATGATTAATGATTAATATCACATTTTCTTGCTTAGAATCCATGTGTGTACTTTATTTGAAGTACTATGGTTCTCAGGACATATAAAATGTAAATTAGAAAATAAAACAAAAAGAAGAATATCAAAAAAGTAAATATAAATTATTAACTATCTGGCTTGTAACAACTATCAAATATATACAAATTATATCAATAATCAGAAATTTATGTAATTCAAATTAATATTTATCTTTGTTACACTATGTAATAAAACGAGGACCGCTGTTCTTCAATATAGTGACACTACTTTTGCTAATATGCATTCATATAAACTGTAATACAAAAGAAAAATTGTAAAAAGCAGCGACAATTTCATAATTTCTTGTTTTAAGAACATATAAATAAATTTTACTTGTTATAAAATAGAGGTAGCAGCACTCTTGCAAAAATTTTAAATATGTCTTAAACAGTTCGATGAATTCTTACAAAAATTTTGTAATTCACTTACATAATTAATATTCATATATAAAAATTTATAAATGTTATTCTAATACTATTAAACAAAATTTATATAATGATATGTTTCATACATTGGAAAAATATCAAAATTTTGTAAATAATTTTAAATATTGGAAAAATATCATATCGATGCTTAATAAATTTTGGCCATTAATATACTATATATATTTGTGTGTAAATGAAAGAAATCAAATTTAACTGTTTATAATTTAGATGAAACAGTATTATCCGTTGATACATGTGATAGCAAAAATGTATGACATTCATAATGAACACAGTCAATAAACATTCTAGAATCCATATTTTTCGATTAACAACATTCTTATTTAATAATATTTCATTTTAATATGTATAAAACAATTAATGTCAAGCAATGCTTCTTCTGTTATATTAAAACAAAAAATATACAACTCTAGTCAACTAGTGCTATATTTCAGATTTTTTAACAAAAACATCCTATATTTGTAAAATTGATTATTAATGAACGAATGATTATATAAGTATGACAATAAATGGAGTACTTAGATAGTATTAAAGAATCACTTAGGCAAACATTTATTTTTAATGAACAAGAATTTTATATTAATTAAACATATTAGTTCGTTTCAATTCATTTAATGATGTGAATCTGTAAAATTTTGTTTTGTATAATATTAAACTTTTTACTTTTAATATTAGTTTTACAGGAAAATATATATCAATGCTGAAAGAGATATTTTAAGACAAAATAGTTATTTGATATAAATGAAAGGCAATTGATTAATTTACAATATAATATATATTGTATATGTATTATATAAATATACTAATATAATATATTAGTTTATATATATATATGCATATTTTAATTATATCATTTTACATATACTTTTACATACATTCCATATTCTTATAAATGTAAACGGTCAAATAACAATTTTATTTTTAAATATGATATTTCATACTTTCATTAATAGTCATACAAAAATAAAATCTCCTACAAATCATAGATTTCTTGTAAAACGTGATAAATTTTTTAATAAAAAATAAAGATATACTAAATTCTTATAAATATTTAGAATTAATTGGAAAGATACTGATTGTGAATAATAAAATGATATATAATAATTGCGATATGAGAATTCATCGAACTGTATTTAAAAATATTTCTGTATTTCTTGTATATAATTTACATATAATATTGTCTTACTAGATTAATAAATCCGTTTAAAAATAAGTAAAACTTCAATGAATAATTTAAAAATTATTATGGATTTTTATAAGTATGTTAATTTTCAATCTTCTGAGCTTTTTCACACAATATATAGAAAATTCAACATTATTTTTAATTAGTTAGTAATAGGTAAATATTTTTATGTGATTAAAGATGTATTACTTGTCAGTCTTGTATGATGTGAACACGATGTTTCGTTTGAAATGTTTGATACATCTTCAATAGTTTGATCAAACATAGTAGTCAATGCCTTTACTTTTCTGTATTTTGTAATTTTGGGCATATTACATAAAATAAGGATATATACATAAATACAAAATGACACTATATACGCAATATTAATAGAATAATATTGCTTTTAAATTAAGTCAAACAATATAACAAAATATATAGATTTGAAACTACACTGTAATAGTGTCTAATAATTTATCAGAGCATAGATATATATATTTATTAATATATGCATACATAATATTATGTATAATATAATATATATTGCCATATATTTGATATTATATATGATATTTAAAAGTATGTTTGCATTTAGCAGTTATGCGGTACAATGTAACAAACGACACCAAAAGAACCATTTTTTAATGCAAGACATTTTAGTAATTATTTATTCATAAAAAATATTATTTTTTTTTAGTTTGTCGGACGTGATACTAGAATTCCTACTAATATTTTAATATTGAATAAATATTTTATAATCATTTGAATTGCAAAACAATATGGCTTATTAAGGTCAATATACCACAATTATAATTCACAATATAGTCATTTTTATATATACAATAATATTATATTAAGTAGAAATAATGCAATGATAGAACTAATGAACATAATTTTTTTAACATAATCCCAAAGATAATTTGATACAAATTACTCTATAATTTTGTTTCTAATTGCCTCATATATGTGATTTATTTCTTTGAACAAAGTGCAATATTAATTATATTCTATGTAGTATTGCGTAATAGTGTCGATTTTTGACTTCCATAAGTAAGAATAGAATTATATTAGAATATAATAAGGCAAGCACAGCACATTTCAGTCTGTACTTTTATAAGAACATGATGAAAAATTGTGAACATTGGAACATAATTCTTGCGTCCATCATAAGGATAATTACATTTCAGTGTTAATATTGTAAATTCAATCAGATTTCGTGTACGCTTTTGGAAATTTTTTACCTGCTATATTGGAAATGCTGGAATCAAGAATTATTTTATTGGATTCATTATTTTGTGTTTCTAAGGATAAAAAGAAACATTAATTTGCATAAATCATTTAATTTCTGAGAAAATAAAGTTTTTTAAAAGCATACAGTATAATTATTATAATATGTAGTTACACAAAATTTTTTAAATATCAATTTTTTAATCAGTGAATTTTTAATCTTCTAAAACTATGTTTTTAAACTGACGCAATTTTTACTTCAAATGTCATATATAATATACTTCATAATCATAAATTTGTAAATTCTATTCACAATTTTATATAAGAATGTTTCATTATAATAATTCTTCACTTTAACATACTATAAATTGCAAACTATAATATATTTTATTTTAATTTTTTCACTTAATTAGTTAATGATGATTCCTCATTACTATATACCTATATAAATACTCAAAAATCTATTGAAAGTACAAATATGTAGCAACACGATCCTGATTGAATAATGGAAGAAAAGAGTTGTAAAGACATACTAAAGGAGAGAATGTGTCTAGTAGAATAAATAAAAGTTTGAATGCTCTGTCAGTTTGCACTTAAATATCTTTTTATTTAAATAGCTATCTCAAAATAATATGTAATTTACTTTTTATTAAAAATGCAATGATTGTATATGGGCTGCGTTTGAGTCATGATTGAATGTAACAGTTTATTAACTAACATAAAATAAATTAAAAATATTCAGAAAGTAAAATAATTACATGCTTATTATTATGTAGTAAAACTATATGAATGTCTTTGCTTTATATAAAATTTGTTAGAATTATATGAAAAAAAAAACATTATGAATCATAAGACGAAAAAAACATTATCAATCATAAAAATATGAATTTTAAATTTTTCTTTGGAATATATTTGTTGAATTAATCTAATATTAATAATTGAACAGTGAAAGTCAATATTATAATAAATTAATAATATGTTATAGATCTGTGTTTATTTTCATAAAATAATAGATGTTTTTTATAATAATTGTAGTGTTTTATAATAATTGTAGGCATTAAAGATATTCAGATATCAAAGATAAATTACATTACTTGAGACATTTGTTTTACGCTGTTATTATTAATTCTATTTTAACTGATTGTGAGTAATAATTGATTAATTAAAAGTACGCAAGTATAGATAAACCGTACATATTTCACACAAAAAAGCATTTTTATTTTGAAACTATTTTAATTATTTTATGTTGATTTTTAGTACATTATGAATAATTTTATAAACATTCACAAAAAAAGTTCCTTGTATATAATTTTGAATAAACAAATCTACAGCAATCTTTGGCTTATTACCATCTTTTATATGCATATGCTAAAAAGATCGATATACAGATATGTTAGACTGACAGTGTAAAGTATAATCAAAATATGTGAGTGTCTAAATTTTGGTATTATCTTCTACTTTTTTTAAAGAATTTGCATCGAAACATTCAAATTAATTAATTGCAATGAAAAATAGTATTCCTGTTTTTGAATAAATCAACATGACATTGAAGTCAAAATGCATTGTAGTAAATTGATTCCTATCTAAATATTTTATAAATATAATAGTCATTATTCTGAAATTTTAATCTTATATTTATGCTATTTTTTCGTATTCTTACAGAGATTAAAATATAATGTTAAACTTTAATCATCTGTTTCGAATGTACTCTGTATATTATAATATACTCAAAAATTATTAAATTTAGAAAGTAAAAAACTACAAATTCGGGAATTTAAATCAGATTAAATCTTATTTCCATATAATATGTACTATTATATTTACACATGAAATTTTGAAATAATTTTAATTTGTTTTATTAATAAAACATAATATTACTATTAAAATTCATATTTTATTTAATAATAATACATATAATGAAGAAGATCCGCTGTTTCGTCAAATCTACAAAGATATATGAATATTTTTGTCAATAAAACCAAAAATCGTATATCAAATTTTTAGAAAGTTGTAAAGGAGAAGATTCTTCATATTCGCGCATTCACTCATAAGAAAAATTTATCAGTTTTTTTACATATTGTGACTTGTAACAACTTGTAACATTTTCGAGAAAAAAAATATCTTTACATTTCCATTTGCAATATGATATAAAAAAATCTCAAGAAAGAAAAAAAAATGAATGGTACATTGTGAAAATACAGATTTCAGGTTTTAAAGTGAGCCTTATTTGATTGTTGAGCCTTATTTTATACAATTCTTTTTTTTTGCACAAAGTTATAATAGTTCAAATATCGACAATTTTTGTGCATGATTCACAGATTTTAATATTTATAATATTGTAATATTTTTGTTTTTTTTTGTATAACTAATAATTAAAATTTGTTTAAACATTTTGAATATACTTTCCTCAGCGAAAAGATATATTGTACAGCGAGAAAATAAGCATTTCACAAGTAACAGACATCCGGTAGTGTAAAAAATAATCTCTCAACGACTGTGAAACGTAAGAATAACGTGAGACGAAGGAAAGTATGCACGAATCAGCGCGTGAAAGGCATGACTGATTTCAGGAAACCCATTCGCAGAAATTGTTATTTTACGCAAATTCTCATTTATTCATATCCATGAAGAGAGATTACGAAAGATCCAAAAATTTAATACAATAATCAATACAAATTAATAGTAAATACAATAATAAATCAAGCCGTCTAATAGACAATGATAGAAAGTGAAGAGTATCCGAATAAACCTCAAGATTTGAATAAAAAAATTTTTCAGCTTCCTTCATTCGTATGAATCCAATTCTTTCTTGAGATTCTAATTATAACATAAAGTTTAGATTAAGATAAAAAATTTTAAACTTCGATTTAACACTGGTATAGATAATTTTTTTCTATAAGAAATTTACTCCATTTAACTGTTGGAATTGTTGTTAAAAAATGGTCCAATTTCTTGAATCTTTCAAATTGCACCGTTTGCAGTAGTACAATATCTCAAAATGAGAATGTGTGTTTTTATAACGAAATATTGAAGTATTTAGAAAAGATGGTTAAATTTAAAACAAAAAGAATGTCAGAAGAATTCAATAACAAAAAAAATATAGTAGTTTTAGTATCGAAAATTTAGGTTTGGGTTAGTAATTTTATCCTGTCACCGTATCGTAATGCAGATATTTCGACATACATATTTCTCGAAATGGTACATTCACTCGAAAATGAGAGTTATTTCTCACGAAAATAAACATTCTGAAATATTCATAAAAGAACTGTGAATTTTACTCATATATACATACTTTAGAAAATAATCCCAGGAATGTATGTGTAAGATATTAAAATATTTAACAATATTTGTTATATTTGCGTTTTTTATTTTTAATTTTTTATACAAGTATATTAATTACATTATTTGCAGACATATTTAACGCAAAAAGTCGTGCAATATATGAATCAATAATAGTGAAAATACATGTAAAATAAATTAAGAATTATAAATTTACTTTTATTTACACAATATAATTTTTTATGACACTTACAATTACACTTTATATGTTTGTACCTTATATTAAAATAATTGAGACTATGAACATATTAGATATATTTGTATACAACATCTTTAGAAGGTACTGATGATAATTCCATTCTTATTGGACAATGTAACCAGTAACTTAAAAGTTGTTCAGTATAACCAATTAAAAAATGTATTTGACCAGGCATCATTTTGCGGTTAATAATACCAGCTATTCTAATGATATTATGTTGACGTTTAATAATGATTTCACTTAAAAACAATCCGTGCCAAGTTCCTTGTATAAAATTTCGAATAAATAAATCTTCTACAAGAGTTTCTGATGGTCTATTACCATCTTTTACATTCGCTGAAAGAAATAATTCATTTATATATATTACACATTATAAACAGCTAAATAAATAACACATTTAAATAACTTTAATTTCAAGTACATTATCATTGAAAAGTATTTTTATCAATGAAAGAAATTATAAAATATCCCTACATGTATTCCATGAATTCCAAGATTTTCTGGAAGCAATATAATGTGGTGGATTTGCCATTTCATATGTCAGTGCTTGCACTATTTTTGGTTTTGGTCTGTAACGTCCTGCTCGTGATTTATTAAGCACTGTACTGATATGTAAATGCCTTCTTGTAACATTATTTTGACTAATCTGGAATATCTGAAAACATTTAATTTTTAGTTTAGATTAAGAGTAAGGTTATGTTGTATATATATTTTGTGAATTGTATATATGTGTACCTACAGAACGCATATATGGTATTAAACTCATTATTTTTAACTTTTTGTGTGATAATTCAATAAAAATTATATTTAAAATTTAGTATAATACATTAGGTACAACTCTTATAGGTTAAATACAGAAATCAAGTTGAATTCGTAGCAGTAGTACCAATCTAAAGATAAAAAAAATTTACTAAAATTCGAGCTTTTTTAATACAGATCAAAAAGATGCACAGTAGTACCAATCTAAAGATAAAAAAATTTACTAAAGATAAAATTCGAGCTTTTTTAATATAAATCAAAAAGATGCGGAGTAGTACCAAATTAAAGACAGAAAAATTTACTAAAGGTAAAATTCGAGCTTTTTTAAATTAAATAAAAAAAATGCTATAAATAATGCAATTATTAAGTATTCTTTGAATACATTTTGTTTGAATACATTAATTTGAAGTAAAATAAATTCTTATACAAGATTTATCTTAATATAATCAATGTTACAATTACAATTGTAAAAAGAATTAATAGAGATATAAAATTTATTATAATCAATGATGTTTTTAGAACAGTGATTATTTAAGGATTTATTATATTGGTGTTCTGTATTTTATTTTATTCTGTATTTTATTATTATAATAAAATAATATAACTAAAATATATTCACTAAAATGCGCAAGAATTGAAAACAAGTATTAGAAAGTAGAGGTAACTTTTATTACAGAAGTAATTGATTAAAGATATTATTGTTTAATTCGAAAAGTTTTTTGAAATTTTTGCTCTTGAAATTTTAGTCTTTTTTGTCTAATTTGTTATCCTTTCAAATTTTTATAGTAATAGATTAAGTTTAGTGTTCATCGATTAAAAATTTTTTTCCTGATTTTATTCTCTTTTGTCTCCCATATTGTCAGAAATATCTCACGATTATATTAGTAACATGGAATAACGTTATAGTAAAACAAACGTTTATACTAAAGTATGTAAAATCGTATATATTATAAAATATTTTTATTATAATATATTCGATTATGAAGTGTATAAAAACAAGATGTCCTGAACGAAATTTATAGCCATCTTAGTGTTAAATGGTGTACAAATTGTATGTGACTTGGATTAAAATTTATTACTATTGTTAATAATTAATTGTAAGCTCAGAATTTTTTAAACAATGTTATTTCTTGCTTTTGGAATTGCAACTTTGTCTTGCCATGCGCTTTGAAGACAATTTCAACTACACATCGATATTGCTAGATATGAAGTTTGTGCAATACTGTGACAAAAATAAATAAATAATATTTTACTATATGAAGTATTAATTTTTTATCAATATGAAGCAACTATTACACCATCATATTATTTAATATAGTAATATAATATAAACATTCTTAGTTTCTAAATAAATATTTTAAAAAGAATGATTTCGTTTATAACGATTTCTCTGCACCTATCTGATTCATGAATAAATAAATAATTTTGTTTATATGATACATTATTATATACAGTTACTAAATATTATTAAGTATTATAGGTAGCATATTATGTTCGAGAAAAGTTTTGTTTAAAATTTGTATTTAGAAAAAGAAATAAGTAATATTGAGCTAGAGATTAGTGTTATGTATTTTGTAAAATTTCTCTTGATATATTAAATTGAGGCTAAAATATTCAGGCCAATTGAAATATTGAATTTCAGTATATATAAAAAATCATTGATATACATATATAATATTAATGTTAATATAATATATATTACAATTTAGACAGAATCTCATTATGTATAAACTCACTCTCGTGAAATAAAATAAAGGAAAGAAATCGAAAGATGTTTAAACATCGAAGTAACTACCGATAGTAACACTGAAAATACGAACGTAACAAACACGATACAAACACATTATGTAATTATACCTGGATGCAAATGACAAATTATAACAGGTAAGATGGTGGCCTGTAGAATAAAATTTAAACGCAGTAAGGAATAATTCAAATATATATACGTATACTCATTGATTAATACGATTAATATCTTTATTACTTATCAACATCATTTCAATCTCGTCGTATTTACAGAAGTTATGATATTAAATTGGAGTGCTGCTTACCGATGAAAAAAGTTCAAGTTAAACCGATAAATGTTCGTCGTGTGTATGAGAGTACCGTATGTATTTCCGAAACATGTAACCGGAAGAAAAGAAAAGGGGAGTGAAGCATTGTGGAGTGAAGCGTGTTAGATGATCGAGAGGATCAGGAAAAGAAAATAAAAGGGGGGAACATCAAATAATAGTGAGTAGTAGGGCGTTAGTGTGAGAGAGAGGATAGGGTGGGGAGCATCGAAGGGTGGACGATCGAGCGTTGGAGGGGCAAGCGAATGAAATTCAGTTGGTGGGGAGAATCGGAGGGCGAGTGGAAAGTCCGACCTGCTTGCAGTCTCGTTGATCCAGCCTCGGGTAGTATGTACCGTGACGTGACAATGGCGATAGTCGTAATTGCGAAACGGTACGTTATTGTGATCAGCTGATCAACTGAGCTCGACGGAACGAGCAAAATTCGAGAAAGAACCCGCGAATAAATAATTTGACGAGGGGATCCAGGGAGGAAGCGGCCGCGTTCGGAGCCCTCCGAAATAATTTAAAGGGAAACGTCAGGAAAGAAGGGAATTAGATTTTCCGGCTATGTCATTACGTTTGTGATTTGTTTCGCCTGTGGGGCGCCGGTGCTCTTTTGTGTTGTGTGAATAAGTGGCTTGCATTCTTGCGAGTGTGTTGTGTGCACGTATGCGTGGAGTTCGCAAAAGCGTTAGATAAATGTGTCTTAGCCATGCCTGCTGTGCGGAAGTACAGAAGGGATACCAGTGAAGTGAGCTGCTGTCTCAAGTATGTGATCTTTGGATTTAACGTTATGTTTTGGGTGAGTTTATTACATCCCTGTAATTGTACTTTGCTTTCTTTCTTTTTTTTTTTTTTTTTTTTTTTTTTATTGGCAACACGTCTCGTGTTGCTGTCACATGTTTTCAATTTTGTTGCACTTTTGTCGAATTCGAAACGAGGAACAAATCGACAAATAGGAGGAATCCGGTAACCTTTGACAGTAGATTCTCACATGTGCGAGTAAAATTTGATAAGTAGGATGTTTGTCATTTAAATTGATTAAACTGATCAATGATCGATTGACGAATTAATTTCTTTTTTCTTTTACTTGTTTTACTCGTTTCATGACAATTATCTCGTGGCAGTTAATAAGTATTTATTGCAAAGTTCCCCTATCGGTTGCATTCATTTTTTTTTGTGATTAGTTTATAGCTGTTCTTACTAATATGTTATGAAAATTAGAAATATTGTTGTAACGAAGTACGAAATTGGATAAATATTTATCTGTAAATAAAATATTCGTTTTCTAATGAATCAAATTAGAATGAAATACTTCAAAGAATGGGATGAATAATCCTGCAATGCAGCCGATGTACTCCAATTCCTCCAATTGCGAAAATCGTGATGCAGAGCATCTACTTACATTCTACGAATATATATGTACATGCAAAATATCTACATATCGCTTAAAAAGCATGCACGGTTCGCTTTAATTTTGATTTTGATTCGAACATTCCTTTCGAGTTTGATAGTTTATCGCGATAACAAACATAATATGATAATTTGAAGTTATATATTGAATAAAATTGTAAAATTCTTTCCTGCTCAATAATGTAACTGTTTTTTAATTGTGCGAAACTTTCAACATTGTATACTGCTCTATGTTTTCGTAAATATTTCGTAAAATATCTCATAAAAAATCAAGCTCGATTTTTTTCAAAACTATACGTCGGGCGAAAAGGTTTTATATAAATTTTGTAACGTTCATCTTTTATATAAAATAAATTTTGTAATGTTCATTCAGGTGCTTGTTAGTATTTAATTCTGTTTGAGAATTATTCGATGCTTTTCGACATCGTCAACGGTTTTGAAAATATTCGCGTAAATTTACAGCGAAAGGTACAACTGTACAATCTAATAATGAAAAATTAATACTTTATATACATATATATTTACCCCTAAAATAATATAACAATTATGTAGCGCACAGTTCAAAACGTAAAACATTGTTTGTTGTTTTTTTTTTTCTTTTGAAAGAATGTTTTTTCATAACGCTCAATTCAAGAATTGTAAAAATTCAAACGTTTCCAAAATCATCGAAAAATCTTTCCTATGACTAAATCCACTTAGAATTTATTAACGTATTTAAAACTTATTCTACGACTTTTGTCTCTCCATTTTATTGAACTTTGAATATATTCAAGAAATTTTAACATTTCGTCGGCTAACTCCAATATTCAATCCGCAGGATCATGATGGATCACAAGAAAATATTTTTTAATGCCTCTAGAGATGATTGAATGTTTATGAAAAAGTATTACTGTTCCGCCAGCTACACAATGTAAAAACACATTTGTGGAGAAAACGAACAGAGGTTTTACATTAAAACAGCCTAAATGTCGGCAATTTTTCATCGTTAGTGATACAGTTATATGCTCTTCACTGCGATACTTCTTATAAAGCGCATTAGTTGATTGCTTCTGACACTTGTACTTTGAGGATTAAGTGATGTAACAAATGGTATATCGATTTTTATTGCGCGAGCATGAAGCCTGAATTATGTGATTACATAAAATTATGTGATCAAATCATCTTATCACTCGCCACAAAGTCCATTTCAAGTGTTAAATTAACTCGTCACAATCGTCGTCAGTTAGCACGATAAACGAAATATCAAATGTTATTTTGCACTAAACTAATTATATTATAATAAACCAGGTATTAAAAAATTGAATGCGTTATATTTTAAATGAAAAAAAAGGCATTTGCTTCTACGTTACATCGTATACTTCTATGCTATTTTAAATAAAAAAGAAAGAAAATATTTATTTTGTAGAAAATTATAAGTAATAAAATTATTCTCTTGTTCTAACATATAAACGTTCTAATATAAAATTGTTTCACGATTGTATTTCTCTTCGAACAATTTTCGCCCGAAGATCTAAATTGGAAGCATTGAAAGAATTTACCAAGTTCGTTAATTGAGAATTGGAGAAGGAGAAAAAACACGTGTGCATATGTATGTGTCAGTGACTCATCGGGAATACTCGATGAGGACACCTGTACTTACAATTCTTTGGAAATGGTTGAACGGCCTTGAACTCGGTGAACAGATGTCCGGTAATGAATTGCTTCCCATTCATAGCAACGTATATTGTTCCAGTTTGTACTTTCTATCTGGTATATATATATATATTTTTCATAATTTCTGAGCAGTAATTTTGCGTGTATAAATAAGCTTATTACAATAATAATATATCGTCAGCCATAACAAGATTATCAAACAAGATTATTTGCACATTGAAAAATACAGTTACTCGACATGTAAGTTTAATCGAATTTGTTTGCAACTAATCGTATAAAATTTTGCACATGCATACAAAGATTGCGACTGATAGCTATACCATACCATGTCGCCTGAGCAGCTTACCTAAATCAACGTACAAGGTAACACTTATTGGCATTAACCTGACATTAGTTTCTAGCTGAATCGCATGCAAAAAGTTAATACGTTGTGCAGACGATGCGGCGGTATATATTTTAAAAAATATAAAAAAATTGAAATCAAGTTTCTTTATAACTTTCAAACTGTGAAAGTCGAGTTTTTGAATTTAATAAAAATGATCGAGGACTAATTCTAAATCACATCGAATGAAACGAGAAAACGATCATTTGTTGCGATTAATAGTCAGGGTTGAGGTGAAAGTTCGATCAGGTCGCTGGGATATGTTAAAATCGAAAGAGTTTTTGGTACAGGAACAGGTTATTAATTTGTCTGCATCGAATCGCACGCGAATACAACGGGTGAATTTTTTTTTATTGCACGAAGTAATGCATCTGATTGCATACTTGGCATTGGGCTCTCTTCTTCGTGATAACGTTGCTTGTTTTCCATCATTATTACTTCCTTTCTGTAGCTCTTCATTCTTATTGTCCCACTCGTTGCTAGGATTGTTTGAGGAATCTCATTACAAAACTTGCCTGTAAAACCGGTTTCTAACCAGTGCAACCGGCCACCATGGCATGGGTTTGCTTTTCTCGAAGTATGTGTGACTTCTTCGATTCCTTTGCACAGTAAGAAGGTAAACTTTCGGTGTAAAAATTCTCATGGACAGTTGCATTCTTAAGAATGCTTCGCCTTACACGCTTTGCAATTTGTTGGAGGCGATGATAGAATAAAAATGAAGCGACACAGCGACGCTTGGTACACCCATTTTTGTAATTGTTCAATTTAAATACATGATGATGCAAATCTTTTGCAATTATGATATGACTCAATAAAGGAAAGCCACAAGGCAATGGGACAAACTGTTCTCCAAGAATGCACGTTCACAAAAAGATTCTAATATTGTTTTAATGTTATTTATGTCATCAGTATATATATATATATATATTTTTTTTTTCTTCTGAAGTTGCATGACAATGTGACTTTTGTGTAAAATTAATTAAATTAATTAAATGTATTTTCTTAAGTATATAATTGTTGGACCAAATAAAATACTATTTGTATTAATGTAATAATATTAAAAATTAAATATTTATCTTTAGGTATTGTTCGAAATGTTTTATGATTGCTTAACTTGAAGATTCGAACTATATGTGTCTATAAGAAAATTTTCTATATTCTTATTTTTATACATTTTTCGAAAACATGCAAAATAGCGTTGAATTTCATTGAAAGTTAATAAAATTTCCATAATTTGAAAGACGACCATAAGCTCGCTAATTAACTCAGGCACATTAACTAATTAAAAACATTACATCTATTTGCATTTTTACACTCTGCAAACCACCAAATAGAAATGAATAAAAAAATATATATTATATATATATAATACACACACACACACACACACACATGTGTACATATAATGTATATAAACTACATATGCATAATATGTCTTTCAACACATTTTTGAAAGTTATTGAGACGTAAATCTATTTATAGAGTAATTTTGTAATTTTGTAATACACGATTATGCATAACATAGAAACCATATTGCATGAAAATTTCATCGAGAATTCGTAATTCAAGGTGTGCGTACCACATTATAACAAACCGTGTCGTCGATTCGCTTTCTAATCATTACGTAACCGGTGTACAAGAGTTATAACAATATAATAGTCATTTACGACTTATGATTACAAAGGAAAAATTCAATCAAACATCTTTTTATCCGAAATATCAGTGCAATTTATTATTGAAAAAGAAATTATCTGTATCCTTTATAAATGATAAACTTTGTCGTATTATAAAATGTTACTATTATTAGCTGAATATTAAACAATCAATGTAAAATAGAGAATGTTCTACACTATATAATATATAGTAAAACTTGCATATGTCTTCTTTAACACGTTCATTGTGCATTGAGCATTTTATAATTTGCAGTAAATAGATATAATTTTTTAAATGTATACGTGTATTAAAAAACATGGTATCAATACCATGATGCAGGAAACGTAGTAGAAAAGGATACAAAGTATGCACGGGACCGTGATTACGTTAAATTATTTAATTCTAAATAAAGAAATAGAAAATCTAGTCTTACATAGACATATTTTGAAGATTATTTTAATTTTATATAATTCTAAAGTTGTTAATTTCTTCGTTGAAGTTTTTATAAAACTATAGTCGTTGAAGTTTTTATAAAACTATAGTCAAGGCATTCGTACCGCCAATTCGTACCGATATGATTAAATAAACTAAAACTAAAATATTATAATAAAAGAGCGCCGGTAACATGTAAAAAATTGTGGGAGAAAATTGACATATTTCAATGTTATCAAAGTTGATGAAGTGATCACGATTCCGCATCAAAATTTTTTTATATTACTCTTCTCGAAAATAATTATATCAATTATAAATAGGATAATTTTACAACTGTTCATTTTATCTGAAGTCTGAATATCGTTTCTTGTTAAGCGATGATGGTGTTGCAGTGTTTCTGATTAAAGATTTTATATCTTGTATTTTATATTAAAAATCTTATTTTTTAACGTATAGTGTGCAAAATTTTAATAAGATTTTATCAGTTGTTTCATGTTTGACGCACTTTGTTGTTTATTTCTTTTTGTCGATGATTAAGAAATATTAATTTTTAAAGTAACTAAAAGTAGCTTCTACATTTCGATATTTATGATTCAGAAATGTGTGTTGAAGATCTTACCTCGACCTTACAGTAATGCAAATTGAATGATACAACAGTTCTGTTACCACTTTTTGTGGCGAATTTCCAACGAAATTTCTTGCAACAGGAGTTAACCCCAACTCCACGCATTGTGAAACATTGCAAGTGATACAGTTATCCTTAATTCATTTTAGCTTACTCTCGAGGAGCCAAGGTCATCTTATTATGTTTTGTATCAAAGTTCAACAGTTTTATATCTTATGATTGAAAAATAATTAAGTCAGGATCATATTTTTCAAGGTCTTGTTGAATTTTTGCTTGTAATTATACAGAGTGTTAAAAAAAAAATGGGGTCTAATATTTAGACTTACAGTACTCATCAAAAACAGTAAAAAAGTGTCTCTACTTGGGTTTTGTAACAATTTTTCCAATAAAAAATCAACTCTCATTATTTATTAGAGACCGATCTCACAAGTGAATTTATTTGCAATATAATATACATTGTATGAGGATACAATACATATATACATTGTGCAAGGAATGTCGAAGGAATGTGTAATCGAACGAAGAGCAACAGATCGTGTTTGTGTTCATGAAAAAATTAAAGAATGAAAAAATTAATTGCTCTGAATCACAATTCATCGTTACTATCAATCCATACGATTAGCAAATTACATGCAAGTAACGTGATAAAACAAACCTGTTTTATTTCATTTAGTCTGCATCAGAGAAACGAATTTTGATTTCATAATGATTTAATAAATAAAGTAGAATTAATAATAATTAAAATAACAATTATACTTAATAATTAAAGTAGAAAAATTATAATATATTAAAACTTTCTTTCTCTCTCTCTCTCTCTCTTTTGTTTTAAATTTTACTTTTGGATCAGAGTAGCATGCATTTTTATAATCGTTGCAGGTTCTTATGCACAAAACAGGGTTCAACGACCCTTTGTCATGAGTCACACGGACGAATAAGTGTAGCATGCGTGCGTGAAACCCTATCTTCCGGTCACCGGAAAATGTTATGAAGAACATTATTACTGTATCCTCTCTTGCAACTACATACTAAATGCATTTCCGACCAAGTAAACCTTTTGTTCTGATTAATCTAATACGATACGTCGACGGTTAAATGCGTTCCACGAAATAATAAATTTCATAAACATGAAATCAACCTGATTTGGAATTTCGATTTCAATTCGATATTATTGGTTACAG
Source organism: Tetragonisca angustula (assembly GCA_036937485.2). Classification (NCBI taxonomy): domain Eukaryota; kingdom Metazoa; phylum Arthropoda; class Insecta; order Hymenoptera; family Apidae; genus Tetragonisca; species Tetragonisca angustula. Next base: position 3,080,227 of record JAWNGG020000013.1, read on the forward strand.
TTATTCTCATAAACATAAACGGACACTAGAGTTTCGATTTTTAGGAAATTGCTGATATTTAAACTGTTGTAACAATCGTCTTGGGCTCGTTTTAAACCGTGAAGTATCCTACTTCACAATCCTGGATTCCTTTTTCTCAAAAATGTCTTTCCATCATATAACAAGTAGATAAACGAAGATATTTTTTTCTAGAAAACTCAAAATTTTATCAATCAAATTTAAGCCTAATAAATATTTAATATTTAATGTTAAATAATATTAAAATATTTAATATAATAATAATATTTAATATTAAAATATTTTAATGTAGACAGCGATAAAAAAATCGTATCTATATTGATTCTTTTTACTATATACGACTGACTTTTAATATTGCGAAAATTGGAAATAATTTCATTTTACAAATAAATTTTAGAAATAAACTTATTTTTCCTAATTTTGGATTACTCAATCCAGATTGAGGGGGGCTCATATGACATATGACAAATTATTTCCCAGATCAAGGAAATATATAAGAAATTTTACGAGTAATAAAACCTGCAGTTTATGGTTACAAAAATCAAAGACCTTGTATCTATCATCAAGCCATTGTTATAATTCTTTTTTGTCATTTTTCTTATTTAACAGACGTGGAGGTCACAATCTAACGTTTCATAATCCTTAATACCATTATTAGCCTGTCAGAATTTCTTTTCGTTATCGTTTGAAAAATTTTCGATCCAACATTCCAACAATTTTGTTTTCCTCAATAACTGAGATACATAACTTCTATCGTTTTAGTTGTTAAATCACTTCTCAATTTATTTGAGATGATCTCGGAAAAACACAAGGCTTTCAAATTTCACTCTTTAAGTCTATCATGAGTTAAATTCCACCCTATGGGATTTATTTCAATATAATCTTGTTTGTTTCGTGTTTTGGGACTTTTCTTTTTCCATGTACGAGGTCTCGTCTCTCTTTGTTTCGCACATAATCGGCATAGGTCGTTTCAAAGAGATAGAAATTAGTTGCTAAAAAGGAAGGAAAAAAGTAACTGGAAATGATTTTCTTGTTACTGTATGATTTAACCGACCTTTTATTGCGCAAGTATGCTTCGTGCAAGTAGGTCAGGTATGGAGGGCTGGATGATGCGCTCGGACGCATAAGGAGGGTAAGTGCACTTATGCTGTTCTTGCATCCGTGTCCTCAATTGTTGATGTACCAAGTCGGTAATTCAGTATTGGACGAGATTCGTGGACACCCACACAATCTGTCAAAATGTCCTCGTACACGCACCGGAAATTATTTCAGCAAGTAAATTATATTTATCTTGTGTTGACGTTTTTTGTCATTGGCGCAGAAACAATTGAACCTGAAAACAAAAAGTAATAATGAAACACGTACAATTTAAAAAGGCTAAAAATGTTAATTTAATAATATTAACGTCTTATTAATTCACTTATCAGCCGATTTTCCTTCTATTTTCATAATTTTTTACATTTTCTTTTTTTTTTTTTTGAAGTTTCGAGTTTTATGAACATTTTTTGTTGATTTAGGAAATATTTTTTTACAATAATACCTACTGTAGTTACATTTTACAATAATTTTTATTCTCATAATTTTTTGTATTTTCTTTTTTTCTTTTTTTATTAATTTTTAATTTCATAACTTTTTATATTTTCTATTTTTTTTTAATAGTTTTTATTTTCATAATTTTTTATATTTTCCTTTTTTCTTTTTTCAGTAATTTTTATTTTCATAATTTTTTGTATCTTCTTTTTTTCTTTTTTTCGTAGTTTTTGTAGTTTCGAGTTCTATGCATATTTTTTATTGATTTAGGAAATATTTTTTAATTATAATACTATATTTATATTTTACAATAATAGCGCGCTTTGTCTGGATTCTTCTGATGAATCTATTGTCTCATATTTTCTTCTTTTTTCTTTTTTCTGTAACAAGTACTTATTGCGTCAATAACAAAAATATATGAATATATATATAAATTATATCCATAAAATTCATGAATTAAATGTATACAATTATTAATAATGAATTATGAAAAATTATAATCAGAAATTCTAACTTTGAACGCTCGTAATGATTTCGTATGAATAATTGCACTTACTGCTACGGTTGGATGCTAAAATGCTAAGGGCAGTTACTTAATTGGTAAAGAAACTCAATGTTCGTAACATACGATGTATAATAAGCGTGTGCGAAAATCATGTATAAAAATATCACAACGTAATGGATATAAAGAGTAAGTGTAATATAATAATATAACATGCGTATAAAATATAACAATATTTCGCAACATAATATAAATACCAAGCATGTATATAAATAAAAAATAATAAAATAAAATAAATAAATAAAAAATAAATAATTTGTTGTACAGTCACGACTATAAACATATCTAACTGAAAAATAATGAATACATTTATAGATGAAGTGGGTAAATGAAGATATTTTTCTTCTCGAAAATGTTATGAATTATCATAGTATGCAAAAACATTGAAGGTTTTCTTTCACGATTGAATTTACAATGGGTTTGAAGATTCAAGCCTCTTCTTTCCAAGAATTCCCAAAAGCTTGATGTGTGATGATTCTTTCGTCAGACAACGAAAGACAAATTCAAGAAATCGTAATATTTTCGTCTGTGACATTCAAAGTTCAATATGTATACCAAGTTTCGAGGGGATGCTTCAAACCCGTTCGTAAATTCAATCATGGAAAAAATTTTGTCAACGTTTTTACATACTACGATAATTCATAGAATTTTTGAGGAGAAGAGTGTCTTCTTCATTTTGCCATCCATCCATATAGCGTAGAAAAAGTTTGAAATGAACGATGCGTTTTTGAAAGTACAGGCTTCGAGCTTTAACCCAATAAGTTTACCATTATATGATTTCTTTTTTTTTTTTTCTTACAAAATTATAACGGTATTACAAATATATTTGTTGTAAATTACAACAGTCAATACTCGAAGCGTTATAAATATGTTTGTTATCAATTGTAACATTCAATATTCAAAATGTCCTGTATACAGATATCTCACACATTTTGAAAAAAAGATGTTTGTGCTTTCTTCCGCGTGGAAGGCGCTGTGTGAAATTATATTCAAGTTCACTGATTCGCTCTAATTTTTAAAGACTCTTTGCGCGGTTGACGGGTTCCGTATCGTATGAGGGTACATTGTGTTTGATCGACCGTGCCTGTCCCCCATGTGTGTGTATTATACTTACGTCGCGTTAGCCTTGCTCTTTCACGCAGATTTCATTTCCCTTCGTTTATCACTCCCCTGTTTCACTGGCGCGCTCATTATGACCCTCGCGAAAGTAAAGTTCCTTCTGTCGGGGTGAAACTTTCAAGCACATTGAACACAATGGCCACTGTTGTATCAACGGGAGATTGATGTCGGCGTAAAAGTCTTTTGAAAGTGCTTCAAGTAGCATTATCTTCAAGCAATTACGGCGCCATACCATTCTATTTCATAATTATTGTTACATATTCGTGGAATCTTTTTTTTTTTCTCTTATTTATCATATATTATTTTTATTTATTATATTATTATATTATTTTCATGTATTATTTGTCTATCGTTCGTCTGTCTGATGTAATACTTTTGAAAAAAACTATAATACCTGTTCGATGACCTTTAAGTACAATACGCCATCTTGCATAGATATTTGGACGCTTTTAAATTATTACAACGTAAAGTCAAACGAGTCTTTTCAATTTAATCCTTACATGTACATATCAACAGATATTAATAAAAAGAACAGCTAACATTATATTAATTGGGTGAAAACACTGTTTGTTGTTGAAATTTTAGAACAAACGAAATTTGTCTCTCTATTCACATTCGAAAGGGTTAAATGCAGATTTTATAAAGCATCAGCTATTTATTCGAAATGAACGTGAAACTTGAAAATTACTGAAAATGGACGAAAATTAACAAAAGTAACAATCTTTCAATGGAATTGCACGTGTAACATTGAAAAGTACTTTATAATAAATACGACATATTCACTCACTATATTTATCAGTCTTGTTGATTTATCGAAGATGTTGAATGATGAATGCAGATTGAAGAGAGTTCAGATTGTTTGTACGTTGCGAAGCTTCGTTAACTCGGACTGTTAAGGTTTCATCCTTGGCCTAATTGCTTATAGTAGCACGCCAGCGGAATCTGTATTGATGAATAGCAATATGTCGAAGTATAACCGTTCGTTTTCCCGTTTCGTAATTGTATATCGATGTTTTACGAAACACTACAAATGGACTACGTAATCTATCGTGTAATTGATTCGTATTTATTGGAGCAAGTGCTTCGATGTGAAGACACTGCGATCTCATGGAACCTTATATATGTATTTGAAATTTAGAAGAAATGGAATCAGTTTAAAGTTCATTCGTTCCTCGTGTCAATTTGATATACTTTTTTTTCTTTTTTTTTTTTTTAGAAAAAATATTATTTTTATTTTTAATTTATTTATTAATTTATCTTCGTTATAGATCCTTTTAATTTCTTATATCGTTCACTTTCTATTACATCGTTCTCATCACAATTTGTACATAAAATTTCACTAATACTCTCTTGCAAAGTTTTTGTAAGACAATTTTGGAGATATTTATAGAAATTGTTACGTTTTTCTTCAAAACGAAGACATCTTTCTGCTCTTTCTTTTATTTTGTTGTAAAATGTGTATAGGGGTAGAAAAAAATTGTTACCAGTGTATTCTTCCATATTAATTTTTATATAAGTCATTCTCAATATTATCTCATCTCAAAATAACCATTGTTTGGATAAATTAGTATTGAGACCTAGTTCTCCTCGGAATTTTGTTTTAAAAATCTGTCTAAAAAAGTGAACGATTTCATTTCATTCATAATAAAATAATTTTGTTAATTATCTTATATTCATGATTATGTTAATAACATTTTACTTTGTATATCACAGTTATTTTATGTATCTTATAATCGTGAAACTCCACAAGACGAAAGATAATAAAATTTAAATCAAAATTACGATTATGTCAACCGGCAATTGTTAACTGTTATTCTTCTCATCATCCGTGATTCCTTTATCTAACTAGCCCAATGAACATAATTTATGGCGATGTATCAAGATACGCCTACTTCGCTGTAACTTAATCAGCCTAATTGTCATTTCGCACGAAGAGAAAAAGATTACAATGGCATGGATACTCTAATTTTGAATCTAAAGCTCGTCTGGCTGTACACTTTAAAAAGAATTACCTATTTTTTGTCTTAGAGCTTATGGATCATGCAACCGACAGAAATAGATTCATTTTATAATACAGCGATCACATTTAAATATTTAAATATTTAGTTGAATGGCTTGTATTATTATTGTCATAATTATTATCATTGCGTGTACGTTGATTCAATTCACATTGCATATTTTGATTTAAATATTCATCTGATAATCAATTTGATGTTGCACATTTTATTTTACACATCATTCGGTACGTCCATAATCTAATAATCACAAAAAAAAAAATTCGTCCAAATCCTGACATTTTTTTTTTTTATTTCTGATTTGTAGAAACTATTGATATTTCTGTTTATCTAATATTATTATTTAAAGTTAATATTACTAACACTGAAAGTAACTACCAAATGACTAATCTCTAATTTTTATTAGATATTTTGTTAGTTCTAGTGTCAATCGTGATCTTACAATGTTGTATAATATATATATATATATATATATATATATATATATATATATATATACATATACATACATACATACATACATATATACATGAACTATTTGTTCTCCAACAAGTTTATATAAATGAAATTCTACTTTGAATTATAGGAAATGTAGAAAAATAAGATTTTAGACACTAGAGACAATTAGACATGTGCATGTCTAACGTTTAGTGTTGTATAATATAACGCAACATTGTGATATCAGAATAGACCTAGAATGAAAGTTAGAGCAACAAAGAAAGAAAAATAAACGAAATTACTTTCAAAGACAGAGGCGGCCGCAAATCAAACGAGACTGATTGAAATAATTTGCATAAACTGAACTTCTTATTATATACTTTTTGTGAAAGTTTATAAAATGGGAGGAATTATTAAGTCCTGCATTTCTTTTAGAAAACTTGCAATGCAGACTTTAAAGAATAACCACATGCTAGAAAAATGTAATCACTAAAATTTCAATATACCATTTTATTTGAACATTTCACTGATACCTCGCTATTTTTTAAATATTGTAAATTGAAGATAAACGATATACAAAAGTCACCGAGCGCGAAGAATCAACATTCGAATGTTGTGTTATCAGTACAGAACGTCTGCCAATAAGAAAATGATCGAACTAAATGTAAAATTAAAGTTAAAAAAAGTTCGTAAATTTTCCATTATAGATTATAAATTTTTTTTCTGACCAAAAAATTCTAGCCCGGTGATGTAACGTTCAATATTCAGATATTTGAGAAATAAAGGTTCCAGTAATGAAAATGGAACGAAGGCTCCACATTAAATTAGAAAACTTGTATTCCCCCTTCTCTACGTTTCTAAAATACTAAATGTTATTCAATGGTACAAATATGACCTAGGTCACTTAATTCCAGACATAAATGGTTAAAGAAATTTACTGTCGTTGAAAGATTTTTATTTTTAAAGCAACCGATATCTAAAAATATCCACACTCGTAAAGGAAAAATTTTACCATAGATATGGTTAAAGAGAAGAAGCGGAGGACCTTATTTTCGCCGATTTCACTACCGGACTATATAGTGAAATTAGTCTGCATCAATAATTGCCCTCTCTCGTTCCGGATTTCGATTAGGAGCGCTCAGGCTCTAGCGACTCCTCCAATCGCTATTGCATCGGAATTCTCGGTCCGCGTATTCCCATGTCCCGGAAATTATTTTATCTTTAGGAAAGATAGTCCTTCGTCTCAATCATCAGCGAAGTTTGTCCTTCTTCTTGTTATTCGGTCAGTGTTAGATAAAATATTGTCGTATAAGAATTCGAGACCAAGAACGAACGATTAAATGGAGAGGTGACTTCTGCGAATTGTGGCCAAAATACCATTATCATTTATGATTCGTTTTGCATCTGTAATTGTATTTATTTATAATTGTAATATTTATAAATGTATTGTATTCATAATTGTCATGTTTCACGTGGCCTTCGACAGGTGAGGTAGCGTAGAGTGAGACAGTGAGTCTAATTCTAATGCTTTTAACCACTTGCGCTGGCAACTGATTGCGGACCATAACGAGTGACCAAAACCGTACACAATAATTCGTCGCTTTCTGTTTCTTTTGAACTCGTCGGTGCGACATCACTGGATAGAAATTATTGAGAAGTAATAAATTTATTATTTGCTTTGCCTGGGTTGTACTTAAATATACTTAAAACTGAGAAAATACTGCAATTTTGGAACAAAAAATTCTCATGGTACGTCATTCCAGCGCAAGAGGTTAAGTGGGCATTACTGTATCGAAGAAAGAATGGTGGGTAGCATCATCGAGAAGAGAAATTAGGCTAGCAGATCAAATCGCAATCTCGATTGGCACGGATCTCGCAAAAATTTTAAAATATTTTTAAATAGTAAATCATTTATTTTATTTTACAATGTGTGAGTGTCATTGGGATAATCTTGTCGAAAAACATGCCTCGCATAAATGTTAAAACCGAATTATTTTATCTGAAATATATTGCTCTTTCTTTAAAATTAAAAATGTTCTTAGTTATGATACGTTGATTTATGATTTATATTACTGTCGCAATAAAATGTACGTACATACGAGGGAACAGGGAACAGATTATTCCTTGCTAAAGAACAAGAAACAAAATGTAGAATTTTGAAAATTCAAGAAAATTGACTTTGAAGATTCAGATTATTAAGACAATATTATGTATTTCATTTTTTGAAATTTTCCTCCTTTTCTTATTGGCTTATATCGATTATTAATAGACTTGGGTTTCTTCTAAATAAGTGATGATATTTTTAACATATTTTTGAAATGTCAAGTGTCTCGAATCTCCTGCACTCATAAAATAAATGATTCGTGCCGAAATTTTGATAAACATCATTTTATTTAAACCGTACAACATCGAATATTTCAAAAAAATAGTATCTGAAATATTTTTTCCTCCAAATTTTTCCTAACTTTGCATTCAATTTAAAAATTTCAATATACACGTTTTAACATATTTCGATATATTACATATATTTCAATACATTTTGTATATTATATTTCAATAAATTACATTATTATGAAGCAAGATGGAGTCTTCTTAGAAAAGTCAGCTAACGAGTAAAAAATGATGAAATTTTGCAGAAACAAGACTTTCTCGAAGAGATTTTAAGAAATGTACTAAGCGTACGTGTAATTAATTGTTAAGTATTTCCGTGAAACAAGAAAATTATTAGTTAGGATAAAAGATGTACTTTCGTTGTACATTGGTCAATACAAGTAACTAGTAATTAAAGTTAAATACACACTGTGAAATTTTCCACTGGGATGTTTTGTCATTCATCCTCACAACGAAAATGTTCCCTTAATGGAACGTAATGCGTACTGGAAGAAAGGACATGAGTTACTAAAAACTCTCGTAACTGCGAGGAAACAGAGGGCTTTATAACAAGCAGTCAAAGTTCCACATTGTACGTAAATATATTGTTAGAATCACAGGTAGAGTTCAAGCAAACACAATACGACAGTATTACGGTAATTCTGTTATTGAAGTATATTATTGTTCAGAGAAATATTACGTTCCTCGACTTTTAATTTTTCATGGAATTGTGGCATCGAAAACTAGAATGTAATTATATAAATAGAATTATAGAAATATAATTTTTTAAAATATTTCTCACATTTTCTGGTTAACTTAAATTACAATGTGATGCGTCTAATTATCAGAAATCGTTTTTATCGTCAAATCACGTATTTTATATACTAAAAATAAAAAAAATTAATTACGAAGATTTAATGAAACGTATGATCGAAAAGAAGCAAATCAGAAGAAAATTATAGGTTTAGAAGGTTTTATACGTATTTTGTGAATGATTTTGTAATTGTTTAAGCTACAGAATGTTAGTCTAGCATTATTACTAGTAGTATATTTTTATATATGACAGACACTAATACAAATGGTAAATATATTATTAGGAACAAGGATAAGGAATAAAAATTACACGAATTCATGAAAATATTTGCAGAAATTTATTTCATGTTTATATTATACACTTATGAAACATTTCGTATGATGTACGACATGATACAATTATCGTGATTACGTTAACAAGCTTTGAAACAGATTAAAAAATGTTTATTACACAAGATATTTATTTTTATTTATTTTACAACTATCACAATATTATTATAATAAAATAAAAAGGACAATATTATTATCCATATTGTATATTTTTTCTTAAGTGTAAACATTTTGCATTTTATATATAAAGGAAAACCATACAATACTTTTTCCTATTATTGTCTCGCTCATATATCATCCTTGAAGGTTCGCTCACAATAAAAAAAAAAAATTACACACGTAAACACTGTTTCGGTACCTTATATCTAAATATAATGCTATATAATGCTCATTACAATATGTTTTTTAATAATGACAATCGTAAGGTAAAAGATTAAATTAATTTTAACATATACATTATTCACATATACAATTACACATGCATTATAATTTTAATATAAAAAGAGATTGATTTAATCTTAACATATATCGATGATACATGTTGATGAAAAGAGTAGCTATTATTATAATAATTAGGTGAAATATTTGAAAATGCAGGAAATTTAGAAGTCAAAGTCGACAAAGTATATTTTCATTTAGAGTAAGTTAATTTCGTTCTAAATATCAGTTACGATTAGTTAGAATTTTTAATGGTCTGCGTATTTTCGAGATTAAAGACATTTACGCTCGGCGGCGAGCTAAAGGATCGCTAAATTTTCGTGAAAAAAAATCGTCGGTCTTTGAACTGTTATAAAACTCCCTGCAAATTATAATCGCAGAGTAATCGGTCTGAACTAGTTTTAAAAGGCGAAGCATCTACTTTCACCTCATTAAATTCATCTCCCTCGCAAATAATTTTCCACTAAAAAGCGGAGCATGCAAATGAAGATGGATTCTTTCTCTCTCGAAAAATTCCACCGAATTGAACGTCCCCACAGAGTTTAATAAATTTTTTCGTCGCTCAAATCGCCGTAAATTCGAAAGACTCGAACATTTTTTTTGCAACATCCGTTTCTAAAATTAACATTATGGATGATTTGTAAGTATACTTGTGTATAAACGAGCATTATATTATATTATATATTATATAATATAAAATTAAAGTACATATATAAAGTATATAATATAATATAATATAAAACTACACTATATTATTACCCTCACTATTTTTGGAGAGTTTGTTCAGCATAGAAAGGATCATAATTAATTTTTTGTAGATCACAGGACTTCGGAGAATTTGAAATCACTACTTTTTTTCTTAAATGGAGTCATGTACGTGTGTATGTCGGAAAATTATTAGTCATACAAAGATATTTCATGCTTTACTTTTGTAAAATCTAGCGTATGAAAGAGACGTAGAGTAATATATTTGCCGAGATATCATTTTTTATTTTCCTCCAAACGGAATGCGCTCGAGCCTGAAAGTAACTAAATATTTAAAAAAAATAAAAAAAAAGGAAGGAATTGCTGATATGTAAGATTGTAGTTAAATTTACTTGGATATACGACATTTAATTATGGACATAAAAAGTTGCACGACTAAAATGGAAGGTGCGCAATCAGTTGTGCAAAGATAAACGTAAACATTTATAAATCCCCCACTGTACAAGCAGAAAGACAAGGATTACCTGACAGCCATAAATCAGAAATACCAAGCCATGCAAATCCGGTGCCCAACAGTAGTCTTCACACGACAAAATTTCAAAGATCAGTGCATTTCATAAACCACGTATTCTCACGAGTAATATTCTAGTTTTCACTTAAGAAAACCTAATTTAAAATATAAATATCATGCTAGTTTTATATATTTACAGCATATATATTTACAGATAATTTTATTGTAGTCATTACATTACTTGGTAGATCGACTATTTATATTAAATATAATGTATGCATATATACATATTTCATTCCTAATAATAATTTAACATATTTAATCACTAATAATATTATTGCTACACGATGGACGAATTTATAGAAAGAAAAAAACTAATTTAATTTAATTTAATGTTCGTTTTTGTTTCAGGTAAGTCTTGGCAACTTTGGGAAGAATAGAGCTATTTAACGTGATTAAATAAATCGTGAATCGTAAGTAAAATTCATTATACGAACAAATTCACATTGTTACAATCATAAAGAGATATTTAATGCTGGGACGTTAGAAAATGTAAAACATGAATCCATGATGATTCATGTAGACATGGACGAAGAATTTACAACGTACAGAATTCCGTCAAAAACTTAAATTTACTTTACCAACGAGACCAACGAAACAAGTTATACGATACGTATTAGTATAGTTACACAGACATGAACAAAACGTTCACCTGTTCGATTGCAGTGGCTGCAACTATTGTCTGCCATCGAGTGTCAGTGATCGAACCTCAGGGTTCTATGATACCTATAGTAATGCTACTATATAAATACTCTATATACTCTATATAGATCATGTGAATACTCTATATACCCTGTATATACTACGAAAATACCCTAGTATTTCTACGATCGGACTTTTAATTTGCAGCGTTTTGAAATCCATGAATCGATCTAGAACTGTGTGTCTTAAATACGCAACGATCACCTGCCTTGTTTGGGTCTGCTGATCCATTTCGGTGTATAGACGAGTATGTATGTTTATACGCAAGACTTCTGACCCCATATATAAGAAGTTATTGTAGGTAGAAATGTTAGGAGATCGTCGGCGTTGTTGGTAAAGTAAAAGAATCCGAACACGGGAAGCGTAAGTTCAAAACCATAAGACACCACTCAATTCGTGTTCTGACGCCACTTACAAGGGCCATAAACACCGGCCCAGAGACCAATGGGACGCAAGAGGGAGAAGATCTGTAAGGGATTACAGATCTGACGAATCGTACTAATCTAGTTTTAATTAGATTAAAATAGTTTAAAACTTAGTATCTAAACAAAACTTAGATCTAATGCCATAGAAGGTCTAAAAGTGTGCGCGAAAGTTCGAAAGGTGGGATAGAAACTGGGATAGAAAATACGCTGTGGAAGGAGTTCCTTTACAGGCGCAAAATAAAGACGGTGTCTTAATTTTGAAAAATTGCAGGAAAATGATCGAAAGGTATAATTCGCAGACAAGTCTGCTTCCCAAGAGATCCCTGCAAATCTCGGCCTGGGTAGGACCAACTCGGATACGTGGGGTCGTCACTTCCCAAAGACCCACCGTCTAGACGGTGAGGTCCCCCTGCGGGGTGATTTTTGGATTCGTGAATAATCGAATCTCGAATTTTCCTTTGGATCGAGTTTCCGTGATATTTCCAAAAAAAACTGTCGCTGTTGGAGGAGGTAACTATATCAAAATGATATGAAATTTTTGTTTATAAAATTAGAGTCGAATTACTTTCTATTAAAATTCCCAAGCCTTATTCCTTCTCACTTCTTTTGAACTACCTTTGAGTTATATTAAATTTCTTCTGTTGGTACAAAAAATTATTTTTGCTACTCATATAACATTAAAAGGCAGTGTGAGATATTATATTTGTCAGTGAGCAAAGGACATCATTACATTTCTGAAAATTCCTTTATAATATGTCAGCGTTTGAAGATCGCTTACTTTATTTGGAAATTAGGTTCTGAGTAAGTGAAATTTTCGAATTATCGCGCATAATACTATGTATTTGTGAAACTGTGGAAATGAACAATTATCACAACGATAGAGAAGTTATTTCAGTTCGATAATGAGTTTATTCGCATGTCTAAAAGAATTGTACAATTTATAATTTAATATATCTCGAGTCTAATCAGGGAAACTCGGACGAGTTCGACTAAAACCGATTCCCGCAATATTCGAATGTTGTGTGTAGCGCGGTAGTAGTGATATCCCAATCAAATAATTACAAATTAATGATTACGTATCTTTGTTTTTGCGCATCTGTCTATGTGTCGTGAATTTTTTTAATTCGAATTTCCAGTTTTATTCAATGCGTAAATGTGGTCTGTCTATAAGACGAAGGAATACTGTTTCTTTGTCCATTTGAGGATTTATTTTTAATTCAAACAGGAATGTTTGAGAAACAGTAAATCTTTCGTAATTCCAATAAACGATAAACATGTTCAAATAGCCAAATTAGCTAATGGTGGTTTATATTATCATTAATACAAGGGGAAATTTAATGTTGTGAAGTCAGTAATTGTAGAATCTGCATTCATGGTTTTAAAATTTCTGGCGTTGTGCAGATAGAACCTCAGGATTCTATGATACCTACAGTGACTATATTTCTACGACAGAACTTTTGGTTTACAGTGTTTTGAAATCCGTGAATCGATCTAGATGTGTGTGTCCTAGACACGCAACGATGACGTTACTTGTTTGGGTCTGTTGGCTCGTTTGGGTGTATAGACAAGTATGTTTGTTTACACGCGAAATTTGTGACTCGTTATAAGGAGTTGTTCTAGATAGAACTGTCAGGAGATCGTCGGCGCTGTTGGTTATGTGTTCGGCTTCAAACACGAGAAAGTAAGGTTCAAATCCTTATGTCTTTGCCTAGACTTGAACAAAGTCATCAGGATAAACCGATGGAAAGATCGACAATCCTCATTCGGCCGCAATGGCAATGATCACGGGTCGGCGACGACACGACAGCAATGGCGGAACGAGATCCCCCCTCGTGACCCGACGATGCATAACGCTTGAAGAAAGGTGGAGAATTCATCTTCACACTTCTATCGAGTTGATCAGAACGGAAGTTCGTCGGCACGCAACCCTGAGAAAATCGTTTGGGGGGAATCGGCGCCGTCGGATTTACTGAAAAAAAAGGCGTTAACAGCTGATATGATATCATGCTGTTTGTGGGAGAAGTTCGAATACTGGGCGCAAAAAACGACGATCTCTTAATTTTGTAAAATTGTACAAAATTGATCGAAAATAAAATTCAGGTCCGCTTTCCAAGAGATCGTTGCAAAACTCTGTCTGGGTAGAGCCAATGCGGGTCGTCACTCCTCAAAGACACACCTGCGCGATGATTTTTGGATACGTCCATAATCGACATTTTTCTTTTTCTTTTGGATCGGGCGTAGTTTCCCTAATGTTTGCAAAAAAAAAAAAAAAAAAAAGAAGAAGAAGAAGAAAAACTGTCGCTGGTGGAGGAAGTAACTATATCAGAAGTATAAAAATTTTTTTCTCTTTATTAAATTCCCCGAACGTGCACGGAAAAGGAGTTAATTAACTTTTTTATTAAAATTTTCAAGCATTCCTTCTTACTTCTTTAAAACGATCTTTAAGTTGTATTAAATTTTTTCTGTTGGTATAAAAAGTTATTTTTGCTATTTTAACATTAGAAAAGAGCGTGAGATTTTTATACTTGTCAGCGTATAAAGGACATTGTTACACTTCTGAATATTCTTTTATAATATTTTAGCATTTGTCGTGTATTTGTCTTTTTTGTGAAATATAATCTTTTGGAAAATTTGATTATGGTGTCATTAAATAATTGAAATCGGATTATCAGGTATGATATTATTCCTGATTTGTGGAAATCACGACAATTGAGAAGTTATTTTAGTTCGATAATGAGTTTATTATTTATGAGCATACTTAAGAGAATTAGACGGAACAAATTAAATTATATTTAATTTCAGCTTTGAAACACATTTTCAACGATGTTTGTTTCATTTGAAAAAGTTCTATGGCTCGAGAATATTTGCCAAATTAATTAATTTCATTAATTTATAATTCGAGTTTTAGCGTTTATAAATTAATTAGCTCAGGAATATAACTATGTAAAAAAAAAGTATTTTTTATAAATCATGTCACGATGAGGTGATAAAATTTTTTTTTGCATTTTATGCTTTTTCGAATGGAGGTTAATGATAAAGTTAAATCAAATAAAATTGAAAATGAAAAACAAGAAGAGCATCATGAAAAGAGGTGACAAATTTTTAAAACTTATTTTGTAGTACTTCTAAAAATATTGTATTTGTAGTATACGTTGTTTATTAAGCTTATGTGATTTTGTAAAAACAGTAAATTGCAATATTTTTACGAAAACAAATTAACAATATCAAATTAACAAAATCTGTTTCCATAGATTACTAAGCAATTTTCAATAATGAGTATCATTATACAATAATGATACAACATAAAAATTCGAGATTAATCTTATCGCATATAAATATTATGCACACAATAAAATACAAATAAAATTAAATGTTTTGTATCAATTGTACATAATTTTTAATTATTGCATTATTTTCACTATACAAGCATATAATACTTGCCCCAGCTATCTGAGTGGGAATGCACATAAAGATATACATAAACTTTGCTAATTTTTCATGCTCGTACGTTTAATTTATTCACCTGAAATTTTCTGCAATATTTAACGTACAAACAATGCTGAATTTTTACATTGAAAATGCAATACAATATCGTATCAAAATTCATGTTATGAAACACATTTATTCACTGTTTCATCGGTTTGCTAAATATTTCATTTTTAAATCAATATTTTCTTTCGTCCATATCATGGATTAGCAAATACTTCGAACAAACATGTACGCGGTGTTGCACGAGCATTTTTGTAAAAATATATTTTATTCGTGCCGTTAGCGGTCGGTATAGAAAATCTACAGAGAATTGCTGACGAGAGTATTGGCATGATACTGCGGCAGCAAGGATATACGCGTTCACATTGTGATAGAAGTACCCGCGAAGTTATGTTTATTGTAACCCACTTTGCAAAGCCTACTTTAAATGGAAATAACGTTCCAGATCTCGTTTTGTACAGCCTTCTCTTTTTCTCCTTTTCCTTTCCCCTCTTTGCTTTCTCGCTACGCGTTTGCTTCTTTTTAGATTTTCCCATTTTAGATTTTAGTCTCTCGCGATTTCCTTCGCCCTGCTGCCTCCTCTTCTCTTTCCTCTTATTCTTTTTTTCTCTGTTCTGTATCCTTTGTGGTGTTTTCTCGCATTTGCCTATTTTGTCGCCACTTACTGTTTAGTTTATTCTCTGTATTTTTTTTATGATTCCCAGTTTTTAGTATCTCACACGATTATGGAAAATACAACATAAAGTTTGTCATTATTAACATTTGACACGATCCTGTCACAAAACTCTCAACGTTAAATCGAGTTTCATTCATAAAAATTATATTTGCCAATTTGACAAATATACTGTGCCTTGGAACATTTCATAAAAAATATCCAAAGTTTGTTACCATAAATGCTATAATTTTTTTTAGAAAAATCACACCATGATTATTCACGGTCAGAGTGCTCGCAATCGAAAATTCACAGAAGCAAAAATATTCAGAAGTATATAAAATATTCAAAATGTAGTATTTTTTGTAATATTTAAAGTATGAAAGTCGCTTCTATTTAGATTATAGTCCATAAAATTTTAAATTTCCAGAAACACTTCTAATCCATTCGAAAATAACAAAATTACAGACCTCGCCTGATAACAAAATTGGAGGCCTCGTACCCATGAAAATCGACTTAACAAACTTGCTGTTTATTAATGAAAACATAATATTCCCCGCAATTAGCAAAGGTTAATAAAATTCAGCATATGCTAGTTGAATTTCGAAAGGCTTACAGAAACAGGCATCGTATCGTCTTTGATCTGAATGACAAATGAGTCTGATAGAAAGAACAATTAAATGTGAATAATAATTATAAAATTATATAAATTATATAAATATTAAGTGTAAATTGACGACATGAAACACGTAATTTGTAGAGTACAAGCATTATTGTGTAAAGAGTCATTTTAATAATCCACGCTGCAGAATTCCGGACATAGCTGGGAGTTGATCAAACAACGGTACTTTGTCGTTTGCATACGGTAGAGAGAATTCACAATGTTAGAGAATAAATTCCTCGCTGACATTTCGAACACGTGTACATTCGGCTACTGCCAAAGAAGAAATTTCTTCTGGAAGATTGGGAAAAACAGCGAGAAACGAGTGTCATTGTAAGAACGAAGCGAATTGTGAAATTTATGGAATCAGAGCACATAGTTAACTGCAGGTTATGACACTTCAGACTTGCAACTGTAACGCTCGTTAGAGTTCAAATTTGTTTATGAGCAATAATCAACTACATATAGGTATTAAAAAATTTGCTGCACATGTCAGCACGTTAGTTTGTCAAATTCATTTTTTTAAGCGTCATTAAAGCAAACATTAATTTTGAAATTTATGGTAGCCCGGGTCGCGAATAAAAATGCATTAAACTTCGTGGAATTTTCGAGGAAAGATCCATCTTCATTTGTATACTCTGCTTTCCAGTGGTGAAGTATTTGCGAGGGAAATGGACCCAATGAGGTGAAAGTAGATGCCTTTGCCTTTTAAACGCAGCTCAGGCCGATTACCGTACGATTATAATTTCAGACAGTACAAAGACAAATTCTTTTTTCGCGAAAATTTAGCGATCCTTTGCTGGCTACCGAGTATACTACGTAGATGACTCTAATCTGCCAAAAAGGAGAGTATTAAAGTTCCAACTAATTCTAACGGAACCAACTTGCAAAAAAGAGATTTTATTACTGACTTTGAAGGAACGTGTTTTAATTTAGATGCATAACATTACATGTTTATAAATATCTGTGTTTTTCCATTGAAATGTTAATATCCAATAGCTCCAAATTTATATTAAAGAGCAATATAAGTATCATAGTAATGATTATCTGTACATAATATGAAAAAGCGTTCAAAATGTAGTACTTTCTATAACATGTACACTTATTACATTCATACATGAAACAATCTTTTTTATCAGAATTTTAATTTTCAAATTATACTTTCAAGAATGTGAATTTACACATGGATTATGAGTCACGATGGGATTTGATGAATTTCGAATTTGAATCTGTATAATATACAGGATGAGCTGCATAAAATGTAACTTTTTTTTTTAATTAACTCTTTGACATGCAATGACGTTTGGGAGACATCATACGTTTCTTAACGACTACTCAATCATTAATTTGTTCCTTCATCATTTTTTATTAATTTGCAGAGTATAGAAATTTTCTTTGTTAGGTTTACAGAAATGTTAAAATGAAAAATAAATATCATTTTTTGGTCATACCTAAATTAACTTAATTAGTATGTCAAAGAGTTAAATGACACAAAATGCCTTAATTTATAATTTTTCTAAATGAAAAATTATAAATCGTTTCTTTCTTTCTAATGGGATCACATATTAAATTTTTTTTTAACTTAAATAGCTTTTATCAAACTAAATTTACTCCGACCATCTTTTGATACTCTTAACAATGAAAACAAATTTCTAAAGACTAAATACGCCAGGAATAACTTTCTTATTTCCTTTCTCTTTTTAATTATATCTATATATATTGGATATTTTGTTGTTGCAGTATTTTCTTTTGTTTTAAAGCTTGTTGACATGTATGCCGCAATGTATGCAATTTGTATGCCTTTATTTGCAGTTTATGTTGTTTATGAACTTGTAGTTTTTCCATTCTGTGACGCCATTCGTATTTGCAGATTTTTCATTTTTTGTTTTCACATTTTGGATAAGATCAGTGTGTGATTAGATCCTTCGTTTTGACGTTGAGTTTGGGACTGATAATCCCAATATCCAATATATCCGGGATTTTATTAATATCCGAAGACTAGTATGTTGGATTTCCAGAATAAACCAATTTTAATTGATTTGTTATATAGTTCCATACTTTCAAGTTCATTCATTTTGGAATCTCAGTAACTGTGTTTTGCATCAAAATCGACAGCTGCTAACAATTTATACTCATTCTTGAAAATTGTGTGCCTTGGTGGGCAGTGCACTGACGAGATATTAACACTGGTATTATTCAACTTAATGTTAATAGTGGTCGCCTGTATTTTTCCTGTTTTATATGAATTTAATTGGTAATGTTTGATATTTTTTTGACATATATACGCATTTTGCATTGCGCTCTCCCACCTAATTATCATGACAGTTGTTTCATGCGTGTCTGAAACAGCGATAACGTCCTTATCTTGATAAATTAATAATACTTTAGCTTAATAATCTTTCAACTCGAGTTACCTGTTTTGCAACCCGTTGGCAGTTCCATTCCATCAGTTTGAACTTTGCCACTCTGATGCGATGAGTTTTGTTAATAAATTTAGCATGGTTGACTTTTGATTGGCTAAATTTTCTATCAATTTCTCTAACTTTTCTAAACTACTCGTCTCTTTGTGTTCTTCTGGAGTTGGAGTTTTGGTTTTGTGTTTGCATTTGCTTTTACAATTTCAGCATAGATCTTGTCTGCTTTTATTACTTATTATTGTGGTTGTTATTTTCTTGATGCTTGAGTGTTTGTTTAGTTTGTATAGAGAAATTCTCCTATATCTCTAATAGGGAGGAACTATTTTTTCCTGTAATTCTTTCCTTATATCCAGCCTTTGTGTAATTGGCTGGGTGTTTGAACAGACGTTCTTTTTGGAGTAGTTGAAAGATGTGAACCCACACATACCAGTGGCCTGTTGCAATAATTTTTTGTATGTCCCTGACATTGACATCTGGCACATTGTAGGAATATTCCTGTACATTTTTGGTGGTTTAACTTTTATTAGCGTGTCACATATAGTAATGATATTATAATTATCATTATTTCTAGCTTTTTCTTGTTCTATTAGAAACCAGAAGATATTGAGATACCATTTTTAGTAAGTTTAATCTTACTAATTTTTTCTGTAGATTGGATTTTATGTACTCCAGGTTTAATTTCGGACGCAGCTGTCTAATACAGCTTTACATTTCCTTTCCCATTTAGGTTAATACGTGTAGTAGTCTGTCTCTGTATCCCTGAGTGTTTTTATAAGTGACCTCTACGCGTCTGGCGAGAATGTTTGTAATTTCACCTGCTTATCCTTTAGTTGCTTCAACAGAAATTCCTTGGCATCTATCATTTTTCTAGCTTTATGTTTGCAGCTTGGATGAAAATAGGAGATTTTGAAGCAGACTAATTAGTTTCAACTTCCAAGTTCTGTAATACCATACATCTATTTTGACTGTTGCTCCACTACTTGATTAAGGCCTGCAAATTTCCTTTCTTTTTCTTTTTTTTTTTAAATGCTGCTTGGGTTTATTCCATTAAACAGTGTCGATTCTTTTCGTGCTTTCGTTAATCATCGTAGGAGTTGTAGATATTAGTTTTCTCTTTTTTCTTATTTCTTCTTATTTATTATTTAGTTGGTTGATGAGTGGTCATTTTGGTACACCGAGTTTAATATTCGACATTAAACAATTTACTCTGGTATTACTTGTAGCAGACTCTAACACACGAAATTCTGAACCGTTAACACTACTGTCGTGTTTACTTTACAACGTTCCTTTAATACACCTGCACAGGTCGACATCTGATTAGGAACTGACGTTCAAAATGGTGATTGTGTATGTTTTTAAATATGTTTGGATCTACTGATAGTTGAAGTGTTTGCGTTTCTTATGAACACATGGAAAGATCCTTAGCATCACATTTACTTTTGTTTCCTATTCTTCGCGTATTTGCTCTTTAGAAATTTGTCATAAATTGTTAAATATCGATAGATATCTTATATACGTAAAACAATGTATTTTTAAAAATTTAGATAATTTTTCATGAAATATAAAGTTTCTCAATTTTTTTTCCTTCAATGTCTTTAATAGAAGTTTAATTTAAGGGTCGGTAGTTTTAATGTTAAAAAAATAATGATGCTGGTTCATTTCGATCCCTTTGACAGTTATTTTAGAAAAATTTTTTAGACGCGATATAATTAGGCATTTTTTAAAAAAAATTTTTATAACTTGTAACACTTCGGATGGCTCACCCTATATAATAATAATACGATAAAATAAAATGGAATAATACAATAAAATATACAGTTCGAATGGAATATGTAATTATTATTACTTAAGTATTATTTAAAACGTAAAATTCTTTGAAGTTTTGACAAGCTGTGTCACTGATATTACAATAATCGAAACTTCGTGTAAAAGCTGATCAGCTACATTATTGGAAGCTCTACAGTATCAGCAGATAAACCGTTTTGCTATATAAATTATTTTATGTTTTATATAAATTGTTTAAGAATGTAAAAATTTTAGAAAGCAATTTGATTGGTAGTGACAATTCTGTTATAATTTTTTCTTCGCTATGTTTCTTGCATCAAAATTAAAAATGGATAACGACCTTCAAATACAGTTTTATTTCTCAAGATTACAAATTCTATGCTTACGTAATGCTTAATTACTATCGTCTGTACCAGTTTCTGAGTTTAAATTTTTAGCACTAGTTATAACGTTTTAGTTATATAACCAAAAATAATTTTCCTTTTGAATTTTTTTTTTTTATTTACCTAGTAACATACATTATGTGTATGTTCATCTTCGTTAATTATCCAAATAGCCTAAATTCTTTTTTAAGCAAAAATCTAATTCCTACAGTCACCAGTGCGAAACATAATTGAAATCACAACTTCATGAAAACTCGAGTCTCGCAAAAAAAAAATACAGAAAAAAGAAAAATGAAGTTAATTTTCATTTTAAAGTACATCATGAGGATGTTGCAAAGATGTATGTGTTCAATGTATATTCAATGTAAATGTTAGATGTGTGTACGGGTTTAATGCACGTTTCCTTTAATTTTGGTTGTTGGTATAGACATTAACGGTCCCTATATCATATCGTGACAAAGTTTGACCATCTCTGCTACACAGGCTCGATAACGATCTCCGTGGTGAAAATTAATTATCGAGTATCGACGTGGAAACATTTGTATTCGATGGAAACTGTTCTCCCGAGTTTTGGAAAACTTGAATCGCTTCTGCATTGTGACTAAACTCACGATGCAATTGTATTAATTGTATTTTAAAGAATCATTAGCTTGCCAGATATTTTAATTTCAATTTCGATACACAAGAGACAAACACAACACTTTCTTCTTCGCTTCTTACATATTAGATTTTACAAAATTAAAGTTAAAATATCTGATCATTTTTCGATATGCATGGTACTTTTTTTTTTATAGAAAATGTCGAGCGATATCGCTTTTGAAAGCTAGTGAATTAAAAATTATAGAATTTGGTTTAACCTATTCGAGAGAGATACATCATGCGTGCAATTCCCAGCCACACGCTGTGTGTCACGAGCATGAATTCATGGTTTAAAGAATTCAATATTAAAGAACTAGCTGCGGAGGTAAGATCGTTTCAAAATTTCTCAAATAAAAAAAAAATTGTGCCTTCAAGAACTAAGCAAATAAGCTTGGGATTGATCCTGAGCTGCTCGTCAACAGCAGTATGGATACAGTACAGTTTCTGTTGGCGCGCAGTTCACAAATTGCTTGCAAACTGTTCGCGTGAAGTTTCTCCCAGTGTGAATTTAGCATAATGTTAACCCAACTGTTGGCCTATGATATTAACATAATATATATGCCTCGAGTCTGATCGAGGAAAATCGGACGAGTTCGGCCAAATTTGGATCCTCCAATATTCGAATGTTGTGTGTACTACGTGGCGCGGTGAACAAGGACATTCAGATAAAATCAATAGAAATTAATGATTACGCATCTTTGTATTCAAGTATCTATCCATGTATCATGAATCATTTTAATTCGAAATTCCAATTTAGTTCAAAGCGCAAATAATATTATGTTCTGTCTACAAGACGGAGGAATACTCTTTGCTTTTCTGTATATTTGAGGATTCATTTTTAATTCAAACAGGAATGTTTGACAAACAGTAAACCTTTCGTAATTCCAATAGATGCATTATTATTAATGGTGGTTTATATGAATATAATCACAGAGGGGTCATTTAATATTGTGATGATAGTAATTGTAGAATTTGAATTCATAGTTTCAAACTTTCATGAGTTTTGCAGCCAGGATTCCATCATAAACTACGAATAATAACTTAAATTTACCTTTTATCTAACACAAGAGAACGAAAGAAATAAATTATGCGATATATATTACTGTAACCTGTATATATAATACTGTAATCTATATTGAAGCAGTAGGCATGAACAAAACGTTCACGTTTTCGATTGCAGCAGCTGCAACTATTGCCTGTCCACGAGTGTCACTGATCGAACCTCAGAGTTCTATGACACCTAAAGTAACAATATTTCTACGACAGATTGTCGTATCGTGTATGTAACGATCTCACTTTACTTGTTTGGGTCTGCTGATACGTTTGGGTGTATTTGGGTGACGAGTATGTGTTTACGAAATATGTAACCTATTATAAGCAGTTATTGTAGTTAGAAAAATCAGGAGATCGTCGGCGTTGTTGGTAACGTACACGACTCAGAACACGGGAAGCCAAGTTCAAATCCTTTGGACTTCGCCTAAACTAAACAAAGAGTCGTCAAGAGAAACAAACCGATGCTAGCACTAAAAAAATCCCACTCAATAGAATAGCAACTCACGGGTCGGCGGCGCGACATCGACGGCGACGACGTAACGGGGAAAATCCCACTTCCCCGGGACCGACGACGCATGACGCAGAAGGGAAGGTGAAAGAAATGTTAAAATTGTAGCACTCCCCAAAGTGACTCACAACGATGTCCGTCGACATCGTAACCCTGAGAAAACCCGAGTACGGGTGAAGAAAGCAGTCGGACGTTCCCAGGACGGCAGATTAACACTAACCGTGGAAGTAGTTCGCGTACAGGCGCAAAATAAACGACGAACTCTTATTTTTGTAAAATTGCAGGAAAATGATCGAAAGTATAATTCGCAGACGAGTCTGCTTCCCAAGAGGCCCTTGCAAATCTCGGCCTGGGTAGGACCAACTCGGGCCGTCACTCCCCAAAGACCCACCGGCTAGCCGGCGCGGTCGCCCTGCGGGGTGATTTTTGGATACGTTAATAATCGACATTTTCCTTTTCCTTTTGGATACAACGAGTGATCGAGACTAGTTTCCCTGGTATTCACAAAAAAAAGAAACTGCCGCTGGTGGAGGAAGTAACTGTATCAAAATTATAAAAATTTGTTTCTATTAGATTCCCCGAACATGCACTGAGAAGAAGTTAATTGGAATCGAATTACTTTCTATAAATATTCCCAGGCATTATTCCTTCTTACTTCTTTAAAACTACCTTTGATTTATATTAAATTTCTTCTGTTGGTACAAGAGATTATTTTTACTGTTTTAACATTGAAAAGCAGCGTGAGATTTTATATTTATCAGTGAGTAAAGGACATCATGATATTACTGAAAATTCTTCTATAACATTTTAGGTTTTGACTAACGCTCATTTCATTTGTGAAATTAGGTTGTAAATTGACATTTTAATTAGGTTAAAATTACTGATAATGAACTGTATTCCTACGACAGGGCTCTTAATTTGCAGTGTTTTGAAATCCACGAGCCGATATAGAAGTGTGTGTCCTAGACACGCAACGGTTACGTGTCTTGTTTGGGTTTGCTGATTCTTTCCGTGTATAGATGAGCATGCATGTTTACACGTGAGATCTGAGCAATTAATAGTGGTTATTGTAGTTAGATATGTCAGGAGATCGTCGGCGTTGTTGGTAACGTATACGACTCTAAACACGGGAAGCCAAGTTCAAATCCTTTGGACTTCGCCTCGGCTGAAGAACAAGTCGTTCAGAGGAGATTCAATGCTTTGGCCAGTGCGGCACTCGCTTCATGGGTTGGCGACGACACGACGGCACGACGTTACCGGGCACCCCCTTCCCGGTAACGACGTCGCATGACGCTAGAAGGCTGGATGAAGTTAAAACTTCTAACACAATGGACATCCATTGTTGTTACTCCTCAGCTCTCATAGTGTTCAACACGATGTTCGTCGAGTACAATCCTGAAATATCGAGTGTCAAATATTTAGCGGACGGATTTTCTCAAAAGGCCGCTGACCGTGGAAGGAGTTCGTATACAGGTGCAAAATATAACGACGGTCTCTTAATTTTGTAAAATTGCAGGAAACTGATCGAAAGTGAAAGAGGGAGGAGAGCTCTCATACAGACACAATACACGGTGACGATTCCCTTTTTTTTTTTAAGTTGCAAGAAACTGATCGAAAATTTAATTCGCAGACGAGTCTGCTTTCCAAAAGATTCTTGCAAATTTCGGCCTGGGTAGGACCAATTCGGGTACGTGGCTAGCCGGTGAGATTCCTCTGCAAGGTGATTTTTCGATACGTTAATAATCGACATTTTTCTTTTTTCTTTGGATATAACGAGTAACCGAGCCTAGTTTCCGTGATATTCCCCAAAAAAATTGCAGTTGTTGGAAGAAGTAACTATATCAAAAATGTGAATTTTTTTTTATTAGATTTCCCGAACGTGCACTCAGAAGGAGTTAATTGATATCGAAGATATTGGAGTCGAATTACTTTCTATGAAAATTCCCAAGCCTTATTCCTTCTCACTTCTCTAGAACTACCTTTGATTTATATTAAATTTCTTCTGTTGGAATAGCAAAATTAATTTTGCTATTCCAACATTAAATGGCAGTGTGAGATATTATATTTGTCAGTGAGCAAAGGACATCATTACATTTCTGAAAATTCCTTTATAATATGTCAGCGTTTGAAGATCGCTTACTTTATTTGGAAATTAGGTTCTGAGTAAGTGAAATTTTCGAATTATCGCGCATAATACTATGTATTTGTGAAACTGTGGAAATGAACAATTATCACAACGATAGAGAAGTTATTTCAGTTCGATAATGAGTTTATTCGCATGTCTAAAAGAATTGTACAGAACAATTTATAATTTAATATATCTCGAGTCTGATCGGGGAAACTCGGACGAGTTCGACTAAAACCGATTCCCGCAATATTCGAATGTTGTGTGTAGCGCGGTAGCAGTGATATCCCAATCAAATAATTACAAATCAATGATTACGTATCTTTGTATTTGCGCATCTGTCTATGTGTCGTGAATTTTTTTAATTCGAATTTCCAGTTTTATTCAATGCGTAAATGTGGTCTGTCTATAAGACGAAGGAATACTATTTCTTTGTCTATTTGAGGATTTATTTTTAATTCAAACAGGAATGTTTAAGAAACAGTAAATCTTTCGTAATTCCAATAGACGATAAACATGTTCAAATAGCCAAATTAGCTAATAGTGGTTTATATTATCATTAATACAAGGGGAAATTTAATGTTGTGAAGTCAGTAATTGTAGAATCTGCATTCATGGTTTTAAAATTTCTGGCGTTTTGCAGATAGAATTTCACTATAAACTTACAAATAATAATTTAAATTTACTTAACTTAACATAAGGAAACGAAAGTAACAAATTATATGATATATAATTACTGTAATCTGTATAATTGAACCAGTAGGCATGTACAAAACGTTCACGTTTACGA
The DNA here is from genome assembly GCA_036937485.2 of Tetragonisca angustula. Taxonomy (NCBI): domain Eukaryota; kingdom Metazoa; phylum Arthropoda; class Insecta; order Hymenoptera; family Apidae; genus Tetragonisca; species Tetragonisca angustula. Next base: position 3,106,765 of record JAWNGG020000013.1, read on the forward strand.
CTCTAGTGGCTGCAACTATTGGCTACCAGCGACTGTTACTGATCGAACCTCAGGATTCTATGATACCTACAGTGACTATATTTCTACGACAGAACTTTTGGTTTACAGTGTTTTGAAATCCGTGAATCTAGATGTGTGTGTCCTAAACACGCAATGATCACCTGCATTGTTTGAGTCTGCTGATTCGTTTCGGTGTATAGACGAGTATGTTTCCACGCGAGAGTTATGACACATTATATGGTGTTATTGTGGTTAGAAATTTCAGGAAATCGTCGACGCTGTTGTTTACGTATTCGCCTTCAAACAGGGGAAACTCAAGATCCTTGAGCACGGTTTCATCTAATTTTCTTCACAAATTTCCACGCCCAGGACTTTGCCTTTGTACTGATAAGGATAAAATAGGGCCAACAACAATAACCGACCCGATGATATCAACAATTCCACCGCACCGTCGTGTGCCAGATCTGAGAGAAATCAATGATGAAGAATTCAAGAATAACAGTAGGAGGGAATCGGTGCGTAATGCCATAAATCCTTCAAGTTCATTGAGCACATGTTATCACCCGGAATGAGCTGAGAATCAATTAGTTAGGCCTTACCGTGGGAGAAGTTCCGAATACCGGGCGCAATTAAAACGACGGTTTCTTAATTTTTGTTAAATTTGATGGGAATTTATCGAAAATAAAAGTCGCAGACGAGTCTGCTTCCCAAGAGATCTCTGCAAATCTCGGCCTGGGTGGGACCAACTCGGGTACGTGGGGTCGTTACTCCCAAAGACCCACCGGATAGCCGGTGTGATCCCTTTGCGGGGTGATTTTTGGATATTGTTTAAAAAGTACAGGCAAGGGAAGAGCCAACTTTCGCTTTCACGCTTTCACTTTTCGTTTTCTGTAACCAGCGGATGTTTCAAGTGAAGTTTTCAGAATTCCAGTCGCTTGGCCTTCGAAAAAGCAACAAATTCTTTCTTTAAGAAGAAATTTCTTGATTCTAAGCATTTCTCGATACCCAGAGTATCATAAAAGCAATCCTTGAGAGAAGAGGATTCTAGGTATTCCTCGACACTTGGAGTGTCGTAAATTAACGCATCATGCAGGACCACCGAACCTTCCTGGTTACTAGACTTCGTCGACCGAGACGAATTACAAGTACCGACGTAAGACACGTCTCCGGCAGGCCTGTGCGTGAACGCAACGTAGCGCCAGACTGTCACCGTGAGTACAAGCACGAGCATCTTTCAGTTTGTTTCGAACAACCCTCGTAGTCACTTCGGCAACGTGGTGTGAACAGTGTAAAAAGTGCAAGTTCTGTCACGGTCGAAAACGAGCAAATTTCAACACATAATGCTCTCTCTCTCTGAGTTTTAAGCAAGAACTTGGGTCAGCAACGGATCGGGTATTCTCTGTCGAGAATTCATTCCACCCACGTGCCAAGTGCTGCACGTGGAGATCCTTTCCAGAAAGCGAGACGATCAGCGTGCGCAGCACAATCCACGGAACTTCTTGGTGAAGTCAAAGAGCATCGAGTCGCCCTCCCATTTGGGAGCCTGGAGCTGTTCAATGCGATCACACTTCCTTTCAGCGTCCGGTAACCGATCGTTTCGGTGTGAGCTGCAGTCTTCACTTCGACGACATCAGCAGCGTGAGCGGTGTGAGTTGCTGTCTCTTCATCGACGACATCGACGCGAGCCAAGGGAGCCGCCTTCGCCGACGACGACCTTCGTCAACTGTTCCAGCCTTCGCTACTACGTGGTGCTCGAAGTACAAACGACATAGAGCGACGATTACCATCGCGAGCATTTTGATTCTGCAGAACGTGGTCAGGAAATATAATCATTTGTCAACGTCTATTCTGTGTCGATCCCTCTGTTTTCTTTACCCTCTCTACATTTTAAACAAATTTGAATTCATGGTTTCAAACATTCAGGAGTTTTGCCGACGAAATTCCACCATAAACTTACAATTAATCTAACCTAACAAACAAAAACGAAAGAAACAAATTATACGATATACATTATTGTAATCCGTATATATATTATCGTAATCTGTATTGAATTAGTAGGTATGAACAAAACGTTCACGTTTTCGATTGCAATAGCTGCAACTATTGCCTGTCCACGAGTGTCACTGATCGAACCCTCAGAGTTCTATGACACCTAAAGTAACAATATCTCTATGACAGAAGAACTTTTGGTTCACAGTGTTTTGAAATCCGTAAATCGATCTAGAAATGTGTGTCCTAGACACGCAACGCTCACGTTATTTGTTTGGGTCTGCTGATTCGTTTGCGCCTGTTGTCGATATAGTATGTGTTTACACGCGAAATTTGTGACCCATTATAAGGAGTTATTGGAGTTAGAAATATCAGGAGATCGTCGGCGTTGTTGGTAACGTATACGACTCAGAACACGGGAAGCCAAGTTCAAATCCTTTGGACTTCGCCTAAACTAAACAAAGAGTCGTCAAGAGAAACAAACCGGTGCTAGCACTAAAAATATCCCACTCAATAGAATAGCAACTCACGGGTCGGCGGCGCGACATCGACGGCGACGACGTAACGGGGAAAATCCCACTTCCCCGGGACCGACGACGCATGACGCAGAAGGGAAGGTGAAAGAAATGTTAAAATTGTAGCACTCCCCCAAAGTGATCCACAACGATGTCCGTCGACATCGTAACCCTGAGAAAAACCGAGTACGGGTAAAGAAAGCAGTCGGACGTTCCCAGGACGGCAGATTAACACTAACCGTGGAAGTAGTTCGCGTACAGGCGCAAAATAAACGACGAACTCTTATTTTTGTAAAATTGCAGGAAAATGATCGAAAGTATAATTCGCAGACGAGTCTGCTTCCCAAGAGGCCCTTGCAAATCTCGGCCTGGGTAGGACCAACTCGGGTACGTGGGGCCGTCACTCCCCAAAGACCCACCGGCTAGCCGGCGCGGTCCCCCTGCGAGGTGATTTTTGGATACGTTAATAATCGACATTTTCCTTTTCCTTTTGGATACAACGAGTGATCGAGACTAGTTTCCCTGATATTCACAAAAAAAAGAAACTGCCGCTGGTGGAGGAAGTAACTGTATCAAAATTATAAAAATTTGTTTCTATTAGATTCCCCGAACATGCACTGAGAAGAAGTTAATTGGAATCGAATTACTTTCTATAAATATTCCCAGGCATTATTCCTTCTTACTTCTTTAAAACTACCTTTGATTTATATTAAATTTCTTCTGTCGGTACAAGAGATTATTTTTACTGTTTTAACATTGAAAAGCAGTGTGAGATTTTATATTTATCAGTGAGTAAAGGACATCATGATATTACTGAAAATTCTTCTATAATATTTTAGGTTTTGACTAACGCTCATTTCGTTTGTGAAATTAGGTTGAAATTACTGATAATGAACTGTATTCCTACGACAGGGCTCTTAATTTGCAGTGTTTTGAAATCCACGAGCCGATATAGAAGTGTGTGTCCTAGACACGCAACGGTTACGTGTCTTGTTTGGGTTTGCTGATTCTTTCCGTGTATAGATGAGCATCCATGTTTACACGTGAGACCTGAGCAATTAATAGTGGTTATTGTAGTTAGAAATGTCAGGAGATCGTTGGCGTTGTTGGTAACGTATACGACTCGGAACACGGGAAACCAAGTTCAAATCTTAATACATACCAAAACTAACACCTTACTCGAGAGAGTAATAACCACTCACGGGCCGGCGGCGTGCATCAACGGCGACGACGTAACGGGGAACTACTTCCCCGGGACCGACGACGCATGACACGGAGGGAGATGGGAGTAAAATTGAAAGTAGGGAGAAGCTCTGAAAACCCTAACAATACTGTCAGTCACTCCTCACTCCCCAAAGCTGATCAAAATGATGTTCGTCGACACGCAATCCTGAGGAAAATCAAGCATAGAACAACAGGCGAAAGTTACGATATAACCACAACTAACACAAACGTGGGAGTAGCTCGTGTACAGGCGCAAAATAAACGACGGTCTCTTATTTTTTTGTAAAATTTCAGGAAACGGATCGAAACTCACAGACGAGTCTGCTTCCCAAGAGATCCCTGCTAATCTCGGCCTGGGTAGGACCAACTCGGGTACGTGGGGCCGTCACTCCCCAAAGACCCACCGGCTAGCCGGTGCGGTCCCCCTGCTGGTTGATCTTTGGATACGTTAATAATCGACAGTTTCCTTTTCCTTTTGGATACAACGAGTGATCGAGACTAGCTTCCCTGATATTCGCAAAAAAAAACTGCCGCTGATGGAGGAAGTAACTATATCAAAAATATAAAAATTTGTTTTCATTTGATTCTCCGAACATGCACTGAGAAGGATTTAATTGGAATCGAATTACTTTCTATAAATATTCCCAGGCATTTTTCCTTCTTACTTCTTTAAAACTACCTTTGATTTATATTAAATTTCTTCTGTCGGTACAAAAAATTATTTTTGCTGCTTTAACATTGAAAGGCAGCGTGAGATTTTATATTTATCAGTGAGTAAAGAACATCATGATATTACTGAAAATTCTTCTATAACATTTTAGGTTTTGACTAACGCTTATTTCATTGAAATGTTGTGAGATTAGGTTGTAAATTGACATTTTAGTTATATTAAAATTGATAATGGACTGTATTTCTACGACAGGGCTCTCAATTTGCAGTGTTTTGAAATCCGCGAGCTGATTGAGAAGTGTGTGTCCTAGACACGCTACCGTTACGTGCCTTGTTTGGGTTTGCTGATTCTTTCGGTATATAGATGAGCATGTATGTTTACACGCGAGACCTGACCAATTAATAGGGATTATTGTAGTCAGAAATGTTAGGAGATCGTCAGCGCTGTTGGTCGTGTATACGACTCTCAACACGGAAAGCTAAGTTCAAATCCTTTGGACTTCGCCTCGACTGAAGAACGAGTCAGAGAAAATCCAATGCATCGGCCTAAATGGCACTTGCTTCATGGGCTGGCGACGACACGACGGCAACGACGTTACCGTGCAGCCCGTTCCCGGTACCGACAACGCATGACGCTAGAAGGAAGTTGGATGACAAGTTAAAACTTGTGACAACACTTAGCATTCATGGTTGCTACTCCTTACTTCCCATGGTGTTAAAAACGATGTTCGTCGAGCGCAACCCTGAAAAATCGAGTGTCGCACATTTCGCAGACGGATATTCTCAATAGGCCGCTGACCGTAGAAAAGGATTTCGTGTACGGGCGCAAAATAACGACGGTCTCTTAATTTTGTAAAATTTCAGGAAACTGATCGAAAGTTAAAGAGGAAGGGGAACTCTCATACAGACACAATACACGACATACAATTTTCAAATTGCAAGAAACTGGTGGAAAGTATAATTCGCAGACGAGTATGCTTCCCAAGAGATCCCTGCAAATCTCGGCAGGTTGTAGCAATTACCATCAGTTCTAGCTCTCTCTTTTACTTTCCTCACTGCTTCGTATTCTCTGCTCGTTTTTTCTTCCTTTCTCTTTATTCTTCTGAGTTCCTCCTGTTTTAACGCGAATCTTATATCGTTCACTGATATATTCCTCTGTGATTCGAGTACTCTCACGTTCGGATCATATTCTGATCGAACCCTTCGTAATATATACATTTTTAATTCATATTCCTGAACGTCTCTTCCAAGTTGCATACATCGGTTCTTTAAGGCTTCCGCCCTGTTTATAAAATCGTTAACTGTTTCGTCTTTCGCCATCTTGATATTCGAATGTTCATTAAGTGATCTTGCTTTCAATTCTTCTGTTTCGGCAGCCATATCTTGCTTGATCTTTGACCATAATTTATCGGCACTTTTTATGCTATTATACCTTAATAATTGTACCTTACTCATTGTATTAATCATAATGGTCCTAGCTGCGTAATTGTTATCATCCCACTCATCCCAATTTTTTAGTTTTTCTTCATAATTTGCTTCTCCTACGATTGGTTCTTCCAACGGTTTTACACCAATCACCTTTTTCCACAATCATTTCGATCGTAGAATTCCTTCTATTTTTTCTTTCCACATAATGTAGTTTGAATCGTCAAGCGGTTCAACGCATTTTTTGGAAAAACGTTATCAGCAACCACGGAGCTCTGCTACCATTTGTTAGTGGATCGAATGATAAACACACTAGTTGGAGATAGATTTAATAGAAATTACGAAATACATATATTTAACTCTCACACTCTGTTTCAACTCTTATACTCTGCTACACTCAAGTCTCGCGTCTACCTCACTCTCGACTGAACATCTGTCGAACATCTTTCGATGTATCGAAAATACATCATGTATTTTCACTCATTTATGGCAACCACTATTACACATCCAAGGGGCATAATATCGTTTGTAACGATTATTATTATGACATTAGAAATTATTACAAATAAACAACTAGATATATTTCCACCTCGTTAAAAGAGAAAACTAATTTTAATTATAATTAAAACGGCATAGTTAAATATCCCATTTTATGGCCGCTAGAAATGCTTGGCCTTATTTCCCCATTATTACAAGAAATCTTTAAAGTGCTCACCTATGTTCTGCTTGTACTTTTTTCCCTACATTTTTGTGTTTTTCAGGGGCATGGTCTTAATTAGACCAAATAATCGTTATTCCTCTGTTTCAGTTTTCAGAAAATTCGCTTCAGTCAATGAAATGCCTTTACTTATTATTCAGACATTGATCTTTATACTTCGAATTCAATAAAGGGATTTATTCTAATTTTTCACTGATAGTTTTACTGCTATTTATATTTGTTGCCCTTTATGTGTATGACATATATGTTTAAATTATTTGCTGAGTATGATAAGTGATTTGCATAATCTATGTATGATTTGTGTATAAGTTTTCCGAATGAATAATCAATTTAGTAATAAATATTTTTGTTTGAGTATTTACTAGTTGAGTATAATTGTGTTCATATTTCTCTGTACACGACGATATATGTACACAACGTATATTACGTATATGTATATCACATATACTCTGAAGAACATCACTAAATCAATAACGATATAAAATTATTGATAATGTTGTAATTTCCAAAGATTCGTAAAATAACTCATCAGTGTCTATTTTGATAAATCTGTGTTCAAAGACGTTTTTACATTAAAGTAATATTTTCCAATGTTCGAGAAAAAAAATTGACAACATTTAAATTGTCATAATTTTGTAAAACGAAATCGTACAGCAATGAATCTGAGCTTAAAATATTATATTTGTATTCCTTTCATTTTTGCAACTTCTATCCAAATATTTTTACATTTTTATATTTATTTATCTATTTTTATTTATTTTTTATTATACTATTTTTATTATATTATTTTTATATCTATATTTATTTCTTTAGCATTATGCTTTCTATTAGAGCGTCGAAAGGAGATATTCTTTTCCTAAATTCGCTCTTTTCTTTCCTTTGCATGTTACTTTCATTCTCCATTTCACTGAAACTTCAGAGAAACAAAATTCTATCTTTCCCCTTCCATTCCCAAGTATTAAAATCTTAGATTTCCTCGCGTTGCTTCAACCGAAGTGTACTGTGTAGGAAATGACCGCAGAAGCCGCAACGTAGTGTATATATAGATTTTCTTTTTGATCATCTAACGACCTTTAAACTTCTAAGACTTTCTTGGAACGACTGAAGTTTGATATGCTAATTTGTTTGATGTTCAAAGAAATTTCAATTCTCAATCAGCGTGTCTAATGAATGTCGACCACGCCTTTCTCGTGCATTTTCTTTTTTAGTTTTACTCTTTCCAGAAGGAAGGCAAAATGATCCATGTATCAGAGTTTTCAAAACGATTTTAAACGAATCTAACTGCCTCCGTCGGGAGGTGATAAAAGAGAATCCTACATTCAGAAATCATGCGATTGATAGCATAAATTGTGTCAATGAAAATAGAAATTTATTCATAGCGTTCTGAATCGTCTGTCGGGTATTATTAAATCCAGAGATGGAACAGTTTTTAAACAAGTAATTGTACGTATATATCCTTTCTATGAATTTCCGTAGAATTTTTTTATATGTTATATATAAAACATTATATTGACAATTAAATAATATATTATATAAAACATTAATGACGATGAATGACAATTTAATTTTTTATTTTAAAGTCTTCACAATAAATTTGTAAATAAACTTTTTTTCGTTCTTTAGTACTTTGTTTTTCTATACACTAAATACTGCACGACTCTATTGCTGGATTCAATATCAAATTTCTAATATTGGATCGAATGATTGCCTTTTGATTGTTTGCGTTGTTTATTGCAATTTTTCGTCATTTTCCTGAACATTCAGTATAAATATTTTACACATTGGAAATATATTCTTACTTATACGACAATTGTCTCTTATGAAATTCTTTGTATTTTAAATCTTCTGAAATATACTTTATCGATTATGTAATCTATTTTAAACACGTGTTCTGAAGTTAGTGGTTGAACTAGTAGGGTACCTGCATAGTTATTAATTTCATTGCTCGAGGCGTTATTTGATAGTAGGTTACCAAGTCTATCCTCTTACTTCAACCTCTTGCCTCACGATTTTCCTTTCCATTTTTAAAGCAAGCATTGCTTATCGAAATTATAACATCAAAACATTGTAGATGTAATTTATATTTTTAAAATATTAAAAAAAAATTGTAATAATTCTATATAAACGTAATTTTATATATAAAATATTTCGACTGTACAAATTATTTGCACTGTACAAAATATTTGCACTGTACAAATTATTTGCACTGTACAAATTATTTGCACTGTACAAATTATTTGCACTGTACAAAATATTTGCACTGTACAAAATATTTGCACTGTACAAAATATTTGCACTGTACAAAATATTTGCACTGTACAAAATATTTGCACTGTACAAAATATTTGGTGTTTACAAAATATTTGCACTGTACAAAATATTTGCACTGTACAAAATATTTGGACTGTACAAAATATTTGGACTGTACAAAATATTTGGACTGTACAAAATATTTGGACTGTACAAAATATTTGGACTGTACAAAATATTTGGACTGTACAAAATATTTGGACTGTACAAAATATTTGGACTGTACAAAATATTTGGACTGTACAAAATATTTGGACTGTACAAAATATTTGGACTGTACAAAATATTTGGACTGTACAAAATATTTGGACTGTACAAAATATTTGGACTGTACAAAATATTTGGACTGTACAAAATATTTGGACTGTACAAAATATTTGGACTGTATAAAATATTTGGTGTGTAGAAAATATTTGGTGTGTAGAAAATATTTGGTGTGTAGAAAATATTTGGTGTGTAGAAAATATTTGGTGTGTAGAAAATATTTAAACTGTACAAAATATTTAAACTGTACAAAATATTTAAACTGTACAAAATATTTAAACTGTACAAAATATTTAAACTGTACAAAATATTTGGACTGTACAAAATATTTGGACTGTACAAAATATTTGGACTGTACAAAATATTTGGACTGTACAAAATATTTGGACTGTACAAAATATTTGGACTGTACAAAATATTTGGACTGTACAAAATATTTGGACTGTACAAAATATTTGGACTATATAAAATATTTGGTGTTTAGAAAATATTTGTACTATATAAAATATTTGGTGTGTACAAAATATTTGGACTGTACAAAATATTTGGACTGTACAAAATATTTGGACTGTACAAAATATTTGGACTGTACAAAATATTTGGACTGTACAAAATATTTGGACTGTACAAAATATTTGGACTGTACAAAATATTTGGACTGTACAAAATATTTGGACTGTACAAAATATTTGGACTGTACAAAATATTTGGACTGTACAAAATATTTGGACTGTACAAAATATTTGGACTGTACAAAATATTTGGACTGTACAAAATATTTGGACTGTACAAAATATTTGGACTGTACAAAATATTTGGACTGTACAAAATATTTGGACTGTACAAAATATTTGGACTGTACAAAATATTTGGACTGTACAAAATATTTGGACTGTACAAAATATTTGGACTGTACAAAATATTTGGACTGTACAAAATATTTGGACTGTACAAAATATTTGGACTGTACAAAATATTTGGACTGTACAAAATATTTAAACTGTACAAATTATTTGGACTGTACAAAATATTTGCACTATATAAAATATTTGGACTATATAAAATATTTGGTCTGTATAAAATATTTGGACCGTATAAAATATTTAAACTGTAAAGTAATTAAAACATACATCCTATCAAAAATGTTTTATTTTTCTATTTTATATTATGATTTTAATTAAGTTAGTTTTCTATTTCAATAAATATGAATTACAGGTCAACATTTACCCGCTGTTTGATTTGTATTCTTGTAATTTTTGTCATCCTTCGATTATTTGCAAATTATTCATCGACAGTGACGTATGTTGATTAAGAACATGTCTACGATCAATTGTCTGCCAATAGTCAAAATCTTTTGATTAATTTTTTCAAAAGTACTCATTCTTTCAGTGTTTGAAACTTCGTGTAAAATTGATGTTCTTTTTCTTCTCGTAACTCTTTTCGTTCCGTTCTCTACAATTTTTCCCATAATGTTCGAAGTCTTTAAAGAAATTATTGATTGCACTGGCACTCTTATTAATCTTGTTTGCAGTTTCTTCGTTTGAGTATCCCCCTTCTTTTCAAACTTTTAACTTCCCAATCTCTTCGACACTTACTTAACGAAGTTCCGCGATTTATACTAACACAACGATAACAATTTTATAATTGCTTACAATAGAACTATAATAGAACTTTTTTTTTAAAGCTGTTGTATCGATATTCTCCAGATATATCACAGTAAAGAAAAATAAATTGTTTTTGAAGAAACGAAATAATTGGACTGCTAATATTTATGCATATTCATATTTTCATCAAAGTGATTCAAGAAATAAAATTTCAATATAGGTCTGTTTTTCCCTTATTAAATATTACGGGCATTGTATACGTTTTAGTTTGGATATTTCTGCAATTGTCTATTTTTGAGTCTGTATTCGCATCTTTGTACTTTCAAAAAACAGAAGCATAAAACTCAATAGATTAGTAATAATTAATTCAGCATTCATTCATTTACGATTCAAATTACACGAACATTTGCTGGCACGTATTGCAAACATAATTCGATTACCCTTCAAACTAAACGAGCACAAATTTGTTGAAATGCGGGCGAGCATTCGTTCGTTTAATCTAAACCCACCATTACGACGAATTCAACTGTAAATAGCGCAAGAATTCGTGAATAGCGTCTGTAATATTTAGAACGTCAGTTATTTGTAAAATTCGTCATTAATCCCTGTATTTAGATATTTCTTTCATAATAATAATATCTGCTTGTTATGTCACAATGTAACTTTACTTTTAAGTCAGCAAAATAGAATATAAAGAAATAAATTTATTTTAGACAGTAAAAAGAAAATAATCTTCAAATATGAAATATATGAAATTATTAATTTAGGAAATACTTTAATTTTAATTTCACTTATACATATTATATATATAAGTATATTATAAATAATAATTTTATTAACATTTATATATATATTTATAATAAATAATTTTATTACAAATAATAATAGATACACACAAATTTCAGTTGCGACCCTCATTAAAATTAAACGCAATTAAACAAATTTGTACCATTAAATTTTTGTGGAATAAAGTAAATTTAAAATATAAAATACTAATATCCGAAAATAGAAGATCTTTCTATCTCTTGTTTGGAATATAAAAAAATTTCCACTTCTTATTGTTCACTGGGATAGAGTGGAAGCAGGGGATTTTGATATATGACGGAAAGAAATGCAGTAAAATAGATCGAGAGCTACTTAAACAGAACATCCGTTTCGATTTGTAGAACTATCTCTCTTGCTAATTGTAAATACGCCTTATATTTCGAAGATAAAAATTGCACGTAGTTTGGCAACAGTAATAGTCGCGGTGTCATGTTAATTACTCTACTCAGGTACGTTGTTTGCCAACACGAAGAACCGGGATGGCCTACATGGAAGCTCATTAATTTGCTGCTTGTTGTTCCTACTAGCATTGCTTCTCGAGCATCTTACTAGCCTGTTAAAACTCGAGAACAGTGGTAATGTCCTCAAGGCGTGATAAAGGCTATTAAAACTATCAATTTGAGCTATTAAAATACTATTAACGATATAATCTGATACAGATACTTATAAATTCAATACTTGTACTATGTATACTATCTATTTAGATTTGGTTAAGAAAATATTGGGAACTAGAGATTTTATATCGGTTCTAAATACTTTGTGTGATATGTTATTTTCATTACTTGTATGCGAAACCTCAATTTATATTGCTCTATATTGCTTATTTTTCTTTTTTAGTAAAATCTTGTATTTCGTGTTTTAACAAGTTCTTCCTTGTAATTAAAAACCACCTTCTTATTAAAAACTATAATTTCTTTTAGAACTTGTAACAATGAATGTGTATAATGGATGTCTCGTACTGGAGAACTGATATTAATTCCTACATTTTGATAAAATAACAGAATATTTGAATAATACCGAATATATAAATAATAATATATTTGAATAGTACTTTCGGGTATAGGAAACTTTATTAGACTATTATATTTCCAAGTATAAAAAGAATTGCACTATATTAGACCATTATATTTCCAAGTATAAAAAGAATTGCACTATATTAGACCATTATATTTCCAAGTATAAAAAGAATTGCACTATATTAGACTATTATATTTCCAAGTATAAAAAGAATTGCACTATATCAGACCATTATGTTTCCAAGTACAAAAAAAATTTCACCATATCGGACTATCATATTTCCAAGTGTAAAAAAGAATTGCAAGTGAAAGGCGAATTTTGCACCGTAGGTTGTTTAAAATAATATACGTTTGTCACTGAAAATATTCGAAACTTGTACATGTATATTTCTCATTCCAAATTAACAATGTAACGTAGTTCATGCCACAATGAGATTTTATTTTAGATGTGACTTCTTTTCGTGTAGAATACTTTATAATATTTTCTATAGAAAGAAATCAAGTGGTATTACGTGGATGAATGAGCTGTCCGCAAAACTGGCCCACCACGCTCTATTCATCGATTCAGAAAGGGTTGCGGCATTGTTAGCAAACCATTCACCCCCATATCCTTCTGAGCAGCCATTTTGAGGCTGCAGCCACCACCCATCGTGTCATACGTCGAAGTGACGCTATAGATATGTCCATTTTTTTTCGAAATATCAATATATGTACACAATTTCAATATATGTATGATAATTCGTTAAATAATGAACTTTAATAATTTATTAAATTATTTTACTATGTTATATAAATTGGTTTGATATGATTATTTGTGGCATCTCATTTACTCTCGACTATATTTTTTAATCACAGATTTCATTTGAACTATAGATTTAATCACAGATTTCATTTGAACTATAGATTTAATCACAGATTTCATTTGAACTATAGATTTAATCACAGATGCTAGGTTACAAATTAAAATAAACAAAAATTCTACTTGTATACTTGAATGCGGCAAAAAGAATTATTTGTACAATAGACTAGAGAAATATGATTTTATGAGTTATTTTTATGAGTACTTAAATTAAAAATGTTTTAAAATACTTAGATATTATTTATATATAAGAAAATTAAAATTAAATTATCTATCATAAAAAATTACAGTAGTAAGTAGAAAAAGAAACATAGGGAAACTAGTGAACTTTTATATTCCAAAATCTTAGCAATGATGAAAAATACAAAATCGTTGAAACTTTGGTTTTGAAGAATTGATTTGATATGATTACTTTGTACTTTTTGTTACGATTTTTGGCAAAATGAAGAATTGATTTGATATGATTATTTTGTACTTTTGTTACGATTTTTGGCAAAATGAAGAATTGATTTGATATGATTATTTTGTATTTTCTATTACGATTTTTAGTAAATGTATTTAAATGTCGAAGGTCGCTAGACATTCACTATCAGTAGAATAAAAATATTTAATAAAATAGAGTATAATCATGTAATAAAAATATTCGTTTAGGAACAAAGCCTTTGGTGGCACCTCATTTACTCTCAACTATATTTCTCAACTTCGATCATAAATCTTTATTGATAAAGTTTATAAATTAATAGCAATTGAAAGGAAATTTTTAGTGATGCTTAAACGTTATAATGGAGATTAAGTTACGAATTAAAATAAATAAAAGTTCTACTTGAATGTAATGAAGAAAATTGTTAGTACATTAGACTAGAGAGAAATATAGTTACACGATGTCGAAGAGTTATTTTGTTCGTTTGTTTTCTGCGTATTTAAATTAAAAAAAAGTTTCAAAATACTTAGCTTATTATTTACTTGCATTGCAGGTTCAGTATTTGAAATAGTTCAACCATTACTTTATGAAATTAGAGAAACAAGCAATCAAATTATTTTCTTTTTACGAGTATTTGGAACAGAAATATTGGAATACGTAATACGGGGATTTTTAGTTGAAGAGAGTCTATTGTCGATATTTATTTAACTACGCTATGAAATATCAATAAATTCAAATTGCATTCATTTTCGAATCCAAATTGGCAATATGTTATTACTGTCTAAAATTTCGTGTAACATTTTTCCTCCTCGAAATAGTTGCAAAACTGACACAAAATCGTACGAATTAATATGCAAATGAATAAATTGAATTACTTGCTCTGAAGTTTCAGCGCATTTTAACCAAATGATTGAATACTTGTCGAAAAACTTTTCCAAATTGACGTATCCTAATTTTCTGTAGATTGAGTTGAAATATTAAAACTACTGTTCCACGACTATTACTGATTAATAAGAAATTCGTCCCCATTATTACCTATTCGATGTTACATGAATTACTCAAACATAATGACTATTTGATCCAATCGCAGTGTTTTATTTTTATGAGCGCAATTATTCGTACGTACCTGTCGTCTCCAATGGAACTAAGTTTCAGGATAGACGAAGAAAATGCTCCAGTTCCCCACGATTCAATTTGGTTTATTATTCTGGAAAAAAAAAGAAAACGCCGTTACATTTTCATCATTATCATATTGCATCGAATTTAAGTATCACTCAATATCGAGATGTGAATCACAATGTTTACTCTGCCGTGTTAAGTCCATATAGTTTTTAACCACTTGCGCTGGTAACTGATTGTGGACCATAACGAACCGTATACAATAATTCGTCGCTTTTGAACTCGTCGATACGATGTCACTGGATAGAAATTATGGAGGAGTAATAAATTTATTATTCGTTTTGCCTGGGACAAAAAATTCTCGACGTCATTCTAAAGCAAGGGGTTAAATCCGCTCGTGTGCTCCCTCAATAGATTGTTTGCTAATTCAACTATTTGAGAAACAATGTTACTGTTTAACTAAAATTTAAAACTACAGAAAAATTTTGACTAGATTCTCGGATTAAATACTTCATTGTGCGTCTGTTCCAACTACAGGTTTGACATATTTATGTGTTATAATTTCCCCTGGGACTAGTCGTGTTGAAATGTTATCTGCAACTTTCGCTTAAATCAAGTCAAATTAACGCCACGTTGTGCAAAAGTGAGTTTATCTATATGTATATTACAAGAAAAGCTATAAATGCATTGATACTGAATATAGAACACGTTTCAACCATGTCAGCTATAATGTATTTCATTGTAGGTACACTGTCGCCAGGTTTTCTTTGATATCTTATGAAATATATTTAACCTATAAAACCTTAGTACATTTTACTATATTCTACTATAAATTATTACAATATAAATTATACCCAGACAGAAAAGAAATTTAAAGGAAGTATTCGTTTCTCTGCTTTCACAGTACCATTTTGAAAAGAGCATACTTTTTCCCTTGAAAATTTTGCAAAATTGAAAAATCTATTTCATAAATCCATTACGATTTTGAAAAAAGTCATCTCTCTTCACGAAATTGTAAGAGTTCTTCTAGCATTCTCTGTTGAATGTATGTCATCAAGTTTAATTGAATATTAATTTAAAAAATATTACATATTTGTGCAATATAAAATAAAGTAAAATAAAATAAAAATAAAACCAAACATTAAATATTACAATTGAATTTTCAAAGTTAGGTATCATGGTTGTAACTTTCCTTTCGAATCTCAATATGTCTTAAGAAATAGAATTTGATAATAAAATTATTTGAAAATAAAATGCTGCATTAACGCAACGTCGATGAGTTAGTCAGATATCTATCTTCTTATTAATTCGGATTGTATTGTAGATTGCATTACTAGATTTGATTGCATCTAGTTGAACGGAAGGAACGTGTATTTCAGATGTGAAACTTTCGCGCATAAGCGTGAAGAAGCGAGATGGGAAGGAGTCGAGGGAAATTGGGTGAATGCAGAACAGCGTTCAGAATTTTCCTCACGAACTTCACTGACTACGTTTATTCAAAAAGTGGAATACTCTTTGATTGGATTCCGCGCGATAGTCATGGCGACTACGTTAGCTGGAACGCGACAAATCTTACAGAAAATTTAAAGGAAAGTTAGTAACGAAAAGATTGATATTAATCTTATTACTTTTTTTCTCTTTTTTTGAAATTAAAATTACTTGGATTTCAATTCAGCTTAAATTTTGAAAATACAATTATTTATTGCATGATAACATCATACTTTTCTATTCGCGTACTAGTATTATTTTACAATTATCGATTTTAGCTTCATCATAATAATAATTATGAAATTAAAGCGATATATTTAATATAATATAATTTGTAATAAATTGATGTCGACATGCAACAATAAAATTATTTTCGTTGTTTGTAATTATTCATATCTCAAATTTAATGTAATTTTATTTTACTTTCACTTCAAGACAAATTCTTTATCTTCATATTTTTAAATTGTTGAAATGTAGGAAGATTTTAATTCGTGAAATTTTAGAAAGACTTTCGATAGTCTTTCGAAAGATTGTTCGAAGAAATACTATCATAAATTGCAGATTTGCGGAAAATTGTAAACTGTCAAAATGCGCGCAATGTGTATAATATGCAGAAATATATAAAATACTCAAAATAGAATTATAATACATAGTGGATGGTGCAAATTTGTATTTAAATTCTACCTTTTGAATTCTGCTTAATCTCTTTGGTTTCAGATGAGAGGAACCTATAGTTATATCCACATTGAATCGAAATACACACTGAAATCATCTTAATAATTGTATCAGTAAAATATACGAAATTTTGAAAAAAACTGATGTTCATACATCTCTCTATGATAAGAAAAATTCGATTAACTCTCTCATGGCCACGTGGGAGTTATTGGATCCATTTTGATCCATAACACTATTAAAAATCAACTTTCCAATATTTGTATTCTTTTATTAGTGGACTCTCAATTTCTATTACGTTCTGTCGATATTCAGAACTAAAACTTCATGTACTAAACAAATTTTCACATTTTATCCAGAATTATTATCTGTATTATTACCACGATCCTGCATTATTACATTATATTAATTATTATATTAATATTTCTATATAATTTAATATTAATTATTTATAGATACTCTAATATTATATTATTTAATATTAATATTCAATAAAGAAGAACATCCTTCTTTACCGAAATAGCGAAATATATCATGCACGCATTTGAAAATTGAATTTTACTTGTCAAGATCTGTTTTAGTGGAAATTAAATATCTCCCAGAATTGAAAGTAATCCCCCTGATTGAGAGTGTTTACCTAATTTGTGATGTAGAATCATGTTAGAGAGACAATATCGCGATTTCCAACTCGAGCGAGTCCATTGTTAGATTGTACGTGACAGCAACTGAGCCGTGATTCATTTCAATGTTAACACATTCGTTACGTATGTGTAGCACACCGATTTCCATTGAGTGCTGCTACACATACACATACGTGATCATACAATCCATTCTCACATAATTGTGACACATGAGAACACTGACAATGAGTTCGAATTCATATTTACTGAATGAATCAAATGATGAAAAATTATCTAGTTTGTAAAAAAAAATTCGTATAACAATTTATTCGATCCCATTTCAAGGCATTAAGCTTCTATCTTGACAGTTTTTTTCGTTCCTTTTTTTTATTATGTAACATTTTCGTTCAAATTCGAATTTTAATGTTGAAAGGTAAACTCAAATAATATTGAAAGTTCAATAAAATGACCCAAACAAAATTATAGTGTTCTGTATATTTTCTCTCAGTAGATTAACGTTTTATTTGCAATCATCTCCACGAATTTGCATTATTGAGCTTTTTTTATCAAATATCCTGCTTATGAAAGGGAATTTTAATATAAAATATATAATATTCATATGTAATTACTTTATAACATTTATTGCTTTCTAATAATTAAGCAAGTGCATTTACAATTAATAATTATTTAAATTTCTTGAATACTGACTCATCTTCAAGCACGAGCGTTAAAAAGCACTTTTCACAAATAAAGAAGCAAGCAAAACAACTTCTTCAACACTGTCTCAACCAATAAATCATAATTACTGCACTTTTGCTAAATTAAAAAAAATGTTGACATAGTATTAGCCGAGCAGATCTGTACTTGCTACGTTTGGCAGAAATTTGAAAAATTAAGCACCGTCGTGATCACTTATAATGGACAAGTACTTAATTAGTAACATTGGTATAATTAGATCCGGATCGATCCCAATCGAGACTGAATGCACACACGTTAGAACGAGACTAATGACAAGTGGTCTACTGTTGACTGACTCCTTAATCTGAATTCAAATAGCTTTTCGGAAGTCCACAAGCCTTTAGTACCCTGATAAAGTGTCCGGGCAAGGTTTCATTAGATTCCATTATCTCTTCTCGTCGACACGGAACGGCTTAATTCGTGAAATTCCACAAGAACGGGGAAAAATCATTCGACGGGGTTTTTCTAATTATCCCTGGAGAATTCTAGTTTCAACAATGGACCCTTTTAGTTAGTTAGTTCAGCGATGCGCACGACCATCCTTCGGAAACTCCAGATTTACGAGTATGCATATGTATACGTTATAATTTCCCTCGGGTAGTGGACAGCATGTTCTGTAACGTAATTCTCCTTTTCTCTCATTTGTTTATAATAAATAATAAATTTATAATAAATTTAATTTATATTTTGTATATTTATTCGATATATTTTCTATATTTATTAGATATATTTCATTTGAGATTTTGTTCCCAAATCTACAATCTAGAGCATACAAATTATAATTCAGAATAATTTGTATTATAATACTTCTCGTTAATGTTCAATTTTTTATAGAATGCTGAAACGAATTGGTTAATATTAACGTTCCATTTAAAAGGATAAATTCAGCCTCTGCAGAGTTTTTATAAAAGTTGATGTCAAAGTTCAGGAGCGTATGGTACTTGTCAAAACAGGCAAAACCAGTTTCAATAAACATAGCGTCAAAAACTATTAATTTAGGAGTTTCGAGACGTTTTTGTTCTGCGTATGTTCGATATGTCGCTCGTTCATTTTTTTCGCATATGCTTTTGCATTTTCCTACATCATTTTGAAATTTAAATAAGAACGAAACATTATTGACTATTAAATCATAAAAATTAGATCAGAGAACGTTTGTAATAAAAACTTTACAAAAATCATTCGAATCTCTAAAAATGTAAAACTTATTATAAAACTAGTATTTTAAAAAATTATAAATCGGCTGGATTGATCAATTTGATAATTCTAGCGTTAACGAAATTGAGAAATGATTATAAATCATTGTAACGTACCAATTGTAAAACGACAAAGTACATTCTATTGAGAATGACATTAATACTTATTGTCTATATGTGTATGTGGAACTTTATGAAATTTCATACATACTATTATGTGACTCGATAGTTATATTAATAAAAATTTGAGACAAATATATATATATATATATATATATATATATACAAAAATTTAGAAATTTAATATAAGTGTATATTTTACAAAGATCACTTACCTGCGTGATCACTTTCCTACACGAACACTGTACGATAATTCACAAGCACAGTCACTCACAAGCACAGTCACTCACAAGCACAGTCACTCACAAGCACAGTCACTCACAAGCACAGTCACTCACAAGCACAGTCACTCACAAGCACAGTCACTCACAAGCACAATCACTCACCAGCACAGTCACTCACAAGCACAGTCACTCACAAGCACAGTCACTCACAAGCACAGTCACTCACAAGCACAGTCACTCACAAGCACAGTCACTCACAAGCACAGTCACTCACAAGCACAATAACTCACCTGCACAGTCACTCACCTGCACAGTCACTCACCTGCACAGTCACTCACCTGCACAGTCACTCACCTGCACAGTCACTCACCTGCACAGTCACTCACCTGCACAGTCACTCACCTGCACAGTCACTCACCTGCACAGTCACTCACCTGCACAGTCACTCACCTGCTCAATCATTCTTAAGCACATGGACTGGGTTTCACATTTTCTTGGAAATTAACTTTCTTGCAAATAAATTTTTTTGGAAATTAAATGTAATATCTTGCAATTCTTATGCAGATACAAATTTAAATTGATTCCGTTTATCAATCTAAGTCATATCATTATCAGACGTGGATTTTCGTGCAAATCTATATTTTTGCGAATGGAAATATAAAAAATGAAAAAACCTACAACTTACAAGATTTCTTATAAAGATAAAAAAACTTGTACTTTGCAGTAATCTTGCAGTACATGTTATAAAAAACTCGACTCTACAATATTAAACTCTGTAATATTGGACCTTCCTATAAGTACATAAAACTCCTCGGTCTACTGGTTACACTACTAATGAAACTTTGAAATGTTTCATACAATGTGTACGCGTTACATGATTAAAAACTTCCACGCTGGGTGTTCAAATATTCTCATTAGCCAGTGTTGTAAAATTAATATATAGTTACGACTATATACGTCGTAAATAAATAATTCGCGTAACGTTGCTCAACTTCGATGCACTGACAATATAGGACGATAAAAACAATCCTGAAAATATTTTAAATAGAATTTGAATCTCATTGATCCCTAAGGATGTCCATTTTACAGATTTAACCATTTATTTCGAGGAGAATTTCGTTGTAATCTTATTGCACGTGGTATGACAACGATCTGCCCCCGATGATTAAAAACTGAAAATTAAGTAGCGGCTTCATCGAGATTTTCACATAGCGATCTCATATGAATATAGTGGTTTCCTCTAATATGTCTGGCCGTTATACGTATAGCTTTAATCGAGGTTGCGCTCCTTACATTCTTCAGATGAGGGGTGCGAGGGTGCTCATTCTTGCTTCCTAAACGAGCTTGCAGAAATTTCAAGAATGCGACGGAGGAAAATATTTCCTGTACGTAACAAGTTCATAAAGCCTGTTCGAATTTTCTGGCTTTCAACGTGCTTTCTTTCTTCATTTTTTTGCACGTATCAAGTCAATTTTAACCTGGCTGTGTTACTTCTCTTTGTTATATTAGAATAATAAATAAATAGAACATTTATATATATAAAGAGTTTTTTCATATACAATTTCGTCATTAAGCAATTAAATATTACTTAGTGTAAAAATGTCGAGAAATGTATATTGAGCAATTAAATATTACTTAGTGTAAAAATGTCGAGAAAATAAAGTAGAATGTGAGAAATGTTTTAATGTCATCAGTTCCATTTGACTTTTCGCAGTCGAATCTCCACTATACAACGGAAGTAAAAAGTGAACTATTATTTTTATTATTAACAAGATTCTCATTTTAAATAATGATGAAAAAATACGAATATTTGTCCTGTAGTAACTTTTTATCAAAAAAAAAGCAATATATCGCAATCTGTGGTAAGATTTGAAAAGATTTACAATGTGTATTTTAAAAAAATAAATAGTATTGAATATTTAAAAGAATAATATTTAAAAAGAATAAAAGAAAAGTATCTTAAACCGTTCGAAGAAAATATAGTAGAAAATGTAGTAGTGAACACTTCACTAAAAATTCTTATTAATTACTGAAATAAGTACAATTCACGTAATTATTGTAATATGAAAAAAAATTCGGAGACATTCAGATTTCTTGTCACGAAGAGAAAATAATCATGCTGCTAAAAATAGGTGTGTGTGATATAAGCGCATGCATAAAAGAATTTTCATTATGAAAAGTAATCTTGTGGCAGAGCAATCTGTGGATACAGAAATTAAAGGTACTCTAGAACTTGGCAAGATGGGATAATAAATATCAAACTTTTGCAGATATATATAGTTGGTACAGAAAGT
Source organism: Tetragonisca angustula (assembly GCA_036937485.2). Taxonomy (NCBI): domain Eukaryota; kingdom Metazoa; phylum Arthropoda; class Insecta; order Hymenoptera; family Apidae; genus Tetragonisca; species Tetragonisca angustula. Next base: position 3,129,072 of record JAWNGG020000013.1, read on the forward strand.
AGCTGCTTGCGCAACGTTCCATTTATTATACCATGATTATGCGTGACATGCAGCAGTTTTATGCGACCACGGAAATTTTATAAACGCGAAATATGTAAAACTCGATTTAAAAAAAAAGTCGCTTTATATAAAAATAAAGATACGTGAGAATGTATGTTTGTACAAACACGAAGGTCGTATGTGTATAACTGGGACGGAGATGATTCCACGTGAAAAAATAAATAAAATATTTGAAATGGCATGAAAATATTTTCGTTCTAGAGGAGATTGAGTTTGAAAATTCATAAGTTGCGCGTACGACTGAGAGTGCAATTTGCTTATCGTATCACTCTGTTGTTGACTTTTTTCTCTGTTCAAAATGATATAATTAAAATGACGAGGATTTTGCCAAAATATTCATTTTTGTATTAATTTTATTACACGCATTTTTAGAAATAAGTCACCATCTTTGCTACGTACAATTCGGAAAATTAAATATTCCAATATTTCGTTTTTAATTTATTAACTTATTACACAATTTTCTTCTTGTTTTAATAACGTGATACTTTAGATTATTCAAAAATCACTTTCGCTGCAAATGAAAAGATTTCGTATCAAATTTTTTTCATCTAGAGTCATCTTCAACGCAGTTGTATTACTACTTAGGCTAACCCTGTGTGATACAATCGTATTGAGAATATAAATAAATTTTTCACGATATTTACTTGCTTTAATGCGTTGCACGAGAGATGCAAATAGAGCTTGCACGTGTTACTTAAAATAACTGGAAATACCATTTTCAATTGGTTACGTACGACGAGAAAGATTCAAAAGGGAGGAAGTGGGTGCCGCAGCAATTGACAGACGGAGGATTGTGTATAGTACTTATATACAATTCACACTCTTAACAAGGCAATCCTAACAGGGAATAAAAAAATCATTTCTGAACAACTTCGCGTGCTGAAATTCAGATATCCATGGATATAAGACGATCAAATTGACTGATATAGTACTTTTACTACTAAAGTAATTAAATAATAAATTCCAATGTGGCATTCATACCTTTGTTCTTTAGTATGAAACTTTTCTTTCTAGATTTTTCTGAAAAATGCGAATATTGTAAATACTGTAAATTCTAAAACCTAACCCTTAGTCTCTCATTGTAATTTCTTTCTTAGTATCAAATTGATATAGTGGTAAAGAAAAGTAGTTAACGACAAAATATAATAGTTCTATATTTAAAATTGTGTAATATTCATATATATTTTACAACGTGATCTCATTTTGTATCTGTTGTACAATTATGTTGCAATTAAACTAGAAAAGTTGGTGCATAATTGTAGCATAATATAACGCCATAATATAGTAATTAGGAAGCAATATACTCGTTACCAAGAGTTTTACCAATTTTGTCTCTTACCAAGTATAAAAACAAATACTACTTGCAACACATTTTGTTGTCAACATAAATGTCGCACAGGATATTTTATTCTGCCAAACGATGTCGCAATATTCTATAATTAAAATTTTATATAACACCAGAATTATAAATGTTTGGTTTAAATCATTTAATTCTACATGGAAATGTTGGCAATATTTAATCGCGTATATTATTAACGATCATCGTAATTACGCATGTTGTTGTGTGTTATAATATTACGTATATAGTCAGTATTAATACTAACGCATATTAATTAATTGAATAAATTTATGGTTTTGGTATTTTTGTCGTAACTTTTTACGAGATACTTTAATAATTAATAGATTATTAAATACACGTTTAGTAGATTAGTTAGATCATTTAATGGACATTTTAATCGAGCCGACATCATTTGGTAGGATAAAATTATTCTACCAAAATGTCAAATATCTGTATCACATGACATTTTACAAGGGGCGGATGAGAATTAGCACTTAAATACGTTAATGTTATAAGTAAAATATTTATATTTACTAGTCTTTATTTATTTCTCTCTGAAACGCTAACATTCATTAACATTTGCGGGAGCATAAATGTTCAGTTTGTGCCACGAAAACTGTAAATCTTGCAGAGATTTATCCATAAAAACGATAAAAATGTAACAATTGCGTGACGCTCCTGAGATTAATGAAACGCTACTTGATTATGTATATACCGTATTCCCTATACGTCACACCATCTGATTTCCAGTTAATGTAACAATCTACTCGATGAAGGAGAAATTAGGTTATTAGGTCAAGAGCAGAAAATAGATCGAGGACTTAATTATCTCACATATTATTATTATATTATTATTAATATAATACTATAATATTATGATTAACAACTTAATATTATAATATTATATTTTTATAATTATAATATAACATTATTATAGTATTAAGTTGCTCACTAATCACTTTTAAATACTTTAATGATCACTTTGCAATAAAAGATGTCTCAACGTTTCTAAGAAAATTAATACATTATATACTGATTATTATGTTAATACATTACTAATAATTATAATATGATATGATACAATTTTTAAAAAAATGCCGAAATAATTATTTACTTTTTTTAAAATTCTGCACACACGTATGCAATATATCTCGCATTTGATTGACTTCTAATTATTTCATAAAATAATCAATAATCGACTGTAATAAATGTCATTACTACTTAAAATTTAATTTACAGAACAGCATTCCGTATATTGATCCGTCAACTCGCGCTTTTCAGTGATCATATTTTATTACAAGCGCGACGGAGCGAAATGGTTAACTTTGTTTCAGCGAATGAAAGATATTTATAGTCGAACAAATTACTTATAATTATCAGTCAATCATCCCTGAACCCTACCATGTTAAGGAATATATTGTGTCTCAATTTTGGTCAACAAATGTATGTCTCATTGTACATGAAGTTATTTGTGTTACACGGAAGTTTTTAAGAATCATAGGATCGTTTTTCACAGATTTGAACGATTGATCTTGAAATATATAAATGAAAGCCTGTGTTCATTATCGTGCTATTAATCTTTTTTCTAATCTTTGCAGTTGTTTAATTTCTGAAATTAAACAAGCTTCATGTTCCAATTATCATCAGTTGGTATTAGTGCACCTAGTGTTTCCTGCTGCTTGAAATGTTAGAAATGAAGAGATGGAAATTCATTTTGATTTGTATCCTAATAACAACAAATATTAAGAAACGGGCTGACATAAGATTCAGTAGTAGCAAAGGCTTGTTCTTAGATGGAGGCTTATTGACTTTAAATGAAGTTTCGAAGGAGAAGGACGAAACTGAGAATAGATCAAGATTAAAGTGGAGAAAGCACGATGAAAGGAAGATTGAGAGAAGATTCAGAGGAGATCAAGATAAAGGGAGAACGAAACTAAAGTATCTATTCAGAAATGTGGAAGAAGAAAATTCGCGAGAAGGATGTTTTTACGAGGAAAAGGAAATTGCTATGTACATATTAGCAAGATCTTTTTGATTAAATCAAGTTGAGACCTGATCGAATCAAACCTAAACGAATTATACCTATTTCAAATTAAATAATACATATATTTTTGCAGTGATTGAATTACATGAAAACTAGTATTATAAAACTTGTGTAATATCAATAATAAATGTTTTATGCAATATGTTTAAGAACTTTTATGAACAATTTATTATAGCTCGGAAATTCCACAGAAGAATTTACTAAATTTTGTAGTTTCGAAAATATGTGTATATACATATATGATTAATAATTTAGTATAATTCAGTATATAATTTTACTATAATTTAAGCATTTGAACAAAGTTGAGTACGTTGATAAACTCTAGATGAAAATCTGATGTTTTTCTTCTTTTTCTCTCGCTTTTCGTTTTAGAACATAATTGTATATACGAATTGGATATACGAAGAAGTGTCTTCGTGAAAAAATTAGCTTTGCACAGTGGATGAGAAAATGTCTAAGAGAAAATGAGAGAAATACGTACGAACATCTTTGATTTATCTATTTAAAATCATATCCAAATTAATTTATATTAAATTTTCTCCATTTCGCAGGCTTATAATTGTTTTTAATATTATTTTTTTAAACACAATTATGTATTTATATATAAAAATATTTATCTAGATATACATATAGGTAGATATAATATATGTAAATCAATAAACATTTTCACTTCGATTGTCCGTGAATATAAATTTATTTCTTTTCGAAAGGATAAACTCGTAGTTCTGTAACGTGATTCGTTATCTAGGAGTAATTGGATGTTGTTGGTTGAGTATGTTTGTTTCCTGTATGATCGTATTTTGTAGGTTTGTACATACATGAACATAGCTAAGCTAAGTTCCGACAAGTTATAGCGTTTTCATACAATGGTTTCATAACTTCTCATATTTACTACAAGGAAACTTCGCTCATAAATTCCACCATTTTAATGTTGTACATTGTTCATGAATGCTCTGAATACTGAATCTGTAGCATAATTGTACATCAAACTGTGCTACATCGTTAGATGATAATTTTTTAAATCAGAGATGATTGGTATTGTTAACTAGAATAAAAAGAAGTCACAAGAGTCACAATTATTTCTTTTGTTATTTTTAACTAAAATGTTTTTAGTTACAAATAATTAAATCGATCATAAATGCTGAAAAATTTTTTCCTTGCTTTTTACATTATTTGAATGACAAGAGAAGTTTACGATTCTTTTCGATCGAATACAAAACAATGCTTTACTTGACTGATAAGAACATTTTCTTGACAACTGTCATGAGCAATCTGAATTACTTTAATTAATGACAATTCCTTTCATATCAATCTCAATCGCTACTTGCGTAACCAAAACGCCTAAAAAGTCGAAATTTTAAAAATTTTCTCTACATTTCGTGATTAATATTTCTAACTTAAATCAATTAAATAAATAATTTTCAATTATTGACCCTCATAAAAATTTTTCGGACTTCACTTTTGACCCTTGTTTAAATTATATTTAAGAAAAACGAGGAAATGCACGTGAGTAAGAAAAATATAAGAGAAAAAGGAACAAAAAGCAAGAGGAAGCATAAATATCCGCATAAAAAGACTACAAAGAGATTGATGATATTACTATTCTTTTCCACATTCCCACGATATCCCACATTATTATCGAATGCCATTTCAAGGCTGCAATAAATGAACAGCCACGCATTTTATGGAAGTCCTATAATTTATTGGCATTTATTAAAGCGATACTCAATTATGAACACAATAGGTTTATGTACTTGATCGATTAAAAGTTTGTATGAGATATTGGATACAGGGGGGAGGTTATTGGAGGGAAAGTCATTTACAATTTTCTCGCCACATCGGCGTGAAATATATACATATGTACATACTCGTTGTATACTCGCTACGAAAATTAACATCTTCATAATTTCGAAAGCAAGACAGAAAATATTATTTACAAAAATTATCCGGGGTTGTGTTAAAAATTATTTCAAGAGAATAAGAGAGAAAATACTATTAGAAAGTTTCTAATAAAATCCAGAATCTCTTTCCATGTTAGCAACCAGCATCAACAATGTTTATTAATTGAAAATCTTAGCAAATCGACTACTTAGAAATTTTTACAGGAATTTTTATGTATTTATTACTTAAAGGCCTAATTTGCTCTTTGGTACTAAATTTACAAAATGATTAAAACTTAACACCTACGAAAGATATGTGTAATTCAATTTTTCTACTAACACTAAATTGATTAATTAATAATGTAGTTGACTCACATAAATTCTATTTTTACGTGTAGGTACTTAATTTCATATCGTGATTTTATCTTCCATAGTTTTATCTAATATTATGATCATTTCATTTGTTACAGTTATATTCTGTTGAACTATAAATGTGGTACGATAATTACGAAGCAATGCACTGTTTATAAAGAAATTTATCAAAAACATTAAAAATATACGCTGTATATTAGAAAAATAAACAAACCTCATCTCTGTATATCTATGTACGTATACACTACAAAATAGTATAACATTTCATAAGGAAAATGTGTCAAACTGATAAATAAGAATTAGAATTAATTGTGTATATAATAATTTGAAATTACAGTCTTATCCTATAAGTATCATTTTGTCACTTCTCGTCAAATAACATAATCACATAATTTGTAGTATTCATCTTTTGAATTATGAAACTTGCATACTACCATACATTTGTTAATATTGTTTGTGTTGTATAGGATATAAACTTTCACTTCAGTTGTGCAAGACTTTAGGGGTTAATTTTATTTTTCAAACGGTGACCATTTTGTTACAATACGTGACCATTTTGCGATTAACATCAATTATAGGAATTAACTTTGGAGATTAATTTCGTTTTCTGTAATTTTGCACGATAATACGTATGTGTTTATGTGTTCCATATATATTCACAATGTAACGCGAATATGTGAATTTAACGATAACGTTATGTCTTGTGTCTCAAGAGAAATTGTATAGATATTTGGTGTAATGTGGACACAAAAGAATCAATCATGTGCATCGTGCACTCCAGTCGCATGAAATTCGTACGACCGCGTAGAAATTTTTAATTGCCGAAGACGTTAACTACGGTGTACCATGGGCTAGTGGCCGGTCGGTTGAAACCATGTATTTTATTGATTTTTCAACTACCGCTAACCGATCAATATTTATGCTGTGTTGTGTGACGCTCTTCGACATGTACCAAATACAAAGTCACTCCCACCACGCAGATGAAAGTAAATTAAAAAAAAAAACCAGAAGAAACTCAGAAAAGCAGAGAACAGTGGACTTTTATTTTACACTGCAAATGTTTTACATTATACATTGTGCATTTTACGCCGCGGTAATTAATGGGTGATTTTTTTGTTTGAACCGTATTATCCTTTACTAGTTTAATGAACTAGTAGTTCAGTACTTTTACATCTTCAGTTTTTAAGATAAATCGAAAAATATCCACAGAAATTTGTACTGTTTTCACTTTGAGCGTCGTTCAAACGTGCTTAAATGTTTATAAAATGTTGTAAAAATATAAATTATCGTATTTGGGAGAATTTACAAAAGAATATAAATTTTTATGTACGAAATGATATGTCTGTGTAACTAAAATAGAGAAATTGTTCAAAGTCATTTTCTGTTTGAAATTAATTTTTTAAAAAGGCGAAATAGAAGGAAATAGTTTTCATGTTGGTAATCATCGCACGTAACTCTACGGGAATTGTTGATTGAACGTAAAAAAAGAATGGTTAAAATTTGTTTGACAGTGGCTTTGCTATTGACATCGAGAAAAGTGATTGATATAACATATGGTACAAAAATCTTGGATTAAATGAGAATTTTTTATATTTATAGACAAATATGAAGATATTCAATATGTAACTATTACAATGTTATATTAAATCTGTTGCTACTACTCAAAGTATTTTTGTAATTTTTTTTTAAATATTTTCTGTATCTTTTTATATTTTATGCTTTTTGTGTAATTTTGCATTTTCAAGTTTCTCATAATTGCATAAAAACCTTTGCACGCGTAAGCTCTCAATTATACTTAGGTCAGACGAACAGGTAGATCACAGTGATATTTTACTCGTATTTGTTTTGCTTTCGGTAAATTATAAATCAGTTTTGGTTCCTGTGAACAATTCCATTTCAAATGATCAAATCACTTTCCAGAACTCTTCCTTTTTCCAAGTTGTGATAACAGTAGATATAAATTTATCAAAACCGTCCAGACTAAATTTCGTTTAATTATTAAATATTAATAAAAACTCAATAGCTGTTAATAAAAACAGTTGATCAGAATTTTATTATTTTCTTTCCACTGGACTCAGCCTTTCACGAATGTTGATCGATCACGTTGTTAAGCAGTAATTTTTGGCTTTGATCGTTAATCGTTGAACAAATATACACCTTTTAAGGACACGGTGTTTGCTATGGCTTTATGAACACTTTCGTGGGTTATTAATATCGAGGCTATTTAAGGCAACTCGTATAACAGCCCATTATGGTCCTCCATAGCTCTTTTTCCTTTTGTAATTTGCAAATTTTTGTTTTCATTTTCAACAAATTACACATTACTCTATAGCTATACATTGTCCTACTCTTTGGAACTTTAGAAACAAGCTAGGTTTTGATTTTTGAGCTTAACCGACCCATAAAATCTCGGTCACCACCTATACTTGAATGAACAAAAACGCAATAGTTGCCATTTTGAATAATGCTAATGCAAAGATTTGGTTATTTTGTTATATCAAATTTAACAGCACTTTCAGTCAATGAATTCTGCATGAGAATCGCAAAATGTAAAATCGATCGTTTTACGTGCAACTGCCTGACACTTGATTCGAGATTTGAATAATTGAGAAGGAATTTGAGATTCCAGATTTAATTGATCGATTCGAACGACGACAATTCTCTAATTGACTGGTAAGCAGGAAAATCTTTGTTACACGACTGTTCGTTGTCGCCTTCCGTCAGGCGCTTTTATTTTATTTTTCGAATCGGCGTCAAATGAACCGGGCAGCCAACTGAAAGAGCACTCCATTCGCCCTCATTGCCCTGGGGCGTCTCCAACTCGGTTCAAGTTTAATTGAGCTTGAAAGTTTCCGACTTGTTGTCTGAATTCGCCTCCGCGCGTCTACCACTTTCACCGTTCGCCCCCTGAACGACATCTCTCACGTCAAAAACGATTTTCCCGCTATTCCAGTTTACCATATACAAGACCAGTCCCGAGGGACAAGCGTCTGTCATCTTTTATCAACATTCAGCGCGTTTCAGACACGTTTTATATCCTCCTTCCTTTGTCACAGAGACCATAACTGTTGTAACCGAAGTGAAAGAGATCTCTGAGGTGACAATAATCTCTTCGACTAAAATATTTTTGACTACGAATAATTCAAATTACGATTATTAAGGAGTCTTTTGATTTTGGTAAATATTTTTAATGAATAGCCTCGATAATTATTAAGAATTGTTTTTCGTTGCCGGTAACATTTCGAGAGTGGTATAATGATTTTACGATGGAGCATCCAACAAATAATATTTTGTCATCCTCAATTGTAGAGACTCGCGCGGAACGACATATGAATCGTTCATTTCGCAAATTGATTAACTCCACGAAACAAAAACACTAAAAATAAAACATTGCGTGTTCTTTTTCGTCATCTCTTTTGAAAGTTAACGAACCTTTACGATATATTGATACGGGCGTAGAATTTATCTGACGACGATAAAAAGCAACGATAAAATAGTGTATCCTTGGAATGATCTCATTGGTTTCAAAATTTCAAAATTCCATGGCCAAAGAAATATTTGTCGTTTGATCGTATTAAGCCGAGTTATTTAATTAAAGTTTGTTTCAATAGCAATAAATTATAAATATAATTTATATAATGTATAATAACTATTATAATAATATAGATATTTTTATAAATATAATTTATTGTGGCAACTCGAAAGTTTCGTTTTCGAGTTATCGTTATAAAAGAGTAGTCAATCATAACTTAATTGTTTCTTTATAATAATATTTTAAATAAATATAATGTGTTATAACATTATTACATAGCACAATAGTAATATAATATGATTGTAATGATTATATAAAGTATAAAATATAATTTTGTTCAAAACAATTTTCTCCCGAAAAACATTTTTCAACTCGTGTCACTTCCATCGCAAGGCAACGATATAATAGCTATTTACTATAAAATTTACTATAAAATTTGTACACAAAATTAAACATCAATCAACCGCTTTGGCATTAAAGTTTTAAAAATTTATAAATTAAAATATACTTCGGCTTTTCTAAGAGCTCATTTTTTTTTTGGAAATCCTTGCAAAATTTTATTTTTAATAAACTCAACGAACATATATCTACATTTGTAATAATAAAATTTTTTTTACTAGCTTTTACTATTTATTACATTTTTAATAATAAAAATATGTCGTAACTGATCTTGCAGAAATATACAGTAATTAACATTTGGATACTAAATAATTAAACTGTCATAATTTTCTAAAAGAAACAATAATAAACCCTACTTTTAAGATTTGATGCCTCTATTTCCAAAATGTATCGCCCATTTTATTTTCAGATACTTTTACACAGATTTAGTCATGAAGAAAATCCTCCTATCTTTTCACACACCATGACAAATTTGTAACATTCTCAAGAAGAAAAGTTACTCATCCATAACGTGATGTAAAAGCAAAGTTTAGAACAAAATGAACATATTTTGTAAATAAAGCCTTTAAACGTTAAAATGAACCCAAGTTTATTATTATACGATTTCCTTTTATAAAATTATAACAATTCAATATTTAGTGTCCGAACACTAACGACAGTCCTTGTGATGTCATTTATAAATCAAATTACATTCAAAGGTAACGGTATCATTTTGATAATTTTCGTTTCAAAATTGTCCATAGTCTATACCAATCAATACCGACGACCTATCGCAGAGATTTTCCATTTCACCTGGCTAGGTGGCCAGGGCACAGTTAGGCTATTGACTAGAATAGATCTGACAATATGTCGAACAATCCTTTTTCGTGTTCCACGTTTTGAGAGCTATCTGACCCTTTTACCATTTCCTTGTCACATGCCGTGCTATCGATTCAGTACCTATAGTAATGCTTTGGACTGAGATTTTTTCTTACGAAATTACAATAGGATATCTCAAAACCAGAAACGAAATACACAAAAATTTATTTATATATGTATATAATTCTAAATTAATATAATTAAATAGTTTTATAATAAAAATATATTTCAGTAATAATTAAAAATTAATAATATTATTGATAGTTTAAAGTGATGAAAGTGAATTTTCTAAAAATAAATTTTTATTAAAAATAAAATTTATTTTGTACCTTTATATATATATATTTAGAAATCGAATGCTTGTCGTACTTATTAATATTTAGTTCCTTTTTAAATAAATTTAATTTATATATATATATAATTTTTATATAAGGTTAATTATATATATATATATTTATAATATGATAAAATATATACAATATAATTATAATATATATATATATATATATATATATATATATATATATATAAGGTGTCCGATTTAAGTGTGATTCCTAAATATTTTTTTCGGTTATGAGAACTCTAAAAATATTTTATACACAATTTGAATATTATTAAGTGACCAGTATCTCGTAGTTATTGTTTTATCGAAGTTATCAGCATTATGGCATAATTTTTTATATCATAGATACTAGAAACAATGCTGCATAATGATCGTTTGAATCACTGTCCTGAAAGTAACCGTTTCAAGACAATAATAGTGTACAGGATGTATCAGTTTTCATGATCCACGAAAGATTTTTCTTTTTTGATTTACTCTTTTCTTTAAGAGTTCATTTTCTAAGAAAAGCAAATTTCAAGATTTGTCAGACATTCTTGAATTTTATCTTGTGGGACGAGGAAACCTGACAATGAGTTTAAATTAAAAATTAATTAAATTAATTAATTCTTTAATATAATATAAATAAATCAAATAATATAAAATTAATACTAATAATTCTATTCAACATATATATATTAAATAATCATATCGAATACGACATAAAACACCACGAATTATAACTAAAAAAAATAAATTTATTAATAAAAATAAATTAAATAAAATACTTCAATAATTAAAACCATAAAATATTATTAACAAAACTATACTTATAAATAATAAATTTATATATTCAGATAAAAAAATGTATACAAATAAACTTCTATAATATTCTAAATTAAATCCTGAAACTAATTCTGATTCTCCTTCAATTAAATCAAAAGGAATTCGATTTAAATCAATTAATAAACTAATAATAAAAATAAAATATAAAGGATATATTAAAATAAAAAACTTTAAATTTAATTGATAAAAAATTATATTAATAAATTTAAAATTTTCTGTTATTATTATTATCATAAAAAAAATTAAAAATATTAAAACTTCAAAAGAAATTATTTGAGAAATTAAACGTATTATACCTAATATAGAATAATTATTTATAGAAACTCATCTAACAATTAAAATTGGATAAACATTTAATCTTATAATAAATAATAAAAAAATTATATTATATATTATATTTAAATTTAAATAAATTCATGGATAAACTAATCATAATATTGAAGATACAAAAAATATTAATATTGGACTATAATAAAATATCTTATTTAATCTTAAATAAAATATTTCTTTAAAAATTAATTTTAATATATCCCTAAATGGTTGAAATAATCCTTTAAATAATAATTTATTTGGACCTTTTCGATTTTGTATATAACTTAAAATTTTTCGTTCAAACTTTCTCCTGTGTGGTCCAAGAGCGAGGCAATCGTTGCCTGCCGAGTGTCGGTTGCAATTATAGCGAAAGCTAGGCCTGCGATTGTTTGCTTTAGCCGCCCAGGTCTAGGACTTAAAATATTAAGATACGGTTGTGTTTGTGCATGTGAATGGGCGAGTAACCAAGGTTTCAAAGTACCTTATAAATTCCTAACAACAAACTATAGATTTAACGAGAGTTTTAATATTCCTGTCATCGCCGGTGCTTTTTTCTGTCAATTCCTACAGCAACGAACAATTCACGTGCAAAAGGCAATAGAAAATATAAATAATATGAAATTTTTCAAATTTAAGATTTCATTTGCAGGAGAATAGACTTTCAATGCGTGTTCTTAAAAATCCCCCTGGGGTACATTTCTGTATTAAATTTAATTTTCTCGGGAACAAAGTATCGTGTCAAAAAATATATGGACTTACCGAGTTGAAGGGTCAATTCTTGAGTATCAGGTGCGAGCTTCTCTCTGCAGCCAGTCCAACCTCACACTAGTCCTCTCGTTCCAGTTGCTCAAAGGATAGGAACCAGTCGTTTCCAACCGATCTAAACATTATTCGCCTCTTTTTCACCTGTCTGATCTCGAGCTAGATCGCGATCGATGCCTCCTTTTCCTTTTCTCAGAGTCAGGCGATCGATGCGAATGATGCCGTCCCATCGTTGCCGATTACCAAGTCTTCTATCACTATGTAACTCGTCACTATTACTTGTAAAATATTAAATATATCTTGTTTCACGCAGACTGTCTGAACTGGGTGGTGTGGTATGTGGAAGAAATGTAAATTATTAAGTCGACGTTAATTCAAGAGAGTTAGAGTTCGTTTGACTTGTCCGAAAGCTCGCACCGAATTGACCATTGAGGAGAAATTCTGAGCGTTATTTATAGTTCTCAGCCTGCAACCCTTATCCCTTCCAGGGGCCAGGAAGATTTCTAGAGGGCCCCGAGCATTCTTTGTGTCTGTTTTACGTCCCCCACCCCCTCCATGTGGATTTCTCGAACTACCAAATGTCTTTATGTATATATTTTTAATATTTTTATATTTTATATATATTTTTTATGTTTTTATATTTTATATCTTATAACATTTTATATATATTTTTTGTGTTTTTATATTTTATATTTTATAACATTTTATATATATTTTTTGTGTTTTTATATTTTATATTTTATAACATTTTATATATATTTTTTATGTTTTTATATTTTATATTTTATAACATTTTATATATATTTTTTATGTTTTTATATTTTATATTTTATAACATTTTATATATATTTTTTATGTTTTTATATTTTATATTTTATAACATTTTATATAAATTTTTGTAATAATTCTCGTTGTAATAATATTTACTTATTTATTCTCATAACGTAGCATTTTTTTAATTTTTATGATAGTAATAATTTTTGTTTATTTTTTATATAAATGTTGTTATTGTCACAAAAATTAATCGAAATTATAAATATTGTATTTGCATTCTATTGCACTTCGAAATTTATTATAAACGCAAAAGACTTAATGTAATTATGAAAATTGAAGTGAATTTACATTTCACGGGCAATTTTATATATTATACGATTTTTACATTTTAACAAAATTTTTCCAAGAAAAAAACACGATTTCTTTCGGAGGTCATTTCAATTTGTTACCACAATAAACATTGTCACATTTTTTATCACAATAAAGCATCGATATGTGTATGTAAATAAATGTGAATTTCTTAATGACAGCAACAAAAATCTATCGATATTATATTATTACTTATTAACGTATTATTATTTTGATATGAATTTGACGAATAAATATAATTGATTATTACTTATATTAATATAAATAAATGTAATTGATTATTACTTATATTAAGAATTAAAAAATATTTTGAAATAGAAAATAGTGATAAAAGTAGTAATAATTTGCAACAACGTTGTTAGAAATTAGTCAGGCATGAGTCGTCCTAAAGCACTTTGGCCAAGGCCCAAGTATAAATTCGAAAAGATAAGCGCAGCAGAAAAAGACCCGACGTTCAGCTTTTAACCAGCAGTGCAGCATTCTTTACACCAATAAGTTCCGAAATGGAAATCTTGTCTTATTCGAAAAGGTTCTATAAAATTGTCTATTACAATTTTTTAATTATACAACCTTACAAAGTAATAACATTCTAATCATTTGCTCTTGTCATTTTATTTCCAATTACTACAGAATTATGAATTTTTGCTTTGATATAACATTCGTTTCATTTTATCGTTTTGTCGTTCTGAATTTAGTAAGTAAATTCAATATCTTCGATAACGCATCACGACGTAAAATTACAAGGAAATAGTATTTTGGAATGTCAAGGCTAACGGTACGTGACACTCATAATGGATGTGCCCCACTTATAGGCTTTGAATTACCATTTTCAAAAATTCCACGGAACTTAGAAATTCTAGGAAACACCAAATGAGACGCCATAAATTTAGTCCCAAGATTTTCCACAGCCTAGGCTTGCCATGTCATGGTCAGTTGCATACCTGAAGCCCTATGCAAACAAAAGGATAATCTGGATTTTCCAGAAGGTAATGGTGCTCAGAAATGCCTCTTTTCACTATCAAGGGCGACGATGGAAAATTTTAGAAACCTTTCCCCATACTTTCGCCCGCTCTACTCTACAGAATTCTTTGAAAAGAGTAATCCAAGGGAATCCAAGAATGATATTACACGTTTTAAATATTTTGTTTATTACACGTTTTAAACATTTTATATTATATTATATATTATAAATAACAATATTTATGAATAATGTATATAAATATTTTACATTTTATATTATATTTTATATTATATTTCATATTATATTTTATTACATTTTATTACATTCGTGGTGATTTATCAGATGAAATGGAATTGAATGCAATATAACTCGGTAGTGGCCATACACGCCAAATAATTGTGCTTGTCATTAGCCTACGATTGTTTATTTATGTCTGCAACTCTTTCGGCCGACTCTCCTCGTTTTAGCAATAAAATGAAACGGCAGCGAAATAGCCAAAATTAAGAAAAGTCGTTAAACCAGAAATTTATTGACATTTTCAAGCACAAATATTTGTACAAATATTTATACATATTTACGTATCTCTATTTTTTTGTAGCCTGCCGCATTGACACTCGCAGTCTGGCTAATACAATTAAATATCCCGAGTAAGTGTCGCGATACGCAGATTTTCTTTACTATTAAAATCACTCGATCTGAAGGTGAAACGAGAGACTTTCGTCGGACTTGCGTTGTTTCCAAGTTTATTGTTCATTTGTAAGGAAGTCCAGTAATTACGTTCGACGATGAGTAACTGGAGAAATTATATTTAAAACGAAACACGCGCCTTCTTAGCTCTCAATGGGGATCAGTTTTGAATAAAATGTTGAGAAGGTGTAGAAACTTCTTGTAGTTTTACATTCATAAGAAACTTACTCTCACAGAATGAAGTTTATTACTTTGTTGTTTCAGAAGTACCCTGTTCACGTAAACTTTTGTTGCTGCTTTCATTCTGAACACGCTCTACTTCGGATGTGATACGTGATGCAGCTGAATAACAAGTGATTTTTCTTTTTGCGCGAGGAAATCATTTTTGGGATTTAATTAACGAAAAGATCGAATCGGAGAATCAGTGGATGATCAATGTCATAACAGTAATAAGTATTTATTATTGTTCGTATATTTTCATCCGCATTATCGAACGAAATAAACACTCACGATGACACGCGCAAATCCTTTAGATTCTTTATCAAATATAGATATTAATTAATATCTCAGTTTTTCAATTATCGGCTCAGTGCCATCGATAATCAATTTCCGATATTTCGATTTTTTTCTTTTTTTCTTCAATTTTCATTCGTTTGTGCGACTTCAGTCGCCGGATATTTGTATCGAATTTTAATTATCCCTTTATCATGATTTTGATGTTATTACGTCACATTTAACGTTATTAACGCGAACGAGTATAAGCAATAATCGCGTTATCGGATGACGAACTGAAAATGACGAATAATTTGTTTTAATTAATTCAATTTTTGCGAAATGCAGATTTCACGCGACGAGATATCGTTTTATGTTATGCTAACTTGAGTTTACTTTGTTCGTCTGTACTGACATCCCCCATAATATTTATGCGACTTTACTTGAAACACACTGTGGCCATCTTTTACCTACAATGGTAATTTTACCTACGATAAAATATTTTGACAATCTGCTGACGAAAAGTCACAGTAATCGTTATTTCTAACATTTTTCATTTTCTGTTTTACAATTTCGGTTTCGTTTCCTAAAATTTCACGTGTCGAGGTGTTTCTTTTAAACTCTGACTGTAGTTGAAAATATCATCCTAATTGAACATTTACGAATCGCTGGAATTTCTTTCTCGCTTCGTACAGTACGAATTATCTTATTCTTCGAACATCTTAATATCTCGAATATTATAATGACTTCCATTAGTATCCGGATACTAGATATTGAAACTAATTTTGTCAAAAGAAATCGTGTAATAGTAAACTCCGACTCGCTTAAAGTGAGCCTAGTACGATTCTCTTTTTTCTTCATAATAATTTAGTATCCGAATGTTAATGGAAGTCACTGTATATTGTCAGAACAAAATGTTAGTCACGATACGAAGATATTTAAAAATTGAAATCCAATTCTTGCTTCTGTCGAAATTATCAGAAAATCATGTCAAAAGTTGTCTACATACGTAACGGCACGAAAATTTAGGTGAAAATGTTAACAGTTAACTCAATGCCAAAGTACTGAAATGTCCCTTTTTATCCAATAATTTTATAAATATTGAAACTCGAGACGGATGATATTTTCGGTACCAATCGTAGAATAAAAGTTTCAATGCATCGTAATAGCACCGAAGAGAGTAAACACGTCTAGACGCATGCGGACGGTGTATTGATTACTAACCAAAGTAAGAGTACAAAAACCAAAAATGCTGGGAAGCGGTATTATAAATGCTGATAAAAGCTATTGAATGATCGACAACTTTTGATCGACCTATTTTCATTTTTTTATCCCATTCTGGCCCAGTTTATTCCCATTTATTCGCGGACAATTAATACGTGATCTTAATGAAAAAAAAAAAAAAAAACAAGAAACTGGATAGATAACAAATAGCAGGTTACTTCTAAAAAAATCATTAAAATTCGACGACTAAAGATTGTACGTTGGTACATTTTAATGTTACATTTTTGTACTTATACATTAATTTTTTAACGTCTCTTTAATATTTCCTTTTAAGAGGTATCATTTATTATAATGACGTATTTATTACAAAGACGTATAGGAAACTTTACGAAGCAGAGGTGCTAGATTTGTTTTTTTAAATTTATAGCCAATTTTATAATTTATTATTATATTGTTGAAATTATTAAATTTATGATACTATAGTACTATCGATCGTAAGTTCTACGTGGAAGAATAAGAACACAGTGTAAGATAATACTTTCTCTTGCGGAATTTTGTTATTCAATATGTTCGTGTTTATTATGTTGGATAATAAAGAATGCATGATGCAACGAGCTATACACGTGTAATATATTTTATTACCGTATAAATTGTTGAAAATGTTACTACTCTGTTGGATGCGCAGTTCTGTTGTTCGTATTAAATTTCTATGAAATTAAATTTTCTCATTGTGAATAATTAAAATTCATTATACGCATTATGTCATGATTTTATTTCACTGTGCATTACTGTCTGAAATAATGAACGCTGAAGCTGATTAAAAATGGATATTTTTATTTTACAATTGTTGTAACAGAATCACTTCCGTTTATGTGAATTACCATTTTGAAACATGGAATTTATTAATATCGTTCTTTCGAAAGTTTTAGAATATTATTTTTCGAAGTCGGTTACTACTAATAACATAACGTTGAAGTTCGTTGTCTTTAACATTTGAACTAAAGAGAAAGTGGATTTAGAATAATTCATCGCTACGAAAACAATTTCTCCAAATTTTCATTATCGCCACTTCGCTTTACTTTGAAACATCCTTTTATTGTTTATTTAAAGTACACGCTCTATTATTTATTTAGAAAAAAAAATTTATTAAAAGAGTATAATCTTTTGATGTTATTGAGAAATTATGTGAAAAGAATATTTTTTTTACTAATGCAATACTTGTATTCACATTTTCAGTTTGATGATATATGCGATAATAGAATATATACTTATAATGGTATATTGCTGGTATTAAGCATAATCGGTTAATGGCAATATGTCGAGATTGTGTTAAGCAGTTCAATCGATTACCTATATTTTTCGGTAAGTGCATCGACCGCGACGACAATCAATTATTCAGTTGCATCATCACACTCGTTTCATTCAGACGTCTCCGGTTTTAAGAACGATAATTAATTGCGTTAGTGCGGATTATGGAATTGCAATGTATGAGATCTATAAATACGATACTCGATTCAATTTCGCTACGACTGAAAATTTTTCATCGAGTAAATCTTTAACAACTACATTTTTTGAAAGTACGCTTGCGAATACGATACCGATCGTTTGAATATTTCAGTTTACAATTTCCAATCGTACAATCGTTTAAAGGGGATTACGTAAATATGATATTATCATTAACATCTCATAATAAGATTGTGTGCACGTATTGATGAAAAAATGTCTCAAGATCATTTTTTTTTTTTTTTTTTAATTTCAAGATTGGTATTTTTTTATGTAGAATTGTACATAAAAAAAAAAAATACCAACATATGTACAGGATTGGTATTTTTTTTTGTTGGTGCTTTTATGTGGAATTATATACATACTTTCTTTTATATACCCATCATACAAATTCTATTTCATTCTCTTTTACATGAAATATGCTGTATAAAGCGAGTCTTGCAAATTAAATAATTAATTACCGTGCTAACAGCGGAATTACAGGAAACGCCGTCTGTATAAAATGTGCAGTTAGAACATTGTATATTTTATCAGTTAAGGGAATATTGTGATTTCAACAGCTTGTGCTATGTTTTTGATAGAGTTGCTGCTTCAGAAGCTGAATATCGAGAATTTTAAAGAACTTGTTATAATAAAAGGAAAAAACCATAATTTTATTCAAAATGGAATAATTACAAGGATAATACATAGATAAGCGGATTATACATAGACAACTAGAAAATAACTACAAAACTAATATTGCTACAGTTACGAAGCTAACATTGCAAAGTAATGTACAAAATAATAAACCTTTATGGTAAATATTACTTTTGTGTTTTAAATTTTAAATTTATTTTTTAAATTTTTATCCAACTTTTGTATATCTAATACATAATAATATAATATCGATAATAATAATTTTCTATGAATATATATGTTTCATCATAAAATTCTTAAAGAATATCTTCAAATTTTACAAATTTCACAAATTTTCAGTTAAACACTAATAATTTAGAAGTACTTAAGTTGTTTCATCATGTTTCATAATATTTCGTACATTTCAGATTGCTAGATAATACAGTTACATAATTATTGAAATATTAGATGTTGATTATTGCACTTTATGACAGTAATGATCTAAGAATTAATTTCTAGTTCTTTAATAATAATTAAAAAATTGATTTTATTTTTTCAGACCAAATATTTTGTCAATATTTTTTTTTCAATTATTACTTAACTTGTTCACTAATACATTCTATAATTTATATTAATATCCTTACTGACAAAATTTAGTAAATAATGACTGTTGATTACCAATTCTCCACGGAAAGACTGATTTTAGAAATTTTTAACAGAATCATTTGTGAATAATTCAAATCTAAAAGCAAGTTCTGAATGATAACTTCGAAACATTTCTGTTACTTAATTACAAGGTTGTACATAGTAAAATTGGCCATCTTTGTCCTTTTAAAAATTACTTTTTTTACATTATTCCACCAGAGCAACAACATATTACGCTCGCATGTGCGCCGAGTTGGAATAACAGCGCAGTAAAATTAACCGAAACACGTAAAAATTATCTTTACACAAAGTAAAAACAGTCTTGCATTTTTGCATTACATTCGTATGTTTGTGTTTGAACTTTGTATGGCAAATTTTTTCATAAACGTTATACTACGAGAAATTTGATAAAAATTTTAAATATATACTGTACTTTTGAATATATTTATATGCATATATTTTTTTGCTTCATGAAAATCGTCGTGAAGAATAATTTACAAACTTATGCGCGACGAGCGGTGCACGAGCGAGGGAAAAATTTTACTGCTCGTTAATATTTCCACCTGTGCGAATCAGTGCGTTTTCAGGTCAGCCTAGATTGTGCTACTGCCACATTCACCGAATTGTTGCGGGATTATTGCGGGCGATAGTCCTCCGATTGCATCGTTAATTTCGACGATCCTTCAGCACGTGCAAAACTGACATACGGTAGTATGACACATACGTTAGAATGATTCTTGATGTAAAATAAAATTTTTAAAATGTCGAATGACTCCACAGAGTGACGCCATCTCCTTTTCAGTTGAAGTTAGAAAGTGTCAGAGGATGAAGGTGAAAAGTTCAAAATGGTTTTCTCTCAACTGTCACTTTTCAAAGTGGAAAAAATGTATACATTTTTCCTTGCATCGAGTCTTCCATCATTCTGTGTAAAAGGATATTAAAGTAATATGAAAAGTAATATGAAATAGTGGAGTAATATGAAAGTGTTAGACGCTCGAAATTTTATAAAATTGATTTTGCGAGAGACAGGGACGAGGATGTGCGACTTTTACATTTATTTTCCTCGTTTTTCGTACGTTACAGTTTTACAAAATTTTTTATATTCATCAATTTTTGACCGTGTTACTTTAATCTTGTTATGTGAAATGATGAGAGAGGAAATAGGAAAATTTGAAAAAAATAGTAAAAGCAAAAAAAGTACAATCGTGAATATATAGCTCACTTTGAACCAATTCATCGTTTTCCTTTGACATTTTTTCCTATTTTCAACCAACAAAGAGATATTGTTTATTACATACATAAAAATGTGTATATGTGTGTGTGTGTGTGTGTGTGTGTGTGTGTATTTACTAGTAGTACAACTGACTTTTAATACGTATCGTACGTGATCAATGATAATGATAATGATAATAATAAAAATAAATAAATGACAATAAAAAAAATATAATAAAAATAAATAATAATGATAATAATTAAAATAAATAATTTTATACAATTATGTTCGTGCCTAAACAGAAATCAATATTAAGTTTGACAAAAATACTTTTTAAGCATTTAATTTTAGATGTCTTCTAGTGTTAAATATTTTATATATTTTTAATCCTTTCTAAAAATGTCTGCAAAGCTAAAGCTTCAAGAAAGTACTCAAAAATAAATACTTCTAGAAAATTGAGTTTATTTGGAAGTTGTGGGGTTGAAAGAAGAATGGCTAACTTCCATATGCAAATAGCCTTTGGCGTTGCCTTACGCTCAACCTTCCAACAATTTTTAATAAAGCATAGTACATAGCTAGTACATAGACGCGAACTCGAGTTCTCCTTATAACATAATATCTTTCGTTTTAATTTTAATATAAAATGATAATTAAATTTTAATTTGTATTAAATTTAATGCGGCCTACATTAACATGGCCCAATTAATATTTCCACGATTAGTAGTTTTAGTACTTTCGCGATGAACGTCATTTTTTAAATTTCGTTTATCACTTACTGTGCAAAGAACTAGTTACATTAAGTATAAACAGGATTTATATTTCTACCAACTAGGATAGATATTGTAATATATACCTATAACTTTATCATAGACAAATACGCAGAAAAATAATTTTTGTGATACAAAATTTTATAATGTAAAGAATGTAAATGTAAAGAATATTGCATTGAATTTTTTAATTTTATTATTACACATCTGTAATTAAATTATAATATTGAAAGTCTTCAATAACGACAAATATTTACTAAAGCGTTAGAATATAAACGCTCTTTACTATTTTTGTGATAAATTCACGAAAAAGAGTTGGAAACGAGCTTACTATGTTTCGATTTATAGGTGCACAGTATATGTACTTATGTTATGTTTGTTTCGTATATTGAACGCATAGTGAACTCGATAGCTGCACATTACCATAAATTGAGCCCTAAGGATTAGGAACGATTATGCCACGAAATATGTACGCATTATCGCATATGGCTTCAGATGATGCTACTCCTATTTAAGCCAATTCCGTTAAATGACATAGCACTTTTGCGCACATAATTGCACGTAGATAGGTATCGTGGATCCAGTGTAAATGGCGTTCAATATCGATCAAAGATAAAACAAATTTGAAATTATGTCTGATTTTTTGAGTACTATTTTTCTCAGCATGTATCGGCTCAGAAACAGCCTGACCAAAAACATAAATATTTTAAATAACACATATAATAAATATTTTATTTTTATAAATATAAATGTTACATTATAATATATTTATAATTTATATTTATAAATATTATATTATTTTATTATTATAAATATATTTTAAATAACACTTATAATAAATATTTTATTATTATAAATATAAATATTTTTAATAACACATATAATAAATATTTTATTATTATAAATATAAATATTTTAAATAACACTTATAATAAATATTTTATTATTATAAATATAAATATTTTAAATAACACATATAATAAATATTTTATTTTTATAAATATAAATGTTATAATATATTTATAATTTATATATATAAATATTATATTATAATGTATAATATTTATATACATAGATATTATATTATTTCATTATTATAAATATAAATATTTTAAATAACACTTATAATAAATATTTTAGTATTATAAACATAAATATTATATATTATATAATATTTATAAATATAAATACTTTAAATAACGCTTAACTTAATAAACAATCCATTTCAATTGATACTATTTTGTAGATATCTCACCAATTGACAGAACACAAAGCTAAAGAATAAATTGAAAAATAGTTCACTACACTTGAGGAAACAACGCTTACGCGTTGATCGAGCATTGTGGACGGGGACATATCTCGGTTTTCAAAGTATATTTTATATAATTTCCTGACGAAAATAGTGCTGAATGTCAATGTATTTCACACGGGCATGAAACATTGTCCTCCCATTTAGTTTCCGTGCCTCGAAATACGACGTTACTGTGTCTCCGAATGCGCGGAACCGAGTCCATGCAGGAATACTCCAAGATGAATGACTTCTCTTGTCCCTCCTAAAAGGTTCATACATTCCGTCCTCGCGGACGACAATGCCATGGCTCTCCGTTTCCTCCAGTCCCACGAAATTACTCTGTTTCCCAACAGGAACACGTGCGTGATGTCCAATCGTCCAGAGATTCATCCCAATCGGCGTCCGTTCGCCCATCATTGCCTTGTGTTAGGTTTAAATCGAAAAAAACTTTTTTTTGTTCCGTGTGTACGAGTCTAATTGTTCAGTTACAGTTATTTTCATTCTTTACATTATTATTGTTTGAGATCGTGTGGATTTCGATATAGTTATCGGTAATCACAAGTTTTTTTTTTAATGGGATTAGTTTTGTTTTATACATGTTTGGCTGTATTCCACTTGTTAGTTAGCAAGGTCTAGCGGTTCCTGTGATTTTTGATTTTGTGTTGATGTGTCCTTGCGCGCTTTAGTATTTCCTCTTTGATGATTTGTATTCCTAGGATTTTTCTTATGTCATCGTTTCTGACATACCATTGAGCGTTTGATATTGTACGTAGGATGCTGGATTGTAGGATTCTATCTTTTTTATGTTCGACTTGGTTGCCATGCCCCAGATTTGTAGCCCATATGTCCAAATAGGTTTAATTATAATTTTGTAGATTAGTGGCTTATTTTTTTACGCTTAGCTTAGAGTAAATCAAAAATTGACTGCATTTTTTTTTTTTTTTGCGTGTAAATGAAAAGAATTTTTCGTCGAAAAACAAGAGCTTTATTAACCCTCGGATAGCCGACTTAAATGATCGACGACGGCGTGTCGATACCGGGAATCGAAAGAAAATTTATTCCCAAGTCCGTACGTATCTATCGACATCGATGTGACGTTTCCGCGCTTTTACTTTCCGTCGACGTGTTATTGGGTTAAGTTCAACTCTCCACGCTCGGATTTAGTCACCGTTGGAAAATCAGTCAAACGAACAACCACTGTCGATGCACTTATCGTTTCTGATAACGCGTCGCTGTCCGCTTATAGCGTCGTTTCCGTCCCGAAAGTGACAGGCGGGTGAAATCCAATGGCTTCAAGCCTTGTTCGAATCCTGGCCGCGATATTCCTTTCGAGGACAGTCGGAAGTCCTTGCGTTCGATTTTGCAACATCTGCAACACTGGCATTTGACTCTCCTCACATTTTTCATCGCGTTTCGTCTCTTCTTTCTTTTCTTTCCTTTGCCCCACTTAAATACCTTATTTACTTCGCTTATGCGAACAAGCTCAGAGCGTGAAATACGTATGTATGTACAAAGGATCGAAAATTATATATTTGTCGAAGCATATGTTTGAAAAACTGTATATTTGTTGGTGTGTGTAAAATCTAGTGCAGGTCAAGTTTAGTATCCAATGTATATATAATATACATAAATATAATATATATAAATGTATATACATGCAATAATTGCAAAATAATATGATATTAAGAGGATATGTGAGAGGAAAATCTAGTGCAGGTCAAGTTTAGTAATATATATATATAATATATGTAATATATATAAATATACATTTATATGTATAATATGTTGGATGACCAACTCGGACAATATTGAATCTATGCAAATACTGACAATGAGCTAGCAACAGTCCACATAAAAGTGGATAGTTAGTCATCTATGCTCCTTCCCCTTCCACTTGACGATGATAACCAAATATATATAAAGACATGCTTATTAGAGACATTCAATAGCATAAAACATTCTCAATCATCATAGAGACATTCTATATCATTAGCAGCATAAAACATTCTAAATCATTATAGAGACATTCTATATCATTAGCAGCATGAAACATTCTCAATCATTATAGAGACATTCTATATCATTAGCAGCATAAAATATTCTAAATCATTCTACATCATATTCAAGAGCATAAAACATTCTAAATCATTATAAAGACATTCTATATCATTAAAAGCATTAAATATTCTAAATCACTCTATATCATTCTATTTCATACACGACCACGACTGAAAGGGAATAAACTCTTCTAAATTGTAAGCGTGTTGACTCCATTACACGGAATCCAACAAATATATATAAATGTATATACATGCAATAGTTGTAAAATAATATGATATTAAGAGGGTATGTGAGAGAGAAAGAGAGGAAACTAGAGTCGAGGAAATATGTGAACAGTATGAATTTGATCATTTGAGCAGAGTAAACAGTGTGGATCTGATCGTTGAGTAGAAAAGAGCAGTATGAAATTGGGTAGGATTAAGTAGGCAGCGTAGCTAGAATTTATCCAACACAATATAATCCAGCTTAGTCTTATATATTTATTTATATTTCCTTTTGTATAAATATATGTAACTTACAACATGAATATTAATTTAAATGTACATAATATATATATATATACATATGAATATTGATTTAATATATTTTTGTATTAATTGCGACACTTGATACTTGAAAAGAAATAAATAAATGTCATTTTGTTTTGAACATGTTAGAGATATTTCGTTTTTCACGATTTAACATTGTGTTTTGTGTATCGAGTACAGTTGATGTATATTTTTCAGATTTTATTCGCCAATTTAATTGTTGTCCTTCGCAATGAGAAAATGTCAAGGCTAGAAAAGTGAAAATGCAAACGAAATCGTTGGAGAGCGTTTGAAGTTTAAATATTTTCAAATTAGCTTGTTTTAAGAGCTTATTTTGAATTTAAATATTTTTCACTTACATCGTATGTTGCGGTTAATTTAATATTATGCATTTTCTTCTTCATTCCAGTGGCTGGGTTTGGGTATTATGGCGATAGGTGTTTGGGCATGGACCGAGAAAGACACATTCAATAATTTGTCTAGGCTGACAAATGTTGCGCTCGATCCAGCATTTATCCTCATTCTAGTCGGTAAGTAAAGATCCATGTAAAAGCCTTCTTTTCATTTCAGTCGATTAAAATCTCAATCTTACGAATATTACTGAATAGTACTGAAGAAGAGTGATTTCAACTAATTTGCATTTTACAAATGTACATGTCGTACGCGAAATAGCGAAATGGCAAAACATTTACTATACAGGATATTCCAAAATTTAGCTGCAAACTTTGTCTCTACAGATAAAAATGAGACTAAATTCTCGTGCAAAGAAAGCCCATAAAAGCTTCGTTAAAATGTAACAAAAATATGAAACGTAGAGCTATACTTATACATACATATGTATGTGTATTTCGAAAAACGTCACCACCGTTTCTGAATGCTTTTGTTATCGAAATATTATTGAATTTTTCGTGGATCGACATTTCACATCAACTTTTGTCGAATTTCTTCACTCGCAGTCTTGACTCTTATAATCAATTCCTCTCGTGTAAATTTTGCTTTTAATATATTGTTGACGTTGTTTGCACTCGTGTTTGTCACACTTCGTATTTTTGTTGCAACTTGTGGGTTTTTACTGCATGATATTTTGGTCTTATTTTTATTTGTAGAATGCTAAACTTCAAAATATACAAAAAGCATGGTCCGTTTAAGCGAGGCCATCATTTCGAATTGTGACGATGCAAAAAATATTTTTCACCTAACACGAACGATATCGAAAGGCCAATAACTGAAAGGTCAATGTTTTTCTTTCAGACAATTGTGTATTTTCTTTTTTTTTTTTTTGTTATTATTAAGTAGCTGGTAAAAAAATACGTTACAGGTATGCAAAGAATATAAATATAAAATCGACGTTAACTCAGAAGAGCTGCAGTTCTTCCGATTCGTTCCGATACCTCGCATCGAGCATTTCCGGTCATTTATAACCCTCAGGCTGCAACCTTATCCCTTCAAAGGATCACGAAGTTCCTAGAAAGTCCAAGGATCTTTTGTGTCTGTTTTATGTCTTTCCTTCCACGTGGATTCTGTGTATTATCGAATTTCTTTACATTTCGGCCATTCTGTTTAAGTCCCTGTCCTCAGACACAGTACAGTGACTTTGTATGATTAACTGTACGAACATTTTCTTTTACAGCTGAAACATACATAACTGAACATTTTAATATTTAATGCACTTGTCCTGGTAACCTCTTGCGCTGGGATTAGGTGCCACGTGTGTATGTACGTCGAGAATTTTTTGTCCCAAACTGCAACATTTTCTCGGTTTTAAGTATATTTAAATGTAACCCAGGCAAAACAAACGATACGTTCATTACTTCTTGATAATTGCTATCCAGTGATATCGTACCGACGAGTTCAAAGGACAAAGAAACGCGACGAATTATTGTACACGGTTCGGTCACTCGTTATGGTCCGCGCAAAGGAGGCGAAATCTAAATTCATCTCTTTTTCGTTTTATTTTCCAAGTACGTTTGTTTTCAGCATCATGGCGTAATTTTTGACACCACAGATACTGAAATACTAATACTACGCTCGACTTGTACTAGAAACAATGCTGCATAATGATCACTGACCTGAAAGTAACCATTTCAAGACAATAATAGTATACATGATGTATCAGTTTTCATGATGCACGAAAGATTTTTCTTTTTTGATTTACTCTTTTCTTTAAGAGTTCATTTTCTAAGAAAAGCAAATTTCAAGATTTGTCAGACATTCTTGAATTTTGTCTTGTGGGACGAGGAAACCTGACAATGAGTCGAAACTTTCTCCTGTGTGGTTCAAATTGCCTGCCGAGTGTCGGTTGCAATTGTTATAGCGAAAGCTACGCCTGCGATTGTTTGCTTTAGCCGCCCAGGTCTCGGACTTAAAATATTAAGATACGGTTGTGTTTGTGCATGTGAATGGGCGAGTGACTAAGGTTTCAAAGTACCTTATAAATTCCTAACAACAAACTATAGATTTAACGAGAGTTTTAATATTCCTGTCATCGCCGGGGCTTTTTTCTATTAATTCCTACAGCAACGAACAATTCACGTGGAAAAGGCAATAGAAAATATAAATAATATGAAATTTTTCAAATTTAAGATCTCATTTGCAGGAGAATAGACTTTCAATGCGTGTTCTTAAAAATCCCCCTGGGGTACATTTCTGTATTAAATTTAATTTTCTCAACAAAGTGTCGCGTGAAAAAATGTTCTCTTCGTTTATTCTCGCACGTGGAATAACCTTCTGTCGATTCCAGTCCGGAATTAGTATAATTCGATATATTATAAAGAAAGATTTGATCTTTTGGAGACGAAGCGTCGTGTAAAAAAATTTTATTCTAGGAATAAAACCTCCACGTATGAAATTTCATCCTGCATTTACATCGTATTACAATTTAAAATTGTTCACGGTGCGTTACGTAAATTTTAGTCCACAGCATGCATTATAGTATTTAATAAAAACGAAGCATTTAACAGCGAGTTAACTTTCGAGAAGCTTTCGGAATATTTTGTTGCGCACGTACGAAAGATTATTTGATAAAACCAACTTCGCAGTTCATTTCTGATAAACGTCACGTCGTAAGTTCAATAAACTTCATTCGTGTTGTCGATCAGAAACCATTGCACGTGCTGCGCTATCATACCTTCACGTTACAACACAAACTAACGCGCGCATACACACGCTTATGCACGCGTGCTTGCAAGCACTCATGCACATATAATACGTGGATATGGGATTATTATTATCATTATTATTGTTATTATTATTTCGATAGAAATATCACTTAAGAATATTGTAATTTATAATTAATATTATTTATATTATTATATACATTAGTATTAATTATTTTAATATTATTATTATTTCGATAGGAACATCACTTACGAATATTGTAATTTATAATTAATATATTTTTATAATTAATAAGATGTTAGATACAAGATAAGAGGAGATTATAATCATTGAAAAGAATGTCACGTCGTTTCTCAATCTTCGTCTTTTTTTTCGAGAATTTTTTAAACTTGCTCTTTATTGCACTTCTCTTTCACGTACATAAACACATGTAGACTTTACAAAAACATATGTACGTAGGTATTTTCACATATATCGTACGCCACTGTTATTGACAAATTGATAGTCGAAACATTGTAGAGCACTGTGAATTGGATTACTACAGACAATACGAAGGCATTCCGACAAGTTTGCCATAGAAGGTAGAAAACCACTCGTAGACGGTTAACCACGGTGTAGCTAAACGTAATGGTGAGAATCCACAAATGTCCTACAAGCAGTCCAAACATCGTAGCTGGGACAGACTAACGTTTCCTGGAGCCGTGCAAGGCTAAATCGAATTTGCACGTGATCCGGTCAACTGTTTCCAAAAGAACAAAAAATCAAGCGGCCAGCATCGCTCTGAAAACTTTGGAAAGGAAAAAGTCCGATTTACGGATAATCACGTTTCATTCCTCTCGTCTGATTAACAGTACAGCGACTCGTTCCACGTGAATTTATCTTTTGCACGTTTAAACTTTTCGAGAAAGGGATTTATGTGAAATCTTTGTTCTCATATTACACGCGCTTGCTTTTTTTCAACTGTTTCTGTCAGTTACGAAAGGCTTCTCGATACGTGAGAAATAATTTTTTTAGCTACCAATTGTAGCAGATTTAAAATTGGATAAATAGTGAAAAAAAAAATATTTCAAGTATCGCTTAACCCCTTGCTCTAGCAACTGGCTCGCGGATCTTAACGAGAGGAGTAATAAATCTATTATTTGTTTACCTGGTTGTTATACTTAAATATACTTAAAACTGAGAAAAATGTTACGATTTGGGACAAAAAAATCTGCCATTCCAGCGCAAGAGGTCAAAGTACCAGACGTATGTTTTAAAATAAAATGGTATTTTAGATAAGAGATAAAATCTCCCAGCAAATGAAATATTTTTCTCTTGATCGCCAAAGACTTTTTCTCGTTATTTTATTGAACGTTGAATGTTAGGCTTAGATAATGAAAATTCAAGAAATCGTAACATTTTCGTCTAACATTCAAAGCTCAATAGGGAAAAAAAAAGAAAAAGAAAAATGTACAACAAGTTTTGAGAAATCGTTATAAAGAGGAGACTTCAGCCCTCAATACCATGATAAACTTAGTCGTGAAAGAAATTTTTTAACGTCTTCAATGTTACGATCTTTGAAAGTATTGAAAGTATTCTACTCGCCTATTTGCTATTACGATATAAAAACACCTTTGGAAGAAACCAACGGAGGTCTTCACACATCGCAACGAAGCCAACTGGACTTATTTATACGATTTTTATCAAGTTATAACAGTTTGAAACACACGCGGACAATTTTTCACCGAGTGTCAGGAAAGTGTGGAAGATTTAACCAAGTATACGTTTGCCAAAAATTCTAATTACCGATTCTCCTTCCCCTGCAGAGAGGAAGGAGAAGGAGAAAGCAGATAACAACGCAACGACGAGAAATTTCCCCCAGGGCTGATTATTCGGCAGTGTTGTTAAAGTTTTTCCCGAGTCTGCAGCTTGGAAAACTCGAGCCGCGGTTCTAACTTTTACGGCTCGAACCACAAAGGTTTTAAGGGTCGAATTGTAAAAGCTGATATCTACACTCGAATCCTTAAACTCGGTGGCTCGAACTACCCGAATTGCATACAATCACTACAATTAAAAGTAACTAAAAGATTAAAACATTTAGCACGTGAAGATTCAGCGGCATTTTCTATTGCATCGCCATGCTCTTTAGAGAATATGAAATGGAAATTTTCGTAGGATGATTATTGCAAATGATTAAACTGAGACGGTTGAATTTCATAATTTCAAGTATTCATATTAAATTCTCTCAGTAAACGTGCACTTCGTAACGTCAATAAAATATAATGCCTGTTGAATACTTAATTTCGTATAATACATATAAAAAAGGAAACTGAAATTCATTATTTAAAATTATCACCGTTCTGAAATTCATAATTAATCGCCTTGGGATGCGACAATGCTGTTAATGATAAAAATTAAATTAAACGAAGAATTTCAAAGTTAAGTAATTTAGTCCTCAAATTTTTATTGAAAGTTTGGAAAGAAAGTAATTTTTACATGCTGCTCATTTTATTTCCACCAAATAGAACATATTTTCGCGTGTTATCTTTTGTTCGAAAACTGAACTTACGTGTTGTTAATTTAGCGAATAGATAAAAATTTACGTATATTTAGAAAATAACAAGATTAAAGATTAGGTAAAGCATTAAGACAAAATTATCATTGCATGTATGAATATATTGAACTAAATTGCTTATCTAACTTTCGTAATTTTCTATCTATATATGAATTACACGCAAGAGATCTCCCTTGGAAACACAATTAATTCCACTTGTGGAGTGCAACTGTTAGTCGAGACATAGTTGCTAATTTTCAATACGAAACTTCCAGCAATTATTAATGGTATCTCAACATCCGTATCAGAGGATTGTGGTCTCGTAGTAATTAGTACTGCGGATGACTTATTGAATTATTGAATTGTTCAGGAAGTTTAGACGGATATTACTTTTCATTGGACGTTACACTACAATACGTCGCACAAATAGAAAATCAATCAATAAGTGAGATATCAATCGTTTTTCAATCTCAGATCTACAGGGTGAATCACATACTTTGAGTATTACCGTTGCTTTCAAAGACACGAAAACAATTTTGTTAATAAAAATTAATTAATACTGGGGAGGTGCCATAATGTGACAGTTGTGTATCGCCGAAGAAATAAAATACTATAGGGTAGTCACTGAAAGACTGAATGAAGTAATTTTACAAACACATGTTTTTTAAATTATTTTATTACTTTATTTGGAGATATAATTTTACTTAATTATTTTTTCATTATTTTATTTCGAAATATAATTTTCTTTCAATAATTTTTTCATTATTT
Source organism: Tetragonisca angustula (assembly GCA_036937485.2). Taxonomy (NCBI): domain Eukaryota; kingdom Metazoa; phylum Arthropoda; class Insecta; order Hymenoptera; family Apidae; genus Tetragonisca; species Tetragonisca angustula. The sequence continues at coordinate 3,161,342 of JAWNGG020000013.1, forward strand.
TATTTGGAAATATAATTTTTTAAAATTATTTTTTCATCATTTTATTTAGAAATATAATTTTTTTAAATTGTTTTCTCATTATTTTATTTGGAAATAGTACTGTATTTATATTAATACAAGAAATGTATATTTCTGTAGTTCATAAGCCATGTAATTTATCAACAAGATATTTCCGATTCCTAACCTAAAAAAAATTTCGTTACTCGAAAGAAACGTCGGCATTTCTTATTAAAAAGTTCAATTATCTCCTTTTTGTTCTTATTTGACAAATACTTCAGTATTTTCACCGGATGACTTAATGAATATAAGGTTTACTCGTTGTTAGTTGACTTAAATGAAAATATACAAAAGGAGAGAGGTTTTCATAGTTTTTGCGCAGAAGCGTAACACGTTGGAAACTAAATGGATCTTTATATAATCATTTGGCAAATCCATTTGCACCAAAACTACGCATACGCGTTCGATCTTCATACTTTGTATTGTATATCAGTGCAGATACGTATTCTCGTTTGCACGTTATGCTCGAAACATTGTTAAATATCATGGTGAGCACGAACGAGTAGATGAAACTGGCTGCAAATGTGCTATAATCATGCTGTATTACTTACATTGTTATATTACAATCAGTATTCTATACTGTACTATTGTACCATTACACTATAATTTGTATTCTATACTGTACTATTATATTATTATACTATAATCTGTACTATACTATTATACTGTTATAATATACTATTATACTATTGTAGTATATTATATACTACTGTTCTATATACTATTATAGTATATACTGTACTTCATACTATTATACTATTATAGTACACTATTATACTGTTTGAAGAATTATAATTATGCAGATTGCAAATCTTTATGCAATTTCAAATTTTCACAAGCGCAGTTGAAAAAATGTAGTCCAAAGAGAGATTTATTTCCCAATTTATTTATAAATATTATAACAGACACTTCGCTTTGGATATTTCATATATATTTACGATTCGTATAAATTCTAGAGACTCTTCTAACTTCTAAATTTTTCATGAGCACTTAAAGATCCGCAATCCGATTATGATACATCGTTTATCGTTATTCCTTAAATATAACTTCTGAATAAAATAAAGTAATTCTTTGAGAGATGATAAAGTCTGAAAAAGACTTCAGGAATGAAAGATAGGAATTAGACTTTTGTACGGGTGTAAAGGACAGAGTGGCAGACAAATTTAACGTGCAAGGCTTAGTATAAATACAGTAGCAACGTAATACATTTAATTCAAATAATTTTTCTTCTCTTGCAGGTACAGTGACATTTATCATCGGATTTACGGGATGTGTTGGTGCACTCAGGGAAAATACGTGCCTCCTAGCTACGGTAAGCATTTGAATATTCAATAAACCATTTGCGGATTACTTTAATCATTTTTAAGCACACGAAGACGTATCTTCTCATATGTAGATTTCTACATTTTATGGAAAAATCTTTTCAATCCAAGCGCTTTTAATCACGGGATATTCAAATTTATGGGATATCATTGAAAATAAAGTCCCTCTCCTGCGCTCTCGAATAAAGAGAATTCGTGAAACCAAAATAATTCAATATATTCAGTTAATATGCATGTACGTATAAATATAAATTTGAAATCTACAATTTTACTTCTTTTTGGATTATCATTCAATTTCAATTGTATCACACATGTTAATAAATACAATTGTTTATAATGTTGGCATTAATTTTGATTTCATAACGATTTTTAAATTGTAAATAAATTTTAGTAAATTGTAGTAACAAAAAGGATCAATAGCTACTGTATACATAAAAATGTTAATAGAAAGTACATTTACGATTAGTGTTAAATATTTAAGCAATATTATTCCAACTAAATGTGAATAATTGTGAAAGAAATAGTGAGAAAATGGAAAGATAGGGATATAAGTTTATCTTTAACAACAGGATTTACAGGCACTTGTCTGATGTCTATCATTGTTGTTGTTCTCTGGAAAACTTCACATTGATTGTTAACGACTTATAAACACTTGTAGTGATTTATAATAGTCGTTGGCGTTGAAGAGCGAGTATAAGAGCACTCACAGACCCAGCAGTTCTACAAACTGGGCAAAGTTTTCTTAAAAAGTAAAAGGAGCACTTGGATTGCTCCCTTTGTTACCACGAAACTACAGAATCAGCCTTCAAGTTTCCCCCAAATATATTGCTGTTTCCTCAGACAGCTGAAGTCGAAGGAAACTGACAATAGATGAGAACATTTGTATTTTGTGACGAAAATTATTTGTACGTAATTATACATAAATTAAAATTGTCACATCTGTGCTTCGCCAATTTTTTTCATTCTTACGTTTAAATTTTTAACATAGATAACAATACAATATAAAGTATCAATTTGATTTGTAACAGAATTAAAAGTTTTAAAAATATTGCGTTGCAATGATTTGAAGTGGTAATTAAACTCATTTGTAACCGACGTGGATTGTGCAGTTTGTAATCAGAATTTGTAATTACCGTACAAACAGTACTAGGTATCGAGCAAGTAAACAATCAACAATGCTGTTAATGTTAACTTTTCCGGTATGGCAAATCGATTCATAATATTGCGGTACACGACAGATGATTACATAACATTGCTATTATGTTGTGGTTATATTGTAACAATTATTAGGCAAATTTATAACCTTCACATTTTGTGGATCATCAATAATGAAATAAATAAATATGGACACTCGATGATCGTACTCTCGAAAGGTTCATCTGCATTATGTGCAATTATGTATTATTATACAAGTGTACACAATTGAAGGAAATAATAATTGTAGATCAATAGAACTATTTAATACGATTTTTACAAAATATTTGATACATCTAAAGCAAACATATTTTCGTTGGATTATTCTGCAGTAGAAAAACAGTGAGAATTTTGCTTGAAGCATGTAATATGCTACACATTTTCTTTTCTACGCGTTTTGCCACGCGTTTGCTTTACAATCGTACCGAAACGATGAACACGCCTTTTTTTCAAATACAAAGACATTTTAAATTTTGTTTTAGATTAAAAGAAACTTTATTTCTATATTCACAAGTTCTGTTTCACACGTGAAAGAAAAAAATTACTTTTGATCGAAGGAAAAACTGTGGAATTAAAATCCAGATAATCAACGCATTATTATTATTATTATTTTATTTGTTTTATTTGTACATGTATAACGATTTATTTCCTATTTAAATATAAATATAATGTATTATATATAACAATTTAAGTTTTGAATCTCTTTTGTTTTGAAATTGAAATTATTGATCTTTTCAAATAAAAAATGTGAAGTCTGTTCTTTGTCCTTGATTAATACAATGCTACACCATTACATAATATTATACAAAATCCGCTGTATGATATTATATAATTTTGCATCTCATTTTATATTTGGAATAGCTATCGTAATTCCATGATTTTACATTTATAATATTTATTCCAGTATGCGATATTTCTGGCGTTATTGTTGTTAATGGAGATGGCAGCCGGTGTTTTAGGCTTTGTCTTTAAGGACTGGGTAAGTTCCATTGCAGATCTATTAATGTTTTTAGAAAAAGTTTCTAGACACGCGGGGCATGTACGTTTTATGTAACTAAATTTTTTTGAAAACGATTTCAACAATGGTAGTATCTATTTTAGTAATATTTATAAAAGCTTCGCAACATTTTGCTCTGTTAATATTCATAACATTTGGCGTATGGAAAAAAATTCTTCGTAAATTTATGATGCACTTTATTGTATAATTGTCTCGTAAGCTCCTGTGGGGATTTCATCAGTGTACTCTGTGGATAAAAATAATAAAAAAAATAATGTCATAGGTCTGATATTTCCATCTTGTCAATTTTAACTAAGTTTTTACGGAACGTCGTACATTTTCATTACGTGATAATTAAAATGTTTGAATAAATTGATTTATTCAAATATTGGTAGATTCATTTATAATTTGCGATAATTAAAAAAATATGCAATTTATTGCAATGACGTTCATTTATTTTATTTATGTATGATTTGAGTCATGCAATTTTTATATAATGAAAGGAGAACCTTAGAAAGGAAGAGAACAGGAGAAATAAGACATTATTTAATTTAACACGTAAAGAATGTTATGCTATGGAATATTAAAGGTAATGTTCGTAAAAATATTGAAATATATTTTCGTAAATATATTTATAAAATATATGCTTGTGAAACTATTTAAATCATGTTTTACTATTGTCATATTGTATTTAAAAAATATTATATGAAATTCGATCGATTTGCAATTATTCCATCAGTAATGATGATCAAGTTAATCTTAATTTGTACCAAAAATGTACTTATACTTAGTAGTATAAATGTACTTATATTCAATAGTACATATGTATTTGTGTGAATTTTATTATCAAAATTTTTTTGAAAATTTGGATACTATGGAAAATTTATATACAGCTAAAAATAGTTGATGAAAATGAGGATTTCAATTTTTATGACTCGACACTTAAACCTTTAAGGTTCAAACTTTATTTGAACAGCATTTACCTGCAACTTATTGTCAAGAACAGAATTAATATGTCGATTTGACGTGCAGATAAAGTCACAAGCAACTGGCGGTTTCCAAGCGTTCATCATTCACTATCGGGAAGATCCTGATCAGCAGAATCTCATCGATTGGATTCAAGAGGATTGGGTATGTATCGTTATTTATATAGAATTATATTATATATACATTACGAGCAATGTTCTTAAATTCTATGTATGTAAATATATTCTCAACATACGTAAAAAGAAGATTTTTAACATTAATTTTATAATAATAAACGTTGGTTTAAATTACACGTATTCTTGATATACGTATGTCAAAATAATTATTAGTTTAGAAAACACTTTCCCTAGTTTAGAAACTTAATTCAGGAAATTATTACGTTCAATTTTATAAAAATTATGACAAAGACAGTACGAACACATAATAATAGTGTTCCTGTCTTTCCTCAATTTTTTCTAAATAGATTTTAAAACTAAAATAATCCCCTGAACTAATAGTCTTTCGATACGTATAGATTAATACTTTTTTTATAGAGAATGTCGATTGATGGATAAAAAAATCTAAAAAATCGAAGACAACCTTTATATCCCAATAAAAGAGCAAAGTAACGAAACGATCATTATATGTATTATATGTCACGCAACTTTTGTTTGAAACATTTTTTTTCGTACAACGAGTAACTTACGAGTTCCTTTAAGTTATCGCGTTAAGAGTTGTATAATTATATTTCTCGGCAACATATTCATGAAAATCATTGAAATCGATGAGGTCTGCCGTGTTCTGTATAATTACCAATAATACAATGTTGCTTGTTTCGTATTTCAACAGTAAATTGGCAACAGCGTAATGGTTTCATCTATATCATGTCCCCTTAATAATTGTATTAATCGTACTGAATCGTCGTAAACAGGTGCTGTTTTATGGAAGAAATAAACACTGCATATTTCTTAAAAATATATATATTTATTGAAGTAAATATGTATATATATTTTTTGATTCACGTTATGATAATCAATATTATCTCTGACAGAATGTCTTTAATCAACTGGAAGTACATATTCGAAAGTAGTCAGAAACATTGAAACCGTCGAGGTGTAAAATATTATTGGAATGAATAGAATGAAATTAATGCAATTTAAATTGGATCAGCGAACACAAAATAACTTTCGAATACTTATCCGATTAAAAACTATTAGCATAGTGTAAGGTATGCACGTCGGAATGACAAACCGTGCGAAATAAAAAAATTCATTAGTGATGTTGGAACTATGATAAATAAAATGATTTACTAGCGATGTTGGAACTATGATAAATAAAAAAATTTACTAGTGATGTTGGAACTATGATGAATAAAAAAATTTATTAGTGATGTTGGAACTATGATAAATAAAAAAATTTATGGGTACTATAATAAAGTGGATTATGACTCGGTTCTGTAAATGTGTATTTTAAATATCACACTTATTGTTAGTGCCTAACTCAAGATTATAGGACCAAAGGACTAGTTCTTTGATCTAGGACTAAATAAGTAGTGATTTAGATAACGAAGTTTAATACGGATGAACGTATGCTGTTTATTGACTGGATTTCATGTATGACAGTAGCCTACTTGCGATTGATTCTGACTGATTAAGGCCTTAACTAACTAAATACTATGGTTTTGACTGAGTAAGCACTATGATTTTGACTGAACGAATGCTGAACTAAAGCTGATATGTAATATATTTTTTAAGCCTGCATGTGTTCTTGATAAATGAATAAGATCACTTATTGTTAAGTATACATAAGTTCTCGCGTCCACAAGGAATTATCTCGAAATAAAGAGAAGAAGAAACAAAAAGAAAAGAAAATCGCTGATTACGAAACACAGTGACAATTATCATTATTAGAGCGTGTGATGTTGCTGTTAATCATATGCATTACCAATTCAAAAAAAAAAAAAAAAAACATTATGCCAAGGGATGCATTATTGATCAAAATTAGTATGGTTGAAATAACATTGATCAGTTTGGCAGCTTTGAGTATAGAAAATAATGGAAATTTAGTTGATTAAATATTTACATATACACAGAGTAATTTGAGCTAATCACGTTCTGTGGTTTAATCCATATATTGTTACACCCATAATTCCATATTTTGAAATTAATTGAAACGTAGATAATATTGTAAAGGAAATGAATTTACTATCTATTATACATTATTGTTGCTATTATTATATACTTTTATTACTGTTATAATTTATTTTATCACTTTATTATTTATTTTATTTCACTTTATTACTTTATTATTTAATAAGTAGAATGTAGGCACTTACTTTGTCACAAAATACAATAAAAGATGATATATATATATATATATATATATATATTTTATTTTTCCAAAGAAATATCAATAGTACTAAAATAATTTACAATTACGTCTGAAATACTAAACTACGGATTTTTATGAACTTTTAAAATTTTAAGCGTATAACTAAGAAACTAGAACTAAAATAAACATTTGTTTCGTCTACTATATACTAATATATACACAATATTTATTTAGTTCATCTGTAGTTTAGTGTTTCAAACGTAATTATTTTAGTACTGTTGATACTTTTCTGGAAAAATAAAATTATATATATATTTCCTTGTTTATTGCATTTTGCGACAAAGTAAGTACCTACATTCTATTTATTAAATAATAAAGAAACAAAGTAAATTAAAATAATTAGTAAAGTAATGAAATAAATTATAATAATAATAAAAGTATTCTAATAGTAAACACTCTTGGATATTTTTTATACTTCTTGCGTATTACATGTATTGGGCATGTTTTTAAAACTTTCAATTCCATGGTCTAATCGTCACAAACGAACGAGATGTTCAAGTGAATACTCGTAAGATAAAACATTGCGCGCGTATTGACATTGTGTGTAGAAGTATATTATTAAACTTCTATAGAATGTAACCAGCTGCGTGTTCCATCGTAGAATTTATTAATTAATGGTTTACCAATCAATGCGAAATTTCAATAGAAACGCTGGTATGTCGTTTTGATTCCGACAATTCTGTCAATAGTGGAGCAGCTGCACCAATCCTCTATACTCTATTGTATGTCAGTTCAGTTCCTGTAAATATCTGAAACATTATCACATTATTATTCCGAATGGACATTTTTTTCTATCTGTAAACTATAAATCTAATGAAATGTTCAGCATTTTGACATTACCTGCAATAAGAGTGTCATTTGAAGTCGTATACTATGAAAATCGTACAAGAATTATCGACATTTAAACGTTTAAACAGTTAAAATTTATTAACGTTACAATTTATATGCATGTACTAAGGTAATTTTTAACGAAACGCGTTTAAAGTACATTTGATTAAAAAATGGAAAAAATTTCATTCTACATTTTTTGTTCATTTTTGCACGTAGGAAAATTTTACCTTTTATTTATTTTTGCACGTAAAAGATTTTATTCTTTATTCTCGACTTATCTTTTGTATTATAGAATCACCCTCTCCTCGATCGTATCACCAATTCTGACCCTGTCTAATATTTAAATCCGATATAAAACTCCGATACTTACTTACAAAAATACTGTTTAATATTTTTTAATTCTAATATTTAATATTTTAATATAATAATATTTTAGTTTTAATTTTAATATTAATATATATGTTAATATAATAATGTTTTAATTTTAATATTAATATTAATATATATATGTTAATATAATAATATTTTAATTTTAATTTCAATATTAATATATATGTTAATATAATAATATTTTAATTTTAATTTCAATGTTAATATATATGTTAATATAATAATATTTTAAATTTAATTTTAATATTAATATATATGTTAATATAATAATATTTTAATATTAATATTAATATATATGTCAATATAATAATATTTTAATTTTAATTTTAATATTATATTAATATATATGTTAATATAATAATATTTTAATTTTAATATATTTAGCGATGTATACTACGTAAGATGAATTTTCCTTCGCTTTTGAATTGTCGCCATACATGTGATACTATCTGTTCGTTTATGAGCTCCAATATAATCGATGATGAACGAGGTTTATTGTCAGAGCGCGAAGTCAAAGAATCATTTGGATTATTGTACTAAAAGGAGAAACTCTTGATGCGAAGTCAGGGAGTCTTTAACATGTAGTCACATGCAGGCAAATCTAACGCGAGGTTAGATAACCGCAGGAGATTGAAACTTCGTGAAATCGGGCTGTCACTGGGAAAGATGGTGCAGGCAAACTTGATGCAATATCGGGGAAACTAGGAAGATAGAGAATATCATAGATGCTACTCGACACGAGGTAGAAGGCTCGTTAGAAGATCGGCGAAAATACAGATGAATCTGATGCGGGATTAGGAAATTGCGAATGAACCTAATTCAAAATTAGAGAGCCGCAGGAGAGATTCAGTTCTAGTTAGTGGACTGAATTTCGTTTGGAACTCAGATGTATGTGCATTACCGAGCATAAATAATTGGAGAGCTTAATGCGATTCCATTAAAACTAAATGTCACGTTTTGACACTCTTAGTCAGCAAACGTTTCAGTATTGTTAATCTTCTGTATTTTCGAGTTTCGTATTTATTTTTTACTTCGAAAGATCTTTATAAACTTTTTTTACGTGTTTCAATCGTTCTAAAGTTTCAACAATGAATATACTTAAAGTCGCTCTGTGGACTCTTCAGCTAATTACTATAATATTAGCTGTTTTTTTCTTTTATCAATTTCATCTATTGATCGTACATGTTAAGATTAAATTAAATTGAAAAGATTTCATCTGAATTGAAATATGAACTGTGTTTGCAATAATTTTAAAGTGTCGAAATACTTATACACGTGGATGAACGAATCAGGAAGTATATTTAACTTTACTATGATCCTCGAAATTTTATATTTCAGCCTTCAACAAATAAAAAGAATTTATAATATTTTTGAAAGACGTGTATTATGCAACTTAATTGGAGAATAACGCACATCGATTGAGGATGTTTTCATATTTTCGTGTTTAAATTAGAAATGTGTTTTAATTTCCAGAGAATTGTGAAGATGATCGATAGAAATGACTCAATTTAAATAATTTTGAAATGACTAAATTTAGATTTATTAGTCGAACACATGATTTAATATTATCATTACAAATGTATCTTTATCGCGGATTAATTAACTATGGTCGTATGTCACCTGGGTGCGCACAGTTTCGATACATTGATAATGTAAGAACCAAGAATATTTTTGAAGTATTATGGAACTCGATCCGAAGTGAAACTTTAAATTAATCTCATTAGACTGACTTTCAATGGACGCGAAGTTGCACAGAAACTTTTCACGACAGTCTGTTCGAAGAGCATGATTTTTTTCTTATATACAACGAAAATTTGAAAATTAATGTGACGGGGCTGATCATAATATTATTCACATGTTGAGAAAGCGTTTCTATATTCTAACTAAATATAATGGAAGAAACAATAATTAAAGTTGCCTGTAATTAGATGGTTAATGATTAATAAGAAATTTGTAAAAGCATCTTAGTTAAGTGATTTGAATTATGTCTGTTTAATGCAGAAAATGCATGTATTTTTATGCAATAATCACTCGAGTCATTTGAGTGACACAATATATATTCTTCGTATAACTATAGAAGCTTAACAGTAGAAAAATGTTTGTCAACCGTAAATGTGGAAACGAAATCTTTTTATTGAACTATGATAGATGTCCAATTATTTATGCACGCTGCTGTTCAGTATAACTCCTTTCTATGAATTTTGTGAAACAAATATTTCACGTAATCCACTGATTAGCGATTTTTCGATTATATTATACCAATTCACGATAAGTGAATTCAATCAAGAAAAATTCATTTAATTGAGCACAGAGTATATACATATATAATTCCATTCATATTATATATACTTCAGCGTGTACATTTCAGATTTATTATTTTACATTATACAATAATTAAAGTTGCCTTTAATAATATAATTAACATTAATATATTTAATATATTTAAATTATACATAATTATATTATAATTATATTTATTATATTTAATAATATAATGCAACAATTAAAATTGCCTCCCTGATCCTTCATTTGAATCTAGAAAATTTTCATTTGAAATGTTTCTTCGTTAAATAATCAGAACCAACGCGAATAAAATGAACAGATATGTTTTTTGCTTGCAATATTTATTTCCATTCTGTAAAAATTTGATGAAACGTTTTTTTTTTATTTTACAGTTGCAGTGTTGCGGCATCGAGGGTCCTAAAGATTGGGATCGCAACAATTATTTCAATTGTTCGTCGAGCGATATTGGCTCGAGGGAAGCATGCGGCGTGCCTTTTAGCTGTTGTAAACGAAAGCCAAATGTAATTCTTCTGTTTCATGCAAATTTGTTCTGTATCACCTCCGACTGGAAATACGTTGCGTTTCTAAAAAAAAAAAAGAAAACAGAAAAAGAAATTAATTGCATGTAAATTGCAGTATCAATTTTTTCACGAACTGCACAACGTTTCATTACATTTAAATTTAGATTTTTAAGTATTGATCCACTAATCAATTTCTCCGGTGTTTTTTTTTTCAGGAAATTATAAAAAATAAACAGTGTGGCTACGATGTTAGAAAACCTAGCTACGTAAGTAACTCTTTGAATTTGACATCACTTCTGACACTAAACTTCTAACAATATGTCACATTATTACGAGTCAATTCTTACTTGTCGTGTTTGCAAGGTTATTTCTCTTAAAAATATTCTACTCATACTAATATTACTGCATTCGTTCATTCGTTTAAAATGATGTTTCATCCTCACTTTTATTTACTATACTTGTCATCACTCATCCTCTTTCTTCTATTATTCCAAATAATTTTTCATTTCTTAACCATTGCCTCTCACATGTTTTGTATGTTAATAATTAATGTGTTTGGACAAGGTATACTCGCTAAAATATGAACAAAGCCCTACGCTATTTTTTTACTCTCCCATTCGTTCGTTTTCGTTTCGATCATTCAATTACAGAATTTTATGATAAGATGCTAAGACAAAATAGTTTTGAAAATAAAATGATGTTTAATTTAATTAGTTAGAAATGGAAAAAATGTAACAATTTTAAGATTGCATCATTAATTTATATTTTTGTTTCATTAATATTTAATAAAGTTTTGAATATATTTATATTTTATTTACTTTTATTAATATTTTAAAAATAACTATATTACTGTATTACTATATTACTATATAACTATATTACTGTATTTAAAGATTTATAAAATTTAATACTTTCTAAAATAGACTATTTTATAAATTAATATCAGTACAAACACTTTATATAAATAAGTGCTGTTTGCTTACTGTTTATTCGAATATAGAGATAAATTCTGTAAATATTGATGACAATGTTTTGTATCAAAAATACTGAAACATTATTTCCGCGGTTTATTTTATTTTATTTCCCACTTTCAACTTTCCCATTTTCTTCTTCTGACTAATTTCTTTTATAACAGCTACGTGAAATATTTTGTTAAACTCCTGAGGTTCCTATTGTTATATCATAATTAATTTCAAAAAATAATTTTATTATATAGTTTGAGATTGTACTTTTGAGTTACTGCATACTCCATCATCTTTGGTACATGATTGAAATTTAAGTTTCTTTAATCTGCCCATCGGTGGTCGATCGTGGTAAAATTTAATAAAATGAAACACGAAAGAAGGATGAATTCAGGATATAGAAGATTCTACGATTATACAGTGGTTGGAAAATATCCACTTATTGTGAAAGAAAACTTATGTAACATTTGATTAACGTTGTAATATAAAATGACTGTTATGATTATATCAATAAGTATATACGTTTCACAAAAAATTGATGAAAATTCGTTAAAAAAAAAATATAGATTGAATAGCCATCTTAAACATGTAATAAATGTTAATCCTCTGGAGAATTTTAATATTCGTGTTGTTCGCAACTTTTCAAATCTTTTTTCGCAGTAAATATTCCAAAACAATAAACGTTTCAAACTAATCTTAAAAATCGAATTACTCAAATGTAACGTCATGCGTACATTATCGAGCGGAACACGTTCATACTGTTTCATCATTGAAAATAAAGTTTCAGTTGTACAAGGAGGTTTTAGAAGGTTAAAGATGATTTATAAATATTGATATGATGAATTGTTGCTATTTAAATATTTTTGTGATTTCTGAAATACAAAAATACTTTTATTAAATATATATATATATATTTCAAACTTGACCAATATAATCATAGTCAAGTCTCAGTACAACGTTAATAAAATATCAAAATGTTTTATATAACACTCATACTCGCATATTCATAAAAAGTTCGAATATTTTCGTACAGCTGTATGTTTAACAAATTCTCGATACTTTTTAGTTAAAGTAAAATATTATTAAATATTTATATATAATATAATTTAATAAATATAATAAATATAATTATATTATATATAATATTTATAACACATATAACAATACTATCAAAGTAAATTTTAAAATATTAATAAGTAAATTACCAATTTACTATATTCAACAGTTAGACTTAATCAGAATTATTTTTTTCAAGACAAGGTTCTCGTCTTTCCGTCAAATTGGTCAAGATCTCGTACCTCCATCATTTCTCAATAATATTCACAAATTTTCAATTCGATCAACCACCGTATTAACGAGCAAACTGAACGTGGCACGATATAATCAACGAAGTACGAAAAGTATTTCGCTTGAGCCGGGATAATCGCACAACGATGAAAATAGAAACAAGATGCATACGTATTACGTATAATATGCCGCAGGCACGACAACGTAAAATCTTAAATCGTCCGATGAAAAAACTTTCGCAGCGATTTCTTTTCAATCGTTTTGTTTACCCCTGGTAAATGCAGACTGGGGAGAGGAGTATATACGAGAGAGGCTGTCTAAGAGCAGGCGAAGAATGGCTAGAATTGAATCTCGTATCTGTCGCTGGTACTGTTGTCAGCACAATGGTTTTGCAGGTACATTACTGTTGAGACATGTCACTGACTGTGCGAAATGAGAGTTCAAACTTTCTCTTTCACGAGAACTTTTACGATTAGCTTGGCGTCGATCGATATCTGTTCTAAATTACGTTTGCAATTATCGCAATTGTAATTATTAGTAGTTTCAAGTCGCTGCGAGTGGAAAGTATTTAATAATATCGTATGCATTTAAATACAACGTTGAATAATATTGCAAACACTTCAATACGACGTATTTAGTTAAATATTTAGTTAAAATATTTCTGTTTCTTCGGTACTACGAATATTTTTTTATAGTCAGTGTTCTACTGTTAATTAATATCGTTAATGAAAATTTTTCAGGTAAGTTTGGCAACAAAACAGGTTATGATTACATAAATTATTCATTAGTTGATTTTGTTTGATATTTTTACAAAGAATGGACTTTTATTTGATAATTTTAAAAAGTTGGGTTTTTGCACAAATTCGCTTTATTTTTATATTTAAATTGAAATAAAACATTTTTTATATTTAAACTATTAATAAATTATGCATAAATCATTTTATATTTAAATTAAATTAAACAATGTCCATAGTTTGTGTTATTGCTTATATAAAAGCGCCATACGACGAAAACGATTTCTTAATTTCCATTTTTTAATTTAGAAACACGTTTAAGAGAATCATTGTCAAAATAATTATTAAAATATAACTTCTCAAATAATTGTGTAATATTAAATAAAATGACAGAAAAATGAGAGAATGATCGACCGATGTCAAGCTATTTTCACAGTATAAATGTGCTGTTAAAAACAATATGCAACTCGTGCTACGAAAATATTTGAAAAGAAACAGTCTTAGGAGAAAGTTTCAACTTTTTCAACGATGTATCTTTTAGATGGAACAATGAATTGCAAACATGGTGTCGCATGTAAATGTAAAGTGTACCATGTTTTAAATATGTTCAATTATTCACACACCTTTCTTATTTGATTTGCTTAAAGCATATTGTTTAATACTATAAAGTCGCTATTGTAATAACGTGTATGATCAGTATGCGCTCGAAAAAAAAGGTAAACGTAAACGAAATCACGTGGCGACGTAAGAAACAAGTAAGTACGCAGGAACATTGAAAATTTTAACAAGCACGTGGAATTGATAAATTGATAAATACTGTATTTTACATTTATAGTTCGTATACATATGTACGTATGTGTATTTAGGTTGGACGTTCTATGTTCCAACGGTAAGTACTTGAAACGTAAGCTAATGTTTCAATGCAAGATTATACCACGCTGGCTTATGAACATCACACATAATCATCTTTTACTGATGTTGCTGACTATTTATTGTAATTATATTTAATGCAATTATACGATGTATGTATGATGGAAAAAAAGAAAAGAGTATTTCTAAGAAAAAGAAAAAAGCAGAGAAGAAGTCATTTCATTTTATTTTCATATTGATGAAATAAAAGAGAGAATAGTAAGACTATTGTATTAAATTTTATTTTGTTTTCACGTTAATAAGATAAGAGAAAGAACAAAAGTGATGCGAATACCAATGAAAGTTTCATTCTAAATTGATTTTGTGGTCATAACATTTCTCAGGTAATGTTATTAGGTTCATCGACAGATTTAAAGCGGGTAAAAATAAATTGAACGTACTTTGCAAAAAATATCGAAGAAACTTTTCAATTTATTTTCATAAAATGAAAATTAATAAAAATTTCACGTCAGATTTTCGTAACATTACTTATTCAATATTATCAGATTCATTGATAAATTTGAAACAAATGATTAAATTTAAAAGTATATATATATAATAATTAAATAATTAAATAATGTATAAAATATATATATATATTTATTATTTTATTATAATTAATATATATATTATATTATTATTATATAATATTATAATAATATATATATATTATTTTAAAGTAATAAATTTTATAAATATAAGTAATTATATATATATATATATTGATTTAATAAAATAGTAAATATATATATATATTATTAACAATATTTATATTAATAAAATTATATATATATATATATATGTATGTACGTACGTCATTTCTTTGAATAAATTTCATTCGACATCGTCTTGCCAATCAATATCCAGCTTAATGCACGTAGATTCTCCATGTTCTATACCGTATAATAAATGGACCACTTACATGAGCTTAAAACCCCGTCGTACGTAATATAAGTTCCCCCTCCCCTCTGATAATCAGCACAATAAATTACAGCGAAGTTGCTGTATAATCATGACATTCGGGAGATTACATTTCCTTCCTTGGCGTATACAATAAAAGTCTGAAGGAACGTAAGCGTCATGCAAGCGGTAAAGCGAGTGCATATTTCAAACGCGATTGCCCTGTTGTCTCGTACGATGTCGAGCATTCGTATTAATTCATATCTGTTGAATTCCGACAGTTACCACCGATATTACGTTTAGAGGAGGACATTTTCTAAATTGCGGTGAAGGGATAAGATATTTGAGCATTGGGATTAGCCTGTTGTGTATGTTTCAGTTCGTAACATAAATTAGAAGAAAAGTGTTCAATGAAGATAAACGGGAGATCTTGAAGATAAAAACCGACTGAAATTTATCTTTATATGTTTAATCTTCTTTGATTCTAATTTCGTTAATATCTTTGATACGTTGCTTTATGTATGATTAAATACTTTAATAAGAATAATAATAATACGTTTGAAAGGTATAAAAATTTAATTTAACAAGTAATTGTTTGATTCAGTTGAATTGAATTGAATTTTATTAATTTAATTATAATTTAATTTAATTTGATTTAATTAAACAAGGTTAATTGCGCTTTAAGAGGTAAATAGAGTGAAAATGAATCAACTTTCTATTCTACTTGTGTTTCATGTCTTTCACTCTAAGAAAAGATACGGATTGAGGTTATATTTGTTAAAGTGAGAAATAGGAAAAGTTTATTACCTAATTCGTTGTTGTTTTTGATATAACATAATGGTTACAAAAATGTATGAGCCTTTTATCCATTTATTTTTAAGATAATATAATACTTACATATATTTCTAAATAAAATATTGTCATTTATAACTTGAAGAAATACGTAGTAGATATTTCAATACGCACATAATATTTTTTCATCGTTTTAATTTCTAAAATCGATCATACAAATATCCCTTATATATTTTACGTGTACCCTATATATATATATATATACACATAAAATAATAAATTGGTAGTTGGTCCCTTACACCCTATGTTGATATCCTATAACTAGTATATGGTACTCTATATATATAGACATAAAATAAGAAATTAGTAATTGTGTACATGTTGATAAATTTCCACGAATTTTTCCGAAATTTATTTAATATTGATAACAAACAAGCTTACATATTATACATAAACCTGATTATATCATTTTCGAAATAGGTTACAATTTATTTTCATTCGGTAACCAATGATCATATTTAATTTGTTCAACATATAATTTGACAACTTCATATTAGAGATTTCAACCATCAATCAATAAATTGGTACTTCCTTAATTAAATTTAATAGTCAGTAACTTCGAAACCAAATGATTTACTTTTTATTCCAATGATATACTTACTTACCTTTATATTATGAAAGATGATCTTTTTTGACGTAATATAAAACGGGTCAAAGGATTTACTAATTCGTAGCATGTATTATCTTAATTAAATTCGAAGAACATGTTAATCGTGTAATGTATTATACTTTAATGTAATAACACGTGTTTGAGGAAATCTTTATACGTGTATCTAATTTAGGAAATGAATGCAATTATGAAATAATTAAGATAAATTGAAATATGAAATAATATATACAATATCTGCATTTCTTTTTAATTATTTAAATAAATATGTGTATCGAATAAATAATTTTTGTACTTTTCTATATTAGAATCTGTAATGCAACATAGTGTGATGCAGTTTCACGTAAAAGAATATGTAAATAATGTTCTACGTACCATAGTATTCGAGTTAGATAATCGAAGAAATTGTTCAACGAGTCCACTTTATCTTTCAACAGAGTACTTAGAATTGGACAAAACTGATTAATAATCAACGATTATCATTCACATGGAATCAGGGTATTATTTGATGATCAATAATCACTGATTAATAAATAAGGCAAGTAATCGAAAGCGTTGTAATCAGATTATTAATTTAATAATCATTAATCATAAAATGACTATACTCTCTATTATGACTGTATCAGTTTATAGTATATCAGTTATTATATAGTATATAGTACATCAGTTTATATTATATTTTTAGTAATAGTTTATTTTTTTATTTTCGTTTATCGATATTCACATCGATGGATATTTTTTTTAAAGAATAAACTTCAGATAAAATTTAAGCGTGACTATGACATCGAATATTCTATTCGATCATCTGTAACTCAGAAACTAAGTCATGTGACACGTAATATCCACATGACATCTTTCGTTTAGTGTATCGTGTAGATTCATTATCCCAGAGTATGGAGATATATTTCAGAATCATTCTGTATACATTACCACATATATAACTCGACATTTGTAGATTATTGCAATAAAAATTAATCTCCTTAATTTAATCTTGAAATATACAATTAAAAAGATTATCTTGAAAAGATACAACGAAAAGAATAGCTAATGTAATAATAATTGATCGAAGACTCAACAGGACGAATTTAAGTATGTTCTTTGTTGATATGTGTTTCTGATCACATTGGGAAAGCCTATACAGATTTTATAAAGCGTCGATCATTTATCAAAAATGGATATAAAGCTTCAAAATCCAGAAAATTAATAATAGAAAGACGTTCGTTAATCGCAACTGTCGAAAACATCAAGTTTTCAATGAAATTGCATTAAGTATTCAATTATTCATGCACGGCTTGAATGCGAAAATTTCTCCAAAAATATATATTCGAAGGATTTGAATTTTTTTTAAATTTTAGATCGATTGGATTGACTTTTCAAGTGATCAATACACGTTAATAAACGAAAGTAAGTGGCTCGTTTTGACGTGCGTTAGCTGCGAGTCGGAATAAATTAGCGGTTTCATAAATTAGCAACTTTCGCCGAGTTCTGTAGGAAAAACTCTTAAGTAATTAGAGTGTCTAACGTCTTGCTAATGAGGAACGCGCACAACATCGCGATATCGTAATAGAAGCGAAATCGCGAAAAAGGTTCCGGTGGAACCGAGCGAAAAGTTAGACAGGAACGAAAGAGAGTAAGAGAACAGGGACGGACGAGGGGGCTAAAAGCTTTGCGTGGTTACTCCAACTCCAGGAGGTAAATGTAAGGCGCCGTGTAATAAAGTGGGCTTGTTACTTAGCCTGCGTACTGACGTGACATTTTACACAGCCCGGTTGTACTTTCTTATCAATTTCTCTCCATTTTTCTTTCTTTTTTTTTCTTTTTCACGCCCCGTGATTCGTAATGTCTCGTTACGTGGACATTAATACACGAAAATTTAGAAATATGGCAAACATAGAAATTAGCTACATATCATCTTTAAACACTATTATTGAGTTATAGATAACTATAGTAATTAACTGAATTTACTAAGTAATTTAATGAGATTGCTAAAATTTCAGGTATTTGATTTTATTTCATGTTTCACATTCTTCACGCTAGAGATTAATAATGAAATTAAGTAGAATTGAAGTTTCCAAGATTGAATAATTTATTTTTAAATTATTAGATTTCCAGTGGACCCTAATGACATCGATTAAAAGTAAATTTACATATCTAACTGCATCACTTTAAGTACTGTTGAATTATAAGTTTAACTATAGTAATACATTAAATTTACCAAAAGTAATTTACTGAAACTACTAAAATTTCAAGTATTTGATTTTATTTGATGTTTTACGTTCTTCACACTAGAAATTAATGATGGAATTAAATAGAAATAAAAATTCTAAAATTAAATCGTTTACTTTTAAATTATCGTACTTCCAACGGACTCTAACAATATCAATCGAGGATTAAATTTGTTTCACCACGTTTGTATTCTCACCGAGATATTTTTACACAATGCTCTCATCACGAGGCAGTTTCGTCGTCATACCGTGGCCAGATTCTCTGGAATCAATGTACGTACATACGTGTTTTTCAGCAAATTCACCGTTGGATCATGTCACCTTTAAACTCTCCCACGCATCTTTCGAAAACCTGATCCTGTGTCATTCGATAGCTATGTGTCCAGCTATCTTTGAACATTTGGATTACACGTTCTCACAAAATCATTCCTCTGATCATGCGTGGGCTAAAACTCTGCGTTGTTAAACGTAGGGAAAGAAATTATTTGATATTGGTCGCTCAATGCCGCGTTGTCATTAATTATAAATAATTTTATATAATATAATAATTTTAAATAAATTTTATTTTTAATGAAATTAAAACTGAGAAGCACTCGGTTTTAATTTCATTAAAAATGGAATTTATGTTTATACTAGTAATTTGCCAAAAAATGAGTACTTCTTCTTCTTTAAATTAGATCTATGATAACATTTAGAAATGATAAATATTATGTTATCACGATTTTGATAAAAATGAACGATAGATGTATGATATAAATTTTTAAAAAAATTATTTCAACATTTTAACATTTTAGATGTGAGATGCAACGCGATAGAATAAGCTTGTTATTTAAAGTATATAGTAAATGATGGTAAAACATTTTATATTTATTTAAGCTTCCATTTTCTTTTATTTTCTCTCAGAAATTTATGTGCTTGCATTTTACGAACCAATGTTTTATTAGCTTTCCAATAACGAGTGAATATTTTTAGATGTCGCTTAAGAGGGAACTAAATACTTTTTAGTATATTTTATATTTTTAACATACAGTTGCTCACATTCACATTTAAACTGTTGAAATTTCGTAAAGCAAAATCGTAGCAACAATAAATCTGGATTCATTTTAGGTAAGCTCGAAGTCAAAACCCAGCATTAATTTTAGTTTAAACTCAGGTTTAAACGAAATAGGAAATAATTTTTATTAGCGCATGATTCTTCGATTTTCTAAATACTACAAATCCTTTTATTATTTCGTAAACTGATTACGAGTGATTACTTGAAATTTTTTGCTGCGTATTTAAATTTTCGAACGATTTGTTGAAAAGTATCAATTTTTAATCTTCAAAGTTGAAATCCGCAATGAATGCAAATATCAGCCACGTTCGATTATATTGAAATACTGCAGCAAAAGGATTAAGTAATAATCGAATAAGGAATAAAATCTTTTCATCGGAGCTTTCGTGTTGGAAAACTTGTCAAATATACGAGCACAAAGGCAGTTTTTAAACGTCAAATAAATAAAAATCTGTATTCTGCAAGGTTTACTCATTTTTGCACATGGAATACATGAAAAACATCATCCGCGCGGAATTAGTAGAAAATTCAAGTTTGAAAAGCTTGAAAAATTTTCAAACTCGATTTCCCCGAGAACGAAGTCTTCAATGAAAAAATTTTATTCCCTTCGTTCGACTCATTCTTTTTTTTTTTCTTTTTCACATAGAATCACCTCCCATTCGATTGTCACCACCCATCTTGAGAGCTATGTAACTGCAGAATAAGATCCGAGCTATTTATTTTGAAAGGTGGCACGAGTCACTTTACAGTAATGAGGAAATAGCGATTCGTCGACATCTGTGCGGAATTATTTATACCGAAAGGAAAGACAAAAATATATAAATATCCGAGATTGAAACCCTTGAATACATCAATTCGAAAACAAGTGACTCATATTTCAAAGTAAACGGCTTGCGCGCACCTCCTCCGCTTTCTGTCCCATCTGTTTTTCTCTTTCACTGGATCTCACGCTGTATCTACCAAATTACATTGGATTAACAACCACACCCGCGAGGCTCGAGAAACACAACCGGTAAGCCAAAGTAGCCAATTGCCTTTGTTTTGCAGAACTTTGAAGTTGCCAAAGTGATTTATGAAAAAGGTTGTATTCAAGCTGGGGAGGAATGGGTGGAACGAAATCTTCTTGCAATTGTCACTGGGGCGGTTGCTACGGCATTTGCGCAGGTATAATTTATCATTTCGAACATGTATCCTTTATGCTTGTCACTTAATTAATCACGCCACGTCAAATTTGCGTTATTGATAATATTATGTTGTTAAGGGAAGAATAAACATTGAAACGAAGCATCGATTCTTTTGTTATTCACTTATAATGTAATATATATATTTTTATTGTTTGATATATGAAATATATATATTATATATATTTATTTATATAATATAATATTATATAATATATTTTATAATATTTTACTTTGTAATACTTTATATAATTTTATTTTATAATATTATATAATATATAAAATATGTATATTATATAACATATATATATTTTTATTATTTAATTTAAATACATATAAATATATATTATATAATATATAATAATTATATTAGTAATATATAATAATATAATAATAATTTATAATATAATTATGTTATATATTATATAATTAAATATATATATATATATTATATAATATCTATTTTCTTTTATTATTTGATTTAAAAAAGCTTCTGGATAAAGTAAATGTACACGTAGATGTTCACACACTTGACGAACTTATTGAATTTACCGTGTATCGATGTTGCAATTCGACTATTACATATTAACTGCATATACACATTTGAGCATGTATACGCACCGAAGAATGCTTGAAAATGCAAAAAACGTTGCACGAGATAATCATTTGTTGTTTTACGTTAATTTGCGCCGTGGAAATAAAGGTAATGCAGCGTAATTTGGAATACCGAGGTATCTAAAAGTATACCAACTTCTTATCTGACTTGTAACATCGGAAACAATAGGGGCAAGTGACTTGTTAATCAATAACATTTGTGGACGAACCATAATTCAATTCAATCTATAAAAACGTCAATTTTAAAGAAATTGATCGTTCTTTTTAACGAGTGTTCAATTATAGTTAACATATGTCAAAACTTCAAAGTGAATCATTTGTGTGTTAATTTTACAATCTCGTGTAATTTTTCGATTATTCCGAGGGAGAAAAATGTGACACGAAATTTTAGGCTGTAATGTCACGTTGCTAATTTGGAACATCAAAGGTGAATACAGTTTGAAGTGTTTCATAATGTTATTTTTGTTAACGTTTAATGTTTAAATTAAGCAGGACTCTCTTTAGTTAAAAGTCTCTAAAAATCTCCGTGTTACATATTTTAATGTTTCTCCTATTCCAAGCACAGGAAATGGAACATCCAGTGAAGATCGAAACTGCAATAATTTCGAATTTCTCCTATAACTACAAATATTCACTTATAACGAATATTAACTAATAATATTCACTCGTAACGAATATCTACTTAGGTCATAAGAGAAAATAATTTTATTATTTGTTTCTTTTTTTAATGTCACAAAGTGAAGATAAATTGGTATACCATTGTAACATTTTCCATCATTCTTCAATTAGAATATTTGTCTCAAATATTTTTCGTTTCTTATTATTACCAACAAGAGTTTGAACTATGAAAGTTTATTGGTTCTTTTTCTTTTTTTTTTTTTTGTTTCACTACCGTAATTTTTTATTCATCTGGAACAAATTGGTTCCAAATATTCCAAGTATGCTGCATTTCCTCTAATATTCATACAGATCTCGATGGTAAAAGATGGCACACGTACCATTAAATTCTTGCAAATACGTTTAAAATTTCTCAAACCTGACAAATAATATATATGTAGACATTATTTTATACTATCTGTTTGACATAATACCTAAATAAAAACTGGAATTTTATCACGTGTATGTTGATTTTTATATTTACAAGTGAAACGTGCAAAATAGAATCGACGAATTAATAATATCTGAGTTTTCATTTAGATTTCTCAAAATCATTCTAAATTTCAAGTCGTTGTTCGAAATGTTACAAATATTCGTTATAAAATTGTAGCACCATCAAAATGAAAATTCAAGCTATTTTTGAGTCAAAATATTAAAATTTACCTGTTTTAAAAATTTCGAAGTTTATGAAAACTTTGAAAATTTTTACTGAGATTATGCTGTTTATCTGAAAATATTTCAATCTTGAAATAATTATTAACTTTGGAGAACGTTTAGAAACATTTTATTTGTGCAAATCACAAAGAGAATAATTGATGAAATATTATAATATATAATGTATATAATGTAATATATAATATTTTATAATATAATATGTAATATACTACTATATAATATTTTAATATATAATGAATAAGATTCGCTGATTATTTCATTATTGGAATTATCACTTCGTCGAATCTATTTTACGTGTTTCCTTGACACCCATAAATTCAACTTTGCAATTAAACATCATACGCAAAATAAGTTTTACATCTGTCAAGTTTGAACAATACTGAATCAATCCCTAAAAATCTAATCATAGCAAATGTACGCTGTCCATCTTTTCGCCCGTGTTGTAATTTTCAATTATCATTAATATTTAACTTTTTATACGAACGTATGGCACATGTTACTCGCAGGATTATGTCGCGCGTTGTCTATCAATTAAATAACTTTACTGCTGTGAGACTAATTCAGCCTAATTTCCTGTCTTATTTCCAGATTCTGGGAATCTGTTTTGCTCAGAATCTTCGAGCAGACATATTCGCACAAAAGGCAAAGTGGCATTGACAATTTCGGGCCCCCACGGCGGTCTAGCATCTTATACTGATTGATGCTGATCAGTTACGTTGATCGAACTGGAAGACTCGTCGAAGATCTCGAGAGATTGCAGACCTTTGACGTGAAAATCGACACGAATTCCACGGTGGAAAGTGCAGGACTCAAGATCTGGATATCCGAACAAAATCGACAAGATACGGGTACTGCTTTCGTTTATGGATTGCCGACAATTGCGTGTTCATTTCACGATGGTTTATCTATGATTTCGTGCGACGACTTTTAAAATTTCGCAATTTTATCAAAATTCCACGAATTTTTCAAGCGTCAATTAATTACGCTTAAAACGTTCCATGGTTTCATTAATAATTATTGTTATCGAGCAGTCTAACTTGTTGCACCATTGATACCCATATTGATGAAATGACATAGAATGGATTTCAACTTCCGTCGCAGCCTCGATCGCAAACCAAACACACACAGTTGTCAATTGACAACTTCCTACTTGGTATCAAGGTAACAATCGAGCCGATTGGATTCGAATCCAAGCACGCTCGAGTATCACGACCACGCTGTGTTTAATTTACGTATCGATACATACGATTGTAAGAAAAACGCGCTGTGTTCAAATATGATTTTTTATACTACGAAATCGCATCGTCACGTCGCCACGTGAAACGAAAGAAGAGCACTCTTTGAAAAATCGCTTCGAAGAAGCAGATTTCGATCTTACGTCTCGTTCGAGAGCTATGGTGCGCGTGGATTAATAACTCGAGTCATTTTAAGCATAGTTTTATCAAACAACTTCTACTTGGCAACATTCTGATGCTCGTTATGTTACAATTCGAGCAGATTATCTGGCAAACATATTGTTTTCCAAGAGAGAGAGAGAGAGAGAGAAAGAGGGTGCGTGAAGAAAACGAGTGAAAGAAGCGAGAAACGAGGAGATGAACAATGCCTGCTCGGTTCACAGGGGAATGATGTGTCGAGGCATTAAAGTCGATTGACGTGATGTCGTGGGGGCGCGGTGAACACGATTGACTTCACCGCACGCTAAGATCTCGTGGCATCGTCACGAGAGTAAAGCCATATGACAAGCAAGTATACAATAATTTCTTTCCATTCGCTCCAGTTCGTCGTCGAGATCGGCTGTTCCAGCCACATCGAGCATATTGATCTTGCGTTACATGCCGACACGTTTCCTCCATTGATAGGCCAGGTGCCTGGTTTTTTAATCGCATAAACAGCGACTTGAGTTTACTCGACGAATTCGAATCCACTGGTCTTTTATATAACAAATTATATTATTGCATACAATAATATAATATAAAATTTATGATATAAACTTTAAATGTAAATTTATTAAATTTATTATTTGTATAATATAAAATTGTATTATTGTGAACAATAATATAATATAAATTTTAAATATAAATTAATTAAATTTATAATATAAATAATATAAAATTGTAATTATTGTAAACAATAATATAATATAAAATTATATAGTATTAAATTATATTATTGTTTGCACGATTATAGTGCAGAATATTCGTTCATTGTCTGACGACACTGTACAACAGAATTAACACTACGTGTATATGTTCACCAATTGTTATTTTATGTCTTTTAAGAGACAACTCAACTAATTCGTGCAATTCGGTTGCTAAACTCAGGTTTATATGCATGCTTTGTATTTTCGCATAATTTTCGGGAATAATTATTTTGTGACTCAAGCGCGAATAACACGTTTTCTTCTTTGATGGTTAAAATTTGATTTACGATTGTAAAATAAAGACATCGTACTTGTAAATATTCAACGAACATATGTATACATTTATGCGTACAGGGTATTCCAGTTTTTGCGCAAAATGATGCATATTCTACGAATAAAAATTTTATTAAAAAATGTCAAATGCAAATAAAGGTTCGTAAATGATTTTTTTCGAAAACAATTGATCAATTTCTCGTTTGTATGTTAATGATTATACATTCGTCATGAGTGCTCGTTTATATAACAATTATGTGACTATATGCGTGATCGAAAAAGAGCCAATATTTTGGTCTTTGTATTATAAAATATTAATAAACTTTTAAAGAAAAGGGTTAATTAACACGTGTCAGAAATTAATTTAACGAATTTACGATACATTCATTGAAATTAAAATGAATCAGCAAAAAACATTTTAAAATCGAATTAACGTAAATTTCGCCGATCTGTTTTTATTTATCTGTTTTTTTGCAAAGCAAAATTAAATGAATATAATTTTTTCATTTATGTGAAAATGAAAGAAAATCAAAATCAATGATGTGAAAATCAATCATATGAAATTTATGTTATATTTTATAATTCGTTCGTTGACGAAAAACCAAGGCGTTATTACGAACCTATATTTACAATTTGTAGATCATTCGTGGAATATATTCGCACTGTTTTGCGGAAACTAATACATCCTGTGTGTCCGTAAACGTACCAAACGGAATTTCTATATATTCTGCGTTCCTAATTCGTACGCGAACAAATGAATGAAACACTCTACACCGGACGAGAAAAAAAAAAGAAAAAAAAGAAACAAAGAAATATGATACGAATACGAATTAAAAGAATATCTAATTCCAAAAATTAATATTTGTATAAAAGGTATAACAGATTCTCTGTATTTCAATTTTCACGTATGTACATACATTACTTGCTTCGTACATTCACTTCAATATAGTAAGCAATAAATTGTATTTATTTATATTATTATTTAGATTATTTGCAAGATTTGGAAAAAAATATTATCCCTCTATGGGAAATCGATGTTATTAGAAAAAAATACTAAATTGGATTTATGATATTTTACAAGACGTTTAACTATCGTTCAAATTTAACCAGGGAAATATTGTGTACATCGAGTGTTAACGATATATAATATTTCCAGAAATTAGTCTGAAATAATGAATGGAAGAGAGGGAATACTTGCGAGAATGACAATCATATCGAAATATAAATATCGTGTTAATTGTGTAAAACGCGTTCGAACCACTTTTGTCGCTTACAATTGCAATTGAAATAATTAATTTCACTGAACGGTATGCAGTAATTTCTAGTCCGTCCGTTTGGTACATCAGTTTCGGATACGAATTCAACCTTTCAACTAATTATAATAATACGAGACGTGTCGGCATCACACGCTGTAAATTCTCTGCGAATTATTTTGATCGAACGTTGAAGAAAAAAGAAAAAAAAAAAAAAAGAAGAAGAAAAAGAGACAAATATGAAAATCAATCGGCAAGGATATATATGAAAGTCAGATCGGTTGTCCGAAAGTTTGGTTTTTATTTAATAATTTAGCGAGGAAGCATCAAATTGTATGAAAGTATCGAGTCCAGACTATAGTGATATAGCGTTTTAAAACATAGTGAATGTAGCGGCTGGCCCGCGAGCGTGTGGACGCTTTCAGTTTCCAATGAGAATACTGTTTCATAAAGCGGAGTCTAACCTTCATTTCCTTGTTGTTTCCCGAAATAATTTTTATACGAATATGTACATAATGTACATATACACGAACGATGGTCCTTACGCATAAACGATCGAATCGGAATTATTTTTCTCACAGAAGATCGCAGAATTGCTCGAGCCCGTGAATAAATGACACTTCGATCATTCAGAAAGTAATATGTTGCAACGGAATTAAAATTTAATTAATCGAGATTGAAATGAAACATCGTGCAGAAGTGTTCAAACACGAGCGTGATAATATTTTAATATATCTTAATAAATAGTTCACGCTCTTTTATCGAATCGCTTCAAAAGTAACTTTCATGCTAATTTGAGAAGCCCAAAGCTGAGATTTCTATGCGTTTTATTGACAAGATTGTAATAAATCGAAACGAAAGATTCAGAAGCAATATATATTGTATTTGTAAATCGCTGTATCGTTTGAATGAAAGAAACTTCTAAACTTCTGACATTGATCTAAAAACTTCTGGAATATATTTTGCAATTTTCTTTTTTGATGAGATTTAAGTAGTCTCTCCTTCGATGAGAAAAAGGGAACCATCCACCAAATTTATGCATACGTGCAAGCTGGTCCGTATCAAGATCTTGTAAGTCGTTTTCTCGACAATTGTTAGTTGTAAAACTTTTTCTGGATATTTTTTATGGTATGGAAAGAGTCTCCTCCGTTTAGGAAGAAAATAGAACCGTGGCTCGAAAGAAGCGAGGAATAAAGAGGAAAGAAGAGAAAGAGAAAGAGGCGTGTTTCAAAGATGAAGCGATATAGTAAAGTCGTAAATGTGGTTTTTACAATTTCCGACAAGCACAACCGGTACCTTGAAACCTATCTTGTATCATAAAGATTCAAAGCCTTTATTCAGACTCGTACGACCGATTATTCGAAATTCGATTATCCGAATACAGTCACCTAATTAGGCAAATAAAATATTTCAGTTACGTGTCTAACAATACTTGTATAATATTTTGGAAAAAAATATTTTTTCTGTTTCAAATGTTTTCTGTAAACAGTATGTGTCAAATCATTTCAACGATTTGTCATGAATATCAAAAGAAATGGAGCCATGCTGTAATTAAAAAATAAATTGAATATTCAACATTTTAAAGAAAGGATGAAATTTCATTTAATTTAGTAAAAAAAAAAAAAAAAGAAAAGAAATTTATAATCAGCGATATTAAGTAAATCAAAATTATTAAATTCTTTAAATTGTCTTTAAAAGATTTATGAAAGATATTGAGAATTGAAAATAGCAAGTGATGAATTAAACATGTGCAAGTGAATCTTAGAAAAACAAAATCATTATCAGATTCGTTCGTCTAAAAGAAGCTGTTGAATTGAATATAAATTTGTAATAAAATCTAGTGATATACGTATTCTTCTACATAATAAACATCAATATTTGGAAACAGTCTTTCTAGTTGACTTGTGACTAGAAATTTGGTCCTTCCAGACCGGTTATTCGAAAAACTGCTTATCCGAACAGCTTTTCAATCAGTTCGGATAAACGATGTTCTACTTTACTTTCAGAACCAATTCTACCTTTATTTATAGTAACAACTGTAAAACGAAGATCATGTTTTTTTTTTGAATTGTGTCACTTTCTTTGAAAAGATGGGATATGTAGGAAAGAACAGTTTTGTTTGTGTACCTGTAATAGCGAGTGTAGAAGGCTACAAAGACGATAGTACTTTCCTTCCTTCACTGATTATTAGACGATATACACGTTTTCATATGTCATACACGTTTTTTTCTTTCTCATACGTTTTTTGTATACCATAAGTAATTAAAAGAATGCAAGAATAATCAAGCATCGCACAAATTATTTCACGAATGTATCGAAATCAATTTTTTATTTTAATTTATGTCTCGGAAATCTGAATCTTATTTTAATAAACGTTGAAAATGCTATCTGTTCATTTCCAATCATTCATTTCTTTTTCCCTGCACGTTGTGATAACAATCGTTTGAGTCATTATTATTGTAATTCTTCAAAGTTCACGAAAATTCATGTTTTGTTATTTCTTCCTGACGATGAGTTTAGAGTTACAGAGAAGATAAAATAATGTGAGAAATGCTTCTAGAGCTATGGCAAATTTTAATAATGAAATAAAATTATGAAATTTCGAAATTATGATTGAACAAAATTATAAAATGGAACAAAATTATAAAATTACAAAAATTATCAAAAATTACCACTTACCAAAATTTGTCATTAATTGTATTAATTTAATGATGTAATCAGTAGAGGTTTCTATCTGTTATTGATACATAATTATTTTCTACAAAATACTATCGTGTCGTATCAGATTGTCCAAAATTTTTTTGTTTAAATAAATTGCAGCAAAAAAAAAAAAGGAGAAGATTTCTGTTCTCTCTTAAGATAGAAGAAAGGAAAACTTTTCTTCAAGCACTGCCATTATCCTATGAAAATATCTAGAAAACCATCAAAGTTAAATATCAAACAAAATATTTGGAACTGCTTCTATTAATCCTCGAGAAAATAACTTTCGATATTCTTATACGGACCACGCAAAATCATAAAGAAATTTAGCATTTTGATCGTCTTTTAATTCAACTATACAAATAAACATACAAAGACTCAAGTGTTTTACACTGGTTGTCCTGTGTTCAGATACAATAATGTTTCTCTCAAATCATTTTTCTAGTTGATCGTTTATAGTTCGATTGATCAAACATTTGTCGAGTCCTAATCAGCATAGCAATAACTCAAAGATGAACATTATTGTCGTTTGCTCACGATCCATTCACACTGTCCATGCAGTTTTTGCTGTAATGCTATAATAATAGTACGTGATGTTAAATAGTCATCAATTTCTCAAGTAAATTAAGTTAACTGACTAATTGCGATTTCTGTCATGTTGCAAACGCAAATGGACCGAGATGAAGCTTCCGATTATAGGAAATAATACTATACCGTGATAATATATATGTACATTGTACGAAACACGCATATTGTGTAATTAATTAGCTTATTCATTTCCTATATTTGTTTTCGATATGTCATTATCTGTTACGTACCCAAAAAATGTTATTTAAGTAGCTATTTCGTGTGAAATGGCACGTAAATGAACTGTATTTGATTAGGCTGTGTAATGAGTTCGTTCGCAATATTTCAACGTCAGTGTGTATTATTTTGTTGACTATTCTTTACAACTGAATCAATCGCTCTTGAAGATTTCACCGTTTTTTATTAAAACAGTGAAGAGCACGAATGATAACGAAAAATTGTCGATAATTTAAACTAGTACAACTTCGTAAAAGAGGATCGCCTAACGAGATTCATTTTAAATCTCTACCTTCACAGTCCTAAATTCGTTCTGCAAAAAAGAATGATGACAATTTTATTGGTTTCGTTATACTTACAGTGAAGAGCATAACTTCGTAACGAAAACTCAAGTAAACAATCCACTTGATCGCTTTTTAAAGCGTGAAGCCTCTGCTTTCACAGTCTCGAGCTCGTTTCAACATCGTGTAGCAAATTCAAACGTTTGGTCAAACCAAATGATCTAGAAGATTGAAGTATCCCCTTTACAACGACCCCTGAAAATTTGCTCTGCAATTGTTTTCTGTGATTTTATTAAATTTCAAGGATTTTCTAAAAAAATTGTAAAAATTCAAACGCTCTTCATTGTACGTGTGTTTCTACATCCTTTGAATTACGAATGTTCCATCGTTAGTAGCATGATAAACTTAAGTGGTTTAACAATCGTAAGTTCAATATTTTCTGCAGTAACGTACCATTTTTTAAACATTCGATTAATATTTTAATTAATATTTAATTAATATTAATATTTTAGTTAATATTTAATTAATACCAATATTTTAATTAATATTTAATTAATATTCGATTTTATATATTTAAATTACCAATTTCATATTGTGCTTTAAATGTTTATAATGCTCGTTTTCCCTCTATTTTTGTGAATGAATTATGTATATTGTCTGTGCTGCAGATGGCGTAAACAACAAGTTTTTATAATACATGTTTTTAATATCCTGAAAAATGTAACGTCAAGCGGCGAACGAATTTATCACACAACTTATAAATATCATCAACAGGTCATTTTGTATTGATAAGTTTTAGAAAATCCGAAATTACAAGTGTAACAACAGGGCTTCTGTAGAATGTTAATTTATCATGGACTCGTTTATAATTATTTTATATTGCATTATAATTATAATTATTTTATATTGTATTACAGAAGGGATATTGTAACGAAGCTCTCCATCATTTTGATACAGTTGAATAAACAAAGCAGGATAACGACGAAACGTGTACTTTGTGTCAGCGCGTGTATCTCGCAAACTATTCGCTGAATGTAATGACTAATTAAAACCTCGGATAATTATGTATATTAATTTAATTCGCTGGCCTGATCCGATATTCTTTGCGAGATAAATCGTCCTCGGAGAAAGAGTATACGGATCACGCAATAGATATATACACATTTGCTATAAGTTCCCGTAACATACGATTTAATACATACTTTCGTTTAAAACATTTGTTTTAGAAGTTTCGATTCCTAATATTTTTTTATTTACTGTATAATTTATTATCAAATGCTCTGTAACCAACACGTTGACCATTAATATGCGTCGTGCATTTCTTCGAGATGTTATTAAAAAAAAAAAGAGGAAATGGTCATTCCAATTGAAAGAAAAGAAGCGTTAATTTACTTTGCAGTTTACAAAATATACAATATATAAATAGGTTACACGTCTTACGTTTACGCCAAATGTCTGTGTTCATTTTTTTACGAAATAACGATTCACAGTTGGTATTAGATGCATCGAATCCTCTGTAAACGTTTGTATTGTATTATAAAATCGCTGAAACACCACAAAAACAATTGCTCTTCGTGCTTAAATAAGGAATTCAATGAATTCATTCTTCTGTGTTTGCAAATGAAGCGATATCAAAATTAGCGACGAAGGTAACTTATGCTAAAATTTATAACGCAGTTTTTAAGGATATTCAAATAATGTACAATATAGCATTTAAACTTGTATCAAACTTTGGTAGACGAAAGAGAGAAAGTTTCGTTTAACGCTAAAAAATTTTTGACGTTTCATTTATCTCTTGACAGAGGAAATGCCTCGTTTCAATCTTCGAAAAGAATTTACACGATTTATTATTATCGTATATCATGTAGGATTTCAAAATGAAAGTACATTCATGTCGTTGATAATGAAATTAATTGTGTAACTTTGTTTAACTGAGAAATCACGTACACTTGTTTCATATGTACACTTGAAATAGTTTTTCTGTTTATAAATTTCTTTTTTATTGTTATTTTATTCTTTAATTATTTAAATTAGTTCCCTTTTCTTATTTTTAACTATTTCATTTTTATCCATTATATTTTTATTTTTAACTATTACATTTTTATTTTTAATTATTATGTTTTTATTTTGTCTTTAACTATTTAAGTTAGTTCCTCTAATTGAAATTACTCTTTTGCACATAATATATATATATATATATATATATATATGTGTGATTTGCAGATGTCAAAAATTAACTTACAATTCCTGAATTTGATCATTTCGTTTTCACAAATTATTATTTCCTTTCCCTCAACTTCCAAGATAATAATTCTTCACTCACGATTTACATTTATACTGTTTCATGCATTATCATGACGGACCACAGGAAAATTTTCCATATGATTTTCTGTTTCACAACCATTGCCTTGAACGAGTGAAAGACGAATGTTCGTGAAAATCATGTAAATATATATTTAACGATAAAGAAATAGCTGACTGCTTGACCAATACGAATAAGATGTGAAAAATTGTATGATTGTGGAATTTATACTAGTGAAAATTAATCGTTCTTGTTCATAATTCATAATTTTGGGAATAATATTTGTGTACATATATATACAAACGTGATTATTCACTGGAGCAGACAAATTATCGTGCCAAATATTGAATCAAATTTCGGTTGTAAATTTATGTGATATCCTTTAGGATTACATAGATATAAAAATTTCATATCATTTTCTTTAATCAGTCGTTCAGATTTTTTTTTTCTTCACTCTCATAAAATCGAATTATATTATAAATAATTGTATTTTGAAACGAAAGAACAAAGACACAAAAATTTACGTTTCGTCAACAGTATCTAATTTTGCTATGATATAAACAGTATAAAAATATATTTGGAACTTCATTATTTTTGGCCGGAAGACTGTACGTGAAATTTTAATACGACGTAGTTAATTTCAGCACCACGAATTCTTTTCATTGGATAAATATTAAATAATAAATTACTTTTTAAACACAACATTTCGTCCCATTCGTAATGCATGAAAAATGCATTCCTTTAAACAATACACTATACATGTAACAGTTATAAAATTATAAACAATTATTATTAGCTTGTAGATACGAATCCTACATTACAGATACAGGTTATTATTATTATCCAAGATTAAAGGACTTGTGAATGTATAATCTATAAGTATAACTAAAAATTATTGAAAGAAAGTACATTATTTTCTAAAACGTGAATTATTAATCGATGATAAATGTTAATTCTAGTTAATTTGTTTTCAAATTAACGAATATGAAGAAAATATGACAATTTTATCGAGTTTTATCTTATTTACAGTAAAGAGCATAACTTCGTACACAAAAACTGAAGTAACAATCCACTTGATCGCTTTTCGAAGCGTGAAACCTCTATTTTTCACAGTCTCGAGTTCGTTTTCTCAAATGATATTTTAACATTGTGTGGCAAGTGGAAAAATGAGGGTACTTATTTTCAAAATTGTTGTAAAAATTCAGACGTTTGTAAAAACACTGAAAAAAATCTTTTATAAAAAAATCTACCATGATCTAGAAGAGTAAGGTATCCCCTTTACAACGACCTCTGAAAATTTGCTCTGCAATTGTTTTCTGTTATTTTATGAAATTTCGAATATTAAGATCCAATGAAATGTTAGGATTTCTCGAATTTTCATTCGTTTAACGCTAATATTCATACCTCAGTAAAATGATGAAAAAGAAATCGTACGACAAGTTTTCGGAAATCGTTGTAAAAAAGGAAATTTCAATCTTCAAGGTCATGAGAAAAATTTTCTAACATTTCCACAAACGTTTGAACTTTTACAATAATCAAGAAAAAAAGTATTTCTTGAAAAAGACGAAAGATAGAGATTTTACGTTTCATAGAGAATTTGAAACCAAGTGAATTGTTATGTGATATTTTGTTACGAATTTATAATAATCCAAATTATCGGCAGTTTTTCCACGTTATTAATTCAGTTACACTTTTCACTATATTCTACATGCCGATTATATCAATTTATTATAAATTATCATATTGAGCTTCACAGTATCTTTTCATTCGTCAAATTTTATTTATTTATTTTCACGAAATAATGGATATCTTTCCACTCATTGTATAGAAGCACTCTAATGAAATTGTATTTGAATCTCTCTAGATACTGAAATGAAAAGTGTAAAATAAATAACTCTGTCAGAATGTCACACGAATGTATATATGAAAAATTGTAAAGCTGTGAAACAAGTAACTGAGTTAGAAAAGGAATTGTCACGCGAGATAAAAATCACACGGAACAGGTAAACATTTCCTTTCAAATGAAAATAATTTTGTACTTCAGATTCAGTGTTCAAATAAAATCTACCGGTGTAAAGTTTTGTTTATATTTGATTGCCTCTGGTCAAATAATTTTCTCTTGTCTGAAACAACACCCAGATATTCTATTACATTGTAAATAATATTTTATATCCAATAACTCTATCATTTCAATTATAATAGTTCGTTTATGTTAGTTATTTCAATCAAAACTAATTTTTTTCTACATTTGAATGTTTTAAGGAGGATACGTAATATGCAGAGTAAATACGAATTCATTGCAACTTCAACTTACGTTTGTTTTCATTAAATTGAGTACGATTATTACGTATTGTTCAATTGAATTAACAACAAGTATTTATTCAACTATGTATGTATAAAAGATAATATATACATAAATATATAATTGTTCTTATAATTATCTTATAATTATTTATTTCAATTTCAATATACAATTTCGTTTATCCAGCTAATTTTGTCATAACCAAAAATGATTTAATTTGTCGAGTTTTTTTTATTAAATATATTTTTACATTTTTATGGAGCGTCTATTTCTAATTTATTAAAATGTCACAATTAGAAAGAAAAGGATGGGAAAGAAAAAATAGAACAAACTCTCGTTAGATATACACAATTTATGAATATCTAGCTTAAAATCAATTTTATTGAACAAAAATGATGATATTAAATTATTTTAATAGTTTCTGAAATATTTCTCGTATATGACAACGCACGTTAATTTTTACTTCTTGTGAATATAACCATCTTACGTATTAAAGTAAATGAATATCTGATAAAATAACATTCGTTGAAATGTTGCAAAGTTTACAAATTTACAAATTTCCACGAACGTAGGAAAAAGATGTTAGGTAATAATTAACAATATAGAGATATTCGTGCTATTAATGTAAAATGTATCGTATTGAGAAAATGTTAACACACATACTTAACGTATATGTTTGCTATTTAGTTATTCATTGATTGTTTCGTGGTAACGATTTCTTGATAACCAATTTGAAAATATTAGCTAATCATGTCATTACGAACACATCATCCTGTTGCAATAATTTTTATATTATACCGTATTGTTATTGTGCTATGCTAGATTATTTCATCTTTTACCATAAACATTCAAACAATGATTTCGATGAAATTTAGAGAATACTGTTGCAGTGTTAAATTTTCGAGAAAAGAGAAAGGAAAAACACAGTGATATAAGAATCGACACTTCATAAATGAAAGTACGTGTATTATACTCATTTCCTTAAACCGTTTGTTTAGGGTATAATTAAAAATACAGATGCGCTAACAAAATAATAATGGTTTACTGTTGTTTAACAAGTCTGAACAAAATACCCAACATTTATAATTTACTGTGCTGCAACAACTGGTTAGGTATTTTTGTAAAATAAAATTGTAAAATAAATGAGATTTTGAATGTGATTATTACCTCTTGCGAATCATTAGCAAATTAGTATAGCCATTGTATTCAATGTTAAATTATGATAAAAGAACCTTTCGTATCACTGCCGTTATTGTGTTCTTTATACGTTTCCTTCAACTGTGTATATTTAACTTTTTATCTCGTTGTATTTCACAACTATACATATGTAATATACTAGACAATGCGTATTTTTAAATGTAATAACTGTAATGTAATTGATTAATGTACATAAAGAACTGTATACTTTCCGCGTAATAATTGAAATGTTGCTGTATCATTTTCTATTGATGAATTAATATTTATACTTATATTGTCATATAAACTAATAAAAAAATTACAGTAATTGTAATTTACGCAATTTTATTTAAAACACACCTTGAATAATATTTTCACATAATTATTTATTTAATCTATTTATTTAATTCTTAAATTCGTAATAACGTTGGAATTTATAATTAGACTACACTTATAGAATGCATGATTATGATAAAAAATTTTTACCAAAATTTAACAATTAAAATTAATAAATGTGTTAGAGAAACTCATTTGAGTAAAAATCGTGAAAACTTATTTCAATAGTTATTTCTTGAAAGAATAAGTTAATTAATTAAAAAGTGAATTGCAATGTTGTTGTTTTAAGTAAAAACAATAAAAAAATGTTGCACGATTTTGTGTGCTTTGCTTTCTCATTGCACAATTTTTTTTTTTTCTAGAAATGTTTTAAAATAAAATATTGTATAGGTAACATTTACAAAATCAAAGACAAGCTTGTAATAAATTATTATTTATTATAATATTTACAAATATGATAAGATTTTGTTATTTACAAAGAAAATTCGTTCGTTACGCGATCGATAATCAAACAACAGTTGTATCCTGCTTGTGATCGTTTATAGAAATAGATCGTATTCGCAAATTTTGCATTTGAGTTTCTGCCATGTTGTGTTTCCAACGTATTGAAGTAGATTTAAGACGACCTGAGAAACAATAAAATTTGTGTTTAGTTGATCAAGCTTTCATTCGTGGCATCAAGTCGAGTTTCATAGTTTAGTCTCGATTATCGTTGAATAAATTTCTTCAATATCTAAAACGAAAATGTAACGATTAGATTGCGGATTTTTACGTCTTTATGCAAAATTTGGAGATACAAGATATATAAAAATACAGAAAATATAAAAATATATAATGTGTTCAATGTAGAGAATTTGTTATGACATTATTCAGATGAAACTAATTTCAAGTTCAGGTTCAGCTTCCTTATTTTTTATTACAAGTTGTATTTATAACAATTTTTTAATAATTAGTTGCATTTAAAAATTTACAAACGCATGAAAATTCGTAATCTAGTAGTGTTACATTACATAGAACAGCATGAAGTTTAAATCAATACTGCAATTGACTTGAAACGAGAAATTATAAATATAAAACTATTTCTTTATTAAAAAAGTGTTCCAATACTAGAATATATTGATTACAGTTAACTTGTATCAGAGAAATTAAACTGAATGAAATAAGAAAAGGTTTTTAATACAAAAGGGAACCATCTGGTTCATTACTTAAATCACTTTTAGTAGTTCTAATGTTAAAATAGTGTTCTAAAAATTCTATTTACGCATACGTTAAAAAAGAAAAAAAAAGGTTATTAATCTTCAGTAGATCTTTGGAAAGATTCGCACGTCTTCTCAAATATCAAGTATTTTAACTATGAATTATTCAAATACTCATCACCACTCAACGATTCTCATTTAGATCGCTTGTGTGAAAAACTGTAACAAGTTAGCTGAATTATCGCGTTAATATCTATTTTTCTCTGTAATAATAAATTTATTTAAAACGAATATTATTAAATGCATTTTAAGCTTACAAATTTCTGTTCAATAAAATCAAAGTGAAGTGCTCTTTTTTTGAGTCAATCATTCGAGATGTCTTTTTTAATGAAAATTTGTTTAGTGAAAAACCTCTGTCATATATATTTAGGATACTTGGTAACAGATGGCACAAAAATTAAATAATTCAAAGTCAAAATTTTTAAATGTCGAAATTAGATAAAAATGAATAACAACAAAAAATAAAATAAAAATTTAAAGAATTCACTATACTAACCGATAATAAGGTAATTTAAGACACAATTTAATAATTGTTTACCTGAATTGTAAGGAATGACGTCTGATCGTTGATATTTTATAAATTCCTGTGTTGGAGAATTGGCACAATCTGTACGCTTGCACATTATTAGTTGAAAGTAGACACGAAACCTGTAAAAAAAAAGAATCGAACTATCTTGAATTTAGCAATTTTTAAAAATTAAAATTAATATCTTTATCGGTGAAATACTCTGAATAGTTGAATATGTAAACTATTTGGATAATTATAATTAATAAAAAGCAATCATGGTATGATTCATGAATCATGGTGTATGATTCTACGTGCAATATCAAGTCGAAAAGAAGAAAAAAATATTTTTTCATTTAAGACTCCGTTTTCCACAAAAATGAGTTTGAAATTCTACCACGTACACATGTAGCATTTTGCTACAAAAATGACATGAATAATTCAGTGGAGGAATCTTTCTCATAATTATTTTATGGAACACGTAATAAAAACATATCAATAATATATGTACGTAAAATTCAGAAATGATATCATAAGAAATACTAAATATACTAAAAGTGGAGCAACACAAACAAAGTAGAGTAAAAGAAGAATGGTAAAACATATTTATGATTCGGACGTGAGAGTTCTGGTGTGAATTATAATTATTACGTGTACTATGTGAAAAAATAATTGAACGACACTTCTTGCAACACGTGTTTCCTGATTTTCACATTATGATAAATAATAAATGTTGCTAATATTAAATACCAATTTGATATTTGGCATTTGATTTGATTAAATATACTGGCATGATATTTTGTATTCATCTTGGGAAAAAAAAATGTTTTTTTCAGAAACATCCTATAGAGTAATATTTAATGTTTGTCGGGGTATTAAACTCACCTGTTGTTCATCCAGTAGTATATAATGGGATTTACCATGGCATTTGACATGGCGAGCCAATAAAAGCTTAAATAGACGTGTTGAATGTAGCTAGTTTCCGCAAAATGGCTGTGGTGGTAAACGAAAATAAAAAAGCCTTGATAAGGTAGCCAACAAATGGCGAATATCACAACTATTATAATAAACATCTTCACCACCTGTAAGACAAATAATTTTATCGATCGTTCGTGAATTTTCCAAATTTATCATCACACTGCAGACTTTTATATTTTTAAAGCTAAATGGCCAACTATTTTAGAAAATAATTTATTGTAATCAAATACCATTATTAAAACATAAAGTTCGCGTTGTGCATAAATATCTATTAAGTAAATATATATTGGTGCTCTAAAACAACTGTTATAAACATTAATCTTCCTTATTAACAAATATAAATCTCATTAGTGAAAATTGAAAATGAATTGAATAAAACACATACACACACACAAAACTACCCAATAGAATATTGATAATATTATTCATGTGCATTATTTTCCCTCCTAAACATATTTGATTTAAAATAAAATCTAATATTATTTTCAAATAAATCATTTTTATAATACTAGACTTTTTCCGACTTTTCTTGTATTTTTGCAAATCTTCTAGTTCCATAAATTACATTTCTTTTTTTTATAAAAGATGTTTGTGATAATGTTTCCCTTATTTTACTTTATTATCGTTATTTTTAAAACATGAAATAAAGAATCGTATATTTGTTTAATAAAAAAAGAAACAAAGAAAAATATAATATTAAATACAAAGTTTAATATTCAATATTGAGGGTTACGATGTGATGTAACTTCGAGCACAATTATTATTTAAAGAACATAAGCTTAAAGTTCAGCGAAATTAACTGCGTAACGAGAATTTGATTATTGAAATACTGAAATACCAGTACTTTTGTATTGGTAATTTTATTATCAACTTTCTCGTACGTCGATTGATTGTTAAATTCTGTTCAATCTTTCGGAGTATGTTGGAATATTTCGTAACTTTTATTCGAAAAATTGAACATCTAGCGTAACAATATCGTAAAATGTTATTTAAAACAGTATCGTAAATTATTATTCAAAATTATTTTTAATATTATTAAAATGATAAATATAAATAAGATATTACAGTTAAGAGCATCACCGTTCGAATATTTTTAACAAACTGTGTTACGCAAACCTCCAATGTGAAGATTTTCTAAATTATGCCAAAAAGAAGATAATAGATAAGGGGAAAAAAATTTTTTTTAAATTAATAAAATTAAAAATTTTAAAAAAATTAATAAAAAAATTTAGGGAAAAAAGAGAGAACATTGACAAAGCCTTTTCTTTTTTCAAACAATCGAAAACTATAACTAAGAAGAAGAGAATAAACAGATAATAATGTCCAAATTTGAAATTCTTGCAAATTGTATCATAAATAATTCTAACACTTTGCGCGACAATAAAAATCTAGAAAGAAAAGAAATTAGAAAATTTGATAAAGGAAAAGAATGTGCAGAATATTCACGTTTCCTCTGCTCGATTAGTAAAAATGTCATTGTCGATTATCATCAGTGCAAGTTGATATTTAGAATTTTGTCTTGCGAACTGTACTTAGATTTTATCATTTTCACCATTCCTTGGAAATGTCTCTCGGTTCACTTTGACATTCAATTCAATTAATTTTATAAAGGTTACTTGCTTTAGAATCTCTGTATCTCAAATTGAGTATTGAGCATTATTATCTTATTCCATTTTATACCAGTAAGAGATCTCACGGTCAGTATATATCATCCTTAGTTAAATGATCAAACTCGGCTCGATTAAATTCAGACGAGAGTTGGGCGATAACTGATTCTTTTGTCATCGTTTCTATAACCTGTGTCCATCTTCTCTTCGTTTTACATAGGTAATTTGAACAAAATTAAAATTAAAACATTCTCACATCACCTTAATATCTTTTGCAAAGAATAAGGAAATATTAGTATGTAAGAAAATATATGTATATGTAATCACATTGAGAAAAATGTCGACAACCTCCAAAATTCGAGAAAAATGATCGTGAGAGGGAGAAATTGTATATTAGAATATTGTTTAGAATATAAACGTATTAGAATATTGTTTAGAATATTATCGTATTAAAATATTATTTAGAATATTATCGTATTAGAATATTATTTAGAATATTATCATATTAGAATATTATTTAGAATGTTATTTAGAATATCATCGTATCAGAATATTATTTAGAATATTATCGTATTAAAATGTTGTTCAGAATATTATCGTATTAGAACATTATTTAGAATATTATCGTATCAGAATATTATTTAGAATATTATCGTATCAGAATATTATTTAGAATATTACTTAGAATATTATTTAGAATATTATCGTATTAGAATATTATTTAGGATATTATCATATCAGAATATTATTTCCAATATTATCGTATCAGAATATTATTTAGAATATTACTTAGAATATTATCGTGTTAGAATATTATCGTATTAGAATATTATTTGGAATATTCTCGTATTAGAATATTATTCTGAATCGAACAATTTCGTCGTGGAAATATTCAGTATCAGACGACGCAGCATGACTAGCAATAAGTACTGTCTAGGATCCAACATGACGTATATCGGTGACGGAGATTGCATTTCAATTTCCGACAAAATAATAAATGAAGACTTATTCGTTCTCACCAGGGACATCTCCGCGCCGTATCTATAGTAGTACAATAACAGACTACTTCTAGTTTGGCGTTGCAACACGATTACTATTGAAAACAGTGATTCGAAAGAACAGTCGCTTTAAATATTTTTTCGGAGAAAAATCATTAAGCAAAGATTGATTTTTATTCAAGCCAATGACCAATAAATCTCAAAGCAATTTCTTTAGAGAACGAAACGATTGAGAAGTATTGATTTTTCATTGTTCTGACTACGAATAATCATTATGAGGGATGACAATTATTTTCGGTTATTAGTAGCTATTATCTACGACAAAAATTTATTTTTTGCTTGTCAGTGAAAGATCTTTTTTGATTACACTCGTTACTATATTATCAATTACCATAAATACTGATAATTAGTAGATCATTGACAACATTAGAAAAAAAACGTACTATATGAGACATATAATTACATAAAAGTTTAAAAATAAAATTCAGATTAAAACGAGACAGGACTAAGTAGATAAAAGAAATAATCTGTGTGTTACTGTTCTTACCTTTCGTTTAGATTTTATTGACTTCTTTTGGTAATACGTTAGCTCTCCTATAGATTTTGAACCCCAGAGTTTCCGGCCCATTAAGGTATAGCATATTGCCATTATCGTCATAGGAACTAAATACGTGACGCTCAAAAACACGATGTTATAACTGTAACAAAACAAAGAATTAATTAAAAATACTAAAATAATTTTACGATGCTATTATTTATATTATACGATTAGATACAGTATTTATATTTTGATAATTAATTAATTTATATTAATTTGTATTTATAAATACTATAATACTAATATTATATAAAATACTAAAATACTGATATATAAAATATTAGAATACTAATATGTAAAATACTAAGATACTAATATATGAAATACTAAAATAATTTTACGATGCTTATGTATTTTACGATACATTTATATTATACGATTATAGAGATATAGTATT
Source organism: Tetragonisca angustula (assembly GCA_036937485.2). NCBI lineage: Eukaryota > Metazoa > Arthropoda > Insecta > Hymenoptera > Apidae > Tetragonisca > Tetragonisca angustula. The sequence continues at coordinate 3,204,858 of JAWNGG020000013.1, forward strand.
TATATTTTGATAATTAATTAATTTATATTAATTTATATTATATTATTAATTTATAAATACAAATTAATTAATTTATATTTTTATAATTAAAGATTTAAACTTATTATTCGGAACTATCAAACATTTCAATATTTGCCTATTTGCTGAAAATATGAATAACTGTTTGTTCTTTGGATAAAAAGATTATATTCTCGATTAATTTTTGTCTTTTTATTTAATTTCACCATGAAAACCAAGATGCTTTGTATTTAAAATTGTTCGCGTGTTCTTCTACCAATAATTGGAGCCGTGATATAAATCCAGTATCTTCCAAATCAATTAAAAATAGCGTGTGACAGTACATACAGCTACATAAACAAAATTCAAATCTCCGACAAATTCCACGACATTGATAAGGAATTTCAATATTTCAATATCTCACGTCAATGTCACCGAAATTTGATCAAGCGAGTAAAAAGCTGTCCGACTAGTTCATTTCCAATGCCCAATTGGTTCAGTTGTATTCTTGCTTTCCTGACGTTCGATCAATTTTCCCAATTCAAATTTAATTTTCTATTCTTGAAATTCGAACAATTACATTCGAGCATTTCAGTCTGCTTTCAATAGTACTGTGAATCGTCACGCGAGTTCATACTTCTGAAAATATAATTCAGGGAATAGAAAGGAACAGAGTTTCAGTAAAAAAGTTCTTCCAAAAGCCAAAAGCAATGCACATCGGATATTTTATATATTACGCGTATTTTGTGCGACTTCGTGTTTTAAAATTTCCTTCCAACAAATGCATCAATGCCCGCAGCTTTAACATTACAATCTAACCAATTGTTCAACAATCAAGATGACGAAACGATTTTAGTAATTTTATAATCCTTATTTATTCAAATTGGTTAGCTGCGATTAATTTATAATAAATTACGCAGATGAAACGGGGTTAACGAGGGCTTTATTGCATAAGTCTGAAAGAAAGAAAAGAAGAAAACGCGATCTGTTCACTAATTACTGTACATGACTCAGTTACTAATTGACCAATTAATGAGAAAGGTTCTTTTTTTTTGGAAAAATCGTGTTTCGAAACATTCACAGTTTCAGTGTTTTATTTCATTAATAAAATTGTAATACCAATAAAATACTTTTTTAAACAACGTTGAATAAAATTTATTGCTAATGGTGAATAAAATGATGAGTATATTAATTTTTAAAAATATATATTAATATAATTACAATATATTATATTAATATATATTATAAAATTATATATATATTTATATATTAATATATATTAATTTTTCATGAAGAATGAAGAATGATGTAACAATAAAAAACCGGAAGAAAATATTGGAGGAAGATATATGTACATAATATTTTATTTTAAGCAAGTATAAAGACTTACATGTTACAAAGAATTACAACAAATTGTTTTGACTTATACAAATATATATATTAACTATAAATACTTCAGTTGGAACAGCTTCAATTTGAATTTTTTAATTGTTATGTAAACTCATATTTTAACAAAGTTCAATTATTTTCAGTAATTTTCTACGGAAATTTTTTTCTTTTATCCATATCATTCTAAAAGCGTAACTCTTGTATTACCCTGGTTCCTTTAAGCAGGACTATGTATTTTTCTTCAGATGGTCATGCAACCTGTTCCAATTCATCGATCTATCACATGTGAAACGCTCTGAAACATTGAAGAGGGTACAACTTTCTTTCAGAGATGAAGCAAACGTGTATTGACACTCGAGGTCACCTTTCAAATGTAAAAGGTGAGATAACAATTTCTTGATACATGGGTAATGTTTAAAAGACAGTAGACGACCTTGAATAATCTTGAAATACCTTGAACATATGTAGATTGATAAATTCGTCGTGGAACGAGCTATGAATTTATTTAAAAAAAGAAACACGTAGTTTTGTTCAGAAAAAAAAACCGAAGATTACTTTGAAATCTCCACCACTATAAAATGTCCCCTTTGGAACAAAGTAAGTTTTACTTGATTCATTTTTTTTTTTTTATAACGAATAATTTAGGAGATAATTTTGCGAATGGTTCCTCTTGCAGTTTTAGATGACCAAGAATGATCGATGAAAATGATTGTAATTTCATTTGCAATTGGTCAGCGTGAAGCTTCTTCTGGTTGCAGTATCGTTGAATAGAAAATGCCTGTAATGCCGTTGATACCTTTTATTTAGAAGGAATCGGTTACAACTCTTGCATTACTGGGAAAGTATTTGCTGGGAAAGTATTTCTTTCATTGTCAGCTTGATAAATTCAATCGACAAACAACGAGCAGAGTAGAGCGAAATGCGCGAAGCGAGAAATATCGTAATGCGATTGTTAAATGTATTACGCTCCGAAGTTGTATTGTTCGAAGCTTAAAAACACCTATACGACTACGTCAGATACTCGATCGTAACATTTTTAATCGCTTTAAATTACAATTTTTAATATCAAGGCAAGGAGAAGAAAGAAACTGCAGAAATTCGCTGGACCGCTTGCGCTGTCAGTTGATTGCGGACCGTAATGAGTGACCAAGCCGTACACAATAATTGGTCGCTTTCTTTTCGAACCCGTCGGTATGATATCACTGGATAGAAATGATCGAGAAGTAATAAATTTATTGTTTGTTTTGTCTGGTTTGTTTTACTTAAATATACTTGAAACTGAGAAAATATTACAATATTGGAACAGAAAATTATCGACGTAACTAGATATAGTAACTTTCATAACTAGATATTATAATTTCGCGAAATTTTTAAAAAACTCAAGAGTATTTCATAATACTGTGACGAATAATTGTTCTTGAGGTCCTTGAAAAGTTAAGAATGTACAGTTAAGAATGTCAGTATATTTGTAATGAGAGTATGTAATTTTCGTCTCAAGTATAGACTCTTGGTTTATTTTTGAAGAACAGATAACTTTGAAGTTTTCTATCCCGATTTTAGTACGAAGAGAAAACATTCGAAAGAAGGAGAGAGAAGAGAGTGTCTCGTGTCCAACTTGAAGAACCTCATCCCAAGAAATATATCGTTATCGGACATATTTTCCATGTTGAATTTTGAATTCAACTAAGTGATACTGCACCTTCCTTGTGAACGATGCAATTTGTGTCTGCTGGCTTCATGCAGAAAGTATCGCTAGTGGTCGAGGTTCTCGGGATATACAAAATCGATATCACGATATTGTATTTCACGAGAATCATCTTATGAACGTACATGTATATTCAATATTTGTCATATGTGAAGTCAGTTTAATAAGAATGGCCTGAGATGAGAAGCTTGCGCCGTTTATTCGCTACCAATTCCATTCTCTTAAAATGTCAATGTAATTTATGAGGGGAAATTTTATAACATTTTTAATAAATTTATGTTATTTATTTATAATATTTTTAGTCAATTTAATTTATTTATTTATAACATTTTTGGTATTTATAATATTTTCAATAAATTTATATTATTTATTTATATTTTCAATAAATTTATATTATTTATTTATAGTATTTTTAACAAATTCATATTATTTATTTATAATACTTTCAATAAATTTTAAATATTACATTATATGAAATATTTTTTTCATTTTCGTATTCTATGTATAAAGGAACATAAGCTGTCACACACGTATTGTTAAAGACAAAAGAAAATAATTTTAAATAATTGTAAAGGATTGCAAAACATATGTTAAGAAAAGAAGATAGATTATTAAGTAATAATAGGTAGATTATAGATAATTATAAATTATACATTACATGTAGATAGTTAATAAATTATTATTAAATGGATAAGAATTATTAAAAAATAATCTATCTTTTGTTTTCAACATTATTTTTCTATAATTGTTTATAATTATGTATATTAATTAATTTATAATTATATTATTTCTTTCAGCAGTGATTTATCCACCTTCTTTTGTGCAGTTTCTTTTTGCGAGACTTCATTCCTTAATTGTCTGCCTAAATCTTTTAATTACGTTGAGACCAACAAGTTTAATTACTTGTTGGCATGTTGGCCAACCAAGGAAGAAATATTGCTGCCGTTCGTTATACTTCTCAGCTTGTTATTCAGTTTATTTTCGTCTCTCTACGACAATTTTCAGCTTACTTTGCGGTTTAACCGATGAATTGAAAATAAATGTCCTTCTCTTAATCACGATATCAACTATCCATGTTAAATTTTTTCTTATCCACAAATATAATCCTTCGTCTTTCTCGTACATAGTAAATTTCAAATATATTTCCAATTGCTCTGTCAAAAATATACCGTTGCCTATCTCTTGTATGTTTTCAGCTTTTTAAATTTAACATTCTTCGTGATAGCTATAATACTACATAATGAGGCAATAGTACTGTATTTATCGTAAATGAACTGAAAAACTTACAAATTCCTCATTTTTCTTTCTTTCTTTAGGTGATATTTACTATGTACAACATAGGTGGGAAAATTGATTATTCCGAATTGGTAACTTTTGATCAGCAGAAAGGGTTAGGAATTCAGTCGAGATAATTGTCGAACGAGGCTATATCGCGATGAAGTTCTGCAATGCCGATGAATACACGTCCAGTTCAAGGCATTCGATGAATTTAATTATCAATGAATTTAATTTTCACGGAGTGTTCGATGATAGATGTTTGTTGTAAGATCTTGCAAGCGCTGATTTGCTAGTGGTCATGAATAACTGACGTTTATTAACAAAAGATTTAATTCTGCAGAGCGATTCTGTGTAAACTATATGTATGTCAAATTACTCTTGGAAACATAATTTCTTGTAGGAAATTATAGTGAATTTATTGGAGATAAAATTACACTAAATTTACCACGGAACTGTGTACTTACAAATATTCAATTCTGCTGTGCAGGTAACTTCCATCCGGCCATACCAGGTAACATGAAATCCTAGTTTTCCCGTTCGAATACCTGCAATTAATCAATAAATTTGTATTCAATAATCAATCGGTAATTAACTAGTAAATATTTCCTCAGAAATATAATTATCCAAATTTCAATTATTACTATATTATTAAAATTACTAATACTTAACAATCAATAATATTATTATATTATTAAAATTATTAATAATAATATTATTATATAATTATTCAAATTTTAATTATTATTATATTATTAATAATATTAATTAAAATTAAATTATATTATTATTATGTTATTAATAATATTAATTAAAATTAAATTATTAAAATTATTAATAATTAATAGTTAATGATCTTATTATATTATTAGTATTATACAATTATCCAAATTTTAATACTAATCTTAAGAGGCACACAGTTATGATAGATATCAACAATTTTTCATCGTTATTGGTTCAACTGTGCTCTTCACTAGAAAAAAAATTAAATTCACTGTAACAATACTGATTGTATTCATCACTGATTGTTCTTCTCACTTTAACAGGTTTCTTGATTCCAATACATACCAGTATCGTGAGATTTCTTGATTAAATTCAATTATCTGAAGCGCAAAAGCAATAGAATCACAAGTAACAAAAGGGAGATGAATTGAAGTTATCGCGATTGAAGCTGAACAAATGTCAAAGCTGAACATTTACTTTTGTCGTAAAATGAAAACCAGATCGATCTTGTCTCTCTCTTTGGGAGGAATGATTACATTGTCGCAAGCGTGCTGCTAACGAGAGAGCTAAATGTTCGCGGTATTGCACGTTGTTACTTCCTTTCGGCTTGTTGACTTCTCTAGTATATTGGAGGCAAGAGTAAGTAACGTAGCTTGGATGAATTAAAGAGGTACGACTGCTGTGTTACCTCGAGCAGAGCGTGAAAACCGCCAAGGGGGGAAAACACTTCTGCGGTTACAAGGCAAACACCGTGTATTAATTTTCCAGATATTATCGTCTGAAGTTCTTAACACCAATTCTCCGTAAGATGTGTTTCTCGTACACAGCGGAGAGCACTTAAACTGCGCCACCGAAGATGAAAAATTGTCGACCACGTCCGGTATTTCCTCCGTCGTTTCTTATCTGGATATTAAGGGATCAGGACAGTTTGAAATTTTCAAAAAATCGATTCTTTTTTGTTTTGTTGTAAATGGTAGTTTGAAGTCTTAGAAATAAGATACAAAAGGTCCCAGCCTTTGAAATTACTTATTACTTATAATAACTTTAAGCAGTATCATAAAGTCTAAATCGTGTGATTCAAATATTACCTTTGATGAATCGAATATTAGGGGACTTGGATTCAATTTAGTTGTGAATTGTGAGAACTGCGAGCCGCGATATATAAATAAAAAATGTAAGTAAAAGATACATATGAAAAATGACGTTCTGAAATTATAAACGCGTTTTTCTCGAAACTAGGTTTTTAGAAACGGTGTGCAAAATATCTCGGAATCTAACCAACCGATTACTGTGAAACTTGATGCGTATCTTTGGCGTAACATTTACTAGAGATCGAACATTTTTTAATTTTTAACAATTTCGAAAAATATAAACAAAAGACGTAGAAATTTTTGGCACAAGTTCGACACATCGAAAACAAATAGCTGCTATTTTCATAATTTTCACAGGAATGAAAATATTGGATCGTCAGTCCCTAGAGAATATTGTTTACCTTTGAACTTGTTCAGTCTTTTTGTTGCAACTAATCCTGTTTGCCTGGAATCATGCACATCGATAGGCAATGTAAAAGGATGCCGTTAAAACATTAAATAAGAGCCCTCCTCTTTTCTTTTTTAATGTTGCCTTTTATAGTTCATAATGTGTTAAAATAAACCACAAAAACTCGTGTTAATCAAATATATGCTTTTTTTTTTACTAGCCCTCCAAAGTATTCGTAATTTTTAGGCCTGTCAAACTGTCCTGCCCCCTTAACCTCTTGCTGCCACGCACGTCGAGAATCTTTTGTCCTAAACTGCCACATTTTCTCTATTTTAAGCGTATTTAAATGTAATCCAGGCAAGAGAAATGATAAGTTTATTGCTTCTTAGTAATTTCTATCCGGTGATACCGAGTTAAAAATGAAAAGAGAGCGACGAATTATTGTATACGGTTCGGTCACTCGTTACGGTCCGCGAGCCAGCTAAAGAGAAAAGCGTAGCTCTAGAGAAATCACGTTCGCAGCGCTACGTAGTATGTTTCGCACGATGGTAAGCGAGCTATAAACTCTCGAAACTCCAATCTCTCGGTGAGACATAAAGCGATTTCGCCCCAAACTAAATTACACAGTGCTCGCAAGCGCTACGAGAACTTTTTTTTTTTAATGAAAAAACAATTGTAAACTGTGTTGCGAGAAACATGATCGTATGAAACATCTATTCAACCTGCAGGCGTTTTAATTGAGCGAATCAAGTGACGCTCTCCTTCCTTTGTATTATGTAATGAAGAAAAAGAACTGTGTCACGCGACTTCCATCGACGTATACAAATTACTTGCCTTTGTTTATTCATAGTACGCCAGTGTATTATTGACATTACATTAAAATATTTCACTTTGTTAATTTATAAGGATGAAAGAATGCAGAAAAGAAGAAATTCTCTTTAGAAACGTTTAAGTCGTATTCTTTTCCAAAGAAGCATCAAACAATAACGATGCAACCTAAACAAGATTTTAATAATCCCTGGATCGAAGAGCCATTGCAAAATATAAAATTTATGTTAGTTTGACGGTGCTGTATTTAATTTAGATTTATTTTGACACGCATGTGCGACATTGTATGTACATATCGGTATACATACGTATTACAACGTACTAGACGTTTTTCTCTTTAATTTCATTCATTTCGAAGTGGTAATTTGATATTTGATATCAAAACGATATTAATCGTGCAATTAGCTGCTTTCCTCTTCAAAATTAGTGTGGATGCCTAGTGCAGGATATCGACCATATAATTTGGCAGTGCCCCAACCTTAACGACAATAGGAATGTCTTAATAAATAAACTGTGTAGAATGGGTTATTTTTCGCCCCATACTTTTTTTTAGCAAATACCATATATTACTCCCTTGTTGTGTATTCACAAATTTCTTAAAAACCACAGTTGGCATCTATAATTAATTTGTATCGAGTACTTAGCAATGACTACTAACAATATAACAATATCCTTAAGTTCTGATTATAAGTATGTAAACATAAAATATGTATCATAGTTTACACATATATCTGTGTAATTTTTAAGATGAAACATGTTTTCTCTCTGTGCTGCTAGTATCCACAGCAATGTATAATAATAATATTATATTATTATATAGCGGATTTTATAGCGTAATAAAAAAAACATGTGAATTTCTTTCTGTACTGCTAGTATGCACAGCAATGTATAATAATAATATAATATAATATTATAATAATATAATGTTATATTATTATATAATATTATATAAACCAGTAGCGGATTTTATAGCGTAATAGAAAAAACATGTGAATTTCTTTCTGTACTGCTAGTATGCACAGCAATGTATAATAATAATATAATATTATATATTATATAATAATATAATATAATATTATTATTACAATAATATTATAATAATATAATAGGATTTTATAGCGTAATAAAAAAAATATTTATCACAGTGACTAATCGTTCGCGTTAACGACTCGTTCGTCACCAAGTGCGTAAGATTCCATATATTCTCTTAAATCTAGTAGTCATTGACTGATCGACAAGAGATAAAAAAAACTCGAAGACTAAGTTCGATGAACAAACTCAGCGATCAAAGCACATCATGGTTTCTGATCTGTTAGAAAGTTGCCTGTCGTGTGAACGCCTGTATTGATTCAATCTACAGGGTGTCTCAGCCAAACGAGTCCACCTAAATATCTCTTTTTGATGAAAAAGCATCGTAGCATGGTTTGAATGGTATCGGAAGTAGGAGTATCTTGAAACAGAAAGTTCTTTCGTTCTGACTCAGTTTTTTTCTTTTTCTATTACGTTTTATAATGGATTGGAGAAAACATATTCGAATATACTTAAATGATAAGTTTCAGGTGACCAATAATGTAAATTGCTGCGATGAATAAATTTATCGTGATGTAAACTCTCGATATCGACAGCAAACTTTCTGACACGAATAAATGACGTTTATCAATGAGTGACTGATTTCTATTCCATTCGTAACAATTTTTGGTCTCTCTTGCTTTTTGTTCTCAACGCTACCGGTTATCTTCGAATTTTTCAACTAATTTAGCATACGACGAATACGTTGCGGATTGAAAACCGTTCTTTGTGCAACTGTATCGCTTCCCATAAGCATTGATCAGCAGCGCCATTAGTATAAATTAGATGGATTCGCTTCTGTTTCGAATAATAATTGCAAGCTATCGTGAAACGCTTGCGATACACTAATGATCTCTTCTCAATGAGGTAGGAAGCAAACAGTTTATTGATGAACATAATTTATTCGTGTCAGGAAATATATCACCATCGACATCGCAGTAGGTTTACATATCATTACATTATTGGTTTTCTAAGTCATCTAAAGCGTATCATTTAAGTGTATTAAAAAGAAATTTTTTCATTCGCTGCAAGATGCAACAGAAAAGAATAGACGTTTTGCATTTAAAAGGGTACATGCATTCACATTTTCGCGATCACATGAGTAAGATTCTATATATTCTCTTGTCTATAGTGATTTTCAATATATTTCATTTGTACCTAATACCTCGTACTTGAAAAGTATTCTTTTTTCTTAATTTGCAAATAGCCATACATTTATACATACAATACGTTAACTGCGTTCATTTATTTTTTAATTACTTTTACTTTTACTAACTATCAAAGATTAGTTGTCTAAATGATCATTTATAAATAATTTACGCATACTACCTTCTTGACTCGGTTGTTGAATACAATAAACACGGTACGGCTAATGTCGAAGAGATAACCCATATTAGAAGAACAATTATCACCGTCCTTCTACGAGACATGTGATGCTGAAGTGGTCTCATGATGGCCATATACCTGCAACAAACAATTATTTCATTTGCAAATGTTTCATTTTATTAAAAAATTATTAACAAATTTATCAAGTGTCCCTCGGCTCCTCGATCTAATCAATTTCCACGTCCTATCCTACTCTTTCAGATTTCCTTCCCTATTCTATCTCATGGCTTACTCTTACTCAAGTTTGACCATATGTAACCCAAGACAGTAGTTTGTGCAACAGAGTCAATTTCTTCCTCCGCTTTAACTCGCCTCTTTAAAAGAGAGACGTACAAAACCAATCTCTTACAGACACCTAAGTACAACTCATCCAATTACTACCCCATCATCGTATCTTTTAATCCATCTCTTGCGTTATCGAATTTCTTTCCTCGTCTTTTTCACCCATTTCTGCAGCTGCTGTATTATTCCATTTTAATTCTTACACTTGTTTTCATCTCATTTATCTGATGGTGTTTATAGTAGAGTGGACTAACTGACGGCTCGCGGGCCCTTGCCTCTACTTACCTGATCGCTAGCGCTACCCCCCACTTACTTAGTAGGGAAATCAACAGGCTGATAGAGTGGGGGAACCGATGTAGTGGAGAGATCGATGTGTGTAGAGATAGATGCAGTGGAGGGGGTAGCGCTAGCGATCAGAAAAGTGGGGGCAACGCCAATTAGCCGGTTCTGAACTGTAGTATATATGTACATACTTATCCATAATCTTATTCTTGTATCTTTTGCCTCTCTTCTTTATTTTTATGTAAAAGGGGCTTTCCCATTAAATTAAATTAAAATTATTCATATAGTTTATGATCATCGTTTACTAGCGGAAATATGTTGTTTTCATATAAGTAGTACAATGATGCAGTAATGAAAGAAATTTAATGGAATAGCATAAAGACACTTTTCTTTCTCGGCCGCCAATATCTCAGTTACTCTCATAAATATTCGGATACTAAACTTTCAATTTTTAGGAAATTATTCGTCTTAAAGCGTCGACCTTTACTTTCGTAATCCTGGATTCACCTTTTTCAAAGATGTTTCTTCATCTTACAACAAGTGGAAAAATGAAGACTTACGAAAGTTTGAAGTTTCAAGATTCAGCAAAACTTGTTAAAACTTCCAAGAGTTGTAAGCTTCGAAGCGTTTTAGAACCCCATCGTTAAATACAGCGATACACAAATGATGGAATATCGATAGATTCAGGAAAGGGATAGACGATTTTCAACAGTTAGACAATCACTTTCGAGCTCATCATTTTAAATCATCAAGATATTGGAGAGCAAATTGACCTCGTGTTCATCAGTCTAATGAAGAACAAGTTACAGCTCTTGCTCGTGCTTCTCCGTTAATGGGTTTACGTAGTATTGCTGGACAGGTTGAAATCTCTTCCTTGCAGAACATAACGTGTTGAAGCGTTACTACCAAATGACTTTGTTCGTCGCAAGTTTTAATATTGGATATTAAATGACAAAGAAATGTGTAATTTCGAGAAAGTACAGTAAGTACAGTAAAAGCTCGTTCAAGGACGCGGTTTTGTTCGAATTCTGAAATAGCTCTTTAATAAGTCATATATGCAATACCACTCTAATTTTTAAATTGTAAACGAGAAATGCATTTCTTTTTCATAAACATATTGCAACAGTTAATTATTCTCACTGTTACAAAATCACGTAGAATTGTTAACAAAAGAAAATACAACCAGAGTTGGATAAAGTATTACTAATAATAATCTATTTTATTTTAAATTATGCGTGTAACCTACTTGTTGCAAAATATGTTTTTAAAATATCACTAAAAAAATGGCAGAAGGTAGATGCGACGTTAATCATAAATTAAAAAAAAACATCTCAAAGGAACCATTTGTCGCAAATGAAAATGAAATTGAAGTATTCCAATATTCCATTAAAATTTGAAGTATTTCAAGAGATATTAATTTTTTAGATAATACCCTTTTATTCAGAATGGCATGGGAAATCAACTCATGAAAAAATATCATAGAGTTACGTAATCGAGTCCAATTGCACTTTGCAATCCTCTTTTATTTTCACTACAAAGAAAATTATAGACCAACTCAGTTACCAGATTCGCTTTGTATATTATCGATCTTTGTACACGGGAATAGGATTGGTTATCTCGTTGATACTGAGTTCCAACATACTAGATTTACAGCAGCAAACAAAGCCTGTTAAGCTCGTTAAGAAACAAGCCGGCAATTTTCGATTGCACGTCCGTGAATCGACGATTGGATATCACAGTTAACCTTTCGTAGGTAACCGCGATCGTTTGCACTGTCGAGAGAATTTTAAATGCGATTCCCTTCACGGCAAATTTTTATTTTTGCCGGAGAGCAGTTTCTCAAAGATCGATCGTGCCATAATGTGATAAAGATCTCGTTAAACAACACAATCTTTTTGCATTATTTTTTATACAATTTTTTTCGAAAGCTCGAACCAAGTAATAGAGTTAAAGGTGAAAGATTCAGTTTTTCTATAGACAGTACGATAATTTGTTTGCCTCTACGAAGGATTAAGGACATCCGCTTTCACCGATATAGGATCAAATTGACCACCTCGGTGAAAGCAAATATTTTATGATACACGACGTTAGATCTAGCTTCTCGAGAGGTATTAGCAAGCATCCATGCACGAAAAAATGACTTTTACGACTTCTTATGATCATTACGAACGTTTGAAGAAAATTCTAAGCACTTCGAATCGCAAAAATTCAAACGTTTGTAAAAATCTTAAAGATCAAAGTCTTAAAACTTGTTCCACGACCTTTTCTCAAACATTTTATTGAACTTTAAATATCAAGGTTAACGAAACGTTAGAATTTTTGTCGTTTAAACCTAACGTTTATAATTTGATATAATTAAATATTAAGGTTACAATTTTTATCGTTTAATCCCAACGTTCGTAATAATAAAAAATTTTTTAAAAATGTCTGTAAAAAATTGTACAAGTTCTAAGGGATTGTTGTAAAAAGAAAATTTCAATTTACGAAACTATAAACCGATCTAGTCGTGGAAAAAAAAATGTTTAATGGTTTGAATTCCTATAATTTTCGAGGAAAAAAGGTATTCTCACATACCAGTGATTATCTCCGAGAGAAACAAATTCAGGAAAAAAAAGAGATTTTGAAAAGGGAGCAAAATTAACTGAGAGACCAAGATTGTTACAGGACTTTTTGTCATGAAGTTATAATTACAATCGTCGACTATTTTTCATCGTTATTGGTTCAATTATGTCTTCCACTGTAAACCCTTACTAAACGGATTTTACCTTCGCTCGCCGCGTTGATCAACGATTAATCAACCGAAAGTTAACACAACGATAGATTTGCATCGGTGGTTGCAGCTGCAAAGCTTCATTTCCGCGAAAATCTGTTCCTAAACTCGCAAATATATCCTGCAGACATCGCTGAGAAAGACTGAATCCCCATTGTTTGCGGCTTGTGAATCGAATTCGTGAAATATTTCTTTATAAAATGAGTTTGTCCGAATCATCCTGTATTTAGATATTTGTTTATTCGTTTATCTACGTGTAAATTCTCGAATGTTTGCGACTCTTTTCACGAAATTCGCTGTAATAAAGAATACGGTGTCTAACGGAGGAAATTCCGCTAAACGTTATCCATCTGTTCGGAATGCCGGAACGGGATTGTCAGTGACCAAGCTCCTGCGCTGCCAGAACTTTTAACACTTTCTGCACAGAATACGAAATTCGTCGCGTATTGAACGCGGTGAACACAGTGCTCGGACTTTGCGAGCAGCACAATCGAACGATTGTGGTGTCCCTGGTTGCAACAACTGTTAAAAGCGGCCCTCACACGTGAGACGAATATGTAAAACAAATAGAGAATGCCACGAACGTGACGCACAGTGAGGCTATTGGCATTGTATCGAAGCGTTAATGGGATGCAATCCGAGGCGTGCGAAGATACTGCAAGAAAAATAGACAGAGATGCACATATACAGGGTGTCCCGGATTTTATCCCGCCAAACTGCGAGTGCTTATTCTAGAGGCCAAAGGAAGAAAAAAATGTCACATGACGTTTGCGAATGAACTCTTTGTTAAGGAGATACAAACGAATAGTGATAAATAGTTGCTCACTATTTTTAAAGTCTCATTTCAAGATGATGTCCTCCTGCTCGGATACAAGCTTGACATCGATGAAAAACTGAATTTATTGCTCTATGCAGTGTCTCAGTATCTCGTTGCATTTCAATAACTGCATTTTTAATACGCTGCGTAAGATCTTCGTACGAAGTCACTACGGTCGAGTAACACTTTTGTTTCAGAGTGACCCATAGGTAAAATTATAACATTTATCGTATGGTTTACGTGGTTACAAGGATATCGGATAGATCTGTGTTTATCAACGCTCATTTCCAATTATGAAACAGGCTCGTGCAAAGAAAAGGAATGACTGAAATACTGAAACTCAGTAAAATACTAAGTATCTATTTTTGATTATATCTCTGTAACAAAGCGTTAATTCGCGGACTTCGTATAACATTTGTTTCTTCTTTTGGCCCCTAGAGTAAGCTCTTCCTGTTTGACGGGAAAATCCCGGGACACCCTGTATATTTATTTCTGAAAGTACGTAGAAACATAATATATAAATTAAATTAACTGAATATAGGGTATATGTACAAGGTAAACTACGTATAACAATTTCATCACTTTGAATATCTCTGTTGTTTTTGAAGACATGAGAAAATTTTGTTAACAAAACTCGTTTAGTACTAATACAATTCAAATTTTTTTTTCACAACTGGAAAACTTCATCCTCACTTTTTTAAACGAAACTCATATTTTATATATATATATATATATATATATATATATATATATATATCAATCGATGCAACTTTTTATCCTGTATAAAGAAAGTACTGATCTATATATATAAACAGTTTAAGAGATATTTTGTCATATTTATTCATAAATCTATGCACGAAAGAGGACAGCAAAAACACCACTTATTTTTCTTCATCTTTTATGCAATAAATTTTTGCAGAATTAAAGTTAAAATATCTTCGAAACTAGTAACTTCTCGACAAACATAGATTGATGCTCGAAAATGTCGAGCTGCATCGATTAATGGAGCAGAAAATACATACATCGTTCCATTTGAAAAAGTTAAGGTAACTTTGAAATAACCTCGAATCCCTCCACTTATAAAAAGAAGAAGAACTATTTCAGCATTATTTCGACTTTGTATTAAACAACTTTTGTTAACAGAGTTTTTCTCATTCCTTCAAAAACAAAGTATTCAAAATTCATTCTATTACACAAGTTCATTCTATATCTGTGAAAATTCTGAAGTTAAACAGAAAATTACATCAATGAAGCATCAATGTGCATAAAATAAATAATAAGCAACTCGATGCGAAAGAACACAATATCAATGTAGAAACATCGCTTATGTTATATATAAATTGAATTTATTTTAAAAAAGATATAATAAATACATTTAATTTCTAAATTTTGTACTTATTTCTTTTATTTTACAAAAAAAATAATATATATATTATATATTTACTTTCGAGATAATTAAAATTATTAAAATAAATTAATTAACCCTGATGCAAAGTAAATTTTATTTACTTATTTTTCAAAAAATTCATTCTCGTTACTTTAAACTATTAATAATGTTAATATTAATATTAAGTTGCTTTAAACTATTAATAATATTAATAATATTAATAATAATATTATTAATTTTTAATTATTACTAAAGTATATTTTCATCGTAAACCTTTATTAAATTATATTAATTTCAAATTATATTTATATATAAATAAATTTATATTTTTAATGGTTGAAATAATAAATGACTATTCGACGGCAGATGACCCAAAAAGGGCCATTTAGATCCTAGTGAATGATCGATACGAGATGGAGAGTTTACGAAGAGAAGCTCGGCGTGCCATCGCATACAGAAACAGGATGTTATCCTTCAACGATTGAAACTATAGAAACTAGTAGATTGCAATAAATTGCAACAACTTTGTATTATTACACTCACAGCAAAATTCGATGGAATCAGGTAACAATGTATTAAATTTGTCGATTGCAATTACAATATTAATTATGAATTTTATCGCGATGATAATTAGGTTCATTACAATTGCATCACACATTCATTGTTGATAGCGAATAAATTTTATGACATTATTATGATTATATGATTTATTACATTATTGTTTGATACATTGCAATAATTAGTTAAGTACTGTTGCGAGATGATAATGATCTGGGTCATAGCAATGATCAGTTGTGTATTATTACGCGATGAAATAGTGATTAAAACTATTTATTATTACAACAATAATTAATTGATAATGATTTATATTATCAGTATGTTATATTTATATTATAGATTTTTATTATCAGTATATTATATTTATATTATCAGTATGTTATATTTATATTGTAGATTTTTATTATCAGTATATTATATTTATATTATAGATTTATATTACCAGTATATTATATTTATATTATAAATTAATATTATCAGTATATTATATTTATATTATAGTATATTATCAGTATATTATCATATTATCCGTCGTTTATTATTATAAGACAACTCTGAACGATTCAAAATGATAATGACTTAAGATCATCAACTTTAAATCGTAAATCGTTATAGTGACAACATGTTATATCTAATTGCGAGGTGGTGTAGAATAATTATCATGTCACTGAGACAAACGTGGCAATACTGCGAACTGATGAAGTTTGGATTGTTGAAAACAAGACACTGGAACCTATTGGAGACTATGGACATTGTAATTTCGAGACATCGATGGATTGCTTGACAGATAATATATGGTGGGTCACGAGCTGGTTTCATGAACGACTCACTCAACATGTATGTACGTACGTGTGTTTGTAGGATGGAATCTTGCAAACGAAATTAGAAATCACTTTTATAACGTAAAATAAAATAATATCTATTAACGAATGAAAGGAATTAAAAATTCTGCTACAAATTATTGCAATTACTCTTTTCGAGTTAGATTAATTCGATAAAAATTATAATATCATTATTTATAACTTGAATGCTGCAGTAAACAAGAAGCAAATTCATGAGAAATTTTTCTTCAATTCTTTTGTTAGCAAATATTTAAAAATGTAGATAAATATTGTCAAGTAACAATTTCAAATATGACCAAAATGTCATAATTAATTTATAACTTATTATTATAAAACAGGTTATACATAGAGCTACTTCAGAAAATTACACTCGATGAAAAATTATTAATATTTTAAACTCTTATCAGCTCTGTGAAAAAAAATCGTAATGAACTCTGTCAATCATATTAATAATACATTTTGTATATTTTTCAAGTAATTGTACAAACATTTTTTAAACATCCGTCATACATTCCATTTAAACATCCATATTTTATACGCATAAATGCGAGATGTTTCTTCCATATTTTGCGTGTCTGAAACATCCACTGTATTATTAATTACATTCCAAAATACATTAATTTGATGCTATATGACATAGCCTAAGCTTTCTCTTTAGTAATTACATAAACTCATTAAAAATTAATAACCATTGTGTCACGCAACATTTCATTTACATTCCTCTCGGATTAATTTGTATTATCAAATTCTATTTTTTAATATTGTGGTTATGAGACAATAGTCCAAGAATTATACTTTATAAAATATACTTTCTATACCGGATTTTAAAATTTTGCGAAATTTAAATAGTTATGATTTTAGACATTTTAATCTAAAAGAAGAGCTAATTTCGGTGTTCATAAAACAAGGTTATAACGACAAAATTCCACGAAAATCGGAAATTGCCAGGATATAAAAAAATATAGATATGCCATCGATAAATTCGAAAACTTATTGGAGAAGTAAGGGAACGAAAAATGACGGTCTTGGGAGAGAAATAATTTACAGCGAATAAACATTTCTTTTTGTAAAATATAATTTTGTTGAAATAATTAAAAGCTATGATATCTTCTTTGATGATTTCCAAAGCAGCGCAAGTCCACGAGTTTTCAAAGCTTTCTACACAAAAGATAGTTGTCTAATAATATTAAAAATATATATGTATTATAATATAATATTATAAATAATATAAATAATATTATATAAATAGTATATATAAATATTATATAATATATACTTACGGCAAAAATTATCAAAGTAGATAATATTAACAAATACAAACAATTATAATACTGTTATAATATTAATTATATTGTTATAATTATATTATCAAATTTTATTGTAACAATATAATTATATAATATAAAAATATAATTCTAATTACTATATAATAACTCTATAATTCTAATAAATTCTAATGTAATATGACGATATAATTACATTGTTATTTTACATAATATCGTATAATATTAACAAACATAAACAAAGAAGATTTCTTTGGAATGTTGATTAGGAGACTTGTGCTCTTTCGAAATTCGTGGCTTTCTATTTAATTTATTTCAAGACATTTCAAACGAAATAATTGAACAAAATTGATCATTTAAAGAAAACGCCAGGAAAAATGACAAAAAAAAAAATAAAAAATAAAAAAGAACCTGGCCGACAATGTAAGGGAAGAAAGCTAATGTGTGAAAAGCGGAAAATGAAAGCGAAATGATTCCGGCCAAGACTCGACCAACAAGAGGCTAACATAAATTAAATTAGCTTCCATGAAAGTTAATTTTTCTTGTTTGTTCACTCTAGTCAGTTAACTGGCTAAGTTCTAACGAAAGAGGAAGGAACAAGAAACTGAAAGGAAATGAGAAAGTATCGGTTGAAGTTCGCGTGAAATCATTAGAAAAATAGAAAGAGGAAAAGTTCTTTAGAAAATTGAAGAATGAGGACATACAGTTCCAGTAATTTAGTTACCATAATACTTGTAATCAAATTCATTTTTGCTAATTATTCGTATAATCTCGTGTTTATGGTACCTACAACCTATAATTTTTATAGTTGTCCTGTAATTAGAATTATTATTATTCTAATTACAGAATAATAATAATTTAAATCACAATAATTATTAATATTATTGTTATTATTATTATTATTCAGATTATTCTGATTTTCTAATTATTAATTGTATCTAAACCTATTCGATTCAACCTATAAACAATTACTTTCATTACTTCCCAAAGAAAAATGTTCAATGTTAAATTTTATGAGATAGATATAAGTACAAAACAAGTCTGATATTCAGATCTTTTTAAAAAGCTGTAAACTCATTATACTCACACTTTTATCGAGATACAAGCATCCGATTTGTCCTTAGCATTGGCATTGTCATTAGAATTAGCATTAATAATTATTGTGCCACAATACCATTACATTAACTTGTTAATAAACTTCTCGATAATAATTTAAGATTTATTTGAAAACATAGAATTTATAATGTTGAATCAGAGTATATAGATGATTTCTTGTACTGATCAAATTGTGATTCAAAGATTTCTAGAATGAATCCAATGACAGACATATCTCTTTTATTCCATGTAACACAAATTTTCCGTTTCTTAATATTTTCGTTGACAAAGTTGTCAAATCTTTCCATTCTGAAATAATTTCTAGCGTGCATTTCGATTTTAATTATTCAGCGAAAATGGAACCGATTTACTAAGGACACATTTAAAATTAGAACACGGAATGCAAATGGCAAGTAATTAAATCCTCGCTAGGGTGACAAAGAACCTATTGTGTATTTTGTGTAAATGACTTCCACAATTTACTTCTAAAAATAATATAGAAATATACATTATCGTGCAAGTTTTAAATTATTTTAAAACACATAGAACACAACTGAATTGAATTTCTTTTAATTTGTACATATACATATACCAAGCAATTGAGTATTGTTCGAATGATTTCAAATAAACATTCGTCTAAACTAATTATTCGAATGTACTTTATCTGGATAATAAGTATTTATTATTCGTAATAATTTGTTCCTTTTATTCGAATAAATTTTTCGAATTTTTCGAAATTTTGTACCTCCAAAATCATTCTTGTACCACTATCATTCTTGAGATATATTTATTTATAATTAAATATGTTAAATATATGAAACATATATATATTTATTGAGAATTTGTTGATAGTGTTCATAGAAGTTGTTAGAACTTCTTGACTTTTTTTATTTATTCGTATATTTATTTTATTTATTTATGCTTAGTAAAAAATATAAACATAATGATTTTTTCAAAATTTATGTAATAATATAAACTTTGATCAGTTAATAAATAAATTAATATTTGTAAAATGCTAGAAATCGTTGTTTCTCTTTAATCGTCTGAAATCCTTAATATTCAAAATTTTCCAACGTATGCAGACATTCGTGGCTCAATACAAATCTGCCCAATTTTTGTACATTAAAATTATATCGATTAAAACGAAGCTATAGAAATTTTTATGTTGAATATTGTAATTCTATCAATAAATTTAAAAATTTTTAAGAAAGATCCCAGTAATCTCGATGATGCTAAACTTCAAGGATTTAAGTGCCTGTATTTCAAGCATTATTTATGCTAATTGGTTTCTCTCCTATTTGGTTTGTTTTTCATTTCGAAATATTTTTTAATCGTTGATATTTCTCTCTACGAATGGCAGGTCTTTTTTCCTTTTTCAAACTTACAACACAAACTAACACATAACAATCATTATACGCAGTGATTTGTTGTACGAGTTATACATTTTATGAGATGGAAAATACGTGCTTTAATTTGTAAAGTTCTATTCGTTGATTATCAAAGTTCAACTACAGTAAATAAAGCGATATAATGAGGTAAAATTTGTAAATGATTCAACTTTTGATGAAAGCGTTAATTGGAATCACTAATTGATCTAACTATAGTCAAGGTCGAACGTATTCGCTCTCATTCTGTAAGAACAAATTTTATCATCACACATTGGTTTAGAAAGCCACATTCCATGGCTAGAGTTTAATTTTGACATTAATATATTAAAAAAATTTTTTTCTACAAAGTGACAATTTTGCAACCTTTATCCGAGATATTCTTCTTGTAAAATATTACATTATTTTGCAACATGTAGCAAGGTGAGGATCTAATATTTGCTCAAAATTTTTCCACTTTTTAAATATTCATTGATAGCTTTCACCTACCTACGCCTCCATGCATCTATCGCCTCCATCCATTACTTTTCCAAGGGATTAGCGTTAAATTAACCAATCATAATTCTCTGTCTTACGTGCAGAAAAATTTAATTCATCCAATCACAGGTTCTTGTACTAACAAATTTGTGCAAAGTACTAGACTATTTTCAATATTAAAATCTTTTCATCTCTGCTATGAAAATTACTCTACCTTCTATAGTAAAATAATAAAATAGTAAAATAATAAAATAGTAAAATAGTAAAATAGTAAAATAGTAAAATAGTAAAATAGTAAAATAGTAAAATAGTAAAAGAGTATGCACATTTCGCTGTTAAATTAAAACAGATTGTACAATTATCAAAAATACTGTCAATTAATGAAAACTTACCTGTCGAAAGAAATGAAGACAAGGGTGAGAACGCTTGAAGCGACTGTTACATGCGCCACGAAGTTATTGATAGTGCAGTACACCACTCCAAACGGCCAGTTAGAATTCAGTAGAAAAATGAAGTTGAAAACGCAATTAAGTAATGACATCATCAGGTCAGCTGTGGATAGGTTGACTAAAAAGTAGTTGGTAACCGTGCGCATTCGTCGGTGTGCTGAAAATACATAAAAATCTCTGATTAATTAAAATTCTCTGGAAATTTACATTTTATTTTTATTTAAAATATTATATATTTCATTATTATTTAAAATTAATTCTAAAACTGTTGAAAAGTGGTCACACCTGAAAATACTGATATTGAACAAAGAACTGAAATGCGATACATCCATATTTTTAAATAATATTGTAAGTTTCAAAAAGATTTTTAATTTTTAGGCACAGATATTTCGATTCGTTATCTTTTTGCACGGATTGTACTTACGTTTGTAACTTTCGTTTAAAATGATAATGGTAAAAGTGATGAAATGATAAGACTATGATAAGAATATGCAAAATAGAGCGCGTATTGGTGTTCTCGGTGCTTCTTAAGAGCGCAGATACAATTTCGTTGACGACTTTCCCTTAATTGGTACTCTCTCAAGTGTACTTCTATGCACTGAAAGAACAGAACTTCTCAATACTCTTCGCCGACGCACGTGTCGCAAATTCTCCTAACTTTCTAGCGCTGGAAAAATAACGTTTCGAACATGTGGCAAGAACATCTGAACAATAAATTCAACACAGTCACTTCGAAAGAAAGTAAATAATATAATATTTTTCTTCGCTGAGACCTGGAGTGCATCTCTGTGCACTTTTTACGAATACTTAAATAATATGTACAGAATTTTTGTAAAAGTATTTAAATATGCAAATTTATATGTCAAATTAAATGTTCGTGTCAAAATTTGTAACATGCAATCTATTTATAATATAATTTAATGGAATGTCGTACGATCATCTTACAATGCAAAATTTAAACTTGTAGAACAAGAAAAAAAGAACAACTATATATAATAACAATACATATCTTTACATTTGCTATATTATATTAAACTTTATATGTTATATGTTCTATTATATTAAACTTTATATTTTTATTTTGTAAAAGCATTATTAGAAGAATGACCAAATGTTTCTTCTGGTGTTACGAGAACGATTGTAGAATCAATATTAAATTGATTGCGAATAATAATGCTAAAGATACGAATATCTAACATTAAACACTTCTTTTGTCATAACTTGTAAAACTTTTAAGTAATAAATTAAATGAATTTAAAAAAAAAACCGAGAGAGAGAAATGTTATTTTCTCTATTAAATGTACAAAAATATTTTTTTACACCGTAGATATATAGACACGTGTATCAGAATGAAATTATTTATAATCTGAAAACTAACATTTTCGTAAGTAAACATTGTTTTCCAGATAAACGTGGGAATATTTTTCGACGCAATTATCACAATACAACGGGCCCTTATTGCTGTGGAAATATATCGTGGATCCTGACAATACGATTCATTGCACTAGTAATTTGTAGCATGCACGTTGTTCAATTACGCCATCCCAGTGTAAAGCCATGCATAGCTCTATCAATATTTTAAACGGAATTCCCAAATACCGGGGCAAACCATTCTGGCACGAATTTCAAAAGCACATGTGTTTCTATGGTATATAAATATATATTATAAATTTATTTAAGCATTATCACAACAGATCTTATCATCAAACGAGCATTATAATCAAAGATATACGAGTTACGACAATTCACAGTCATTCAATGTCATTGTCTATTAACGTTGTTGCCAATCGAAACTGATGCTATTCATCATCAGCTGAAGGCTTGTATTGGTGTACTGATGGCGATAAAACTTGTGCTAACAACATTAAATAATCTTACGATCAAAAAAGCAGAAACAAGAGCTAAAGGCACGAACATGTTCATAGATTTATGGATAGGTTCAATATTTATGAATAGGTGTGAGATTAGATGATGT
This sequence comes from Tetragonisca angustula, assembly GCA_036937485.2. Lineage (NCBI taxonomy): Eukaryota > Metazoa > Arthropoda > Insecta > Hymenoptera > Apidae > Tetragonisca > Tetragonisca angustula. The sequence goes on from JAWNGG020000013.1 coordinate 3,228,310, forward strand.
GTGTTTAATGTTAGAAACTAGTGACAATGAGACAAAGGATTATATTTACACTATGTAACTTTATGGTCAAGGTATATAAAATAGATAGTGAATAGGTATCTATTGATACCTATATTAATAGAAAATAATATTTATAAAATTATTTTTCATCCATATTTTATAATTAAAGATATAATTACAATTATTTTTATTTTATTAATATTTATGTATATTAATCTACAAAATCCTTATTTATTAGGAGATCCAGATAATTTTAAAATAGCAAACCCAATAATTACTCCTTCACATATTAAACCAGAATGATATTTCCTTTTTACTTACTCTATTGTACGATCAATTCCTAATAAATTAGAAGGAGTGATTATATTATTTATATCAATTTTTATTCTATTTTATTACCTTTATTAAATAGTAATAAAATAAAGAATTTAAAATTTTATCCAATAGATATCTATAGGTATCTATTGATATAAGATATACATATGTATATATATAGTGAAAAGCATAACTGTAACCAATGACAATGGAAAACTAAGTCTAAATAAAGTTTAAATTGATGTAATTTCATAAAGAAAAGCTCACATAGAGATCCATTTGATCTAATTTTAAAGCGTCAAAGTTCTATTTTTACAGACATAAGATAATTTTACAATTATAGTAAAATAAGTGTGTAAAAATGTCAGAAAAATTTTTTCATGATTAAATCTACTATCCTTTTGAAGATTGAAATTTTTAGAAAATTTTTACTTTATTTTATTTTAAATAAAATAAAGCCCTTTAGTTTAGTCAATATTCAGTATTAGTTATAACGACATGCACTTAGCTTATACGACGCAGTAATGTTCAGTTCTAGTTGCTTAGCGTTGACGAATAATCTTTAATTAATAGATGTGAGAAAGGAAAAGCTGCTGTAAGAACGACCAGCGTGAAAAACAGTAGGAAGGAAAAACCGTAAAATACGAGTGGAAGCAGAAAGCACAGAGTGAAAACGAAAAAAAAGTAAAATCGGTTGTAATCTCCTGTAAAAAGTAAGTATACGAGTGTGCAGCTGGTGGAATAAATAATTGTTATTTTCTGTATGTTTTCTCCTTCTCATTTGTATCTTCTGTTTTCATTTTTCAATAGTGCAACATTTTGCTTTATCATACATCCAAAAAAAGATGTTACTCATAGTGCCTGGGATGTTTGTGCTAATCTTGCTCATTTACATTTTTATAAATAAATAAATTAGCGATGTGACTTTATATAGAAGTGATACATAAAAATACAATGAAATTAAGCTTTGTTATAGATAAAAGTAAACTTTGTTCGGTAAAATTCACAATAATATTACAAGTATAATTGCAATATTAAATTTAGAAAAATATTGGACTCCCATTTTCCGATTTTTAATATCGGCAAAGAGTTAATATATAATAATAATATAATACATAATTTATTTATATAATAATAATAATAAATAATATTATATATAATAATAAAAAATAATATTCACCTTAAACTCACGATACGATGCAATATAATATCGTTCACGTAATGCTTTGAAAGAGATATTACTGTCATTTGATTACAACACGAGATATCTCTTCAAAATCGGATAATTCATGTCTGTGAGTACGAAAGGAATTCGCAATGTTAAATATAGAAAATGGTTTTCTTTTTCTAGTGCGTGAAACAATTCAAAGTAGGATATTTCGTTAAAATAAATACGAAATGAGATATTTCGTTCAAGGCGCATCACGAAGTGAAATTAATTAATGTTTCGAATATAATAATTGCCTATACTCCCAATGAACATTAACAAAAGCAACAACTACTTTGTGATAATTTTATCAATTTTATGAAATGACAGTTGGAGGATCGATGACGATGAATCGATTTCTACTGCCAGCTTAATCGAAATTATAAGTACTTTTTGCAATTCTTAAGGGACAAAAATGTATTAGGTATTTTTATGTCTCTCGTAAACTTGAAAGAATTCTAAAAGAGTGGCGAAGAAAAATGTTCTTATGTTATTAATTGTTTCAAGACGAGACTTCTCATTTTATATTACATTTAATCAGTTGGTAAGAAATGAAAGAATTGAGAATTGTAGTGGTACAAGACCAAATTTTTACAATTTGAATTAATAACGTTTTTTATGTGTCGAAGGTTCTGTATGTTTGGTTTCACGGCTATTGTTCATATAACTTTGTTTATTACTGAGAAATGACAACGAAGTATTTCATTTTGGCACAATTAAACAATAAATTTATAATTATATAATAATAATTTATAATAATTCATTTTTACTTAATTCTTTTTATTTTACTTAAGTTTAATTCGTAATTTATAAAAATTCATAAATAATAAATTTATGAAAACCATTGTAAGAGTGACTTACACCACTATGATTCTATGATTCTCAGCTCTTCAAACGATAAAAAAATTTCAGTCGAAAAAATTTAATGTTACCACATTTCCTGCATAATGAATGCGGTGATGCATATGCACGTGCATATAATATATTCCATTAGGATTCATTGTCATGATACGAATTGTAATCCAAATACAAATCTAACGGGACTAGCAATAAAACTTTCGGAACAGTTGTATATTAAATATTCCTAAATGCTTTTCCTTAATAATATTATTCGGGACATTGTTACAACAACACTTAAAATGAAAGTTCACTATTAAAATATTATTATTATTTTGCCAAACACATATAAATATTTCCTAGTATGCCGCAAAATGCTTCTCAGAGTTATTTTTTTCGTAATTATTTGTATTACTTTATACTTGTTCTTTATTATATTATTTATTATATATTTATTTATTTATTTATATAAAAAGAGGTTCTTATCTAAAATAATGTAAAATAAATCAATGGTTCAATTTAGGATATCTGTGGTTCAAATTAAAAAATTAATTTTTTAGACTATTACCTTCCTCTGTAATCGGCCACATAGTATTTCTGTCGTGTTGATGATTATTCTTAAATTTTTCTGCTCAAAAAATACCTCTCCGATTTATGAAGGTATTTTCTGATTTAGTATAAAGAATTTTTCAATACATTGACAATTGTATTATAAATTATATTATATTATATTTATATTTTATAATTGTATTATATTATATCATAATTTATTATATTACATTTATATCTTATAATTATATTAAAGAAGTTTTATTATCTACGATAAGTACTAGTTATTAAAAATAAAAGTGTCCTGAGATTCCTGAGGCAACAATATTCCTTTTTTCCAATATATTAGTTTATCCATTTATTTGAACCAAATTACACAATATTTTGGCCCAATATTTTTAGATTCTCGCACATCTCCACTGATAACACATGATCTCGTATAATGCGATTTCCTATAACGCGTTTTGCGGTTTTCACTGTACATAATACCCGATTGTATCCACTTACTTGGACCTAAATTTCAATTACATGAACGAAAAATCAGTACAAAGGCGAAATTCTAGTTATACAGAATGTCCCGCATTTTAGTATTCAAACTTTGCCCGAGCACGTATTTTCTGTAGGTAAAAATAATACAAAAATATTATACGACGAAAAGTTTATAAACGCTTCATTAAAAAGTTATAACAACACTATGAAATGTGGGAAATGTAACTCAGTTTATATGCACTTTGTTTTTTTTTCTTTTTCATCTTCAAACGGATACAAAACTGACACAAATCAATTTATTTCAAATAATTCTTTTTTTTTTGAAGATACGTTGAAATATCTCCTTTAAAAATACATACATGAATAATATATTTTCAATAACATATTATAATATATTTATATATGTCAAAGTATGGCACGAACTTTTCGGACAAACCAATAATATTCACGAGACCTTGCATTTTCATTAGATTTCTATTTTTGAGAAACTCTGAAACCCAAATTTTACAACACAAAATTGTATATTTACACGAGATAAATTCATTGTAAGAATCGAACTAAAACTGTGCACGAAAAATTCGATAAAGGAGTTCAATAAATTCAATAACGCTTCGATATCAGTTTTGCATTGGTAAACGAGGATGACATTTCGAAATGCTATATAAAGACATACGCAGCTTTATATTTCGTATGTTTTAATCTTTTAATTCTTTATTGATATATTTTTCATCAGAAAGCAACGAAGCTGAAACGTGTCGATATATTAACTTAAATTAGATATTCAGTTAATGTAATTTAGGTATTATGTTTCTACGTACTTTCAGAAATAAATGTACAGGGTATCCCGGGATTCTCCCGCCAAACCGCGAGAGCTTACTCTAGGGGCCAAAAGAAGAAACAAATGTTATACGAAGTCTGCGAATTAACGCTTTGTTACAGAGATATAATCAAAAATAGATACTTAGTATTTTACTGAGTTTCAGTATTTCAGTCATTCCTTTTCTTTGCACGAGCACCTGTTTCATAATTGGAAATGAGCGTTGATAAACACAGATCTATCCGATATCCTTGTAACTACGCAAACCATACGATAAATATTATAATTTTACCTATGGGTCACTCTGAAACAAAAGTGTTACTCGACCGTAGTGACTTCGTACGAAGATCTTGCGCAGCGTATTAAAAATGCAGTTATTGAAATGCAACGAGATACCGAGACACTGCATAGAGCAATAAATTCAGTTTTTCATCGATGTCAAGCTTGTAGCCGAGCAGGAGGACATCATCTTGAAATGAGACTTTAAAAATAGTGAGCAACTATTTATCACTATTCGTTTGTATCTCCTTAACAAAGAGTTCATTCGTAAACGTCATGTGACATTTTTTTCTTCCTTTGGCTTCTAGAATAAGCACTCGCAGTTTGGCGGGAAAATACAAAATGACTGAAACATTGAAATCGCTTATTCATTTTAGCTGTATTTTTAACAAATTTTACTTTGATATCTATTGACTCGTAACTCGGAAGATTAATGAAGCATTTATGCACGTTTTACTATGTGATATGTCAGTCTGGCAAATGCTAGAATACTATTTCTCTTTCGACAAGTTCATATAAACAAAGTTCTACTATAGTTACATTGCAAGAAAGTTTAAGAGATTTAAAGATAAAAGGGGACAGGTAAAGCTACTTTGTTCTCGTCGTGTTTCTCAAGTTGCTGTGCAGATACATTCTACTTAAATACTAATGTACCATTCGTCGCTCAGAAGTAACATTCGAAACAGTGCAAAGAAATACATTTGTCAACTTACTCCCCGTAACTTTATTTGTACTAAGGCTTTTACACTATTTGCGAAGTCGATTATTTAGTGACTGAAGCGAGACTCGTTTGTGAATAAAACACGTTAATACGTAATTTAACGCAGTAATGCGACAAAGTTCTGAGCATTTCATTTTTAAATAAATTCTCTGCATTAATTCAAAAGTGTTGCTATGCAGACATTTCATTTTTCTGAAAAGGAATTTAATAACAAAAGTCCACCTCAAAAGATTTACTTACTATCCTCTGAATCACTTCATTTGTTAATCGTTATTTTTTAATAAGTTTCTTGCATCGGTACAAAAGTGCTACCATTTCATTTTTCTAAAAGTAAGACTCTCGATAAGAGTTTACTTTGAAAATTTCAAAATCTGTAATAATGATATTCATTCATATCAGTTTATTATCGATTCCCGATACAGGTCATATCTCATATTTAGCCTCTTAGTGTTTTTAGAAATATTTGAATTTACAGCATTTTCAAGGAAAAATTCTTTCCGCTTTCAATGATGAAAAATCATTTTGGGAAGAGATGAATCGAAGATTCTTGTAAAAGGTTACTTGCAAAAGTAATGGTTTCACGTTTTAAAATGAATTCAAGTGATTTTTTTTATCACGATGCTACGTCAGTTAATTATATATATTACTAGTATTAACAATTTCCAAAGATATAGTATCCGAATATTTATAGGAATAGCTTGTAATTCTCCTTTAAAATAAAATAAATCGATTATATAATCGATTCTTCCCTGAAAATCAGCATGACTTCAGAAATAAAAACAATTTAAATATCGATTTCTCATAACACTGAAAGTCATATACAAGTTGCATAAAATCCTTATAAAATGAAACAAGCTAATAAACGTTTTACAATATACGATAGGTTGTTCCAGTTTCCATGATATAACCGAGAAGGGAGTGATTTTAGATATAAAAATAAGTAAAAACCAAAGAATCATATTTTTTCATTTGAAATCCTCGTTTTCACGAAAATCGAGTGTGAAAATTTACTTTTATTAATTGTGGATCGATTTACTTTCCTTTTATCAATTTATTTTAATTTATTAATTCTGAACTTGATAGGAATTAATCGGTAAGTAATATTATTTTGCAAAAATAAGTGAGCGATGTAAGAATAAAATTTTTCCATTTCAACGAAAGCTTTAAATATTTTCCTTAAGAATTACACTTAAAATTCAATTTTCTAGCTCTAGGTAAAAATTATATTGCACATTTTTCACTTATTTTACAATACTATCCACAACAGATTATTCACGTAACAAACTAAGTGTTTTTTAAAGTCAAAATGACCAGTTTATAATTTTTCGTCAGAAATCTTACAAATATAAGACGATGTATTTTGGAGATTTGTATGATTTTAAATAAATATATAAATATAAAAAATATTAATATGAATGAAATATAAATTTTAAAATAAGTAAATATACATATAATATAAGAAATATACAAATAAAAGTTAATTTATTCCATTGTAAAGCTTTTCTATTTTTGTACCTTAATGCCTTTGAGGAAAATTTCATCCTTTTACCGTCTCAATACTTCTAGTAAATTAAAGTTAGAAAAAGATGGAGATAGATAGACAAAGAAAATGAAAGATATAAATGGATTACTAACAACCGTATCTTTCCCGCAAAAAAACAACGCACGTACATTTCTTTAATTAAAAATTGTATCTCTTTCTGCGTACATCGAATTCCGTCGTTCTGCATAAAAATTAGATTAAAACGAATGGCTTATCACATATTTTAATTTCAATTTTAGATTCATCTTTAACCACTACGAAAGTAAAATTAAAATGTCTTTTTTAAATTCATCAATTTTCGACTACGATATTCTAATACTTTTTTAGTAAAAGTAAAATAGTATATATCAAACGCGAGAGTTTGTTGGGTCGTACCTACAATTAAATTACAGCCACGAGTTATTATTTAAACCTACGATACTACATATATATTATATATATAATTGTATATACATATATTAATTATATTTATTATATTATTTATATATATATATTAATAATATATATATATATATATATATGTAATTAATATATGTTACTGTATCTATATGTACTATATTTTATTACTAAATATTCTATATTTTAATTATTATTATAGTTCATTCGGCGTAGAATCACCGCCGTACCATGGAAACTGAAGCATTTTGTATAAAGAGATCAAAAGTGAATCAGTCTTTCAATAAATGTAAATAACTTACACCACGCAAATACTCTTTGACTGGAAATTAGATGAAACTGTTCAATCAATATAATACAATCGTTTATAATATGCGCGAAGACAAAATACATATTCCATGGACAAAAGTTGTCTGACAACGTTGAAATGAAAAATATGTATACTGATTAAATTCTAAATTCTCTATATACATCATGCATCAAAGTGTCAAGCAAATTTATAATTCAGTAGAATTCCATCGACAATATCAATCATATTAAGTTGGTGTATACGAAATGTCGTTTGTAACAAGGAAATGTCGTGCGTATTATATTTTACTTTATCGACAGTTTAAAAACTGAGAAGAAAATTGAAAGCTTAAAGAAAAATATTAAAAGACGAAATTTGTTATAAATCTTGTATACTCTACAATGATAAGAAAAGAAATCTCATTGTGCGTAATTAAAATATTTGTTTGAGAGAAGTGTCATAGAATTTGTTGAAAAATGATGAAAAATCTCTTCCATTTCGTTTAAAAAAATGTTTTGACGAGGAAATTATTGAGAAACAACCTGTGACAATTTTGTTCCAAGAATATTTAAATTATAGAGTTAATAATAAATCTATAAATGAATAAATTAATCTAGAATAAAACTAGTAAATTTTTAGAAAAATGGATCAAATATATTAAAATTGTTTTGATTAAATATATAATATTGTAAAGAAATTACGTGTTATTAAAATTTTGTCTGAAGAAATACAACAGTTTATATGTACCAATCTAATATTAAATGAGATATAGGCATTGTAAGAAATTCTTGATCGAGAACATTTCTCTTGGTGAAAGACATTAATATAGTATTTTAAATAATCATAAAAATACATAAGAATACATTATAATATATTATATTTTTACATAATACATTTTAATATGATCATTAATTTACTAGCTTTTTGCTAGTGTAAATCAAGAAATGTCAACACAATGCATAAATGAATCTCTTGCAATTCTAACATTCTAAAAGCTATTTCCATTCCTTCAACACTGATATCGACACGTAACTTAATTATATAAGTTTTGCCTGTACCAACGATTTCATTTAAATAGACGTCATTACGTTAGTTAATAAAGCCTCTGAAATAATTAAGTTATGCTCGATAATGAAAGAATTTGCTATATATGGAAACATGGGACTACCAATTCAATATCACAAATAGAAAAATGCAACTTGTAGTTACTGTAATTAACTTTAATATTCGACAAGGTAAACTAAAAATCATCAAAATTAATAATAAACTCTACATTTTAGTTTACAAAATTGTATATTTAATATCATCAAAAGATATTAATGATTTATTACATAAATATCAGCAGGATGACTAAAATATTAAATTTTAACATAGAAACTATTCTGTAGAGAATTGAAGTACTATAAATGAATGTAACATGTGATATTTCGAAACGGAAATAAACATATGTAATATTAATGAAGCTAAATAATATGTTTACAGTTTGAAAATTTCAGTTGAACAGATGAATATTAATAATGCAAATATTTATTGAATTTTGGTTTATTTACCATCACATTGAGAATTGAAATAACACTTATCAATATTTAGTTGGAATATTTAATTAATTCAAATGCATTAATTCATATTAATTATTATATATTAAAAATTTGATTATATTTAAAAATTCGTAAAATTTCATTTCAAAATGTCGAATTTATCTCAGCAAAGTAAGTAAGAAAAGGAACAATTTGTCATTTATTTAACTACAATCATGCCTAGAAATTTTACACAGATTGTAGTGAAAAATCTAAATTTCGAATCAAACTAAAAAGTATGAAGAATATTTTTATGAACAACCTGAAAAGCTGAATTAACGGTTAATTAACGGTTACGTATAAAGGAAATTACACAGCACTCAGAACGGCGTTCTTTAATAATATATTTGAATGTCATTGAAATCGATTTCCAATATAATTACACAGAAAGCCTCTTATCTAAAAATCGGCATAATGTCGTAAAAGGTGAGGTATGAATCTCGACTTTAAATTATTATTAGAATAAATTTCTTGAGATCGGAAATATTCAGGAATTTTAATTCAAGAAACATTTAACGATTTTTGAGAATTACTAACTGAAGATTTTTAAGAATTTCTGAACCAAACTATGAAAGAAGTTCATTTATATGAAGTTAACATTCGATTTCATAGCTAATTTCTATTATCAAAATTATAGTAGAGCATAAGTTTAATTATAATGTGCATTCTTATACGTATATAATGATACGCGATTATTTATTTGTATTTTATATTCAGAATAGTAAAAAAAAGTAAATGAGAAACGTAACATAAAAATAATTTACTGTTAGGTAAAATGCACAGGTCTAGTACTAATTTTCCGAATATTAATTCCTATTTAAATTAATAAAAGGAGCCAGAGTGGACAAATTTTATTATTGAAACTTCCTTTGATTTTCATCCTTTGATCTGTTCAATAACCGAACTGTAATGAAACTACGTCGTGTCGTAATATTTCACTTATGATATGCTTATATTCAAAAATTCAAATTTGAATTAAAAAATGATTAATTTCGAAGTTGTTAATCTTTTTTTTTTACTTCAAATTTGTAGCATAATAATAGATTATATTCCATTTATATCTGAAACCGATCCAGAAAAATTTAATTCAACTTTATATTAATACCATGTAAATGAACAAAACGTATTAACGTCTTTCGATAGTTCAATCAGAAGAATGTGCTGTTGGGAACTGAAAATCCTCTCCTATCACTCATAGACAGATTATACTACAGGAGCTTGTGTCGGAAACAATCAGATTTGCATTTCTTTGACGAAACTCTTTCTCATCTCCCAATAGTAGTACTTTGTTGCCTTATACAATGTTCGCAATAAAATTTGATGAATATTCTGTCCTTTACACGCTTTTTTATTTTTGTAATTTTACTCATTTCAAGCAGATAATATATGACGACATTAAATTTAAAAGATCATTACTTTCCTCTGTACACTACATTTTTTAATCTGTATCTTCATTCCTTTTACACAGAGTTTATCCCACTCTGTAGATTTCAATTTTTTTACTCCAACTTTCTTACTCAGAAAAATCTCTCCAATTATGTCTATTTCATACACAACAAACTAAACTGAACAAGGCACATATCGAACATAAATATAAAAACTCATAATTCCGAAATTAATGATTTTTGAACTAAATTATTTATTAAGACGTTTTTGCTTGTTTTATGAGTACAGTGCGAGACAAAATGATAGGATATACATATTTGTATGTTTCACATGATCAAAGCAAGAAAATGTCCATTTTATACGCCCTATATATCGTATGTATTCTTCAAAGGCAGTACATTTCGTAATAAATCGTAGATTTGTATGACGTACAAGAAATGAAAGTATATGAAAATGTAAACATGTGCAGATTGAAGCATACAGTGATAGGACATTTGACATATTTTCAATTCTTCCTTCCTTCTCGAGCTGTTGTTCAACATTCAAAAGATTTTATATTCTACAGTATGTGTCACGTTGATGGATAAAATTGAAGTTTCTTCACCAATATGCTCCAACAGTTTCGATCCAACTTTTATAAATGTCACAATGTAATTTCATTGTCGCAGAAATCCAATTGGAATTTCTAAATTAGTTTCATTCAACAGTGTGATCAATTCAGCAATCAAGCAGTTTTCAAACTTCGAAACGTCAATGTGATATTTATCTTTACTTCGTGCAACCGAAATTTTCAACTTGTTGTAATGGTTTATTAGAATACGTTAGAACTCATTGACGCTTATTTTCGACGGCTGAAACTCAATTAAAAATTTAGTACGTTAAAAAGTACGTGCCAAACAAATCCGGAAACGTTCATTGCACAAAATATCGAGGGATTTACCGCCTTTTAAAAGCTCATAAATTTTGTCCGTTTAAATTTTCTCACAAACATACGAGAATCGACTGAAAATTAATGAACTATCGTCTGTGTCTCGAGAACGAAAACAGCTGTCGAAATGGACATCCAACAACGTTGGATTCTGCATAAAGTATTCAAAAAATTCTGCGGAATTACGAACAGTACTTCATAACTCGAGAATCGGATTTTCGTAAGATGGCTGTTCGCATGAATCGCGCTGACAGAACTAAAATTGGCGCAGGAATTAAACTCTGCACTTATAAAAGTTTCGTTTGTATGTTAAATCAGGTTATTACAGAGAGAGAATGAATAATTAGAATTTTTCCTCTTTTGTATATTGAATCCTTAGTGTAGCAGTCATTTTTCGAAGATAAAATATCGGTAAAAATTTTTGGTCATTCAACAACAAAGAAGAAATAAAAATACGATTCATTAGCTACAAAATATTATAAATAAAAAAATGAATGAAATAAAAAGTGTAAAAGTGAATACATGATAAATACATATTATAAAACGTATAATATATATGTAGTGTATCGTTGAGTTAACGTCCTTATATATACTATAAATATAATATACTATAATATACTGTAATATACTAAAATAACTATAATATACTATAATATTATATTATATGAATAATATAATATAATATTAAGTATATGTTATTCGTTCTGTCATACATTTATCACATATTCATTTTTCCTCCGATACGTATAGTTAAGCAATTCAATAAATTCCAATATTTTAATTAACTGAAACAATTTTCTTATATATTGACACGATCTAGCCAATAAAAAATTTGTATTCATCTAAAAGAACAAGAACATAAGAATTTTCATTAACAAGTTTGTAATACATTTTTAGAGATAAGAGGCTGTTTTAACAAATAAATTGTACCATAATAAATACTATGTACTATATACGGAATGTATGAGATATAATATACAAAACATTCAAGCACTATAAAACGCGACATCTTATATTTTGTCCTGCATACGTTCTGCATTTTTACATCTCTTCCAATCATAAAAATCTTCCATGCATAAAAATCCACGTCTAATAATAATATTGAATTCTTCATTCCTCTGTACTCGGTTCGAACTACGCGAATATTCGCTTATATTCATCGCAAATATAGCTTGATCACTGATCATACACTAAATGTGAGTTCGTCGAAATTGAACAAGCAATCAACGTTCGTTTGCTCTAAACCACAGAAATCGAACAATTAGGAAATTTGCTTTCTGTCCTCACATATTCGTTCTACTGCTCCACAAATTGCACCATACAAGCGTAACCATGTTGGTCTTTGACTTTAAGCTTATCTGGGATGCCGTGGTTCTTGACAGATAAAATGTGTCTTTGTCATAGAAACCAGACGTTCATCCCACGAGATGAAATGCAAAGGAAAAGAAAAAACGAATTTGTCTCCTGATTACTACGAAATGAACTAGATACTTGGCGTATGGTCTTAGAACAGGTTATATTAATCGCCGAGGTTTTAATAACTCCTCCGGAAGATCAGACGTTTCGAACAATAAACGAAATAAATTAATGAACCGAATGAAAGACTAAACTAAAAATAAACTAAAATAAAATATACCAAAAATATACCAAAGTGAACGGAGTTGTACAACTTAGAATTACGATGAGCAATAATAAATGACAGTTGTAGTATCAATAGTCACGCAATGGGTAATAAATGACTGATATCATGCACTCGATGACCTCAGGCTTCCCCTTCTAATTACAGAAACTGCACCTGCCGAGAGTTCCGTTTCTACGAGGAATCGACTGTTGAGCCTAATACTGTTGAATTCCCAAGACATGTCTCAGAAGGCTACCATCTTAAACACTATAAGGCGTCTCATTAACGCGGCTTTGACTGAATGTACAGAAGAACATCAACTCATAAATACTGTACAAGATGTCCCAAATTTAAATTTTAAAAGTTTAGTCTAATAAACTAAGGAAAAATGTTCTTTAAAGACTTGCTTGTCTCTGCTCCATTTTGGGGCAAAATCGCGACGAAAGAAACAAAAAATGGTTTCCATTTTTTTTCCATCTTAATGATGTCATCTATTTTATCATCCGTATTATCATCTCATAACGTCATCTATTATCATTTATATCATCCTGATGAAAATTCTGTTCAAAAGGTCATTCACATTTGATGCAAACATTACGTCGAACATTGATCATTCTGATTGTAGCTGGATATCGTTCTTGGTTCACTGCAACTACGATTTTCAGCTACTCTCCTGAATTGATTAGTATCCGAATTTACCGAGGAAGAAAGAAAATTAAAATTCTTTTATTCCTTTCTTCTTTTTTGCGATTTTCTCTAAAAAAAAAAAAAAAAAAAAAAAAAACGAACAAATCTCTAAAGTACTTTTCCTTTAATTTATTGATCCTCTGTAAGTTTTGACATTTAAATTCGGAACATCCGAATACACGCGTATAAGCGCATGCTACTCATTGTCTTTGATTCTGAGCTTATCTGGGATGCTTTGCTTTTGACATTATCGCTCCATAATCATTTCGCCATAATCAACCGCTCGTTTACTAAACTTCCTTTGCCACTGCAGCTATCAATTTACAAATTTCGCACCATACACTTGACAGTTAATTTTGCTTGATAGTTTAATTTCCAAAAGAGCTGAAACTTTGCGTTCAAGTTTCACATTCTTTCTCTGCAACGTCCTCCGAGACAAGAATTATTCTCATCATTTTCCAGCCAACTCTATCATTAACATGCATCGTCAAGCTGACATCGCTATCTCTAAAGAACGTTCATCGTAACAAAAGCCTCTCTCGTCAGGAATCACGCGGAACCTACCATCTATCAAACTTCATCCTATAACCAGACTAGAAGGATTTTTATGCAAATTGAGAATATACGGAAATTGCATTTGACAATATAATAAAATAGAACCTTGACAGAAGATACGTATACGTACAATGTTACAAAATATATCATACTTTGGATATTTGTATATTATTGTATATATTATTGAATATTATTGTATATTATTGTATATTATTGAATGTTATTGTATATTATTGTATATTATTGAATATTATCGTATATTATTGAATATTATTGTATACTATTGTATATATTATTGTATATTGTTATTATTATTTGGATATTTATTTATCAGTTTATATATCTCTTTCATGTTACACGTTTTCTCTACAATTTTGCACTTTGATATTATCTACAAATGATACTGCCTCTTTGTTACGAAATTGTAGGCGAATATTAAACACAGTCCAGATATGTCTGCTACAAAGTATTTCTTAATGTGTGAGGATCGTTGGAATTCTCACTTCAAAATGACCATCCATTGCATTGATGCAAGCTTGATAACGTGAAATTTATTACATTCTGAATTTCTTGAGAATTTCGCTGCATATCTTGGCAATTGAATGTATTCATTGAATTAATTCTTTACGTGTGTTTTGTCTCTGAATTTCAATTCTGAGTTTTCCATAAGAGATTTAAGAGATTTAAAATCAAACTTTGAACGTATTGAATGTATTGTATAGATTCAATATTTGCACAAAGCGTTTACAAACAAACAAACTACATATAACACATAACATTTTTTTTTTTTATTTTTTTATTTTCACAGAGTATACTCTTAGAATTTTGTCGGAAAAGCAGAAAACATTTTCTACATAATGTGACATTTATGCAGCTATTTATTGATCTGTTGATGGATGGACACTACTACTCGTCCTGAATAAGTACTTTAAAGCAGACACAAATTATAAATAAATATTGAAAATTTACATGATATTAATGTAAACATTTAAAAATGACTTCAAAAATTAAAACTGCACGAATGGCACGGTATTTTGTTTTTATTCAGTTATAATGATTATTTAAAATAATTTATCAATAAATAATGAAGAATGGCCATCTTTATCACTTCATACTTAAAATTTTTCTTCTTATCATCATTTGTAAATTAAACTATTTAATATTATTTTTAATTTAATTTAATTATTTTATTACTTTATTTAATTTATTTTTTTATTAATTTTATTTATAATTTATTTATAATTTAATTTAAACTATTGTATATTTGAAATTCTTCTATGTATTTCTATTATTTATCATGATACGAACATAATTATTACCTCATGTTGAAAATATAAGGGTATAAACTAATTCATATTCGACGTCATAAAAACTCATTATAACGAATATGGTCATTACGATAAATTATACAAATTTATTTCATAAAATATGGAATGTCACACGAAAAACAATATAATATATGAAACATAAATCAAATCATACAAAACTTACTGTAGTATAATTACAAATTTAACTTGCGCAATACAAAGTTCACTATAAATACAAATGTATAATAAATTTCTAACGATATTATTAATTAATAGCATGATCATTTAAAAGTAAATAAATTATTACAGATGCATCGATAAATTTTATTCATAAAATCGATATCCAGCTAACAATTAAAATTGAAAATTGAATTAAAATTGAATTAAAATTAATAACAATTAACGATTACAATAGGGATGTAGTCTTTAATTGTAATTAAAAACTAAAGTAGGTATTTAATTGTTATTTATAATTGAAATGTAATCATTAACTGTGGTTAAAGATTATTGAAAAAGTATAATCGTTAATCGTTGATTAATCTTTTCCCCAGCTCTGATATGACAAAGAAACACTTACCAAGTACAATCCATATGACGATAACATTGCCACACGTTGCCACCAACAACATTGCGGCGAATATAAGAGACCAGAATAACTTTTGCCACCATGACAGATCGAACGGCCGTTCTTGATAATTAGAGAAACAATCTAAAAATGCATCACGCAGAACTTTTTGCTCGGGCGAGCTGTCTAAAGCATTTTGTAGTGTATTGAGTAGTTCGCTACGATTTAACATCAGCAAGAATGTGATGTTCCGTTCGAGGATTGTGGCACTGCAATTGTACAAGCCATACAGGATTAAGCTGCTCATATTTCAGGTCTGACAAGGAACAACACTTTCTTTCCAAAAAAAAAAAAAAAAAAAGAAAAGAAAAAGAGCAATATCCGGTTGCAAACTGGATAAAATTCTCTCGTCTTTTTTTTCACGTAAGCTGCTGTTGCACGTAATTACTGTTTTTCTCGTTTCCAAGTCGTTGCATCGTTAAATCTATCAAATGATCGTTACCGATAACAATTCGAGAGAAAAACATCTTATATTGCACGAGGTGGTTCCGAAGTTTGTTCAAAATCTCATAATCTCCACTTTCGTTTAATTTTTCTCGAGAATAACGCGCTGCTGTTCCCGAAAAGAACATGTGGAAATTAATAAGTTTCCCATACGTTAAAACTCTACAGAAGGAAGTATCCCCACCGCGAACTTTTATTTTCTCATTTAAATATCACTGTTCGTATGTTCGATCTGACGATCCATTCTAATATTGTTGCGAATTTATTAGTTGCTACATTTACGAAATTTTCGGAATATCCATTTATCTATCAGTGTAATGTAACAATTATGATTTTTAATAAATTAATTCGATAATGAAATTGTTTAGATTGTTAATTTTCGCGTAGAATACACGTGACGAAGACTGTTTAAATAGTCTTTAAGTATCCAATTAATACCGAATTTATTTAAATACTTAGTGATCACATCAATACAGAACATTGTATTAAAATTGTATTATTATAGCCGTGGTATTATTATTGTAATATTGTTATACTGTGAAAATCTATAAAAGAAACGTAATGATGGTACGTGAAATTAGTACACATAGGCGCGACGTTTATTGCAACAGGTTATTCGCAATTATTCGTTCGCGTACATTCGCGCGATAATAATGGATTAAATTCGTTCGGTTTGTGCGATATTTCTTCAAATTATACAACAGAGGCGCGTTATAATTCAGCGGTGATTTCATTTGCGAACGAACAAATTATAAAGTTCCTTGATTCTTTAATGATCGTCGATCGTTGTCGCCGATTGGTCCGATTCACATTGGGAAAACACACGTCTAACAATACGAGACTACGATACCCGTACTATACCCAAGAACTGCATCGGAGCAACTGAAGCTTCAAAATCGCGTTCATTCAAAGATGCGTGCGCAATGACATGCGCCTTCGCGTGTCCTTGCGATAGCCTTTTTATTTTTTTATTTTTTTATTTTTTTTTGTTACTGCTCATCAGGGGTGTGCGAGAATCTGAAAATATCGTCGGGACGACTCGGGTCGGGTCGCATTCTCGAAAATTTCGAGAACCCGGCTACCGTTTCTCGAACTACTATACAATGCTGTATAGCAGCCTACAAAGTATGTAAATACACAGTTCAATTTCTTCTGCCAGTGAAGTTATTGAAATTCTAAGAATCGTGTAAACGACCTGATGTAAACGTACTTAGTACTTGGACATTATGGACGCTGTTGAGTAGTATCGCTGAGAAATTCGGGCAGTTCAGACGTATATTTCAAAATCTGTGTGAATTTAATAAAGATTAAAAATCTTTAAAGAAAATGTCGAGTGATAGTGAGAGTAAAGTTGTGGTAGCAGGAAGTAGTGCAGAAGATATCGTGTAAAGGAAGAAGATAAAGAGAAACTCCGTTTGGGAACATTTTCAAGAAAAAGATGATACAAAGGCGGAATGCATACATTGTTACCATGAATTTAAAACTAAGTATGCAAATACTACTGGTTTATCACGCCATTTGAAGCATATGCATCCAAACATAAGTACACGTACTAGAAAAGAAACTGAATCGATATAAAATTTGTCGCATGTACAAAATGATACGCGAAAAGATATAACAGAAGGAATTGCTCGATTGATGGTTCTATATCTGCGACCTTCGATATAGTTGAAGGCGTAGGCTTTAACGAATTATTTATTCATGTTACCAATCCTTTCCCGAATCCCGACTCTTTCGAGAATCCCGATAAATTCAAGAATCTCGAAATTTTCGGGTACCTGATCCAGAAGAAATTTCGTATTCCCGACCCGATATATCGCGTTCTTGCACACCTCTGTGTAATGTCTATATTTTTCACAAAATCAAACTACGTTTGCACGGTTAGTTTTTAACATAAAATTCTGTTGACACGTACTAAATTCTAATTTATAAGTCTATGACATATAATACTAATTTATGTAGAAAATAATTATATTACAAGATTAAGTTGGTCATCTCTTAAAAATAGTTATGCAAGTAAGAAATCGTTCACGTTTAATTCAATAAATAATTTTCGGTGAAGATGTAACTATCAGATACTGAACTATCTTATAATTAACTAAAATTAAACGCACGCAACTTAAAACTAAACGTACGCAACTTAAAACTAAACGCACGCAACTTAAAACTAAACGCATGCAACTTAAAGCTAAGATGCTCGCATCCCACGACGTCCCTCCGAGATCCCTCGTCGTCCATCGGTGGCCCACTGGGGGCTCAATAGTTTACTTATCAACTAATTGTACCTACAGTTCAGGTTAGATCGTAAAATATGGAATGAAATCAAATTTTCACGATTTAAACTGAACTGTAGGTTGCGTAGTTCTCAGCTTGATATCGTCTTACAAACATTAAAGTTTGTAAAACTCTAATGTTCGTAAAACTATATCAATTACCAGGTCTCACCACGAGGAGGTGACTACGCACGAGACCCGCCCGGGCCCTAATCCCAACCACCCTCCATTACATGCAAACACCTCGACATTCTTAAGGAATGCAGAGATTTTATTCTACTTGGCCCGGAGTTACGAACAATGGAGACAGACATTCAATAGTTCAATTTCAGAACTTAAGTCTAAATCTTAACTCTAAAGCGCATGCATGAGATTGAACTATGGAACTCTGTCTCCTGAACACCGATCGCGTTAACAATCATGCAATCTTTATACTCATACAATCATACATTACATACGATCATACGGTACATACATTTCATTCAATCACACATTACACACATTACATACATTACACACATTACATACGGTCATACATTACATACGTTACATACAATCATACATTACATACATTACGTACGTTACATACGAATGTAAGTCATACAATATGTCGCAATCACTCGCAGCCTTTCATACTAACCACACACTCGTCTAACATGAAAGTCACACAATAATTGTACAATAATTCGCAGCCCTAACAGCGCATTCTGTACCAAAGATATGTTTATCGAGCCTTGAACGAAATCAGGAGAATGAAACTATTAACACGCTTCAATATCACGTTTTTCAAGGGATATAACGCGAAATAAAACTGCGATTTGCCAGTGTGCCAAACCAGGGTTCGAGCATTTAGAGGCAAGTAGTTTTGCGCTACCCCCAACGACACAGTGGGGTTCCGAAGAACCACTGGAGCCGGTTTACAAAGGACGCTAGGCTACATAAACCTACCTTGTCCTTTCGGACGAGGCTGCAGTTCCCCGACTTGACACACTGACAACGAAAGGTGGAAAATCTATTCTAGTGCAATGACTGTAACAAAACTAACTCTACTATAGTGCAATGACAGTAACAAAAGTGACTCTACTCTAATGCAATGAACAGTAACAATAGTGATAATGAAAAAGATCGGTGAAAGGAGAAATCCCTAATTTCGTCCCAAGTTAAATAAAGGTGTCTTTGTACAGAATACGCTCACAGTGAATTTACATAAACTAAACACTCGCGACTTAAAACTAAACGCACGCAACTTAAAGCTAGGACGCACGCATCCCACGATGTCCCTCGTCGTCCATCGGTGGGGCCCAATAATTTACTTATCAACTAATTCTCCCTACAGTTCAGTTTAGATCGTGAAATAAAGAATGAACAAAAATGTTCACGATCTAAACTGAACTGTAGGTTGCGTAGTTCTTAGCTTGACATCGTTCTACAAACATTAAAATTTATCATTTTACAATTTAGCTTGATAACGTTTTACAAACTTTAATGTTTGTGAAACGATATCAATTACCAAGACCCACCACGTGGAGGTGACTACGCACGGATCTCATTATAATGTATTGTAAATCAGTACTGTTTTGTATATTTCTCACACAGGTCTCAAGTTGTATTGAATTTAAGTAATTTGTTAGAAAGAAGAATGACATTCGTAAAATAAGGCATAATTGTTTGATCGGTCTAATGACTAATTTAAGATACTGAATAAATAATTCTTGTTTGAATAATTAATGGTAAAGGACTAAATTATATTCCAAATTATAGATTCAAAGAGAAATTCGAAAAGTATCGAATAATATATAAATAGCAATAGTATTGTTAGAATAATATTATCTATGTATATGCAGAAATATAACGTATATCACAGTAATTGTTAATGAATGGTAACTAATAAAGTATATCTTGCACGACTACGATACAAGTTACAGAAATTGAACTCGTATTCAGGTTCAAATAACCACGGTCAAATATTAATCCATCACCAAAGAAGCCAAACCATGTAACTTACCAATTGATGTCAGAATTGTAGATTAAAGTTTAGTTGCAGACATATTATTTAAAACTCACTTCTAAATTTTACTCGATGTGCACACGACGAGAGTTTGATTGATAATGAACTTTATTACCACTCAATGTTACTTTTATGTTACTTTTCAGTCGTCAGTGATCAGGAACAATTGATAATTTTTTTTCAAACTTCTAAAAGTTTGTCGATGTGCACACAATGGAAGTTCAATTGGTAATGAGCCTCTGTACCGTTCGAGGTTAATGTATATTTCGGTCGTCTTTGATCCAGAACAGTTGATAACTTTTTCAAACTTCTAGATTTCGTCGG
The DNA here is from genome assembly GCA_036937485.2 of Tetragonisca angustula. Classification (NCBI taxonomy): domain Eukaryota; kingdom Metazoa; phylum Arthropoda; class Insecta; order Hymenoptera; family Apidae; genus Tetragonisca; species Tetragonisca angustula. The sequence goes on from JAWNGG020000013.1 coordinate 3,249,487, forward strand.
ATCTGTCCACAGGACAAAAAGTCAATTCGTAGTGAGCTCTTGTCTCCGTATCGATTGACATTAATCTGATCTTTCGGTCGTTAATGATGCGACACAGATAATGAACATTTCTTAGAAATCAGTGACTCAATTACTACAAATGATTAATTAAAAATTTTAAATAGAACTCAGAAATGTTATAGAAGAGAATTTTTTGTTTAATTGTTACAAATACATTATTAGAAATATTAGATAATATTTATACAGTTAGAATATTCAGAAATATTATTCAAAACTCACTTCTAGATTTTGGTTGATGTGCACACGACGAGAGTTTGATTGATAATGAGCCTTATTACCACTCAAGGTTACTGTATTTATGTTTCAGTCGTCAGTGATCAGGAACAATTGATAATTTTTTTCTAACTCCTAAAATTTGGTCGATGTGTGTACTTAACGGAAGTTTAATTGGTAACGAACCCCTGTACTCCGCTCAAGGGTAATCTATATTTCGGTCGTCAGTGATCTAGCACAGTTGATAATTTTCTTTAGTTAGTTTATTTCGAAAAACAATTTTTCTATTATACTAATCAATCCTTTACTAGTTTTTACATTTCTATCCCAAGGTTACAGTTTCCTGAATATGTTACAATATTAAACGTAATAATTTATCAATTTTTTATCGGCTGAAACTAAATTTACATTTTCATGGCATTAATTTTTAAGTTATAACTGCATTAATCTGTATTAAATAGAAATTTAATAGAAATTTGTGTAGAAGAAATGTTATGCAGTCAAAAATCGAATTAAGCAGTGATCGTCGCTTCAGAGTAACATATCGCGCAACATATAAAAATTTTCACTCGTTTATTGTTACAAATCGGAAGGAATGTATGTATTATGTAACTATCTTTTCCGTTATTGTAAATAATATAATTTAATTGTTATAAATGAATTGTTCAAACTATGAAATAATGCTTGGAAGTTCAATCACTGCTTGAATTGCTATAAATAAATAGTTAAATTTGTTAAATAATATACAAAAATATCATCGAAATGCATTTTTTCACAATTTGAATAATTCATTTGAAACAATTAAATCTTTAATGATTAAATTATTTTATTTCTACAATATTTCTAGACGCTATTTTATAATTTTCACAATTTTTATATTACGATTGAGCAATTAAATTAATTATTTCATTCAATAAATCGTCATTTTCTCTTAAGTACATTGTTCAAGATTCTTATAAGTTATTAGTTAAGTATTTTAAATAACACTTAGAAATATTACGGAAGACAATTTACTATTTAATTGTTGCAAATAAATTATTGAAAGTACTAGATAATATTTAAACAAGTAGAATATTAGAATCAGAAATATTATTTAAAAACTCACTCCTAAATTTCATCAATGTGCACACGACGGAAGTTCAATTGCTGAATTTTGGTACTGCTGAAGGTTAATCTAATGTTCCAATCATCAATGACCCGGAACTGTTGATAATTTTTTTTAGTATTTCGAAGCCATTTTTTTATTATACTAATTAATAGTTTTTAGATTTCTATCGCAAGGTTACACTTTCATAAATATGTTACTTATGATGTCAAATGTAATAATTTATTAATTCTTTGATCTATAACTGTTATTGTAAATAATATAATTTAATTATTATAAATGAATTGTTCAGATTATGAAATAATGCTTGGAAGTTCAATCATTGATTGAATTGCTATAAATAAACAGTTAAATTTGTTAAATAATATACAAAAATATCATCGGAATGTATTATTTTACAATTTGAATAATTCGTTTGTAACAATTAAATTTTTAATAACTAAATTATTTTATTTCTTTAATATTTCTAGACACTGTTTTTTAATTTTCACAATTTTTATATTACGATTAAACAATTAAATTAATTATTTCATTCAATAAATGTTATTTCTCTTAAGTACATTGCTCAAGATTCTTATAAATTATTAGTTAAACACTTTAAATAACACTTATAAATATTACAGAAGAGAATTTATTGTTTAATTGTTGCAAATAAATTATTGGAAATAGTAGATGATGTTTAAACAATTAGAATATTCAGAAATATTATTTAAAAGTTCACTTCGAATGTTTAATCGATGTAAACACGATGAAGGTTCAACTTATAATGACCTTTTTCGCTGCTCAACCATCAGATAAAGTCAGCGATACACAGCAGGTGGTAGTTTTTGTCAATACTTCCAGAAACACTATTACAGTAATCAATAGTTTTACAGTTTTTATGTTTTATTTAGTTAGAATTTTTCAATTTTACAGTTTTATTGTTTTGTAGCCCCCATTAATCTTAGGCAACAATAAATACTGTAATTTTAGGGGTGTGCCCGAAAATATCGGGAACTCGGCCACTGTTTCTCGAACTACTCTACAATGCTGTATAGCAGCCTACAAAATATGTAAATACACAGTTCAATTTCTTTTGCCAATGATGTTATTGGAAACACGGATTCTAAGAATCGTGTGACCCGATGTAAACGAACATGTGACTGCGTGCTTGGACATTATGTACGCTGTTGAGCAGTATCGCTGAGAAATTCGGGAAGCTCAGACGTATATTTCAAAATGTGTGTGAATTTAATGAAGATTAAAAATCTTTAAAGAAAATGTCGAGTGATGGTGAGAGTAAAGTTGTGGTAGCAGGAAATAGTGCAGAAGATATGGTGCGAAAGAGAAGCTCTGTTTGAGAACATTTTCAAGAAAAAGGTGATACAAAGGCGGAATGCACGTATTGTCACCATAAATTTAGAACTAGGTAACTGCAAATACTACTGGTTTATTACGCCATAAGTATATCTACTAAGAAAGTAATTGAATCGATGTATGACACGCGAAAGATTGTTAAATCAAAAGATGTAGCAGAAGAATTGCTCGAATGATGGTTCTAGATCCGCGATCTTTCGATATAGTTGAAGGCGTGGGCTTTAACGAATTATTTATTCTTGTTACCAATCCTTTCCCGAATCCCAACTCCTTCGGGAATCTCGACTCTTTCGAGACTCTCGAAATTTTCGGGTTCCCGATCCCGAAGAAATTTCGTGTTCCCGACCCGACTCGATATTTTAGCTTCTCGCACACTTCGAATATTCTCTTTGAAACCTCTAGTAAATAGATCCTCGCGTATCTACGAACCTCGCGTAAATCGGTCGTTTCATTATTGATCGCGAGATTTTCTGCATGTTGCGTCAGTACGTGCTGAACCTCTCAGAGGATCGATCCAAAGTGTCGATCCAGAATTTATCACCAGAGATTTATAATAGAAGAGAACCTCGCCCCTTCCGAACGTCTGCGTTCCCTGAGAAACTGCGTTCCCGTAACGAAACCAGCCGAGCAATCCGAAATCTCGTTCGCGCGTCGAAAATTATTCGATACGTCTCTCACTCGCATCGCTTGTCTGCCGGTTTCTCGCGTGTTGCCAGATGTCTCCGCTGCGAAGGAATCTCAGAGAGAGGGTAGATTTCTGCGAAGGATCGCATCTGTCGTGGAACGTTTGACGCCTATTCGTGTCCCGACGACGCGAGATGCGATGGCTCCTCTCGAACGAACGTCGGGGTTTGAGGCGACAAGGCCGTGCAGGTTGCGCCGGCATTATTGGTGGAAAATCACGGAGCGACGAGGCGGAGGAGGAGGAGGAGGAGGAGGACGTGATAGCTGGAAACGCTCGAAGAAAATCGTCTTAACTGCGAGAGCACGCGACGTCGTTCGACAGGGGCTTAGATAAATGGAAATCCGCGAGCTAAGCGTGACTTTTCCCCCTTTTCTACCAAGGACTAACGCACGGAGAGAGGGAGAAAGAGAGAACGAGGGAGTATAAATTGCTTGAGACTCGGCTCGAATCTTGAGGGTGAAAGAATTATTAGCGGTGTGTCGATCGGTCGCATCAGGATTACGTCGATTTATGTCAGAGAAATTAATGGAGTTGCCGTCGTACTCGTAGACGTTGGTACTTTTATCTTCTGAAAAATACAACGTTCAGTGACAAATTTTCACGCGTGTACAAACGTTCCACGTTCTCTTTATCTCACTTTTATCTTCCAAGCAATTAGCCATCTGTCGCATCGGATATTTTAACGATAGATCGTTCGTGTTTGTTCCACATTTTTACAAAACAGTAGTATTCTTGTACACACATTTGTTGGAAGAGCAATTCATCCTCGACAGTTTCTTCGTTATTCCTAGTACACGCATATAGTTTTTCATCGGCATGATAGAAGCTGGTCCTCAGATAACTAGGTTCAGTTCAAGATCATTTAATCAAGCGTCGACTGAAATTCTAAATAAACCAAGTTCCACCACGGAGAGTGTGAAAACAAATTTCGCGGCGAGATTATTTTCCATGAAACCGAGAACCATCGAGAAACGCCGATGGTTAATTTTGCTCGAAAAACCATTTTCCAAATATTTCTTCGTTCCTCGCAAACGCAAACAGTGGAAGAATCAATTTCTCGAACGTTTCTCAACGAATCCCACCTTTGGATCATCGCCGTTTCTATCGGCCAAATTAATCAACGAAACTTTTCGCCGTGGCCGGACGGTCGACTCTCTCAGTGTCATCTGTCTCTCTCAATTTGCCTCCCCCCCTCCCCCTCCCTCATCCCCAAAATTCGGTGCCATTAACCGGCTGGAATTATCTGGACGAATTAATTACCAACGAGACCTTTCTGAAATTCATCAAGGGGCCAAGGAAACCGCGACTGGCTAAGGCCAGCCAGCCGGGACTTGAAATTTATGGAAATGCAATGGAGCATCGGGAACCGCTTTGCCGTGGAGTTTCAAGACTCGTCCGAAGGTCGTCGCCGGCGCCATAGTATTCACCGGCAGCGTTGAATTGAACGTGTATTATTACCATTGTATAATAGCACGATGCTATTATTTATTCCCTGGCTGCAGCGCCAGAAGAAGAAATATTACATTTTCAAACCACTCCTCTCCTGCTGCGGTGGTGGCCCGGCCCCCTTGTCCCTTGTCTTCTTTTCCCATCGGCCTGTTTCTCATCCCCCGCGCCGCGATCGTTTCCTCGTCTACTTTGCTTCCGCGCCTTTTGTCCCGGCTACGGGGTTGAACACCGCTCTCCATTACCATTTATAGTGATTCTCGAAGCACCTTCGCCACCATCCGTACCTAACCTGGTCGAAGGTGGGGAGCGATGCACGCTCAAAAACGCATATTTGCGCGCCACCGTGTCCGGGCCACGTTGAATTGCAAAGCGACACGTGGTGTGGCAAGCTTCGAACACCGGCAGACCCACTGTCGAATCACTGTTCTTTAGTATTTGCTGAAAGAAGTAGGCGCGAGTTTCCACCAGCTTTGCATCCTGATCCTCGCGATCCTTTCTTTCCTCTTCGCGTCTTAGGGCACGTTGCACTTTTTTTATGAAGCTTCGGTGTTTGATGCACGTTTGATCACGTGACCTTGAATTGATTAGATTCGGCGCTGTTCCTACGATTATTCGAATTTTTGAAAATTTCGAGGTGCACGTGATGTTTTCTGACAAATGTTGGAACAGTCTTTCAATTTTTTTTCTTTCGCGAGTGAAATTTCCTGTGAATTGAATCGATGTTTCAACGATACTGAGATGTTGCTGTTCGACGAAGATCCTACTATTCTTTTACTAGAGAAAAAGGAGGGAGAGAAAAAAATAACGCCGGAGTGGGACGAAGGCTAAAAGCTTTCGCTTGTTGATATTAATCAACAATTTTTTGAAGATTGTATTATTTTGTTACACTGCGGTGCCGGGGCTTCTTTTTTTTTTTTCATCCGCGGAGAATAGCAGCAGAATGGAACAAACAAGGGGCTGAAAGCATTCGCTTGTTGATATTAACTTTTTTAAGATAGTATTATTTTTATTATATCGTGACACCGTTGTTTTATTGAAAAAGATGGCAACAGAATGGAATAAACGAAGACTAAAAGCATTTGCCTGTTGATGTTAATCCATTAAGTGGCCGAACAGTGATTTATTACGGTGTTATAAATACTTGAATTTCTTTGTATTTGATAAAACTGCAGTGTCTGTATTAAATTTATAGTGTGCCTGGAACGTCCGCTCGTAGTCTCAATATTCGTTGGTACGAATTGATCGAAAAAATCACGAATAACGAAACATTCGGTCGGTGTTCTTTAAATCGTCTTATTTTGTTTCTATCGTGCTACCGAGATTTTTGTTAAAAAAAAAAAAAAAGGAAATAGTATAAATAGAAGAATAGTGTAAACGTGATTCTTATTTGAATCGTCCTAGTCCTGGAACGGATCACCTGCGTAATGCACGCGACGAAACGTGTCCCGCCGCGGAGAGATTAAATTTAACCCGCCGTTACGCGTCGACAATTCCGTAACGTCATCAATGATCCTACATAATCGAAGTGTGCCTGTGTGTATCAGCCGGTAAATATATTACACTGTTGCGCATTACACGAAAATTGTTGCCTCGCCGCGTTTTAACACTGTATTATTCGTCCATCGGAATAACTCTCGGTACATCTCTCGCGCGCCGTTGCTTGTTTGCCGTATATTACTAGTGAATTACAAAGATTGCATCTTCACCGAAATAATCAGATGCATTACGCGTTATCCAATTTCATTTGTAATAATTAAATGATTTGTTGGTCATCATTGAAATCGCGCATTATCCGTATTTTCCATAAATTTCAATTATACCCGGTGTGACGGGCATTAGCCGCGGAAATAACGTGAAATAACGTGAAATAACGTGTTCTAATTACGACGAACGTTTTCGTACAGATTTTATTTCGAACGAACTGCCAGTTTATTGGTTCTTGCTATTTTTTTTCTAGTCGCACGTGAGTGATAGTCAGTGTTAGATATTCTTTCCATCCATTTTCGTGACGAGAAAGTATCGAACTTTTTATTAATTTTATTAATATTATAATATATAAATATAGTATTGTATTATATATATTTTAGATAAAATATCAGATTACTGGTATATACAAATTTCAACTTATACCAATTTAATGCATTCTATTATCTGAATCCAATACCCGCCAATATTTATATAATATTAATTGTAAATAAAATAAGTACAGTATACGTAAAAAGTTAAAATGCGCAATATAACTATATATTTAATAAAAATTATATGTGATTGATTGATGAGTTTGCAACGCTGTCAGAGGGAAGTTTGAAAGGTACGAAGGGAACAATCATTCGGTAAAGAACGTTTAATGGAAAGATACGTGCACGGATTTTGTGAATTTTAAATCTACTTTCGTTTTACTATCGTAACCATCGTAGAGTTTCACTGTGACTCGATGCTATATACTACAGATTGAATCGTTGTATCGCGAAAAAAAAGAAAAAAAGAGAGAAACGAAAAATCGATACCTGTTTCTTCTTCGGCGCGAGGTCTATTACGAAATGAAAACAGTCCTCGATGAAGCGAGCCAAGAGAATTACGAAGGCTCTTCCTCCTTGCTCGTCGGTCGAGGGAAGCGCGCGCTCGTTCGGAGAAGCAAAATCCATTTCGTTGGCTGTTTCTGGACAGAGACGAATGCAACGTAGTACGTATCACAAAAGGAAAGATCAATCAACTTTTTTCGGAAGCCAACAGGCTGCTGCGCCTCTTTCACGCTATCTGGGTCGAATCTTTCCTTTGAGAGGAGAGACGAGACGCTGCCGTGAAAGAGGAAGTCCTCGGTCGCGCTTTTCGACTTGGTTCAAAGCCTCCTCACCTTCGAACGTGCTTTCCCGATCTATCTTCAACGCTCCAAGGCTATGCATATTATTCTCGTTTGCTCCGTTGCGAAACGCATCGTGCCGTCCGTATGGGCTCTGTTACGGTAATAGTGTTTGTACTTCGCGAAATGGGGTGCCGCCGAACTGCGAGTGAATTATTTATTCGACGTCCTCTCGGTATTGATCTTGGACATTCGGTTGTTAACGGATGTCCTTTTGTAAATACAAATTGCGCTGTACGTGTCAGTTTTAATGGCACGGATTCGCACGTCTGCTGGGATACACGAGTATTAAGAATACTCGCGCGTAATATAACACAGGAAGGCAGTGAGTTCAAGAATTTGTCGTTAGATGCACGTGGTCCAATTCAACTGCGGAGATTTAACAAATTAAGACAAAAAGATATCTACAATTGAAAGTGCGTCTCGTTTTCCTTTCTTTTTAATTTCTTAATATTCGTTTTTCATGTTAGTCTTTAATATTTAATAATAGTTTAACATCGTTTCTTTCCACTTCTTCATCAATTTGTGCAGATTCTTTCAGTAACGTGCAACTCTGCAAGGAGAAACCATTGTACGCTAAATAATAATAATTCGTCTTGCTTCGTCTTTCATTTTTACAATGGATATAAATTATATATATAAATAAAAAAATATAGTAGATGTGAAAATTGCTTTGTACAAAGTACACATTACAAGTCGGATGTACAAGAATGCAATTTGAAAAAATGAAACGTGGGTGTAAAAGTTGCTTTGTACACAACAGTATACAACCGTATACAACAAACATGATGTACCAGAATATAATTTAAAATGTGAAACGTCAACATTAAAATTCCTTTCTATAAAGTATCACAACAAATCGTAGGTACAAGAATATAACATTTTTATTCGATATATTTATATATTTATATATAGAATGTAATGTATATTTAAAAACAATGAAACGTGGATATAAAAATTTCACCTCCCTGCACTCCCCTTGAAACGGCAATAAATATATTGTCGCGATTGCTATCCATCGATTCTGCTCGCCTGTTTCCCCCTGTGGTCTATCGCTACAACTCTTTCGAGACGGTTCGTCTGTCTTTCTGGCGACGATGGAACGCCTTGGGTGCCAGCAGCCCGGCCGCGAAACGCGATTTCGATGTTTTCGATGCGCGGCGCGCGTGCAGCCCGATGGAAAACACACGCGGCGAATTTCTTCGCGACAAAACATCTCGAACGGACCGGTCTGGCCCGGGGCCAAATGGGATGTCCCACTTTGTCGGGCGGGTCGCACGCGAACGCCGCCGGCGCTACAAAAGTTAATTTGCGTAATGGCGTGTTTAAAAGCCGCGGTTCGCTGATGCCTCTCTCTCTCTCTCTCTCTCTCTCTCTCTCTCTTTCTCTCGTCTCGACCCAAACGAATTTTCGCGCGACTCGCCAGTCGCCGGAGGTTGACGACCTTCGCCGCGTTTCGCCGTTCCAAACACGACTTTCCATTCTCGAAACTCGCTCGTGCTCAACCACGAAGGTTGAGCCAGTTCCAATCGCGCGAGAAACGCCCATAGCATTTGCTTGGAGGTTTCGAAAACGAAACGAAAATGTTCGTGTGGTTTGTCATTTGTTGCTCTAATCTACGATGGATAAACGAGATACGGGCGGTTGAAAGGTTTCGCTTCTGTGCACGATCTACTCGAAATAGTTAAAGTCCCGAAGCTAGGTAAACGAAGAACTCGCACTGGATAGTCAGAAGCGTTAACCACGTTGCGCTGGCAACTGATTGCGGACCATAACGAGTGACCGAACCTTATAAAATAATTCGTCGCTTTCTTTTTGAACTCGTCGGTATGACATCACTGGATAGAAATGTTCGAGAAGTAATAAACTTACTGTTTGTTCTGCCCATTTTGTTTCACTTAATAATGTACCTAGGACTGAGAAAATATTACAATTTTGGAACAAAAAATTCTCGACGTGCGTGGCAAGAGGTTAAGGTGACGAGACGATGTTGAGAATAGGACGACGGTCAGAGTTGTTTCTTTCTTTTTCAAAATACATCCGCTCGTATCGAGTCAGAATGATCTTGTTACGCTGCTAACCGCCGTGGAACGAAGAAAACAAAAATGACGAAACCGTGCTCGGTCAGTTAACAGCACGGACACACTTCGAACGCACGTAACCCATCAGCAGACCCGGGGTTCGGCCCAGAGTTTCCAAAAGAAACGAAGCACGAGTCGGCGGTGGAAACGTGGAAACAAAAAAGGAATGAAAATGGGGAGGAAGAAGCTGCGCTTACGAGAGAGAGCCGCATAAACACACAGCGTGAGCGTGTTCGCGCGCACTTACATCAAGTTGTCGAGAAGACGGGCGAGGTGGGGCACGTCAGCCGAGCGCGACGTTGCCTTATCTGTTCCCGTGGGAGGCGTAGCTCGTAAAGTCCCGTCTCGGTCGTAGGACGGTTACCGATGTGCATGTGTGGCGCACAACCTTCCGTTCGTTCGCGACTGGTGACCGAACAGCCGCAGAGTAATTTGCCACCGCGCGGAGTTAAATATTCCCACGTGAAAATGGTCCCGTCCTGTGCAAAGAGGACGGCCGGTTGCCAAGGTTGGGTTTCCAAGGTTGCGGCCTAGAGGGACGAGGGAAGGAAGGAAGGGAGGGAGGAAAGAAAACGTGAGAGGTGAGAGCGATGCGAGAGTGTGACTAATGCAACGTCCCCTGGGAATACCACCTAACCCACCTACGAGACCTGGTCCTGCTGCTTCGAGGCTACGGTTTAAACCTCCGTTTACGGTTTCCCTATAACCTAACCCCTTGCTTGCCCGTTCCTCTTTGCTCTGTGTTCCACCGGTCTCTCTCTCCCACCCCACCCCCACCCCCTTTCTCGTAGCTCGGTACAATCTATCAAATGGCCCGTTAAATATGAATGATCGCGCGGCAACCGGTGAAGCGACCAGCTTTGCATCGACCGCGTCTTCGCGCCTCCGACGCGATGAATTAACGAAATCTCGGGCAAAGGGAGCTGTAATTCACCGGGACCGAATCGGTGGATTCTCGTCGCGTCCGGGGCATCTGCTTCTGCCGGTGTTTCTGACCTTGCCGCGGCTCGGGAAGATGGAGGATGCGTGTAACGACGGCCACGTGTCTCTGAGTTGTGGTCGTTCTGTGAGTGAATGTTTAACTTGGGCTCGCGGGGAGGATCGGATTTTGGCACCAGAGGCAGCAGAGCGGTCCAGTTTTCGGATTCTGAACTTAAACGACAATGATCTCTGAGTTTTGTCTTGGACGCAAATTTCTTCTATCATGGCACTACTATCAGCTAAATGATTGCACAGATGTATGTATACACGCTCCGCGTGTAAAATACAGAAAACGGCTTGTACTTCTGATATCAATAGTGATTTCTTGTCTGGAATATTTTGTTATAATGTATATAGGAAATGAAGATGACTGGAAAATATCAAATTAACGCAAACATAAAATACAAACGCAATCAAAGTGTAGCAAAACTTTTGGCCAATGTATACAGGGTATCTCGAACTTAGATGGCCACACTGAACGACCGCGAAAGAAGAAAAAGATGTATAAAATTTGACGCTAGATAGTTTTGTTACAGAATTATGTACAAATTGTATACATGAAGTATATAAGCAACGACGCGTTTTCCATTGCGGTACACAGACGACGTCGTTCAACTTTTACCTTTCTCATGTTCGAACAATTTTGTGTGATTAATCACTATGATACAATAAAAAATAATTGTTAATTCCATTAAAAGGTCTTGATATCGTTAATAATGGAATTATTAACGCTGTGACGCTTTCGAGAATTTTTCTGTGTTTCGGTGAAATTACGTTTTTTTATTATTATTACGTTTTGCACTAGTTCTCCACCGTGAATAAATCTTTCGTTTGAAAGTAATCCGTAAGTGAAAGGCAGAGAAAACAATATGTAGCTACCATTTTCATACATACGATATTTTTTGTAACCCTGACAAATTCTGCAGGTCAAGCTGTCGCAGTTTGGCCGCTCATCTTCGAAAACAGTCTCCATATTCACTGGATAGCACTGTCCAGAAATATTTTACCAATATTCCAATTCATTGTCGAAATAGATCCGCATATCTTGCATCTTTTGTCAGTCACGAAGCAATACGTCGAACGACGCATTGTCACACATTCGCCAAAAGATCTCCAACAACACACCCCTTAGGCTGTCTCGCGACAAAAAATCATGTCGCACACACACACACACACACGCACATCAGGCAAGTCGAGCAGAAAATTTCGCCCTTTTCCATTCAGAGTCGCGTCACCCTCGCCTTTGGCAGAATCTCGTTTTCCACGGCGTGGCAAAACTAAGATCCCTTTGTCGCCAAAGGGAACGACTCGGTCCCTTTAGTTAGCGTTCTCGCGCTCTCGCTTTCGCGTGTCCTCTCGCGCGGTGCGTGCTCTCAAAGTGGAATGGCCCGTGAAGAAGCGGCCTCGGGTAATTAAGTTGAAAATATTTGCGCGGCCTCCTTATCGCGGCTGCGTCCTTTTGTTCCTCGCATTTTTCATCGTTTGCCCGTAACAGGCGAACCTTCGTCTGTCGCTCCAACTCTCTCGTTCTCTCTCTCTCTCTCTCTCTCTCTCTCTCTCTGTCCGCCCCCCCGGCATGTTTATTCAAGAGGCTCACGTACAAAAGATATTCCGCGCGAGGAAGACGTGACACGGCCGCCAACCCCTCTCAACCCGCCCCACCTCGACGAAGGTTCTCCGACCAAGCCACCTTCCTCTGGGAGGAAGCTCGCCGCGCAACCGGAAGACTTTAGGAAATGAAAAAGTTATGCTTCGACCTGCAACTTCGCCGCGTGCTTCCGCCGCTTCTTCTCCTTTCTTTTCATGCCGCCGCCGCCGCCGCGAAACTTGCGGATCCTCGCGGATGGGGGAGAGTAATGAGCCTTCGTGCGCTTCGGGATTCTTAGGAAGAGGGAAGCTTCTTGCAGGAATTTTCGTGGCAAAAGCGCGTGAAACTTGAGTATCGATGGAATGCGTGTTGGTGGTGATAAGGGAGCGTGGATGGGGGATGCTTCTTTGATATTCTCCCCCTCCCAGGGGCGATGCTTCGAGTGACGTTCGCAATGACTGAAAATGAAACGTTGCTCTCTGTTTCGAAGAGATTGATTCACCTTGCCTGCTTGTGAAATTTGATGAAATTTTATGTTTCAGTTTTGTCGTTGTCACATTGCGCGAACATTGGCTTGTATTAAAATGAAATCTCTCCGGCATTTGCATTATGTCAGTAACATGAATATTAATAAACTCAACGGTGTCAATATGCAAACGACGATGACTTAAATATCGACAAACTTGATGATACCATGTGCTTTTTCACAATGTTGTGACGTGTGTGTCTCTTCATCAAAATTTCATTTTCATGTTAATCACGAACGTTGTCAATTATTAGGAAAGAATTGAGCGTTCAAGATTTTCCTGAAAATTAATATTAATTTCTTTGTTGGTTATCGTACTTTGAACGACTTCCACGTTCATTTCATGCTCGTATTAATTATGAATGTTGTTAATTATTAGAAAAGAATTGAGCATTCTCGTTTCTGAAAATTATTAACTTCTTTGTTGGTACGATTCAATGGGAAACACTCTGTATTTTCTGCGACAATCTCAAGGTGTTTAATGTCGAAGGGAAGGTGGAGGCTTTTAAGAATTTATCCGCGATCGCCGCGATACAGAAGCTTCCTTCGGCTATTATGTGTCTTCCGGAGTTGGTTTCTCAGGCTCTGGAAATCTTCGCGGTGCTCGTGCGATATTTAAGAGTGGCCAGCTCGATAATCCTTCCCCCGCGTGCAATTCCAACGTCCGACGAGCCAAAGTATCGCGTTAAAGTCCGTAACGACGCTCGTTAATTCGGTATCGGTTCGCATTAACGGAACACGAAAGTGCAAACGGCTCTCTCCGAGACGCCGGATAATCAAGCTGCATTTTTAACGCTGTCCTCTGGCGTTACCGGAAGCGGCGCGCCGAAAAAGAAGCGAGGATGGCTCAAACTCTGTCTAACGACTCCCGCTTTCCGAGTGTTTCTCGCAAAGCTCGGGCCAGTGTGTTCCGTCTCACGCGCTATGACACACCATCGTTACTACACTTACACACACGTACGCACACTAGCATACACTCCAAGAAAAAAGACAGTCGACAGCGTTTGGAAGATTGGAGACAGTCAGTCGAAAAGGGGAATCAATCGAGACAACAACGTCACACAATTAATGTACAAATATAACACAAAATAAAGGAAATATAATAATAGAGCAATCCTTCTAAGACAAGGTGGTTAACATTGAACTAGTTAGTATTCGTAAAGGGATACTAACACAGTGGTCGGAAAATTCCGTTTTTGGAATTCTGGTACGGAACAGAGTGACAAGTTTTCTTTTTTAAGATCGAAGACAAATGAAAGAAATGTATATTCGACAGGAATGTTGGAGAGATCTTCGAAAATATCGAGAAAATTGTTGATTTTCATTGCCCGAGACTTCTCCGTAAAAATACACAAATTTATAAAATTTATGAAATTCTTACGAAGTATGTTGGCTATACGTATTGAATTCGTGGTGCGGAATGGAATGCAGGATAACTATTAATAATAATTACGTCTCGATAATAATTTTATTATCTGTCCTACTCCGTGAGAGAAGACTCTATTCATTGACTTTTGTTTTATGCTTCGTCAATCTGTAACCGGCTCGATGATTTCGAGTTTGCAATTATTTTCTTCCTAGTGAAGCGGGGTAAATTTTTGCACCAACTTGTAGCTCGAGGACAGTCGATTGTACGTTGATCGCGAGATCCACGGAGAACGGCCCGAAATATTTCAAAACTTCGTCAACCTCGCGACACGCCGTTCTTGCTAAACTAAACTAGCGCGCGATAGCTCCGGCGAACATTCCAACAGGAGAGCGCGGCGTTGGATCAGCGGATCGTGTACCTAGTCGCGTGCTTTGTAAATATTATACGGGGGGCGAAGGGAGAGGATTAAAAACGCGCAGGTATACAAGAGAAGATGGTATTAAAATAGCGATGGAAGCGGAGAAATCCGGTGCACGAGCGACGGAGGGGAGAAACTTTTATTCCACGGGATTTGTACGGTGCGAAGCGGAGCGGAGCCAACCCGGCAAAGCTAGATGGAAGCGAAATAAGCGGATCCCGCAGGAGGCTTGTTCGTGTTTCGCCTGTCTCGCTGGTGGCCGGTAATTATTTCATATTAGCTGTAAAAGTTCGGAGAGCCGTGCGCTTTTCCGCGTGACGCTGATGTTGGCCGAATCGATCGCGTGCGTACGCGAGGATAATTTCGAATGCACTTTAAAGCTCGAATCGTAACGTGATGGGGATCTTTTCCTTTTTTCTTTTTTTTTTTTTTTTCTCTTCATTGCTCGCTGCTTGTTACATTCTTTTTAGTACATTGATTTTATTGGTTAGCAGTATTTATTTGTTCGTTACGTTTGGTTACTAAGGATCAGGCGAATCAGACGAGCAGCTTTCTGCCCGAGAGTCGTAAATCGTTTAAATCGAAAGTTAGCCCAACTCTTAATCGCTGCCATTGGCAGTCACCAGAATTTCGGTCACGCTCAAACTTTGAGACTCTCCGGAACTGACAGAGTGACTACGATTAGATGAGAAGCGTACGAAACATTATTTCCACGATGTATCGACTCTGAAGTTGCAACGCGAACGATCCACTGCATTGAAATGCGTCGCTTGACGAAAGAACGTTCTCGTTAAAAATTCTGAGCGTGGATTACCCGACCGTTCGATTCCACGGAATTGCCGCGAACAACGGTGCAACGGATGTTTCTGCGATCGTAACTCATCGCAATAAGCGTAGGGGGAGGATAACGCGCACGTTACACGGGTATAAAGCGGTTAATAGCGGATGGAAAATGGAGGAACCGTCGGAACCGCGGCCAGGAAACTTTTCGTTCCCTGGGAATTGTCCGGTCGGCGTGAGTTAGGGCATGTGGGGGCGGGCGGCGTAAGCGGATGCCGGCGGTGGCTTGTCCACACTTTTTAACTTCCGCTCGACCGGTAATTAGTTCGCATTAACCGTTGAATCGCCGGTGGCCGAGTGTACGGTGTGGCGCGCGGACCTCCACGTAATCGGGTGTAATGAGAACGCCTGGCGCGCTCCTCTCCGTATCCGTGGAAAAGGGCTTCGTCGTGGTCTGTTTAATGAATTCAAACGCGCCCGCGCAAACACGACGGCCGAATAAGGGCAGCTCGCAGAGCCAGTTTTCTTTGATAATTCACGTTGCGTTCGCCGTCGTGCAAACTGAATCAGAGAGTGGGCATCCAGCTTTCTCTAAGAGAGCTCGATATGATAGTTTCGGATAGTTCCAGTGCACGTTGAACATTGGATGGTACATGCGCCTTATCGTTAGTATCGTACAGTTTTCTTTCGATGGAAGCACAAGTTTCTTGCAGGAGCGCGCGAAATTCTGGCGTACACTGGAACACCGATGGTGTTCTTATACTTTGACAATGGTTCTTGTCGATGTCGATCGATATCGAGTTTCATTAATACAAATGAACTATTCGAAATTCAACAATCGATTTTCACGAAAAATCGAACCTGTCGTAATCGTGTCTCGAATACTGTTATCGAAGCCAATGGTAAAAAACCCAAGATCCAACGCACGCCGTGAGCCTTCAGAACACGATGCAAACTGCACCGGTAAATAGACGAACATAAACGGCGAACGCAGGCGAACATGAACGTACATGATTCGCGGAAAGTCTTCCCTGTACGATCTCACTTCTCGAAGGAATATACCGGCGCTATTATTATCGCTAGCCTAGTAGTGCATCCTACCTACGGTTGGAAGGTATAGTATTCCCAGCGTCGCTACTACAATTCTCTCTCCTCTCTCTCTCTCTCTCTCTCTTCGTCTCATTCATCTTGCCTTGCTCGCTCACGCACACACAACAGATCCGTTTGGAGGTTTAACCACCGAGTGGAAGGTACAGGGACTTGGCCGAGGTGGAATTGTATGTCGGAGAGAAAGAGAGAGAGAGAGAGGGTTGGAGGGTTGGCTTGGCTGGCTGGTTCCCTCGACGTGGGTAGCGGAGAGAAACGAGAGGGTTTTTGGGGGAATGGGTTGGAGTCGGTTGAACGGAGACGAAGGAAGGGAACGTTTAAGCAGCTTTCGTCGCGAAGCTCTCGCAAGCTCGGCAACGCCAGTTTTCGTACTAATATTTGCCACTTGACCCCCACCCACCGAGTGGCTTCCAGGTTTCAGGCTACACGTAGCCCCATCCTCCCGTAGCGACGTCCGTTCGTTTCAAACCCCCATCCCCCTGTTTTTCTCCTTCCATGGTTCGAGCTTGCTGGCCCCCTTCCACTCACAAACACACAGCTTGCTAATACACCTCGGTACACGGATGAAATTTTGAGGCTACGACGACCACGGTAACGCGCGATATTTCGAGTGTTCTTTTTAGACTACTCCGGCCCCGGCAGCCGGATGAACGCGTTCGAGGGACACGGGGGCTCGCGCTGGCCTCGTCGCTGGTGATTAGGCCGGAGAAGATTGACGTTTAAAGTCGAATCAACGTTTCGACGTTTCCCCATTTTCTTTCTTTTCTTTTCTCTTTTCTCCCTTTCTTTCTCTTCGTTAGCTCTTCTCCCGGTCTTTCTCTGTTTTACTCTCTTTCGGTTTCGCTACGCACAGACATCCGAGGGGAGGGGATCTTAATCTCTTCGGTCTATGGGGGATCGTCAGTCGGCGCAGCGTGCAGCCTCAGATATAGAGTGCATAATTATGAATTACAGTTAATAATATTGTATATAACTATGCAGGTATATTCTCCGATACGCAGAAGAAGCAATTTGTATTTTTGACACGTTCGATGGCTGTCGACTTTAATCGACGTGGCAGAGACACGTGTTTATTAACGCATTGAGGACGGGTATGCTCTGACAAACATATAGCATGTATTTTCTCGTATATTTTTTGAATTGTTTAATATACGATTGACACTGTTCAAGAGAATGTACGGCATTTACCGAGCGTATTATTTTATTAATAATTAAAGTGAAAATACCTCTAGTAACGTTTCCTGGTGTGGTATGTTAGGAAACAATTTCCCTGATGGAGATTTAACTAAGCAAGATTTGCAAAATGTATCGTGAATTATTATAATTATTCCCATCCCACACTTACTTCTTGAAAAATTAATAACGTTGTCTGGGTCGTGTCCTCTGTAACAAAATAGAGTAACGTTGAAAAACGAAAGACGCGAATTCGCGTCTCCCGTCGATTAAGAAAAGTGTAGTTCAGCGGACAGACTCGCGAGCTGGCGAACGATCGTCGCGCGGTGATTTACACCGCGACGTTACAATTAACCCGGAATTAATTAACCCTCGTGGCAAGATGCTATTCGTTGTCTCGCCAGCACCGCGAGGTCCGTAAATTTCACTTATACACCGTCCATACATTATTCATACGTCTCGAAGCGGATGCCATCTATTTTCAATTATTTCGACCCGCGCTGCACGCGGATACGTATAAAAGCTTTCTATGATAAGCGTTTGAACAAATACTCTCGGGCGAGCCGGTGTGTTCCACGACTCGCGGGGGATGAGCAAACAACGTGGAAGATGGCGAGAGAGGGGCGGCGGGGAGGGAGGGGGTGGTAGGCGGCCGCGTTTTCGAACCAGTCGACGTCATATTTACCACCGTTGCACGATCGATAAATTCCACGGGAGCACGCAGATAAACAAGCCCGGTATACGAGAGCGAAACAGAGAGAGAGAGAGAGAGAGAGAAGGAGAGCAGTAAGGAAGACGGTCGGAACGAATGTAAATTGCAGAACGCCGGCGTTCCTTCGGCGGGAGAAATTGCAAAACTAAATTAATTACCTGAGAAGTCGCGCGGGGTGAAAACGGGGCTAATAGAAGCGGAGCGGACGAAAAAGACGAAGGAGGGAGGAAGCGGAGAGGGAAGAAGGTAGAAGGCGCTCGTACAATACACCCCGCGGCGGCGGGGGAGTGGAAGAAAGAGTGTAGCTCAGCTAGGCGGCTGAGTGACCCTATTTACCCGTCCGGCTCATTAAATGTACAACAATTATTTTCAGAATTAAGTTTGCGACGACCGCGTCCCGCGCCGATCGTTTCACCATTATCTCGCGATTGGCGAGCGTCTAACGCAATTGTTGTTGCTCTTAATTCAACGGGCGAGCCGTTGTTCCCTAGCGTCGGCCATTTCGAAACTGTTGGCCGCGTTTCGTTTCTTCTTTTTCTTTCTTTCTCTTTTTTTTTTTCATTGTTTTACTCCGACGACCGTCGTGGTATTACGGTCTAGTCGAGCTAAGGAGAAAGAATCGCAGAAAGTGTATTGTGCGAAGGAGAAAGAGAGAAATGGGGCTTGACTCTGTTACTTGGAAAAATGTAATACGCTGTTTCTATTGGGCGAATACCATTTAGGATCATTGTGAACGCGTTCGCGAGAAGCTTGAGATCCGGGCAACAATGAGCAAAGAATCGTACATTACCGATTGCAACGCGAGCTTTTCAGAAACTGTTGTTCGGCTTCATTGTTACTCAAATTCGTCGGGTTAATTTCGAACGAGCGTTCTGGCTGTCTACGTCCGCACTAAACAAGCGAAGACTGTCAATTTCAAGACGCTCGTGGAAATTACTTTTTACAATGAAAATACTGTTCCATTTACTTTCCGCAACAGTGAACAGTGAACGACATTCCCTCGTCAGAGAGATATGAAAAGACTGTTGCCTGAATTGTGAAATTACAAGCGATCTTCTGTTTTAAACTTTGATCGAATTCGAAGTTGAATCGCGATCGATATTCCCCGACGTTTCGCTGTTCTCACACTGTCTTCCCCTTTAAATCATTCGAAACGTTGCATGATTTCCGTCCGCCATCTTTCCTTTCTGTCGCACGATCCCCGAAATTGATCCATTTCCCGGTGAAGATCGGGCTCGGCCCGAGAGCGAAGGCAAAGGCTCGGATCCTGCAACCTCGTCTCATTAAATATGCAACAATTATTTCCCGTGCGTAGCCCAGGCACGTTTCACGATCGTTCCGCGGGTCGGTTCGAGTCTTATTTAGAGACGGGACCCTGGGTGGTAAAACCCCCGTCGGTGAATTTTCCGCGAGGAAATTGACGCTCTGGCCTAAACGTGACCCTGTCACCTCGCGTCTTATTAAACATGCAATGTACAACTATTTCCGTACGTCTGGACGCGTGGACGCGAGGGGGGAGAACGCGATCGTTCGTCCTCGGCGTGTCACGAACACGAGGCATCTCCTATCTTGAGATATTTCGCCGCGAACACGATCAACTTGCTGGCACCGGTTCACGACACGTGGACTGATGCGAGTTCGTAACTGGTTCTTGCTCCACTTGCAGTTTCTTGGATCTATCCCTGGTATCTGAGATTCCCTTGGATTCGTGTTCCCGCGAACGGCGATTTATCGCGCGGCCCGTTCTCTACGCGAGAATTTGGAATCTCTGGATCTTTGGGATAATGGGTAGAGTGGATACGGTCGCATCTGTCGATGCGATAGGACTTTGTTGTGTGTGTGTAAAGTTAATTGCCAGGTGGAGATTGAGTCACTGGTGGTTTTTTAATTGATTGCGAATTATTACTTATGAAACAGTTTGCGAAAGTTTTCTGCTTCGTAAAAGCAGTGTTTCATCAATCACTGACTGACTTGTCGACAACTGTCGATTTTTTGTACTAACAGTAGAGTCAAACGTGTGAGAGGGTTTTTTTCTTTTACCCCTGTGTGATAAAAATCGCTTCAAAAGCAGAATAGTCCTATAGTGAAAAAATCCAAATTGTGTTATCCGCAAAAGTCCAAATTGTTATCCGCAAAACTACGAATTGTGTTATCCGCAAAAGTACAAATTGTGTTATTATTAGTTTTAATGTTTGATAGAGTTGAAGATATAAATAATTGGTCTCATATCTAGAAGAATAAAAAAATATAATATATATAATTAATATAATATTAAAAAAATATAATATAAATACCTGTAGAATAATTAATAACAACGAATGCACTAGTAAAATATGGAAGAAGGGTGAATTAGGAATCGAAAGTAAACATTTTTGTTGCATTTCTATTATTAAATATCTGTCAAACGTATCTTTTTCCCGTTCGACTTCAAAAGCCCCCGAGTGGAAACCTCAAAAATTTCATTGGTTAGTGGATATTGTGGCTTGTGAATTAAATATAAACACCGGCGGATTGAGTTTCGTTATTTAAATGGAAATCTTTTACAGTTTCAACAAAAAAAAAGAAAAAAAAAAGAAAACAAAGAGGTAGCGATACGAAAAACCGCACGCTCATAGAGGTTGAAAAATTCGTAGAAAAATTTGAGTTTGATCTCCACTAATCGATCTCGTCGATTAATTTTTACGAGAGATCCGACACTTTGCCGCTAGAATCTTCGCCGACAGAAACGCGTGACTTGAAGAAGCGTTTCACGTTTCAGCTCGAATCGATTTCAAATTTGGCTTCGGCTGGTGACGTGTTCGAGAACACAGTGAAAGACAGTCACAGTGTAGCGGCGGACTAAAATTGAAGGTAGGAATGAAACATGACAAGAACACGTGACAGTGACAAATGCAGGCGACAAGTTTGAAAAAGCGCGAAAGCTTCGAGAGATTGACTTTCAGTAATGAGTTTCCAGAATACATTTGAGAAACTCTGAAATCCACTCTAGAGGCAACTTTGGAAGCAACGTTTCCTTCTGTTCTATATTTCTTTCGTTTCATTCTTTTCATTTACATTTGTATTTTTGTCATTTATATATAAAATTCTGTTGTAAGAAAGATCATTTTTATTTGATCGATTGCAAAGTATTCTTCCGTTTCGTGGAAACGTGATCTCAAACGTCGACACTTTTCTCCTTTTGTTGCATTTTATTTTTCAGCGTAACGATAATAACGTGTAAGACGTGCGTTGGAAGGAACCGATGGCAGAGTGTAGCAACAAATTTCTATTTTCGTGGCTACGTTCCTCCGGCGCCTTCAAAGACGCTGTCGATTCATAATTTTCTCGCGCAAGTGTTAAATACCGCGGATGGAGGATGCTCGAAAATATTTTGCTTCGCGGTAGTGTAGTTCATCGTGCCAAGCTCGAAGAATTCGGTTGTTTATGCGAATGAACTGCCGTTACGTAACGTTGCTTGCGTAACCCGTTTGTCACGTCATAAACTACGAAACCTCGCCGAGATAAAAATTTATCGGTGGCTTTCGTCGAAACTCCACCATTGAACGTTCTTCTGGCCCACTTTCTCGATATCGCGTTCTCTCTTCCTGTTTGATCAATGGAAGACGATAATTTGAAAACAATTTTGTACTTTTGTTTACAACGTAATATTTCGTCAAAAACTGGAAAGAAATATTTTAAATATTTTTGAAACTAGATGCGAGATACATTATATGAAAATAATATATATATATATATGTACATATTTTAAGAATTTTTTTATTTTCGTCGCATCATCGGTTCAGTTGGGTTTTATTTGCAAGCTGAATCAGCTGGCGCTCGTCGCTTTTATCTTTACGAAACTTCTCCGACCGTGTTTCCTGCGAGAGTTTACTTTGGAGAAATGCCACCGGTGAATACAGTTTCTGCGACTCTTTAAAATAGTACTTCGGAGGGTGCATTAGTTCTCGTCCGGATCTCGTTGATAGATTCGTGTCCAACGCGCAATACTTCACTATACAACCGATCGTCACGACAAAGTCATCGTTTTGTTATTGGCAGTGACTCTCTGATTTTTCAGAGTGACTCTTGGAAGGAATAATTTTGTTAATGATTTTAGCAAACTAATCTCTTTTCTCGCGAACTACACTAGTCTGACCAACAAAATCTCTCGATTTCCTCTTGAAACACACCGTTTGGAAACTCCTTGAATTATCGAAAGTAGCTCTTCTCCTGAGACGAATAAAATACGGAAATCTGTCAAATCTTGAAAACGATGACAATTATTTTTCAACAGAAGAAGAACGTCCCAAAATTTCTCCACCGACCTCATTACCGCGATTTGCGTTGTTTACTCGGTAGTTCGCTGGTAGAAACAACGTGTTGCGAGGTTTCCTGACGTTCAACGACGACGCGCCTTTCCACACGGATTTCGCGTGAAATGAAATTCAGCGTGCAGCGTCGCTCCGCGAATGCGCGTTCGTCCGCGTGCAAATTTAAAGAGCAACATTTCAACGTTCGTCGTTCTCCATTGTCATCGAGGAGTAGCGACAGCGCTTTTTATCGTGCAGCGCGCCGGCTCGTGAAACGTTAACGACACGGTTCGATCGGAAACCGTCCGGTTTCCCCCCCTTCGAGCATCAACGTTCGCGTTTATATCGGGCGTTCGTCGGGCTGAAGTTACATCTTCCGGATGCATTATGGATACGGTGTCTCGAGTTCGAGGTAAAATACTCGAAGAGAGAGAGAGAGAGAGAGAGAGAGGCGGCACAAAATTACGACCGAGGAATATTGTTTCGCTGTTCGTCCTCTTCCTCTTCGAGAATTACGCAGGATATCATCCAAGTATCGCGCTGCCAAGGATATGGTCATCGTCGGCCACACTCTCATATCCCGTTGCATATTTAACCGACTGTAAATAGGAGCAGCTTAGGGCACGAATTTACATCTTCCGTCCTTGATCCAGATCTCCTTCTCATCTTCCTCGCTGATTTACACGCGACAGCTTTTCTTTTCCATTGCAGTATGTGGATATCATTTGTAAGTTCGATCGACTGTAAGTAAGAACCATCCACAGCTTAGTTTCTCTTTTTAGTTTCCTGGTTTGGTCGAGCTCGTTTCAACACTTTCGTCGATTTAAATATATAGTTGATTTCTTTTTTTTGTTTTTTTTCTTTTAGTATGTTCTTTAGTTTAATTAGTATATTTAGTACATTGGTACTCTTTAGTTTCTGTTTTCTTTAGTGTTCTACGATTTTTTGTCTTTTTTCGTACGTGATTGTAATACTCGTGTCATATCATCTTTGTTTTGTTTTCGTATAACAACGATTGATAAACTATGAATTCTCCGTATTTAAGCTGAGAGTTTGTACAATTTAGAGAGAACAAAGAGTTAAAAATCGTATTAATGAATACCTCGCTGCTTGTTGCGCGAAATAAAAGAGATTTTGGCAAAGTCCGATGAAATATTCAAGCCAGACTCTAAGTAGATTCAGACGCAGTTGAGAAGTAGAATCAGACACGGCGTTCTTAGCGTACTTAGGTGTTCCACGTTCTCAAAGCGGTTATGAATAATGATAATGTTGTTGCGAAGGCGCGCTGGATTCTTGGCGAATTTACACGTTAGATTTCACAACTTTAACCTCACTTGGAAAGAAAGAGGACCATCTTCTTAGAAATTATATTGTTATTAGTACGAAATTAATTGGTTATTTTCCCGGAGAAACTTTGTAAATTTGCTTTTTAACGAATAAATTTATCTTTTGTTTCAAATACATTGGCAAACGTACGTTTCTTTTTCACATGATCGTTTCTTGGAAAATTTCGCGGGGAAAAATCGTGGACGGTGAGTTTCACGCAGCACTGTGAATAACAGAGCGTATAATAAAGTCCTACTCGTTGCGTTCGAATTATTAAATAAAATACCCGCAACGATGAGGAACGAACGTGACAGTATATAAATTGCTCTCGTTACGATGTAATCTTCTATCACGGTTTTGTATTACACGCGAAACAATTTCATTTGTAGTTCGTCGATGGAACTATTCGATGAATCTTGGAAACCAATGCAATTTCACCGTAAATGACTGTAAAATATAAACGTTTTGGTCGTCCCGAGAGTTCCAAAAATTTTAATCGATCTCGAAAGTAATTGAATGCTGCAAAAATTCGTAATTTAGAAAGCATTATTCGTTTCGAATGCTTGATCGAACGCAGAGTTTCAGTAAATAATTCTCTTTCAGTGTTTCAAATACTGAGAAATGTTTTGCACTTGTCAACTTGCTTCTGTCAAAATACGAATATCTTGAGCGAAAGAAATTTCATTGCGAGGACTCGGCTCGCAAATTTCTCTGTGTTTTTAACAGTCCAAACCACGTTCATTTTTTGTATCTTTTCTTTTTTTTTCTTTCGGCGTGTAACGATCGCCGCGAACGAGGGGCACTTTTATTGAAACGTTGCACCTGCGTGTCCCCTCTGTAAATATGTTACCAGATTTCTCCAGGTCAATTGCTCGTCGCGCGACAGAGACATCGATCAGCCAAAGCTAACCCGCGAAATCCGTTCCGCCGGATTCGTTCCGTGAATTCTGCGCGAAAATTGAAATTTCGCCTCTGCGAGCTTGTTTCGCGCCGCGCGATATCCTCGCGATTATTTGCGAGAGATTGGCGCGTGGCTTTGTATTAGTGTGAAATGAAATATCGGTACGACAGAGGTGGAGCTGTATTCTCGAGAGATCATCGAAATCTAGAAAGCAGGAATTAGAAAAAGAAAAAAAAATTGAATTGCATTGAAAAACGTGGAAATGTTCAACGAAGAACGTAAACGTTTGTCCTGATGTTTGACGAGAAATCATTCAAGTCTCTGAAAGTTCTATCGTTTTAAATTTTTAGAAAAAGATGCGAAACTTGGTTACTTGATTGCTCTGGTAGTTGCAGCGTTACAGGATAATTTATCTCGATCTCGTGACATCGTAGAACCAATAAAAATCTCAATTTTCATTTCCCGAGTTAATGAATATCTCAATTTTCAACGTTTTGTGGCGCAACACAATTTATCGATCTATTGCAACGTGTTCGCCGTGTAACCGATGTTCCATCAACTTTTCTACTTACCTGCGCGGCATTATACTAGATTTCAACGATAATTTAGTGCTATTAAATTCTTAACAAGTTCCATTAGCACATTCTAAGAACCGTTCGATCAATCGATCAATTACTCCAGTTTAATTGCCCCCTCCCCCTTTTCTACAAACTCGCACGTCAGTTCCGACCGTGCAAATAATAAAATAGGTAGGAAACTGGAGATTAAAAGCTACTTGGTACAATTTTTCCGAGGGAAGAACATAATCTCGCGTTTCCCTTTCTTCTTCGTTTTTCGAATAAAGGATGTGGACAACGTCGTGCAACTTGCAAGTTAAATATCGCGTTGTTTCAACTTTTTCTTTTTTCTCAACTCCACTTTGTTCTCTGTCCGTTAATGTGTTGTTCTGTTTAATATTTCATTATTACGTTTTTCAGGACAAGATAAAAGGAAAAAGCTTACGACGTCTGAAGTCGTTTTTTTTTCCCTGCACGTAAATTGAATCCCAGTTTCAAATGGCATAAAACAGACTTACAACATTTCATTATTTTCTAATTGTGAGACATGTCGCAAGATAATTGTTTCGCAGCTCTCCAATATCTTTTCCTTTAAGAAATAATTGAATAACTCAGTTTGAAAGATTATGTAGCTGAAATCAAAGTTGAAAGTTTGGTCAAAAATAAAAAAAAAATTATTGAAAAGCCCCGTGCAATGAGAAAAGAGAATTCAAAAAAAAAAAAAATCAGGAACGATCTAAAGATCAAATTCCAAAACGTCAGAGTAAGATGTCTAAACTGACTTTTAACAAGGGGAATGAATGATATTCGAATCATTGTTGCAGCCAAGTGTGGACGCATGTTCAGGGTGAGAATTCTCAGGGCGTTTCGGCGAGGTGTGAATACAAAATTCCAGCGCATGTTGAATGCCCATTGTCGCGTCGTCGAGGCCTAGGGGCAAAAGTTCTCTCGTGTCGCGACAACAATAAACGAGAATCTTCCTTCCTTTCTTTCTTAGCTCCTCTTCTTTTCTTTTTTCGCGAAACGGTCCACCCCTCCTCCATCCCCCGCTCTGTTTCTGTCAGCGTCGAAGTTTAACGGGGGCACGAATTTCTTCTGCACGTCGTTGGACCACGGCCAAACGGGTTTCGTATTTTCTTCTTCGCAGCCTCGATGAACACGTCTTCGTTTCGCTTCGGAAGGAAAGGTTAGCTTGAAAAATTCCACGATCGTACGCCACCGTCGATAACTGTATCAAACATTAACGAAGAGTATTGGAGCTGATGTCTGGAGTTTTTAATTGTTCAGAGCTTCTGTACAAGTTGTTTGGTTTCAGTTTGACGAGTAGGCTTCTTCTTTCCATTCGTTTGTTTCCAAACTGCAAACCTTGTAAGTCTCAATCAAGTTCTCTAGACTGTGTCGATTATTGAAATTCTTACACAAAAGGGTTAAAAATTCTACATCTCCATGATTACCAATGATGAGACACTAGTCAAGGGTTAAATTGTTCGTAATACTTCCTCATTTGAATTTCTTTAACGTCACAGCTATACCAGAGTGATTTCTAATGCCTACTTATTTTCTATTATCAGAAATTTGAATCATATACCCTTTGGAAACACATCTTTCCATGCTCCTTGCGCTCTAATTTTAATTTTATACCTCAGCCTCTGTCATCGATCTACGCGAGCAGAAACGCGAGTCAGATTTACTTTTCCTAGGCGGAAACGCGAAGATCGGCCATAGGGGGGGATCGCCGGTGAAAAGTTTCGGGGCCGCGAGCTTTTCGTCGAGGTCAGCCGGGCGTTATAATTTCGCGCCCCGTGAAAGGAAAACGGCGCGGATAATTATCGGTAGCTGCTAACTGGTAAAGTTTCGAGAAGGGTGGGCGAACGCGTCGCTTCCCACCTTGCCCCCACTCTCCTCCCCGTTCTCCCCACTCTTCCCTCTCCGCGTTCGTCGCGTAAATTAAGTACAGCGCTGCAATTTATAGCGGCAATATAATGCACCTTGTTTGCCGTTCGACCATTATTAGCCGGCTTTTCGATTCGTTCGGCTCGTTCGAGTGGGTCTTCCTCCTCTCCTCGAGAGAACGAGAGGGAGAGAACTGGCGCGCTCATAATGTTTCCCTCTCGTCGAGTTTTCCTTCTGAATGCATGTTAGTTCGGTAGACAACGCGCGCTCGTGGTTTCGCCTGCCCTTCGACGGATGCGAAACAATCGCTCCTCTATGGCATTGTCGCGGTGATAGTAATGAGAGAAAGGAGGAAGATCGCAATTGATGCTTGTGTCAATACACGTAATGCCTGTGTATTATCGATGCGTCGTATCGATAATAATTGTGATGCAGAAGGCGAGTGAAGGAAAGAATTTATTTCGCGGTGAATGCGCAGCGGAAAGTTTGAAATTGATATTCGTGTGCAGTGAAAGAATTGTACCATCAATGCGAAATCATGCAGTCGAGCCATTAAATATGGAATTGACGCAGTCGAACCGTTAAATATGAAAAATTCACAACGATCGTGCAGTCAAACACGCCTGGTCTCTTCTTTTCGTTCGTTTTCTCCAGAAAAGATAAAGATTTCACGTTACGCAGCGGATCGGAAAAGATAAATTTCGTATTCTGAAAATTCCCTGAAAGCAATAAGAAATTTCTTTCGTGACTGTGGAACAATTTTGCAACAAGTGTCATTATCTTAAATGTATGTATAATTATTCGCAAAGTCTAATTGTCGAGAGACGTTTATTGCAAAGCTGCTGCAATTTTCAATAGCGCAGTAAACAGACTCTACTTGGTCGAGAAGCTCAAAGGGAGGAAAAAAGGGAATGAGACACGCGAACGATTTTCCCCTCTGTTCTTTATTTCCTCGAAGTTTCCCCAATTGATGTCACAATGGACGCCCGTGAATTTAAAAACCCGAAAGAAAGTAAAGAGCTATTTGTTACGCAGCTCCCGGCCTTCTTTTTCCAATTTCGATTCTTTCGAGTTTATTCAGTTGCGAATGCGCGTTTGCGTTCTACAAAGGTCGGAGGGAACATTTATTCATTCCTCGGTTAACGCTGACCTAGATTGTTCGTGCAAATCGTTTACGTTGTTTATCTTTACGTTGTTGTTGTTGTCGTTGTCGTTGTATACGTGTACCCTTGTGAAAATTGATTGTAAAGTTTGCGTGGGCGGTTAAACTGATGCAAAAAGCTTGTAAAAGTGTCATAGAAGGAACAGTGAACTGCTCGTAGGAGTATCATAAGTATTTTGAATAAATATGTCCTTCAACTTGGATATTGTTGAAATCAGAAGTTTTTCAATTTTTGCGTCTGACAGACAAATGCATATAATACGTATACGTAATATCCAACGTAGAGTATTTATCATAATTGCAGTGTATTTTACGTTTTATTATTATTATTTCGTCCATATTTTTTTAACCGTACTCGTGAAAATTTGAAATTGCACAGTACGCAGGATATTAGTTTCGGCCAAAAGATATAAAAATCAGCTCGCGAGCTGAACAAGAAACGAGATCACGTTTTATCCCAAATCAAAAGCTCATTCTACGTGGCTCTAATTTATTAATCAAGATCAAATCACGTACACTGTTCTCGAGTCTGCGAACGTAAGTTTGATTCAGGATTGTTACAATCGACGAGCATCCTCGTCAAAGGAAAATCCCGTGTAAGATTTGTCAGAAAACGTAGCAAGACGGTGAACATTACGAGATGTCGAATTCATGCTATGCACGCGGCACGTGTGTACGGGACATACGTGTAACTGCAAAAGTCTACAAAGTGTATGTGTGTAACCACTGGCTCCACGCTCGCTGGAACTGAACTCTTCTCTCGAGAGTTTCGGTTTTCCAATGCTCGCTGAGGTTTCTTGTTGGCTCGCGCCGTGACGTCAGCCTCGCCCGGGTTTTCCTCGCAAGTGCCGCTGAATTAAACGCGTGCGCGATTTCTACGATTTTGCGGCGAAAGAAAACGAGAGAGAGAGAGATAGCTTTTCCCGAGCGAGTTGGTCAAAGATTTAGCGGCAGGCATTTCAATCGTTTGCATATGCCGCGACAGAAAATTGAGAGATTTCGCTGATTTTCTACGTACAGTGATTCACGAAAATATTCTCGACTGTGGAAGAATTTTCACTCGTATGTGTGTGCGTGTGTGTATGAAATTTTAATTTTGAAATTTTAACAGACAGGGCTACAAAATTTCTGATTTGATCAAATTTGCCACTCTCATTCTCGTCTGTACGAACCGTGATTACGTTCACTTTCAGCGAGCGTAATACGAAGCAAATATGTAAGACACTCTTTCGATGGTTGACTTTGGGTGATTGATACGTTTCCGGGGCAAGTATTCGACGCTTCTTACGCAGCTTGTATTTTTTGGCAGAGATATATTAAGACGTACCACTTGTCAGGCGTAACTAGCGCGCCATGCATTTAGATTTTCGGCTGACGTGACCTTTATTGAAAGTTCACGGCGTCGTGTAACGAAGAATCATGATCAATCGTCTGTGTGTGTGTGTGTCCGGAATTTCATCGCGCGATACGACTTGAAACTGTCTTTAATTACGTTTAAAGATGATCAGCTGTCTCGAATAAAGGCTCCTCGATATCCCTTCGATATCGTCGACGAGTGCCTACCAATATCAAAGACGAAATATCTACAAATACAATGGATGATTCAGTCTCTGTCTGATCTAGCTAAGAAAGATAATAGCTGTTGCTCGTAGTAACGAAATGCAACGACTTGGACGATTGACTGACAATCGGAATATTCGCGGCGAAGGGGACAGAGGGAACAGTCCCGATGCGGAAGTTACGAACGTTGTCTAACCAAGCGTTCATCAAGAAGACCCGTAGAATAATTCGCCGCTAATGACGCCTAACGATCCCGGCGACAGACTTCGGAACTCTGGCAATCGCTAATCGACAGCTAATTACAAGGCTCGTCGGCAATCGTTCTCCCCGACGAAGGAAAGGAAATCCGTGTAATTTCCGCGCTCTTGTCGTGCCAACAATGCTGGTACACAGGGAGGAGCTGGCCAATTTCTCTTTGAAACACACAGGCAGTCAGACAGACAGACAGACCGAGAGAAAGAGAGGAAGAAAAAAGGAAGAGGGGAGAAGAGAGAGACAATCGAACAAAAATGGAGGGAAAATACCGGCAGTTGTCCCACGGTGGTCCTGTTTTCTCGCATAGGCGAACGCAACGAACCGCGATAACGTTTCAGTCGATATTCAATCGAACGGTGCCTGCTCCGCCATGCTCACCTTTCTTCCCTCCTCGTCCCTCTTTCTCCCACTTTCTCGCTCGATTCCTCATCGCGAGAACACTCTACGCGTCTTCTTCGTTTCCGTGTTGACACTTGACCCCAATCGAATCGCCGCCAGTGAATTTTCCTGATGATTCTCTCAGCTACGAGATAGCAGTTGTTCTGGAAATCAGTCGCACTCGCGCCTGGTACGTTCGTTAGAAGAGAATTTGTTTCAAAGTGCGCGTTGATTTCTATTCGAAAGAGTTATTGTTTGATATATTTTTTTTATTTCTCTTGGTGATTTTTATGTGCTCACGAGAAATTTTTAGAACGCAGAATTATACATTCTTATTTTCTACGTAGCTTCTCAGTTGTACTTAAATTATTCTCGAAGACATTAATCTGCATAAAGATACAAATCGCAAACATCGTATACTAGTCGATCACGATCCCAAGAAATAAAAAGTTTCGCCAATAAACAATTGCTTCGCTGCCTAGAGTAGCTCGATTAAACGGAGAGATTTGATAACGAAATAAAATTCTACGCCTCGAAACGCCTGCGTTGAATGGGTTAAACAGCAAATCGGCGGGCACAATGGGAAGAGTTGTTAAATTATACCGTGTGTCTGGGCAACGTCGATTTAACGAGGGGAAATGAAGAGCGTCGGAGACGCATAATTTTGCGAATGGAGGGGCTAACTCGGAGGCCTGGATAACGGTGATGGCCTCGCCGGCAAATTTTGCGGCTGACGAAGCCCACGCGGACGCGTTTCGTTCCGCTTCCGGCGCGAGCACTCGCTCCAAGTCGCGTAATTAGCGTTCGTCCGCGACGCGGAGTCGATGCCTCGAATCGATCGTGCGAAACAATTCCAAATATAGTTCGTCCGCGATTGTTGATTGTCGTTAAGGGGGCAGGACAGTGTGACGGGCCTAAAATTTACGTATATAAAAAAAAACTACATATTTGATTGACATGAGCTTTTGTAGTTTATTTGAACACATTATACATACTGTAAGAAGCAACATTAAAATAGAAAGAAAGGAGACTCTTATTTGACTTTTTAAAATCTTCCATCCTTTTACATAACTTTTTCTTTTACATTGCCTATCGGTGTGCATGATTCCAGTCAAACAGGATTAGCTGCAACAAAAAGGCGAAAAAAGTTCAAAAGTAAAGAATATTCTCTAGGGATTGACGATCCAACATTTTCATTCTTGTGAATATTATGAAAATAGCAGCTATTTGTTTTTGGTGTATCGAATTTATCGCCAAAAATTTCTACGTTTTTTGTTTATATTTTTCGAAATCGTTAAAAATTAAAAAATGTTCGATCGTCAGTCCTTTGGTAAATGTCACACTAAAGACACGTACCAAGTTTCACGGTAATCGGTTGGCTAGATTTCGAGATATCTTGCACACCGTTTCTAAAAACCTAGTTTCGAGAAAGACGTGTTCAAAGTTTCAGAACGTCATTTTTCATATGTATCCTTTACTTAGTTTTTTTACTTATATATATCGCAGCTAACAGTTCATACAATTCACAACTAAATTGAATCCGAGTCTCCTAATATTCGATTCACCGAAAGTAATATTTGAATCGCACGATTTACACTTTATAACACTGCTTAAAGTTGTAAACAGTGATACATATTCAATTATTCTGTATCCGCGGATGCATTATTGTGCCTCAAAATAAATCGTTTCGAAGGCTAGGACCTTTTGCATCTTATTTTTAAGACTTCAAACTACTATTTAAAACAAAACAGAAAGAAATCGATTTTGAAAATTTCACACTGTCCTGACCCTTTAAACTTCGACGAGCGTTGTGATTTTGTCATTTTCTCTTTTGAGAATTTTTACGTGCACTTTTACGCAAAGAAGTTTGTAGCTTCTTTCCTTCATTTTTTCAATGTTCTTTCAATGTTCAAATTTGTTTTCGGCACGTTGAAACGAAAAAAAAGAAGAGAAGAAAAAAGAACACGAATTTAGACGAAGAAACGAGGTTGCATCTGCTTGGAAGGTTCTCGCCGGAGGTATTAAATCAAGATGATAACGCCATGAATTTTGAAGGTAGCTGGGAGTAAGGCGATCTCTTTATGCGCGAACACGCTTTCGATTAGTCTACGTCGAGAAAATCTGCGGCGTCTTAAACGGATCAGAAGGGCTCTAACTCTTGCTTTCAAGAATTCTGCGCTTGGCTTTGTGCAATTATTATTCAACGTTCCGGCGATTAGGTACTGTCTCTTCAAACGATTGTCTCCACCGCTCAGCCACCTGCGAATTTCCCCACCCCCGAATAAAATCGCATTTCTCAACTGACGTTGGTACACGTAGTCACAGTGTTCCCTGCGCTAAAATGAGACTCGATAATTCTCCTTTCCGTTGAATGCATTTGAAAAATTCTGCCTGAGGAATCTCTGTCTTCAATTCAGCAATAACTGAAATAAAGGGGGGAGGGGAATATTGGAGAACAGAAACTTCTATTTTCGCTCTTAATAATAATATTCTTTTAAAGACAGTAAATTTCTTCTATTTAAATGGAACAGGAATAATTCCTCTCTAATTTCTCTCTCAACTTTGTGCGTTTGAAATATAAAAATTCGACGAAACATTAAAAGCACATCACACGCAAGACTGCTATAGCGTTGCAGTACTTTCGTCGATTACGTTTCACGTTTTTTTCTATATTACGCGGTCCTGATTATTTAAAAAAAAAAAAAAAACGTTGACAGAAGAATAAAGAAACAACGTATAATAAACAACGTGAAGGTAAAAATAAAAAATTTATATGTGAAAATATCCTTCTTTCGCGAGAGGAAATAGAATGACGGAGGAGGGAGAATGAAAGGAGCCGGGCAGGAAAATAAAAAGCAGAGAAGGGTTGGTTGTCGAGCAGCATTAGGCGTAGACCGCGCGTCGGAAAATTGGGCCCTGAAGAAGCAATCTATCATAGCCATACGTTGCCGCTGTTTCGGGGCGAAGGGAAATGGATGGGCGTGAACAAACGCGGACGAAGAAACACGCGGAAATTGAGTTACATCGTTCAACGCGAGACGCGAAAATTCTTTTTTAATGGACGAGCCTTGTCGGGCGTGCGTTCCGTCCTGCGGCCCGGAAACGAGCCACCCCCCGCTTGCTCTGGTTGCGTCTGCTCGGTGAAAAGAACGAAAAAAAAAAAGAAAAAGAAGAAGAAGAAGAAGAAAAAAGTACGAAAATTGCTTTGTATCTCTCGTTCAATATCATATCAGGTTCCTACGGTAATCTTTCTATAGATACGCTTTAGAATTCTTTTATAAGTTGAATATTCAACTTTATTTTATTTTGTCAATGTCAGAATTGTATAATGCAAATTATATTGTCGCGAATTAAAAAGTCACAATTACAAGTACAAATTACGTTAAATTGCGCGACATAATTATTGAATTGTGTAATGCATGCAGAATTGTATTCGTTACATTAATTGTATCGAGTATATATAATTATATGATATTATACATAGAAAAAGAAAGAGCTCGACTAGATTAAACAAATTCTTTTCCATCTGTTATATTTGCAGCTGACAAACAGATGCAGTCGAGTATGTTTGTGGACAATTATTGCAGATATTTACTATCGATGGCTGTTTGCGGATTTTTATCACAATAAACTATCAATGTTTCTTTTATTTCACATTATTCTGTAGGAAAACAAAGTAATATGTATACAGTATGTATTCAAAGAATAATATGTGCTGTACGAAAAATATCATATAAGGTAAAGCGCACGACATATGTGTATATATATATATATATATATATGAAAGAAATATACGACAAAGAAAAAAGAAACGATGAAAATGATGACTAATGTCACGTAGAAAACATCGAACCATCTGCACAAGCGTGTTCGTACGGAACGAAAGTTTTGCCTCTCGTTCGGTGGCCAACAAGATGTATCGCGAACAGTGCGCGGTGCGATGCAACCTGATTTTTTTTTACCATACGCGAATCCATCTCTATTAAGCGGGGGGAAGGGGAGGGGGGGATTTTATTCGCGCGATGCCTGCTCCTGGAGAAAAAAACGGGAGTTGAAAATTAGCCGGTTACGTGTGCGTTGAATCAACGGAGCAACTTGGACGAAACTCGCCGCAGTCCTCCATCATGCTCACGTGTGTGTGTGTGTGTGTGCAGGAAGGGTAAACAAAGTTCTAAATTCGCGTAATCCCGGAAAGTGTGACAAGGCGTCCGAGATCCTTTTTCACTATTCATTTATGGACCGTTAAAAGCACGTGATCCCTCGGTTGGCGCAGGGCACGCTTCCAAAACGACGGAACGAACTTTCGGTTTGATTAAGAGCGTGGAGAATGAGATTCTTGAACATGTCGGATGAAACGGTGAAATGGCGGTAGAGATCATAGTGGATATTGTTTCAGTGGATGATTATTAAATAAAATTGTTGCACATTTGCGTGACATGGATTGAAAATGGTAGAGCTACTGTGTTAAATTATTCATACGTTTACCAAGAGTGGCCAAAAAACTAAATTATAATTATACTAAATTATACTGAAAAAGTATACTAAAATTATACTAAAGTGTGCTAAAAAAGTACACTAAAATTATACTAAATTGTACTAAAAGAGTATACTAAAATTATACTAAAGTGTATTAAAGAAGTAATTGTACTAAAAAAACTAAATTAAATATATTATTACACTTTCGAAGATGTGAAAAAACATCGCAAATTTCCGAGGAAGCACGTTATTTCAAGTAATAGAAATATATCTCGCAAATACGAAAAGTTAAGAATCGAGTAATACGCACAATCGACAAATATTTTTCCACATTTTCTAAATGTGTTCTTTCAAGTAAAAACACGCGAAATATTTCGTACCACTCATCACGTTTTCCAATTTTCAGTAGAATGTCAATTACTCGGACAACTCGAACGATTGGTAATTGACGCTGCTCGAACGTTTTTAAAGAAAGGGAGGAGCGCGAAATGGAGCAACGAAGCGCGAATCAAACCGGTCAAGTGCGACCCGATAACTTTCGGCGCGGTTTCCTCGGAGGGTGTCGCGTCGCCAAGGAGGATTCATCGCACGATCCCGCCTTATTTTCGCCCGAAGGATCGCGTCGCGATTTCCATCGTGCTCCTTGAATACGTTGAGCTCGCTCTGTATTACAAAGAGGCACGTGTTACGTCTCGTACGGGGGAAGGGGGGGATATCGTTTGTAAAACTCCTGGCGCCACCAGGCGTATGGGTGCCTCGTCGTTTGCCAAACTGCTAGAGCTATCTCGCTGAGATCGGCTATTCGTCTTGACGTTGCACGCTTCATAGGGTTGTAAGGTGATGCGTTATTGCTTACTGTCTTCTCCTCGCGATCTGCACGATTTCGAAGGTTGTCGAGCGTCCAATTTTATGGTGTTTTGGTGATTCGATGATGTAGATTGGCGCGTTGACTAACGCTACTTTTCACTACCTAAGGAATTTAAAAAGAAATTGGAAAATTAAAGAGCTGATGGACTGGAATGAGATAAATTTTATTCGTTAAACAATTTCCGAAGGTTGTCAAGTGTTTTTGATAACGTCTAATTTTATGTGGTGTTTTAATGATTGGATGATGTAGACTAGCACGTTGACTGACGTTATTTTGTAATACCTAGAAATTTAAAAGAATTGGAAAATTAAAATGCTGATGGACTAAACTAAGATAAACATCGTGCGCTAAAGAATATTCAGCAACGCGAAGGATTGAAAGTTATAGTGTAATATGAAACTACAGTCACTTTTAAAGGAAAGCGTATAAGACTGGCATGGTGTTAAAATGGAAAAAAGGTGGAGAATTATATTTCGTACTGTTCTTTTGACTGATGAGTGATAAAGTATGCAAGAAATGGAATATCGAAATTATATTGACATTTTGGATAATTTCAGTAATTGAAAAAGATTAAAAAATTGTATTCACTTCTTATGACCGTGTCATTTTGGTGCACATTTTCAAAATTACATTTTGGATTTTACACAATATTAACAATAGAAGCAATCTAGTCACATGTTATTAATTTAGTAATAATTCGAGTTATATATTGTGACGATAAATCATATGTCTGCTATTTTGTGAGAATATCGCTTGTCAACGTAAAAGTTAAAAAGTATAAATTTTCCGGTATCCATACCAAACGATGTATTTATACAGGAAATATTAAAAGATACATTGGAACACATATTGTTTAATACTGTACTGATTTTCTCAGTTGCACAGCCCGTAATTAGAAATCGTGCCACCATCGCGCGATACAGATTTGTTTGAAATTTCTTTCAAACAAGCTCCCGTTATCGGATCTCGTGCTTAAACACACTGCATCGCGGCGTGATTACTTAAGATGAAAATCTAATCGATATTTTCAATTTGAACTTTGCAAGCGCCGGCTAATCTTATATTCCTCGGGTGGCGATCTTTGACAGTGTGGGGCATAAGCAGAAACACCAACAGACTAATCCGAAACTTCATCGCCGTTGTCCTCGTGTACATGCTTCTACAATCTTCGGAGACAAGATTAGAAGCCAGTCGGTATCGAACTGTGAAAACCAGACTTTCTGTTATCTTGGCTGCTATCTCGAAAGTTGTCTTGGTACAATTCCAATGTTGCCGCTTTCGTGGAATACCTCAGACGTTGGAACAAAATTACATAAGCTACGAGAGACACTAGGAATGCCTGTATTATTTTTGCACGATAGTTTTTTTTTTTTTTTCGGTCAAAAATTTTGTACTTACTTTTATAACCAAAATTTTATCCATCAAAATATTTTAGAGTATCGTGGGCTTTACGCTAATCTTAATGTTTCGTATAAAAACACGAAGAACAAATGAAAAACAATTTGCATTGAAAGGTTCAGTTTAATTCTTCCATTTTTACTTTAAGTTTTCACCTCGTTGCCTAGATTGATCTAGAACACTACGATACCCAGCATAGTGCACGAATAGTGTATATGATACGATTCCACGTTCTTCAAGGCCTATTCATATTTATACTCTTCTCAATCAGATCAGCTCTTCTTTTCCCATCAAGAAAGTATCAAAGAAACCAAATATATCTAATATTGAAATATCAAATGTCACGGCAGTGCAAAGTCATTTCCCAAGAATATCCCCGCCTCCCAATTTCTCTTCCAAGCGCTTATAAAACAGCGCGAGCTGAAGCGATTATTACAGAAACGAAGCTGTGACTACACGGTCCTGCTGCTCCCGGTTCTCGGCTGTTCCGGCAATTTTTCCTTCTTAAGGAGGCAAGAAGCGTTCCCAGGGCGCTGTTTAATCATGGCGGGCGAGCAATCGGCCGCGAGCACACGCTTCGCGGCGACACGACACGACACGACGCGTTTATCAAGCGAGAGAGAGAGAGAGAGAGAGAGAGAGAGCGTCCATTCGCAGATAGCCGTGGAAATATGGCGGTTGGGAAATTTTTGCCTCCGCGGGGAATTGCATTTTTTCGTCGTTAAAACGTCTGTGGACGCGCCGTGCCGCACACGCGCGCATTATGCGCGCATAAAACGGGATTCCGCAAGATTGATTCGCGCTTTTATTTCCCTTCTTCGAGCGCGCGCGCCTCTATCCCCACGGATTCCTCCAGTAATAGAGGGATTCGCAGGCCCGTGAAATTTATCGCGTTCATTGGACACGCGGATCCCGCTATGACGAGACGCGTTTGATCTCGTGGTATCGGCGTGATTTAACGCGTGCGACGTGAAACTCTGCGAGTGGAAGATGACATTGCCTTTCGTTTTGTAGAATTATCACGGTAGTGTATTTCAGTATTCTTTTAATATGTATTGGTATCTCTCATTGTTTTTTTCGTTTTCCTTTTATTCTTTGTGTGGTAAGATGGGACGTTGTATTCTCTAGTTGGCGTGTGCTTCTTATATATATTTTTATAGTCTTGTATATTGAATATAAAATTATTATTAAACTATTTGTATTATTTATATTGTTATAAATTATATTGAGTTTAATATTAATTTACATATTGAACAATTTATATTAAGTAAATTGAGTTATTATACAAAATTATCGAGTTAAATATATTATATTGAATATATTTTTATATTCTTGTATTTTTCATAATATTATTTTTGTGATATTTTGTACTTTTTACAATACAGTATTATATTTACAATATTTTATATTGTATTATATAATTTACAATATTATCTTTGATTGTTCATTTCACCGCACGTTATCTGAAAGCTAGATTCATTTCCTGTGTTCTACAAAAATTCGCGTCGTATATTTTCTTCTGTATGACCAGTATCGCGCAGAGAATGGTAATAGATTTCCTTCCATGTTCTTCCGAAGAGCAGTCTACCCGACTCTACCTCGGAACTACATTTAGATAAAATAACAAGTCAAACTCAAACAGGAACGCTCTCGTTAAACTTTCATCGCTAAAATGTCCCTCGTTACAAACGAAAAATCTCTCTCTCTCTCTCTCTCTCTCTCATGTTTCCTCGTGCAACCCCGCTGATTCATAACCTGAAATAAACACCGCCGGTATTACAAATCCCGAAAGAGAAAAAGAAAAAGGGATTACAGCATCTCCATCAACAGATGACGAGCAAACATCTCGTTTTCACCGCGATAGAAGGATCAATAGAACTTTCGAAATGTTTCCCGGAATTTTTCACGGAGAGATACACGCCACCGGTGTATGTGTGTTTACGCGATTTTTCGGATAAACGTAAACGCGATGCACGAGACGATTTATGCGGATTTCCTTTGTGGACGCGGCCGTACGCGGCGGTTATCGTGTTTGCGGATATCATCGGGCTTGGTTTTTAATATTCAGTTATTGAAAGTTTTCAACGAGCTTGGCTCCGCGCGCGCACACAGACCACGGGCACACGGGATTTACGAAATAACACGAGCGTTTCCCTCCCTCCACCCGATTCGGGTGGGGGCCGACGCCGGCCGTACAATGTAAATTCCTCGAATGGAATAAAGTTTCAATAATATAACGGCTGTTTTTGCGTGGGCGTTAATTAGCGCCAGCATCGTCCGCGCTAGATACGGCATTCTTGTTATCGTCCGCGCATGCTT
Source organism: Tetragonisca angustula (assembly GCA_036937485.2). Classification (NCBI taxonomy): domain Eukaryota; kingdom Metazoa; phylum Arthropoda; class Insecta; order Hymenoptera; family Apidae; genus Tetragonisca; species Tetragonisca angustula. The sequence continues at coordinate 3,289,332 of JAWNGG020000013.1, forward strand.
TTTCTGGTAATTTACAATTCATTACGCTCCCCTCGTCCCACCTCCGCTTCCTCTCTCCCTCCCCCCCATCTCGCCGCCAGAACGCGTTATAGAAATTTAAAGAGCGGCCAGTAGAAATCCACCGGCGATAATTTAATAATTTCGGTAGCGCAGCAGCGTGCATGTAATGGTAATTATTATTATTTTTCGAGGGAAAACACCGGGCAAGAAAATATATTCGTAGTGGCCCGCGGAAGTGATACGTCCGTTTTAATGAAACTTCCACGCCGAGGAAAGTAACAGGCGAATCGTTATCGAGGGGCGGTGGTTTGCGTTGCACGCGCCTTCGAGTGGATTTTCATCTTGGAAGTTTCAAATTTGTAGGCAGATAAATTACACCTTGGAAGGATGAGAATTTCCTTTTTTTGTTCCTTTCGTTGTGTTTCCGCTCTCTAACGAACAGAGAGAAAGAGAAAACTGAACGAATCGCGCATCAGAAATCTGAATTTATTTTACGTTTATTTTACGCGTCGGGTAGAAAACTTATAGATAAATATCGATATCTCAAGCAACGTAGTTTCATCTATCGACAGCCGTGATCCAAAGTTTATTTCAAACTTTTCTGTACAGTAGCAAACGAATGTTTCTTGCAAAATTTCGAGGTTGAACTTGAAACGTTCAAACGATGAATCGCCCAACGAGGTGATTTTTACTTATGGTAATTCTTCCGCGAAGAAGAGAGATCCAGCAAGTGCAAATCCTCCTCGGAAACATCGCGAATGGGACAAAGGACAAATCAAACGAGGAAGGGAAAATAAAACGCGAGATCGCTTGAACTTAGGATGAACTGGCCGCAAAGAGAGGATCGATTCTAAAGGAGAGCGAAGACAGAGAAAGAGAAAGAGAGAGAGAGGTTGGCCGGCTGATTCGAAGTTGGTCCGTAAGGGTTTATTGAGAAAACGAAGGTAGTAGGTCGCGGGGCTGGAGAGAGAGAGCCGTCGGTAGAAAAGAGCCCAGTTATATACAACTGTCTCGGTGGCGAAATATTCGTCGGAGCCCTCCCGTCGAGAGAGAGCTTTCTCTCCGCGTCTGCCATTCTTCGCTGGCTGGCCTTTCGCCGCGGCCTTCCCTTCCTTTTCTTGCCGCGCCGGCTCCGCGTAATTACGTCAGAAATGAAAGAAAAGCGCCGCCGGGGGCGAGGAGCGTTTCGGTGAAAGGCGACCCGTTTTATTATATGCGGCCAGGACGTTACCCCGATAGAAGCCAGACAACTTTTTACCCGCGAACAGCGGCGAAAGACAGGCCAGGGGCTCGTTTTTCTCCGCTTTCGCCTGGCTCTGTGGACCGGACCTGAGCGGGCCACAGGCGGCGGAGGAAGAGGACGTGGCTCTATAATTCGCGGTTAAAGTTCCGTCGCTGTTCCTGACGTCGCTGCTCCGTCTTTCGCCGAGAGGCTTCGCTAAATTATATCCCCCTGTCGCTTCGCTGATTTTTCCCTCGTCCTGTCAAACGCGTTTCCCGGCGAGTTGCGGTTCGTTTATCGCTTGTCCTGGTAATTATCAGTCGCCTAGAGTTTGACGATACGTGTCACTTGTTGTTGAATACTTTTAAAACGATTCGTTCGTTTGAACAGATTGGCTGTGCGTGCAGTGTGTAGGATTTGTTTGAACACACTGATTGACACGCGAGGTTTAATTTAACTTTGTATTTCATAGTATACTTGTTTTCTTTCATCGCGTATTAATCGTATTTTTAGTTTGTACATACGTACATTTTTATATTGAAAGACACGACGTGTATACTGCTCACAAAAATTAGGAAATATTTCAAAATGGGTATGAAAAAAAAAAAAAAAAAAAAAACGAGAATATTAGAAAAGCAAACGACAAGTCGAAGAAAGTTATTCTTGTTTAATGAAAAAACAAATCAAATGCTTCTTTCTCTTATTTATCAAATGTTCCATATTTATTTCGAAATATCCCCTAATTTTTGTGAACAGTGTGTACATACATATTTCATATCAAAACATGCAAAATGTCATAGTTATATTGTCTTTGAATATGAAATCAGACTAATCCCACCAATATTTAATTGCTCAATTTAATCACTTTACTCTCCCATCGTTTGTGACTCTGATCGCCCTTTCATGACGAGACGCGGTTGTGTTTGCCCGCGTTGCGAAAGTAGGTGACGGCGACTTTAAGAAAGCGGCGCGATCGTTAAACTGTGATAATCCATCGTCGGGAGGCAGAGCTTGCGAAATAAGCGTTCCGTTTGTCAATAGCAGCGGCGTTAAATGCAGATTTCGCTTCGAAGGAGGCGGGGGATAGTCCCGACGAGGAGGGTGAAGTTCAGTAATTACGTTTTTCATCAATCTTCGTTGTCCGGACGGAGTTTGACAGAGGGAAAGAAGTTGCATTTCGCGAGATGTTGGAGGCCGCGTGACCTCCTCCTCGTGCTCCTCCGCGCTCGCGTTTCCAGTTTTGTTTTTAGTTATTGCCTCGGTTCTCGGTCGTGACGTGCAGGAATTACCCGCGTGCCTGTAATATTGTTTTCTGATAAGATTTGACGTTCGTATCGATCGTGGAATCGTGGCAGAATTTCAGGGAGAGCGACCAGTCTACAGTTCGGTGTGGTACGAACGCACTGATCCTTCTGTCCCGATCTCTCGTTGGCAATCATTTTCATCTCTCGCATTCGTGAAAATTGCACCCTTTGAATTGGTACGCAAACGCGCGTACACACGAAACTGCACATGCGTGTATTTTTCTGTTTTTGCGTGCGTACTGTTGTTGGATGGCCAACCCAGACAATACTGGATCTGTGCAAATACTGACAACGAGCTAGCAACAGTCCACATAAAAGTGGACTGTGAATAGTTGGTCATAAGGGCAAGATCCAATACTTGGTCATCTATGCTCTTTCCCCTTCCACTTGAGGATGATAACCAAATATATGCAAGGACATGTTTTAGAATAGAATATAGAGAGACAGACTACAGAATAGCATAGCTGAGTTTAGCATAAAACATTCTATATCATTCTATATCATCCTATATCATACACGACCACGAACAAGGAATAAACTCTTCAAAATTATGACTCCACTACACGGAATCCAACACTGCATTCAATTCATAGATCTTAATTGACCTGGTCTTTTATTTTTATCGTTATGCAAACGTGTCATGATTTAAACGGATATTAGTTCAGTTTCACATGTGACAATCATTTGCATAATATTCTGCAGTAATACGATCGAATAATATTGTTCCAGCAACTTGGTGAAACGTTCATTATAATTTCTGATTTCTTTGTCGACCACACGTCAATCACTGTCCGATTCGTTCGCTTCCTTCGTTCAAGGAGAAAATTTTCCTGAGCAGTGTGAATTTACTAATAATGATATTCGTCGGTTAACGTTGGAAATCGCCTTTCGATATCTCAATTTTTCATTCTTGAGATTATTTCGTCGACTTCGTAAGTCGAAGGCTGCTTTAAATCTCGTTCTTCATTCGCCACTTGAAAAACGGTGTCTCGGTGTTGTAAAAATTCAAAATTATCACGCTCAAGATTTCACGTGCGCAGCTACGAAGAGACACCCGGCCGTGGAATTAATCAGGGATTCAACTTTCAATTCTCTCGTTCGAGGCTTGAGCAGTTCGACAGGAGCGGAAAAAAAAACCGAAGGGAGGAAGGAATAAGCGAGCTGCCTTTTTTCGCGCGAACAAACAGCGTGCAAACAGCATTACGCTGGGATATCGGGGCCTCGGTGAAATGGCGAATCGTAATTTCATGCGGATACGTTATTCCGTCGAAACGACCAATTCGCAGAGTCATTCCCGGTAATTGTGCTTCGCGGCCAGGGGCGGCGGAACGCGACGGACAAAAAGAAAAAAAAAAATAAAACGGGTGTAGGAAAGAGAGAGAGAACAAAAAAAAAAGAACGCTTCGCGCACAATGGCGGTTTAAAAATGTTAGCCTGGCGGCGCGCATTGAAGTTTCTACACGGCGGATAATAACTTTTAATGAAAACAAACGGCCGCAGGGCCGCGCGGACTCCGCTTCTGTTTCCGTCGCACACGCGCGCTGAAACCCAGAGCCAGAACCCGGGTGGGGAAATTCGTTGCAGAAAGTCGATGCTCTTCGATCGAAAGATTGCCAAATGGAGCAGCTGCTCGTGCCAAGATTTCGACGCGCGGATCAGCGTGTGTGTAATATTGGATAATGAAATTCTTAATGTCAAGCTTCCTTGAAAATAATATTTCAATCTACCGAGAGACTTTGACAAACTTCTTTCCAACGATGACGTTGATCAAGATTCGTCAAGACTTTGAAATAAGACATTGTGAAATAATTTTGAAACTGACACGATTATAACATTTGTCGATGATTTTTGAAGGGTTTCGAACTGTAAATTAATTTCTGACGAATTTCCCGTCATTGAATAATGCAAACGCTCGTGAAATCGACCATTTCGTCTGCAACTAATTTTCCAACGTAAATATTTGTTCCATCGAGAGTGTTCATGTTGAAAATATCAAACAGAGAGTTGGATCGAAAGTATTGGCAGAGATTGATCGATCTCTGACTTGGATCTTTCATTGTACGAGCAACGTGCACGAAATATTATATTCTTGTCTCGGAGTGTCTTGAGTTAGCAGTGTCGATGAAATGCTGGAAGGAAATGCATCGCGACTTGTAATTTATTCAACTGAAAAACACAAATCCACAAGCTGACTCGCGACTCGCAAATATTTAAAGGGATCTCTTGAACAAACGCAGCGATGCACCGCTGCGGATAAAAGCATCGAGACGATCGAAGGAGAGAATGGAAGAGAAACACAGAAACGACTAAATGACTGAAATCGCTCGAGGGGTTGCAGACCAGTGAAAGGGGTAGGAAGCGTAGTAATTACGGGATCTTGCGCGAGGTAAAACCAAACAGTAGAAAACGATGGCTCGGAGAGGAAAGAAATAAAATCTTGGAAAAAGCGAAGAAAGAAAGAAAACGACGACGATTTGTTTCTATCTATATTAACTGATGTAAACGAAATTCGCTAACCTGTGAGAAAGTGCTGAAAAAAGCACCGAAGCTATAAAATAAACGTCGATAATTTCGTCGATGATTTGACGATTTAAAAGTTACCACTTAGAAATTGCTTCCCGTTTGTCGGTGTGGTGTTTGTAGACTCGATCCAAATCACATTCTGTTTGCCGGTGACGGCGCGAGCACACAGAGGACAGAGGCCTGGCGCGCATCGCTGGAAAAAAGAATCGGAAACGGTGTTCACAGGTGTCCTGTGCGCGAAAAACCAGCCTAGGACAAAGCGTATCCCGCCTGTGTGTATACCTGTGTGCTACTCGAACTCGCAGCTCGCTGTTTCGCAACAATAATTCATCCCTCGAACGCGCGTCGCGCTTGCATTCCCACTTTTTCTCTCCTCTCTTCCCTCTTTTCTCCTTTGCGAATCGGATCCTCGCAAATAGCACTGCGTGCAATATATTGACGCAGTTCACTCGGTGTACGTTAATGCACGCTTGAATCTTTCGTTTGGTTGGTTGGAGGTACGATCGGTCTCGTCTTTGCGATTTAGGTGGACGTTGTCCGATAAAGAATCACGTTTGAGAATTATGCAAGTGTTGTGTGAGAATTCTAGCAATCTTCTTCAACTTTTCTGTGTTTGGGGTTGATACTGTTCAATTACGAATTATACAATTTTACTTGGAAACTCTGTGCTAAATTCTGTGGGAAAATTTTTGTTGGAATTGTTCTTTGTTCCTCTATTTCTATTCTATTAGGGTGTGTGTGCACTCTAAGGCAAGTCTGGAAATAGGTAAACTTATAACGAAAGTAACTTCAGTCTTGAAAATTCTCTTGCAGAGATTCTCTCTGTCGTTTCTCTCTGCGATCGACAAATTTCAGTGACTCGGTTCAAAATTCTTCTCCTTGTCAAAATTCGACGGTCGAAACAGAATCGAAAACTCGAAAACTCCCGGCCAGCGTTCGGTCGTCGCGCGATCTCTAAGCGCCGAGGGGCGAAAAAAAAAAAGAAAAAAAAATTGAATCCCATTTCCTCGAATCGATATATACAATATTTCGCGTTTCAAATTCAAGGAATCCGACGATCGCGCGGCGGAAACGAGGCGATACAAAATTCAGGCATACCATTCAGAAATACTTTTCGCCAAGCACGCTGTAACACAAACATCGGCCGCGCGGCGTTTCCGAATAATTCCGCCGGTTTTCGCTCCCTCTCGCCACCCCTCCCGTCCCTTTGCGATATATTTTTTTCCTTCTCTTTTTTTTTTTTTTGCACCCTCTCCCCTTCCGCTACGGCGAACGCGTTCCGCTCGAAAATATCACGTTGCTTTTCATTTAACGGTGGAAACGCCGACATCCACTCGGTTAGCCGTGGCTCGTGTTCCGCGCAAATTAACGGCTTCCTGCCGCGGTATCGGAGTGTATCGTCGGTTTCCACTCGATTAATTGGCCCCGCGCACTTGTAAGAATTTCAATTTCAACGGGCATCGCGGCTCCTCCCCACGGTCGAATATTTCGCGAGTCGAGTGGAGCAAGACTCGAGATATCACTCGACCGGATGAATGTTCATCATCGCGTTGAAGCATCTCTCGCGCAGGTCAGACGATCTCGCTTTAGATTCCCGATGCGGTTACGGAAAGTGTGTTAGTTGCCAGTGAAATTTTAGTTTGATCGAGCGAATTCCTTGAATACATTTGCACTGAGCGTGAATGTTTGTTCTATGGATAAAAGTGTGGCATCGAACTCAAATGTTCGTGGAAACGAAGCTCTGCTATCAGTGTGTCCGAACGAAGCGTTTGTTTGTTGGATTTTTTCATTTTCATAGTCGTCACGAAAGTGTTACTAAACGATTGATTGAGGAGTTTGATGTACTTGCGATCTAATTGATCAGCGTATAAATTGTGCTCTACTATATGTTTGAATATCGTTTGCTACGATGATTTTAATTGTGTCATAATTAATTATTTAATTATAACAATATTATCCAATGCAGTTAAAGAAAGAAAATAAGAGCTCAGCAGAACGATCACTCGCATCGAATCATTCACATCCGAAAACTGAAACAATGACAGCTCGGAATTATATCGTTATTATACAACTAGAACAATCAATGATTAATGAAATATAAAATTTCTATCAGTAACATTAAAGCAAAAGAATAGTACAATAGAGTAGTTTATTTATGCATTTTACGAAGTGCACAAGCTTCCATTTTACGAAGAATTAATTTTAAGTTTTAAATCTATAAAATTTCTAATAAAAATTATAAATTATTTTGATAGGTCTAATGTTAATTGTATTATTTGTAACATCGTCTGACTACAGAAAATGAGACAAAGATTCAGCGAAACTCACCCCGTAACAATCGCTCGCACCTAAAAACCGAACTGAACGACATCAGCTCGGAAAGCCATGTGCATATGTACTGTCGGACTTTGGTTCCCGCTAACGGCCATTAAAATTCAATGAAACCGATACCTAAATCACTCGGACACGCCGCGTGAACTCCATATCCCAAAAATCGCCGCTGTCAGCCGAACTGTTTTGAAATCACCGAGCGGCGCGCGACGACACGGGAAACTGGTAACCGGTAGCTGGAGAAAAACAAGTTCTCCTCTCCGCGGCGTGAATCGTTGCGAGCATTCGTTGTCCGACAAACGAGCAGGCGATGGTGTAACGCCGCAAAAATATAAATGTCGCTGCAGTAGCACGGCAGGGAGAGAGTGAAATCACGTGTGCAGCTAGTGTATCTCTTTTTCCATCTTTCGCAGCTTAATGCGCTGCAACGGTACGGCGAAACGCACTTTACGCGCGTCAAAAAAAATGAGGGAACCGCGCGTATCGCGGCCATCGTGGTGGTCAGATACTTTGTAAACAATGTGTCCAGCACGCGTGCTCCACCCCTCGTCCAAACGGGTTACAAAACTGGACACGGCCATTTCGCGGCGATAATTCATCGGCGGTGAACATTTATGCGCGCCGGTGCGCTCTGCGATTTTCCTTCTTCTTCTTTTTTTTTCTTTTTTTCTTTTTTCACCTCGCACACAGCCCGTGTGAAAAATCGTTTTGTCGCAGCCGATATCCTTCCAGCCTGCTCGGTTGCCTCGTTGCGACGATGAGATACGATCTCGCTGGTCTTTTCTGCGGTCTTGCTTTCGTTCAACTTTGAATTCTTTCGCGAGAGTTGGATTTGGGTGGTTGGCGTGCGTGAAGTCTGTATGGGATTGTCACAGACGAAGGACAATTTAAAAATTGAGAGATAATAATGTACCAACGACGTGGGCATATCAATGCTGGAACAACTGGCGTTGTGATTTGCGACTCGAATTAACAATCGTGGGGAAGTGAATCAAATGTACACTTCTATTTTTCTATTTTTTTTTTTTTCGATTTTTAATCGTTATTTAAAAATCAGAATCGCGAAGGTATTTTAACACGTAGGTAACTTTTGCGCGTAGAGTAAGTTTCGATTTAAAAATCGGTAAAATCGATTACCAGAATACCCCCTTAAGACACGTTCCACTACCTTCACGCGCATCAAACGTACATCAAATATCGTTGAACGACGTTGAATGGAGGAAAGATTCCTGGGTGGAAAATCGGCCCAGCGAAGGGGTGTCTGGCATTGTTAGGCTGCGTCACTCGTTCGGCGGTCGTTAAAGCGAATATTACGGTAATACGAGGAAATTGTGGCTGGCCGAACGAACGAACGAACGAACGAACGAAGAGGAACCAGCGAAAGGGATGACTAGGTGGCGGCATTTGTTCGCCGCGAGCTAGACCGTGAATTTTCCAGGGACGAGCGATTGCCTGGCGTCGAATACACAAAGCGAGACGACGCAACAACGGACCAGCTCTCTCTCTCTCTCTCTTTCTCTCTCTCTCCAGTTTCCTTCTGCGTGCCTCTTCTTTCTCCACGGAACACGTTTCCGTTCGTTCCGGGCATGGGGTGGGAGAGGAAGGGTAGAAACGCCGGAACAAAGCAGATTGCTCTCCGGCCGGCGCGTTAAGTTTCCTCGGCGGCAGCGGCGGCGACGGTAGCGGCTTAATGACTTATCAGACGGGAAAATAGCGTGAAAGTGAATTATTCAAATTCTTCGCCTCGCGTATTATTATGCATGGAAAATTATCAGCGGCGGCCTCCGCCGAGAGCCGAGTTTGATTACGAGCTGAACGAGCTTCGCCGCAACTTACTTCTTCCCGCGCGTTTTGTTTGTTGCGCGAGCGGTTGGTCCATCCCTCGTCCCTCGGACGTGATCGACGATTCCTCGACTTGATTTGTTTGGTTGATGGTTTAATTGGAGGTTGCACGGACGTAGGATCGATGAGAGTTGGAAGATGTTAAGTAAGCGTAATGATGATCGAATTTTGTACTTTCGTTCGACTAGCTAGGAGAGAAATTGGGAGTGTAAGTGTTGTTACCAGTGGTTTCAGGCAGAGGGGAAAATCGGTTCAAACTATCTGAAGTATATTATTATTCGCAACTGATCGCTTTACGCGTGTACTCTGATTGCTCGCTCGCTAATGAAGAAGGAAGTGAACGGAGCAACTGGTACGTCACGTGACAATTACTTGCGTACTAATTTTAAATTTATTTATGTAATTTTAATTAAAATTCCAATATATGTAATTCATGGATGATTATTAAAACCTCACGTTGAAGCTTCTTTTTTTCAATAATTTTCAGTAATTTTCGCTTCATTAGTATTAAAATTAGGAATTATATATATATATATATATAATAAAATTCATATTTAACAAATTTTATTTAAATTTAATAATAATTAATTTGTATGGAATAATATTTTTAAGAATTATACGTTGCTCTAACAGATCGCGATTATATCTAGATTAGAATTACATGTTTCTACAGTTAGTTCACTCACAGTTAGTTTCGCAGCAAATGTACACGGTGTATTCGTCTGAATTAAAGAAACAAACGAAATCGACAACAGTCAAGTTCTCCTTCGTAGCCACAATGTCACGAAAGAAGGAGTTTGATGATGCAAACTGGCGAGAAAATATCGCAAGGAATAACGGAATTTATTCTTCCTTAATGGATGAATAATCCTTCGGACGCGGTTGAAAAACAGGAAAAAAAAAAGAATCACGCGAACTACGCAACCGTGCTAATCGATTATTCACGGGCATCGTGAATCCTGTCACGTCTCGATAAATGCCCGGTGGTTTCTCGCGTTTCCGACGCTGAACTTACGACGCGCTTCAAATATGAAATCCACGCGCGGCGCGGTCGTGTTTCGAACGATCTCGATAATTCAGGAAATCGATCGCGCGAGGGTCGAGAAACCGCCCCTGCTGCCCCCCTTTTACGATCCTCGCCCGTATTTACGTTACAGCCGAGGAAATCTGCGTGCATCGCTGTGTGTATGTGTGTGTGTGTGTGTGTGTGTGTGTGTGTGTGTGTGTGGTGGTCTGGTTGCATAGAGGAACGCAGGTGCACCGGAAACGGTCGCATAGAGATACAGCCGCCCTGTTATGGCCGCGTTTCCCCTCGTTTGTCTCGGCAAGGAGACAGCTTCAGATCTCCTTGTCGTCGTTTCCGCGATCTTGACACCAGAACTACCAAAATATGCCAGATACCAATCGGAATGACCGATTTTCATCGTTTTTCCTAGAAATTTCATAGACGTAAAGCAATGTGTGCTTTCAAAATGTTGGAATGAGAGTTTCCTTGGTAACAAGATTGTGTTACAAAGTTTCTCTATTCTTTCTGTTTTGGACGTTTTCTAGCGTTAAGATCGAATGACTGGGAAAATGGCAAAAAGTCGCAAAGGTTCAAACTGATGTTAGAGAATAGTCGTCTAAGTCTAACTGTTAATTATTGACGTAGTCTTTGCATCGTTATTTCGATAATACTCAGAAAAAAATACTCAGAAGACGATAACCGATTCGCAATTTGACTTTCCCTTCGAGATCGACGAATTTTCGAACATTTAGTGAACTTTTGCAATTGTCAGAGACGGACTAAACTTGAAAGTGACCTGAAACTATAGTTCAGCATGGCTTAAACGGGGTAGCACATCTTTATCATATCACCGCTCTTGTTAAACTTCCTGCTGACGCTGTTAAATTCTATTGTCACTACAAACGCCTGGTCTGTTGAGAATTAAATTTCATCACTTGATCTTCGATATTGAAACAGGTTCGTTTCGTTCGCTTCCGCTTGAGAGCTTGGCAAACAGTTTCTACTTTTTTTCGCGCGTCAGATCCACGCTCTGGAAAAATCAGGAAAAAAGGCTGTCTGTCGTCGCATCGACGAATCATTCGGCAAAGTACATAGTGGGAGCTGGTAACGATAAGAGGGCAGATAACGGGAACTTTTAACATCGGGCCGCGATAAAATCGGCGGCGGGCGAAGGATGCGAGCGCTTAGTAGACGCGCGTGTGGCCATTGTGGGGAGCAGCAGGTGCCATTCGCCGAATGGCAGCATTATCGCGCATTCTCCGACGGCCAGGTTATGTCAGGGTTACGCATAGCCTATTCAGAAGTGGTCATGCGACCGTGTTCAAAGGGCCATTACGAAAATGACCATTAAAATAAATTACTCTCATCGCGCGAGCTGCGTAATGCCCGGCAACGCTGGCCCCAATACCTTGGAATACGCGACGCGGAAATAGTCTGCGGCGTACGAATCAATTTACGCAAATAATGGCACCAGCGACACACACAGAGAAAGAGAGAGAAGGAGCAAAATTGTACTATTGCAAAAAGAGCTCTGAGTAACAAAACTCAGTTTCCACAGAAAAGTAGAGAATGTTTGCTACATGCAGCGAGGTCGTTGCAATATTTACAACGTTGAAAAATCCAACGTTCCTTTCGATTATCTTTGACCCAGTGTTTGAACAAAGAGGTACATAAAAGAGGAGAAACATGAAGAAACTCTTGTTCGCGTTTCACTCGCGATTCCTCGTTTTAATTTCACGTTGAAAGTTTTCTTTGAAACTTTCTTCTTGTTGGATCGAACGTAAACATTCAGCGTTAATAATTTCATTGGCACGGTCGGATGTTATTTCGAAACACTCGCGGGAATTCTTCTTGCACCCAACAGTGCAATTTTCATCGATGGAAACGGTGGATCGTCGGATCGAGTACCTTTGACGTATAGAAGGATATGTTCATCCTCGGATTTTGGTCACACACTGGCCAACCGGCGACTGAAATTTCGTGATGAATACGAGTTGGAGAAATCGTCGATCCCGTTACTGTTATTTCGGGCTGCAGGTGGCCGAGGCAGCCATATTTCAAGGAATTTCGAATGGATTATTGAGCGGTCGGATTTGAAATGAATTGGTGCCGGGCAAAGTTGCCACCGGGAGTTCTTTTCTCGTCGTGTTTCGGCGTTCGGTCGTTTCTCTGAAAGATCCTTCGAGACCGTGGTGTTCATCGCATCTAAATCAGTGTCTCGTGCTCGATCTTTACTCGTTTCGCGATAACAAAATATTCAACTGTCGGATTAACGAGAAATTTTCACTATGCGACTCACGCTGATTCTTAAATTCCACGGATGAGAAATATTATTCGGAGGTATTGAGGGTTCTAGTGCTACAACTTAATAATTAATCTTCGTAAAATATTGCTGTGTATTTCTCGTTACAAGAAATTCTTCATACTCGTCTTTCAATTTCACGAAAAACGTATCAAAGTGGAGGACAAAGTTATAAAACTTAACTAATGTTGAAATGCATATATTTGAAAAGTTGAAACACAAGCGTGTGAATTCACTTCAATCCGCCAGAAATGGAGTTCGTAAATAGCATAATGCTAGATAAAACTGAAGTGGACATCGAATGAATTGGCCATTTTTCTTCTGTTCTATCCTCGTAGGGACGAAGAACGAAAGGAAAAAAAAAAAGAAAAAAGAATTGAAGCTGTAGATTAGTGCAGAAGAACGAAAGGGACCCACATGTGGAAGAACAAAGACGATATATCGCTGAAAAAGAACAGATAAAGGGTAACATCTGTTACGAAGATCGGAGATAAAATAAAGAGGGTATATTTTCGCGAAGAGGTTATATTAAAGGACAAATACTGCCATGTGCTTCTAACGTCAGTATGTCAGTTCGTCGTGCATGCGATGTCTCGTAGTAACAGGATACGGTATAAAAAAAAAAAAAACCGATTAATTGTAAGTAGAAGTTGAAGAAACTGTCAGATTTGCCGAAAATGATTTGATTTAGAATTCTTGTTTTTGCAACGGAATATTAATTTTTACTTGACATCACTTTAATCTTTGATACGTACGTGTGTAACTACTAGAATGGCCAAAATAACCCATTTGATTAATTAATTTTTCTAATAAATTAGAAATTATCTCGCGTAATTTTAACTTGAACGATCCTTCCCTGAAATTTTGTTCATCTTCCTTTTCTCTTTGTAGACAAAAGCTTGCGTTTCTCACTGTACTAAATATACTCTTTCTCTGTATTTCCCTGAATCGTCAGTAATTCCAGCGTCCAATTAGAGATCAGAAATTCTACTAAATTATAATTAGTCCATAATCACTTATATCCACTTTATATCGGGCGAGCAAGAAAATAATTTCTTTTGAAAAAATATTCTTGTTTCGTGGGAAATCCATTACTCGTATCAACACCCGGAACGGATAATTCTCGTTTATGGACAAACACAGAGAGAGAGAGAGAGAGAGAGAGAGAGAGAGTGAGAGAAAGAGGGAGACAGAACGGGGGGAGGGAAGAAATATCGACGTTTATCGAGGTATTTTTCTTCTTGCCGCGGTGTTTCCACGTCGACCCTCCCACCCCTCCTTTATTTTAACGCTCGATATTACCGTTTTTAGAGGAACGAACCGCGGGCAAGAGCGTTTGACGGCGGAATCGAGTGGCGGTACATCGAAATCCTTTTTCGACGCGATTCAGCAAATATTGACGCTCGCGAATTGAAATTTGCATGGACGGCGAAATTGGCAAAATATTTCTGCTCGTAAAAAGGACGCCTCGTTCGGCGCGCGGTCGACGCGGCGAGAAATGGAAACCCGTGGCCGATGACGAGGAACGACGACGTCGACGAGGTGCTCGCCCCTAGGGAATATCATTCCCGTTGCCTGACGTAAAACTGAACTCTTAAATTTAATATCACGCCGTTCGATCGACCCCGAACGCATCTTTCGTTCCGACCCCTTTCGCTTCCCAGCCAGCCTGCTGACGATAAGAAAAATTTCTAATGAAGCTCGCCCGTCAGCCCGTTTCACCACTTCGATCTTCTCGTTTCGAACGTGTAATTTTCGAAACCTCGTTCACGAACCAGGTGTATCATCGTCGTCGCGGTGAAATTATTTTCGCCGAAGCAAAGTTCTCGGAGAACTCGCGGGTGATCAAACGATTTCGTTTTCGTTAATCGTGGAAAGAGAGAAAAGGCAAGCAGACGTTGTCCAATTAAATTTCGCCGGTTCTCGATGTGTGGAACTCGTTTAAAAAGCATAATTAATACATTATTCGTCCAATTTGCGCGGTTGAAAGTTAGGTTAAACAGTTTGCTGTCAGTGAGTGTATTTTCACGTGTTTCTAAATTGCCCCCACCATACAGTTCACTCTCCTCTGGTTCGCTATCAAAAAATTATTCCACTCTCACTGACTGTGTACCTATCCGTCAAAAGCAAACACCTTCTTTGTACATCTCGTTCTAATCGTTTGAAACCAATTTCACTAGAGTTCGATACATGGAACTACAGAAATATTAAATCGCTGAAATCTTACAAAAAAAAAAAAAAAAAGTGGGAGAGAAATAAATTGAGAGATATCTCTTTATTCTCAGAGTCTTCGTTTCGATCTGTATCGAGCACTTGGACTTAGTCAGGATCGACTCGCGCGATCGTACGAGAAGCACAGATCTTGGAGGAATCTGATTCTCAACACGATTCTCAAATTATTCCACTCTCACTGACTGTGTACCTATCTGTCGAAAGCAAACACTTTCTTTGTACATCTCTAATCGTTTGAAACCAATTTCACTAGAGTTCGATACATGGGACTCTACGGAAATATTAAATCGCTGAAATCTTACAAAAAAAAAAAAAAAACGAAAAAAAAAATGGGAGAGAAATAAATTGAGAGATATCTCTTCATTCTCAGAGTCTTCGTTTCGATCTGTATCGAGCACTTGGACTTAGTCAGGATCGACTCGCGCGGCCGTACGTTCGCGTGAAGCACAGATCTTGGTGGAATCTGATTCTCAACACGATCCGGTGATCTTTTTTCAGGGTCCGGTCGGGGAAGTGGGCGGCGTCAGGCTGCCGTTGCAGTCATTACATGGGTACGGATCTGTGTTCATGTACTCGGCGTCGACGAGTCCCGGGGGTGGAGGTGGCCAGGGTGGCGGAGGCGGAGGCGAAGTGACCCTCCGCCTCCGCGAACCCGAGGACATTCCCGAAGAAGTTCTTGCACGCCTCGAGGACACAGCCACCCTCTCCATCTCTCTTCAAGGCGACGCAGTGCTGAGGCTGGGGGCGGCTGGCACTGGTAAGTCCTCTGTTTCTTTCTCGCCGTTCGTTCCAATTCTCGGAGAGAGCAGCGAGACTCTCTCGACCGGATGAGATTTGTGTGATTTCGAGAAATTGACACTCGCTCCGACCTTTCTTTTCTTTTTCTTTTTTCTTAATGCAGACCGTGGCTGCTCGAAGGGTTCTAGATTCGTTCCAAAATGGGGAACAAACAAAAGTCGAGCAATGGTCGAGAGATGCGAAGGAATTGTTTTGTTGGATTTGATCGGTTTGATCGAATTTGAAACCGGCAGCGAGAGTTTTAAGATACGCGCCGTTTGAAAGTTGCTTTACTTATAACTAGATAATTTTGTTGAAAATCCACAAATTGAATATCGAGGGTTTCTTTTATAGTCCTGATAACTGGTAAATCAGTTCTCTTCGACAACGAAATATTAGTATAAGAGTAAAAAATAAAGTATATTTAACTTTGAGAAAATTAGAAAATAGAAAACTTTACATGCAGAGATATTCTTTCGCTACGTTTCAGAAAGATTATCATATAATTCTTTCTCTAGTTTTGTAACATCGTTGTAAGAATCTCTGATTGATAGAATTTTAATTGGAATGAAATGATCAGACGCACGAAATGACAATAGCAATTTGGAAATGGTAACGAGGAAGGTTAAAACTGTCACGCTGCTAGACTCAGACATTAAAACTCTAGAAGTCAGAAAGGTTTAGATGAAAATTAACAATTCGAAAGGTGGGGAAGTGTAATCGACCTGGGTGAAATTAATAAAAGAGCGTTGCCGGTGGTCAAAGTCGCAGGACGATGCGATAAATAATTGGCTTTGTACGGTGCGTAAATTTCATGCGGGGGTCGGAGCAGCAGCCTTCGCGAAACTTACCCCTGGAATTTATTATAATGGGAATCGCCCCCGCCCCTCTCGTATTTTTTGGATCGCAATTAATTTCCTCGTTTTCGATGCGCGGCTGCGTGTGTGGCCACCATCGTGCAGATTAGCCGGCGCGCGTTTGCACGCGTGCGCGCGGCCTAATTCAGAATTATTTTACTGAAATACGCCGATCCCCGGCCCACGCATTATCGCCCGATACTACTTTCGCGCGATGCATTTTTCGCTGATAAGCTGGCCATTCGTTTCGTTTTATCGGCGCCGCCCGATGCGACGCTGCTACCAACGTAGGCCACCACTGTCGCGAAATTTGTGCCCGCTCGGCTAGTTGGCGGTGAACGATCGCGCCGCTCGCTCGTGCTAAGCAGAGTTTATCAGGCATTAAATATTCAGTTGCGAGAATTTTATCCGACGAGTTTCAGTCTTAATTTTATATTTCAAACGTGGGGACGCGTTTCGTATCGCGTGGGATTACTTTACGCAATAATTTCAATTTACGTGTACGATAATTTCGAGCGTGTTAATCGCGAAAGAAATTTTTAGGGGTTGGCAGATGATGGCTCGAGATATATTTTCAAATTAGGTTCGATTACTTGCCCGAATAGCGGAGAGGACAGTTTTATTGGACGTTTCGCGAGAAAGGAGTAAGATAATCTTTTTCGTAGCAAATTGTTCGTTTATTCTGTATATTGTGGAGGATGTACGAAAAGTAATGATAGAAAGCATCTCGTCTCGATTTAATCTCACATGCTCCACGTACGAATAAATTGTTAAACCTAGATTTACATTTGTGCAAAATTTTAGTTGCTTCGAAGTAACACTTTGACCGCGAAACTTGCCATATTTCCTTTAAACGATCATACCTGATCGTTCACTTAAATTTCGAGACCGGCGTCTCGATTGATTTAAAAGAACTCAAACGATATCGTTCTCGTTAACCCGAGCCTAACCTGAACCTCGCTAATTGACAACGAAATGAAAATGTCCACCGAATTGTAACAAATTACGGTTGCAAACGTCTGGAAACGTAGCGGGAAGGGTCTCGGTCAACAAAGCGAGCAGCGCTGCTCCGCGAAACGAAAGCTGTTCCCTCTGAAAATATACGAGAGAAGCAGCGACGGCTTCCGAAAGCTAAATGAACGTTGTGCCCGGCGTTTCTCGTTGCCGCAATCGTCGGGAATCGATCGCATTAACGATTAACCACCCTCGAAGGAAACGACGGCGTAGCCTCGATCCTGCTGTGCCGCGCTTCCTCCGAAAGGCGGAAACTTCCAGATTGCTTCAGTTTCGTGTATTTCCATTGAAACTAACGTCTGCCGTTTGTTGGCTCGGCGGAGCGCGGGCTCGTTCCGTGTAGATTGATCTCAATAAATCGTTCGGGGGCATCAAAGCCCCCCCCCCTTTCCGGTGATCGCGTTTCAAAAACTCCGAAGCTGGGAAATAAAAGTTTTCTTATTGCGAGCGGGGCGCGTTCGATCTGTTTATTCGAGGGAAAACTTTCCGACGACGAGGAGGATCGTCTTTCGAAACGGCCGACCATTCGATATTTGCCGCGTGTCCGATCGAGCATCTCGGATCTCCTGTCTCCTCTTCTATTTATCTTGTGTTTTTTTTTTTTTTTGTTTTCAATGGTGTTCGCTTAAATTAATGTATACAAAGTTCGCAGTGTCGGCATTCTATTTATCGCAGTTCTTGAACGAATTGTTGAACGAATCTCTGTCTGAAACGAGTTTTACTCTTGTGATGATTTTAAATAGTATGTAATTTATAAATAGTATGTATATTTATAATGTTTTATTTGTTGTACGATTATTTAGTAGGTGAAAGGTTTCTCTTGTTTGGCAATTATTTGACGGACGAAAGGTTCCACTTTTCTGATTGTGTTCATAAAAATTTGGATTCGCAGAAATATCTAGACTGTTGACGACAATATTGATTGTCTCGAAAATGATGTCTCGTTTTTTTCTATCTGTCGTGTCGTGAGATCGGTTTAAATGTACGCGCGGACGAGATTACATTAACAAAGTACAAACGTTCATATCGATGATTTCACTTTTGTTCGTGAATTCGACAGATATTCTGCAGCTTCGTGAAAATCACTCGGATCTCGTTTTCATCCCCGACAGAGAAAACCGGAGAACTTTCGCCCTCTGCAATCTCAACCGCAAACACGCTTACTCTCCTGACAGACGTTCGAGACTCGTTGACACGAGACGACGGGAAATTCGTATTCTCGCGATTAACTTGAATCCAATTTCTCTAAGCAACTTCTAAAACCCATCCCGGCAGTAGATCCGCTTCGAAGGTCGCGAAAAGCAGACGTTCGTTTCCCGTATTTTTTCCGGCGAAGGGAGGCAGGGAAAGGGAACGGCAAACAAAAGCGCGAGAATTCCGGGGCTTTCGCTGTGGGCCGGGAGCAACAGAGGAACCACCACCATCGGTCAAGAGAAAGAGAGAGAGAGAGAGAGAGAGCCGGTAGAAACGGATTAAAACTTTTATCAGGGCTTTCAAAGGCAGCTGGTCCACGGGACAGAGGGTGCCCTTCTGCCGAAAAGAGGATTCGTGGAACGATCGAACGTTAACTTCCGGACGATTTGTCTGAGCCTCGGGGCCGCCGCGCGGTGGTTTGGCGGCTGCCTCTCGCGCATGCCGCGATAAATCCCGGATTTTCATAAGTTTCCTCTTTCTCTCTCACCCTATGGTCCCCTATTCGGCCACGAGAAGCTACCATCCAGCCAAACCATTGAAAGCTTTTTCGCCTGTCTCGCGGACCACTACCTCTCCCCTCCCCCTTCGTTTTGCCTCTTCTGTCTCGTATTTTAAGCATTCGCTTGCATTCGACGCTCGAACCGAGATATATGCCCCCTTTTCTTCCTTCTTTCCTGCTTTTTCTCGCGCGCGAAATGGGAGAAGAAAGGAAAGGAGCGAGAGAGAGAGAGAGAGAGAGAGAGAGAGAGAGAGAGGGGGCGAGGATTTATCGAAGTTGCGGCTTGTTACCGAGGCTTTGCGCTTGCGAGAGGCGGCCGCCGCCGCTCGAGAGTCGCGATAAAGGTGCTAGCAATTGATTAAGAGGGTCGTTTGCGCCAAGGAAATGCTACTTCAAACGCGACCCCACCCCGTGATCTTAGCCGCCGCTTTCTCCAGGCCTCCTCCGCGCCTCCCCCCTCCCCCCCCCTCGGGATTCTTTTGTACGAGGTCCCAGGCTTCTCTCGCTTCTCCCGTCGAAACTTTCCGCGGTAATCCGACCGCCTCGCCCTGCAAATCGGGGATCTCGCGTTTTATGCCGGTAATCTGCCACGTTTTACCTCGTTGTTCCACCCGGATTCGAAGCTGATTTTAGCTCGGGCGCGCGCTCGCGCTGCGGTAACGAAGCGCGGACTCGGAATTGGAATTTCAGGATTTGAAGCTTCCGGGTTATCGTGAAGGTAGAGCCGATTGTTGCAGGCGGCCGCTTAATTCGTGTAATTCAATGCCTCTTGGAAACTTAAATTCTACTTGGAAAGGTTTGTCTTGTTCGAAGATACTTTGAAGAACATGAAAATTCGTTTCAATATCGTTTGCACGTTGCGAGACTAGAGTACTGTTGCGTGATTTGTATGAAAATTTCGGGGGACTAACTCTCCTTCGAGCTTTATCGTCATAGTCTGTTCGTCTTGGAGGTGTGAATTAAAATTATATGGTCTGGTAAAATTAGTAACGAGCGACACAGTTAAAAAACGTATATTTAATAATGAATTTCATATTTCAAATAACTCTATTGGCTGATAAATTCTTATGATTCTGCAAACGAACGATATTTACAGTAAATTTTTACATTTCGAACCGCTGCAAACAAATTCTTGCAATTCCAGTAGCAGAGGTTCCACATTAATGAAACAATCTCGTAATTGCTATCAAAATAATTGTATCGATATTGCTTCAAAATTTTCGACAATCGACGTGTTGTCATAAACAGGCGAAACATTCAGTCGAGTTTCAATTTACAGCAGTCGATCTGAAACGAAAGCGACAGAGCGCAGTAGTATTAACCAGTTTTAGTCAGACACCGCGCGACGTTGAACGATCCTCCCCGTCATTTACAGTCAGTTATAGCGACACGAAAGAAGACTCGGAACTGGAAAAGTTGAAGTACGAAAAGCATCGGTTCGCTCGGGTCGACGTTGCTCCTTCTTCTGTAACAGAAATTGGACAATTTCATAGTTGTTGCTCGCGAGAGAGCGTCACTCTGTGTGTACGGACGGCGGATGTTCGAGAGTTTGATATTCTCCAGCACGTGTCCAGAAATCAATGATGATCGATCGGCTGGCTATGGAAAATAATCGCGCGTTTCTGCAAACGTTCGCCGGAAGAACGGTGAATGCATACACAGGCATGGCTGCGGTCGCGGCGATTACATCTCCCAAATTAATTTCATTAACGTTTGAACAGCGAGGTAAATACTCAAATATATTTCAATCAGGCCGTTACAGGCTATAATTACGCGAATTCATTAGCCGTGTATTATTTTAAACATTTATAACAAGCTGGAAAATAATTGATGGGCGTTCTGGGCAACGATTATTATGTGCCGGCTTGATTGAACGTTGTTATCCGCCGTATGATCATGATGATTCCGTTATTATCGATCTGCAATAATTCCCTCATACGTCCGATATGTCGGTTGAATTAATTTTTTCTTTTTTTAATTGGGAGAGAGGATCTCTCAATAGCGTTCGCGTTGCTTTCCGTTCTAACTCTTGTTTTTCACAGATCATACAAATTGCATTACTCTAGGACGAAAGAAATCTCTAAATATTATAGGAATCTTAAAAATCTTGAAATTATCTTACTTTCCCTTTCGAACTTATGCATTCTGCAACGTTGTAATATAATAGTTTGCGAATTTTCAAATCTGTTTAGACGAAGGAATTATTGATGCACGTAAAAGGAATCATCGTGATAATAGAGATAAAGCGCGTTTTGCACCGCGCGTAACGCGACGTTTACGATTTCCATTAGGAACCAAAGCCGAGGTTCATTTTATGCGATTGTAACTGCGGTTTTGTGCCATTATATTCTCAGATTTCTATCAATTCGCCTCGTTCGGATACCTGAAGATGTAAACCTTCAACGTCTGGTCGATTTTACGATCTAGTTACAGCACGCGCATCGCCAATGCCAATGTATATTTTTCCATCTCTCGTACACGGTAACTTAATAACTTCAGCTTTCTGAAACGTACTCTACTTTTTAGAATTGGCTCTTTAACACTGGCTTACATACTACCGTATATTTATTTGAAATACTTTGTTTACGTAGGTCACGTAAATTTATCTGGTTCCAGTTTCACCATTTATATCAATGGTTTCGTGGCTTCTGGTCATCAAATCAGAATTTATTGCACTATTCCAAATTTATTATTGAATCGCGTCGAGACCTTTCAGTTTTGTTGAAAGACGCGAGTTTTATCGAGAAAGTTGGTCGCAATTCAACAACCAGGGATTATGTTTGCGCGAGAAGAGTGAAGCATCAATTTTCAAGAATTTAATGTCATGTCACAAATGTGTTTCCCGTGAGTTACAACTGTTTTTCTCGCGAACAGAGCGATGTAGCAAACAATTGGCTTCGTGTTACTGCGAGTCAAACTTTAATTTTTTGCTACCGAGATCTTTCATCTATTACACAGTCTCACTCGCCCATGGCTGGACTCGCATATTTTATTCTGTTTTTCAAAACTATAGTACCAACCTTGAT
The DNA here is from genome assembly GCA_036937485.2 of Tetragonisca angustula. NCBI lineage: Eukaryota > Metazoa > Arthropoda > Insecta > Hymenoptera > Apidae > Tetragonisca > Tetragonisca angustula. The sequence goes on from JAWNGG020000013.1 coordinate 3,311,461, forward strand.
CTTAACAGACTGTTTCTAAACACCTATGGATGTATATGATTTTTTAGTTTAAAATTCACTTGTAGAATATGTCCTCGTCAGACTACAGAATATCTTCAAATCTACGCTACCAATCTTAATTTTGTCAGATCTCTAAACACCTAAGTACATAATTTTTTAATTTCTATTACAACTCACTTTAATTTTTTTAAGATTCACTGACAGACTACAGAATGTCTTCAAATCTACCCTGCCAATCTTAATTTTGTCAGATCTCTAAACACCTAAGTACATAATTTTTTAAATTTCTATTACGACTCACTTTAATTTTTTTAAGATTCACTGGCAGACTACAGAATGTATTCAAATCTACACTGCCAATCTTAATTTTGTCAGATCTCTAAACACCTAAGTACATAATTGTTTAAATTTCTATTACGACTCACTTTAATTTCTTTTAAGATTCACTGGCAGACTACAGAACGTCTTCAAATCTACACTGCCAATCTTAATTTTGTCAGATCTCTAAACACCTAAGTACATAATTTTTTAATTTCTATTACGACTCACTTTAATTTTTTTAAGATTCACTGGCAGACTACAGAATGTCTTCAAATCTACACTGCCAATCTTAATTTTGTCAGATCTCTAAACACCTAAGTACATAATTGTTTAATTTCTATTACGACTCACTTTAATTTTTTTAAGATTCACTGGCAGACTACAGAATGTCTTCAAATCTACACTGCCAATCTTAATTTTGTCAGATCTCTAAACACCTAAGTACATAATTGTTTAAATTTCTATTACGACTCACTTTAATTTTTTTAAGATTCACTGGCAGACTACAGAATGTCTTCAAATCTACACTGCCAATCTTAATTTTGTCAGATCTCTAAACACCTAAGTACATAATTGTTTAAATTTCTATTACGACTCACTTTAATTTCTTTTAAGATTCACTGGCAGACTACAGAACGTCTTCAAATCTACACTGCCAATCTTAATTTTGTCAGATCTCTAAACACCTAAGTACATAATTTTTTAATTTCTATTACGACTCACTTTAATTTCTTTTAAGATTCACTGGCAGAATCATCTAAAAATCTACAAGTTAAACAATTCTCTTTCAAGTCTACAATATCTTATCAGGTTGTTTCTAAACATCTATGTATGTGCATAATTCGTCGATTTAAGATTCACTGGTACAATGTGTCTTCAGACTTAATACTCATCCGAGAATCTAAAAGTTAAATTCTCTTACTATCAACCTTCGGATTTATTTAAACGACTAACAATAAGTTCTCTCTCTCTTTCTCAGATGTTTCTTCGAACTTCATCAATAAAATCAAGCCGTCCGATCAGTTCCAGCATTCGAATAAAATCACCATCCTCCAATCCTCGCCCGTGCAACGCCCGTGTAACGTTCCCGTGCACCCCGTGTAACGCCATAAACCGCGCCGCAGCGGAAGCGAGCGAAATGAAGGAACAGCACTCGTCGCGCCGGGCAATAAGTCTGAAATATGCCGGCGTTTTATTCTCGTCGCGCGAATACATACACGGCGAGAGAAAGAGCTCGGCAGCCGAGGAAAAGAACGGTGCGCCGCGACCTGTGAAAACTGCGAACGGTGAACCAGGGGGGGGGGAGCGGGGAAGGGGTGGATTCTCGCGTCGGGAGAAAAAAAAAAATGTCTGCGGTGCGCGCGGTTTACATGGGCGAACACGGGCACACAGTCGCAACACAGGGACGAGCGTGGCGAGATGAGGGGGTTGGAATCGTGCACGCAAACAATTCTCGCGGAGCATGCGCCGCGTGAACGCGAGCGTGAGACGTGTTGCAAGAGGGTGGCGATGCCTGGGTGGGTAGCTGGTGGTCGTGCGTGCACGTACGCACGTAGAGGGTGGGTGGGAAGGGAAATGGTCGTGTATGGGGTTGTATACACGCGAGACTCCGGCCGGAAAAGTTCGCCGGGCAGAGCAATTCTCGTTATAACTTCGGGGCCCTGCGGAAACTTAAACTGCTGCCGGCCGAACACGCGGAACTTTCCGCCCGTTTTCCTGCCCGGGACAATCGTACCGCTTCTGCCGCCTGTCCTTTCGATTCGAGTAGCACGCCGGCGAGAGAACGATCCACCCACACATCTCGGCTCCTCGTTTTTCTCGTTCCCCCCTTCGCGCGGAATACCTGACTGGCTGGAGCTACGAGCAGGAATTTCGCGTGGAATTTGGTTTGGCGAACGATCCTTGTCGCGGATTCTTAATCGTGCACCGTACGGCATTTGATTTACACGCGTGTTACTTCGGTGGGAGATGGATCGAGCCTTTGCGCTGGTTCGCGGACCGTAACGAGTGACCGAATTGAACCGTGTGCAATTATTCGTCGCTTTCTTTTTGAACTCGTCGATATGACATCACTGGATAGAACTAATAAATTTATTATCTGTTTCGCTTGTGTTATACTTAAATATACTTAGAAACTGAGAAAATGTTGCAATTTTGGGACAAAAAGATTCTGTATGATGCCGAGTATTCGGAATGATTGTTCAATCTTGAAACAATATTTTATTATCTCTGTAGAAATGTAACTAAATGACCTTTTATAATTTAATTAGTTATTACTCGTGCATAGGCTCACCCCTAATTTTTCTCGGCATATAAATATATTTGTTAATTTATCTGTATTTGCTCGTCAGTCCTATAGTTTTCTTGTAAAAAAAAAAATAACAAAAATCCACTATATTTGCAGTCACGAGTCGCCGTTGGCTATGACCTCTTTGCAACTTGTTACTTGAGAGTATTCGAGTTTTCAAGAGTCAGCTTCCTAAATATTAAGGAGCGATCTCTTCTTCGTTGAAGAAAGAATAACCTATACCCAAAAATTCAGAATCCAACCTGCGTTTCTCGCTCCTCACTCTCCATCTTTTACCATCATCCAGAAACGAACTTCCCACCCTCTTTCATTCTCTCTCCAAACTATACCCCCGGATAAAACCTCCCCTTCCTCTTGCTGTCCACCAAAAAGAAAAAGAAGTAACTCGATAAACTTATGAAATCGATACGCTCTCTCCCTCCTTCGAGAAGAATCCACGTTGCCGATAAAACAAGCGAATTCGTGGAACGCAGTGGCCCACAGCGAGAGAGAGAGAGAGAGAGAGAGAGAGAGAAAGAGAGAGAGGCATTAAAAGACCGGGAGCGCGATCGTCGTTATTCCTAGCCGGCTTATCTGAAATTTCGAAACCCGGTATCCGGCCATCGTATCTCCCTCGTTCGTCCCTTATCTCGGGGCCATTAATAGGTCGGCCGGCGGGTACCGCGCGCTCGCGCGCTTTTTCTTCGAACTGTAATCACCGATCGAATCTTAATCCCGATATATACCGTATATATCGTGTATCTTGCCTCCGTGTGTGTATGTGAGTTCGTACGAGTCCGGGAGACGCTCTGGGAAGCTCCCGTTATCCTGGCATCACGTATTTAACCTCTTGCGTTGGTAACTGGTTCACGGACCATAACGGGTGACCAAACCGTATACAATAACTCGTTATCTTTTTAAATTCATCGGTACATCACTGGATAGAAATTACCAAGAAGTAATAAATTTGTTATTTGTCGTTGTCTGGGTTATACTTAAGTATACTTAAAACTGAGCAAATATTGCAATTTTGGGCCAAATATTTTCGACGTGCGTGGCAACTGATTGCGGACCGTAACGAGTGACCAAACCGTATACAAATAGCTCGTCTTCTTTTTCAATTCATCGGTACATCACTGGATAGAAATTACCAAGAAGTAATAAATTTGTTATTTGTCGTTGTCTGGGTTATACTTAAGTATACTTAAAACTGAGCAAATATTGCAATTTTGGGCCAAATATTTTCGACGTGCGTGGCAACTGATTGCGGACCGTAACGAGTGACCAAACCGTATACAAATAGCTCGTCTTCTTTTTCAATTCATCGGTACATCACTGGATAGAAATTACTAAGAAGTAATAAGTTTGTTATTTGTCGTTGTCTGGGTTATACTTAAGTATACTTATAACTGAGAAAATATTGCAATTTTGAGCCAAATATTTTCGAGAGATTAAAAGAGGCAGCTCACGAAACGAAATTTCACCGCCCGTGTATACGCGCCTCTCGCCTCGTTGAAGTTATTCACCGCGTTGTCGCGTGATCTCGCTGGCCATTGATTCCAAATAAATAAATCCACCGGACCGTCGTCTCGAACCTCTCGTAACGCGTCCCATAGCCACGTCTTTCTACTTTCGTTCCTGCCCGATAGCTATGTTTTGTTACTGACAATAAGAGACCGCGAGCGAGCAAGTTCGAGTTCGGTTCCCTTTCGAGGTGGACGACGACGGTGGAATTTCGATATTGTAGAATCGCGAGGATGAATGGAGCGGCTGATTGTAAGGAGTAGGTGCTTCTTTGTTTCTTGAATGGAGGTCTAGGCGCGTTGTCGATTTTAATAACGTAAAATTTCCGGCCGCTGAATGGACAGACTGATTGTAAGAATATTATAAGACAACTCTCAGTTTCTCGAATTGAACGTTGCACGTTCTGCAAAACGACTGCAACTATAATTGGTCCCTTTGTGTAATTCGTTGTGTCAATTTTGTGTTTTGTGACACTTGTTTTCTTCGATTCTCATCTGACAAACATCGTAATTCCGTGTAATCATCGTCCTCCGATATTGAGCAGTTCAGGTGTTTACAAACCGAGTAACGAAGCAATTAAAACTTGAACTCTACTTTGATATCACGAAGTTCGCGATCCCTGCTGTTCGACGGTGCGTTTTAGTACTCGTTGCGATTAATGCCATCGGAGCGTCTGGATGCGATAATAAAATAGAGTCGTAATTAAATCATCGTGTCGCGCAGTGGACCGCTGAAAATCTGCCAGAATCAGTGCCAGAGCGCGACGAATGGCCGAACAACGAAATCGGGAAGCAAAGAACGAGAGAGTGCCATTTGTGCCATCGCCTCTCTCGAGATGAAGCGTTAAAAATTAATTAATGACTTGCTGTTAAGTAACAGACTGGCTCTCAGTCTGACAGTGATGTAAATTTTTGTTTGCACCGGCATTTCTCTTGCAAAGCGAGATCGTGATCCCTCATGCTAGGTTTATTCAAATTTACAGCTCTTCGAAGCAGTCGAACGCTTAACGCTGCTTTTCTTCATAATTTCGAAATACAACGTTGCACGGTGTTACAATACCTAATTCAAGTTCGTTCGAGTATCAGTTTTGCATTTAAATATCAATTGAACTACGTGCACGTTTTTCTTTTACTATAATTTAATTTTATTTGCTATAAATTTTACTATAGTGTTACGTCTACGTTTTTTATTATAATATAAAAAATATTTCGTCCAATTTTTTACTGTAAAATATATATATACTATTTCACTATAATACGAGTAATTTACTGAGTTACTAAAATTTACTATAGTATATATAAATTTACTGTAATTTGAAACGTGATGCAAATTATACAAACGTTGAAAATTCTGTTTTCCGTCGACAAATTTTAATTTGAATAACGTCAACGAGTTCATCCATGTACCAATCGTAAATATGCTGTTCGCAATGCTCGCTCGTTACACCTCGAAACGTTCTCTTCGACGAGATTACGAAATCTCGCGGTTACATGCGTCTAAACTGGCAAACAATGACTCGCGCCTCTACTTCCAATTCGAAAAGATGCCGCGTTGCGAGATTTATCGCGCGATAAATCGCTCCGCGTCACGAAACCTAACTCCGCGCGAAAATCACAGTTGCGTAGAATTATAATTTCGTTCGTCGCGACGCGTGGACGCCTCGCGAGCGTGCCGATCTAACTCGCACGTGATTATCGCCCATTTTGCGTTTGGAAATTTGGTCGTTTCAACTGGTGCGCGAATATCGCTGGATCACGGCGTGTAATTACGTTGGAGCACCGAACCGAGAATTGGAATGTTAACGTCGAGAAAACTACGAGAAATTAGAGTCATTTCTGTCAACTTGTGATTTTTCCATTTTCGATACGAAATGTTCGATTTGATGGCAATCGAGAAGTATACACGTCATCGAAGTTCGCGTCAGTGAGAATAAAAATCAAGAATTAATAAATTAAATTAGGCTCGGCGAACTTTGGCGAATATCGATCGTTCAACGTGAATATTTCTGCACGTCGAAGAAACGCTTGTCTCCGTTTTATTCTCGAGTGTGATATGAGCAAACGTTCCAGACACGATCATCTCTCGTCCACGTCGCGAAACGAAAATACGAAGTTTCTCGTTCGCGGGACGAACGAACGCGATTTTCGTGTACCACTGACCCGATTTCAACGACGGAATACGACTCTGTTCCCTCACGTCGGATCGATTAAGTACTCTGGTTTAAATTTGAATTTAATTATCGTGCCTGTAATATTCGTTAAAGGCTTGTATTATCGTTTCGAAACTACTTGCTCCTGAAATACGAAACTTTATTATAACATCTCATTAACCGTGAACGCGGCGTCAAAGTGTTATAATAGCGAGTCAAGCACGAGATAATAGAATCGATGCGGCGAAACAATTTTACTTCGCGAAAGTTTTATGACGTTCAAGTTCACTCGCGCGATCGCTTCTCTTGTGAAAGATTCGCGAGAGACGATCTAACGCTTCAGCTATCTCTCTATGTTGTCTTGACGTAACTATTGTGTCGTAAATAATTATGATTCGAGCGTTACAACGATACGAAATTTATTCGATTATATTTCTATAAATTGTGATAAAAGCGTCTGCGTGTTTTCAATAAAAAAACAAAACTCTGAGATGTATCGTTTTGATCTGAAGAAATGATGGTTGTTGAGGAAATATTTGAGTGCTTTTTCCCTCAAAATTACAAAATTCGTCTCCTCAATTGGACAATTGTTCGTCCTTTCCTCTGAATTCACCAATTTACCTCGCTATTATTTCAGATAAATAATTTTATTTTGCTAATTAGCCGCGATAATATCGATAGAAGAAAGTGAATGCCGAACCGCGTACACGCACAGCATAGTCTGCATTCTGTCGATAATGGAACGTTACGGATAATAGAAACTGTCGAACAATAGGTGTTTCAATAATCGAAATCCTATTCCATCCTATCCGCGTCGTCGTTGTTCCGCCGAAATAAATTGAAACAAGTCGAGCTCAACGAAAATGTCCTCCTCAAAGTACCGCCGCGACAGCACAAAAATATTAATCCCTCCTGCAGTTTGAGGCGAGCAGTTCGAGCCACCGCCACATCAGAGAGAAGCAGCGTAAAGCCAGAGAAACGCTACAACCTGGGCAAAGTAGATTGAACCCGTAAAGATCAGACCGGGCCGCGGCGAAGCTAACGTGAAATTAGCTACGGCATTACATCGTAAATTGGTGTTCGTACACGCTGGGAACTCGTGTTTTTGTTTCTTTTCTTTACCGGCGTGTTCCGTTCAACTCTCGAACTGTTTCGCCCGGGACTTTACGAACACTTTGTCCCTCTTTTTTTGGTCGAATTTTCGCGACGACCAGCTGGCAAATTAATCCGGAAATAACGAGCCACGTGAAAAGCGTGGTCGTTCGGTCTATGAAATCCGCTCTTTTCCCCCCTTTTTTTTTCGATCGTGAAACGCCAGGCGGTGGTGCGTTCGTCGCTGGTTCAAAGGAATCGAACGAGAACCGCGAGTGGCTCCGGTGCGTCGTTAATTACGTTGAAACAAAATGCGCGTGGATTATTGATTCCCCCCTCGATTGTTGCGGAGTTTCCGTCACATTCTGTGTTAACTTGCTGAAAGTATTCCGATTCTTTGGAACGTCAGGAAAGCGTGGACAGTTTCTTTCGAAAAATCGTAGTATCGTGGTTAAAAACAATCGTGATTAGATATCTCTTCGTAGCTGGAAATATTTGAAGATGGAGCTCGATGGGGCAAACGAAACGAAAAGAATTGAAAGTGACATTCACCGTCCAGTGAGCTCTATCGACGCTTTATCGACATTTTTGTGAACAGTGCGCAAACATCACGAGTATATTTTATATTTATTTTTGAGCTCGGCCAACAAAAAAAAAAAAAAAAAAAAATGAAATCTACGCGTCACTAAATTTCACCATCAGTACCGTACTCTAAATATTTTATATACCCGTTTGTTCGCGTTGCGTTGCGTGTCTCTCAAATAATTATTGAACACCAGCGATCTACTAATCACACAACGTTAGTTCCATCCAAAGGATGTTCACACGTACACGACACCTCGAGGCTTTTATTCACGTCCCTTCGTGTTTCCTTTGGATGGCTGTTTTGCTCGAAACGTTGCGAGCGCGTTTGCTGGCAACAGATTTTTGAAGTAGAAACTCTGAATGGGCCTCTGAGTGGGTTTTTGAATCAGTATAAGAGTGCAAGTAGCAGTTTGCAGCGATCGGTAGTGACCGTAGCTTTGCTCATTTTGTCTTTGTTTTTTTCTATGTGTGAAACGCAAATCTCTGGGCATACACGGCGATCTCTCTTTTTCTCTCTCTCTTTCTCTCGTCCTCTCACTCGGAAATATACGAGGTCAACGCGTTGGGATTGTAAAGTAAGAGGTCACGTGTGACGTCATTTACAATTGGCCGGCCAGCCAGCAGGAATAAATTGATTTTGCGCGTAGAACCTCGTGTAACGTCGAATTTTCCCCATGACTGTGTTCTCATCTAAAAATAAACTTGCAGCTTGTTGCGCTAGGTAACTGCTGTAAAATTTTAATCGTGTAATCGTAATCGTGATCTCGTTCTGCGTTCGAAGGTTTCTAATAGCATCGTTGCGCGTCGATCGGTATCCGAATTAGCAATATCATATGAAATTAACGTACACTGATATGGGAATTACCACGGAATTAGTCCTCAAACTTCATATGTCATTTCTGTCATGTGCGCTACGTTACACCGTAACTGCATTATTTCCATCGGGCTATCGATGCTCATTACCATATGTCACAAAATGTCAACACACTAACGTACAATACTATCCAAATCATTACATCGTTACAACTATCCGTTCTATTATATCTCGCTCGTATCTAGTTCCGAATCTAGCAATTACATCGTTCCTATATTAACATCTGGCTTGCAAATGATAACCCTGCGTGTCAAGGTTCGAAGTCTATTTCTTCTAACACAAATTTACAATAAACATTGAAGTAAAAATAGTCAGAATATAGATATAAATAAAACGTGTAACTGTAATGTGTAAAAATCGTTTGACTTTCAATGAAGAAGTACAAAGAACGTGCTCACCTACATTATATTCAGATATAAATTTACTGAAACAACTATCATCGTACACAATAATTTACGTATCTAGGATGAAGAATGTAATAAAATTTGGTGACGTGGAAATATATAAATATTTTAAATACTAATTTATTAATATTTAGATAATACAGTCATCTTACTGAAAAAGAAAATATATATATATATGTATATGTATATATATGTATATATTTAAAATAGTCATTAATATTCTACTTAACTTCAAGCACAATAATCTACACATACACGAGATTGGAGACAGGAGAACAAAAGGATGCTCGTGTAACGTCTTGTACAAATTCATGAAAATTATATTACATTCTTACTTTCTGCCATAAAAGAATATACTTACTTCCGTAAATAAATCGTGGAGAAATTCGTTCGAGCTACAAAAAGATGGACGTTTCATCAAATCTCGAACACCAAAGAATTTAAGAAATTCGAACATTCTGCCATTTAAGCGAGTCGAAGTTGGATAGAACGGAGAGAAAATATCCTACCGGCAAGTTTCAAGAGGTCGTTGCAAAGGGCATAGTAAATTAATATGTATAAATTAATAAAATAAAAATAATTGTAATTATATCTTTAATTACAAAATATGGATAAAAATAATCTTATAAATATTATTTTTTGAATGAATAGGATTTGTAGATCCAGAAATATGTAAAATTATTAAATGTAAAAATACTATAATAATACGTAATACGTAATAATCAAAGGTAAAATAAAATGAAAAGAAAAAATCGATTTAAAGTTGAATTATTAATTGGAAGTCCTCCTTATACTCATTCAACAATTATTTGTCCAATATAAGGTAATGCTGATAATAAATTAGCAATTACTATAGCTCCTCAAAATGATATTTGTCCTCATGGTAATACATGTCCTAAAAATGCAGTTGCCATTGATAAAAATAAAATTATTCTACCAATTAATCAAACATAATTAAGTTTAAAGACTACGGTGGATTTAGTTGTTGAAAAAAATTTCCAGAGACATTTCGCGAACAAAAGTATGTTCTCGATAAATCTTTAAAAAAATTTACCACGCTGTCAATGTGGAAAAATTGTTAGTCTTTGAGAGGGACTGACACAGGGCTGTCAAAGTAGAGGCTTCATACTCAACTAAATCATATTCACACTATAAAAGATATTAATTCAGGATGTTTAATTCGTATAAATGCAGCATCATTCTATTCTTTTTAAAATTTATATTCATATTAGACGAAATTTATTCTATCATTCATTTAAACTTATCCACGTTCGATTAATTGGAAGAGTAATTTTATTTTTATCAATAGCAGCTGCATTTTTAGGATACGTATTACTACGAGATCAAATATCATTTACTAATTTATTATCAGCATTGCCTTACATTGGTCAGACAAAATGGTTGAATGAATTTGAGGAGGATTTTCGAAGTTTCGAGACGAAGTTTTGACTCGAAATACAGACAATGAAAATTTCGTTGAAACAATCTCGCACACGAGAGCAAAGACACGCGAACGATTTGAGATGGTGGCGAAGGGAGAGCAGGGATGTGTCCCAGCGTGCCGTATTTACCGTGCACGGCCGTGTCCCAAGGGACATCGGTTTCGGGATCGGTTATAACCCCGGGGCGTGCTGGCGTAATCGGCAAGCGAGCCGCGTAGGCGTGCGTCGACCGCGGCCGCACATGCCGGCCGCATGCCTACCGGCTAAAACAGATGAGCCGCGCGCGATATACATATTTTCATGGGGTTTGCCGTGATATTGCCGCGCCACGAAGGATACCTACGTTCACCTTTGGGACGGCGACCGGTACCTGGGTTCGTACGGTCGCGATCGTGGTGGCATCGTGCCGATAATGGTGAAACCGGGTAACCTCGTAACGATCGATCTCCGACCAGGATCGCTAGCGAGCTTTCTACCGCTCATAACGTCGGTTAACGCCCGTTTACGCGCGAGGAAGATGCGTTTCGCGATGCGGTATACGGTGAAGTGGAATCTCAATAACTGAAGCTAGAAGGAAATTTCTGTGTGAGAGCTTGTAATTCTTTTTAACATCTTTATCGATTCGTCGACCTTGTCGAGTCTATTTTGAGATTATCTACCGTCTTCTGAATAAAAAAAAATTGTATTTTTGATGTTAGAGAGTCGCAGTAGAGTTGCAGAAAGGTAACTTCTCTCGCGGAATTTTTGTACCAGACATTTTTGTTTTTTTTTTTTTTTTTAAATTAAAATTACAGTAACATTTTATCAATTCGTCGAGTGAGTTTATCATTTGACAGTAGTGGCTTGTAAACGAAGCATTCTATTTATTTTTGCTACTGGCGAATCGTGATGTTGCAGGAAAATAACTAAAGCATGCTCTGCTCAAATACAAGAGCAAAAGTTGTTCGCATTGGCGAAAGCTGAGAGAAGGCGACAACTTTCGACCTGAAAACTTTTTCAAAAAAAGGGAAACGCGCAAACAATGCAGAATTAAAATAATATCTCGCACTTCGTTATTTCTCCTATCTCACATTCGTTATATAATTTTATCTTTAGTTTGAACGATCCAAGAATTGTGCGGTTGTTCGAAGAAAATCGTGTTTCACCCAAACAACAAGGAAGATTCTTTCTATTAATTGCACGACAATTTTCTCCAGCAAATGTGAGATATCGGCTGTTTCGATCGGGTCGTGTTTTCGATTGAAATTCTGTACGAGGGGCTTTGATGGTTAAGCATTTGATGAGTAATCTTGGGAATTAGCAAATCAAAGGCTGGAAAGTCACGAGGGGACGCGGGAAGACTCGGAGCGAGGACGTTAAAGGTGATTTTTAGGTCCGTGGCACCGGAGATGATAGCAATCTTGCGATTATTGGATCCATTTACGGTGTGAAAGGCGTTCGCTTCGAGCCTCGCCGCCCTGTCGCTTCATAGATGTGAAACCGAGCGCAGATCATCGTATCAATCGGACGTTAATTACATGTAATCCTTGATCTGCTTAAGCTGATGATTCCAAACAACATCGGCTGCCAGGCACGCGCTTCTGTGTGAAGATAGGATCTATCAATCGATTAAGCGCGTTAACCGAATTAATCGTGTAATCGAAGGTTCTCTAGCTTACTGAGACTTTCTCAGACAGTCGGGATTTTCAAGCATATATCACGCATAATTTCGCTACGCGACACACACATTTTATTCAGGGAATGTAAAACACTCGTTGATTTTTCTTTTGTCCTCGATTTGCCCTCAGTTGTAATGTTGATTACATTATCGGTTGTTTCATGGAAGTTCAATGTAAATTATCGCAGTCATTGGTGGAAGGAGTATTCGTAACACTTTTGTAAAGCGATTAATCGCCGGGAGATGTGCCTGACATTTCTACTACGCTCATGGTAACCATTAACCAGAGTAGCAATGGTTTAATCTACGGGAACAGCTATTAGTTACTGCATCCAATAGAGTATGTTACGAGCTCTGACAGCGTGACTGTTCCACGCCACGAGATTGCCGAATAGTCACACCATGCCCCTAAACCACCACGTTGTCTTATTCATCGAGTGAAATCTTAAATTAATACCGAGACTCGACACTTTCTCACGGTGGTGATCTTCGGGCATAGTCGTCCATTGATTTTGTTTACGGGGAGCTCGAAGATCCTTAAGACTCGTTAATTGATATTCAGCAATTGATAATATCGTCCAATAAAAAGATTTGACTCTTTGGATACAACCATCCGCTCTTGCATGGTTCAAACCTTGTACGATTGACAAATTTAAACTCTCTGACTCTATATTATCTCTCGTCACGAACCTTCAGAATCGTTTATTCGATGGATTCACTCTTCCGTTCCTCTTCGGTTTCTGCAAAATCCACCATCCACCACTGCCAAAAGCAACGCTCCACGCGCTTCTGATAACCTTTTGGAGAGGGAAGTGTTTGAGCGCCTGAACGATGAAGCACTCGAATGTTCCAGCCGATGTCGCGGCTAAACTCGTGCTCCGTGTTACGACGTAATTGACGCATTCAGCTAAAAGCGTGATTTCGCCGGTCAACGGAAAGTTATAGTCGGTAATTGAAGGCACGCGGTAACAAGAGTTGCCGGAGAACACAAGAGAGAGAGAGAGAGAGAGAATGAGTGGTTCCAAGCCTCGGAGGGAAACGTTTACGAAAACTATGGCGGCGTGTAACTCTGCGGGAAGAGTGGCGGGGCCGGGCGAAGCAAGTGGCAGGGTTTAAATTCGAATTAGCCTACAGGCGAGAGATTCCGCTGGGCCCCCTGGACAAAGCTAGCCCACGGTATTAAGCCATTAGACCGTAACGAGAGTTGATTAAGTGTGCGGCAGCGGAGCGCGGAGGCCACGACACGCGGAAAAAAGTAGAAACTGCGCGGGACGCGACGGGAATGCGAATCGAGGGGGAAAAAAAAAAGAAAAATTGAGCCAGCGCCAATCCACGGTGGACACCGTTCTCTTTTTTTTTTCTTTTTCTTTTTCCACGGGGAATGTATGTAGAAGCACGCGCCATCGTATTAATCGCGGGGTCCGCGATAAAACCGACGATGTCGCCGGGCGTTTTCTTCCCCCGTAATCGATTTCGCTCGCACGTCCTTCGCCGTGGTGCGTCTCGTTTCTAGATCGACGCGCGTATCCTCACCGCGGTCCCTCCGTTTCGTGGTTTATTTCGAATTTCAAATGGCTCAGAGATGGGCGAGGCTTTTCTCGCGAAGGGTGAAATGGGTTTGTTTGTCGCAGTTGGGAAATTGACTGTTCTTTCGAACAGATCGAGGAAGCTTGTACTAACAATGCAATGAAACAATTTTAAGCAAACTATCAGTCGTCGTGGTAGTAATCGATTGCGTATTTATTGAAAACCTACAGAAACTACAAAAGTACACGTAATATGCGTTATCTTGCTATCATTTTCAACAACGTATTCCAACGTACGCTCGATTTTCACGTGGCTGTTGATCGAATCAACCAGACCTCGTTGCCATCCTCTCCACTCTAAAATATATACACGCGAGACACTGTTCCACCGAGGCTTCGTCTTCTCGATCATCTTCGTGAAGCTGTCGGGTCACAAAGACCCACTCGAACCTCTAAACCGCAAGAAAAAAAAAAAAGAATACAAAACTAACTCGTTCGTCCCGAAAACCTCCGACGAAACTCCGTGTAACCCCCCCCCCCCTCTTCCCATCCAATCCCCCAGAACTCGTCCAACTCCAGTTACCATCCCCTCGAGTCCAAAGCAGAAAAAAAGGGCGATCAAAGAGCCACCAACGACAGACCAAGATCGTCTAATCACAAGCGGGGAAAACAAACGAAGGCTCGCGTGTGTTTCATCCCCTTGGTGGGACGTATGCTTCAAAGCAAAGGGGTGAGGGAGAGTGGGGGTGGCGTCCCTCGACGCTGATTCGCAATTCGAATCCGTTCGTCAAAGAATGATAATTCGCCACGCTGTACGCGGACACCGGATTAACATGAAAATCATGGTTCTAGGTGAAGATAGAGAGGGGGCGTGGGGGAGGGGGGGGGATTGAAGGGAAGGGGGGCGGTACGATGCGAAACTTACGCGCGCGAAATTATTTTCGTGCCGGCCCGTGTGAGCCGGGACTTTAATTTGCGATAGAAGCTGACTGCGCTGTCAAAGGGATGCCGCGCGCTTCCAAGCCCCCTCCCCCCGGGGGTTGGGTGTGCTCGCCACCCCTCTGCTTGGCCACCAGCTCCAGCCAGCCAGCCAGCCGATTTAATTAATGTTCGCCGCGTAGGTATGGCGGGGACCCTCGTCGTGAAACATCGTTCGGCTCTCCCAGCTGTTGGTCCAGAGAGAAAGTCCCGAACGAACGAACGAGCGAAATTGCCTTCACCCGGAAATTGCGTTTTTACGATGTCATAATGAGATGCCCATTGCGCGACGTTCTTTTTTTTTCGCCGCGACGCGGATATCCAGTCGAGGCGTTTCGAAAAGCGACGGCTCGTTGTAATTCCCGTCTTCGGTGATACGGCTTTTCAGCGAATTGAGGTTCGAAGGAGGGGTTGGATGGATTTCTGTGCCATTAGCCAGGATTTCGATTGCTGTGCAAGTTAATCCCGACTATTTACCGCGATCTGAAATATCGCGAACAATTCATTTGTCGTATTTTCATAATGCCAATTAAATGCAATAAGTCGTCGAGCAGTGTCGCTTGTTTGCAAAATTTAGTTTGAGACATTCTGGAGATTCGTTTATCTTTTCGTCGTCTTTTATAATCTCGCGACGTCTCTGTTTCAGTGACAAAACGCGCGCGAATACGAAGGAATTACCATCAGAGATCGTCCTGTTTGCCCAGACGAGTCTGCAATCTTTCTCCCTTCCCCCTCCCCCCCCCCCCGGAAGAGAAAATCGTTCAAGCGACATCACACTTTCGTATTATCCGTCGGAGGTCCGGTTGAAGTGTCTCGTTACCGTTGTCCGATTCGTTGAACACAGAGGGCGATACTCCTCGTCTGTGGCGTTGTTATTTGGGGAAAACGGATAAGTGACCTCAGATAAATTGACCACTCAACCTCCGCTAGAGAACGCATCCTTTACCGTGTTCTCCCTTCTCGCTCGTCTCGTTGCGACGGCAAAGACTTGATCCCGTGACTCTCGGGGCTTCTGCGTCGTACACGTCTGAATCTCTGATTAGCCTCGTGTACACTTTGTCGGGTAATTGTTTCGGAAGCTGCTGTCAGTGGGAGCGAAAGCAGCGCGAATGAAAATTTGAAACGACATATAAATTCTCCGGTGTTTAACAACAAACGGATAGAGCAAAATATATATTTTTGTATTTTCAACGAAAACTAACGACGTTTGTCAAACCGTAGACGAGAGTTACGAAATTCGTGTGTTTCATCTTTTAGGAATTGGAGAGTGATTATTGATTAATTGGATCAGAAAGTTACGAAATTCAATGCTAGAAATTTCCTATTTTTCGTAGATTTCTTTTAAACAGTAATTTTTGTTGATCCGTAGATGCATCAAGGCGTTGGAGTGAGTTTTTATTTCCATTATTCTGTTTTATTTTTGCCTTCTTTCGCGAAAAATTAAATAATGAAATGACGTTCGACCATCTGCACGTAGCTTAGGATTGGAAATAGGTGTTGAAAGTTCTGTCGAGGTTGTTAGAATTAGAATTAATAAATATTGCTGTAGGATTATTGCGGTCGGAGTTGGTAAATATTACGGTAGGATTATTAGCTTTAGGACGAGTGAATATTGTAGGATTACGAGAATTAGGATCGCCAAATAATTTACGCCGAATATTTCACTCGAAGATTTTGAATCATTGAAAGGTCCGGCCGGCCAACTTTTTTAATGTTATTGTCGTAGATTGTTTTTCACATTTTTACATGTTTGTAAGTACGTTGTCATTATAGATTCGTTTCTCCTATTTTCAAACGAACAAGTTTCTCGATGGCGAGTCGAGGTGAATTTTTTACCAGGAGGGAGTAAGAGAGAGCACGGATCGAAGAACAGACTCGCATTTATGAATTTAAATATTCGAGATGGCGGGTAATCGACTTTTTTCCCTTCTCCCGGCAGCTCTCGCAACTTTATATCTTTCTCTATATTCAACGCTCGTACTTTCTGCCCTTGTTAAACGAACACGCTTACGGACACACACGCTGGTTGAATTTCGCATGCATGCGGCCATTTCTAAGCGTTCTCCATTGCCGATTTATTTTCGGTAGCTCTTTCAATTTACCTCCTCACCTTGCGACACCATCCGCTTTTATTTAAGGACACGACTCGGCACGTATTTTATACTTATTTCTCCTCACGTCGGTAGCAATCGCGCGGATAAAATTCATCAGAAGGAACGATAATTTGGTATTTAACAAATTGCACAAAGTGAGACGAATGAAACCTGTAAATGCTGTTTGAGGAAATTCGTTCGCCGAGAAGGGCGAAGCAATTTTTTCAGAAAAGGAATTTTCCGTGGCGTTGCAGATGTCGATATATAACGAATTCATTGCGCTCGCTCAAAATTCTAATTTCAGAGGGAATTTTTAATGCGGTGAAACAAATTTCTGTTTAAATTCCATTTCTCCGATTATGTCCATGAAAATATAAACCTGCAGAAAAATTCACAGTCGCCTCATCTGCGTTCACTCGAACAAACTTCCTCGAACGTGAAAATGTAAAACTTGTGCCAAAAAAAAAAAAAAAAAAAGGGAAAAGAGAAAGTTAAACTGCAACGAATAGAGAAAAGTTTCCAATTGCAATAAAGAGCAAAATAATTTCACTGGTATACAACGTTTTGCCCGAAATAATTTCCAAAATATCCTTCCAACTTTCGAAGCGCGTTAGACCGTAGAACTTGGATATTACAGATCCCGAAAACGACGCGATCGAGTGAATGAAAGAGTACAATACCGCGATGTGAAAAACGCGACGAGCCTGTGCAATAACGTACAGTTACCAGCAACAGATTCACAAAGCGTCCGATCGAACGAGAGTAACGAACAACCGTAGAGAGTCCGCGAACATCGTGAGCGAGCAGCGTGGCGCGGGCGCTGGTAATCCAGCAAGATGTCGCGTCGTCATTTTTATCGCGGGCGGTCAACGAAGCAGATACTCGGCGTCGGATTAAGAAAGAGCGACGGGCAAAGCCCTCCTGCCTCTCGCCCCGGACACGGTGGAAATAAAGAAAGGAAACAGAGCGGGCGCGGGCCGGGGTCTCATTTAAATGTACGATACCGCTCGCCCCTTATCGCATTATAGTAAATACGGACTATACTCGTTCCGGCGGAAACGAGGGGAGAACGGCTGCACCGCTGATTGCAAATTGACTTCGCTACCGAAATAATACCGGGCGAGCCCGTTACCTTGCGATTCTTATTGCACCGAGTTCGTTACGGTTATTCTTTTTCTCTCGTCCGCTCGCTGTTTCGCTTCTCCTACCTTACTCGCGCGCGCGTGTGTTTCGCTTGCCCTGTGTTTAAACGTACGTGTACGCTTTTCTCTCTCAGCCACCCTCCCATCCCTTCGTCCTCGCGCGCGAGTTTCGCTTACCTTCCTTTTTCTCCCCTTTCCCCTTTATTTTTCACCCGCTCCTCGCTCCTCGCCCATCCCGTCCTTTTTTCAACTCCATTATTTACCTTCAGTCTCCTTTTCCTACGTTTCTTTGTAGCGGACCGTTTGTCGAGAATGTTGTAATCCAATTTATTCTCTCGCTCCTGCCACGTTTTTGCCCTTTCTTCCTTTTTTTTCTTTCTTTTTTCTTTATTTTTTTTTTCTTTTTTTTTTTTCTTGCTACAATCCCCACCGCCACGTTTTTACCCTTCCTTCATTTTGACTCCTTTGTTTCGTCCCGTTCGTTCGCTACTTATCGACGGTTTAGAGATTTTCGCCAACTCGCGTGATTTGAGTGGTTTGACGGTTCGAAGGGGAAATGTTTGTCTGAGATTTGTATCGTCGAGGTGAATCTCTACTCGAGAACGTGAGATTGTTATCTCATGGTTGGGTCATCAACTGTTATCGTAGATTAAAGTACGACAGAGAAATGATAATTGTAAATTTTCTTCTTTTAATTTTTCTCAGTTGTCTGTGTTATTTTCGTATGGTTAACATTTAAAAGACTGACCGCTAAATAGACCAGAAAGATTTTATTAAAAGTGCAGTCGATCAATTCGGCTTCCGCGATTACAAAACTCTACAATAAAAATTCCGAAATTCCTTTGTACGTCACGTGATATTACCCTTTTCAACTGAATGCAAACGAAATTTTGTTTCTTTTCAAACAGAAATCTCAGATTGTCAAGTGCACAAATTATTCGTGCAACCGCGTAGAATTTGGAAAGTTTTGTCGGTTCGTCGACGGCGAGAGAGAAGAAAGGAATTGGCAGAGATTTCGAAACGCGCGACGCTCGGTGCGAGCCTAGCTTTGTTTTCCGAGGCCGGTTGAACAACGTCCAAACAGGGAATTTCGTAGAAAGTTCGCGCTGGAAAAATCCACCGACGCGGTTCATTCCCGCGCAATTTCACCGCGCGCGTAATTTGAATGCGTTTCACGGTCGCTCGGTTTCGAAAACAGACACTGTGATTTTTGCAGCGCGCACCTCCTGCTGGGAACCTTTTGTTTTCTTCGCCATCCACGATAAATAAACTTACCTCCCCCACCTTGGATTAATTTTCTCGCGTATCGAGAGGAAAGAGAAAGGGAGAATTATTAGTTTGTACGAATTGCAAGGATTTAATATCGAGTGGGTAGAAAGTGTATTTATTTTCTACGTACCTGATTTCTGATACAAGTTTCGACGTTCGTAGCTTTCTCGAATCTCAAATAATAATAATATCAAATTTATACTCGTCAAATTCTGTGTCATCTTTTTTAATTCAGTTAATCGTATCTTTTTTTTGGAAATCTGCAATAGTGTTACGAGCAACTTTCACTTCGTTCGATCGAAAGTTCCAAGTTTCATAGAGAGAGAAAAAAAAAAAAAGAAAAAATTCATTACTCGAAATTGAATTCTGAGAGAGATATACAACGAAATAATTGGTCGTGCAGCTGGCTTCAGAAATCCGCGTTTAAATTCTCGTTTAATTCTTAGGAACCGAATTGCAAAACGACTTGTTAAATCCACCGCCCCATTCGGCACCGTTCGAACGCCACCCGGAAACGAAACAAGATTCCGCCGTGTACCGAGAATGAAACGTTGCCCGAATCTCCATTTAAACCACACTTAAAACCGTCCATTATCCTAAATGCGAGCGCGGAGAAGCCAGAGGGGGCGGAAGGTCGCATTTTGCAGCGAGGTATGCTCGTTGTAACGAGCCGAGAGGGGATTTCGTTCGCGGAACGAAGGTCCTGTCCATCGCCGCCGATAAACGCGTCGCGCCGCGTCGGTCCGCGTTGCGAAAACGTTTAATCGACAATCACGGCTCGATTGTCGGCTGTCCTATATTGCCGCCTTAATTGCGGCACATTAATTATAATGGTATGATTATTGGGCCGTGAGCGTGATTACCCTTGCCCGTCTCATCTGCGCCGATTAGGCCGTCTTTGTGCACACGCTCGGATCGACCCGGTAACTAATGTCGACACCGGCTGGGCGCTGCCGTTCGATCACCTGTCAGGCTTCGGTGATAGCTTCATTACGCAGCCATGTCTATGTGTGCGTGTGTTCATGTCCTAACTTCTACCTTTGATATTTCCACTTTCTCTTTCCTTTCTTTATTTTTTTTTATATAATTAGAGAAGAAAATTGGGAGAATTTTTTGGAATGTTTTCGTGAGGCTAATTGAAAAAATAAAATCTCTATACCGTTGATATTTTCATTTTCTTTCCTCCTCTTTTTTTTTTTTTTAATGGTGAAAATCTGAACCTCGTGCCTTTGATGTTTCCACTTTCTCTTTCCTTTCTTTTTTTTTTTGTATAATTAGAGAAGAAAATTGGGAGAATTTTTTGGAATGTTTTCGTGAGGCTAATTGAAAAAATAAAATCTCTATACCGTTGATATTTTCATTTTCTTTCCTCCTCTTTTTTTTTTTTTTAATGGTGAAAATCTGAACCTCGTGCCTTTGATGTTTCCACTTTCTCTTTCCTTTCTTTTTTTTTTTGTATAATTAGAGAAGAAAATTGAGAGAATTTTTTGGAATATTTTCGTGAGGCTAATTGAAAAAATAAAATCTCCATACCGTTGATATTTTCATTTTCTTTCCTCCTCTTTTTTTTTTTTTTTAATGGTGAAAATCTGAACCTCGTGCCTTTGATGTTTCCACTTTCTCTTTCCTTTCTTTTTTTTTTTTGTATAATTAGAGAAGAAAATTGAGAGAATTTTTTGGAATATTTTCGTGAGGCTAATTGAAAAAATAAAATCTCCATACCGTTGATATTTTCATTTTCTTTCCTCCTCTTTTTTTTTTTTAATGGTGAAAATCGGAACCTCATGCCTTTGATATTTTGACTTTCTTTTTTCCATTTTTTTTTCATAATGAGAAGAAAATTAGAAGAGTTCTCTGAAATTTTTTAGAGGACGCGAGAACACAGTAGAATATCGTGTATCTACGAGGTTCAAGTGTTATGCATAAAATTTCTTAGACGTTCAATTCTTTAAAGTTTCATTCGAACGACACGATATTTGAAAATTGTGTTCACGATACATTTACATATATATCGGGCGCTTCGATCGTATTTAAATCTGTTTACAGATTCGTTTCACGACTTTTGTCTCACAACCAGAGGGTGTGTAAACCAAGTGTAAGAAGTGGCGAGACGACGCAGTCTCTCCTCTTAACAGCACTTAATCTCGAGACCTTCAAACCGAATTTCATATCGCGCAAACACCGGAGAGAACGCACCCTTCGCCACCCATAAAACCTTGCCCACCTCGAAAGTCACTCTAAACCGCTTTTCATCCCGTCGACTGAACAATTTGCCCAAGTCAGCATCCGGCCGCGCGCCAAACTCTCGGCGTCTCAGTTCATCAAGCCCGGCCATCGTCTTGGCCCCCCTTCGTCTCTAAGTCCTTTAATTATCCGCGGCAAACTGGCCGAGAAATATTTCGCGTGGAAACGTCCGTCGACAAAGGACGTCGCTTCTGGAAGGATCAGTGAAACACGGTTACCAAAGAGAGAGCGAGAGCGAGAAAGAGAGATAGAGAGAGTAAAACGAAGGAGAGATAGTCAAAGAAAGAGACAGAGAGAAAGAGGGATTAAGAGAGAGAGAGAGAGAGAGGAAGAAGGAATTCTCTCTGAAGGAATACGCAAGGACGCGGAAAGGTGGCACGGGACCCCGATGAGTACCTCCTCTCCAGTTCAAGTTCTCCGCTGCTGGCCGAGAGATAATGGCCTGGGTTTAGTCCGCACAAAGGGAGGACTGTGGCCGTAGCTCGCGACACTTGTGCGCTACGGCTTAAGTTTCGTAATACCGGGCCGAGCGGCCGTGATACACCGTGCACGTTAGGCGGACACTTAATGCAATTTGCATATCTTCGGCTTAAAGAAACCGACCTTTGGTCGAGGGCCGGCTGTACACCGTCGTGCCTCAGTGCGCTTTGTTTTCATTGCTGCGAGGCTTGCGAGCCGCGTTGATGAAAATGGCTCTCTCGCCACGGAATACGCTTGGACGCTCGTATTTTCTTCCGCTAGTTTTTTCTTTTTTCTTTTTTTTCTTTTTTTCGATTCTGCAACGTGGACAAACGGTTTTAAGGAAATTGTGGTCCCGAGGTTTGTTGGAATTGAACGCCGCGTCGGATGGATCGGGAAGTTTTGCACGATATGGAAATATTGGCTGATGAAAATGCTCTTCGTTGTCACTTTGTTCCTTTGGTTCTTTTTCGTTCATTTGTCGACAATTTGGAGACAGTTTGGGATTTGCAGCTTCTTGCTCGAAATAAAATTCGCCAGCTTTGAATTTTTATTGCCGCGAGAGCAACTGTGATTCATTGTCGTTTGCTTTCTTCATCTCGTTGAACGGAATTGTAACAAAGTGTCTGTTGAAACATTGGAAATCAGGGATGACGGGAAGATTTATGGTTGGAAATATCTCTGTGTCTTGCTCGATAGTAGCTGCTGTTGTAAGATTTTCTGACACAGAGAGATACAAGAGTGTGTACGATTCTGCACAAACGATGATTGACTTTATATTTTTTTTTTAACATAATCAATCACAATCGCAAAAATCGGAGTTTTACATTTCTCGTGATATGTCAAAGAATATATATATATATATATATATCAATCTTGTTTTATTTAATTCGAATTGATCGAATGCGTTAACTCTTCTTTAATGACGGTTCGTCAAAATGCTTTTCGTCGACCAGAGCAATTTCCGAAAATGATTCGACGATGTTTACGATGCGATTTTTATTTAATGCGCTTGGAAAGCGGCTCCGGTCCTTACTGTTTGGCGAACGAATTCATTTACGGTCGGCGTGAACCAGCGGGAATTTCGCTCATCGAGCGATGAAACGCGATATTTTTCATAAAAATTCTCGCCGAGTCGACCGCACGATTTCGAATATCTTTTGCAGACGGGAGAACCGTTCGATTCCGCGTAACGGCCAAACAAAACCGCTATGTAAATCGCGTGCACTCTCGCTCGCGTATTTTGCTAGATTTTTCGCGTGCGCGGCCGTTTTATTTTCGCAAGTTTATGTATGGACGACGCGGGGCGGAAATTCAAATTTCCACGCGATTCGCGTCTTACGCTCGGCTCGGGTTTCGTCTGTTGCGAGCGTTCTGATAATAGCGACTGTTCTGAAGCGAAATTTCGGCTTATGCACCGTTGGTGAAACAGCCGATATTATTTCGAGAATTGGCTTTGAATTTTGAAGTTGGAAATTGCGCTCGTTAGAAGATTGACGGGCCAATTTTTCAGTGATTTTCGTTTCATATTTAATTTGATTTTTACATAATTCAGGTATAAAAAAAAAAAGCGAGGCGAAATAAACGAAGGATTCAAAAGGTAGAGAGACGTGGAAGCTTAACTTTTCAATTTTTTCACTGAAGCGAGACTTCTAATTTTTTTTTTTTTTTTTAGTTATTGCGCAATAACTGTTCAATCGCGATATATCTCACGTTTCGTAACATTGTTCGTTTCTGTCACGAACTCGACAACGATTGAGAAGTTTCGAAAGTGTCAATCCTTCGTAAATTTCGCCAGGAGGGGTTCGCCTCTCACGGTGGCGAAAAAAAGAGAAAGAAGACCAAAACAAAAAAAAAAGATGAAATAACAACGAATGACGGGAATAGCAAGAAGAATTAGCCACCGATACGAATTTGTCGATGCACGATGTCAGATAAAGTATTCCATAAATCTTCGTGACAGGACGATCGTCAATATTAACAGAGTCACAATTGACTGTTAGTGCAAACCTCGCTGTACCGCCGGCCGAAGATAAATTTAACGCGTGCGAGGAAATTGAAAATGGTTTATACTGTCGAATTGCAAAAAAAAGAAAAAAGAATAAAAATTCAAAGGAAGAGAAAAAAAAAACGGGGAGGATATCGCCGATCGTAATTGTCAGCACATAGAGTTTCAGCCTCTATTCGGCTGATAACACATATCTGACAGGATAGAATCCTGACAGCGCAGCTGCCGAAAGGTAAACAAAATTTGCGAAGCTCGAATATTGGAATCGATCGATCGTACATGGGTGCTTGAGAGAGAGACAGAGAGAGAGAGAGAGAGAACGTGGTTTCAAAAATGTTTTCAGGCCAGCAACAGTTCGAACGCGTCCACCACCATTAATTTCAATTTGATTAAAATTTTTGTTTGCCCGCTGCTCGGAATTTTCGACGCCGTTCTGTCTCGCCCGGAAATAATGACTGTTCCGAATGGCGGATAAAAATAAAGTGGTCGAAATCTACTCTCATCGAGGCACGTGGATGCTCAGTTTTGTTTGGTAATATTGCCGGTGTTTCGTTTAACTGCGGATAATTTCGTCCGCGTGTTTCGATTTATGAATTGGAAGGATGTATGTGTTTAACGAAGAACTGGGACATTTTTAATGGCGTCTCGTTCTGGACTCTTATAAATCATCGTTCTCTTGCAGTCGAGAGTCTGTGTGTTGATAGTGTTACGGATGAAGGGGGTCAATAATTTTTGTGATTAGTCGTAATCTTTAAATTTAATATTTCATTGAAGATATACAAAAGTATTTACTCCGCACGAGTATCCTTTCATCTTTCTTTCTCTTATAATTACTAGATTCTAGAATCTAGTTTCATTCACTAAAATCATTGACCTACAATTGAGAATGAAACGTTAACTACTACAGTTCACCCTTCGTACTTCAAAATCTTTCGAAAAAGCTACAACTGTAGACTGGAACAAAAATTAATTGCCTACACGCGATGTGTTGGGCTTTGAAATTCACAAAATGAAATTTCGAAAATCCAACTCGTTCAATCGCAGATTGCCCATCACCGTAGTCGCAAATGTTGGCTCTAAATTCGAAAGACAGAGTCCAGGAAAATCCTTGTCCGTCGAAATAACTTCGACGATTCTGGGCATTGACTTTCCGTAAAATTGAGAATGGAAAACGAGGAACGATACGCGGGAAGAAATCGTGGTGGAAGCGAAGGATGGGCCCTCGGGTGGGCGAGCGTCGAGAGAGCGTGGATAGGATTTTAGAAGGGTTGCAAGAGTAAGGTAAACGATATTTGCGAAGCTTGGGGGATCGATAGCAATTTAACCACTCCTCGCCATTCTGTACGACCGCTTCTCGCCGCTACATCTATGTACCTTCCTTCGTGGGTCCACCTGCAGCAACCAGCACCAGCATCATCACCTATCTACCACTTTCATCCTCTCTCTCTCTCTCTCCCTCTCCTCTCTGGATGGGTTTTGCACCGTGGCCCAGTCGGAACTCATCCATATACATCGAGAAAATTAATATCTGGGCTTCGTTCGCGCGTTGAATAAACTCGGTTGCGCGGCTGCTTCCTTCTAGCTTCCTCCTTCGTTTCTCATCCTCTTTGCCCCCCGTTTCTTCCGGGCGGCGATGATCAACTCCTTGTGTCTTGGAACGATGGCTCGCAGCCTTCCCCCGCTGCAGTGCATTGCTGATCGAGCCACCATGCGAAGATAAAACGGTCGCGTTTGT
Source organism: Tetragonisca angustula (assembly GCA_036937485.2). Classification (NCBI taxonomy): domain Eukaryota; kingdom Metazoa; phylum Arthropoda; class Insecta; order Hymenoptera; family Apidae; genus Tetragonisca; species Tetragonisca angustula. Next base: position 3,337,250 of record JAWNGG020000013.1, read on the forward strand.
TAATAGCCTCGCGGATGGAGCTTTAATTCTGGATCGCCACTACCGGCTGGTTCGTTGCCTCGTCCCTCCTTTTGTTTCCTTGAAATTACACGATTGTGCCTGATCATCCGGCGTGCGTGGTATTTTTGCCTCGTTCGGATGTGTTGTTTAGATCTCTCTTTTTTTTTGTTTTTAGTTCCGTTTGCTTCGGTACTTTTCCTTCCGGATCGCGATGACGTTGGTGACGTGTTCGGGGAATTGAGTTTCTTTCTGTTTTTTTTTTTTTTTTTTGGCAAGTGAGCTGCGAAGAAAATGTTTTAGTCTCTTTAGTGAGAGAAGATCAAAATGTCGACTCGATTATTAATTTTATTAATTTTAAATTGTCGTTGGGAACACGAACAAAATGGTAATGAGGACAACTCGAGGATCGAACGAGAACTTCAGTACACGAAGGGAACCGATCTAATTTCAATTTGTTCTTTCATTTTTATATCTCTTTTATAACAGAATTCAGCTGCGTGTCATTACGCGAGGGGGATTTAAACGTATCATTCGTAGAATAAATGATCAACGAATCGCTGTTTCACGAGATACGCGTTTCCGATGATTTATTCCAACGTCGAAACCTTTCTCCCGTTTCTTTCCGAATTTTATTCAGCCCGCCTCGCGTGCGCATCTCGCGCGTGTGCGTGCGAACGTTTCGTTGCCCGCGCGCGATTCATCGATCTCTCGTAAGCGCGGATAACGGTCCAGCATGGCTGGGTCCGCTTATATTTACATATTTAACTAACCCAACGGCGCAGGCATTAACGCAAACGCGGCCGGATAATCTGGAATATGTTAATCCGCCGCGAGATGCATACCGTCGCTTTGAATTAACGCGGAACGCCCGCTCTACGACGCGAATCGTGTACACGGTCGATGTCGATGCCGACGAGTATGGCACGTAATGCTTTGTGTACGTACCTCTGCGTACCAAATGCATAATTGTGTCGGCAAAAGTGGCTACGGATATCGTGTGTTTTTCGTCGTGAATTATTTCGAATGTATCGCCACCTCCTCGTGCATTACGATTTCTCTCTTCTTTTTTTCTTTTTTATTACGTTTTTAAATTTTACTTTTTGTACCAATTGTCGATCAGCTGGATTTTTCAGAATTCCTTTAAATCTAACGTGAATTAGATTCTACTAATCTGGAATTTTATATTTAGAAACGAAGTTCTGTGAACTCTCCTCGGAAGTAAAGTTTGCCAAAAGAGGTGGAGGATTTCAATTTTAATCTCAAAATTAAATTGGGACAAAGTTGCAATTGTTTGATATGTGTATCATTTGAAACTTTGAGCTCAGTCAATACATCTGATCTATCTGGGTTCCATTTTTTTTGAATTACATTCGTAAAAACATATATTTGCATCAACGTCCACTGTCTGTGATAATACAACTGCTGTCAAGTTTGCAGCCATTATACGTAACGCGCGATTTTCTTTTTTTTTTCTTTTACTAAACTGTGACGAGAACAACAAAGATACGTCTCGCGATTCCCATGACAAAAACAACGAGGGTATGCTTCGCGATTTCTTGATCTGATCGCGGTTGACGACGCGGCATAATCGAGTGAACCGAGATGGTCGTAACGAGGGTCTGACAAGCACGAAAGGAGAGTGGGTGGGTGGAAGGGGAGGGGAGGAGGGGGGAGAGACAGAGTTTAGGTCGCTTAGCACGACGAGCTACGTAACCTAAAATCCACAGTCAAAGTTTGCTGCCACTTGGCAGCAGTTGTCCTCGGATCGCGAAGGCCACCTAAGGTCTCGAGAGATCCTCCACTGGCTGCTAGTTCTCGTAAGAGTGCTCTTCAGCGTTGTTGTCAGTGCGCCGAGGAATATGCGAAAGCGACACTCGTCTCATACCCGAGGAGTTCTCGTTTAACCCTTCCAGCACCGTTGCCTAACTTTAACCCCCTCCCTCCCCTTCTACGTCGCACCCTGACAACGAAAATCATCGATCAACTCCCGATGATCCATATCGCGATTAAATTACAGATTGCATCGTGCATGATACACGTTCCCTTTTAGTTGCTGTCTTAAAACTATTTTATTTTATTTTATTTTACTTTGTTTTATTTTATATTATTTTACTTTATTTTATTTTATTTTATTCTCTTTAGCAGAATTTGCCTTTTGGACAGTTTTTAGGGATTTTTTTTTTTTTTTTTTTTTTGATTGGAAAATGAAATTTATCGAGAATCGAACGTGAGTTTAAGAAATGAAATTTGACCTCTGCCACTTAATCTTTTAACAGGTATTATTACTTGGAGTAATTGGTGTATTTTATGGATTTCCGCATCTTTGATCCTTAGACGAGATTTAAGATTTAATTATTCAGCTTCGAAAGTTTTTGTTCAATTAAATTTCCTTTTCGATTTCTGTCGCAAAGAATGCATTGTGAAATACAAAATAAATTTCAGAGACTATACGAAATTCAAATTAAGTTTAGTAATTATGCACACAGATAATTATAACAGCGCTTATACAGCACGTTAAAAATTCGCACGTGCTTTTAGTTAACACTTGAATTACATTTACCAATTATCGCCGATAGAAGACAATTTCACAGCAATTGTAGGAGTCTCGCGAATCATATTGTAACAAACATAGCTAATTATTTTTGAACTATGCTCTTCGTAACACGCGAAGAATCTTGTCCATCTGTCGGCAACGTTTGCCAACCTCGAGGTCGAGCAGCCTGGCATCGACGAGCGTGATTTCGTCTCTGCGTGTTACGTGGCTATAAAAATAAGAGTGGGAGGCGAGCGTGTTCACGGAAATCAGGAAAATCGTCCCGTCTACGTGTAGTCGCTCTTACTAATTTTTCACCTCGATTCGTTAACCTCGTTTCTTGGCATTGGTTCGAAGAACTCTTATCTCGATCTTAAATTTAGTATCATCCTGATTCTCATTATTTAAACGTTGCTTTCGCAAGAATGATTTTATTTTTCTTCAGAAGAGTTTGAAAATATTTAGAAATGTTGGAGACGAATGTTGGGAAAAATAAACCATCGGTACTTCCATTTGTTAAAAATAATAAAATAATTAAAAAAAATATAGTAGAATAAATAGTTCGATGGGTATAAATTACGTAATTTTATAAAATAGCAGAGGGATGTAAAATGGAGATGTAGAAATCGTATTTCGAGATTTCGATAGTTGGTTTCAACGATCATGTATTATATTTTCTAAACTTGCTGCCCAATTTATTAAATCTACAATTGTTTAATTGACGATATTAGAGCACGATGGAATTTACAGGGCGTGTTCTCTTGTTATTTTTCAGGCAATGGGAATTTAGAACTGTTCGATAGTGAGAGCGGGCCGGACCTCACACTATCACCTCAGACCTTCACGTCGACGGCGGAGGCCTTCATCAATGACAATAGCGATAGTCTTGGTGTTCCAGGAGACAACGATACGGGTGAGTGTTGTTTCCAGTTCTACTTGCTCACTTGCGGCGAATTTCTAGCGCGCTGTCTGACCACTGTCGCGCCTGTTCTACTTGAGCTCCACGCTTCAAATGGATACCGCATCTGTCAGATCTTTCTTCAAATGAAAGTTTATTAAAATGTTCAATTATTTGAAGCTGAGTAACAAATGAGTGATAGATTAATTGAATAATAACTGAGTGATAAATGAATTTTCAAAATTGATGTAGAGAGATGTTTAATTTATATAAGATTTCGGAAAGCTGTAGAAATTTAATTTAAAAAATCAGAATTTCCACAAACTTTTTAATTAGATGTTCTGCTAACTAAATTACGATTATTATTAGTTTGAAAGCTGGCATAATATTAATATTAAAATCTCGACTGGTTCAGTCTAATTTTCTGCTTCTTTGAATAATCGGTAAATTATTATTGTTATTAATTTGAAATTTGATGTTATATATCATCGTTGATTCGATCCAGCCGAATTTTCTAAAGTGATCAACTCGATAATTCCTGCGACATTTGTCCAGAAATCTTGGCAGACTCAAATCCAGCCGAATTTCTCTGTTTTCACGTAGCAGTCTGAAATTTAAACTGCTATTAATTCGAAATCTCGAGGCCAAATTTTCTCTAATTCGCCGAACGAATTACATCGAACCTAGAAACCAGAGAACGATAATTTCTCTCTCTCTGAATAGTTTATATTCCCACTTCGTTCAAAGTCATCGAAGATCGCAACGACGGTCAGACAGTTCTAAAGATCTGCTTAGGCATCCACTCGACCGATTGACCTTCGACTAATGAAACGGTGATAAATCAAGGGATCGGGAGTCGCGACGCGAAAGATTTCGAAACGTTTTAACTGGAAGACCACCGCCGCTTGTTTCCTGGTCACCTTTAATTGAAACGGCCGAGAGGGGGACTGGCGGGGGGAGAGAGGGACGACCGATCGTTTAGAGTCGTTAGGCGAAGGAACCGAGGACAATGCATTAGCGTAATTGTTGCGCTGCTCGTCAACGGGCACAGTTGAACAGTTAGTTACAACTAGTTCGAACAAGTCCGGGGGAGGCTATTTCCGTGCGTGCACCACGCTACATAATACCCATTGTTCCCGGCAAGTATAAGGGGACTGTGCCAGTTGTACACCGGCTATAAAATGTCCGCATTGTTTCCTGGGGGGACACGGTAATCAACACGCCTTTCCCAGCGGCGGAGAGCACAACTTAATGTACTGATTGAAACCTTGTCCCGTTCGCATTTCGCGTTCGTGCCCGCACGTCGTGTACCTTGAACGAGATCATTCTCGATTCAACGCGAATCAAGATGAAACACAATTCAGACGCCTCTATATTATCGCCTCTAGGGTGGAAATTGTCTGGGTGTTTGAAGAAGTGAAAGTTAAAGAATTAGGGAAATTGGGGAGATTTTACATCGTACGAACGGAATCGTTTGGTATTTAGTGAATGTTCTTTTAATAATTTTGTTTAATTCGGTTGGATTCAAGACAGATTAACGCCGAATTGTCTTGGCATTTACATATACCTCTCAATACCTCTCTGTCGCGAATTCGAAATTTCTTTTTTGATTAATCGACTAACTCACGCGCTTAATATCAACGGGCAAAATTTAATGAATGGCGCTCTCCATTATATAGATTCATTCGCTTAATTCTTGCGAATATAAACAAATTAAATTAAATCGTTCTACGTCATTATTGAGATACTAGCGAACAACTACACGCGTATTCGTTGTAACAGTTATGTAATATAAACACGCATATATATATATATATATATATATATATATATATATATATATCGCAACAGTTCAGTTTAATGCAATTAATTTATTCAAAGGCAGCAACAATGCAACGTCAAACAAACGGTATTTGTTTCAACGCTTGGGGACGCTTATAAGAAATTAATTTGCAATAAATTACAACAATTTTGCATTCGATTGTCGTTCATTCATTTTTTGACGAACCGTTCGAGATCGTACGCGTGCAAATTCAGTGGCACGTGGCGACAGTTGAAAGAAGCCGTGTTTTACCGATGATTTGAAACACACGTAGGAGATCGAATCCTTGTTCGCTGCGATTCGCAATTGCGAGAAAGTGTAGCGACATGGCGCAATCTCTCTCTGGTCCTTTGACGCGCGATTCACCAGGAACAAACGAGCTTCCCGGCCAAAAAAATATCGGATTTCGAGCCAACAGCCGAGCGTGTCGCGCCCCGATGCCAAAAACGTGTCGTTCCCACGGACCGTGTCGAACCCGCGGTTCGATTTGTTTTCTCTCGTCACATCCACGCATTCGTCAAATTGCCGCCGCTTGTCTTCGGAGTTTTCTCCCCTCCGAAGAGAGAAAAAAATTGCGAGAAAGACGCGTTAGCGTTCTAGCGCGAGTTTAAGACTTTATCCTGGACGAATGTCGGAGGAACGTTTAAAAAAAATTTATTTATACGTTAATATAATATATTTATAATTCATATATTAATTTCACCGACTTGGTAGGAATTTGATAATGAGAGAATTGGGCAGGATGACCTCAGCGTCTGAAATATTGAAAATATATAAATACTGCGAACGGTGGTTAACAGATTACCTCGTCGGTGAAGTATTTGGGGAAGTATGCTCGTAGACGGATGACTCAGGAAATTCGTGCGAGTAGAAATTCTAGTTTTATTTCGGTCGACGTGTCGCGAATGATTTACGGAATTGGTATTCGGTTTTTCGCGTAATGCGGGGTTGGACTGTGGCCAGGTTCTAATTAATGTAGACCGAGCAGAGTTTTGTAGACGGAGATTTCATTTTTGAGAATGATGATTTACGAGTCAGCCGCTGGCTAACTAAGATCGTAATTACGGTTTTGTACGTCATACTCTAGAAGCGCTCCGCAGTCGGATCGACTTCGTTGAGAAAGTCGCTCGGATCCTAAATATATCGCTGAAAGTTGTCGATGAACTGCGCTTCACTCGACTCGACCACGCCAGCGCGCAGTTATGAGAATTATTGGAGATTTGTTTCGACCTGTGAAATCGCAACGGCCTGGAGTAAGGTCGAAGTTTCGCACGGCCGAGTAAGTTCATTACGACGATTTTGGGGAACGCAGAAGGTCGACGGGGAACTTGGAAGCCGCAGCTGCGGGCAGTCGCGTCCATGAATAAATTTCACCGTGACGATATGTCATTTGCATATTACCTGCTACGTGACGGCCGAACCTTGGTCGCGTCGAATGTCGCGTTAGGGCGAGCCGGATCGAAATGCTCGGACTCCACGGTATTACGAGGAACTGCGCAATGTTCCTGCATACTGCTGTCGATCCACGGTCGTCCGTACCGACAGACTTTTTTTCACGAACAGCGTGAAGAGGAAAGGATGAAACTTGACTTTACAACCTTTTCTAGATCAGTTCGAGTAACTCGAAATTTTACTCTGGTTCACTGCCACGACGACCGACATTTCTCGAGCGAAAGATTAAGGAATTGAAATTGAAAATTTTTAAAATTATCAGAGAGACGAGAGAAATTTTCACATTTCACATTGTTAATAGATTTTAAACTGTAATCATTTCTAAAGTATAGAAAATTCGTGCAACCGGCTTTGTTACACAGAGGTCGATTTTTGCGAATAGATAATATTTTACACAAACGTGTAATCTGTAATTTTCTATTACTAGATTACTTTAACGAGTTAAATTTCGATATTCTCGTTAATCGAAGAACATTTGAAATATACTCCGAAGTAGAAAGTTGTAAATTGGAATGGAAACTTGGATCGCATAATGGTTGATTTAATTTCACAAAAGAAATTCGAAGGGATAAAAAATTAAACAATTTCGAAAGCAAGGCGATGTTAGCATATTTAGCAAAATTTGCTAATCAAATTAGAAATTAGACCGCTCGATTTTTCCAGTAGAAGAATTATAAATACAAATTCTCCTCTTCTGAAAATTTCGTCCAAATTTCCTGAAATTATATCAACAGTCTCATCAATGATCCTAATGTCGTCAAACCCTTATTTCCGTCAAATTTCTTTTCTGCAACCATTCTTTTATTCTCAAACGCGTTCTCTCCTCTTTGCGAAAGACGTAGCAGCGAACTAACGAATGAAGGATTAAGTAAAAATTTCGTCTTTGACAAAGAAGTTGGAAGCATCCCAAAGTCTCCTCTCCCTCTCTCTCTCTCTCTCTCTCGTTTATTCAAATTTTCAACGTTCCTTCTCCGCCGAGTTAAGGAACTGCCACCGATAAGAAAATTATTCGTTCGACGATGTTAGAGACGACGAACGTCGGCCAGGACGATCTACATATGAAAGACGACGTTGCTCGACGATAAACGCAGCCTCCTAAGGAGGTTACCAATCCCCTCCCCCCCCCACCCCACCCCACCCCTTGGACGACATTGTACCGCGAAATGTCGTCAAGAGCGTCTTTCGTCTTACTTACTCTGGCCTTTTTATACCACCCGGCTGCTGTTCGGGGAATATTAATTCCCCGAATTACAACGACGAGGGAAATAAAAACGTTGTTATGCTAATCCGCGGCCGGACTGATTTTTATTCGACTTGCAATTCAAACGAGCTACATGGAAATCGCGAAACATGCAAATGCCCCGACGTACTTTCCGCCTCGTGAAAGAACACACACAGACACATACACACACGCGTATTTTTTCGATTTTCAACGTTACGCACTGCGTGGCTACGACCGAACGCGTGGTTGGTTCGTTACGAATTGATTTTTGACACTCTGTCACGAAAGAGTTGACTTTTCTTTTCGAATGTCGTGCAATTATCGATCCACGCTACTTTGTTCCTACAGGTTAGGCCGACATTTAATTAAATCCAATGTAACAAATACGTGAGAACTGCAAATTTTTCTTCAAATTGAAAATGCCCTAGAACGGAATTTCGTAAAATGATTCAGAAATGAAAAGATTGCTTGGGTGAAGACCTGCTCCTTAATTTTCCTCGAAGCGCCAAGTTCAATTTCAACTTATAGTTTCGTCGCACCGCGCGATTAAAAATGATTTTCTACATTTCCATTTTCGTGGTTATTTGCAGATAATCGATTGAAAATTTTATTGCACTGTTAAATTATTTTCTACACTTCTGTGCTGTAATTCATGTGTAAATTCGTGCGTGAAAAAAAGGTCACAGGTTGACATTCACAATCACAATAAACCTTCGCGTTTCTATCAGAAATGTTTCGCATTGAGAGTACGTGATCGCTATGGCATTGGAGAAACGACGTTTCCTGCCAGATAAAGCCCACCGATTTCATCGGTGATTCGCGTTTCCGTCCGTGGCGATTTATTAAACACACCGTCGCGAAGTAGAATGGCAGAGCGTCGGTATCCCGTGGTGTTCGTATTAAATTCAGCGCGAGACGCCCTGGCTCTCGTAATAAGACATCAGACTGGCACGCGGACGTCACCAAAAGGGCGGCGGAGGAGGAAAAAATACGTCGGAATCGTTGTAGACAGAGGGAATATTGCATTCTTGCGTTGAAGCAATTACTCGCGCGCCAAGGTATCGTTCTTCTGTCGCCTTTGCAGCGTCGCGGGGAAAATCTTTTCGCCGAGAAGGGAAAAAGCGCAGAACACAGAGAGTGGAGAAGAAAGAAACGAGGAGAAAAGGAGACGGTATTGCTTTCTCCACCGCTATAGAAAATTCGAGGCAAAGGATCGGTGACTAGGAGTGTCTCGTTTACTTTCTTTTTTTTTTCTTTTTCCTCCTTCTCTCACGGTTTCTCTATGTACACAACTCTCCGAAGAACTTCATTTCTGGCTTCGAGGCTTGGCTATCTGTGTCCCTTCGTGTCTCTCCGCTCGCCACTTCTCTCGATGACACTTTTCCATTCTACGCGAAATTTTAGATTTAGCTGATCTTTTTCTATCCTTGATACGTTTAAATTTTGCGTAGTTGCGTGTCTTTTATCACACTCCAACTGAGATATTTCACTGCAAAGTGTGAAATGGTTCTTTATCGCGCTCGCGAAAAGAACGAGAGATAACTGTACTTATGTCCATCGTATTTAATACAAAGTCGTATTTGAAGATCAGAATGTATAATTAAAGCGCACGTCCCTCGAAGTTTCTTCAGTAACTCGCGCAAGACTCGAAAGGGTTTCAACTGAGATTATTTGCCATAATTACGAAAATCTTGGTCGATTATTTCCCCGTACAAAAGGCCATTCGACGTTCGAAAATTATCCGCGACGTGAATCGGAATTGATCTCGAGTTTCCATCGACCATCGGGCCATAAATTTCGTTACGTTCCGACAGCGGCTTTGTTCAAGGGCCGTTTTAAATTTCAACTGTTACAACCTGCCACGAACGTAACAGCGAGAAAGGACAGTTTTCATAACTTTCGCTCGATGAAATCTCAACAGTCATCTCGGTTGTAAGCGCGGGTTCACGCCGCCGTACACCTAGGCTGTCTATCTGTCGCATTTTTTTTTTCTCCGATCTCTCTCTTTTTTTTTCCTTTTTTCGTTCTCCTTTTTTTTTCACAGCCGGCGCGAATCTGATTGTGTATCGTGAAACCGAGTTTCTCTCTTCGTTGGCCAGCTTTTTCCCCCCCGCTGTTTTTCTCGTTTTTCCTCCACGGGGAAACGCGTTCCGTCCTTTTTCTCCGGCGTTTCAGCCCCGCGATTCACGTGATTCAGCTCTCGCGCCCCGGGTTTTCGTTGTTTTCGCCGTGCCTCGGAACTGCAACGACGATCTCGTTTCAGGAGGTGTCAGTTTCAGGAACGGCGCGGTTTTAATGGAAGCGCCGAGAGCGGGAGATGCGTCTCGATATCTTCTCGCGGACCATCGATTTTTCCTTTTGTCCACTTTTCTCCAACGTCCGTCGCGCGTCCAACTTCGCCCATTGTTGCTCTCGGTTATTAAAATGCGGTTGCTTGCACCTTTCACTCGATAAAATCGCTCGGCTCGTTCTCGATTCTTGATTCTGTTGTTCGAGAGATATCTCCAGCGGAGCACACTTTATTTCCCGTGCATTTGCGCATGGGTCTGTTCTCCAAATTTCGGTGAAAAATTGTGAAACAGTAGATTTTAATCGTTGCTTCTGTCATTCGATCTCCTCCATTTATTTCGATGATCGAACTTTAACCAACAGTAGATTGCGTGTCTTTTTACGCGGAGTCGTACATCTACGTTGAAAATTATTTCACGCCATCATATTTTATAAAATCGCAATACTTTGAATATTTTTATATTTGTAGCGGCCTATAGCGCCTCGAGTACGAGCCTCGAACAAGCCGCAAGTAGCTGTGCGCCTAGCGTCGAAGTCTAGCGATCTTCGATGTTAAGCAAACAGAGTGCGGAACACCGCTAGGATGGGTGACCGTCCAGCCTAGCGAGTAGTTGTGAAAACAAGCGTCTGGGGTGAGGGGTCGCTGCCGACTCTAGGCAGCGACTCTGAGACGAAACGCATAACCTTTCCTCACCTTACCCAAATCCTACATCCTTCCAGCATTCTCGCCATAATAATAATAAATATAAATGTAAATAAAAATGTAAATAGGTAGATAATAAGATAACACATTTACTTCCTAAAACCCTTCATATTGTGTCTCCAAATTTCACGCAAACGCATAAAAATCCGCAATCTGGCAATAGTACTTGTTTATAACATAAATGTACCAACTCGAACACGAAATAAAATTAACTCCCCCCCCCCTACCCCTGCCATTTACTATTTGAACGTGGATACATCTAATCTGTCGCGTCAGTCGAAGTGAATTACGATCTCCGCTATCTCGAATCACCAGCGGCTATAACAAACGCGTTAAATCACCGGGACCCTTGAACAACGTAACCCGAAAATTCCGTCCTTCGGAGACCACTTCAATCTCCCAGCCCCTCGGCCCACTTGGCCGTAATACCACGAGCATATAACAGTAAGAAAAATCCAAAAGCAGCCTGGCCCGAGACTGGAAATGAAATGGACCGAGTTACAAGCAAACTACCCAGACCAATAATTCCCAGCGTATGAAAGAGGGTGGGAACGGTTTACCGGCGGTGCGGCGGCGTTCATTTCGCAAGTTGTCCACCGCAAGTTGCGCACCGCGCGCGGTTGTTCTCCAGAGTGAGCCAGCCGGTCGGGAAGACCGAGTTGATTTTACAGACGATGGCCGGAGGATCAATTACGGGAAGCCGTAAACATCGCACGTAACCCAATCAGGAACGGGTGTTGCATGGTCCGGAGCGGTGCTGAACACTACGGGGCGGGCACGCGATCGTTTCAGCTCGACCGGTTTATTACCGGGTATGATTGATCTCGCGGCGAGCATTCGCGCGTGTGTGTGTTGCTGATAGGAGCTCGTACGCTCGATATGGATACTTGGTTTAGGGGGAATTTTCGAATTTTGTGGAGACGGCGTGTAAAATTGTCGAATCGTCGTAGCTGCGTCGCGAGGAGTACAGTTGTCAAGAAATTTTTGACAATTTCTTTTTTCTGCCGTTTCGTATTATATATATATATATATTTTTCTTCATTTTACATTTTTCCTCCTGCAATCCTAGCGTACAGACCGTACAACTCGCGAACATTCTGAAAATCTCCAAAGCATCAACTTTCGCTAAAAATTACTAGCCATTAATTGTTGTTTGCAATTGATACGTAGAATTTGTTGCTTGAAATGGAAATTTTTAGCTCTTTCAAACGTCAAAGATTAAGACATTTACGAGAGACCAATTCCTAAAATAATATAAATTTTCCAAATCCATCCGTTTATCAGTGATTAACGTTAAGTCGTGAAATTACATAGAACAGTAGGCGAAGGAATTTCCACTCTATTTTTTAGCAGTGTAACGAAGAGTTTTCGGAATATATATTTTTGTACATGTCGCGTAGCTTTTATCGTGCTGTTTACCAGCCAAGATATTGATACGGAAAGCGAATACGTTATAGCGGGACGACGAAGCTTACTATTCATAAAACGCGTGGGAGTGGCTCCTGATGTAATGCCCCGGAAGAATATCAGTGGATTTCATTGCCAAGGGAGAATCGGAAGCCACGTCGTAAAAAGTTGGCATCGGTTCATCTTGGACGGAGAAGCTAAGGGGAATCGGTGATCGGCGAAGATTTTTACGATTTCGTCACAGTTCGCCTTCTTTGGCACCGGATAGATAGTTGATCCAGCGAGGCTGGACTAATTGATTCCCCGATTATAGTTTGTACAGTTAATTCTAACCGATATTAGTTACTCGCGAAAATACTCGAGTACTCGTAAGAACATTTTACGCATCTCTTGTATTGAAGTTTTATTCACATTACAGTGAAACTATATTAGGATTATATTGGTAAATATATATATATGTGGAAATTACAAAATATCTGATGGAAGTATATATTTTGCAAAGATTAATCTGTTGAAGTAGATTCTCCATATTCTGTCTCAAAGTTCGTTTCTCTCCTATAAAGAAAGAAGAAAATAAAAGGAATATCAAAATATTCAATTCAGTGCAAATTTAAACTAACGCAAATTCAAATTATTATTCTCAGATACTAGAAAAGTGAAATTCGCTTGATCCAGAAATGATTACAACGAAAAAATTTGCTTCTTTCTGAGCATAGAAATCGTTCTACGAATGTAATAATTATTGTAACGTGACTGTCATAGCTCTCGACATGATATTAAATTTAACGAGCACGTTTCTCGAATACGAAAGGGTACGACAATTAATTCAATTATTCGGGAGAACCGAAAACTCTTCGAAAGCAGGAAAACTTGGCCCAAGAGGCGAGCTGTGACGAACCGTAAGATGGCGGGGAAAGAAAAAGAAAAAGAACGAGCAACGTGGGTGGCGAAAAAGCGGCCGCGAGCTTTTCCAACGACAGACGCGAGCTGTCCTCGCGCCGAAATGGCGATATCAACGAGCGGCTTGTCGCAACTTTTGCGTGGCAGTCGTTATTTACGAAAGCGAGTCGGCAAACCTGGCTGATTCGACTCTCGATCTAACGAGAACATTCGGATCAGCTTGTATGTCAACCACGCCACGCGCAGGGAACACTGTTTTCGCGCGAAAAATGCTCTGTGATGTGAAATAGATCCCACTGACTTGATCAATTAACGATCAATTCCTCTGACTGAAATTCAGTTCTACGAAGCGAGCAGTCTAACTTTTTTTTTCTGAAACAATTCGATCGCAACAATCTTCCCTTCCGTTCCATTATTTTCTTCGTTACTGTTTACTTTCTTTTAGTCTGCTGTAGATGCAGCTCGATACATTTCTATACGAGAAGAATCTAAAGAAAAATACTTTTCCGTCTAACCTGTTATTTTCTTCTTCTTTTCTTCCTTTCTTTCACGCATTTTTGTACGAGAAGAATTACAACAAAAATTTCTCTCTTTGCTTCATCATTTTTCTTTTCTTTTTTTTCCATCGTTACTTACTTTCTCTTAGTCTGTTACTAAAGTTGTATTATGACCGACTTTTTTACGACCGAGTTTATTATGACAGATGCAGCAACTCGATACTGATTTTGACACGAGAAAGTTTTTACGCGAGAAAAGTCCAAAAAAAGGAAAGGGAATTTTTTTCTCTCTCAGTCCGACATGAAACGTCATCGCGGCGAGAAAATCCTTGGGCACTCGAACACTTTTGAATTACGACAGGAAACTTATGGATTTCCTTGCCCAATCTCCGAAACTACCGCTCACTCTCAGTCTCTGCCGGTTGTTCGCGAAATCGTAGTAAAAGCTCGAAGCGTAGCGAGAGGGGCGGGATCGTTACCATCGACGCAGCTGTCGCTGATTGTTACGACGAACCCGGGGCGAGCATTTTCGAAGAAGTTCGGTTCTCGCGTCGATGCCTCTCTCCTGCCTCCCTTTGTCGCTAATAGACGAACTTCGAGCAAGAGTTGTAAACGAATATCCGCAGGAGCGAAGAGCCACCTTCTCGCGTACGCGTGGCCCGATTTTTCGAACTTTTCGGAAATTCTCAGCGACGCGATCCACGTTTTAGCGAGCTTCGTCGCGGTGCACGAACGAAGAGAGTTTTGGTTTCTGCGACTGACGAATTGAAGGTCAAGGGAATGGTTTTGGGTTAGGTTCGGGTTAGGTTTGAGTTAGGTTTGGCTTAGGTTCGGGTTAGGTTTGGGTTTTGATTTCTGCGACTGACGAATTGAAGGTCGAGGGGGTGGTTTTAGGTTAGGTTTGGGTTTTAATTTCTGCGACTGACGAATTGAAGGTCGAAGGAGTGGTTTTGGGTCATGTTTGGGTCAAGTTTGGATTAGGTTTGGGTTAGGTTTGGGTTTTGATTTCTGCGACTGACGAATTGAAAGTCGAAGGGGTGGGTTTGGGTTAGGTTTGGGTTAGGTTTGGGTTTTAATTTCTGCGACTGACGAATTGAAGGTCGAAGGGGTGGTTTTGGGTCAGGTTTGGGTCAAGTTTGGATTAAGTTTGGGTTAGATTTGGTTTTTGATTTCTGCGACTGACGAATTGAAGGTCGAAGGGGTGGTTTTGGGTTAAGTTTGGATTAGGTTTGGGTTAGGTTTGGGTTTTGATTTCTGCGACTGACAAATTAAAAGTCGAAGGGGTGGTTTTGGGTTTGGTTTGGGTTAAGTTTGGATTAGGTTTGGGTTAGGTTTAGGTTAGGTTTAGGTTAGGTTTGGGTTTTGATTTCTGCGACTGACGAATTGAAGGTCGAAGGGGTGGTTTTGGGTTAGCTTTTGAAAATTCTCAGCGACGCGATCCACGTTTCAGCGAGCTTCGTCGCGGTGCACGAACGAAGAGAGTTTTGTTTTCCGCGACTGACGAATTGAAGGTCGAAGGGGTGGTTTTTCAAGTGTTCGCGTAAACTTGCGATATTTCATAGCTGGATGAAGATCCAACTGTTATTAATTCTAGCGACTGCAGTTGCGTTATTAGACATTTAATTTCTCGATTCAAATTGGTAATTTAGGATTAACTGGTAATTTAGATTGAAAACAATTAGTAGTTTAAATTACTGATCGATGGTAATTTCGGACAAAATCAAGTATTTAGTGAAATAATTAAAGTAGATATTCTTTCACTCACTGACGCAATTGTAACACAAAATCTTTCGAAAGGACTATTTTTTACTCTCTGATACTCGTTTATCATTCCAATTCTTCAATTCCTCACGAAACGCACCTGATTATGCAGAAAATAATGTTCGTTGCGCTATCAACTATCGTTCATAAAACTATAGACGACAATCCTTAAAAAATCCACAGTTTCCTGTTTTCTAAGTATTCCGAACATCTTCTCATTACACCAAGTAACAATTCGAGAAACAATGAAACGATGGCCTCGTCTGAGACTCGAGCATACGATAGGATCGTTTCTTTTATCGGCTCGCCGCGGATCCTCCGAGTGTTAATTCCCTTTCGTAATCCATAAACTTCCGGGATTTTCTTGGCCCCGCGTTTCCTATCTCGCTTCTGCTCCGTAAACAGCGCCGTAGAATGCTTGTTGGTGAACAAAGTAGTCGTGGATGTCAGAACGGAAAGAACGCTCGGTGAAGGTTGAGGAGGAAGGAGGCGACGTCGGTGTAATGATACGGAGAGATCGTGGAGAGTGTTAGTGTGAGTGGGACCAGGAGAGACGGAGAGAGAGAGAGAGAGTAAGAGAGGGAGGGAAAGGTCGATGGTACAACCACGTTGGCTCTAATGCGGGCTATTCAGCTCCCACAATGCACTAGTAATACGATTTCACCGTCTCCGACATCCAACGAGCCGTCCACAGGCACAGGTGTTACCTGCGAGCGTGTGTGTGACGTGTTATACAAGCGCGAGCGCGCACATGCACACGTGCTCGAATACGCTCGTGCGGATTTTTAAACGAAAGTTCAGCTCGCTGGTGTGGAGAAGCACGGAATGAGAAAAAAGAATAGTCGGTATAGGCGTAAGCTGGTTTTGTCGGGCTCCTGTTTTCGTTTGCTCCGCGTGGAAAATGTGCAGAGTACCTCGCGGAGAAAGGATTTGAAAACCTTCTGCCGGGGGAGGGAGATTTAATAAGAGGGGAAATCGGGAATGGGAAGAACCGATTGGTGAAACAGACGACTGGTCCAGGAATTACAGTATATAGGTTCTAGTTGAAATTGAACAGAGAATGATGGCTAATCAGAATTTTGTACCATGACGTATGTAGTAAAGATTTGTGTCAATAGTTCAGAGATTCATAAATATGAAATTATTGTTCTAGGAATGGTGGATGAAAATTGTAAAGTTTCGTAGCATAGATTACTAGACGCAGTTGTACGACGTGCAAAGTCTCGAATTGCATTTAAAAATTAGGTGTCACGCTTGACAAAAAATATCGCAATAATAGTGATAGCTAATAATCTGTTGCTCCAAAGTTGCTTGCGACATTCATCTGCTTTAAATTGTGAACTCCAATCTAACGAGACAGCTGAGCCGAAAATGGTACTTTCAAAAGGAAAAATTCTACTATCCCATCGTCAAAATACAACCTAACCCAAACCTATCTCTTCCCGTATAATTCTCATCGATGTCTCTCTCGTACCAAAAATTCCAGGTTGACACGAGAAGGATCACGTTCCACATTATCGCTTTCGGGGGAACTCGCTTTCACGTCGACTATCGATTAGCTATTAGCCATTCCCGCGATATACCTCTTTCATCCTCGCGGACGTGTCGTTATTACCAGCCGCGATATAAAATTTGCCTACGCTCTGGAATATTTGGTCGAATTACAACGAGCGAGTGGAAACCGAGCCGTATGTCACAATGGCCCCCCGGTCAGTTAAGTTTCCTCCAGCGGAATTACCCTCGAACGAGTAAATTTGTAATAAAGGAAATCGAAGGGAGGAGGAGGGGGAGGGTGGGGGTGAGTCGGGGGGGTGGGGCGAAGGGGTTGACGCGGTGACTTTATTCGAGAGGGAGCCGAGCTCCGAAGTATCGATTTGTAATTATGAAGCGAGTTATTGGATATCGAATACTTTGGAGTACGCGTATATATGTATATGTATATGTATATATATATATATATATACATAAACGTGTACATAATATCTATGTGCCAATACACACAGCCGGGGCCGACGTATAGCCGTATTTCCGGGCGACCGTTCACGAGTCTGTTTTACGTATTGGTTTCCCGTCGATCACGTGACATTTATTAACTTTTATCGCCATTTTTTTCTTTTTTCTTCTCGTTTTTTTTTCTTTTTTCTCTTTTTTTCCAAACGCCTTTATCCTCGAACCAACCGGCTATGATTGCCGGTCGGTCCTACTCCAGTTTGTCGCGATAGTTTTAACTTCGATCGTCGAAAAATGTCCACGAAGTTTGGAAAAGTGTTGTTCAAAACATTCAGTATTTTCCTTTCTTCTTCAAGTTCTCTATTCCTTGCAGCCACTTCTTCCTTTTCCCTTAAAATAAAATTTTGTCTTCCTTTTTCCGAAAGACGAACTTCAACAAGTTTCTCTCCCCTAACGAGATCTTGCATTTTCGAAATATATTTTCAATTGCACGTGCATTCTGTAACCAACAATTTACTTAACTCCTCGTTGTTGCAGAGTATCGTTGAATTTTCAAACAAATGCAGTGTCGTGCTTGTTCTGTGGCTTTTAAACGGGGAGCGGGGAGGGGGATGTTGTCAATTTGTCCCAGTGTATCTTGTTCCCTCTGTTCGACGCGTTTCGGGGAAAAAAAAAAAAAAGAAAAAACAAAAACAAAAATGCTCGCGTTCACCATACGCTCGAGCTTGTTTCGCGGCCGCACTTTAACGACGTTGATACATCGCGTTGCGATTCTGGTTTGTTTAAAGAGCGGGTGTGGTGATGGGGGGGCGGGGGTGGCAGGGCAGAGACGGGCATAAAAAATCACGTGTCATATGGGAAAATCGCGCGTGATTGATAAAAATAACCGAGCGCGCGCGGTGTTTTTCAGCTTTGATGCAGTCCGTTGCACGTTGTTTGTTAATATATAATAAAATATTTTTCAAACCAGGGGCGGGAGGGTTGGAATTTATAGACGCGAGCCCGTACATCATCGCCCATACTTGCGATCGCATTACGCACACTCGGATCGTTATTTTTCCACGGTCGAGAAATTGAGGCGGAGATAAAAAATAACCCGCTGAAAACACGGTACTATTTTTCGCGGCGATAAATATTATGAAATGCACGCCGGGCACAGAGGAATAATACAGGCCGTGTGAGATATTGTTCCCATTGGCGCGAGAACGAAATTAATAATTCCACCAAGAAACGAAATTAACGACGGCGGTTCGGTTGGTGTTATTTTATCTCGTGCGCGGAAATGGCGATCGTCCGGTTCCTTGGAGATCGCGTCAATTTGATTTGCTGCGAAATCTTCGAATTACGGGAATTTCTGTGTTTTTTATTTTTCTCTACAGTTTTTTTATTTATTTATTTTTTTCGGTACTTCGTCAAGAACTGCGATACTCCTTGGTAACTAACTAACTCACGTTTCCATCTTTTTACACAGATAATTTTTTAGTAAATTTGTTATTTCGTTTTCGAGGGATGTTGATCTTATTTTCTAACTCGACACCCCTTGCTAATTTTCTCTGACTCTCTGTTTGAATTTATTTCGTGAACGTCGTGCTACTGGCAAGTACAACTGTCTTTTTCCTTTTTTAATTATTAATTTTTATTAATTTTTATTGTTACTAGGTTCGGGCTGGTGATTTTTTGTTCTTAATTTTCTACGTTTTAGTTATCTTCCAACTGGCTATTTAAATCTAATCTCCATATAATTCCACTGCTGCTGCCTATTCTTCTCTCGCCTCTCTGTTTAAATAATTCATCCCCGAAGCAATTAACCTCGCATTACGTTATTAAGACTTGGAACAGGGAATTTTCCCTCTCTTTCTTTTTCTGCGGAACTAACGAAATTTCTCTCCGACGAAAAGAATTCCCGAACAAAATTCGGAAAGGTCATCCGAGCCATTTTTCAACTCTACGCTCCTCTCTATTTCTCCTTCATCGTGTCCGAGTGATCCATCCCAAAATAATTCACCCCTCGCTACCACGTTCAAACTGCGAACACTTTCTTTTCTCCATAAAAATTAACCAAATTTTTCTGCCGCACAAAAACATTCCCGAATAAAGTTCCTCCTCTTCCAGGAAAAAGAAACATTTCACCTATTTTTCTCGAACGATGTACGTATTCCTCCCCCCCTTTCCCCGACTCTGCTCGCTTGCCCCTACTTTCGAAATAATTCATCCTGAAAGCAGCAAACCTCACGTTACATTATTATTAGAATCGGAGTATCCTTTTCATTTTTCTTCTTCCGGCCAACGAAATTCCTTCCTCCTCGAAACAAATGCATTTCCAACTCTGCAGCTCGCTGTGCGTTTATGCGTTTCGTGTTTCTCTCTCTCTCTCTCTCTCTCTCTCTCTCTCTCTCTCTCTCTCTCTCTCTCTCTCTCTTGGAATAATACATCCACGAAACAATTAGCCCACGGTATCACGTTATCCGGCGCTGGTCTGTAACACGGATACCATATCAATTTCCCGGTAGGTTAGGCGAGGAGGTTCGGCCACGGTGGAGAATCCCACGGTGGTTTATCCTCGGAAGGCCATAGGGTTAATCAATACGGGAAAGGCTTTCTTTGATCGTTCCGGGACAGGTCTGGCGAAGGAGCTCGCGAAAGGCGAACTTAAATTGAAAGTGTCCTTTACAATGTACGGCGAGGGGGGACGAGGAGAGAAAGCTGACGGAAAGTGCAGTCGGTAGTAGTTTTCTCGTCTCTTTTCCCACCGTCTGCGCCGCGTCACATGCTCTCGCCGAGGGATTCTACCTTTCTTTCCTTGGTCCTGGTGTAACGAGTAAATAGCTGAAAGAACTGCCTCCGACTCACTCCCGGCGACAAGGAGAAGGAAGAGCAGCGGCGAAGGAGAAAGGGTAAAAGAGACGGTGCAAAGGAGGAGCAGCTAGTCTCAGCTAGATGTAAGCGAGAGAGAAGCGAGGTTGGGCGAAGTGCATTTTAATAATCGTGGCAAAAGCGAGTGGCAGGTATCCGACGGCGCCCTCAAAGCCACGCGAATTGCCACTACATCGCTCCCGGGCCGAAAGTGGCGGAGTATTGAAATAAGTGCCGCCCAGCTGGCTTTCTTTCTCTCTTTCCTCCGTTTTTTTTCTTTTCCACGAAACGCGTGAATCCGCGAAGGGACAGTCTCTCCAGCTGGATCTCCTTCTTAGAAGGAAGCCATCTGATTTCGATGCGTTCTAGCCGACTACGGACGACTCGTGTCTGGAAGATTCTTTTGTTTTCGCGCGAATTCTTTGAATAATAAAACGCCACTTCGTCGGATGGAGAGAGTTTTCGAGATCTGTAGTATCTTTTCGAGGGTGGCTTCGAGGAAGCGTCGTGTTTTCTCTAAATTTCTTATTTTTGTGTCGTTCCGTTGTCGACTGGCAGGTGTGAAAATTGTCTGACATTCGTTGGAAAATAACTTTTTATCAGCTCGATTTCTAGTAATCGGCTTGTTTTTTTCTTTCTTCTTGCCACTTAAACGGAACCATGTTGCATATGTTCAATCACTGCGATAAATGAAGAACTCTGGATTAAAATCAAAATTCAAGTATCTTCATTTTGTATTTGCAGCGCCACGAATCGTTTCGCACACTTTATTTAGCATTATAAATATTCGCAGAGTATTCGTTATAAATCATCAATTAATTCGTTGAAACTCAAAATTCGCAAACCCCAAGCACCAATGGAGAGCGATGTTCTCCTTCATTCGCGAAATTCGTCATCGAATCGTCGTCAGAAGAAGGAATTATTTCACCGATGAAACTCAAACAATCCACGACCAGAAGAAACGGAGATCAAAGTGTCAGCAAATAGAGAAACGGGTTGGCGGCGTGTGGGTGAGCGTGTCGTCGCGGGGAGGAGGGGGGGGGGGGAACAGCCTGGTCGCTGGAAAAGCACCCCGTAGAAATTTAATCCGGGAAACGTAACGTTAGCCCGGGAACGGCTCTCGCCGATTAGGTTGCGAGAGAATGGGAAGAACGAGCTCTACACGGCGAGAGAATGGCCAAATAAAAACGTCCGGATGGCAATTTGCAATAGTAAGGCTGTCGGTTAAGTGTGTACGAAGGGGATGCGCTGCATCGTGACGGGGAACAAAGCTTGCTTTTCGAACGCTTGCACGTGTAGCCGGGTGTTTTACTTTATTGGACTGTATTTTGATGCACGAAACATTGTAATTTTTGCCATATAATTTCGGACTGCGCTGTGGAAAAGAATTAAACGTCATTTTGCGATATTAAATAATTTCGGTATATTAAAAACGTCTCGTCAGTATCGCAATAATTTTAAATTGTAGGGTAATTTTACAAGAAAAAGAGGTTCTAATAATTTTTCAATAACGTTGGACTGTTGTCTGTATGAGAAAAGAATTTTGCAACAATTTCGTTACGCTTCGTACTCGTACACGTATACGTGTATATTTATTGTTGAAAATGAAGGTTTAGAAATGAATTGAGGTAAATAGCAATTTTTTCGCATGTTTAAAAATGCAATTTCGAATTTTTAAACGACACGGTTATCGAGCTTAATGTCGCTGTAATCACGGCTAGACGTGCGCTCTCGATTTTTGCAACGTGTAATTAACAGGAGACGGACACTTTGCACAATAAGCAGGGAAAGGTATCGCGGAAATTCGCGGAATTGGGAACGCTGTAATTGGAAAAGTTTCGATTTCGTATTGTTACGCGCTGTATCATGTGTAAATAATTCTTGGAAATTCAATATTGGAAATAATTGGATATTTTTAGCGTATATGGTTTATATTTCGTCGTATTGAAAGAGAAAACTGATTAAATATACAAAATTTAAAATTGTTTGTTAAATACTAAAATTGTTCAAAATTGTTGCAAATTCGGGACCGTTTTCGCAGTCACGTTTTTCGTCTAATTTTCGCGTTCGAGTGCTACTCGTTTCAAAGCAATTTCGAATCGAGTAATTTTCTGAAACCATTTTGCTGTTTCATTACACTGTGAAAGTTTCAAATATTTATTTCGGTCTTTTTTTTTTCACAGAAAAGAAAAAGACAATTTGAAACATTGTTCATTTTCTTACCATTCAGTTATTTTCATTCCCGAGGGAAATTGAATTACTGATTTTTTCGCGTATAGAAAACCAGAAGCAGTCAACTGCTCTTCAATATTATCTTCTTTGTTGACTGACAGATCAAGTTCCGGTGCATACTTCTCACAATCACGGGAGTATTTTTCATTCTTTCCCGCTCTTTCATTCCGAAGCAACGAAACAAAACAATTTCTTTCAACGTCAAAAACAAAAAAAAAAAAAAAAAAAAAAGTAAATACTTCGGAATAAATTTCACGAAATTGCGGGAAATTTTTTCTCTTTCTCTTTCGAGTGCTCACGCCGTCGATGCTATTTGGCGAGGCGAGGCCCGTTTTCGCCCCGAAAACCGCGTCGCAATTGCGGAGGATCGTTCCTCTTTCGGCAGGGGGGATAGCCTTCACTTCCGGCGGCGGACGTCCGCGATAAAGTTTCCGGGAAACGAGCGGTTCCACGGACGGCTGGATCGTCGCCGTACGAAAAACGATACGGTAACGACGCTCGTTCCGTCGCGAGCGGCACGGAACAATCGCTCGTAACGTCCGCGCGAGACAAATCGCGAGAGTTACGGCCGCTGCGCTAATTTTTCCACGCCAGGCCACGAGCGATTTTTCCTCGCGGTAGCACACCTCCGCGGGGAAATATTGCGGCGAGTTTTAAAAGCCGTATCTTCTCGCGCGTCCGAGTGTGCCCGCCGTGTGGATTAATGGAGTATCCGAGGAGCAACTTGAACGATCCGTCATATTCCTCGGGTGCCCCGTTGCGACGTTATCGGCCAGCAATTTCGTATTCCCTTGGATCGGCGTGGAACGAATTTGTTCGATGAATCTACTCGTCGCGGAGCAGTGGGAAGCTTCGTAAATGTGCACTTGACGCTTCTGGCAAATTCCAGCTGATGGACGAATCAATGCGGTTGAGAATCGGTGTAGAGAGTTGTAAGAATATCGGAGTCTGGATGGTGTGAAGGGAAAGCATTTGATTTCAGTATATTGCAATCTTTGGAACGCCTTCGTTGAAGAAATGAAGACACAGAGAATACGTTCGTGTTATTATAAAGATGAATCAATGAGGTAGTTGAGAATCAGTATAAAATTTTAAAGTTCTATAATTCTTGGTTTTAGAATTATCTCGAGAATGTCTTCTTGATAAACGAAGGAAAAGAAAATTCGTTTACGTTGTTATAAGTTGTTATGTATATATTATAAGGACGAATCGATGCGATAACATACGTATGAAATAGTTGAGAATCAGTATAGAATTTCAAGGGTTCTGGAATTCTTAATTTCAGAAGCGTGAATGTTTGATTTTAGCATTGCAGTCATCGTGTACTAGAATTTTTTGAAACACGAAGAAAAAGAGAATACGTCTACATTATAAGATAATGTCTGTTTGAGATAATTAAGAATCAGTGTCAGAGTTGTCAATCAGTTTGAGTTATACTTCCCTACAGTGTGTATATCAAAGTTGTTCCATGAAATATACTCTACACATAATTCTCACACAGTTGCGTAAGACGCACGAGCTGCTTTTGACACTGGTCGACAGCGGAGTTTCGACTGAAAAATTGAAATGAGTCTCAATTCGTTCGAAACAAATTCAATCACTTAGGAATTTACAAGTTCCGCGATTTACAAATCGTTTCAAACTCTCGGGGAATCGCGAAAATCCACGAACCTTTGACAGCCGAGCCGCCCCGCTCTTTTCATCCCCCGTTGGTGAGCGTATTAATAGGATTTAAATCGTAAACGGGGACGGTCCCAGCGAGACGTACATCGGCAGGAATACCTAATTACACGGGCGTTTCGTCGGACGATTTTGCCCGTGACGGATGCACGATGCCGCGCTACATTGATATGCAGCCGCGAGCGAGAAGTAAATTGATCGAGACGGCTGAAATTCGACCACGGATCCCTCTCTCTCTCTCTCTCTCTATCTATCTATCTATCTATCTATCTCTGCATGTTCCAGCTTTCTCCATGACATCCACGGCTTCTATTATGCGTCGCGACGCGCCGCATTCGCCACGCGAAACGCGTACACGCGCGCTTGCACACGCCGAGGGGTGAAACAGAGCGAGAGAAAGAGAGAGAGAGAGAGGGAGGGAGACGAGAAGGGATGAGAGAGGCGGCAATTTAGCAAAGTGCGCGTACGCGACGATGAATTTTTATTAGTACCCGGTCCGTATCGAACCGAGCCGGCTAAATGGAATAATTTTTTCCAATTAGACGTACGCGGACGATTAAACGAGCGGAAATATAATATGCGCGGCGAAGTGGCGCGCGCGTGCTTTAATGAAACGCGGATACGTGTCGTGCGCGCGTGGTTCGCGGAGGGGTAGCTGGGATTTTTCCTGCCGCTTTTTGTTTCGAATGATTGATACCGAGCGGTCGGATGATTATTCGTCTCGCGCGGGAATAAATTTTGACGCTGGTTTTTCTTGTGTTTGGAACGTATTAGGTATGTATATATATATATGTATCGTATATATATATATATATATATGAGACGAAATTATTGTGGCCCGTCTGTATAGAATTGGAATTACTCTTTCCAATTTGTCGAGTTCGTATTAAAATTCGTGATTGTTGGTTGTGTGTTGGGTCGCTTGTCGGTGGTACGAAATTATCGCAATTTATATTATAACTAAGATTATATGGAGCAATTTTACATATATGTATATATAGAGTTAATGCAATGTCCTATAAGGAACCGAAACAATTCCTTGTGTCCAACTTGTCGAATATTAAAATTCGCAGTTATTGGTTATGTATTCTCATGTTTTTAGTTGAGAGAAGCTGATATGAAAAAATTATTGTAACCAAGATTATATAGAACAATTTTACATGTGGAGTTAATGCAATGTTCTATAAAAAAAAAACCGAAATAATTTCTTGCGTTCAACATGTCGAACTGATATTAAAAAATTGACAATTGTTGATTATGTATTCTCATTGTTTTTAATTGAAAAAGTGATATCGTTGGCAGTATGAAATTATTGTAACTTGGGATTACAACCAAGAATGTACAAAGCAACATTTTACAAATGGAGCCATTGTACTTTCTAATAAGGAACCAAAATAATTCTTTGTGTCCAACTCGTTCAACTGGCACTTGTACATAATTGATATTTCCCCCGGGGACGAAAAAATAGTACGCTCTACAGTTTCTTATGTTGTGTATCGCACGGTAGGGAGAACATGTAGATTCGATTAATACATCAGTATCCTTGGGCGTAGATGTACGTGTAGTATGCTGACTGTCATTACCAAGAATTGCTCGGTTCGAAGAATTCTCAGGAACTCAAAAACGAAAACACGCGGATTAACATCCTTGTGTATGGATGTACGTGTAGTATGTTGACTGTCATTGTCGAGAATTCTCAGAAACATAAAAACGAAAATGTAAATACTGTCCGTGTTTGGCTACGAGGCGAACAGGATCGGGCAAGTCTGGGCATTTACGCTCCTCAGTCGTGCGGGAGCTATCGTAAGCGTAACATTCGGTTAACTGCTGATATTTTAACATTTGTAAAAATGGCTCGCGAACAGAAATTAAATCCGGCTGCAACACGCGCGATATTGAAATTAAACGAAGGACGTCACTCTGTGAAAAGAATTGCCAAAACTGTTAACAAACAAAGTCGCGAAGTGACAATAAATTTACCAAAATATTCCGATAATTGTGCAGAGAGAAAAAGTCGTGGATTATCTAACAGTTCGAGGTAAACGTGCGATAAATATGTTGTATGAGTTACGACAAATGTTAATGCTCGGTGTCTTTTAAAGAATCGTGAACATTTAAAACGACGAGAATTGCAACGAAAGCTATAAATCAAAGCAAGAGCATGAGCTTTCTTGTCGTTTGCAAGAGAAACGTGTTTATACGAATGAGAAATGGCAAAGAGTCGTGTTTATCGGTGAAGAAAAGTTCAATTTAGACGGATCTGTTAACCTCCACTACTATCGTCACGATTTACGAAAAGGGCAACAGCGTCTGGTTCGTCGACCCATCGCAGACGGCGGTATAGTAATTGGGGAGGTGTTGGTTACTAAGGTAAGATGGAAATAAAATTTATTATGGGAAAGTTAAATAGCAAAATGTATATAAAAGTGATTGACGAACAGATTAATACACAGCAAGCGGAAACAAGTGCGTTTTTCAACATGTCGACGCGAAAGTAGTAAAACAATACTTTGCAAGCGAAAAGAAACTCGTATTTTAGAATGGCTAGCCAATTCTCCGGACTTGATTATTATAAAAAAATCGTTGGCCGACAATCACTGTCATTTTGACCCGCTAAATGTTAGGGCTACCCATAAGTAATATCGTTTTCTTCAAATTTAACAAACATTGCCATATTCTAATTAAATATATTGACATTCAGTGTGATTATTGTTAAATTATGTTATAGATCAAAACTGGACAAACTCTTAAACGAAATAAAATTTTCTACAGTATCAAAAGACGACGTTACTTATGGGTACTCCTAATATTACCATATTTTTATTTCTGTTTCAATAATGCAAAGTGTTTGACTCACGTTGCTTATGCACGTTGATAAAAAGTGCGAAAGAACGTATATGAGAAAGATTTCGTGTCACTTACGTATAACAAAAAGAAGTGTAATAACTTTCAACAGAGTGTACCATTTTTTTGTCCCGTACTACGTACACAAATAATAAAACAGAATCTAATGGAGATCCAAGTAGATATTCCCGTTTGGACGATTTAATCTAGAATTTCGCGAAATAAAATCGTACACATGTATTGTGTTATTGTGAAGAGCAAAAAAAAAAAAAAAAGACGGCTATAAAGAATTTTCTGTTCTCGCGCAACCCGAGATGAAAAGTTACGTTTCTTCGAAGGAAATACACCCTGTAACGTTATACCTCTGCAAGAATGATGTTTCAAAGTTTCAGAAGGAAAATTCTCCTTGTTTTAATACGTGCAACATGGACTTTCAAGCACACGATCTCTGTTGAGAGAAATATTTTTCTCCTCTCGCGTTCGCGATATTCATAATCAAATTCGCAACGTACAGAAGAAAATACGTTTTTTCCTTCTTTTTTTTTTAAATTTCAAATATGCGCGAGCACTGAAATTATTATTACTATTGTTCGGTTTCAATTCGAAGACCAGTTGCTCGCGACGGTTAGATACCGCGTGTTTTCGATTTCGATGAACGTTAAAACGCGCGAGAGGAGAGACGTTCCGTCGTTGTTCGCTACGACCGCTTATCTAACGCAGTAAATGCATTCACGAATGGCTTCGATATTTCCACGCTTCCTTTTCGACGACGCGCCCCCCTCTCCCCCGAACAAAGCGCAGGAATAGAAAAGAAACGATGGAAAGCATTACGTGTCTTCTCGCGTTGCTGTTCCAGCGCGATAGGAAACTGCAATTTGCTTCAGCGAAACCGCCTCGCGCAATATCGTCTTTCTCAGAGGAGAGAAAGGAGATACCGTCACAAACACCTTAGTCAAAGGAGGACATATTGAGCCATTGTTATAATCATTTGGAAGGAAATGCTTCCCTCCAAGTAGAAAACTTGGTCTGTCTCTGACGATATTAGACGGCGAAATTTTTTCTTTTTTTTTTTTTTTTTTTTTTTTTAAACGAAATGAAGTCGCTTGTATTATAATAGATACGAGTCATTGGAAATCGGTGTTATTTGTTCAGGTACGAAGAATATGTTATTCTTGTGTAATAACATTTGATTATTTATCGTGATTGTGTAGTTTTTTTGTAATATCGCCATTTAGACCAGGAATTTGAAAATGATAATCAAACTCTTGAAATTTATTTTATATCAATGATCTTCGAGATATTCAAGTCCTCCCTGGATGAAAATATTTTTTGCAAATTACTTATTCCCCACATTCACAAAACACAATTGTTGGAAATAATATGTCGATATCGAGAAACGACTTTGAGTGACTCCAATTTTATCACAATGGAAATCCAAGTAATTCGACAATGCCGAGTGAGATCTCTTAATTAAAAAAAATGTAGAAAAATATTCTGAGAAGCTTAAAGCAAATTGTGGAATTACACTTAAATTAAATTAATTAAAAAATTTAAAGATGAAACTTTAGAATAAGAGAAAAAGATGTTAATTGAAAAATCTTTAATATTGAACCATTATCCAGGAATTAAGGAACGAAATTCTAAAATTGCCGAATCAAAAGAGAACTGAAAAATGAGAGAGATAATTTGATAAAATTGAAAAGTTTTTCGTGTACAAGCAGGATGAACGGTTATCACTAAATGGTTCCAAACGTGACACTGAATTTGTGATAATGCCTGAAATGCACTTTACGGAAGGAAGTCCATAGAATCTCGCGAATCGTTCTCGAAATCGTTCTCGATATCGATTCAGGAATAGTCCCTGAATATTCACAGCGAATGACATTAATAAGACTCGGGTGGCGTAATTATCTGATATTCGTGAAGCAATTATAGCTAAGTAGTTCGGTGCAATTTAACGCGCGTCTTTTACACGTCTGCGACTGTCACTACTATTGTATTAATACGATCCCTTTTGTTCTTCGTACTCACGTATTTTTTTTTTCTTATTTTTCAACAAAAATGCAACACACTAGACTGATTTATAAATTTAAAAGATTTTTAACTCGTGATATTACAAGAGACCATGAAATTTTCCTAGCGAGCATTAAGAAACTTCCAAAAGTTTAGAGCAGTTGTAACTTACAAGTTCTGGAATTTTGCGTAGATTTAAAACGTCCGAAGGAAGTTCTTCTAGAAATTTTCGAGTAACAACTTGCGAATTATCAAATTTTATATTTCCACGGTAGACAATACGAACACACGTCAATTCATGTTAATTTTTAAACAACAAATTCGGGGGCAAATTAATTCTCTGTCCGCGTTATGCAATATCTTGAATTGTCCCTTTTTCACTCGCTGGACGTTGCCCTCACGTGAAATCTGAATATTCGTATAATTAACATGGAATCCGAATTGTTACCACGCGTACGTAACGCAAATATCTCGCGTTAACTGCGGATATATACCATTAACATTTGGAAGCCGAAAATACTGCGCCCGGGTCAAGAAGCCCGGAGGAAGGAAATTAAATCACGTAAAATGCGTTCCGGTTGTCAGAGGAGTTACTACACGCACATATATATATTTTGCATTTTAGAGTCATATTACGTGTACGTAGCTGCCGGCGGGGCTACATTAAATTCTTTCCTTTATGAAGTGCCACTCTCTCATTACTCGGTATTCTTGAGATTCTCGCGATATTATGTTGAATACGTTGCGACGTTTTATTAAAACGAGCTATGTCAATTTGACCGACGAACGCGTTAAATTGAGTTTCTTTCGTTGGCTACTACAAAAGGTTACTATTCCACGACAATGAATTTCACGGAACTTCCTTTTCGCACATACTTCTTTCGCGTTTCAAACGTTTCAAGGGGCCAGAAACACGCGAGTGTAGGAACGAGGGCGTGGAACTTTGTAACAGTCGATGTACAATTCGATTCGTCCGTTCTCTCTGAATTTTTTTTCGAAGATTTTAAATTATGTGAAGTTGTTATCTCTAGCGAGATGATTGTTTTCCGAAGTTCAGATATTTTCTAAAAAAAGATCTGTGGGTAGAAATAAAATTCATTCATAAATTGTACTTTATGTTAGATTCTATGGGTTTTATTTCAAATGTTTCTACGGATCCAAGTATAAACATTTGTTGTGTACGGTGGAGATTAGAAATGTTTGTTTACTTTGTTCCCTAATCCACAAATATTGACACCTGTTTTCATTTATTTTTCTCAAATGTTATTTAATTCTGTGCACAGAAACATTTATTATCTTCCTGTTTTATTTCTGCTTTTGTTTATTCATTTTGACAATTACACTCGACCCGTACAAAACTTTGTCAACCATATTTTTAGTTTCAAAAGATTCTTTGTATCTTCGTCATGTTGAAATATTTTTTACGCGTGTTGGAATAAAAATACGACAAAGAATATCTTTATTTTCTTCGTTCCAAACAACCTTCAACAAGTCCGACATTTCTACCAAACACAGATGTATTTTACCTAACGTCACGAAATTCTTAATAGACGACCAACTAATTGTAAGTAGCAAGCTGGTTCAACAGGTTCGCCTTTCAGCCGGTCGTTTAGACGTCCATTAATCGGCCGCGTGATATAAACGGCGCACGGTTAATTTTAAAGGAGGCGATGTCGCCCCTGTGTTCCAATTACACACACACACACACGCATACTGGGAACAAACGACGAAGAGCAGAAGAAACGAAACGGAGACGTTGACCGAGGCGCGCGAAACCCTCGAAGCGGAGAAAGGGTTGAAAAGCGTGGAAGCTCTCGCGTATAATGGATTCGAGTATAAATATGAATTTCCACGAGAGCGTATTTAATTATTCTGCGCGGGAGTTTGCGGCTTTTCCTTTTCTCTTCTTTTGCCCCTCTCTTTTAACCCGCTCTGTCTCTGTCCCGCTCCTCTCCTTGTCTCTTTACCCTCGCCTCCACGCGTTTCCTCCTCGTTCTACCAGCTTGCTCCGCAGCGGGGTTAATGAAAATGTCACAAAGATTCGCGGTGGCAGCGTGCACACCGGGAGACACCGAAGAGCAAACGAGATAGATTTTCCCACTTTTCCAGCGAGATGCACGTTCGAATGAAGGAGAAAACAGGCGAAGGATGAGGACGGTGGCGAGAGGGAGGCGGAGAAGGGGGAGAGATGGATACGTGGCAACGTAATCAATTCCCGGCGATTCGCACGACTCAATTACCCACCGCCGCGGATGCACGCGCCCATATATTTTCATTCTTCCTGCCGATTGTCCTCCCGTCGTTTCGACGTCGCCAATCGACCGTGCAAACGCTAAAACTACCAGGATGGTCAAAACGACCAATTTGTAATTTTTGTTAAATATTTCACCGTCGCGAGAAATACTGCGTATTTTTGAATATTTAAATCATTTCTCTGTGAAATATACAAATGAAAGTTCGTATAGTCCGCTGTGTCATAAGGTTTCTCTGTTTTCTTGACTTCGATGTTTCTGATGGAAATTTCATGTTTCAATCGTCGATAATTCCAGTGTTAACGAAGAGAAGTTCCAACTGCTGTTAGGCTGTTAGGGTAAAAAGGGGAGAGCTGAACTATTGCGTTTCCGCTTCGATTCGTAAACTTGAACGTTGCCGTTGGAGCTGATAACACGTTAATTGTTTTGTGTCCTTGTCTTGAGAGTAAATGTCTTGTCTTCAGTTTCATGAATTTGATTATGGTCTGTAGCAACTGTAAAAGAACTTTTATTTATCGAAAGAGAATTTCAGCTATTATTTTTCCGAGTGTGAACGAAGAAATAAAACATAGTTGCGAGCTATTCTTATACGATATGTTTGATATATGACAAATTCCGTGATTTTTATAAATGATATTTATCACATCACGTTGGCCACAATTTTTCACTCCTCTTCTTCCCTTTTTCTGTAAATTTTGCGATAATATACAGAAAACGTTCAACGTTTAGAATCACCATGAAAATTTGAGACAGTCACGTACCACCTTTCTGCATTCTAAATTCAGATTTTCTTTTCTCTTTTATATACATGTATTAAAAAATCCCACGTCTCACGTTTACGAGAAAAATTTCCATCGAGGACGAGCATAATTCCCCGATCTAAAAATCGGAAATTAATTTCCTTTGCAGAGATCGCCCCGGGGCAATTACGCTCTCGAACCGTCGTGCACGCGCGCTAATTAACCGGCGCTGAATGACGCGTGACTCTAAACTTTAAGTGTTATTAAGCAATTAGCTCTTTAAACTCTCGCGCGCTAATTAGCGGAAGAACGTGAATTTGACGGTAATTTAAACGTCGTCTTGGAAGTACTTGACCGGGGCGGGATCGGTCCGACCTCGGCGGACTCGTTTCCACTGATACTCGATCGAGAACGTTAACAGATAGACAGAGAGAGAGAGAGAGAGAGAGAGAGAGAGAGAAATATCTGATGTATCCCGATGGAAGAAAATAAAATTTAACGTTCGTCTGCCGATGACACGCCATCCCCGAGCATCACGCGTTCATTTTACTGCTTGTTACAATGGATGCAACGTCACGATCCCTCTCTAGAAGGGAAAGATTCTTTCCGCACTGTGAAATCGACTCGGTGTTTGCAGAACCTGTAGGCGTTGCCGGTTTATTACTCGTCGTAAACTCCTTCGGGAAGATATCGGGACGTGTACTAACTAGGTCCTGGAATTTATGCGCTCCGTTAAGTAGGCTTTCGCTCCTTAAAAAAAAAAAAAAAAAAAAAAGAAGAAGAAGAAGAAGGGATCTCATCTCTCGAGCGGATATGTGCTGGCACTCGTTTCGCAGTCTATCGGAGTCTATCGTCGGAACAAAATGAAATTTTCCACCGACTGACGCTAATAGTTAATGAGAAATTTTTAATTCAATTTTTACATTTACATACGAATCGTACAGTATAAGGAAATACAAAAAAATATGCAGAGTGTTTATTGTAATATTCACCGTCCGGCTAGTAATTATTAAAAAATTTTATGTGGATGGTATATAAGACACGCAGTATAAAAAATATAGAAAATACACAAAATAATATTCGCTGGATGAGGTAAATTTGTATTTGGATTCAATTTGTTCTACTGCGATTGCAAAAGCATAGATTTGTTGTTCCAGTTGAATGGAATTTTAAATATTAAAAATCGTAAAAACAACTTTACTTTGTATATTTTTGAACAACTGGAATAACAACTTCCTTCTAATCGATCAACCACATTTTTCGCAATCGTGATTCAGGTTACACTTACAGATCGATGCAGGGTGTCCAATCAGGCGAAGATTCTTTTTAGAAGTACCTCGGAGAATGCCAATTAAATTTCTTTCTCGTCCGCGGCTCTTCATTACTCTCGAGTAACTTCGAGGGCTCGATATTTTTTGAGAAGTTGAGGACAAATTAGGCCTGCATCTCTATTAATTAAAAAACTCCATCTAGCCGCGTGACGTTAGTGCAACAACAAGTGACTCCTCGATGTGGTTTCTCGAACCGAATTTTCCTTATATACGTTACATCTGGCCAAAGACATTGCAGCAAATAATAATTCAATTTGCTTTATAAAAACAAATAAATTGGAAACGCGAGCGAAGAGAGAGCGGTGAAAATTAATCGACGATAATTGAAATTAATTGAACACTTTAAAGGTGAAAGCACCTTTCTCGTTTAATTGTCATTTATTTGTCCAATCGTTCATCGCCGCGTGTTTTCGTAAGTTCACTTGACAATTGCAAAAATTAAATTAATCTCAAGAGTGTTTCGAAAATAGTCCTCGACTCGTCTGACTCTTGTCGTTTCGAAGATGCTCGATCGGCATTTAATCGCCAAGTGGTTACCATTCATCCACTTACGACTTGCGGCTGTAAGTTCTCGCGACTAGGTGCCGCTAAAATCCGTGCTCGTCGCGGATCGATCAGGCAAATCATCTCCCGGCGTTGTCATAATAAACTCAAACATTGTCGTTAACTATACGGCTCTTTAATAAAGAAAGTTATAATTAATATTTCGCCTTGAAGCAACGGCCCAGAGGTTGAATCGTCGAATATCACTCCACCTCCTCACCCCCCCCCCCGTTTATGCATGCGCAAACGAATTCCACCCACCGCGAACTTTGATGTTCTTTCTAACGATCTTCCTTTCTTCCCCCTCTCTTTTCTTTTCTCTTCGAAACGGTGGAAATTCCGCGAGGATACTCTCGGTCTCGGTATCGGTGGCGCGCGAAGCTCAATTTCAGCTTTCTTCTCCGTTTGTCTGCAAGTAATTTTGACGCTATTAATTCCCCACTGTTGCGTGGAATATTTTGTCGCCGTACCACGATCTTGGCGTCATTAATAACAGGGGCTGTTTGTTTCGAAGAAAGGAATGCGAATTGTTTCGCTCGATGAAAGAGAGAGAGAGAGAGAGAGAGAGAGAGAGAAATTGGTTAGAAATTTGAGAAATTCGAGAACTGGAGAATCGCAGTCGCTTGGAAAAAATTCAGACACCGGAAAAATTCAGAATTTCAGATTATTATTATTATTACTTTCTTTTATGAAACTAGCATCTGCAGCAGTCGTGCAACAGTTGCGAAATCCGACAATTTCGTCTCTGTTTAGTGATCTCGGGCTCACTGTTGAAATAATTGCCGATCCATCGCCGATTTAGTTTACCCACCTCCAATTACCGAAACAATCGCAGGTGGCAATTTCTCTCGAACATGGACCAAGTACCTCCTCTTCTTTCGGTGCATTACATTACGCTGGTCGATAGCACTTTGATCTATCCGAGTCGGTCGGCTCGCGGAAGGAAAAAACAGAATTTCTCGGTTTTGTCTGGCTGTCGGAGCGAAGTGGACATACTAGGTGCAAGGAGAGCGAGAAAGAGAAACCGGCGTTGGTAATAGTGGCATACGAGCCGGAACACGGTACGTCTGCCTGCGATGGTTATAGCGATGCCCGGGCCATTGGGAAGGATAGCAAGCCGCGATAGGGCTGACGGTAGCGAGTGTCGCAGTAGTAGAACACGACGATAGGACAGACAAAGTGATCGATAGGCAAGTTCCAGCGAAGACGAGCCACACTTGTCGATAGATGGATACCCAGGCTTTTTCCAGAGGAAACGTGGAAGATTCAGTCGACTCTCCATCCGCTTTCTCCTTTATATAGTCGTTTTGCTTTTCCTCCTTTCTTTTTTATTATTATACGCGAACTTCGTCGATCTTCGGATTATTATTGGCTCGTCTCCATTTCGCTTCGAGTCTTTGTGTTTGTGTCAAACGTTAATGTCCGCACGATCACAAAGTATCTCTTTTTCAGAAATTGTGTCGAATCGTTTCTATTCTATTGTCGTCGTAGGGGCAAACTAAACACCAAATAGAGGGGTA
Organism: Tetragonisca angustula; assembly: GCA_036937485.2. Classification (NCBI taxonomy): domain Eukaryota; kingdom Metazoa; phylum Arthropoda; class Insecta; order Hymenoptera; family Apidae; genus Tetragonisca; species Tetragonisca angustula. The sequence goes on from JAWNGG020000013.1 coordinate 3,372,692, forward strand.
AATTGTAATTTTGTTGTTTCGTTTGCAAGTTTAGTTGGAATGCCATTGGGCCTCGAATTGAATCCGAAAACCAAAACTACCAGAATGCTTCACGTGAAACGTGCCAAGTATTCTCGATCAATTTGCAACCATCTTCGGAACTGGGAAAAATTCCAGCGACACACGATCCTCAAATATCATCGCTCGTGCACGTAAATTCCACAACCTGCTCGACATTCCAAAATCTTTAATCATCCAGCTGAACCTTGCCATTTCACAAAATCAGCCATTTTCACCGAGTCACTCGCGTACACGGAGTCCCAAAGAATCACTCTGCGATTTCTGAATCATGTTCTATATTCCTACGGACCTACGCAGTCGAGTGGCTAGAAATACAAAACCCTAAAGCATCACTGTATTCTGAATATTTCGTGATCGAACGACTGAAAAATTGGAATTATAATATCACCATTATATAAATTTCGTATTATCAAAATTATTATTATTAATATTATGATATTACGATGTTTCGTATTCTCAATGTTCTCGGTCACGTTATATTCTGAATATCGTATCGTCTGAACGGTATTAAAAAGTTAAGCACGGTGAAAAGAGGGAATGAGAGAGTGATACGTAGTTGACGTAATTTTCTGCGTTGGCCGATTTCCAAGATTATTCGACAAGAACGATGCGAAATATCTGGCCAGACACGGTCGGTAGGGAAGGAAAGAACGAAGGGGCGAAAACGAGCGTTTCGCTTGGCTCGGCTCTGTAATTTTACTGTTTCGCCCGCCGTGTTTACGAGGCCTGTGAAAAAAAAGAAGAAAAATATACGAGAGATGGAAATGCGGCGGGACAGTTTATTGTGCAGCGACGGTGAATTCTTTCGAATAGGCAAAGATAAACGTGCGGACAGGTTTCACGCGACGTTTACGCAGCCTCGAGCCGTGATGGACACCTGGCTGGCCACTTTGCACGCGTTTCTCACTGTCCATCGGCCGACAATTTTATTGCCGAATCGTCAAGACGCAAGATTTCGCACGTTTGGTTTATCTTTTTTTTTCTTTCTTTTCCGTCATCGTTCGTTTTTATCGTTTTCATCGTCGAGACGAGTAAAAGAGAATCGATTCGTTCGAGTGTAGACGTTGAGCGTACAAGTTGATTATTTTATGGTTTGTGTATTTAAAATGTCGTTCAAGGATTACGTATATTGATATTTGTCAGTTTTTCTTTCACGTTAGAGATTTCTAATCATCGTCCGTTTATTTGGTCAGTATTTCTGCAATCTTATACACTTTGTTTCTTCTTTCAAGTTGAAAACAATGGAAAATTTTTTGGTTATCGTGTAGAAATCTAGCATGCACTCAGATTCGAAATAAATTAAATCACGAAATTTTGAAAATGAGAGTCTTCCACCACACAGAAACACACCTCGTAGGATTAACAAAGTTATACCAGATTAAAATTCGATCAGCGCTAAATACACCGAGAAACAACAAAACCATTTCAATCACACCTATCTACGGTGATAAAACTTTTCAAACGACGCACTCTATAATCGACATTTACTCTTTTTCTCTCTCTCTCTCTCTCTCTCTGCAGGGAGTAAAATTTCCATTAAACTCGATCAATCCATTTCCCACCACACGCGCCACCCACCTCAACGGTCAACCCAAATCAAACCAGACGTCGCACACATTCAAAAGACGTCCAGGACCACCCTTCGCAAGGCGGTGGGGGTGGTTCGCGATTCAAACGTATCGATACGACGACGAAGAGAAAAGAAATGAGAAGGGAAGCAACGTGTCGTTCAACAGAAACAGAGAAAGGGGGGGAAGGGGTGATGTTCCGTGCGACTTCTAAACCATAGCGGATAACCATTTCACGAGTGGTCGTTGAAAGAAGCGCGGGCGGATTGGGGGTTCGGGTGGAGGAGAAGCGAACGAGTGGCAGGCGTCGCGCACGGGCGCGGCAAAGCGCAAACAGCCGGGGACAATGGTGGCACAGGGTTGTGTAACAAGGAGAATCCAGCAGCCGACCGGGACACCGGTGGCTCTTCTCGTCCATTGTTGTCCCGTTTCTCTCGATACGACGAGGGGGCGAGAGAGAGAGAGAGACTAGGTGTTCTTTCTCCGTGAGTATATACGACACTCGGAGGCCGATGGCACTTCTACGAACGGCTGACCCGACAATGGACCACTCCACTCGAGGCTGACCCATTCCTATGCTAACAGCCTTTCACGCCAAGTGCAGAAGAGCTCAGGCAAGGTCTCGCCTCCACGGCGAGCACAACCCCATAGCTAGATTTCGTCCGCTCCTCGCGATTCTCTCAGCCGGTTGACCTGTCTGTTGTACTCTCTCTCTCTCTCTCTCTTTCTGATTCTCTTTGTCTTTCCTCGTCGTTGGCCTGTCGAGACCGTATGCCGCCGCGAAAAACCATCGAGAGCCGGCGAACCGTGCAACAGCCGATTCCTCGTGATAGCCGATCTCGCAGATCGAGATCTGCGTTTCGGAGAGCGCGCGAGAGGATTTGTTTCCGTTAGGAGGGATTCTCGTAGGCTTGGTATTGTGCACGGGCTATTGGCGATTGGAAATCGGACGTTAGACTTGGAGAATTGAGATTTGAGCGAGTTGTTTTAGAAAGTTCGATTGGGAACATTAATAATTTAGTTGTCGTTTCGTTTTGGCTTGAAATTGATGTGTGTTTATATTTGTAAAATAGAAACTGACGATTCTATCATTTGCAGATAACTTGCTTGCTTAACGAATAATTCACTAGGTTACAAACATACGATTGAACTGTGTGAAGTCCTCAACTTCCTCAGGGACGCAAACACATATGTGTACGTTTGATTTTTTTCTTTTTTAATCGAAAAATTATTCCAAAAATTTGTTGAGAACTATTTACTTATTAGAATTCCTCAGCAATTGAAACAGGATCAGAAAAAACTTGCCGTCGATATAAACTAAATAAACGTTCGTCCCTTAATGATGAAATTTATCGCATAAAAGTCTCAAACGAAGTTTCGCAAGTTTTGAGATACAGATCAGATATACCAAGAAACTGATGAGACATGCAAATGTCTCTGCGAAGATCCTCGACTGAATTTTTTTTCTATTTCTTTCGACGCGTGACGAACGTGCGAGCGTTATATAGCATGAATTGCGCGACACGAGGCAGGAAGTTTGTTGGCGGTGTGATGACACGTAGTACTGTTAAGGGACCACTTATGCCAGCGGCAATTACGCCTGGAGGGATGAAATTCAAGGAGGGCGAGTTCCACGTAGGACTGCTGCGTAAAGTTATGATAAATTTAAGGGACACCGGATGTGTATCCGTGAATCATGCAGAACTTTCGAGGAAACGCTTGCAAGATGGAATACAACGCTAAGCGGGAAGATACAGGATTATGAATTGCAGACGTTTGTACAACGACGTCGTATTAATTTCAACAGGATCGCCTTAAAAAAATTATAATTATCTTGTTTCGTTTCGTGTAATTCTTAGGTACGGTGTTTTTGGCAGATGAATCTGCAGAGTTAATATAATTAATGTACAGACGTTTTTACAAAGATTTTCACGCATTTGGAAAAAATTTAAGAACGTAAAGATCCTCAGCAGGCGAAAGGAATTTAATTTAATTACGATAGATTTATAAAAATCTAGACTTGCGTAAACAGCTGCGGAATCTGGTAATGAAATCGAAGAGGGAACTGACCAGCTCGACTTTATATCTGACGCTGAGCGTTGGCACAGGTTGGCAATTGGCACAGGCCACACCGTGTCCGAATGACAATAAACCACGCGCAGCGGATGAAAAATACCACTTGTCACGATAAAAACGTCTCGCCGCCGGTTCGTTTCCATCGAGAATCGTCTGGCAGCCCGACACGACGACGACGACGACGACTATCGTCCTGCAAATCTGAATATCGCCCGACTTGGATCGACCCGTCTCGTAACAAACGCACAGCCTCGCGCTGTTCCCCGCTCGTAGTTTCCATAAAATCGTTCCGAGAATCGCGCACGTGACGCAACCGCATCGTCGGTGCCCGCCACCACATATCATCCGCGTCGTGTCAGCAGCTGAGTCTAATTATCCAAAAATACCCGACGATTTCTGCCAAGATAACAATACGTATAATTGACCAGAGTATAGCGGGGTTAGTCAGCATTCTGGCCGCGGGCCAAACACGCCCGAAGAATCCTACCGAGCTGATGGAAGCACGCGGGCACGGGCGTGGCGTTCAATGGACACGTTGCTGGACACGTTGCAGGTTAGAGAACGGCGGGATATATCGCGGTTTCACACGATTTCTCGCACGGCGGAAGTGGCATTCGAGACACGTCGTAGCAACAAGTGGCGATAGGCCAGCCAATGGATCGTTCGGTAGTGCGACGTATTCATTAGGCCTGTTTTATTGAAGCCAGGCATGATGAATTGCAACGTTGAGGGGAGAGAGAGAGAGAGAAAGAGAGAGAGAGAGCTTCGGTTTGATTTTCCTTAGGGCAGAAGGAGGAAGTGTTTGAAAGTTCGAGGGCGAGCGGGTTGCTGACTGTGAACGTGATTCTGAAGTGGAGATTGATGATGGAGAAAGGAATAGAGGTTGACGTATATGTCGTTCCTCATGGTGAAAATATGGTTATAGGTCAGTTGTACGGATGGCAATGGCAATGGTTAGTTGTATAAAGTTTGTGAGGAATTGGAGTGGATTTTGATGGAATTAACACTAGAACTACCAAAGTGGTCAAAATGACTAATTCATAATTTTTTTTAGATACATTACAGGTGCAAAACAGTGTATTTTTAGAGGTTCAAATGTATCTTTATAAAATACACGAATAAAAGTTTTTGTATTCTATTATAGTTTAATATTTCTGATGAAAATTCTATGGTTTAGTCCTTGATAGTTCTAGTGTTGACGACGATGAAAATTCAGTTAGGTATTGAGATAGTTATTTAATACAACGCGCGTAGAACGTATGCCTAGACTTTTGTAGCGGTGTATATTATTTAAAATAACGTGGCTTAAATTTTTGTAATGTTTGTCGTCACATCGTTGATCAATTCATCCACCATTATTACTACTAAAAGTCATTCACCATTAAACGCCAAAGAACCATTCAAATCTACATCCCACGCAAATAATTCTCAACTCCAAAGTGGAGTTACATTCTCGTCCCGCAGAAATTCATTTTCACCGTGTAAGTTCTCCTTCTACGTCGCAAGAATATCAATTGTTCTTCGGGACATCGATCAGTCGTTGTACAAAATGAGCTACGTCGAATTACGTGGAACTTCGCCGTGCAAAAACGGCACGCAACCCCGTCAAACGAGGATACACGATTCCGCAATGGCGCCGGTTTGCTCGTCGTTTCGCAGGCAACGTAGTTTCGCGACGCGGCGCGTTCCGAGGGAGGAGGGGAGGGGGGAGGAGGAGGAAGAGGCGAACAACATCCAAGGCATTAGCGACAAGAGTGATTTGTTCTAACCGCGACGTCTCCCATCAGTCAAAGCGACCAGTTTCCCCGAGCTACGAATGGATTTAACGATCGTCTCGAGACTTTGTCATTCCCCGGAATCTCTGACAGTGCCTGTCCCGCCGCTCCCCCTCTCTCGCTTCCCACCCCTCGCTTTGAGGGAGAACCCGCTTTGAGGAAACTCGTTAATCCACCTCTCGAAACTGCGAGGGTGCTCGAACTTCTCCAGTCGAAAATGATCGACCGGCTCCGCATTCGGTTTCCACGGAACCATCGTCGATGGCGAGCGTGCATGCAGCCCGAGGTTGGATGTACGCGAATGAGAGAGAGAGAGAGAGAGCACGCGCTCGGGGTCCCTCTCGGATATAATTGGGAATTTTGCACGAGCCACGCGCTCCTGCATTCTTCCTCGATGCTTTGTTAACGCGAGAGTGGCCGGAGTATTAATGGAAACCGAGGGGGGGAAACTGGGCTGAGTGCGGGTTCCTAGTTTAGTGGGACTTTTTCATCGATTATTCGATCGCGATACTTGATATTTAGGTCCGTGGATTTAGCATCCCAGTGCAAGGGAGATGGGGAGCATCGCAGTAAGTGGAGAGGAGGCCTTGACGAATATTGGATTCTTTAATTTGGTTTTATAACGTTGAGGGATGGGCTTTTTCCAATATCGATATATCTAAATCGTACGTAATTGTCGATACATCTAAATGGAACGCGTTATTGCGATTTAGGAATTCGTTTAACTTTAGATTAGAAAATGAGTTTATTACTGAAGGAATAATACCGTAGGGTAGCTTTCTGTGTCTGTGAGTATTCTCTTTTCATTTTCTGATCAGTCGCTAAATTTCTTATGTGCATTTTGTTTATTCTGGAATATTATTTTTATCAGAATGAAAATTACCCAATTTGGTGTCTTGAGGAATAATACAGGCACGGTATTCCGTATTTTTATGAATATTTTTTTCATTTTCTAACCAATCACTAAATTTCTTAATCTCTTTACAACGTAAAATGTATGAGCACCTTGTGAACATTGTGCACCATGTTCAACAACAATCCGGAGCTCTTAATTAAATTCGACCATCAGTTGTTTGCGCGACAGAACTTGAAAATTTCCACGATCGACGATTCACAGTTTCTCGATGTCGTCGATTGTCAAATGAAATCCGCGGGAAATAATGCAGATATTTCTCAACACATCCTCGCTGAAAAGAAAACAGGAAATTCCTCTCGTTACGTTCGTTGCTCTCTGTTTGAATTCGTGAGAACGGCTCTCCAAACACGGTTACTTGGCTCTGCGATTGATCATTTCGCGGCCCCGTTCGGACGGAAGTTAATCGCGCTGCATATTATACTTATCTCCGTGGGTGGATCGAAGAACCGACCGGAATCATTACGGAATGAAACGGTTGTATAATAATTCCGAACCGGAGGCCCGGTGTAAATACGGATCGAGACGATGAAGGATCGAGCGGAGAGAAGGCAAACTCTAAAACGGATACGATCGAAGTTTCTGCCGGAGTATTCCCGGCGTAAAATATTGGTCTTCCGTGATACTCGCTGTTTGCCGAGTTAATAACGAACGAACGGTCTTTACGAGCGATGGAGACTCGTTGATTTGTTTGAGATAGGCGTGGGCGGATCGCGGAACGTTATTACGGCTCGACTTTGAAAAAAAAAAAAAAAAAAAAGAAAAGGAAACATCTGGGGGGAAATTTATAGTCCCGAGATTCAACTGCGAGAATAATTCATATGCGTATCAATGGGGAACGCCGCGCATTTGGAATGTTAATGCATGTTGTTTGGCAATCGATGTAATTGTAACTCGTTGGATGATGCATCGGCATTTGAATATTTGCGTGAGTATGTTCAAGGATTCGCCAGAATTCACGGAGCCGCGTAGTAGGTGTGGAATGTCACGGTCAGACGTGTCAGACGAGCGATTTGTGTTTCGCGGGATTTCTCTGCGCCACGTAAACCTAAATCGATTTTCTCCTTCGTGTGTCCAAATTTATATCCATCAGCCTCTTGTGTTGCCACGCACGTCGACAATTTTTTGTCCCAAAATTGCAACATTTTCTCAGTTTTAACTATATTTAAGTGAAACAAAAAATAGGCAAAACAAGATAATGAATTTGTTGCTTCTCAATGATTTCTGTCCAGTGATATCACGCCGACGAGTTCAAAAGGAAAGCGACGAATTATTGTACACGATTTGGTCGCTCGTTACGGTCCGCAATCAGTTGCCAGCGCAAGTGGTCGATATCCGGTTCGAAATTTCCGAAAGAATAACCTTCTCTTACGAATTAATAGAATTTTAGAAAGCGCCTATCTTTGGCATTGAATAGTAACTGATTAGAGAAAAATATAGAGATGAATTCGGATTTTCGTAAATTTACAAGAAATTTCAAAGTGCAATATCGCACAGACTGCAAGCGTCCAATGTACAGTAATTCATTTCGATTAATAAGCGAGATTGCTAATTCGACAGTTTCTATTTCTCTGCGAAGTATTATACCGAATTACGCGCACGGGGTGTTGTAAAAATCTTCGAGATAGATATTCTAGTTCGATGGAAACGGATTGGTTCTCGGATTAGATAGAGAAAACGGAGAGAAGGGAAGAGTTGCGTGTTGTTCGTCGCGCGGACGTAAACCTCGGCGATCCATCTATAAAATGAAAGCCAGGGTGGAAAAAGAGTAACGTCATCGGACGTTGGAAAGGTAACGTGTGTCAACGTAACCTCGCGTCCTCTCGCGGTCAATAAAAGCCTTCGGCCCTTTCCATTTCTGAGAATTATGTCTCACGGAATTCTCGTTTCTTTTCAATCTTGCTATCGTCCCGCTTTCATCTTCCAGCTATATCTTTCGACGGAATACGCCCCTCGTCCGTAGGAATGATGATAAAGGTATTTTCGAAAATGGCCCGCGAGACGTAGGAAGCTTGATGAAATTCTGGACTGGTATATATAGATATTGTCGGCCGAAGTATCGTTCGTCAAATGTGAACCTTGTATTTAAGAACTGCAGCTAGGTGTAGTACCACGTAAAATGGAAACTGTGAGAGAGATGTTTGAATATTTTCAGTGCTAAAATTGTACGAATCGTCGATTTGTAATTCCTTTGGATTTTATTCCTTGCGAAAAATCTAAGGAGTGCTTTTCATTTCTTGATATCTTTGGCAAAAGCATTGTACTCTGTTCAATTCTTATTCTTAGTTAAAATTAATTAATGCTTGAGGTCTCCCTCGGAATTTGTTATAACATTTTGCGTGAAGCTTCTTTCGAATTTCGTGAAAAAGATCGTTTGGATCTTAAAAAATCCGAAATAGCTTTCATTTGACAAAGTTACACGCGCAACAGCGCATAAAACGCGCGGTAATGGACTTTTTTTCTCTCCCCCCCCCTCGAACGTTAATTAAGGGCACGTTCTCTGAAGGGACAAAAGTGACGGGGGAAAAAGGGAAGATTGCAGTTGGAGTGTAACACCGTGAAAAGGTGGAAAGGCACGGAACAGAAATGAAGGAACAACTCGAGATACCATTTCTTCGTTCCATTTAACTGCAAGTGCCTTCATCACGAAATAACGAAACGGCGCGTTGCTGGCTTAACTTCGTTCCTTTCCGGATACTTGTCGTGCCGTTTGCGCGTTAAAAGTGCAGGAATTCATTTCGACGACGGGCTTTGCCTTCTTGAAATGACGTAAAACTGCGAAAACAATTTTTCCAGACAAAATATCTCCGCGAACGGCGTAGCAACGACGAGCAAACGATGTTGAAACGCGCCGGCCGATACGAATATTTCGCATCGTTATCCATCGTTATATTAAAAATATTTCGGATACTGTAGTTAATTGAAATTAAACGGCGGATGCTTGTTACTTTCGAGCGAGCGAGTTATCTTGTTGTAAAATTGAAATGTTCACGCGAGAACCTTTTTCTTTTTTTTTTTTTTTTCATTTTCGACGCGTCGAGTGTTACAAATATGTTACGATTTTTAGTAACAATTAGAGCTCTTGGTTGCCTGATTAGATTTAGAAGTATTTTATAAGCGTTGAAATTTTTATAACACTGGATCACTGCTGGTATGATTGTTACAATGTTAGATCTAGACAAATTCGTATGGTTTAATAAAACTATCAATATGATATGAGTTCTTAGTTGCCTGATTTAGAAGTATTTTATAAGTGTTAAAATTTTTATAATACTGGCTCAGTGCTAGTATGAGTTACAATGTTAGATCTAAACAAATTCGTATGGTTTAATAAAACTATCAATATGATATGAGTTCTTAGTTATCTGATTTAGAAGTATTTTATAAGTGTTAAAATTTTTATAACACTGGATCACCGCTGGTATGATTGTTACAATGTTAGATCTAGACAAATTCGTATGGTAAACTATCTGTATGATTTATCCATCTTTAATCAGACGTGTCTACTCCAAAAGATCAAATGATCTGTAATAAACTCCATTCAATCAGCTACAACTGACTTGTCTACTCACTCACAGATGAAAGGGCAAAATTAAAAGATTAGATTAGGTTTGTGTATAATTTTGCATAATTAAATAGAACTTTTATTTCAATCGGTTGTTAATCGAAAATTACAAACCTACGAATTTTCATATATCAACTAATTGTCAAGTTAATTATATTTTGAACGTTAATTCAGTATCTTCAAACGACTTTATCTTTATCATAGATATACAATGCATGCACGTATGAAAATGTGGGGAAATCACCTCGTCGAAATTTTCCCCGCTCATCTTCCACGAGCAACAACAACAACAACAACAACAACAATTTGCCAGATCCTTGTGCGCTTCCCCTTCGATAGTTGTTCGAAGGGAAACAATTTTTGTCTGGGATCAGCGGTGTAATGCGGTGGCCGAGCGGCCGCAGTTTACGCTCGGTGCAAGGATTTCTCTGGTCTCTGTTGGTCTCGTCTTCCTCCCTTTCAAGCCTCTCTGTTCGGCGTGCACGTAGAGAAGCCGCGAGCTAATCCCTCGACAAAGGGGCCATCGAGTATCGATCGCTTATTCTCTTTGACGTGCCGGCCGCTATCTCTTGGCTGCACACTCGTCCACGATAAGAGCACCAATTTACTCACACGTTCGCCGGTTTCACGATCACAAGTGCATAGTCTTTTCGCCATTTTCGCTTTCGTCGTCGTCCTCGCGTTGTCTCGCGAGTGGGAATTTTTCATGAAAATCTTGTCTAATGGGCAGCTTCTTTGCCTCGCGTTATCATTCAGTTACGCGACAGAGCGTTATCTTTCAGTTTCGAAGAACACGATGGCGAACTAGATGCGGCTTGATCTTATTAATTTCGCGAGCGAATGGTTGTGGGGCCCTTTCTGAATGGGATATGAAGCGTGTGGCGAAAGACGGTATTAGGCATTTCTGATCTGACGGCAAAGGGAATTATTGATCGTTGATCGGTTTAGGAAGCATTGTGGTGCAAGTGTTTCCAGGACTAGGTTTCGCGTGGCCTTTGAGGACTAACAGGTTAAATACGCGGTGTAATTGGCAAAGTAGAAATTTACTTCTCATTACTGTCTCGCCTGTTTTTAGCGGTTCGACGTATCCGTATCCGATTGTTTCAATGATCATTCGTGCTGTCTCCTTAGACAGATGACAATTTACATCTTTACTTTAATTGTTTCTACAGAGATTTTGAAGTTCAGCAAGAATGGACAAAGTTACAGCGTTTCGTAGATGAATACGTCGTGGTATCGCGCAAACATTTTTTCAAAATGATGTATGTATCCTTTGTAACATAGTACAGACAGGCTTTCCAGAAATGATCAAATACAATACTGTAAATTCCACAATAGTCAATATGTGTTGTCCTCAGTTTAATTTAAAGTAAACTTATACCTTCTAGATTACTTCATCTTGTCAAAATATCGAAATGTCAATGTACGAACGTTGAAACGTCAACTTTCTTCAAACACCTGTTCTCGATCGAGAAATAATATTCTAGCTGAACCATTTTTTTCGCGCGACGTCTCGCGTTTCGTTTGCTTTTTCCAATTATTATTCGACTCGTGCGATCACATTGATTTTTAAATCGTCGTAGAAAATATCGCACAAGAGAAAGAAAAGAGGAGAACCCGAGTTGGTTCCAACATTCCTCGCAATTACGAGGCGAATCTTGGCGAAATCCGGACGAGAAATGGCAGAAGCGTTCACCTGCCGGGGCCTGCATAATTTGGCGGCATAAATTAATACGTCCCTGGAAATCTCAGGTCTCCGACACAATTAGGCGGAGATTAATTAAACCCATTTCACATCTCAACGGGCTCGCCCTCCCTTTATCGCTGTCCTTTCTCGCCCCTTCTTTCTGTCCCCCTTATCTCTTTTGTTCTTTGTCTTTATTCCGATTGTATCGTACGCTGTTCTTCTTATTGCGTCTGTTGTTCTGTTCCTTTTTTTTTCTTTCTCGTCTATTTCGTTTTTTTCTTTTTTTTTTTTTTTTTGTTTCCTCGCCACTTACCCTTGCACGCGATCGACGAGTTTCATAAGCGGACGAAATCTGGTCGCCGTGAAAAATTGTGGATTAATTGAAAATTAATTTTCTCCGAAACGCAGGTTAATTGCTATTGTTATTAATAGACTGCATTTATGGGAAATTTAAAGATACATTATCGCACCAAATACACGTAATGCATAAAATATTCGAAGCGTAGTACTTTCTTGTAACATTTGGTAAATTTAGGGAAACGATTTTCTACCCAGGTAAGATTTTTTTAATTGTATGATTTTGCACAAAGATCTAGTTATTCAAATCAGAAGAAGAGTATAAAGCACTTTTTTAATTTAATTTCTAGGTTGCTTCCATAAATCTCCACAAAGGTTCGCAACATTTATAAATTTTTCGAAAGGTATTTTCAAGTATTTCAGGCAAAATGCCGAGATTTGAATTGACGTGTGAAAACAGTCATACATCGTAACTTGATTTATCTTTTTCAGAAGTTTCGGAAAATTTTCCAAATCTATAAACGTTCTTTGATCCACGAAAGCAGTAATTTATCATAACACGACGTAACGATGAAAAAATCTTTTCACAGTCTCAATATTAAAACATAAATTTTAGTTATTAGGAACTGCTAATTCAGTAAGGATTAACTGACGTAATATCTGTAACGCAACTTATAAATCGTAAGACTCATCTCGAGATTCTTGTTTCGTTTCTTAGGAAAAGAACCTTCTTGGAAACATATCTCGTGCAAGTTTCGATAGCGTTACGCGAGATCCATTAACTCGCGGTAAATACGCACCTGAATGCGTTAATACAATCCAGTTAGGGGCCTACTGGCAGCCATGAAAAACTTACGTCTTAAACCTAGGCCGTAAAGGACAGTTGTTTACGCGGGCGTGGCCCGCGTTACTTTGGCGCTATAACGACCATAAAGGGAAAAGTGTTGTTAAAAGTTGCTCCCCTTTGCCGGCGTAATTGTTTCGAAAGTGAAATGCTCTTGCGCGTTCGAGGAACCTAAAGTATCCATCATAATCGCAAATTTATCTAAAGTTGAGTGAGACGAGAACCGCGCGATATTTCAGTGGATCAACGTTGAAAACGCAACTCTGACACTGTGAGACGAGAGTACTATCTTTCGAGCAGAAGATGTAAAATTACTTGTCTTTCTCATTGTTTGCGAAATTATTTCCTTCTCGTTCGTTTTACCCTGTAAATGTTTAGTAAATTATATTAGGAAGCTAACAGCAAGAATCATTTTTCAAAATTTGCGTCTGTTTGTACATGAAACTCTAAAGTTGTAAAGTAGTGTCACATCTGTACTTGTATCTATTAATTACGACACGAGTGTTAATGATGCTTCTGAACAAGCGAATTGATTCGAAATAACGTGAAGGACTTCTGGACAATTTTTCGTAAAATAATTTACTCTCATCTCCCATTTAATTATATATTAATTATATATTAAATAAAGATCAAGGATAAATAGTATACAGACCCGCACACTATCGATGATTAGTACTAGACATTACCAATTGTTACCAAAATTGTCAAGTACAAATAAAAGACTATTTCATCTGAGATTTCTTCAGTAGCGTCACTGACGCCATCAATTGCCACTAAAATTATGAAAAAGAAAAAAATTGAAGCTCAGAATCAATCACCGAAAGAAACTGACTCCACTGAAAGATCTGCTCAATCTGATTTCCCACTACTGTCGCAAGAAGCGCTATCGATCGAAAACAGGTACGACGACCACCACGCAAGAAACATTCCACTCTCTCCACCTTGTACCAATGGCACCACGCGACAGCAATTTACTAATGTCACCGCACAGTTGCCTCCCGGTGCCTTCTTTTTCAAGATCCCCCCCGTTGCAGACGACGATTCTACACGCCGCGGCGAGCGAAGTGTGATCGATACTCACGAACGTGGATCGTTAATCAACCCCGGGCGCAGATTCTCACGTTCGCCTCGCGACAGCCGAACACCGTTTACATTAAATCATTATACCGGAGGACGCGAGGTTTTATTGTCGCGGAGCGGGCAGAATGACGCGCGCTGTCGGCGGTTTGCGAGCAGACGAGAGAGGGGTTGGCCTTCACCCGTCTTCTCATCTCCGTCACCCTCGCCGAGTATGTAAATTCGCGATAATAGCGGGGGATGCTCCGTCCTCTAACCCAGCCTTAACTCGGCCTTTATGAGTTAATAACTTGGGTTATCGAGAAATTCGCCTTGACTAGCTTCACGTTCATCCCCCTTCGCTCGCAAGAATCTCGAACAATCCTCTTGTCACCGAATACCGGGGGGAGGGGGGGAGGGTTATTCAACCGTCGTTCGTAGCTGTCCTCGGCGCGATTTCAAACTCATCGCTGAGAATTGACAAACGACGATTGTTGGCCACGATGTATCATCTACTTTCGTTTTTTTTTTTTTTTGTTTGTTTGTTAAGTATATAGTGCATTTGTATTGTAGTAGGATGGGTGTCGCAATTCTACGTTTGATTAGGTTATTTTTCAGTATTATGAATATACATTAGGCAGCGGCAGACAAAGAAAGTGAAGAAAAAGATGTATCAGTTTGTGTTACGTGGGTAGAGAGAACAGCCACGTGTAAAGAGTGTAAAGAGTCTAAAGAGATATAAAGAGTTTATTTAGGACGTACAAGAGTGTAATGAGTGTGCATGCATTTTGTATGAATATCATGATAAAGGACTAATATAATACTGATAGATGGTAGCCAAGAGATTTCTACTAGATTAATAGTGATTTCTTCGTGCTTAAGAGCGTGATATCAACTAAAATTGAAGAAAATGTTCGTATTTTATAACTTGAGTATTTGCGGATTAAAACTCACGGTGGAAAACTCACTTTGCGTTCATGAGCATTTCATATCCAAAAACGTGGAAGCTCGTTAATAAAATGATTCGAGTGATTTCGAGTTTCGTCGAATCGTTTGTTTGATCTTCGTCGGTGTAGCCAAGTTGGTAGAAACTGCTCGTACAATCGTGTATCGAGCACAATCCGAGCATAAAAATTGTTTGAACGAAACAAACCGAATGAGTCTCGTTGCCCGACGGTCGTGGTGGCTTCGCAAGGCCGATGGTAACGAGCCAAGCAAAACCGTACGAAAAGCAAAACGTCAAACGACGAGGCAAACGTCCGCGAATCGCTAAATACGCAATTAAGGAGCGTGTCCGTGGCAACGGAACAAAAGCCCGGGCGTGCCGATTACGATAGAAACGTCGAGGAGGAGGGACGGGGGGGGGGGGGAGGATGATCCCGATGTCCCAGATTCGCGTGACCGTGTACCCGGAACAAACAGTCCGCAGAGGGCGGCCTCTTTGCCAGCCGGTTCTCGTTAATGAATAAAAAGGGGGCGGAGGAGGAGGGATCGGCGATTCGATTCGGAAGCGGCCGCGCGGAAATCTCGCAATTTCGCGGCGCTCGGCCAAACCTCCAAGCCGTTGGAACGCGACGAGTACGCGACGAGAACGCGCGTGCACACGCGTGCACGGTACACGTACACGTACGACGCGTGCGTCAATATTTGAGAGAAAATTGAAAAGGGTTAATTAGCGAACCGGTCACGCCGTGACGTATCTAGTTTGCGGGCGGTGGATTTGCGCCCGATTTCCCACCTCTCCCCCCCACCTCGGAATGAAACAGAGATGGACAGACGCGGATGAATAGACACGTACGTACGTACGGCGGAACGAACACCGAACGAGGGGACGCGAGCGCGAAAGAGGAGGAAGGGACGTGTTACAAATAGACACGTGGATCGCGTTGCATTGTAGGAGGCCGGAATTTATAACGGGACAGCGCATTATCCGCGCGAGCATAAACACCCGGGGCCGGGCGTACGCAACCTGCGGCCGGACGAAGTGGTACAACAGTTGATACGCGACGAAACGTATTTACGAGCCGCTCGTTACGCTCTATTCCCCCCCCCCCCTCCACCCCTCTCTCTTTATCTTTCTCTCTCTTTCACCCCTCAGCCCGCCGTTTCTCGCTTTCCGTTTCGTTCGCGCGAATCGATAAGCCGCGGGATTTACGGCGTAGACGCGCACCGCCGATCTCGCTCGTCCCGGATCGGCGATCGCGCGGACAAAGCGTCGTCTATCCCATTCAACGCCGGACGAATATTTCGAATCGCTCGACTAATGAATTCCGCGCGACAAACTCTCTCCCTCTCTCTCTCTTTTTTTTCCTCTGGTTCTCCCGCGGGATGACCACCGTTTCGATTCCTCTTTGTCAACGCCGGCTTTATTCCACGCGTCGGAACTCTTCTTCTCTTGTCGTTTTAGGCAGCCTTCGAACGAACTTTTTTCCAATGGTTTGCGAATGTTTCGTTGATACGTTCGAGCGTGAAGTGTTTGTAAGTGTGACTAACAGTTGAAATTGAAGAGTTTCTGCTGCACAAATGTAACGTATAATTACACAAGTGAAAGGTGGGAATGGAATTTCACGGTAGGCGCGATGGAAAATTCTCGATCAAAGTGGAAACTAACGGTCGTCAGAAATGCTTGGATGCTTCTCGTAACAGAGAAAAGAGAAAATCATACGTATAAATGCTGGATGACGAAGATCTCGTACTTAATTGTACTTAATTGATTTAACCTCAGACAGGTTGTGTCAGGAGGACATCGCAAAATTATTCTACAACTTTCAAGTGAAAAATCTATCTCCGTTTGTTTCACAAACTCGCCGCAACTGGCTTCAAAATCGGTGCCTAACCTAAACCTAACCCATCGCAATCACTGAAAAATAACTTTGCAAGGAAGGAGCAACCACGAAGAAACAAAGAAATGAAAAGCCAGAAAGCGCGAGGGAAAGGGAACGTTTTTGGCCAGCAGCGAGTATTTACGAGGAATATCACGAGGAGGTGGAAACCGGCCATACGTCCCGATTCAGGATTTAAGAGAGGGCCGGCCAACGCCGTATACATACATACATGTATATATATATATATATATATACACGCGCATAAACGCGCCAGGCGAAATTCCATTATCGGCTAGCGGCGATAAATATTATAAATTGGGGTGGTTGCTGTCGTTTCCCTCGCTCTCGCCGCTCTGCCGAGCTACACGAAACACCACCATCACCCTAACCTCGCCCTTCCCACCCCGTCCTCGTTCTTCTTTCTCGCTTTCCATCCACCCTCTCTATATCGAAACCAACGCTTTTCCCATCGCTTCGTTCGCCGATGCCTGGCTGGTTCTTTCTCTGGTGCTCGTTCACAAAGCCACCCCCCGCGGGAGCAGGACTCCACCGAGCCAGCCAAACATATATGTATATACATATATATCGCTCTTCGTTCACCATCTCTTCCCGCCCAGCTCTCTTCGCGCTGCTCTTCTCTTTTTCTCTCTCTCTTTTTTTTTTTAAGCCCTTTCGCGATAAATCTAGCCCACGGACGGGAAGGGGTAAGGATGGTTTAAGCGATTTTAACGGCGGGGATGGTCTGCGAGCGTTATTGGCCGCCGGTATCGCGACGCCGCCACATGGGGTTCCATTTCTTCCCTCTGCACCCCATTTCTCGTCGATTCTCGTCGATCACCGTCCCTCGATTTTTCGTTTCTTGCCTTCTTCTTTCCTTCTCCTCTCTATCTCTCTCTCTCTCTCTCTCTCTCTCTCTCTATCTATCTTTGCGCTCCCTTCCGCTACTTTGTCTCTTTCGAGTGGAGGCGCAGGTACGACTGGTAGGTTTCGACGAGAAAGAAACGATACGCCAGCTGGAAAGCGCCTTTGACGGAAATCAGGCGGGGAGTGCTGCCTGTCGAATCGTTCGGGTCTCGGATTGATGGTTTTTCGGGGAGGCGCGTTGCGTTGTGCTCGGGAGCGAGTGAAAGGGGCACGCTCGCGGTGGATGTTAGGGCTCGAGGGCTTTTCATCGCGTCGCTGGAGAGAGGAGATATCGCGAGTCTATCGCTGGGTTTTTGTCCTCTGGTTGAGGCTGCAAGCCTCTCCGCGGTTAGTACCTAGTATTTTAAGATATACTAGCTTGACTCGCTACCTCGGGACCATTGTGAGGTAGGCTTTGAAGTAGAGCACTGCTTCAATTGTGAATTCACGTCGTGGAATTTTTAGCGAAACGTTCGAAAAAGATTCTGCACTTTCAGTTTTGTAGATTTTCGATAAAATGTCGAAAGTAGAAAAAGATTTTGTGCCTTTAATTTCATATCGGGTAATGTGGCTAATACGTTAATTCTACACTTTTAATTATACTGCAATTGAACGAAAATTTGTTTCTTTTTTCTTTTTTCGTTTTACGTAACGATAAAGTTTCTTGTAAAAATGCCACAATTAAGACGACTTGGCTTTCGATGTTCAAATAACACGTCGTTTAGTATTAAATTATTACTGAACTAATTGTGTGATTATGATGTACAGGGAAACTCCATTTATATAAACCGGTCCTGGGGCATGTAGCTCGTGTAATTGGAGTTCATGTAATAACAGTTCATATTCAAATGAGTGGATTCCACCAACAAAAGTTCATTTAGTCGAGCATTGACTGAAATTCGATTCAAACAAATGGAATCCAGGTAAATAGAGCTCGAAATATCATGACAGGCGACGAAGTATACGTTGGAGAGTGTAGTTTTTACTTTCGTAGGATTGTATCATTTGTAAAGAGTAGCATTCAGTTCGAAAATTAAAATCACCATAGATTACATCCTCGTAAAGAAAAAGAACTCGACACCCAGATGAACTAAAAATTAATCCGTTGAAACGAGCAAACGAACATCATCTGACGAGGAATACTTCGGTAATGAAAAATATTTCAACATTTTTTAAAACGGAACGAGGATACATTTGATTTTATCAAAGCACCGACATACAAAAATTTCTGCCTCCGTCTGATGAAATTCGCCGAGCGAAATCTTGATTAATTACAATTTGTCGTCGCGCGTTTCATTCACCGATGCGACTCGATCTTTTTCATTTCCTCGCGAAGAGAAAAGAAAAACAGAAACAAAATGAAAAAGGAAAAAAAAGAAGATGGAAAGAAAGAAAGAAATCAATACGAAACGTCCCAATTTCGTTAAATTAAAGTCGAGTGAATCGCAGCGCAACAACGGTCCATTATAGTCGCGTTCCAAACGTGAAATATTAAAAAATAGAAAGAGAGAGAGAGAGAGAGAGAGAAATTGCCAAATAGTCTTGTTTAACAATGCGTCGCGCGTCAGTGCCGCGGATAAATGGAATTGTTCGGCGAGAATGAAACGCGGACGAAAGGAAATAGCATCGGGGGCTGAGCTTCTTCCGTCCCGGCGAAAAAAAAAAAGAAAAAAAAATGGGAAAAAAAGGAAAAATGAGAACGAAAAATTGAATATCAAACGTCAGATACAATTGCCGGTTTGATTCCACAAAGGGAGATCCTTGATCAAAGCTGCCAGGGAACAAAAGGCCATCCGCCGCGCGGAGCGTATTGTCCCGCTATGTTAATTAATTTAATTAGCGACGAAACGCGCGGATTAAATCAAGATACCGGTCTTTGTTGCAGCAAGTCGGCTTTCGGCCTGTGTTTTTCGAATTAACGAAATTCCGAGCCTTCCACGGTGGAGAGGGGGATTAACGAAAGGATATCGAGCTCGGAACGATTCGATATCGATATGTTGATTACCGCGACTTGTTGTCTACTTGATTTTCTTATCTGCGTCGTTCGAAATCCTCCGTGTTCCTTTGGTAACGACACTGAGTTAGTGAGTTTGTTAGATGGTGAAGCATAAGATGGAAAACTTATGATTTGATTAGTAATTGGCAATTGTTTGCGAGGTGGATTTTTTTTAAATTTAATACTTAAAGTGCGTGGAACGGTTGGACGAGGGGGGGGGCGGATTTATAATACAAGCTTATCGTGAATCTATAAAATTTGCAACAGTGAAAAATTATTCGTTTTCGACGAAACTGATGGGTTTAGTTTACTAGCAAATAACTTGATAAATGTAATTTGGTTGAATTATTTGTAACTGTACCAGTTGAAAATCAGAACTATTTTTTTACTTTTGCGAAACTGCACGAAGTGAACTGTCAGTGCATTTGTATAAAATGAAATATTGAGATTTTTAATCATAATAAGAACGTGACAGTGTTGCTACGACGTCGCCAAGAAATATCGTTCCAAAGTAATAAGTTTGCTCATCAAAGTTGCTAAATAAATTACATGCACGTCATAATTGAAAAAGATTAAGAGAGAAAGAGAGAGAGAGACAGAGAGCTGAGAAAATTTAACAACAAGTATGATTAATGACATCTGTAGTTGAATATACCAGTAAGAATCAATTAAGAAAACAATTAATAACCTTCATCTTTGGAAGAAGCGGTTATCTATCCCCTCTGAATTAATATTTTCCATTTCTCTCACGTATAAACCAAGATGGATTGTCTCCGTTCATTCAAAATACTCTTATCAAGTGATACATTCTAAATTTAACCATCCCTCATTTTTCAAACTTAACTTGTCATAATGATATCATACTGATACAATGGTATAATGTATAAATTCTATTATTAAGTATAAAAACATAGAGTGTTTCTCCATTTTCAGTTCGAGCATAAAATTTTTCATATCGGTCATCAGTAAGTCAAATGAAATTTTTACATTTATCAGATCCCTGTTAAATTGCAACAAAAAAGGTAAACAATTTGAATTAGATAGAGAGAACAATATTATTTTCAAAATTTATAGCTTCTAAAAATCGAACTTTCCCTTAAATAGGGGAAAGTGTTACATTACATATTTCTCTTTCGACGCGAGTAAATTTTTACACTAAAGTATTCTTTAATTGAACATTCTACTAAAATCCTAACAACATTTACAAATGTTATTTCTGCATTGTTGCCGTCATCAATAAAAACTTTCACTTGTAAATCTAATCAACTTCTCTTTATCAACAAGTCAAATTAATCAATCAAAAAAAAAAAAAAAAAAGAAAAGAAATACCTCACACCACCATTTCCTAAAAAATTATCTCACTACATTACGAGGATCATTCATCGTGATCTCGTGCCGTCTCACTTTAACCGGGGAGTATCGACGGAGATGACTTGAGCAGAGTGAGTTGGCGCGCGATACTTATATTTTCCCTCTGGCTGATTGATAGCTTCGTGGAAGGGAACGATAGTGGACGTTAACGATTCTCTCCATCTTCCCGCAATATATTCCAGCGGATCGTTGATAAAAAGCTCAACTATCTATCGCCAGACCTGCCCACCGATCCACGATTTTGCGCCATTGGCTCCGGGGGCCATCGTATCCATTACCTCTGGCCCCGTGAACGTCACAGCATAGCTTTTTACCGGAACAAACGCCAACACACGTTTATGACTTCAGATTGTTTCTTGCGCGGTGGCTGCGCAGCGCGAGATTGTTAATTCACTGGCTGGTGAGTTTCTTGCGGATCTCACCACCGGGTGATGGTGGGGGGAACAATTAGGTCGGTCGTGATATTACTGACACGGCTCGTGCAAGTTTCTTCGTTCTTAGAACTGAATTTAAGTAAGAAAAGACAGAGAAGGTGGTTTCTTTCAGGATTATTGTCGGGAGAGATTGCGAAATTCTGCTTGGGTTCACCTGTTGCCGATGTTTTTTTTCTGCTAAATGTTCTTTCTTTTCGTCCATCGATTTGTAGAGTTTACCTTTGCAGTATGATTTTTGTGAACGAAGAAAATTCAGAGATTTTCCAAGCTCGACGCAATATCTTCGATATTCGCGTTAACGTTTAACATTTAATATTTTGTTATTTCACTTTTTTTTTTTTTTACATCTGTCGTGTATACAAAGCAAAGTAACGCGATAACACTGCTTTTTAAATGTTTCGTACTGTATCTTCAGTTTCAATAATTATTTGAAAGCAATTGGAAGCCACTTTCATCCCCTTTGAAACCAACAAAGAATTGTTGTGAAACCTGCCAAAATATTCGCCGCGTTCCAGGTTTATAAAACATAAGCGTGTATCGAGTTTCGCTCGGCGGGAAACTTCCGCGGTACGTCGGTTTCGGACAGCTTCCGGCCGCTTTCCAACGCGTGCCCCGTCGACAAGATGTCGCGAAACTCTCTGAGACTGACAACCGGCCGACGACAAATTGTTTTCACTCGGTTCTGCACCAGATGAAACGGCGATCGATCGCCGTGTAAAACGTAAACAGCAATTGGTTTGCTGAATATTTTAAATCGTTCCGCCCCCCCCCGTCCCCCTGGTGACGGCAGGGATTTCACGCATCGTCGATCGTCACTATTCATATTGATTAACGATAGAACTGCAGCTCGTTCTAACGAGCTCTCGCTCAACCTGCAGGCTTGTTCGCGTGTATTTCACGGGAAAAATTTTGTCGATTGTGTTAGCTGACCAGTTAATTCAGAGACAGAAATTTTAACGCGATTTCGTTTGAAAGTAATTCGCGCGACGGTGATAATTTTCTTCGTATTTCAACAATTTTTAATCAATGATTCGCTTTATCTTTTTTTTTTTTTTTTGTTTTAACATCAGGTTGATGGTTTGGTAAATAATTTTCATTATTTGTTGTTTTTACTATTGTTTCGATTTCTTGTTGCTTTTGTATATTTACAAAAGTCCTCCGGAGAAGAATTTTATTTGTGTGTAGCTGACATTAAATTCTGTTGAGAAGATACTTTATTCTTTCGCTTTTTTTTTTTAAGAAACCTCGTTGAGTTTTAAATTCAAGACTATGTATGCACAAAAATTTTGGTATTTTTATATGAATGTACATTTGTACATGTGAATGTTCGTACCTTTTCAATACAGGAAACACAAATTACAATATTGACTGGTATCTCATAATAATTTAATTAAAAGAAACCACATAACACATTCTCCTGGAAACCTTCTATCAAAATTTCATCGCGAGCTATTAACATTTTCCATGATTTTGACTCATTTACAACTGACAGGCAATAGCGCAGCGCTCGGCGTCAAATATTTTCTAATAAATATTTAAGAAACGCGCACGTTTCGACGGATATTTTCCCATACGACGTCGCGACACCGATACAGATGTATTTTTAGATGTTATTTTTATTGTATGCGCGTTCCTGTTTTAGTAGAGTGTATTGAAAATAAACAGCGATTTGAAATTGAATCGGAGCAAATAAACACGTTCTGTTGTTTGCTCAAGTGAAAAGGATTCTTCGTGCAACGGAACGATCCACGTTTACGATGAAGAGACGAGATATATATTATTATGCATGCTACACCGCAATATAGTACAACGATAAAAATATCTGTCAAATGCGAATATTTAAGAATATATACACGATATTGTCCATATTTCTTCCAATGATAATTAACTTTAACATTCGACAATTCGTCATCTTTTTGTCCATCAGAAAATTAAATTTTTCTCTCCACATTTCACTTCCAACTCGAGAGAATTCCAAATTTCAAATAAATTCTTCCCGAAGTCTCTCCATGCGTCACGTTCGTGCAAATTATATCAACTTCCCGTTCGAATTGCGCATCGTTCGATTTCTTGATTGACCATTTCATTTAGTTTGGAGGAAATTTAATTTCTCGATTATTTGCCAGTTTCACATTCTGTCTGTCGGCAGGAGTCCATTCTATTTGCATCACTGGAAATTCGAGCGAAGAAGGGGTAGGCTCGATGTTATTTTCCGTTCGACGTTCGAAAGCTCTGCGTTAGCTGCTGGCTGCGTGCAATATGTTTCGTCGTGGAGAATGTGTTTGCTTGTACAAGCGACATTGCGGAAGTAGCAAGATTGCCTCGCGGAAGTTTTCGAAAATATCTGCTTGCCGCGTGTTCGACGCCAGTTGCGAAATTCGCCTTCTTATAACTCGCGTTTCGCGAGCCGATTGGTAGGTATGAACAAAAATGATCCACCAACGAATTGACATGTTTGTTTACGATATAATTTATTGCTAGAATTACATTGTGTGTTGCGATTTTATCAGATTCTCTCTCTGAAGAAAAAAAACACGTGTTAGATATTCAACAATGATAAAGGATTTACTTCTGCTATAAAAAAAAAAAAAAAATTAAATTTTCATACCTTATGACGCATAGGATAGTCTCGAAAATACGCGACGCCAAAAATCTTCGCTGATTTCAAATTCATCGCGAGCCTTGGTTTTATTGCCCTGTTTTATCATGTATATTGACCTTTCTCCCCGATTTCGAATTTCGCCAGCTCGTAAATTCTGGTTAGTCTCGCGACGATAAATACATATATATAGGATAGCTTGACTTATGTAAAATTAATCTCTATAACTCTGGCTGAAACGGAAAAATCCCGGTTCTCGGTAATTGACAGTTTCAACGTGATGTTTTCCCCGGTATTTCGTATTTTCACGATATGAAATGATATACATAAATTCGTTGCGTGACGCGCAATTGCAATTGCAAGTTGTGCGTTTCGATTCTTATCGACTATAGGTATACTTTTAATATCTCGCCTTTCTACGAATGAACATCTGTGAAAATTATTTCTCCTATTAACAACACGTGTCTGTGAGTGAACTACCGAGTAAAAAGAAAGAGAATAAATGAGATATTAGCAAAGTCCAGCGAAAATATATTTTTCATAGCTTTTCTTCTTTTTTCTTTTTCTTTACAGAAGACGTTAAAGGGCCCTATCAGAAGTATTTCTCTCAACAGGGCTGTTAGCGATTGCAATGTTAAAACTGTTTAGGACTGCAGCATTCAGCCGCGTTCTTTGTGGCGACGCGCGAAAACCGTACTTCCCCCCCCCCGTGCGTTTCTGTATTTATTCGTGGTAACCCTTTCGCCACTTCTTCCTTGTTTTTCCCCCTTTTCCCCTTTTCCTCCTCTTTACTTTTGCCCGCGGCACGACTTTCTTTCGCGAGAGGGCACTTATATTTTTAATTCCCCTTTACGTTTTCATCGTCATCCCCCTCTCTTTCTCTCGCCTTTTTATCACTGTGGCCAGACTTTCGCGTTTAATTTTTAATCCGCCCTGATTCCGGAATACCCGCGCAACAAAAATTTCAAAGTTCCCCGCTCGCCTTTTCCGGAGTCTTCCTTTCCCTTTTTCCCTCCTCGTTTTTTACGGCGCGCGAAAATAAGCAGGGAACCCGCGTGACTGGTAGAAAGCACGCATTCACGGTGAAATAAAAACACGGTGGCTGCGTGAAAAGGGGGAAAGGGCGGTATCTTTGCACGTGGAAATGATGTAAACGAGTAACACGATGAAATGTTCCAAAAGTGGAATGCTCGCTGTTCTCGTATGACGATGACGATTCCGAGCATCGAGTGATTTAATTAGGAAATATTTAATACTGTTGCGTGTCGAGTGAATATAAGAAAAATCGATAATGTGTCTAGAAAGTTGAAAATTAAAATTGAAACTTTCATGTAGTGACGATACACGGAAAGATAAATTATCTTAGGAACTATGCGTCGGGTAATTATAATAGCCCGTAGAACATGACAAAGGATCAACGAGTTGAATTTTAAGATTAAATTGTGTTTCACGAAATCTCAAATTTCCCCCAAAAATGCATAAACATCCGCTGTCTAATTGTAACAAGTGTATTTTATAACTACGTGGCAATACTTTTCAATTTTGTAATTATTATATGATATTGGACGCATTTTTCATTCTATAACTTTCTAATTGATATATTTATAATAAGTTGAGATTATATATTAATTAATATAAAATTTAAATATAAGCACAACGAATATTATATTTATATTTTCTACATTTGTTATGTCATATACAGAGTATATGAAACGTATAGATATACAAAAAATACGTAAAAGCACAGTTTTCTATAATATTTCGTAGATGAAACAATTTCCAATTTCGCGGATCCCTGTCGTATTACTTTAATTACACTCTCAAAACTCGGAATTTGTCTAAAAATCCGCGGCTCGCTCGCAACTGCAGAGTCCTCACAATCGCAACGCGATTTCTGTTCTGGGAGCAGAAGTCGTATCGATCGTCGAGACGGAAATCCTCGTCGTGAATTCGCCGCGACGATCGTTTCGACGTTAAATGGAACCGGGGAACGACCGGTGCGTTCGGTTAGGAAGGCATTAGCGCATTGAAACGGAAAGATTCTCTGCCCGTGATGCCTGGCTGGAATGCATATCGCGCGCGGGAACCTCCGCACGCAGAATCGCATCTTCATGTTTATTGCAACACGCATTAAGCGAACGTGTGTGTGTGTGTGTGTGTGTGTGTGTGTGTATGCATCTCTGAAGCGCAGAATGATGGTCCACTCGAAGAGTACGCGTGTTCGTACTCCACGCTCGGGTTCGTGCTCCAACACACAGGCGTGCAATGCACCCGGAGAGCATTCATTCACACAGTCGGAAGAACCTCTTCCGTGCTCGTGTCTTTTTGTGTCGTTTAATTGCATAGATGTATCGTGAACGGAGTTGCTGAAGATGCTCGTGGAGACGATCGATGCAACGAGATGCTGCAAGCATCTCTATTTCATAGACGTGTAGATCTATTTCTATGGACGTAGTGATCAAGGTTTTTTTCTTTTTCAGTCTTGAGAAATTGTTGAAAATATACCGAACGAGAATATACGAGGATGTTTTTGAGAATAATTGGGGGTTGGTTAAATATATGTCTCTTGATACATTCGTTCAATACAATATGCAGTGTTACACATGTCGTAAATTTTGTAATATGTAACCTGTACTTTTACATTTCTCGAACATTCTTGTTTTTCAATTTCTCCAACGTTCTTCATTTGTAATCGCTCAAATCTAGATTAGAATATTATATTGAATTCATTGTATTCTAGATAACTTTACTTTATAATACGCAACGTATACAATATTGCAATATTTTTATAATTTCTTAACATTTTCAATTTTTCTTTTTATATTCTCATTTTTTAATTAAATTAAACATTATATTCTAGATAATATCGTGTATATTTATAATACGTAGCCTGTATAATATTGCAATATTTTTACAATTCCTTAACATTTTCAGTTCTTCTTTTCAATGTCTCCAATATATCCTTAATGTTTGATTACTTAAGTCTAGAAACGTTACGTTGAATTCTATTGTATACCAGATAATGTCATGTATTTTATCTTTGATTAAATATCGTGGATATTCGTAATCATTTCGCGAAACAGACGACGAACCGAAATTTTCGGTCACGTCGAAAATATCGATATTTCCATCGCACCGCGTTTTGTGTACATTCGCGGCTTTCGTTATTTCGCAATCCGTTTTGCGGAAGAATTTTGACTGTGCCCACAATTATAAAACCACCACAAAATGGCTGCAACGAATGAAGTTTCCTTTTCAACCACGTACGTATGCACAACGCGAAATGATTCATTTCGGTTTCAGTGACACGCGATATCACGGCGTAGGCTAATTAAAATGTACATTCTATAGCCAGACTTTTTTTCCCTTTTTTTCATTTTTTTCTTTTCATCGCTCCACTCGCATTGCGAATTTTCCGGGAAACTTCGTACCGCAAAATACACTTATCGATCGGGACTTTTGTACCTTTTGTCCCTTCCTGAATATTGCATTTCGCGTTTTCACGGTGTTTTGTTCGGCGTTTTAATTGGATACGGTCATGGCCGTAAGTTGTAATTCAGCTTCATCTGCTTCTGGAATTCGATTGAGTAATGTCGCGTGTCACGAGTGAAAAACTAACGCCTCAAAGACTTTCAATGACACAAACTACGGGAGAGCTGTCGAATCTCAGACTTGACGTTCCAAACTTTTCATAACTGATGGTGAACTGAGGTAACCTTTAATTTTCGTAGAATGTTAGCAGAAGTTTGACTAAACATTCGTACAAAATAGTTATTACTTTCTCTCGGATAAATTTGAAGATAACGTTCTCGCAATTTCTATCTCTGGTGTAAATTGAAAAATATATAAAATACAATATTTATAGAAATAACAAATTTATACTCCAACATCTATAAATTTCTACTCGTGGGAACACGAATGACCAATATTAAATTTGAAAAAAAGAAGATTCTTAACACGTGAACTATTTTACTCCTTTTCTACTTCTCTCTCTGGAACTAGAATTTCGTTAAATTTCTTGAAAAGATTATCAGTTAATTGTGATTTACGTCGATTTAAAATCCAGCGGCTAATTTTGATATTAACATTTTTGGCCTTGTCGAAATCTTGAAATCTCTATGACACTAGCCTCCTTGTCAAGAGCTCAATCAAGGTTCACTTCGAGGAATGTGAACGAACAAAAACGAAATGAAAAGAGACGTGAAACCAGCAACTGGTATCCAGGCATTCAGTCGTAAAGAAAGATACTACAAGTTGTTACGTGCAATCGTTTCGCTTTACGGTGAGAAACACTCCAGGAGAAGGGTTGTTTTCCCCGTTCGAAAAACAGGTCAAACCTTTCCACGGTTTACGCATCGTTTTCATTATACAGTCGTTAACGTTCACTGCAGTCTTTTATGGATTCTCGTAAAAGGCGCGCGTTTCTTTCCTTTGTTTCTTCCGCATGATAAAACCATCAAACTTGCAATTGCTTCATCGAGTTTGTCGACGATTAATTTGTAAAATCAACGCTGTATTTCTATATGTTGCATATATATATATATATATATATATATATATATATATATATATATATATATTCATGTTTATCCGCGATATGTATCGTTGCAAGGTCTCTCATTTTGAAAAAGCTTCCACGTTGTTTCAAAAATGTCTCCGTATGTGTGCTCTGTGTTTACTCCGGTAAACAGGAATTTTTACATAATATTCCGACGGTGTAATTGCGTTCACACACGCTTTCGTACACTCGTAGAAACCGACGTGAATGTATTGTATGTAAAACGAAACTTCATTAGCATTGTAGCGAGATAACATCATGACAATGCTGGTATGTCTAAACAGTTGTACAAAATTCAAAATATTGTTGCCCGTTATATTATCAAGTGTCATCTGCTACTCTTTTCTATATTTCATAATGTATCTATTCCCTGGCAGGTACACGTTTGCAGTAAATATCTTGTTTTCAGGCCTCGGTTTCAAATTTTCAACACGGTGGCAATGAAATGTTCAAACTCCATTCCTTGTATTTACTTAAAATTGTTTTTCTCTACTTCACGTACGGGGTGATTCACGTAACTTGCAGACATCTGAGATGAAACGTTTTCAATTGACGAAATATTGTTCGCGTGATCTCAAGGCAGGCGAAACGTGGCGTATCAATTTTCCGTGTGTTTCGAGAATTTCTTTGTCCTTTTCACATGCGACGCGAAATGAAGGAGCCCGAAAGTCGGTAAGGTACAATTGAAAACCAAAGCTGGAAGGATATCCCGGCGATATTCGTAATAATGATATTGTTTGTTGCGCAAACGGGGTGTTCCCTATCGCGCGATGGATACATTTATAAACGCGGGGCTGTTTTCGTTGCGCCGCGTATTGTGCAAATTCGCGAAATGTAAATACCGGCTTGATATTTGGAAAGCCGGATATTTATAGATCCGTCTGTTTGACGTCGAAATGTATTCCGGTCGGGGGGAATCAATCGACCGTTCGAACGCGCGATCGAACGAACGTGGGTTCAACGTAGCGAGCGAACGTACGAAACGATCGGCCGTCTTCCTTTTTTCCCACCCACCCACCCCTACCCTCCTCTTGTATCCTTCATCCCGCTGGATGAAGACCACGCGAGGCAAGGAACCCGGACGAACAAACGAATCGAACGTACGTGCATACGCTTTGGAACAGCCGAAACGGTTAAAATCGAGCGAGAGAACTAGCCAGAAACGTCGCGGCCGAGGAGAAATCGATTTTCGGCTTCGGGGATTTAACATAGGCAAGGCCAGACCACTGCAGGGGACTACTGTCCGTCAGTGATCAGATTTAACGATAATGCCAGATAATTAGATTGCAGCTCTAATTCCCGTTACCAATCAAGGAATTATCAGCGGCTGCTAATTACTGGCCGAAATTACCTATTCTCCACAAATATCTCCATCCACGACACTTATCGGCATATCGGTCGTTCTTCGAGGAACGATTATCTTATTAATTACAGGATCGATTGATCAAAATGCTGATTTCACGTCGACGTGGACGTTAGTGGACGAATGTTACCGTTTTTCTTTCCTATTTTTTTTCTTTTTATTAAGTTTTACTTTGTTGTTGTAAGTGAACGTGTGTTATTTTGTTTCTTTCTTCTTCTTTTTTCTTTTTTTTTTTTTTCTTGTGAATTTTCGCGAGTCAAATTTGTATTGTTTCAGTGTGACAAGCGTGGTTGTAAATTAGAAACGTAGAAACGGGAGTTCAGCGATCAGAAAATTTATTTCGCCCGATAATGCGATGATAATCGCTTATCATCTTCGTTCACAAATACTATAAAAATTTGTTTCATCCAGTACCACGCGTCCGAACAATTTACCCAATTTTTACGCCCCTGTGTTCTTTCGTACTTTTACAGTCCTACATTTCCCAAAGATATTTCTGGCGCTCTGGTTTCTCTCGGATACTGAGAAAAAAAAGTGAGAAAATTGGGTTCGTCAATGTTGGCAATTTTCGCGACACCCTTTGCCTCGGCGAATTCGCGAGAGCGAGCGTCAAGCGGCAAACGAGGCCGCCGGGCGAGGATCGCGTCACCGACAATTATTTCTCATGCATTATTTATTCCAACCGCGGCACCCCGGGATCATGGCGGGGCAGGGTTGCTGCATTTTCAGCGTTCCGACATTTTTGCAGGTCGCGGTGCTTAATGCGGCGGAACACGTGAAAAATTGTCGTCGCATACCCGCTCGCCGGCCGTTGGACAACCACGATGTTTTGCATAGTCACGGTAAAGTGTCCGAAGAGCCGGATAATTAAGACCAGCGACGGCACACCGCCGCGAGGCGAACGCGAGTTTTGGTGGTGTCTGGCCTTTTTTTTTTTTTTTTTTTTTTTTATTCTGTTTAATTAAAGTCTCGTCTGTCTTTTCGAAACGACGTGACGACGTAACGCATCACGGACAAATTAAGCGTAAGATCGTCTGATTTATTTGATTACGGTGATCGGAAAATATCCAAGACCCAACAGCAATAGTCGTAACAATCCGTAGCGGTTAAATTTATTTCCGATTTAATTAGAGCGAATTAGGTACGTCACTGTTATTATTAATTTATTTTTCTAAGTATTTCTGCGATATTTCTCGCCAAATTCACACAAATGTGCTTCGTTGCGATTTGATTTCGAAAATGTCGCAATTTGGGAACACGAGTGGGGAATATTTTAATTATTACGTACAGCAATCGACTCTTCAATTGTTTCAAAAATTGCAACGAAAGGAGAGAATGTGGAGATGTATGAATTCCAAAATTTTGCAAAATTTTCGAGCCAATGAAAATAACAAACACGATCACCAAAATTAAATCTGTCTCCCGTAATATTAAAACGGATGAGAAATGATAAATCGATTCGAAATCGTCCGATCAGACGCAAAACGAAAATCAACCGTGCGAATTCGCAGGAAACGAAAGAGCGCAAGGAAAGTAGAAACGACGTGTCGGAGGAGACGCTAAAGTACACAAAACTATCTAAATACGGATAATATCGTTCGAGAAGGAGCAGGAACAGGACAAGAAACGGCGATTCATCCCTGAACATTCGCGGAGCGTATTCCACGGGATATCCTGGCAAGTTAATCGCAACAGGAGCGAGTTTCCCCCCCCCCCCGGTCGGGTATGAATATTAAACGGTTTTTGAGCTGTTGTACAATTGCCGCGTCCTCTGTGGCCTGTTAAGTATACGCGCGGCAACAAGACCGTTGTATTTGTCTAGTAAAATTAGCGATGCAATTATGCAGCGGCGGCGGTGGCGGCGGCGGAGTGACGCTTCCTCTCCGGAAGTCGGTCTTTTCTCAGACAGAGAGACCGGAAGCCCGATGGGAACGCGACCGACCGGCCAAACAACGTCGGCCAATCGCGAATGTATTACCCGGGCACGAATATTGTTACCAATTAACCGCTCCCCGGGCGACGAACGCTCGGACCACCCATTAAAATGCATCGTGACGCTCTCGTTAAACTTTTAACGGTGCAGTGGAACGAAGAACAGCAATTAAAAGATAGATAGCCCCGAATTAACCGTGCCGCTCGCGGCACGTGGTTGCGTCGTGAAAATGCTTTTTCCCAGCTTTTTTCCGTTGGCGGATTTCCTCGATTTCGTTTTAGTCTCTCTTTCTGTCCTCGAGGAGGAGCAGCTGCGAATTAAAGACTGTGGAGTAGCTTTGTTAGCGATTCGAGTGGAATTTAGAATATTTAAGACGGAGAGGGGAAATTCATTTAATTTTTTGCAAATGTAAAATAATTTATTCGTAACAGTGGTAGGTTGTTACTTTATTCACGATACGAGGAAAAATGTATTTTTTTTTTTTTTTTATAATTGCAGTGAAATTTTGAGAATTTTAAAGGGGAATTTATGTTGAAATATAATTATTTTTAACAGTCAGTTGTGAATTTATTCACGATAGGAGAAGAAATATAGTTTATTAAGTTTGAGGTAAATTTTGTAAATTTAGGTAGAAAAGTAGTGAAGTTTAGTTATACTTGACAGTCGGCTGTAAATTTATTCTAAATAGAAGAGAAAATATAGTTTGATGGTCGATGTGAAATTCTGAGAAGAATTTGAAATGTAACTATTCTGTGTCAGTCAGTTGTAAGTTTATTCGCAATAGAGGAAAAACTGCGATTCCAGTCAAATTTTGAAAATCTTCGTAGGAAATAATTGAAATTTACGTATTTACTCCTGACAGTCAACTGAAAGTCTATTTACAACAGATGCAACTTACCGATTGAAGTGAAATTTTGAAAATCTTCGTGGGGAATAATTGAAATTTAATTATTCTTGACAGTGTGTCGCAAATGGCGATCTCGACTGAACTTTCAGCCACACTTTAAAGAACTGACAAAGCATTCCAAAGAAAAAAAAGAAAAACAACCCATCAAACCGTGTTCCATGTTCCCTTTCTATTTCAATGTTTGCAAATACCCCAGCTACTCGCACGAACGATTCCCCGCGGCACGGCAGCACAAAACCAATAATCCCGCCGCCATATCAAAACACTGCTTAAACCTTGGTACTAACGGGAAGCTTTGCCTCGAGGAGCGTTTAGAATGTCACGGTGCGACGGTCGCAAGAGAAGATCGCGTGCGCGCGCGTTTCTCGCCACGATCGGCGATGCAATTATGCACACTCGTTCCTGGAGGGGTGGTCGACGTCGTCGTCGTCGTCATCGTCGTGGCGACGCTTCGCTTTCTCAGACAAGCAACAGCAGCAGCAGCAGCAACAGCAGCGAAGGAAGGAAACTCCGTCGCCCTCGGGTATACGCTTGGGGAGGGACGGGGGACGAATGCAATCGTGACGAGGTCGCGCACCAGGCCGCGCGTACTCGGTTAAGTACACTTTATTAAGCATGCCGTCTGCGCGTTGCAGCATCCACTTACGTGGTAAATGGAATTACAAACGCATCCCGCCCGCCGCCCGTCGATCCTCGCTTGCGGCTGACACCTTCTGCGCTGCACACGTTAAACCAACTCGATCTCGCGGAGGCGTCATGTTTGCTCCGCGCGCATTCGCCAATCGCGAGTTGGACTTTTTTTCGACGAACGTCCGGATACGATGGAGAGACGATTTTGGTTAACGATATGACGCGTTGGTTAATTTGAAGAAGGTTCGGAGAGCCAATGAAGTTCGATGTGAAAATGAGAATGGTAGACGCACGGAAGGTATTTTTACACTAGTTTATTTACGCTTATACGTACATTGAATTCTGTATCATTTAGTAGCAGTTGAAACCAAGTAGCAGTAAGTAAGTCAGAAAGCAGTGGTAGCATTTGGTAGTAATTGAAAGGTAGCGGCAAGCAGGAAAGCAGTCGCAGCATTTAGTGGTAATTGAAAAGTTTAGAAAAATCTGATTCGCGAAAACGAAGCGATACGAGCACCGATAACACAGGTTCCAACGTTCTGCTACTTCCTTGCTCAATAAATCAAACGTAACCTGATCTTACGCCGCGCAGTTTCGGACAATCTCGCCAGAAAAAGAATTGACAAAATTTAAACAGCCAGTTTGAGCAACAACTCTGGCAACAAATTTTTCGCCGTAGTCAAACAGACCCGGGGATCGTACCCCGTTTGCTTTCGCCAACGATCAATCAGACTGGAAAGCGGGGAATTCGTGGAAGCGCGCGTATCGACGATGGAAAGTCGGTAGTCTGCTCAAACGAACCTGTAATTGAGAACTGGGAGGGGATCGGCTGGAAGGCGAGATGCGTACGAGTGGGGCGTGGGAAGGGGGGGGGGGTTGGGAATGAAAATTCCGCGGCGTCAGGCGCCGAATTCAGCTCCGGTCGAGCGAATTTACCCTCGCGGAGGACGCGAGGCGCGGCTCGTTTATCAAATTCGCTCGGTATGCGCCGCATCAAAGACAGTGCCGTTGATTTATTAAATTGCGGCCGGATGAAACCGTGGCTGCGTCGCGGAAAGAGGAATCTATTAACGGTGGATTCGACGTCACGAGACGTCGTCGTCGTCGTCGTCGTGGGCGGGGAGAGACGCTCGAAGACAAAATTATTAAAGTTCGGTGTATACACATTTATCTTCCGTCCGATGTTTGCGTCGCTGAGACGACGAGCTGGAGCTAACTCGTGAGCGGACGTGCGCGCGCGCCTCAGCTCCTCTTCTTCCGGTAAATACGGCTCCGTCGAAGGTGATGAAAAGCGACTTGTTTACCTCGTCGCTGCGCCCCGTTGACTTCCGGGACGGGAAGGAAAAAAGTTTCACCGGCAGGGGTGGAGAAGCGGAGCCGCGTATACTTAAGGACGGTTCGACGACGGGGGATCTCTTTTATTTTAAGGCTAGAAAGTTTCGCGAGCCAGTCCGCCCGTCCTTCCTTTTCAGAAGATGGCCGACACGAGCATCCGTCGGGGATGTTTGCGCTGTAGCGAAGAGGGAGGCGAGGGCCCGTCGCATTTGGAGAGTTGTCGTGTTGATTGTTGGTACGTCGTGAAATTGGATTCTTTTTTGGACACGGATGGCGGACGGTAGCCGCGCGTGGGTTCTCTGTTGGCTCTTCTGTTCGCGGGGATGTATCGAGGGGCAGTTTACAAGCTTTGATGATGTACAGGAGGAGGCGTTGTTTTGAAGGTACATTCTTCTTGGAAAGACTCGTTCTATTCGGGAGGATCGTTGCGTAGATCGTGGATGTTTACGCGAATTTGATCCGCGCGAAAAAGTGTGCACAGTTTGCTGTTTACGCAGACTGTGTAAAAATTTATGAAAATATGCAGATATATACTCTAAACAGATTGTTCGTTGCGATAAGATCGTAAATATTGATTCAAATTCGTTTCAATCACTGGATCGTACAAGATGGAATATTCATTTGACGAAACAAATTTCTCGATGAAGCTCAACAAAAATCTCGCTCTTGACTGCTCCAACGATAATTAAATCGTGTACATCCCTTTCTTGCTCCCTTAGCGACTAAAGACAGACTAGAAACGATCCGGTGCTTGCTAGAATTCCGGCACAATGGCCGTTCGCGGAACAATCATTAATTAGATTCGCCGTGAAACAGGGATGAAAGAGGAAGGCTGGCCAGAAGACGAAGGAGGACGAACGCAGGTGTTGCTGGACGACGACGACTCCGACGAAGACCGAGAGCGACGAATAGAAGGGTGAAGAGAGAGAGAGAGACAGAGAGAAGGGGTTGGGGAGGAGGAGAAGGAAGAGGCAGCGTATCTCTCCTTGAAAATAAATCGGAGGAGTAGGGCTGTTCCTCGGCCGGAAATGAGGCTTGCCAAGCACAATCTCCGGTCAGAGAAGGCCTCCCCATTTTGTTCTTTGTGATGTGTCCGCTATAATTGAAAATGTCCGCGCGTACTCGCCGCCGTGAGACTTTGCGCCGTGCGCTTCCCTTTCTTCCAGCAAACTCCACCGTGGCAGTCTCCTCCGAACCCTCTCCCTCCCTCCCCCCCCTTCTTTTCGAGGCCGAATCGCGTTATTATTGTCAGAGAGACACAATGGGTCCCGTGAAACGGCCACGAGGAAACTCGCGTTTAGTCCGCGAGCATCGCGGTTCGTTGCCGCTCTATGCAAATATCTTCTCGCCACTGTGCCAGGATTGTTTCTCCTCTCTCGTCGGGGAGGACTTGTTTTCCTGCTCTGTGAATCGGTTCTTGATGGAGAGAATTTTGAGTGGATTGCATTCGATGGCACGGTGTGTAAACTTTTTCAGGACTATTTATCCGATTTTATTGTACTGGAACAGAATCGTAATTTTTCGCAGAAGTTTCACACGTTTGCAACATTTCTGTACATTTCTCAAGATCTGAATGATTTTTCGTAGAGATCGTTCCTATTTTCAGGCTTTTCAGTCGAATTTATTTTAAAACACTAGTGACTTATAACCTACGAATAAATTACAACTGTTTATCTGATTTTATTTTACCAGAACAGAATCGTAATTTTTCATAAAAGTTTCACACGTGTGCAACATTTTTGTGCATTTTTCAAGATCTGAATGATTTTTCGTTCAATTCGTAGAGATCGTTCCTACTTTCCGGCTTTTCAGTTGAATTCATTTTAAAACACTTGTGATTTATAACCTACGAATAAATTACGACTATTTATTTGATTTTATTTTACCAGAACAGAATCGTAATTTTTCATAAAAGTTTCACACGTTTGCAACATTTCTGTACATTTTTCAAGATCTGAATGATTTTTCGTTCAATTCGTAGAGATCGTTCCTACTTTCCGGCTTTTCAGTCGAATTCATTTTAAAACACTTGTGATTTACGAATAAATTCCCTGGATAAAAAGACAACTTCTACTTAAGAAGTGTTATCTCACAAGCGTCCGTGATTTCAACGTTACGTTAAAACACTCTGTTTCTTTTTCGAAACGAGAGACTGAGATACAAAGTTAGTCGGAGTGTGTCGTAGCGACAGATTGTTAAATGTAAATTCGATATACTGAACAATCGAGCCGCGCAAATGGAAGAACACTGTACGCCTGTCCAGGAACGATCGCCGCGCTTAAAAACTTGAAACGAGCCTGACGTTTTTTCTAACCGGCGGCCAATCGATACTCTAGATCGTTTCTTCATCTTGCGACATCGATCGGCGGTGATGGCGGGCCAATCGGCCATTAAGTATATCCTGTCTAGCGATCGCAAAAAGGGACGCGACAGGCAATCAATCTTCTATAAGTCGAGGCCTCGAAGAAACACCCGCTCGCTTCTATCGGGGCCCTTCTTGATCGTGCGAAGAAAATGACGCGCGCGTAAGAGCCGGAATCTCTCGCGAGAGTGACGTGTACAGCAAGAAATTGTCGATCGGGAATCTCGAAACACCGGCACGGCGTGCAGATAACAATGTTGACAGGTTTCTTGTACCTGTGATTTTGGCCGCGATCGATTCTTTTCGAGATAGATGTATGGAAAGTTGTGACGTACAAGCCAATCTGCGATCGGTACATACTATAGTGCAATAAAGGAAAAAAAAAAATAAATGAAACTGCCACTATAAAATGCTAATAAAAATAAGTAAATTTTGACAACAGAACAGCTTTCACAGTGCAAGTTGTTTTCAACGAAAGAAATGATTTACATTGGCTTCTTTTCGTTGAGTTATTCGATTTTTATTGGTTTCTAAGTCTCCGCGCGCGTGGACGTGAGAAAGTTCGTAGCTGACGGATTCGTTCTTTTGGTTTCAGGTAGCAGCGAGGAATCGAGACCTGGGGGTGGTGATCCTGGAAAGTTGGGAGTGAAGAAACCAAGACCGAAGGCTTCGTCGCCCAACCGACAGGGACCACAGCAATGCCAGGTAGTAATGTGAAGTTGTTAATTTTTCAGAATCACGTTATTGATTCACGTAGCTCGAGACTCTCTTCTACAATTATCAATGAGATTTTTCCACGTTACAAATTTGTCAGTAACTCTTTCACAAATTCTAACGCAACGATACAATTATAAGTTTTGTAATATTAACTCTTTTACATGTTACTCAGATTCTATAATTTTCCTCCAAAAAAAAAAAAAAAAAAGGAAAGTAATCTAAATTTCGTTTAAAGTGCCCAATTTCGCTTTTTCAACATTGATCTCAAAGACTGATCGCGAACTAAAACACGGTGAAAAAATGCGATGTGAACAATTTCCCTTCTTCGACCAATTGTCGACGATCGAATTTCCAACTTCCACGAGGTGATCATTGCCCGCGTTCTTTCGATCGCGCGAAATGTGAAAGATGTTGACGTTGCACGATCGAGTTGCACGCGGAACGTCAAGAGGCAGCAGAAGGCGGGAGAGCGATTCGAAACGCGCTTTAATGTCAAAGTTGAAATCGTTGAAGCTCGGCCCGATCGGCGGCGGCGGCGGCGGTGCGGCGTCCCCCTGGTGACGTTCGTTTGACAATTTTATTAACTCGCCGCCGCCCGGCTGCAAAGAGAATTTCCAGTGAAATCGCGGAGAACGGAGGAGAGAACAGTTCATTAGCGACACACGGGGACGATCGAATTAGAACGTCGATCGATGGCCAACGAAGTGTGGCCTGCGAAACCGCAAGTCCACAAAATCCACGCCAGTTTACCGAGAGAGAGAGAGAGAGAGAGAGAGAGAGAGAGAGAGACCCAGTACCTCTGCCCCTTTATTCTCCCGTTTCACGTTTTTCCTCCGCTATTGTTCCACTTGTACTTTACGTTTTATCGCTCTTGTTTCCCTAGGCATTCTGCCTTTCGTTTCTCCTCTCTTTTTTTTTCTCTCGTTCTTTCTTTCTTTCTTTTCTTTTTTTTTCACCCACTCCCTCTCGTTCGTTTACGATCCTCGTACCGCTTCTGCGCTCTATGACGTTACGCTCTTCGTTTTGCCTCCTCCTCCCGCCGCTCTTTCCTTTCCCCGCGGTTTTAGTTACCGCGTATATTTTTCGGAGCAAATTCCTTCCCTTTTTCGCCTGTGTCCTCTGTGTTTTTCGTTTGCGCGTGTAACGTGTTCGTTGTGTGACGCTTATTTTTTTTTTTCTTTGTTTCTTTCGTTTCTTCTTTTATTTTCGGGCGTCCAGCGGTGGTCGTGGCTATCGAAATTCACGTGGACTGCGAAACGATTCGAAATCGTGAAGTTGAAGCGGACCGAGGGCGGGAAAATAGCTGAAAGATGTGTTTAGAGTTTCGAAAATTGGTATCTTGGACAAATCAGTTTTATTCGAATTTTTATGTGTTTGATTTTCAAACCTCGGTTTAATTTCGAATTTTCGAATCACACGCTTCGATTTTCATCTCTCGTTCTATACTTATCGTTTTAAGTGTAAGTTCTAATATATATTGAGTTTAAATTTTTTTTATATATCATTTGGCATAACAAACGAACTCGCCGTAATTATAAAAAGTGAATAATCATTGACTAATAACTGATCAGCGTTCCTGTATTTCCGGAGATCCGGCGCAGCCGTAGCTACTCGAAAGCGTACCTGTGTAACAGCCGAATTAGGCCAAAAGTTCAAGGCCACTCTCCCTCGGTACCATCCGCTTCGTTAGTCGCGTTCGATTTAATTTCTATTCGCAATTTGCGAACAAAGTCAAGAGAAATATCGAGTCGAAACCTCTCCATCTGCAATTCAGTTCTATCTGTATTGGCTTTAGCTCCAAGCGATATATAAAAAGTAGAAACGACTCTTCCTAACTATCGATTCTTTGCGTACTCCGACTACCGTGCGCGTTTATCTAGATACTGCAGAATTTGTACGTAAATTTAACGTCGTTTAATATCATTTCGTGTTTAACTTCAATTTTTGCAAAGGCAAGTTACATCTCTAAGGTTCAATTTCAGTGGTTCTGAAAAATTTGTAGGCATCGTAAAACGTGTAAGCAATAACACTGGAAACCAGAAGCCTGACACGCAAATTTTCTTTGTCGCATAACTCTGTCGACACATTATCAAACGTTAATAATCCTTCCGATGATTTTCAATTGTATAAGATTCAAGAGGAGTATAATAAATGCACGTTTGACGCGAGTCGAGCATCTCGAGGTTCTAACATCAATTTCGGAGGGTGGTGGGGCTTCCAACTTCAGTCGAAACTAATTGCGAATATGATAATAGAATTAAATCTGTTTGTATCAAATCGGTTGTATGTTCAAACGTTTCGGTTAGACGCAGACCCACAGGCTGCGGAATGAACGCAGAAACGACTACATCCGTAACATTCTCTGCTAATTTACGTCGCGGTGAATTTCCTGAACGTTAATAATTAAACACACTCGCTGCGTGCACGACGCGAATAACGTAAACTGATTTTCGAACACAGCCCGGGCTCAGTCAGTGCATTTAATTTTATCTCTTTGAGGATATTTGCAGCGTCCGACCATGTCAAAGCGAAAATTCGAATTCGCATTAATTAAACGTCGTTTCTTACAGGATTCCTGCCTTTCAAGCAAATACATCGCGTCCTGCAATTTCTCGCAAGAATATCTGCAAAGTACCTTTCGATCCCTTTTAATTCACCCTGCACGTCTGTAATAATCTCTGGAACAGCGTATAAATTTCTTTAACCGTTGGACGCTCGTTAATAGCACGCTCAATTTTGGGAGGATGAATCTTGAGAATGTTGCGAGAGAGAGAGAGAGAGAGAGAGAGAGAGAGAGAGAAGTCATGATACCTAATTGAAATTACTCGTACGATACACCCGAATATTTAGAACAGAGTATTATATAAATATAAAATATAATACGTAACAGGGTATAAATATAAAAATAATATATACAAATATAAGTGCAAAATGGTGTACTAAAATAGTATTATAAAATAGTAGTAGACGCAACGAAGTGTATATTTTGCTAAAATCATTGAAATTTCTAAAAACATCGTCTTGTGAAATTATTACGACTCATACACTGTGTCATCTTCGTCAATCTATTCGTTTCAAAATTAATAAATTAAAAAGGGAACCACTCTGCCAATTTTGATATTAATAAACAAAGAAAGCAAAGAAAACAGAATAAACAACGCGTTAAGTAAATTTTAAATGCAAAATTACGATTCAAATTCGTCCACTGTGCCACTATTAACGAAGAAAACAGCCTTGCACGTTGCGGAACTCGTTACAAACGTGGAAAATTTTAACCAACAGATTGCTGATCGCTCATTTCATTTCGCTAGTTCTAATCTCAATAAACCGAGGAAAAGAAAAACTTCGTACGTGACTTGTCTTGTAGATCCAAGAAATTTTCCCGAAATACTGCGAGAGTTTCTCATTCTGATGGCTCTCAAGATATCATTTCGTCCTGTCCGATTTTAAAAATGTTTCCGCGAAATTTCGTTGAGCAGAATTTTTTACTCCCAGACTGATGTTAACCAAAGAAAAAAGGAAGGATCGTTGCTCGTTAAACGGTTTAGAAATTCCATCACCGCTTCCGAAACTTTCGCCAAAGTTCCATCGGAACAACGTTCTCGAAGCGTTTCGTCTCGCCGGGAAATCTCTCGAAAATCCTCGGAAATCCTCCGAATCCTCCGAAATTTCGTCTGCCTGCAGGCTAGGCTGTACCGGATCATACTCACACACACACACAGAGTGTCGCGTGGTACTCGGTGGAAACTCGCGGTACACGTGTGCGGCGTTTTCGCGTGCACGCGCGACCCAGATCGGGCAGGAAACGACGAGAGCAGGACGCGAGAGAGCCACGCTTCTATCGATGCCGGACTGTTTATGCAGGCGAGCTTGCACCAAGCTCGGCCAAACTGCTCGTTCACACACGTGCACGTGCACGTGCACGAAGGCGACACACGTCGGCCAGCAGCAACGCCGCGCTGGTTTGGGTTAGTGTGTAACTCTACGGGGTAGGAGGCTGTTGAATATTCAGGCGATGCGATCCTCGAGCAGCCACGAGGAACACGCCGCCCTCGTCGAGCATAACACACGAACGCAATATCTCTTCGTTCGCGTAACCGAGCACCGTAGTTACGTGAAGGACCATTTAAGGGGGTGCGACTGTGTTTCTTTCTTTTTCTCCCTCTTTTTTCCCGTTTTTTTTTCTTCTTTCTTTCATCTCTTTTTGCGCACCCCGTTTAAGTTACGTCACGTTGCCGTCATTTTCGTTTCTTTCCGGTCCCCGGTTTCAGCGAGAAGCAGAGAGCTGAAATTTTTTTTTCCCAGCGAGTCGTTAGATGGGAACGAAACTCGTTGCAGTTCCACGGGAACGAGCTGGAATGTCGTTTAACGTTTGAAAGATCCGTCAGGTTGTTTAGAGGGGGGGGGGGGGCGAACAATTATTGGTCTCGACGAGAGGTGTGAAAATTGGACTTTTGGAACACGAGACGTGTGAAGAAGGGAGTAATGAGAAAAGGAAATTTTTGTATTTGATTGTATTTGATTGAACTTGATATTTTGTATTTGAAACATTATTGGAACATAATCCCGCGCAGACTGTATTTAACGATTAATAATTAAAAGGAACTGATCGTGAATATATACTCATATATTCTTCCACCGATGCCGTGTTCTATTTTTTAAATTTTCATTTGTAGTTCACTTTTAATTAACGAATAACACACAGAGACACTTTTCCTGTTTAGCGTTACTTCATTTGCACCAATTTAATTGCAATTGAATTCTTCTACAGTTCAGCAATCAATTTCACGAAAAAAAAAAAAAATAAAAATGGCAACAACTTGTGCGACTTCAACTGCGAGTGTAATCGTTCGTTGAAGAATTCTAACATTGGAAGTTACGAAGAACTGATAGCTAAAAGATACGGACGCTCTCTTTCTCTCACTTTGAACGTCTTTGCGACAAAAGACAAGGATAATTCGAAGCCCGATAACTAGTTTCATCCTTCGTCGTCAAAGCGGCGTCTTCGTTTCGTATTAGCGACTTGGATAGCCGAGAACCGAAGGACCGTGAATTACGGACCGCCTTGTTACATAATTAAATGATGGCTTGGCCGACTTGTTGACAAGCCCCCGTCGACGTATCGAGTTAGCGACGAATTAAGCTGATCCTCCACGGCTCGATTATGGCTCGGATATCGGCGCGAACGATCCACGAGGAAGAAGCTAGTGAAGGAGAGAGAGAGAGAGAGAGAGAGAAACTTCTCTGGAGGAGAAGTAGCCTGGCTTGGCTCGTGCTTCTCTCACTTCGAGAGACGGCGAGGCCGTGCCGTAATTTTACGGGAAATTAATAGTTACTGGTTGCACCGGGGATCGTGAAAACCTTGGCGACTCGATCGGCTGTCCTCGGCTTTATCTCTGAATTATCGGCGATTCGTCGTATCACCGTTTGATACTTTTAATTGACAACCTCGTTTTTCGGACGGCCACTCGAGCCTCTTCGCGCTCTACCTTCGTTTCTTTTTTTTTTTCTTTTGATTGATTCTCGAGAGAGTTTTCGAAAGTTGCGTGTTTGAAATTTGGTACTTTAAAAAAGTGATTTTGAGCTTTGAGAGCAAATACTCGAATTCGTGTGTCTATATTTGCAAGCTTACACCAATCTCGTATACATTTCGTGTAACAGGATTTAAATCATGCAACACGAGAATCATCTCTGTCGATAATTCAGAAATGTTAGCATCCATTTTAGCAGTTTATCTTTGACATTCAAGCGTTTGTCAGTAGACATTTGGAACATTCAGTGTATCCTTCAGATTCTCAACCCTTGACTGGTGTCGTTGAATCTAATTTTCTTATTAAATTTGAGTAATATAAATTATTATAGTCCTCATTATTGACCTTAAATTTGGTTAACTTTGGCCTTGTTACTTGAATACTCCTGCTCGTTCGCCTAATTTTATATACGTTGCTACCAACATCCAGAGCAGCTCGTTTTATCCTCTGCTAAAAGCAACTGAAAATTATATTCCAAAGCCGGACCTCGACAAATTCCAACCTTGACACACCTC
The DNA here is from genome assembly GCA_036937485.2 of Tetragonisca angustula. Lineage (NCBI taxonomy): Eukaryota > Metazoa > Arthropoda > Insecta > Hymenoptera > Apidae > Tetragonisca > Tetragonisca angustula. The sequence goes on from JAWNGG020000013.1 coordinate 3,416,509, forward strand.
TACACACACCACACGTTCCCAGTTGCACCACTCTGAAATACTACCAGCCACTCGTCCTGCTTAGCTGGAAAATTTTTCTTCCTACTACGCAATAATTCCATTTAATTTAATTTCCACCCCCCCTCCCACCTCCAAAAAGAAAGAAAAAAATAGACATAATACAACTTGGCCGAAAAAGCCAGCGAAACAATGGAGACGCCGGCATCGGGCGAGAATGGCGCGCTGTGCAATTACCGCGTTGTCTGCCGCATGCACAAGGCGAGCGAGTATAAATTCTCGTGTACGATACCGGCGTGTAGCCCGCGTGTCCATTGTCACGGGACAATGTAACGGGGAGTGCGCGAAGATCACAAGCGACGAGGAACGTTCAAGATAATTCGAGCGATTGCATCGATCCTTTCGAGGAGCGGGACGTTTCCGCTGTGTACACGTGTGCGAGGTGGAGGCGCGCCGGTGCTCGATTCATGGTAATCTGAAAGCGAGGAACACACGCCGAGCACAATGTGGGAGTTAAACCGATTGAACTGGGACCAGGTCTGATGACCTTCTCCTGCATCCAGTTTAACCTCTCTTCTCGTTTTTCGTTCTCCCCTCTGTGCCTCGTTCCCGTCGACCCGAAGTTTTCCCTCTTTCCTACCTCGCGCGTGTTAGAACGCTCGCGTACGGAAACGTGGCGATTAATTCGAATGATTGGAAATGACCTACGAAGCAGACAACAGTTGCAATTTCTTTCATATTTTATTCCCTTAATATTCTCTTCGGTACCTTTATGTTTCAAGGAACAAGAGGTTTCTCGATCAAACGCAAGTATTTGGCAGTGTTGAAAAATATCGAGAGCTTCAACAGCTAGTACAATTGATTATTAAATTTATTCATTTGTTGATTTTACTAATTGAAAATTCCAAGTAGTCTTGATTCAACGACTACTTGAAGACGTAGTATGTAATCATAACGTACCATTGTATTTGTCAGAGTATACCTATTTACATGTGCGTACATGGCATAAGATACTTCAACAGCTAATAAAATTGATTGTTAAATTTATTCTTTTGTTGATTTTACTAATTGAAAATTCTTGATTCAACGACTACTTGTAGATGCAGTGTGTAAACATAACATACTATCGTATTTGTCAGAGTATACCTATTTACATGTGCGTACATGGCATAAGATACTTCAACAGCTAATAAAATTGATTGTTAAATTTATTCTTTTGTTGATTTTACTAACTGAAAATTCCGAGTAGTCTTGATTCAACGACTACTTGGAAACGTAGTATGTAATCATAACATACCACTGTATTTGTCAGGGTATACCTATTTACGTACATGAGCAAGTAATAAAATTAATTATATTCAATTCGTTCAACTTTACTACGTGGATACGCAGTTTTCTAACCGTTCCTGGAGAGTTAACCTCGTTCCTTGCCGAGTGTCTCGATATTTATGAACGAGAGCGTAGGTACACGGAGCACACGCGCGCCTACACAATCAATCCAGAATCCCGGCAGCATCGTCTCGAGTGTCGTTGACCCCGTCTTCCGATTATCCTCTCGCGATTTCGAACACACGGAATCGAAACTCTCTTCGAGGCCTGGGATCGTACGACGTACGTTGTTCCGGCAACGATCGGGCCCGATAAGCGTTAGCGCAGCTCTTTCACAGAACGAGCCACGGCCGATCTACCGTTTCCCTCCGAGTTATGGCGACGTTAAAGCGTGCCGGCCCTGCGCGGACTAGCGCAGGTCGTTAAGTTAATTAATTGACCGGCAGGTTACCCGGTTCCACGGCGTTACGTGGTTCTCCAGCGAGAACACTTGCGAAGATCCGCCTGCAACCCTCGGCAAGATGGCCGGTAGGAACGCCCCGGCTGATCGATGAAGTGGTTCATCGGAATTTATGGAGATGATTATGTCCGTCCGGCTACGCGCTATTTTCCTGGCCTGGTTGCAGCTGGTGTTTTTGGTTTATGGGTCCCGGGGAATTTGGCAGAGTTTAACGATGCTTCGAAAGGCTCTGGGTAAATTGGAGTTGCTCGAGCGCTTTTGGATCGGTGAAAAGGTTCCTTGGGAGAGGGGGGAGGGAGAGGAAGGGAGCGTAATCCGAGGGAATGTCGGGATGTCTTGAAAGAAGGTTGAAATTCGAAATATAAGTATTACGTCTCGACACGTGTACTGTCAAATTATTTTATTGAATAACCGAGTATTTGGTGTGTGTAACAATTTAATGAAATTTAGAACGTTTGTGACGAGTTTGAAAAGAAAATTGAAGAATCGATGAAAATTCTGAAATTATTTCATTGAGTTATATGTATACGACAGTTTAACGAAATTTAGGATAGTTCTGAAGTAAAGTTGTAGAAATTGTAGTTGGTAGTATAAGTTGTAAATGATTATACGTACGCAATTCAACTCAAGAGTTGACTATACTATATCTTGCGCGATAAATACACATGTATCGGTTGCTGATACCCCGATCGAACGTATAAATTCCGAATCACTAGTCTGATCGCACGCACGTTCATTAATTTCGCGATAATCGCCGATCGAGGAGTAATTTCTTTCGAATTACTCGAACAAACTCCGTTATTGCAGTAAATATCACATTTATGGAATGTTCAAAGAAACGTCAGATTCGCTGCCTCTCGCTTCAAATTCACTTGGAATACCTCGGCAATTAATTGCTCTCGCCATTCGTACACCCTTTTCCCCTCAACAATTCCACTCAACTTCCCTCCTTCCCTATCTATTCCACATTCCATTCCTACGTCATCGTTAACACACACACACACACAGAGGAACTTTACATCGTACCGCCAAAACTCGCGACTGAAACAAAATCGGCAACCTCCGTCTCCCCATACACAACTCCCCCCCCCCATCCCTTCCCCCATCTCCCTGGAATAGACTCCTGATTCGCGAAGACGAGAAATCCGCCGAAGCGACAGGAGGAGGCAGGCTCGCATTCCCGCGCCGGTAATTCCATAATTCCCCATTGAAAACGAACTCGAAACGGAGCTGGAGCAGACTCGGCACGATTGTCGTTCCCTTACAATGGTGGGAGAGGGGGAAGGAGGAGATGGGGTGTTTCAAGTAGCGTTCGCGACGTCCGTTCGTCTCCTTTTCCAACGTTGGCTCGGTAATTCCGTGGCCCCAGCCAAGGCAGCCGCTCGCGAATAATATCAGTTGGGACGACGGTGAGTCGTCGTGGTTCACTTTTGTGCCAACGCGACACGACACGACACGACACGACACGGCACAGCAACGGCGACGAGCAACGACCTTCGCTCCGTTGCGAGGATGGCTCGCTCATTATTCACGGGGGCGCGAGTTTCTCGTCTCTGCCTGCCGAGTGCCTGTCGTAATAAGACGCGCTTCTTTAAAGGACTTTGCCTGCCCGGAAGCAACAAATTGCATTGCTCGTAGCCTTCGCCCCCCTCCCACCCAGCCTTCCAACTTCCGTTCCAGGGAACGTGTCGTCGGTGTGACGAATGTGGGACAAACGTTCGATGTTTGTGTGTGTGTGTATGTGTGTGTGTGGACGCGTTTCAAACTCGAATCAACCGAGCAAGGATTAACGAGGCGATCTCTGATACTCGGGTTGCCTCTTTTTCGTGGTTCGTTTCGTTTCTTCGTGGTCGGTTTTGAAGAGTTTCTGTTGGAATCGGGAGTGAAAGGTGCGGACAGGGAAGGATCTTTTGAGATTGATTACAGTGAATAATTAATTGCAGTCCCTGTTTTCACGGTAATCGTTTGAACTAACTTCTCGTTAACTCGTTGGGAGACGTTAAAAATGTCCAAACTGTGCTTCTTCGACGTTCATAATTAGAATTTAAAAGCCAGTTTTCATACATTCGATTTAACGATCGATTCGTGATTTCTTGCAGAAATTTTCCACCTGTACGATATATTACTTTAGTTTCTCTGGTGCAAATTCAGTTCTAGTCTCAAAAACAGTACACAAAATGAATACACCTCCCCCCCCCAAAAAAAAAAGAAAAAAATAGTATACAAGAGTATACAAAAGAAAAAAAACCATCCAAAATGTTCTCCTCGTAGCTTCTATCACCCCCATCCCTTCATCCGCACTTCAAATTCACGTAGAAAAATCCACGATAAATCGCGACAAGTCCACGAAAGCTACTCGAAACGGATCTCGGCGTTCCTCTTAGCCACGTAACGGCATGGCTGGCGAGAATGAACGTTAACCGAATCGACCAGCCGACGATATGGCTCTCAGACCACGAATCGCCGGTTTCTCCTACCATAGTTTAACTTCATCCTCCCTCTCTCTCCAGCTGCTGCCTTCCTCTTTCTCTCTCCCTCTCTCTCTTTCAGCAGAAGCTTCACCCCTAACGAAGTATCAATGTTACCACCGACGGATTACGTATTCAGGAGCGGCGTTGCTCGGTGTACATTGGCGGGTTTGGCAGCGCGGACACCGAGCGGAGCCTGCTGCTGCAGACGTGCACGTTGATACCGGGGTGCCGGAGACAGCAGGCTCGAAGAGGGACGAAGCGGCGGTGGCTGCTGATGGCGGCAGAGGGATCCCAGAAAGGCCAGGAGTAATGATGTTTGTTTAGCTCTCGAGGAAGGACCGTTAGCGGGAGCCTGGAAGATACGGGTTTTGGCACGAAGATGATGGCTGAGGAATGGAAGCGACCAGCCGGTGTCGAGGCACCCGGTTTCCACCTCGTCTGATGCTTGTCTGTTTCTTCGTTGCTTCGTACATTGAAACTCCCGCGCGTTCGAGTCCCGTGGATTCCGGATTCCGTCAGCTACTTAATCGACGCCAGGCAAATTAGATTTTCTGCTTAGAGGGCACGTTGTGCGATTTCCTCGTTCCTCGCTGGATTCACAGGATCCTCGAAGGATCTCGCGTTTTTCGAGAGTTTGGGCAGCGTGTGTCTTGGCTTTGGTTTCCTGTGACTTGGTGCTTCAGTCGTAGACAGGCTTCGACTGGAGAAATTTTAGATGAAACAGTGAAAGATGTAATGTACTATGGAACTTTGATGTATAATTGAGAAGAGTTGTTGATGTTGTCCAAGTATAAAAGATGGAACCCACGCTATCTGGCATATTCGTTTCGACCACGAATTATCGACTCCCATTCTTTTGGAACGTGAGCTTGGAATTTGCCATTTCCCATTTCATTATGCATAGCCAGTGGAGAATCATTGAATAAATTCAATGTCATCTGTCGTCGCGGAAAGATAAAAAAAGAAATCAGACAATAGAATTCGTTCAACGTCATAAAATTTGTAACGAGATCGTCGCATATAACGAAGTAGAATTATTATTTTACATCATTTCGATATAATTGAAAAATTATCTAAAAGAAATACATTGAGAAATATTTCCAGCAGATCTTCTTCCCTAGTGCTAATTAGGCCGATCATACAAATCACGCGCTCGTAGATCTTTCGCCGCGTAAAACAGGAAAAGTAACATCTGTCAGAAACGAATTACAATACACGAGAGATCTAACAAGCAGTAGTTTAATTAAGATGAAAAGGCTCGATAGCGCGGATTGTATGGTTAACTTTTCCTTCGATTAACCTAGATTCCAGCACCGGTGGCTGTGAAAGAAAAAAAGAAAGAGGGTTGGGGAGGGGGGAGGGCGTGAGAGAAGGAGATAAAGAGAGTGTTATACATCTTCCTGCGCGAGGAGACGCAGTTTTGTTTTATCTCGAATAATAAAACTTCTCCTTTTGATAAGAGGTCGCGCTTCACGCCCGTAACAGGCAGTTTATTTAAATTAGAAGTGACCTTAATGACCGCGATCCTTGAACTACGATCCTCCATGAATTTCATTAAAAGATAGCGCGCGAGTTTTCATTTATGGATCTGTCGCGCGTCTGTACGTGATACGTGGCTGCGCGAGAGGCACGGAAGAATGGAAGAAAATTCCCGTTCGGATGTTATCTCGATATTAAATTGAACAGCGTCTTGCAAACGTGTTTTATCGCGAGTATGAGGAAAGGGGGCCGTTTCTATTAACGCGAAGGTACGGGACAGATATTTGTGTCGCGATTTACTCCGTAATTATCACGTCAATATTGATCCAACGATTTAAATAACGGGCTTTCGAAATGTGCTTACGTATCTGAATGCGAGCAGTGAATAAACGATAAATCGGCAAATGATAAAGTTAACACGATACGAATGTAATTTAACGCTGAAATAACTCGAGCGTATCCTTTTTATCCGATGATCTTCCGAGTTGTTAAAATTCTCCAACGCCGGATGATTTTGTTACGAGCCACTGGAATTTACCCCCTTCGACGGTTCTTTAATGATACTCGCGATATCTTTCCATAAATGGCCAAATACAAGTCGAGTTGCCAACTCGAAAACAGAATCGAGATAGAAATCGTCGTAAATTCGACGAAAGTATCGAAAATTGGAGAAAGATGGCGAACGCACCCCCCCCC